>JAINEB010000006.1:28240000-29670417 GCA_022840565.1 Eubasilissa regina | reverse complement strand
TTGACAGTCGTCTGCAGATTAAAACATTTGTAACGATATGATGACATTGAGTTAATACTTATATATTATAGCATTTGATAGCAAACTGATTCGGTTGACTGTGTTTTCCTTTTAAAGTTGCTCACTATTTTAAAGACCTTTATAATAACTTTTTATTTTTCTTTATGGTACATTACACGTATCCATTTCTTAAACCGTAAGGCGCCAGTAAACTAAAAGCATACAATAGATTAAAAGTAAAATACATTTGTAGAAAAGAATACACATTTTTCCAATATGTTAGACCACGTAATACATTATCTCTTTTGACACCTGCATTTGAATTGTTTGCTGTCGCTTGAGAACTCAATACGGAACACCTGCACAATTTCTATAATATATATTTATTTACATGTAAATATGGTATTGAACTACCTCAAGGAGGTATTGAGTATTGAGATATTATGTAATAATTAACATTGCAGTGGTGGAAGCCTAAATTTAACTTGGTTGTCGAAGATAACATCCAAAAAATGACCACAATTGATTTTGTTTTAACATTTTATAGAATATTTAGATTGTTTCCTGTGCTCTACAAATGTGCGAGTATAAAAAAAATATTTTTTCATTGTAAATCTGACAACCTAAAAGCGAATTCGTATTATGTCGAAATTGAATATGTTGGTTGAACGTGTATTACATATTCAACAATATATTCGCGCTGTTCGTTTTCGAACGTCAACGATCAATATAATCTTTCGATCAATATAATTTTAATAATCGATCAATATAATTTTAAATCTTTCTTCTTTTAAAAAAAACACTTCTTTATTTTTTACCATAAATATATTTACACATCTTCACAAACTATTCATATCATTAGTGGAGCCATTAACAGAATTCAAACGAATCAATCTATCTTTCCTATTTACTGTCAGCAATTTCCAGTACATTTCATTCACACGTACATGCATCAGACTAAACTGTATCGCCATTAGCACAATAAGTACGCACAATTTTAATTTCGTCAAAAGGCTTTGAAGATATTAATTTTGATGACGTCCTAGAAGAATTCGAACCTATAGAAACGAGAGAAGTCGGGGAACCGGAATCTTGCAAAGAAATAATTAATGAAAATCTAAGAATTAAAATACTCAATGTCAATATTCGAAGCATTAATTATAATTTCGATAACTTGCAAGTGCTACTCCAACGCACTAACATCAATTTTGATATAATAATTTGCACAGAATGTTGGCTGAACAACTTGTCCGTACCGAAGCAAATAGAAGGCTACAATGTACACGCTACAACCAAACATTTAAACCAAAATGACGGAGTGGTAGTGTACACTCATAACAATTTACATGTCACACATGAAGAATCATCCATCATACAAGATGCAAACTGCCTTCACCTAATCATTGACAAGTTTACTCATGTTCTAGCGTTATATCGCCCGCCCTCATTTCAGAACGCTGCGACATTCGTAGTGTCACTAGATACTTTCCTCACCACTCTCTCACAATCAAAGGAAATAATTATCACAGGCGACCTTAATATCGACGTCATCAATCAGTCACTGCCTACCATCACTCAAGACTACCTCGATGTTCTAGCTCACCACGGACTCCTCTCAGCAATAAACAAACCTACACGAGATAAATCTTGTCTCGACCATATTATGATTAAGTCCAAGTCTCCAATTCACGCAGTAATTTGTCAATCACCTATAACCGACCACTTTCCGGTTATGATGGGCATCGAACAGTACACCAAAAAATCACACAAAACTAACAATCTGCGAAGAAAATGTATCAATTACAACGAACTGATTAAAGACCTAGAACAGGAAACATGGAATTCAGTATATGACTGCGAGGATGTAAACTCAGCTTTTAAAGAATTTAATACTATATTGCAACAACACATCACTAAAAACCAGTATTATAAATCTCACTCTACAAAAAAAAACATAAAACCGTGGATCACTGAGGGTCTAATTTCAAGTATAAGAAAGCGCGACAAACTTCACAAAAAAGTTCAGCAGTATCCTCTCAACTTAGACGTACGAATTCAATACAAGCGATATAGAAATATCTGTAATAAGGCAACAAAAACGGCGAAAATATTATATTATAAAAATTTAGTAGATCAAAATAAAACCAATACAAAAAAATGTTGGCAAATTATTAGAGAATTTACCAATTCTAATATAGAAAAAAGTAATAAAGTATTTCAGATGGTTAATGATGAAAACATTCCAAATACTGATGAAAATCACACTGAAATTTTAAACTATATAAATAAATACTTCTCCTCAATAGGTAAAAAAATTTCAGATGATCACTTACTTAGAATGAACACAAATGAATTACAGTTATGTAATAATGTCCGCCTAAATTCGCAAACATCAAACTCATTATTTTTAACTCCGACTACACCACATGAAATTAACACAGTTATACAGGAATTAAAAACTAATAGTGCTCCAGGTAAAGATGGTATTTCTATCAAGCTTGTAAAAGAAATTAAGTCATTCATAACCGAACCACTTGCATTTATTACTAACCTGAGTTTACAAACTGGTGTCTTTCCAACCATGCTAAAAGATTCGTTGCTATGCCCAATCTATAAAAGCGGAAACCCTAGTGATATATCCAACTATAGACCGATTTCTCTTCTAAGTGTTTTTCAAAAATTCTAGAAAAAATTGTTAAACGGAGGCTCCTTAAATTCCTGGATGTAAACAACATTCTATCGAATCAACAATTTGGTTTCCGATCGAAACGCAACACAGAAGATGCACTCATGTCTCTCGTGGAATATATCGTATCGAACCTGGACAAGGGAAACAAATGCATGGGGATTTTTCTTGACCTTGCAAAAGCATTCGACACCGTACCGCACCTACTATTGCTAAAAAAACTTGAAAACATAGGAGTAAGGGGCATAGCATATAAGTGGTTTAAGGATTACTTAACAAATAGACGTCAAATTGTCCAAAATAATGAAAAATACAGCAATCCATCATTGATAACACACGGTGTTCCACAAGGAAGCATTTTAGGTCCTATATTATTTCTAGTATACATTAACGACTTTTGTAATATGACCCTAAACAATGGAAAAATAATCACTTTCGCGGATGACACCGTGCTTTGCTTTGAGGGTAAGTCTTGGGAAGAGGTCAATACTCGTGCACTGGATGGTCTGAACAAGGCGAAAAAATGGTTTGATACGAACCTCCTATCACTTAATACAAAAAAATCAAAATATATATGTTTCTGTATTAACGAAAGAACAACACCACGTCAAAGTCCTACACTCGTCGTTCATGACTGCAAAGCAAACAAGACCACGGCGTCCGCATGCCAATGTGAAAAACTGACAAGAGTCAAAATTATTCGACATCTGGGAGTACTGATCGATGATCATCTTAACTGGAAAGAACATATATCGAATCTAGCAAAACGCGTAAGAAAACTAATTTACTTTTTTAAAGGAATTCGATGTATAGTTGATTACAAACTCTTGAGATCGGTGTACTTTGCACTGTGCTACTCTTTAATTAATTATGCTATTTTAGTTTGGGGAGGAGCAGCAAAAACAATATTGGAGTCGGCTAAAAAAGCACAAAAAACAATTCTCAAGGTAATAATTGGTCGTCCCTTTAGATATCCATCAGACCTTATATTTAAAGAGTACAATGTCCTTGATATAAGACAAATCTTTATGTTGAGACTCGTTCAATACTTCCATACTAATAACAACTCTCCCCAAGTAATAAATCATGGACACAACACTAGACAAACAACAAACATCTACACACCAGTTCCGAGAGCAACAACGACATTTTATCAAAGATTCTACATGTTCCTAGCTCCGAAACTATACAATACACTCAGTACCAACTGGAAATCGTACAATTACTATAAGATTACACAAAAATGGACCCAATATATGATTCAATCAGGTAGAGATGAATCAGAAGCATGGATATCCAACAATTTACTATAATGTATACAATTCTTTTACTAATAACTCACTAGTCCTACAACACTCCCACTCTACATATTTTTATTATATTTTTATTTTATTATACTTTTATTTTTTTAATTTTATTCTTACTTTTTTATTCATATTTGATTTATTTTTTTATTCCAAATAACACCACAACAGCACGAAAAAAAAAAAAAAAAAAAAAACTGGCTACTTTAACACAGACTTTAGTCTAGCAAAGTAGCCAGGACAACGCTGTATATATCAGAGGTGAAGTCTACTCCATCCCACACATTAAACTATGTATTATGTATGTTATGTATCCACCTCTGTAACTACAAAAATATGGATGTAAAAATATATATAAATAAATAAATAAATTTATAAATAAATAAAATAAATAAATCCGAAGTCGTTCACATTGAAACCCATACGCTTTTGTACTTGTGCAATAGTTTTAATATCTTGCTCATCCTCCTTAATTGTCGTGTGTACATGTTATTTCTTTAATTTTCTTAAAATGTTTTTATATTGTATTTTAATGTCGTTTTAGTACTCTCTATCAAAGTCATTAGTGAAATATCTAAAATAAAAGTAATTATTAATGTTCAGGAACAAGGCAGTCGGAAATTTATAGGTACGTAATCTTCACAATTACCGTTAATCAGTCCACTTTGATAAATTATTAGTAAGTTGTCGCCACCTTTTAGTCTTGTTGTAAATATATTTGAATTCTTTTCATTTTGAACACCTGTCTCTAATATAAAATAAATATACAGAAACTCATACCGGACGATGGTTGAATTTTAGAAACATTAATTTTTTGACCTTTTCCCTGGACCCAGCGGTACTTCCTGAAGGTTGGAGGTATAGTCGCCCACGTTCCGGACGGTTTGCCCACCCTCATGGCAGACCCTAGACATGTGGGAATCGTCTTTCCAGGGGTATATTAGGCCGGTAAATGTAAATAAATTTATCGGAAATATTTTTGATATTATACGCGATTATTTACCAAATAAATTAGATAGAGTATGTTTATTCAGCGGGTTCAGTAGGGTATCAAATTGTCCATTAGAATATATTTGCGCCTTATTTTCTCCTTTACCGGTATCGCGATCAATACCGAGTGCCTCTAGAACTTGATAATTTTTTTTTTTAAAATTATAAATATATTTGAAGTGCCGGGTATCTCGATCTCAGTACCTCACGCATGCTAAGCGAGCATTTTAATATAAAAATATAATGCCGATGACCTGACCTATGAATTATTAAATTAATTAATTATGAATCAGTAATTATGAAATCATTAATTCATTTTCAGTGCCGATATATCGTCGTTTATTTTTATAACAACATTATTTTTATAGCTTACATCAATACAAATATTATTCCTTTTTAGGCACACAGAATTGAGTAGTTCTCTTGTAGTAGTTTATTGTGTAAAACATTCATGTCTTTGAGAAAATGAGGTTTTCATTAACGAGACAGCTAGTTTTCTTCAGCCCGAGTACACTTAGAATGTGAGTGATAAGGCGCAAAATTTTGTTTTCATAAATGTATTTAAGCAGAGCCTTTTCGAACAATTGATTAATATTTAGCACCTTGATTTTTAGGAATAGCGGCTCTGATTCATGCTGAAAGAATTTATTGAAAATGATTCTAATTATGGCATTTTGCATTTTAATCAGTGGGTTGAGTATTGTGATAGCGGCTCCACCCCAGCCAACTATACCATATCCTATTATGTTCTGACAGAGTGCAAAATACACATTACGCATTTGTTTCAGGTTCAGTAGGTTCCTTAAAATCTTGAAGCGGTACATAAGTTTCTTAAGCTTACCAGTTAACATGTCGACATCAGTTCAAATTTTCCATCGCTCGTGTTAATCGTATCACATGTGCGTAGAGGTATGTTTTTGCGCCACCCTGAAGGAACAAAAAATGTATTGACCAGTGTAATCAGCGATGTTTTTATGTGGTCGGGACGGTAGTTGCTGGTCAAAACAGAATAGTGCGGCGTTCTAGTCCCGCTGGGTAACGTCGCGAAAGTGAGTAAGTAAGTAAGCAATTACTCTGACTGATGTCACCTGATGGTGAACTATTAGTAGACACCGATGTCAGTTTACGCCCCCCGCAATCTATTTTATTTTATTTTGTAGTCAGGCGTTTTTGCTAAACATCTGACTCGTTTTATGTCAGCTGAGAGTTGCTCACTAGACGTCACGGCCCGCGCGTGCATGGATGGGGTAAGGGTTGTCTGAAATAAACTGCACCAGTGAATGAATACTTCTGCATTCATAACGGCACAGTTGGTGGCGCGCCAGGTTCGCTGGCGAATACAATAAATATAACATGTATTATTAATTAGTAGTTATGAATGCATTTTGGGGAGTGAGTGGTGTTAGTCTGTGACGTAATGTTGCACGTGATGAGGGTGCAGCCGCATCAAGTCCAGCGCTCGTAACTGATGACGTGCAGTTTTGGTAATTTACTCGGTCCCCTAATTCAAATTGACGGTGTCTAAATCTTGTGGTTTATATGTATAATATTTTAAGTTAATGCTTTTTAGGTGTTATTAAATTGTGTTGATTTTTTATCTTCTTCTTCTAGTGCTTGCCCGATTATCGAACGTTAGACATCTTTAATTTGTTTGCAGCAACTCAAAATAGTTGGACTGTTTAAGAATTTATTTTTCCTTACGCTTATTTCTAGAAGTAGATTTACATCTAAAATGCTTCAAGTCACTTTAAAATTGTTTCAATGAGTGTCTATGATTCAATCCTTATAAAATAACAGGGAAAACATACTATTGAATTATTCTCATTCGAAAATAAAAGTAATGCAAAATGTACAAAATAACGTGTTCACAGAGATGTGTTGAAACTAAAAGATGTAAATTTTGGTTCAGGGTGTAGGTACATATATAATGCCAGATGAACTATTTTACCTACTTTTTAGAATCTTATTTCGTCTATGTATAGCCCGCCATCATCTATTTTATTTTGTTTAATTTGTGAAATAATTGATATATATATCCTGTATTGTGTTTTCTGCCGTAGGTATGTCGCAGACCTGTCTCGTATGCGGCATAGTCCCACTTCAGTTTCGCGACAGTTTGCACAATGTCTACAATATTGGATTTTCTTCTCACTCACTCAGTCGGTGTTGGTTTTTCAGTGTTTCCAGGAAGTCCCCAGCATCTGTAACCCGTTACGTAACTGCTACATGTTTACGAAGACTCGAGCATTCATGAAGCGACCTACGAATCATCATCGCTGAAACCAATACATCTGTACCATTACTGACTCAAAGATCAAAGCTTCTGTTCTGTACAGAAAACAACACAGGGTGGTTCACCGATTCGCTTTTTGGTCAGACTTATGAAATCTGTACAAATGGTGTCCAGTGGTGAGATCTATTCGTAGTCCGTAGTTGAAGCAGAGTAAAAAATGAGACACAGGAATTAAAAATCAAGACGTGTAGCTCAGAGGCATGCAGCGGCGAGAATAAATTCCTCTGCCATCTGCACCCGTATTTATTTAACATATTGAGGTCCTAGTCGCGCGAGGCCCCCCGTTTAGGGTTATCTAAATTATTGATATATATCTTTTTGTTCCCCTTCTTTAGCAATCTCACTAGCTACCCATCTTACATTGTGTTACTATTTTATGGACATCACTTTTCCAGGCATTAGGGACTCAGAACTAGACTCTAGATTATCCGCCCATCTTGCTCTCGACCTTATTATCCTGTTAGCTGTTTCCTTCAGCAGACATACCACAGAAAAAAAAATTAAAGCATTTAAGGCCTAGAGAGCAAAGGGCTCAAACAACATGCCCAGATTAACAAAATTTTAATGGAAGCAGAATTATTTACTGAAAATCAACACTATATATTTATCATTTGGAGCAAGAATCACAACTGGATGTGTTAGGATTGACGGATGTAATACTCGTACATCACTATATCATGTACACGCCAATTTCGCAAAACGCGTCATATGTATTGTTAATAATAAAAATATCATTAATAAAAATATACATAAATTTTGAAAGTGGATTGAAACGCGCGGGTTGTATGGAGTCATTTATTAAGCCAGGGGTAGAAAAGAAGAGTACAGAAAATATTGGAGTGTGAAGTATAAAGATTGAGCGAAACGAGTCCCGCCCGGCGAGTGATCGGGCCAGACTGGGTGCTCTCGCGTTGTTGAGCGGTGATACTGGCGGTGAATTTGAATCGCTGCTCCCACATGCGAACTGATTAAAAAAAATAGAGATGCGTACACGGAATACGTTAACATTGTTACTAAGGTATATGTAAAAAATAGGACTCGATAGCCTCCTGGAACGAGGCTTGGACCCCCAACCGCTAGATCACAAACACGTCATCATTAGTCATTAGTCTATATGTCCAGATATTTTGCCCACCCTGTATATCAGTCACAATTGTCGATAAAATTTAACGCATCCGATTGCTAATTTTTAAAATAATTTATATTTTTTAAATTTGTTTCAGAGTTCCGGTGGCCCTAGTCGAAGATCAGAACAAATATGTAATCCAGACAGAAAATGCTCTGCAAAGTACACAGCATTTACATAAACCTCTGAAGGTTAGTTAAGACTTATTATTTATTAATATGCACGATAATGTAAACCGTGTATCTGAAACATAATCTGTGATCGGTTCATTGGGTTATTACGTATCTCAGTGCCGGTCTAACGCGTTTCCTCGGTACGGGGGACACCACGTGTTGACATATCGACATGTTGACTTCGATACGGCAGTGTCAGCTAATAGGTAGCACATATCTATTTTCATGCATCGCTTTAGTTACCAGATACTAGTCCATACAACGCACAGGGCAGAATAGCCCAATAAACTGATATTTCAGAGAAAGCTTGATAAATTATATTTCAAAAATTTATTGTATACATGATTAATTAAAAGCAATTACATCTAAGACAAATCCTATATTGTATCCAATTTGTCGCAATTGTTACATTATTATAACAGTAATAGCCTTTCATAATAAAATAAATGTAAAAATAACCTTTTTATTAGGGATGTTACGATTTTTTAAAACATCATTTCAGAAGGTATCGATTTGTTTTTAGTATGGCGCTGGTATGCAAAAACACGTCTAGACTTCAGAAGCTGTGTTGAGAGAAAGCCTCTCAAACCCTTCTGGCGACCTTCGCGTTCTTTCCACTAGGCTACCGAGAGAGGGATCCCTAGCTCCGCTTAGTGCATCTCGATGGTGCTTATCGCGTGTTTTGCTAGATGGCGTCTGCACCCGCAGCATACTATAATTTTGATTGAGATGTGAATCTCATAATGATTTTTAAAAATTCTGGTAGTATGGTCCGCCTTATTCGTTCCTTATTTCATGTAAAAATTGATTTGAGGTCATTAATCTGACACACAAATACGAACATTGGCGTACACCAGAAGTAATAATATTATTAAGGAAAACACATTCTTATTGTGAAGTTGTAATTATTCAGAACATAGGTCTGTGATATTTTAAATACTAAATTAATGTATTAATTATAAATATATACATATAAAATCAATTTTGTCGAAAAATATTGTTTTTGCGTCACCGGGATTCGAACCTGGATCTCTATTTCCAATCCGGGGAAGTGCACTACCTTTGTGCTATAACGCCAGTATTTTTCTTGACAAATTTTCGAACCTATATGTTACATTTTTCAAATTAATACACCTGTCGTTCCATTATTTTGAAAGCCATCTACATTATTTTTACAGAATCTCAAATACCTTTGAGTGAACCGATTGCAGACGCCAGAATTATCAATTCATTTTTATTAAATTTTATAATAATATTATTTTTAGATTAAATAAAACACAGTTACTTTGTATAAAACCACGAATTTTCTTAAACGGCAACAGCTTTCGCTTAGCTCAAGCTTCATCAGGGCGTATTTAAAATTAACAATAAATATTTGAAATATGTTTAATGTCTACTATCTGTTACAACTGAATGATTTACTTGGATCAATGAAATCATTGTCGGAATCTACGTGTTTTAATATCTGTCTATTTTAGTTAACCTCTGATAAAAGATTGCCAATAGATTAAGAGTTAAATTCATTATCGGTGATAATTGAAGATAGCTAACCGTAAACTAAATAATTTGCTTTTATCTCTTCGTGATAAGTATGGGATTTTGTGCAACAGTCGGCCAAATTATTGCGCCAGGCGCCTCGTGAGTCACGAGAATTATCCAATTGAATTTCATTTATTTGACACGACTTTTTATAAGATGCCACACTTGAATCTTCTTACAATTGATACGTCAAGTGTCGAGGTAATTTAATTGCATCGTGAAAAAAAAAATGTTCAAACGAATATAAATAAAAATAACAAGATTAAATAATATTGTCTAACTCACTGACATAATAAAAGGTCAAGAATATTTGTTAAGCTAAATTCCTTAAAGCCTTTGACAAAGGTTGACATGACGAAATACTTAAAATTCTGAAAACCTCTGGGATTGACGATAAAGACAAAAGATTAATAAGAAAACTTTTTTGGAACCAGAAAGCAGTAGTGAGGGTTGAAAAATATTTAACAGTAGAAATAAAAAGAGGCTTGCGGCAGAGTCATTTTCTCTCCCCGATGCTGTTGAACTTATATTAAAAATGAATATTATGTATATCGATGAAGCTCTTCAAGAAACTACTCGAGGGTTTGCTATAAATGTGAAGATTTTAAATAACCTTCGTTATGCAGATGATACGATACTTCTAGTAAGTAACATTGAGTCCTTACAATTTTTGTCGAACCAATTAGTGAAGACGTGTGAGACTTTCGAGTTAGAACTTAATACAACTAAAAAAAAATATATGCTCATTAGCAAATAGAACACAGCTGACAATGAAAGGCTTTATATAGCTGGAACGAAGTTGGAGAAGTTACCAAGTATTGTATAACCGGGATGCAAATATAAATGAAAAATGGGATTTTCTGTTGAAATCAAATGCCGCATAAAGCAAGCTCGCGCAACCTTTACACTCATGAAAAAGATGTTCTGCAGTTAGATTATGAATACATTCTCATATACATTCTCAGAATTATTTCATGGAATGGAAGCAAGGACAAGTACCGAAGAAATGAAGCGACTTGAAGCATTTGAGTTCAAAATAAGCCGAATTGATAGAGTTGCGAATGAAGATGATATAATACGAATGAATAAAGAAAAAGGTATTTAAAACAATAAAAATCTGAAAACTTTAATATCTCGAATATATAATGATAGGGAAAGATTGCTTGAAATCAGGCTCATGGAAGATGGAGAGCATCATGGCTGAAGAACCTAAGACAATGGTTTGGTACAGACAGTCTACTGTAGAGCTTTTTCAGGTGACGCTAGAAAATTTTATTGAACAGATAAGACACGAAAAGGAGAGATATATAATAATAATATTTTTAAAAAAATGTACTATTTTTACAACTCATTAAAAAAAATACATGAAGCAATCGCGCTGAAAAATAGATGGCAATAAAAATACTTCCGCTGCGAATAATAATATTATTTTGATCTCTGAATTGAAGCCAATTGTATACTTGTGTACACGGTGTGCAATAGACAAGTATCATAGTAAATAAAAGTATTAAGATATGCACCGCCCTGACAAATAACCTTTTCACCGCGAAAGCTCGGTAGATATTTTTAATCCGTCACTTAAAAGCTAACGAAATCATTTTGAACACATTTTTTTTAGCAACTGCTTCGAATCACGACAATGCGCCTAATATTCACCAAAATATTTTGAATGACATGTCACCAGAGGCGTATTCTCCATTTTTAGTAGGTACTTATTCATTACTTAATTAGCAGCAGCTCGAAATAGTTGGACATTCTTCAGCCGTCTTCCAGGGTCTCTTCTGGTAGCAAGTTTTCCTTGAACGATTAGATGCAGGATCTGAAATTTTCTGGATGTCTCAAAATATGCTCAATGTATCGTAATTATGGAAATTTCATTGATCGGAGATCTTTTAAAGATTTATTTTTCCTTCCGCATCCAAATCAACCATTTTATTTTAATAGCCATCTCTACATTCACATTTAAAATGCTGTAAGTTGTTTTAGCACTGTTTTAATGACTTCTATAAAAAAGAACATAGAATACGTAACATCGTATCATATTTATGACTGCACAGTATTTTTTTCACGCAGAAGAACGTAGCTCGAGCTTGCTCAATATGATATTTAATTTCCATAGAAGAGTCCTAATTTTCATTTAGTCCACATCCCAGGTAGACTATTTTTTCTACTTTGTCTGCGTACTGCCCGCCATAATCTATTTCGTCTTGTTTGCTGTATTTAATGTTATATTAACTTATTAATTATGCATAAACATACCTTTAAGACTCAACATAGGGACAATATAATGCGATTATATAAACATCAAGAATAACATCTAGAAACAAGATCTTGTTTACTACGACAATTAATTTAATAACCCTTTACTCCCTGGCATTACAAATGGATCGTCAAATAAAATGACTTTAGGATTGGGACATTCCCGTACTATGGTAGCAAAAGTAACTCCAGGATAGTCAGTTAACATGGAGTTGTTGATTAGGATATTCGTGTATTACGAGTGATGATTATCGAATTTGAAAAACATACTCTAATGCCAGGTATGTTAATTTTTTTTTATTCCAAATTGCTATATTTGAAAATGTCCAAAAACACACAATTACTGGATTTTTACCTACAAAAGCACAGTTATTAAATAAATATCAGATATCTCATAAAGACAAAGCTACTTTTATTATATTTAATAGAAAATATATAGAATTATGGAATTAGAAATACAGAGCTTACGACCTGTCTTCAGCTGGCTTAAGTGATCACTTTATATAAATATAACGTTCACCATTCTCACCCTATCAATCTCCACATCTATCAAATTTTTTTGAAAGTTGTGTATATGCTATCATGTGGACTCGTTTCGAGTACCAATATACCATCGCTATCTATGGACTAAATTTGATAATTCATTTTTCCTTGAAACAGCATGTACTCAATGAAAATCTGATTTTTTGAAAATTATTTAAAGCAATATTCTTTATCAGTAAAATGTTTTTAACACATTATACTATAATACTGTATATATTTGATAGTTATTTTTGTCATATTATTATTCAGACAAATATATTTTTGTCAACTAAATGGACCTCAATAAGCACATGATTGCAACAGAAAATTTAGAACTTTCTCTTTTGGAGATATCTTCAACATCGACTGCTATATCAGATTCTCTTCTAAAATTAAATAAATGATATCAAGAAAGGAATGTTCCACCAATTACACCATACCTATTTAGGGAATGTAACGAATTATTTGATAAAATGCCAACCGATGTTTTCGTACTATTGATTAACGATTTTATAGAAACAATATTATATGAATCAAATTAATACGCACTGCAGAAAGAAAATGTATTTTATTAGATTTTATAAAAAAAGAATTCCTGTTCTTTATTGGTATGAATTTTCACATACGACATAATACACGACTCTATCTAGACTAGTTTAAAAGTATATAGTTTAAATTACAAAGTTGAAAAGGTGTCGCCGGGATAGATGACATCAGATATTGAGAGGAGAATACACCAATGAGAGAACACACTTCAGGACGGTGTTCTGGATAATGACGCATGGCGAGTGTTGCACCGACAAATACACGGTTTAAAAGCTAAAGTATTATTGATCGCTGGTACAATAATAAAAATAATTATAGAATTACTCACTACCCACGATCGGTCCGCTGGGATTTATCTCGGCATACCGCCGATCATACTCCCCGCCCCCGCATCGCCCATGTCAATTACAAAACAGACTAATTTATCAAATACATCTTTCTGTCTTCTTCTCGCATTCATTTAGTTCTTGCACAATCACGTTCTAAACTAAGCCCGTCCAACCCACTGAACACAGAATTTCTCCCCATTGTTACCGTGGATCAATTCATTCAGCTGCTAGGAATGTTTGAGCCTAAGGGTAGTTGGAGATTTCATTTGTTGTATTTAAACCCTCCCACGGGTATCAGAAGTTCTTAAATGTTCAAATTGTAATATTAAAAAATAATTATTGATGTAAACAAACATATTCATTACCACGGTGAACACATATTTTATTCAGTCCCCAATACAAATAAAATAAAAATATGTTCTTTCCGGTAAGTAGGTAAATAACTTATTTGTAAATTCTGTATCTATGCGTAGCTTAAAAATAATACATACCTAGTAACTACTTACACAAAATACAATGATAAGCAACTGTTTTGTAAGAAATTAAATTATACAAATATTTTAAAGAGAATTATCACTTTCAGACAGTAATATATGGTGTGTTTGGAGCCAACGGAGGTGGGGGTGCGGGTGGAGTTAAAATGCATAAGAGAGGGGACTTAACTCCACTCCCATCCCCACCTCTGTTAACTACAAACACCCCATATATTACTGTCTGAAAGTGTTTTTAATTTTAGTTGAATTATATTATTGATAATAATATAATGATAAGATGTTCCCAAAAACGTTCTAACGTTTAAACACAATAAAATATAGTGGAATAAAACAGTATTTTAACTCAATTTACAAAATAATCATGGAATTCCACAAAGTTTCACCAAAAACCTTCGAACAGTTTTCTGATTGATACATTTTACTTTGTATTGAAATTTTACAATGTCATTTTAAAAAAAAAAAGATATTTAATTTCTTCTCAATGAATTATAAACACACATGCTCGCGATGTTTCCATATAATTATGAGAGGATTTTTTTTATTACATACCGTCACCCCGTTAATCAATATGTTATTAAAAAATATTCACGCTGTTAATGGACATAAATATATAATTATGATTCATACATGATAATTTAAGCTTTGTCTTTACCTCCATCCCATCTCGCAATATAAATAAATGTCCTTTCGTACCGTTTTATTAATTTTAAGATGTTTCAAAATTATAATTTTAAATTCAAAATCATTTGCACTTGGAGAACCACAGAGATAAACGCATCGGTGTAACAGAGTCTCTCGGGTTGATACTCTGTGGTGGACGTTGGCCAGTATCCAGGTATATTCCGAGTATTGTTCTTTCTATTAGAGACGATTTAATTGATCTCGAGTTATGGAAGTATTCTTACATTAGTAAAAAATTTATTTTTTTTACGTAATTTATTTAGTAAGTAAATTCCACTAAATAAAATACCCCAATAAAATTCCATAGTAATTACCTCAGTAAATATCGTCACGAAAATCGCCTTTGAAGTAACTTGTCAGAAAATTTCGTAATATTTGTATACTTTTATTTTACCTACTCTACAGTGTGCAAAGCGGACTGTACACGATCATTCAGAATGATATTTTTTTAGATCTGTTTACCCTAGACCATCGTGCTAAGTAGATGGTTAGCTAAAAGCTGGAGATTAGTAAAAAAGAAAAGACAAGAAAAGTGAACCGTAAAATCTGGAAGAAAGAATGTCTTAAAAATACACGGAATGTGCCCATTGAAGGAGTTGTGGAGGCTGTACGGCAAATCGTAAACGACGATCCATCTGTCTCTACTCGACGTCATTTTACCCAATTTGGCATCT
Organism: Eubasilissa regina; assembly: GCA_022840565.1. Classification (NCBI taxonomy): domain Eukaryota; kingdom Metazoa; phylum Arthropoda; class Insecta; order Trichoptera; family Phryganeidae; genus Eubasilissa; species Eubasilissa regina. Next base: position 29,654,801 of record JAINEB010000006.1, on the reverse strand, counting down.
CCCAAACATCCCTATAACGAATTTTGAAACTGAATTCGGTAGTCGAGAATAATCTGAACAGCAAGATGGAGCCACAGCAAGAGCCCCAATGGAGCTTCTTCGTGACATTTTTGGTGAACGAATAATTTCAAATAATTCTGATTTCGTTTGGCCTCCTCGTTTACCAGATTTGACGCTGATTTGAAGCTGGTGTATGTCAACAAACCTCTAGCAATTCAATAACTTAAGTAGAACGTTTATGCTGAAATAAGAAACTTGGAACTTGAAACTTTACGGTTAGTAATGGTAAATACTCTTGAAAGAGACAATATTTGTTAGTAAGAAAATAGAAACCATTTGAAGGATGTTATATTACGTACTTAGTTGTAAAAAAATTCTATGAATTATATTTTCTTAAGAAATAATAATAAGAGACAAAAAAAGTTATTGTTATTTTTATTTCTTATTTGGGCAACCCTGTATTTTCTCTTTGGTTAGATTCTAATTTATTTATTTTTTCGTATCGGAAAAACATATTCTTCGCAGGAATGCCATGACATAAGTAATTGGGATATATAACGCGTTTAATTTAACGACCAACCCTTATAACAACTAAAAAAATACTGTCTGGGAGGTTTTATGTAAGTCATGTACCATTTTCACCCCCTGATTTGAGTTCGAGGCCAGTCACTGACCTGACCTAAAATGTTAACCTAGTTCCGGATGCTGCTCAGCCTTGCTCTAACTGCAGAAATTGCACCCCTGTAATAATTGCGGTATATTCCAAATGCTTATTTGGTGCGTTACATGGTCAAATGGTTGAAATTGAATTTCAAAATGTGAAGTTTTCGAGTCTTCAACATTATTTAAAAGTAACTGATATCGCGCACAACTGCGTACTGGTAGAAAATTTTAATTTTGAAAATTGAGAATTAGGTATTGTATGTCACACCAAATTTACAAATCTAGATTTATTATCTCCTTTACATAGAATGGTCAATTACTACAGAGAGATTTCATCAATTAGGGCTAACCTAGATATATTGTTAATGATAGAAAGCTGGCTTAAAAATGAAATTGTTAGATAAATAAATTATATATGTTGTACATGATTAATAGACATTCAAATGTATAATATAATACACGTCGATGATGGTTGGATGCCTCTCAATTACACTATTCTTCCACAGAAGAGTGCGACTAAGTGAAAATGCCGAGAGGATCTTCGAATACGGATCCTGGCACCAACATTAATAACATGTCAATGAATGCCGAGGACCGTGATCACGCGTTTAAACCTAGTTGGCCTTGGAGTACTTATGGGGTAGTTTTAAAAAGTGAATTCGCTAATATGTTATTTTTATAATCGTATTAAAATGTTTTTAGGACTATCAGTCATTAACAACCTGCTGATAATCTGTTTAATAATGTGAAATTATACTCTTAGTAAATCCTTTATTGCGCTACATACACACAGATTATCTAAAATATAAGATCTAACATAACCTAACATAACTACAACCGTGGTTCGGGTTTATATTGCAGAAATAACGGGAGATTATTATTTTGTTTATAATCTTAATTTATTTATTATTTCATTTGAGGTGATAGCCGCATACTCTCAAATGATAAAACTGACAGTAGATTGTTTTAAAATTGTCATGAATTATATGTATGAAGAAATTGTTATATAGAATGTAATGAAATGAATACAATCGAAACTGAAAGGGCCAATGTATAGGACATATGTAAGATAATTGAACATCACAAATTCACCAAATAATGAGTAACCTGCAGACAACTTCTAGGTAGTGTCCATGATAGAGAGACAAGAATATAATTCTTACTATGTACTACATCTTTTTAGTTCGTTTATTTTTTTATACAGACTATCAACAGGTAGTTGAGGACCCTGATAGATAATCATAAGTATGTCATTAAAGTACTGTGGATGTTGGTGAGAACAAAACGCGCGGTTGTTGTAGAGTTGTTCATTGTATCGAAGATAGCGAAGCGAGTCGGCGGTGTTCGTTGCTGCAGTCTGCGTCCTCAATCCAGGTGTCGCTCGCGTCGTTTGTCGAATAAGAGCGACAATGCTAACGGTGGATTTAAATCGCCGCCCTTTCAGTACAGTGTAAAACCAATAAAGATAATTGTGGATATAACATGTTATAAAACACATATTTTTATGGTTTGAGAAAATTAATTGTATTTATAATCAATTAAAGTAGGTAATACTTAATTATGATTTTCTTGAAATGATAAGGGAAAAAATGCCTAATTAGATACAGTCAGTATTAAATAAATAGCATAAAATATTTTTAAACTGCTTTTCACGCCTCTCTTCAGCAATATAATGCCAAGCATTTCCGCCTGTCACGCGGTAGATAGGGGCTCGGATCTCCGCAGAGAGGTTTTCATTTTATTTTATTTGTTAAGTCAATAATGTTCAACTGTATTTGGTCCCACGCACATCCAGAAGATTCTAAGCTTTATCGATCGATTTTATATACCGTGGTGCGTGAAAATTGCGTAGCATATTAAATCCCAAAGAAGCGGACGAAGTCAAATAACGCACACGGACGTTGCTTTCTCGTTTTCTTTCGGACATATTAAATTTGTTTCACTGAATAAATTCAATTGAGGTGACAGCAAAATAACTCGTGTGTGCGCGTGTGTGTGTGGGCATTTTTAGGCTTGCCGAGATTACGCATGTACAAGATTGCGAAATAAGAATTGCGTCAAAAGCACAGTAATCCTTTCTAACGAAACCTTATCGAACGATTATATTTATTAATAATTTTCCATTCGATATCGCTACAAAATGATTTTCGATAATCCATCTACAAATATATATAAAACTTTCATATTTAACCTTTATTATTTATTTATTTGGAGAGATAGGTTTATCACGATATGTGGATGTTATGTTTGGATTTATAGCTATATACATCCTGTAATAGTTATATAAGTTATGTATAAGGTACATTCGAACATGGACTTGATTATTTTTTTTTATGTGCAACTCTAGTTTGCGCCTGCAATGTATAAATATATAAACAAACACGTTAGAGTCGTTATCGCGGTGACTGCGTATTTTATTCGGTACCTATAATCGTAAAGCACAACACACGCGTGTTAAAATTTAGGTAAATAACTTATTTGTAGATTTAGAACCTACACGATATCTTATATTTAAATATAATTTAGAAAAAAATAGATTCATAATACTTATCCACCCAAATGCCTAGCAATCGTTTACTGATAAATTAACATTTAAAATGTTACAATTAAGTACAATTTCGTTCCTTCCTTCTTTCACAGTGAACTATATGCATAACTCACACATATGTGAAATATTATTATTATTATAGTATTTTCATTTTTAGGTTGTGAACACGTGTACTAGATTATTCTGCACACGTGTCTGGGTTTTCTTCAAACAAAATTAAATGTCATTTCTTCCTTCTTTCTCAGTGAATGGTAAACATAACATGTGGATATTTTTACGGTACAAGGGAGTGTCATAAAAATTATTTATTTGTGATTCAATGTTAAATTTACTTTTTCAGTTTCATTTTGAATATTTTCTGAAGATATGCATTAAATAAATAAATAAACACAGTGAAATTAAAAGATTTTTTTATAATAGATTATTTAACTTTGTTTTTAACCATTTAATTATTTAATAAGCCAACCGGTTTCGGAAAATATCAAATACGTTTCAGAGGACGAACATTTTGCGGGAATTATGCGGGAAAAGAGTCATTTTTCTTACTGGGATCATTTCTCGGTTATGTACGTATGAATGACCTCAGGCCTATATCTTCCCACTTCTGTTGCCCGGCCCATTCCATCCCTTAATATCGAGCGCGTCGCCACGTGCCACGAGCCCTACGTGACTAGTTCAAGGTCGCCGCAAAGGGAATGCGGCCCTGCTGTGTAAAGGGAGGGTGAGTTAATTCGTTTAATTGCGTATGGGATAATTTAATTGATTTATTCTTAATATATATAGTGCACCAAAAATTATCCTTTTCACTATTTCATTGCAAATATTTGCTAGATTTTATTTTGAATCTATGTAATTTCTTCTCCTTCCATATCATCTAGAATTTCATACATTACCGATTTCTGATGAATATGATGCGTGATATACACAGTGAAGATTGATTTATTTTTATACAAAATACCGAGAGTCAGTCATTAAACACATTCTATGCAGAGGTAATATAATATACGTGTATCCGATGCATGTAGGTTAGGTCAAGAATATGTGACGATCTTGCGACGTTGAGACTATTTATATACTTCATAATAAATGACAATGTGATAAGACATATAAGATATATAACCCGAATTTTATAATCACACTAATAATACAATGTTTGCTTAACACGTAAAATGAACCTGTGCTAGAAATAAAAAAAGATTACGAACTGATAATGGCCGGATGTCGTGAAAATTATTTGCCTATTTAAATATTTATTACACGTATTTTATTGATATGTCATGGTGAAAATCTGTTATTTTATCATATCTGCCACTGTTTATTTTCTTTACATCGATATAATACATCAGAAAAATATGAACTTCTATGGATGCCCTTTGCGAATTGACCTCGTTGGCCAGCCACTGCATCGAATCAATGAGTTAACAGTTCAACGACATGTTGACGGACCGTGTACATGTCCAAGTCCTTCGAGATCTGTATTGACAATTTCGCCACCACGACTACACTATACGAAAGTTCATGAGTCACCTTACGTTAAAAATACAACAAATCTATCTGTATCTCGTGCCGCGGTCATGTGTTCGTAGCCGAGTCAGCTGATTCGCAACGCACATTTTACTCTACCGGATGAAGAACGAATTAAAGATATTTTCTTTTAATACTTATAGAAACATCAACCAGACGCTTCTACTCAATAACAGATTAACGTGATTCTTTTTGAGCGAAAACTGCGATAGATATTACATGAAAATGGTTTGTTTTGACATTACGTGCCTCGGGAACGCAAAGCAATGGCGTCTTCGGCCTTTCCCGACCGCCGTCGACTGTTTCCGTAATGCGAACGAGTTTCCCACTCCTATTGGTAGAAATTGGCGCGCAATATTGTGAGGAAATAGTGTTGTGCATACCTATTAAATTTGTAGCATTAATCGATATATCGCTATTATTATCATGTTTATTCATTCTAAATGGGAAATTATTTTTTCATTTTTAGATCATATTATATTCGATATAATTATTGATTTAATTAGATGTTTCATAATTATCTGTTACGTAAAAAAGAAAATAGTTTCGTTATAAGAATTAATGTTATGATAATATAATAATTGACATAATAAGATTTATTATTTTTCAGCTCTGTACAGAATTTGCCTATAATATTAATTAGGTCCACATGATCTCTTCTACTTTAGAAATTTTTATGTATATCATTCACCAACGATATTGTGTCTTGTTACACTATACATAATTTTTATTTTCTATAATAAATTATAATAAGTATGGAACACCTTTAACTTATGATGAGTAAGGATAACCAAATATGAATATCATTTAAAAATTAATATAATTTAAAAAAAAAGTTACGGCAACAATTAAATCATAGAAGAATTAACTTAAATATCAATGTTGAAAATGAGCAAGTAGAAAACTACAAATACTTAGAAAATAGATTATCACATGAAGCCAGAAGCTCATTTGATACAAAAACCAGATGAGATATGGCAAAATAAGGTTTTAACATGTAACAAAATATGCAAATAATATGTAATAGGACTTTAGCATAACATTTTATGGAATTGAAACCTGGTCTTCACGGATGTGAGAAGTTTGAAGTATTCGAGATGTAGTGCTGGAGGAATATCAAAAAAATAAGCTAGAGTGTTTGAAATGAAGAGACTGTGAGAGAATGCAAAAGAAAAGGTTTATGATAGACACCATACAAAATCGAAATAGCACAATAGATAGGATGCATCCTTAGATACAATGGACACCATCCACCAAATAATGAGCAAGGCGAATGCAAACACTTAAGTTGATATGCACTGATGTGGTAGACGTTATGTATTCAGCTTAATTGATGGCAATAGCCACTGAAATGGTGGAGAAATTAAATTAATTATAAGATTTATGTAACACATATTAATACATTTATTTACACGAGGAACATATAGGTAAAAAGCGAAAAATTCTTATGTTTACCTAATAATTTAATTTTAAACGCGGAGGCACTTATCCTAACTATAATTGAACATTTACTATACTTATTGTCCAGTCACTGTCTTGTTCATTGTCATCTTTACACATATGTCCATCACGATCCATGCTTGGATATGTGCGGAGGAGAATAATCCGACGTGATCTGTATCTCTCACAATTGAACAATGGCAGTCGGCCAGAAGCTGCCCGGAGACCAGCTCCCGATTGGCGGCCTCCCGGGAACGGATGCTTGAGGTTAGCGAGGGAGCAAGAAGACTTCGCGAGTCCGGGTAACGGATTATATCGACCTAAGCGCGAGGGAGGCGGTAACTTACCCTTAGCTCAGCCGAGAATACCCGTCGATGGTGCGGGAGGAAGGGTAGGTTAACGTTATCCAAAGCCAGACTGAGCGGCAGTATTTGATTTTTTTAGACAAAAAATATTTTTATTCTTAAATAACCCGCCAAATGCAATACGTGTGTCGCATGTGAGACACGAGAATAACACGGTAATAAAATAAATGAGTATTTATTAAAATCTTAATTCATCGTTTTTGTTTGATGGGATAACCGCACTATTCCATACGATTGAATTGATAGTAGATCATATGTATTTGAATAGTGCCATGCGAAACGGACAGCTGTCAAACGCGCTTGTTTTATGGTGCCGTGCGACACGTACGGACTGACGGATATGAGAAAATGTTAAGATATGTAGGAAGTGTGTAATGAAATGAACACTATCGAAAATCGAAGAGGCCTGTGAGAGACAATTTGAGGAAAGAAGGTAGAAAGAAGAGAAAGGCCTATACAAAAATACATTCAATCATATTACAAAAAGCGAAACATGTAAATAATTTCTGGATGGAGTCCAAGAGTCAGATGCGTGGCAAGCATTGCACCAACAAGAACACAGTTCACAGTATATAATCAATATTATTCACTTTTATAAATATCATAACCCACTTGCTTATTTTTAGAATATCGTCAATGTCGATTGTGAGTTGGTTACCTCCCTGCGTTTGTCTACGCTAGCGTTGTAGCGCAGGCGTACGGCGTTGTTTTGAGGCAAGCGTAGATGTCAATTGAAGGTGATTTTTTTCCACCATTTTCCACGTGGTACGTGCCAACGTAAACAGCCAATGGAAACCATTGAATTATTGTGAGATAACAAATTGTCAACTGTACATACAGTTAATATATTGTAGCTAAAAATAACTCATTTAAATTTGTGATTAGTATACCGAAACTCTGTCAACACTTTAATAACCGAAATGATATTTTATAAGATAACTGTACATGAGCCTAGATGAAAAAAAAACGCAGATAAGTAATACATCTTAAATATAATTATTGATATATAAAGCACATATACAAACGTTAGATTTAATAGTGACATGTAAATATTTAAGTTTAATTTATTAATTAATTAAATTATATTTATTTATTTTTCAAGGACGAGCCGCCTTCAGAGCGTGTTGTCGCATTTGTTGTATATTATATTTATAAAATTTTATTCATTTCTCCTTGGCTGTCAATGAAAGGTCATTGAAATCGTGAGCCTTGAATATATATTTACTTATTGGACTGTACATAATTGCCACAGGTAAATTCAAAATACAATAACTTCCAAACAATATTTGAATATGTCTATGAACACACAGTTACTGGATTTTCACCTACAAAGGCACTGTTATTAAACGAATAATAGGTATCTCATAGAGGCGAAGCTATTTTTTATTATATTTTATGGAAAATATATGGAAGTATGGGTAGTTACAGGGCTTACGACTGGCTTAAGTGATCACTTTATACAAATATAACGCTCACCATTCTCTCATTAATCAATTCTCATATCTATAAAATTTTTGGAAGTTGTATATATGTTAACATGTGGAAACATTTTGAGTACCACTGCACTATCGTCATCTATGGACTAAATTTGATAATTCATTTCCTTGAAACAGCATATATGTCACAATAAATAAAATTATTTTTTAAAAAAAAAAGCAATATTCTTTATCTGTAAAATGTTTTTAATACATTTAATACGTTTTAAAAATCAATATTTTTCAATTTTATGTATTTTCTTATTTTAGCCAATATATTATTACTGTGCGGGTGGATCCGCCGCTTACTCAGGACCGTTTACAAGCAAAAGCTCCTATATGGTCCCACTCATTCGCCGTCTGGTTGGCATTTTATAAAAACCCTCACAGTTCCCGATATTATTACGATTTACATTATAATTGATTACATTAATGAAATAAAATAAACAAATAAAATAAACAAATAAATGGAAAGCAACAGTATGAGAAATAAACATAAATAAGAGGAGAAAAGAAGACAAAGTAAGCAACATAATAATATAAGATTGCAAAGGTTATGCAATGTCAACAGAGTGTCAGTATTTCACATTGGTTACGTAGCCGACGGGGAGAAGGACCACGCCCCCGAGAAAGGGAAATGGACAAAGCAAAATAAAAACGATCTTACCAGTCTTCGGGACACCACTGTCGACAGTTCAGTATATTATTAACAATATTTGAATATGTCCAAGAATACTCAATTATTAATGGGTGAAGATGGTGAACGTTATACTGTATAAAGTGATCACTTAAGCCAGCCGAAGATAGGTCGTAAACCCTGTAATTATCCATACTTCCATTAAATATAATAAAACATAGCTTTGTCTCTATGAGATATCCATTATTTGTTTGTTAACATTAACTTTCATTCATTAGTATTGGAATTACAACAACACAGTAGTTTTTTTGTTGCAATTTATTTAACGAAACCATATCTACCTGTCGTGTATTTATTTTCATGCACATATATGCAATCAGTTGAAACGAATATTTCATTTGTTTGATTATAAAAAAAATAAAATTAATTCGGTAATAATTAAGTTAGAGTTGGAATAACAAGCAGTAGTATTTAGTGTATCATCAGCTGTGTATTTTTGCCAATAATTAATTATCCGGTGTTGGAGCCAGAACGTGTCAATGCGCACGTTGCTCCCGACGAGGAGTCCTCCTGATTGGAAGTAATTGATCAATTTTAACCATGTTTTAATTGTTTGCTCGCATAACCACATATTTGGTATGAAACACATCTAACGTATTTATTGTCTTGAAACACGACAACATCTTTGTGTTTATCTCTTCAAGACTCGATATGAACAATACTGGAGAGTTTAAATCAAAACATCTGTAAGAACAATGTGTTCATGAATAATAACGAAGATGTATCGGGTGACGAGTGCTACTGTAATGCCCGTGTCCATAGATGAGACACGTAAATCTCATTATCACGTGTTAATCACGAGATAAACTCGGAGATCAACTTGAGGTACCTTCAATTTGATTGTGATATTCGATACGTGTGCACAAACGTCACCTAAAACTATATGTAGCTATTTATTTTGAAAAGTTAGAGGAACATATATCATTAAATTATACATATTTATTCAGTTCAATCTGCTGCTGGAGAGATTCAAATTCACCCAGCTGACAAACGGTACATTAAGGGTAAATGGACTGATATTTGACGTAGGTATCTATAACTATTTATTTTGCAAAAACGAATTAAATTACAAACGTTTATTCAGTTCAATCTGCTGCTGGGTAGATTCACATTCACTCAATTGATAAACAAAACATTAGTGGTTAATATCAGTTTACTACTTTTTATTTTAAAAAGTTAGAAAAAGAGAAAGCATTAAATTATACATATTTATTCCGAAATAACTGCCGCTAGGGAGATTCAAATTCACCCAACTGACGAATAGAACCTTAATGGTTATTGGACTGACATTTCACGTATATATATGTACCTACAACTATTTATTTTGCAAAGTTAAACATACAGAAGGAATTAATTTACAAACATTTATTCAGTTTAAACTGCTACTGGGGAGATTCACATTCACTCAACTGATAACAGAACATCAGTGGTTAATGACCTAACGTTTGACGTATCAACAAGCATGAAGTGTGGCACGAGTCGCCAAATTTCTGAGACTTGAGGTGTACACGGGGCCGAGGGTTGTCTCCAAAAAATCTCACGAGAGATTAATCCCTGTCTCGGAGATGTCCTTCGGTTTTTTTTTAAAGATCTTAACGATATTCGCACTATTTTCTAAAACCGATTTTTGACGATGATGTTTACCAGTTTCTGATCTTGGGCTAGATTAACTGGTTCTGTTACGCCTCTCTACTTCTGCTCAATTACTATCGTTGATTAGGTAGATTGAGTAGCGGGCGTGTGCGTGAAACATTACTTTCAGTTCTGGCTTCAAGTGTGTACCGAAAAATGATTTTAAGTATTTAACTGTCAGGTGTTTGAGTAATCATTATATTATATATATTTAAACCGTAAATGTAAAATTATTATTTTTAAGAAAAACAAATTATTATAATGAAGTTGCAATTTTAAATAATAGTTCTGTGATATTTTTAATACAAATTAAATGTATCAATTGGAAAGATATACACATAAAATTAATTTATTGAAAAAATGTTGTTGATTCGAACCTGGATCTATTCCTATCCGGTGAAATCATTAACCGATTATGTTACATCAACACAGTAAGTTGACGACAAATTTTAGAACCTATATATATATATATATATATATATATATATATATATATATATATATATTAAGTAGATGGCTTTCAAATAATGGAATGACAGATGTATCAAGTTGAAAGTGTAACATATAGGTTCGAAAATTTGACGTCAACTTACTGTATTGATGTAGCCTAATCGGTTAATGCATTTCTCCGGATAGGAACAAATCTAGATTCGAATCCCGGTAGGAACAAAAATATTTTTTCGATAAATTGATTTTATATATATATATTTTTCTAATGAATACATTTAATTTGTATTAAAATTATTATGTTAAGAAAAAATGAAATTAATTTGAAGAACCTATTCAAACGGCGAGTGGGTTCGGGAAGAATCAGATTGGTTGGAACGGGAGAATGATTCGGGAGGGAGAGTGATTGATTGAATCAGAAAAGTTTTTCTGATACACAAATGTTGAAGAAACGCGAAACGGTTTAAAAATAGTGGTCGACGCTAAATATATATCACATGCATTTCTTTATTATCAAGCATCATGACGTACGATGTGTCGCTGAAGATGACGTCCAGGAAGTTGAACAACAGAACGGCTGGAATGATAATATCGTCAAATGGTTTGTCATCAGCAGATGAGAGATTCCCTTCATCAACGCCAAGGTGCCAAATTTTGATATTTAAAAAATCAATCAATCTGGCTGCCGTTTCTTTTGGCAATGCAAACTGGATGCACTGAATACCTGATCGTGCTCGTCTCTCGGTGGAAGTTAGTCAGACCAGTTTGTTGTGAATTGATGCCGATTGCAGACCGTGCGCTGAAGCCAAAGGGATTTTATGAACTCCTGATATTTTCGGGCGCGTCCCAGTTCACATTGGCCCGTCGCCGTTGTGTTTATTTTCATTGAGAAATTCTCTTTGGTTGGTGTTTAATGGTGTATGAGGTTTTTGTGAGGGATTCCGTCCGAGTCTGAGGTAAAGTAACACTTTGATAATTATTCATTTTCATGTTCGTGCCATCATTTATACATGTGTATTTTAGAATATTTATACGCACTTGAAAAATACTACTAATATCATTGGCAGATATTTAAAAAAAATTTGTACAACACACTTGTTGAAAAAAAACATCGCAGCTATCTAAAAAATAACTTTACTGAATTTTCTAATCACATTATTGAAACTATTTATTTTTTCGATAGTCATAAACAAAAATTTCTGTATTCGGCATCTTATAAATGATTAATAATGAATAACTTAGAAATCGTAGTTGTCTAATAATTCACCCTTATTTTCTATATTACCAATAATGATGGAATAAACCTCTCCTTTCCGCACCCCGCTACATTAGCCAAATATGTCTAAACTAAACTTTATTTAACTTCGTTATAATTTATATTCAAAACAAGGAATTTGAAAAACCATTAAAAACTGATTTGTATAATGAAAATGTTGATGCAATATGTCAAAATTAAAACAAAAATACAACGTTTTGAAATACGCTATATGGAATGTCAAAAATGTGTAAAATAACAAACGTATAAAAATTGTGTGCAAGTTTAATAAATTTCTCGAATTTGAATAATTGAATTACGAATAATATTTAAAATGAAAATATGAAAGTATAGTACTACTGTAAATGGAATAAAACACAAAAATAAGATTTATGTGAGATGTTAGAGAAATCTATTATTTAATATAATTAGTAATATGTCTAATAAACTCGTGAAAACCTAGAATAATCAGTTAATATTATAAGTAATATCATTTTTCGGAGCCAAGATACGTAGTCTGGAATTAGAATGAGACAATCATCGACACGTGGTACCCGAATACAAGGATCTCCATGCCAAGAAAAATAGAAAATCTCTCAATACAATATAGTCTTGCACATAGAGACACTTTTCGTATGCGAGTAGCTAGCAAATGTACTTGAGTAAACAAATTCTAAATGTACAATTTATCTTTTATCTATTTTTTAAATTTTTTTATTTATTATCTTTGTTTTATTAACTACTGAATTGAGTTTAAAAACATCTACCGGTTTCGAAAAATACCATTTTCTTCTTCAGGATGTCATAACTAACTAAAAATATATATCATTGTTTCTTCACCAGAATCTATTTTTAAAAAAACAATTATTTAAAAAATAAATTTAGTACCTAACTCAAATTGTTGCTTAATACAAATTTAGTCGAATAATTTTTTGGAAAAAAATTTAGAAATTTTAAAAACTAAATTTAACTACGAGTCTCATTCTAAAATTTTTTTCAAAAAATTATTCGACTAAATTTGTATTAAGCAACAATTTGAGTTAGGTACTAAATTTATTTTTTAAATTATTGTTGTTTTTTTAAAAATAGATTCTGGTGGAGAAACAATCATATATATTTTTAGTTAGTTATGACATCCTGAAGAAGAGAACGGTATTTTTAGAAACCGGTAGATGTATTTAAACTCAATTCAGTGGTTAATAAAAAAAATATAATAAATAAAAAATATGAATTTTAACAACAAAGTTACCATTGCTAATTTTAAAAGTAATATTTAATTTATTTATAAAGTATTGCCAGATGTGTATACGATAAATTGAATTAATACAAATAGATTCTGGTTAACAACAACGTGTGTTTTTAGTTAGTATTGACATCTTGAAGAAGAAAATGGTATTTTTCGAAACCGGTAGATGTATTTAAACTCAATTCAGTGGTTAATAAAACAAAGATAATAAATAAAAAAATTAATATTGATATTAAATTCCAGTTTTATTGATGAAGTTGAGTGAACTCTTCACAACACATCGTTCCTTGATAGCGCTGGTCAATAATCCTTCAGAAATTTCGTCTGGACTTTATCGATTTAAGGGTGGTGATTCCGTATCTAAGTGCAGACTTTCCCCATCCACCCACTATTTTGTAGAAAATAGTGGTTTTAAAACTTTTTAAAATCATTTTTGAATGTTGGTTGTTCGGCTGGTGCATTCATATATGGAAACTACAACATTGAAGACCTGAGAGCATTGCTGCAGGTTTTAGGTTAACGAAGATTCCACTTTTGCTGATTGTCTATTATTTTTGTAAGAGCAATTAAACTGAGTCACCGCTGTGTCGGATTATGCGGAAGTTTAAGTTCTTTTTAATAGATGCTATGCTTGTCTAAAAAACTAAACCACGATCAAAATAAATATATTTATCAAGGTATCAAATTTTTTAACAATCTCTCCATCACAATTAGAAAAATTACGGACTATCATAAGTTTGTGAAATAAAAAAAGTATATACACAGACTAACTGAAACATAAATTAACTCGAATATACTCCTTCTCTATACACGAGTCTTACTCTCATAGAGAAGAAACAAATGTTAATATATATATATCCACTGATTATATTTTTAATATTAATAAAAAAAAAAAAAGATCTATTAAAAATAAATAAAAAATTTTTGACTCGTGTCCTCTGCAATGCGTATCATTTATTCAAATTTTAAGAAAGTTTCATTGTTGAACACGATCAGCTTAATCAGATGAGAAATAATAGTACATGTTTAACGGTAATATTAATTACGAATATTAGCAAATAACTAATATTTTAAATTGTTATAATCTTTCATTATGATTGAAGTGACTGTCATCAAACTGAAATGCTGAAACGGATCGTGTCTATGTATTTCATCCGAAATGTCAAATTGATGTTCTGACTAGATAGTTTTGATGAATTGTAAGACCAGTGATGTTAAAATATACATTATCATTTTCTCCCGGCATCCCTTTAGCAGATTTCATTTAATCTATTTGTCAGTGATTTAAAAATGTTTTTGGTAGATATTGTCGTGAGATTTGTGCTGGAGAAATGTGCACTACGGATGCGTTTACTCTTTCTAGATAAATTTAATAAATATACGATTTAACATGAGCAATTTTCACAATCTGTCTTACATGTGGCGTGATGCGTGACTCATTTGTACTTTTCTTATAATAATATTGATTTAGTAGTATTGACAACAGAATTGAATCGAGAAAGAAATTTAATAAATCAGAAAAATAATACAATAAGAGTATGACTTGACATCGTGACATTTTTCTAATTTAGTTTACATTAAAAATATTATGAATAATTACACAATTATTGCAGAAAACGATCATCTTTCGATGATCGCAGTTATTAGAAATTGTGAAGTTTTATGTTAAGGCTACTGCGCAGCCACCAGCATTACCTTTAAAATTGATAAAACAATTAAAAAAAAGCAATTTAAAGTAATACTAGATATCTCATAGAGACGAAGCTATTTTTTATTATATTTAAAGGAAAGTATACGGAAGTATGGGTAATTACAGGGCCTACGACCTGTCAAATTATTATATTGTTATATTATTATATTGTTGTAGTGGTACTCGATGTGTTTACACATATTAACATATATATAACCTCCAAAAACTAGATAGATATGAGAATGGTGAACGTTATATTTGTATAAAGTGATCACTTAAGCCAGCCGAAGACAGGTCGTAAGCCCTGGAATTAGCCATATTTTCATACATTTTTCATTAAATATAATAAAAAAATAGCTTCGTCTCTATGAAATATCTATTATTGTTTAATAACAGTGCTTTTGTAGGTGATAGTCCAGTAATTGTGTGTTCTTGGACATTCACAAATATTGCTAAAATCAATTTAATTTCTATAATGTATCCCTTGTGATAAAGAAAACATGTAATATTTATGTAGAAATTTATGAAATTTAAAATCTGTCCACCACTGTGACTTACAACGAATCACATTCTTGACATACGCTCAATGTATTAATTGCGTGAAACTTATAATAGGCACTAAAATTGATCACGGGATTCGAGTTATCATCAAATATTTATACTAACCTCACTTTCAACTCTGTATTATCAATATTTTTACTATTCGTTTACATAATATTTTCATTTATTTGTTTGTAAATACAAATAATATGATATTATGTCTACGCTTGATAGTTATTGGCTGAGTGTAATGACAGCGAATGTCGCGCCTCGATTCGAAATCTCAGATCAGAATCGTACGGTTTAATTTGTATTTATTATCGTATAAATGAATTTCCTATCTGTACAGAAGATTGTATTAGCATTGCATATTCACTATTTCCGAGGTAAGTTTGTAGAACTTCATAATCACATATGTGAAAATAAACTTGTTATTGTTGTAAAGTATATAGCTATCCTTTTCTACATATTACCTATGACATTAAAATATCATTAGTATTGAAACAGAATGATTAGTTTACATTAAAATATGTATCGAAATCATCAGTATTCCAATGAATAATGTTGTCTCTTTTCATCTTATGCAAATAAAATAGTATAGCTGTCCCCCACTATAGATATAAATACAAGTTGTTGTGTTAAATTGATAATGCCGTTACAATGCACAACGCGTCTCATCAAGTGTTTATGTGATACATATATGTGATCATTGCAATCTGAGGTAAAAGGGATATCGCTGTTTTCTCTGCATTGTTATTTTAAAAATGTCGTCCAATATACCTCGTATTTTATATCACGTCTTGAATGAATTAAAAATATTCTTTATAGATAATCTGAAATATTTTACAATGCCGCTTAAGTATATGTGCATTGTTTGTCGTGAAGTATCCCCCGGTAACCGCGAAGACGACCTCGACACGACCCGGGATCCATTGCCGAAGCATCAGCGGCAGATCCGCTCCTGTTCCTCGTATCACAGCCCCGAGTCGTGCTGTCAGGGTTCACGGCCCACCTATCTGGGGTCGCCGGTTCTGTACCGCATAGCGCCAGTGTCGGAGTAGCTGGCGACGATAACGTTCGGAACCTGGTGACGATCGATTTCTTTTGTATTGCCAATTATCGAATTACAGAGGATCACGTCACAGTTGGCGACTATTTATGACTGCACTTTTATGTCCGTGTCCGTCTGTTGACCGTTGATGTTCCGTTCATCTGTTAATCATAGTCAGATGCTATGTATTTTCGATATTATTTTATGGAATGGAAACACGGACACTAACCGAAAAAATGATAAAGCGACTTGGAAGCATTTGAGATGTGGATCTACAGAAGAATGCTCAAAATATGAAGATGTTACGGTTAGAATATCTTTAATATTAATATCTCGGACATTGTTATGAGATATCCTTAGAAGTGTGAGATCTTGCACCTCACAATGCAGAGAAAGATTGCTGTAAGTCGGGACAATTTCCAATTCCTTAGGGTCTACAATACTCTGAGTACTCTTATATGCGGCTAGAGCTAGGCCAGTGCTAAGCCAACAACAAGTGAATCATTGGTGATCGCTTTGACACTTTTACGAACTACCTTATTGTAATAAACACATGTATTTTATATTAATACACGAATTGGAAGGGTAAATAATTCTAATAATAAACCCTCTAAACAGTTTATTGGAAGTGGCGAGTCGGGACCCTGCTTGGCCAGTCCAATGTAGAGCTTTTCCGGGTCGCAGTAAACAAAGTGATGATAATTCGCCTGTTGAAGGGATAAGAAGAAGAAGATAGGTTGGGTTAATTTGAATCAAACCATAAAATAAATACTAAAAAATTGAATGCCCATTGTTCGTTATACATTTCAGTGTAAATAGTTGTGGATATCTATGGTAACGCTGTTAATACAGAGGTAGTTATTTGTATAAATTAATAATTATGTTTGTTATTTAATTATCCATATTTTCTGATTTATTATAATATAAATAGCTTCGTTTCTCTCTCTAGATGGTGAACGATACATTGTGTAAAGTGATCAGTTAAGCTAGTCGAAGATAGGTCGTAAGCCCTGTAATTACCAATACTTCCATATTTTTCCATTTAATGTAATATGAATAGCTTCGTTTCTATGAAATATCTATAATTTGTTTAGGCTAAAGTAATTTGTTTGTGTGGAACAAATGAATGAGGAGAGAAAAGTAAGAAATATACCTGATGCGAATGTTAATAGAACCAGAAATAGAAAATGTGGCGCTCAATGTTTTCTGCCTACCCTTGGCGTGATAGTAAGTTAAATAAATAGTTAAATAAATTGAATAAATTCGTTATTTTCACGACATTTCAACGAGTCCAGTAGTTAAAATACTGCGCACCCCTTGGCTCTGTTTGGACTAGTCCGCATCATATTACCCGGCTATTGTGTGCATCTATTCCACTGTACGTAATAATACATCATCTTCATGTCATCGCGGCATTGTAAAACGTTCAATGATCGCATTCCAGTTAACCTCGAAATATGATAGTTTTTTAACGTTAACATAAAATTTTACTTTAATATCTATTCACTAAGTAAATAAGTATAACTAATAATGATGGATGTTAAATTAAAGATTTGAATGGAAAAAAGTGCGAATCAAAACTGGGCACAATTGTATCCATGACAACTTCAAAACTGCGTTTAGTTAAAACCCCTTTTTAAATATTAAATTTGTTTATCCAGCTGGTATACCAGTAATATTTGATTGATACGAAAACTGCATTAGAAGTACTATTTGACTGTGGTGTAAAATTGTCATACGAATATATAATGTATTGATTTATTTTTATGATATACCTATTAATATGAAAATTAAAAAATAATATTTTATTTAATGAAAAATAATAATTATCCCCGTTGAAGTTGATAGCAAGCTAGTATTAACAAAGAACTTAAGATATTTTTAAATAAAAAATTTACAATATTTGTATATGTCCAAGAATCCACAATGACTGTATTTTTACCTATAAACGCACTGTTATTAAAAAAATAATATGTATTTGTATATTTTTTTTTATTAAATATAATAAAAATAATTTTTAATAAAAGTGCCTTTGTAGGTAAAAATTTAGTAATTGTGGGTTCTTGGGCATATTCAAATATTGCTAAAATAATATACTGGTTAAAATAAGAAAAATATATAAAAAATGTTTTTGAATGTGTTAAACACATTTTACAGATAAATAATATTGCTTTAAATAATTTTCAACAAAATTCAGATTCTCATTGAGTTGATATATATGCTGTTTCAAGGAAAAGTTAATTATCAAATTTAGTCCATAGATGGCGACGGTGTATTGGTACTCGAAGCGAGTCCATGTAATACCATATGTACAAGTTTCAAAAATTTGATAAATAAAGAGATTGAGGGGTGGGAATTGGTGAACGTTATATATATATATATATATATATATATAAAATACCACTTAAGCACAGGGAGATTTTAATAAAAATTCTATTTTATTTATTTAACTAAAATTATGAATACTTTTTTTCAAATATATGTCACGTGTTCTGAGACATTTAATTCCAAATGCCTCTATGGAGTAGAAGCAAAAAAACTCGATGTTACTTTGGATATGTCACAAGAAACACAGCTTCAACGAAAAATCTGGTGGAATCAGATAAAGTCAAGAAAGATCATCAACTAGATAGACTGTTCTAGTAAAGTCTGGCTTCTGAAATTAACCTTACTGAAAAAAAATGGGTCAATCCACAAAGTCGCCAGGAATGCTGTAGATTCGAGCAGATGGCGCCAGATAATTTTGGCTGTAGTGTCGTCATTGTCTTAGCGACTGTTCTACCAAGAGCATAAGGAAGAAGAAGAAGAAGAAAAACCATGATGTGATTACGTACAAGCATGATAGACCAATTAATGAGAACACATTATTATTATGAAGTTATAATTATTCAGAACATAGTTCTGTGATATTTTAAATACTAATATAATTAAATGTATTAATTATATATATATTATATAGATTGATATTATATATAATATCAATTTTATCGAAAAATATAATTTTACTACCGGGAATCTAACATGGATCTCTTATCCGGGAAAGGTGCGTTAACCAACTATACTACAGCAGACAGTACTTTTGACGACAAATTTTAGAACCTATATGTTACACATTTCAAATTATTACATTTATCGTTCCATTATTTAAAAGCTATTTACTTTATTTTTACTCAATCTCAAATTCCTTTGAGTAATCCAATAGAAGATGCCAGAATTAACAATTCATTTTTATTAAATTTTGGACAAATTGATACAATAATATATTATTAAGGAGGGCACATTCTTATTGTGAAGTAATTGTTCAGAACATTGGTCTGTGATATTTTAAATACTAATTAAATGTAATAATTAGAAAGATATACATATAAAATCAATTTCATCGAAAAATATTATTGTTGCGCTACCGGGATTCGAACCTAGATCTCTTTTCAATCCGGGGAAGGTGCATTAACCAAATTTCATATCTATATCTTTTTAATTAATACATTTAATAGTATTTAAAATTAATAGATCAATTAATAAAAATCTATCAACGTCTTTTCGAAATAATGTCTGTGGTAATATACATGTCATCATCATTCACGTCATGACTGAGAATTGTGAACTCCATGAACTCCCGTCCTCTCGACTATACTCCGTCACTTTTCTCGGCATCTTGCAGATCTTAGAGCTGTCACTAGAGAAGCGCATGTTGCCTTTTTCAATTGGTCGATTCAACGGGTGGATGATGCCCACCACAATAAGTTTCTCCAAGCTCTCTTCCTTTCTTGCAAGATGCCCAAAAAATTAAAGGACACATCTCAGGCATAGTTGAGCGTCTATCCTTGATCTTCAGTTCCTGCAGAAAGGAGACACTCGTGCGTCTCGCTGTTCATGGTGTGCGTAACATGTGTTTCAAATAAACGTTTTCAATATTTATATTTTGAATCTATTTCTGTATAAATCTGTTATACCAACAGGTCTATTAATATTTATTTTTTAAGAAAACATTTCACAAAGTGTTTTTATAAATCTGTTTTATAAAACTTACGTCTGCGATTTAAAATAAAGGTATATGTCACATTTCGTTTACGCCTCGGGACCACAGCCACTTAAGTGTAAAAAATGTGTTCGATTTATTTATACTTATCATTTCCATAAATACGATATTTTTTATTGTTTGTTGCCAAGTTGCAATAAGATTTGTGTCTTACAATATAATATTGGGAAAAGGATTAAGCGTTTAAGCAAAAAAAATCCTTGACAACTTGCCAAAGTCTTAAGATGTAATGAAAACACACAATTTTTAAGACGAATTGATATCTATACATTCGATAAATATTTTTATTTCGATGTTTTAAGATATTTTTAGACGCACGCATGTTTTTACTAACTATATAATATATATTTTTTAAATTATGTATCGTTAATATTTGTACTTAATTAAGAGAATTTTGTTAAATTGGATTAAAAAAAAACAACGTTCTAGACGTAAGACAAATACATTATTACGTAATGCGCTGGCCACGGTGGATCGAACGCCAGCGCATCAGCCGGGGTTGAATTATCCAACTATAATATATATGCATTATATATTGTAGTTGGATAATGCACCTTCCCCAGTTTGGAAAGAGATACAGGTCCGAATCCCGGTAGAGTGACGACAATATTTTTCGATAAAATTTATTTTATATGTATATCTTTCTAATTAATACATTTAATAATTTATGGATATAAACATTATAAACGATAATGTTTATAACGTTTGCATTGCTGGAAATGTGGGATATTAGATCGTTAATAATAATAAAAAATATTAAATACTAAATTAATGTATTAATTATAAATATATACATATAAAATCAATTTTGTCGAAAAATATTGTTTTAGCGTCACCGGGATACGAACCTGGATCTTCATTTCCAATCCCGGTGACGCTAAAACAATATTTTTCGACAAAATTGATTTTATATGTATATATTTATAATTAATACATTAATTTAGTATTTAAAATATCACAGACCTATGTTCTGAATAATTACAACTTCACAATAAGAATGTGTTTTCCTTAATAATAAAAAATATTTTTGCTGAAACATCAGGCACCTACCGTTCT
This sequence comes from Eubasilissa regina, assembly GCA_022840565.1. NCBI lineage: Eukaryota > Metazoa > Arthropoda > Insecta > Trichoptera > Phryganeidae > Eubasilissa > Eubasilissa regina. Next base: position 29,633,133 of record JAINEB010000006.1, on the reverse strand, counting down.
AAATTTATTTAACCTCACGAGAGTAGTTTTATCATTAAAAATGATAGGTCAAGTTGTAGCGTTTTGTGTTAATCCTATTTTTAAACTACAAAACTAATTGAGTAGGGTTTTTAGGTTTTGTTTGATTACTTTACTTTGCTCTCTAGGTGTCCCGGTACTGAGTTACATCGTCTCAGCAATGTGCAATTTTGTCCTTAATCCTGTAATCATTCTCTGCACCTCACTTGTCAAGATGTCTCTCACTCGCTGGAATTATCCGTTTTTATGACCTGACCTGGTTATTTCTCTGTATTTGATGTGCACCATTGGAAATGGCATCAGTAATCTTCGTTCACAGGTCCAAGCATCATTGGAGAATCCTCTTGCTTTTTATTGAATGCTGATTGTTTCCGTTGTCCGGTTAAATGGATCACGTGTATCAGTTACTGATATTAATATTACAGTATCAATACAAGATTACCTGGGAAACTTTGTGGTTAATGTCGATCTAAAGTAACGGATTATATTCTTCTCGTGGCGCCTTGAAATTGAATCAATTTTATATTTCATTTACACATTATTGATTGATTTACTGCAACAGTATTCTGTTTGAGCCACTGAGTAATGGTCGTCTCTGTGGACATCATCACAAGTATTAAATTGTAAGACTAACTCAGGGACAATGTCCTGTGTAAAATATTTATAATATTTCAGTAATATTACTTACTTATTTACCATCACGCCGTTTTCCCGCGGAGGTTAACGTCTATTAATAAAATAAAAACGCGTCATGTTATATGAATGCACGTTAAATGAAGAAAATAGATCCAATTTGAATATAAAACTGAGTGTTTATTCAAATTGTTTGCGATGTAATTAATAACTTCGCGGTGTGCTGGTTTCTGTCATATGCGTTATTTTGGGACCAAATTAATGTAATTAGCGGGTACCACCACAGCCGTGACTATGTCAAGTATAAATAATACAACACAATACCGGAACGAGAAAATATTAATCTTTACCACTTACACTTTAATAAATTACCCAAACTTCGAACAATGCCATAAGTACTGCTGACATCTTTTGAGAAATATTCTACTTTTAAATATAAAAAGTTAGATAAGGTTATTTAAAAAAAAAAAATATATATATTTTGTTTAATACCTGCACATCTTTGGATAGTTTTTTTTTATACTTACATACCATCACGCCGTTTCACCGCGTGGGTAGGTAGAGAGGATAGAGCGCCACACTCTTCTGTCCTGACTCACAATTTTCACCTCATCCACATTCATACAAGCTCGCCGATTGTTGAGAGTTTTAACAGAACCATCCTCCATTATCTAGTTTACCTGGCCGTGCCGAGTCTTCCGTGGACGTCATCTATTTCTGGTGCAATCAACACTTGCGTCATGTATCTTTCTTATCATTCTCTCCTCATTTATCCGTTCCATATAACCAAACCATTCAAGTGATCATTTCTTAATCTTACTCACTATACTAACACCAGCTTTACATTCTTTTTTTATTTCTTCATTATTTACTCAGTCATATATAGATTTGCCACATATACGCCCAAGTGATCTCATTTCCACTGCATTCAGTCTATTTTCGTTCCTCAATTTGCATGTGTTAGTATTTAATTGTCGATGAACACATTTTTAATCTAAAATCATACTAGCGATAATATATTTATTAGACATTTATTTGCCATTCTTCGAGTTTTGTTTATATTTAAAGAACACAGAATAAATTATTGGCCTTGCATTCTATTTCGGTCGAATTATTTGCAATGTCACCTAGGTATGCGCTGATTGGTCCTCTCGAACGTGGGCGCGATCCGTTTGCTGCATAAGTGTGCAATGTAATGGTTTGATTGGTGTGATTTTAACATGTAATGTTTTTTTAAGAAGCTCATCTAATAATATTTGACTGAAAAGTGCATTAAAAATGCAAATGAAAAATAGTACCTTTCGCACGCCAATTGAGTTCCCTATCATCAATTTGTTTAAGAATATAAATGTTGATTTTTGCACCTACGAATTGTTTAATTAAATAATTTATAATAAAAAATACAAAATAATGTTTCCCCAGTATGTTAAAACTAGAATGATAGAAAAAGCGCTTTTGAAATAGAGTTAAGATATAAAATGTTAGTATTTAGTCACTAACTTGAACAACAACTTCTCAGAGTTCTCTATTCACCCCATAGAATCTGATAAAATATAGTATAAACTATTTTACGTGCAAATAATAGTGGTCTTAATTTTCTGTTTATATCCCGGCTAACCAGACCTCATCACTTAACACGACAAAGGGAGATTGCAGCAACATTTCGATATTGAATCGTTATCCTTCGCGGGATTTATTATGCCGTGTGCATTGCTGACCTCTTTTCTCAAAGAGGTCAGATACACGCGTAACAGTAACCCAGTAAACCCAGCACGGTTGTTTTTTTTATGACCTGAGAACTTATTTCAAGAAATTATTATTTATTCCGTAACGAGCGTCATAAAAGGTACTTTAACCGTAAAACCGGCGCTTTTTTCGAGTGATATTTTATTTATGAGTAAGTAAATGTATTGTGTTGAATATTAATACCTTTCTCAACTTTTTTCTACGAGTACCGTCTGCAAAAACTGCTCTTGGGCAGAGAACCGTTCAATATTATTCCGAAAATTTATTAAAGAAATTGCCGATGGAAAAATAGACACAACAAATGGAATAATATTAAAATAAACTATTTATAAAATTGATTAAAGAATTAGACAAATAAACATTAAAAAGAGTACTAACGACGAGCACTTAATAAAAAAAATCAATCATCATCAATTATTCTTATAAATATAAATAAACACGTGAATAATCTTTAAACAATATCTCATCTGGACACACGATCATCCTAGTGAGGGGGCATTTTTTTCAGTAACTGAAAAAATGTGGATATAAATATAAAATGAGAATAATGTTAATTCTCTATTCTATCTTGCATTGCCTAAGCGTCCACATTTAGTATATTTTCGTTCTTTTTTGCTAATTATAGGCTTCATTTCTATACATTAGTCCTGACAAAGACTTCAAGAACCAAAGATCACGCATGAAAAGACGTATGAAAGTGGAAGAAACAAGAGTCGTGTGCCATGACAGAAGAGTGGTGTTATATCCTCTCTGCCTACCCTGGCGGAAAAATTTTGTGATGGTATATTAGTTGGTTCTTTAAAAACGGCATCAACATTCTGGTTACACGATTGCTATCTCGAGAATGGTTGAACCGATTTTGAAGCAGTTTCTCCAGCGTATTTATTGATTTCCTTGGAAATGTTTTAAGCTGAGTACGACATCAAGATGATGGGAGGTAAGAAGTTTCCAATATACCATATTTGAATTTTAATAGTTAAACAATACAAATAGATAAATAATACAAGTCTTTTAAGACTTCACTTGGAATGGAATTATATCTAACGGGAATTTGTCAACCGAGGCAAGACCAGCGGTGAACAATTGAGTCCTGGTACCGACACTGATGTATGGAAGTGAGACCTGGAGCTGGTAGAAGAGGAACGAAAGTAGACTGAATGCAGTGGAAATGAGATCACTTAGGCATAGGTATATGTGGCAAATCTATTTAAGACAAAGTAAATAATAAATAAGTAAGGAAAGAATGTAAGTTAGGTAGGTAGAAAGGAAAGGTGGTTTGATCATATGGAACGGATAAATGAGGAGAGAATGGTAAGAAAGATATTATGTCACAAGTGTTGATGGCACTAGAAATAGAGGACGTCCGCGGAAGACTTGGCACAACCAGGAAAACCAGATAATGGAGAATGGTTCTGTTGGAAGCCTCAACAATCGGCGAGCTTGTATGAGAATATGTATGAATGTGGATGAATTTTATCGAAAAATATTGTTTTTGTAAGGTTCATTGACCGACCAAACCATAATCCACCTTCCCCGGATTGGAAAGAGATCGAGGTTCGAATCCAGCTAGCAACAACAATATTTTGCGCTAAAATTGATTTAATATGTATATCTTTCTAATTAATACATTTAATTAGTATTTAAAAACATCTATTTTTAAATGTGTGTCCGCTATAATATATTAATGTGTTTATTAGATTTTTTTCGAATAATATACATCGGCTCATCGGACCTGAATTTATTTTGAATACTTAATTATACGGAAATCCACTTTTTTTAATGTTTTAAACTGTTAAAATTTATACTTGTTTAACCGTTATAACAACATAAATGGCCTATCTCTGCATGATCAACCCAGACTCCTGTCATTTTACACCAAAAATAGAGTATACTAAAAATAAATAAATACTTTAATTGCAATAATGTTATGTGAACTATTATTCTTCTTCTTCATCAGTCAACCGTGGTTCTGATCTCTGTCAAGTCTGTCGCTGACAATAATTAGTTATGTATTTTCTGTCTACCTGTTACCGTTCATGTACATTTTCAATCAAATCATGTAATCATGGCTAGATTATCTGAAGCAAACATTTGACATGTCTGAGTTGTGTACAGTGGCGTAACAAAAAAATTGGGCTCCAATGCAAAAAAAAAAAACGATCTCTATGTATATACATTAAAACGCAAGAATTACATTCTTCACAATGAAAAATATGATTTCTTACAAATCATTATTCATTATACGAGAGAAGATAGAAGACAACTGAAGTGTAATTGGATTCGATAGAAGATATTAGATTATAAGAAGTATTGTACACCTATAAAAAACAAGAAACTATGATTTTTAATATGTACTGCAGTCAGGGGCATGCAGTGCGTACAAGCAAAAAAGCTGTGCATTACTAAAAATTCTGGGAAACAAATATAAATTAAGTGATTGGATTAAGATAAATGAAAACATTATTTTACAATTAGTGCCATCTGTGTACCAGTAGAGACTTTAATTGCTTAGTTCTAAAAACTAGCTATTCACATTACTCTGATCTGTCTTTAAGCTAGTGAATTACTCAAGTCATATAAATGGCTATTTACTGAATTGAAAATTCCTTTCGTAAAGGTATTATTTCACGTTAAAACTTAAACTTTAAGAACACTATTAATAGTACTCTAAAATTATAAATAAATACATGGTAGGATTGTATAAACGTCGGATTTATTTTGTCTAACGACGTTGGTTAAACGAAAGTACATATATTGTATATGAATGTATAATATCATTGGTAACAGCATAACCTAAATCTATACCTACTGTACGCCACTAAGTGCAGTGTCATTTACTAATTACTTAAATATTTTTATTTGTTTAGCGGTTTTAATGACTTAACCTCAATAAATACAAAGTGAAAAAAAATCCTGCATAAATTCATGATGATTTTTGTTTTCTTTTTATATTAGAGAGTTACTTTATAGATCGATAACGATTTACGCGTTTTTAATAATTTTATAAATACATTATTTCGAAAATTATTAGTCCATATCAACGCAGGCAAAAGTATCGATATCAAAAGGGCGCGGATATTTTGGGACTCTATCTACCAGGGAATGATGATGCATGGAGTGATAAGGTATTTTCACCTCATGTCTCCGATATCTCGAGTGCCATAACCTGTGGTGAAGTTTTGGGATCCCGTGAGCGGGTATATGGGGTGGTTTGATGTATATATGTATTATTTTATTTATTTTGTTAGTATTTTTTTTGAGTTTTATCTACCGCGGCCACCGCATTGGCGTAGCCACGTCACCGGTTTAACAACTTCTAAAGTTTGGAGTCAACAGTACTGTGTCTAGTCAGAGTGTCTACAATTTCACAATATACGCCACGTTTATTCATCTCAATTTAAAAATATGGAACACCAGCATCTTAATAAAAGTGAGGTAGGCACTAGGCGCGTTACCTATGTCATATAACACGACATGAAAATATCCTTGGCCTTAGCAAATAACATCTACGGGGGGTCACCTTGACTTTGGGCCGACTGCTTTAAAAAATGTTTACATCCTAACATTATTTGCTCCGTAAATATTCAAGTCGCCGCTTCTAGAAGGTATTCGCAAATTACATATGCAAATATTGTACTTCGTGGTGTGCATTTTGTAAAAGAACGGTGCACTGTAATATCAATATTTGTTGTCATACTATTGTTCTTCAATGCAACTTTGAAAGCGCGTCATTAGTTTTGTAACGTACTTACCGCCTGACACGTGGTTCATATATTGCAAGTGTTTTTAATCTTAAATATGTTTTAAAAAAATATTTTTCTTTTTCCTCCTTGGTAACATTCAAGTCTTTAAGATCGCGTCTGACTGAAACTGTTCATGTTTTACTATTAATCTCAATGGTTCACAAGTTTATTTTTTTTAGGAATAGTGGCAATCCTAGAAGATACGGTAGAATGCCACACTCTTTTGTACTGTCACATAAATCTCGCCTCAGCCATATTCATACACCTCCTCATGCATGTTTATTTTAATCAATCTCTTAATGTTGTTAAAAATATTATATTGTTGATAAAAATATTAATTAATCTAATGTTCCAATCCCATCCTAGCATGGTCAACAAAAATATGTTAGGGAACATCACTTTAGTTTAGTTTGCGTTTGTTCACATTGTTCCTGTGCGTTTTTTTACTATTCTATCAACGATTTCCAATGCTTTTATATTTCATCAAGTTCATAATTTTTGCTATATTTCTCTATCTAAGCGTCGCTTTTTCTCAACCGGATCGTCTTCTATATTAATGAAACATCACAAATACTTTTTAATATCCAACGTTATACATCTAACATCAAATGAAACGTAAAGAAGATGAAATAATTGTAATTATTATAAAGGTACCTATTTGATATTAAATCATACTAATTTCAATCATTTACATTTTTTAGAATATCTGACAGTATATTATTTGTTAAGTAGGTGATATATACTTACACTTCCAAAGGGATTTGACACTTCTCTTCAATGAAATATGTGAATTTCCCGTTCAATTTTCATTTGTGACGAACAGAAGCACACTAGGTACCACGATGTTGGTAAAACGTTATAAATATTAATTAATAAAACGATATCTTCAAATAAAAATTCGCGGGTGATAGTCGTTCGAACGTGTAATACGCGCCTATCACAAATCAACGTTCTTAAAGCCAAGGACTGTCGGCACAGGCACATCACGAGAATTGATTTCGTTGATATTGGAACCCACGCGCTTGTGTACCTCTGGGCGGTAGTTTTAAATATACAAATTAAATGCATTAATTAGAAAGATATACACATACAATTAATCGAAAAATATTGATATATTTAAAATAATTTCACAATAAGAATGTACTCTCCTTAATAAGTTTTAAATATATATTGTTCTTGCATGCTGATTTAAAAAAAAACTTTTATTCTTATTTTTTATAGTACCTATTTAAAATTTTCTTAACATTATGTATACATGTGTATATGTTATATCCCCAATTGTATTAAATGCTTCTACATTATATTTTAATGTCAAACCTAGGATCATATTCAAGACCTCAACTACTTGTTGATAGTCTGTGTTAAAAAAAAAGAATATTATATTTAAAATACCAGGATTTTTAAACATAATTTATTTTGACTTGTTTAATTGGACGAGGAAGCATGCCGACGGTGACAATAAAATGAACATCTCCTTATAAGTAGTGGGGACAGGGATCCGATACATGAGTCTCATCACTCGCGTATAGAAACAGTAGCCAGAATATTCGAGAACTTTCCAACGCGCAAGCAGTCACGTACGAGTCACGTGTCCACAGCTTACTTTCTACACGTCTTTCTCGGTAACACCAGAAATCGTGGTCTTACGCCGCGTGGCCGATATCACCACGAAACTTAAAAACTCTTATCTCCTAGCTGGTCTCCTAACTATTGAGAGTATTATATGGTATTTAATATGGGCTCTGATTCTCGCAATTATATCTCCGGTTCATGATATTCTTTCAATATCGAATACAGCACCTGTTAGTTATTTTTAATTCAATTAAAATGATCAAAAAATCTGTTAATAAATTATTTAATAATAAATGTATGCTTAGAACGAATATTAACTAATATATATGCATATCAGAGTTACCATTCATTACCATTCGAGTCATAAATCGATCCTTGTATAAAATATAATATTATTGGACATTTTAATTTTATAATAATAAAAATACACATCCATAACTGTTTTTTAACACATGAAATTCTAAAATGTCTCAAATTAAATTATTTCATTCCTTCCCTGTACAACTGTACAAATAACACACACGCGCGATGTTTACACACAACACAGTACTGATAATAAATTGTGCTCGCTCATTTTTTTAAACATTTTCTTGCCACCCGGTAGGTAGGGAATGTATTTATTCTGCACACGTGACCGAATGCATTTAATTTTGCATTGACGTGTATGCGTTTTCTTCAAACAAAAATGCACTTTGTCGTTAAGAAACCCACACTGCTGCAGGCTAAAGATTCATGGCTTGCGTGGTTTAAGTGGAAGCAACCGATCTTTATAGTTTTTCGCACTCTAAATACTAAAAATAACTATAGTTTTAAAATAAATCAAATATAAAATCCAGTTAACCTTTTTAACCTTATAACTCTTAATCAGATATGAAATATCAATATATTTATTACGTTTGAATGATCAGCAGTAATATATGTAATAGATATCGATAACATCCACAATCGCATTGTAATGATATCTTTACAAAATTATTCCGATTTTAACAAGATTTATTAAGTGATCGGAAAGTCGTGATACGATGATAAATACAAATTTAAATAATTAATATTATTTATTTCCATCGACGCTCTTGCAGGCTTTTACATAACAATAATTATTTATTTTATTTAAATATGGCAGTACAGTTTAAATATAACCTAATTTAAAAAAGTAAGTATAATTCAAGTACAAGTATTTATTCAATTCAGGTATGCTCCCGCAATGAAAAATGTCAACGAAATTCAACTTGTTACCAAACCGATGCATCCGCGATATTGGAGAGTTAACAGCAAAATTATTTTTATGTGTACCTACAAAGGACACTTCGTGTTGTCTCGTTTGAGTTGGTATTTTATACGAAACTATTTGTATCAACTCAGGGCAGTCCAACATGCCGTTGATAATTTTGTGTAGAAATACTATTTCTTACACATTTCTTTTCCAGGCTAACTTTTTCAAATGAAGTACACTCATTAAATATGATTATATATATTTAAAATTGATAATATGTGAGCCACAGTAGGAAGACCACAGAGTGGAGTTAAATTACAGCATACTTTTTACAATAGATGTAAATAAAGTTGTTAGAGAGCGGAGCGAGTTTTTGATTGTCCTTAACACAAATCCTAAGGATTTCATTGCTTTGTTAGAAATTTTGTTGTAATGTTGAAAAAATGTCAATTTTTTATCGAAGAACATATCAAAATCCCACATAACTACCACTCTAATAAGATCAATAATGTTAATGCGGTATCGAAATACGAGTTGATTTTTACTTCCATTAAAAAAATTAAGATATAGTTCGTCAGCACAGCGCCACATATAAAGCAGATTTAGGTTATTTTGCAAAGTAATTCAGTCATTTATGTTAAAGATTGCTTTATATGTTTTGAGATCATCTGCAAACGACAGAACATGAACTCCATTAAAAATATCAACAATATCGTTTATGAATAGTAAAAATAAAACAAGTCTATGCTGGGACCCTTGTGGTAGTTCACTGGATGCTTTAAATTAAAAAAAATGTATAATTATATATTTTGTCGTAAAGTTTTCTAGAAGTTACATAGCTTTCGATGCATTCTAAGGCGTTATTGTTTATTCCTAGAGTTTTAAATTTTTTTAATAATAGATTATGTGAAATCAATGATAGAAGATTTTGAATTGAGGCGCGCCATTCGCACATGCGCAAACAACGGCAACAACAGCCATCATCATCACTCAGCATAGAAGATATACATGACTTATTTGAATCATTAAACGAATTTAATAAGATTGAATGGTTAAATTAAGTTGTACTGTGGTAGATTACTTTTTTTTTTTTTGATAATACATATTGACCACCATTGGCCATTTAGTAACAAGAGCAGCCGATTGCTTTCTGCTAGTTCTGACTTATCATTTTTCTATACAACCAACCAACGCGGATGCACTTTTCATGGGACGGGTGTTTTACACATATTTTTAGACTCGGGCCAATGATCAAGTCGTCTGTGGTTCCCGCACGTCACGCCATAATTGCCGACCACCGATCACAGACGCCGGTCACGTGCTACTGTATAATAAAATCGGAAATTGTGACGCTTTGGGACTGAAATGTAACCTGAAAAAGGTATTTGTAGTATGCGGAGGTTGTAGAGATTGATACCGGATTAAATTTGTAAAGAGGTCCTATGGACAATATATACAATAGAAAATAATATAATCTGGAATGGATTTGACTTAAATTTTATATTGAAGAATATATTAAATAAATAGAAAAGACTAATGTTAGGTTGGTGCCATGAAGCAATGTGCTGATTTATCATGTGCAAGATCACCGGTATTTTTGACATTGTACCTCTTACTTCTAAGATTATGCAGCCAAATAACCCCCTTCTACCTATGCACTGCTGCCCCTGCATAATGAGTTGTAAGACATCAGTTTTTCATTGCGGAAAATGTAATCCATGTATGCAGCTTTCCTTCGTTTGACAGTTGTTATTAGTTCTCTCGACTTATTCATGCTTATCTTAAGTATCGCTTCATTGGTAATATTTAAGCACAGCCAATACCACTAATAAAGACCGCACGGGTCTAGCGGATGTATTAATATAGCAGAGTTGTGAATTTTATAAACAACCGCCATTTTGAAACGAGATGTCGGATCAGGTTGATTATCGAACTTAACATAAATATTTATAAGATCAGTTTTTCAGAAAATTTTGATCGAAATCTGATGAGGACTTTTGGTGTTAATAATGGAACTATAGATGTATTAATTTGAAAAAGTGTAACATATATGCTCGAAAATTTGTCGCCAAAAGTACTTCCGGTAGCGCAACAACAAATTGATTTTATACGTATATTTTTCTAATTAATACATTTAATTAGTATCTAAAATATCACAGACCTATGTTCTGAATAATTTCAACTTCACATTAAGAATGTGTTCTCTGTAATAATGATTAAATGTAGTCTTCTACTGTGTCTTAAGAGAAGAATCTTTAATCCATGCATTTTTCTAGTCCTTATTCATATACATTACACTAACATAGAAGCTTCAAACGAAACAATAGTACGTAAAGAAGTGTGGTGGGTAGTTCAGATCTTGCTGAACTCGTCTTTCAAAGCCGTACCTGACCGCAGCTAAGATATACCAGGCACATCAGGTGATCCGCAAGAATACACGCAGTGGACACTGAACGCATGTGCTATCAGATTATCTCTGGCTTTGGCTGCTTTGTCGCACCATTTCAGATCTCGTGTAATTTGCGTATTATTTAAAAGAACTTCATTGTAACTTGTTTAAATAAACTCAGCGCAATTGCAAGTACCGTTTGTATTGATAATACCTACTGTCTGCTTACTCCTCTATACAATTCACTCAATACATTTAAACAGGTATTATGGTTTTACTCTCGCAACTGTAATCCTTCTGACGCACTCATCCATCATTTAGCATTTTATACTCATTGTGCTCACATCATTCTTTGAGATTCAGTATGTACTGGATGCTTCATTAGATTTCGGGAGCGAAAGACAAGTGATTAGAATTCTATACTGATTTTCAGCGGAATCTTCAAGAGAAGTCCTGAGAAGAAACGCACAAGCAGGAAGAAGGTCAAGTCTCAGAAATCGATGATATATAATACAATTTTTAATGAAATGCCAGAAAACATAAGAAAGGATGAGAAGTTGAAACTGACCAGAAATGTAAAAGATAAGTTTTAGTAAAAGAAAAGACTTTAATTTTTATATTAGAGCATATGTAGGCGTGCTTATGTATGCACCAAAGCGCAGGCCAATGTGTGATATGTCATTTGTCACTTCTAAAAAGGTTAAATGGTAATGGGCATACCATATTTCAAGACGCACGAATAATAGATAGACAAATAATATTCTCGAACGGTTTCCATGAAACAAAAACATGACCTAGAAGGTGTTGCAAAAATTTCGTTTTGCGGTGTCAAATCATGGGAGGAATTCATCTAGCTGTGTATTGACAATACCTGGTGACGACCGCGACGTGTGTGCGCGCGCATTTTATTATCTGTTAGCAATTTAAATGTCCTGCGCAATGTACAAGGCGTAATTTACGATCGAAATAAAATAATTTTTAAATTGATCTTGATGAGAATTTATGCGATTTGCTTGAGGTGATCGGCACATCAAAACTGTTCGCTTGAATCACCTTTTTGATTGATGATAGCGTGCAGTACGGCTGTGCGTGTGGTTAGAATTGATATCTATGGACCTGTCGTGTGATCAGTAGTAACTTTTTATCAGTGGCGTGCAGTAGGTATAGATTTAGGTTATGCTGTTACCAATGATATTATACAATCATATGTAATGTATGTACCACAATATATGTTACGCACAGGATTATGAATTTTCGCTTAACCAATGTCTTTGGACAAAATTAATCTGTCGTTTACACAACACCTACCATGTATTTATTTGTAATTTTAGAGTACTATTAATACCTTCTTATCTATATAAAAATCAATATAAAAATTGTATGGACGTTTTCAAGAACACTTTTTTTGACTGAACATGATTCTTTTATTTTTTGAAAATCCTAATAACTAAACAAAATAATTATTTTTATTAAAGATTAATGTAGGAAATAGTTCTGACAATTGCTTTTTGTTTTTTTCAAATTAAAAACCAATCCATGCACCAAATTTAAAGAACAATCATGAAATCAACACGTTAAAACAGTAAGATAGAGATATTCGCGAAATAGTAAAAGAGGAAGTAGATACTTTAATGATTTGCACGCAGTTGTAATGTTATTCTGTTAAAAAACAGCATAAGTAACGACTCCATACAAAATGGATAAACCGATCAATTTTCAATTCAGTAAATAGCCAATTGTATGACTTGAGTAATTCACTAGCTTAAAAATAGAAGAGAGTAATGTGAATAGCTACAATCAACACATTGTAGTTCGTCGAAAATAGCGCTATGGCTGCAGCGGTGGGTTGTCTTGGTAGTTTTTAACTTGGTAGCCATTGAAAATTCTACTTGTACACAGATGGCGCTAATTGTAATAAATCGGTAAATAAAGTAAACATTCATGTTAATTTTTAGTAATACACAGCTTGTACGCAGTGCACGCCCCTGCATTTTGCACAAAAAATGTTACTAAAGTAAAAAAAAATGCGAAAATGGGTTATTTGTTGGTAAAAAATATTTACTTCTCGATAGGTACATCCAGTAGTTAACTAATTTTACTCTTCGATATCCGATAGTAAAAATGTTAATCGATAGTTAAATATGGCGGACTCTTCACAGATGTTTCAAAAGTCATCTGGCACATTGATACTTTGAAAGTTGCAGTATAAGACAATTAATCATTCAATATCTCGTTATTTTAGTGATGACAGTTCGTCCGATGATGATCTTGTTGATCATACATTAGCACATAATCCGAAAAAATTTCGTCACTAAAGTGACAGGTGTCGAACGCAGAGGTAAATAAAGCCTAAAATAAATCATATTTAATTATTATATTTATCTTGCAGCACTGTGAGGTGAAATTTTTTATCTATGCTTTGAAAGTAGTAAATTTGAGGTAAATGTTTTTTATCACGGGCGATGGTAAAAAATTACCATGGTAAAAATTCATATGCTAGATGGCGTTTTTTGTAAATGTACACGTGCCATTGTTAAGACTATTCCTGGTGTGTGTGCGTGTGTGTGTATAATATGTTATTGTGCCGAAACGTCAGCCTAGAATTCCTCAAGGAAACCATCCATAAAAATCCGATCTACACTTCTAATGTTCTAATGGTACAGTAAAGGTCTTAATTGATGCAATTCCACGGAGGACAGTATATAGAGGGTTATTAGAAATCTGTTGCAGCTGTCTGAACTAGTTTAATATACAATTACAAATATTTTACAATTAGTTCCCGTATAGGTTCACTTTCTTTAATACGGCTCCGGGCGATGACCTACGATGACCTGTTGATAAACTTTTGAAATTGCTGAGGCTTATAAAATAGATTTAGTAACTGAACTCTGGTTCAAGTGTTTTAATTAGTATCAAATAAATAATCAAAGGCCGCATATATTTATTGACCTTAATTAAAATTTGCGAATGAGAATGATACGATACAGCGTATTCCCTGTACACTTATACGGAATAAAATATCAGACACTCACTGAAACATTGCTAAAGCGATTTGAAGCATTTGATGGAAGGTTTTTTCCTAATTTAGAATGTCAAATTATTTTAATTGTAATGAAACCACATTTTATTTCCAACGAGAAAAATAGATGTCTCGCTTAGGAAACGTACGTAGATGAAATATAGCGACTTCTATAAAACGTCCGAATTTGGAATATGACAGGCACGTGTATCGTACATTGCCCTTAGATTATGTAGCCAACTGTCAAAATCAATTTAACTAATTGGCAGCAAATATAAATGTGTACAAAAAAAGGTTCTAAAATAAAATAAATAAATAATTCATAAATTTCTCAATATTTTAAATATGTATATATTTTTTAAATATATATATATATATATATATATATATATATATATATATATATATATATATATATATATATATATATATATTATTTATGATCTAATTGTGTGCTTCTGAGCGTTCATTTAATTAATTTAGTTCTCTTATATCCTTTATCTCTTTAATTTGTTTCTGGAGGCTATTGAAGTTTTTTTTATCCCTAAGTACATGCAATTTTGCTGATAGTGTTTGGTGTTGCATTTAAGAATTTTAAAATCTTAATGATGTACTTGTTTAAAGTTTAAAAGTATTATTTTCTTTGAGTAATTGATTGATTGAGATTTTTTTGTAAATGTCTATTTGTTGAGTAATTTGCTAATTGTCAATTTTAATAACTGGGAATTTTGCAAAAAGTGCTTGTGTTGAAAAAGTAGATTTTTTTTTAATACTACTTAATATATTAATATAGATTTTGATCATGTTTTAACATAAATGTCAATAGTCACCCCAATAATGCAAGATCATCCCTACTCGGAGAATGCACATATTGTTGTTGAATGTATATAATTCATACATTATATTTGTATGCAAAATAATAGTTGTTGTTTTAAATAAATATATAAATAATGATGTAAGATCATTATATAGTTCTTTCAGTAAAGCCGTCAGGCTTTAACAAATTGCAGGTTCGAGTCTCGGTGATGGATATATTTTTCGATAAATAGATTTTCTGAAAAAGTGTTCTTTTAAAATTATTTTTCATAACGTTGCACGATATAAGTTATTCTGATTATTTAATATGAATATTACGTTTAGAAAAAATGACGCTGGGTATTCCTAAGACGGGTTTCAAACTCTGGAATCTGGTTTAACAACGAACTCCCACATTTCCGTAACTCTGTAGGCCGAATCCACGAATGATAACTAATTCAGATGATATTTTTAGTCATTTGACTCACGATTCAAGATGTTGGCAGCTATCTTCTGTCCGTGGCCTAATAATATCTAATAGTTATATAAAGCACGCACGCGCCGGACGCGTGCACGGGGCACGTTACGTGGAATCACGCGTCCAGCCGGTCATGCGTTTTCCACACATTACAATTCCATATTTTTATTTCATCGCGAGCCCTTGGGGTTAATAATAGTATTACTTTGTGATCCTCGAGTAGCAGATTATTCATCAGGTATTTTTTAATAGAGTTAGCAAAAAAATAATAAGATAAATATATACAGTGGCGTGCATTAGACACAGATTTAGGTTACTCTGCGATGTACTAAATTTCGCAATATTTTTACCATTATTTCATAAAGATTTTGGATGGGTATCGTACCCAGTACCTCTCACACACCTAGCGTTAGAAATAAAACATGATAGATAAAATTCTTCAACATCCCATTTTTCTTCTCATTCTGTTACACTTGTTTTTATGGTTTTCTCTATGAGAATAAGCGGTTTTTCTATTTAAAAAAAATTGAGATATATTAAATTTCAGTACATCTTCTCTTGTCATATCCGACAACATACCTAATCATCACGCATTAGAACGGGTATAAAGCTAGTTGTATTATTTAAAAAATGCTGTTTTTTGTGTTAGTGTCATCAGTATTATGATACTATATTATATTTTCTGAACAACAATTTTAAAATTAATATTAAAACAAAAGTAACACTAGTGACATTTGTGACAAGCCCGCATTAATAAAGACTTTAATATATTTAAAAACTGCTATTTTCACATATAGCGTATATTTTTTGGCAGTATAGTGGTAAGTACTTCTGCCTGTTAGGCATGAGGCATTTATTTATGTTATTTATCTGAATTCGAACTGTAAATCCGGATCGATAGGATCTAAATTAACGAATTGCGCAATCTCCGAGTCGCGTGTCCGGCGGAGTGGCATACGACAATTCTGGTCGTAAATCGGAATCACCGCAAGGTATGTGAGGTAAGTAGGGAAACTTTGGTATAGGATGAGATCGGTGAGGGGATAAGGGTTCTAGTCGAAGGATCAGTGAATTTCGGAGAACCGGGATTCGGAAAGACTGCTCGAATTACTTTATATATGATGCCTCCGTAATTCATACAGTCGCCGCCGAGATCACACAATGGCACGTGGATGAGCCGATCTCCGATCCCAATTGAATGCGGCGATGTCACAAGTTCACCCACGGTATACAAATAATACGTGATCAAAACATAATATCACAAAATAGAGTGCTGGTGCACTGGAGCTGAAAGGTCCACACCGCGAATGCTATCGCGATGCCGAAATCGAACAATATCGGCCAAGTTGACGTCTGCTGTCGTCAAGGTCACAATTCACACTGAAAAGACGAGCATTAGGAAATATATGGATGGGAATTTGGACGCGGAAATGTGTCAATAACAGTGGTCGCGACTGAATCGAAAAGAGGCACCAAAAGTATGTTTTGCGAATTCAGTACACTTTCTTTCACTGCACTACATCCCATAATGAGATTTGGTCTCCTCCATAAATGTTCTCCACGGTCTCCTATCCCTGGCCATTTTTCTCCAGTTCCTGGACTCTCCCATCATGCTCCAGTCTTCATCAACACAGTCAGCCCCCCTCTTCCTCGGCTTGACTCTAGGTCATTTCCATTGGGCCGTGATCTTTAGTGTCCAATCATCTGCCATTTTTTCAACATGGCTAATCCATTGTAGTCTTCGGGACATTCAGAATCTTTCGTGTTTCTTACTCAATTAAGTTTTCGAGCTCATGATTAATTTTTTATGTATAAGTTCCATTTTTTAGGGTAGTTTCATAAATTTTACTTATTATTTTGTGTTTTAAAACTGCTAATTTATTTTCTTTGAATTGGATCAGGGGCCACGTTTCGAAACCATTTATCTGAATTTATGAATATTTACTTTAAACCAGAAAACATATTCTGTATAGGGATAGCATGATACATGTATCCGAGATAAGTAACCCGTTTTTTTATACAGAATTATGTGTTATACATTTATTTAAAGTTACGGAAATTTAATTTAAAACACTCAGCAGACACAATACCAAATTGCGCGAAATGGCGCTCAATAAATCACCGTCAAGTTTATTCTATTTTTTTCAGTCGCAGCTGTTCTCTATCAGGCAGATGGATCCTTGATAACAATGAAGAGATAAATTGCTTCTCTCGATTCAGTGTAGTGTCCTCGTTCTCAAAGAGGAAAGCTTTCAAAAGAACTATATCAAATATCTGCAGAATGACTATTGCCAGGTAGCCTCCCATTTGTTCAGATTATATTTAATAGGTAGTCCAATCTGTGAGTGTCATTCGTTGCATAATTATCTGCCATTATTTTCGCGACGTTATGTTTTTTGAATATGACATTTAATTGAAATTTGTCATAATATACGTCTTTAATGGGTTAAGAAATTAAAACGCGTATCGCATGATGCTGAACCACTCGGAGAAAGGGCCATATCAACGATCTTTTCGGCGAAGGAATAATTAGCGAAATGACACGCCGAGAGTGTTCGCTTCAAAGCTGGTGATGCCAGCTTAGACGACAAGTTAGGAAATGATCGATCTTCAGATTTTGATGACCAGGCCCTTCTGACGGCTGTGAAAGAGGACGAAAACACTGACTAAGAACGGCGACCAGTCCACGATTGTTCGTTATCACAAAAAAACTCTGCAAGGTGTGGAAATTGATCGAATGGGTGCCGCGCAGTTTATTTAGACCTCTGAACTGGTCTGATCACGGCATGTAATTGATCTGCCTGTCGTTTACTGTTTTCTTGCATTCTACAAAAAAGGGTGGCAATACTCACACACACACATTTATATTATTATAAACCAGGAAACCCAGTGGTGCCAATCGAAGTAACAAGGCGCGTAAACAAAATCACTAGGACATCATACTAAGTTTGTGTCGGCACAAATATCAGGCTCAATACGTGGTTATCAAACAAATTAAATTTTATCAACAAGTAAACAAATAAATAATCATGAAACAAAGACATTACTTGGTCAGCAGGATTATAAAATTGATCAGCAACAAAAAAGTTAGGTTAGGTTTAGCAGAATAAAATCTATTTTACAACTTACCAAAATTTTATTTAAACTGACTTTCGATTTGCTTCTTTATTAATTATATTGCTTCAAATGTATTTAACTAATTTTAGAGCTGCAAAATATGACACTATTTGCTGATCAATCTTGCTGACCATGAGTGGTGGCTCAACTGACTATATTTGCCGGCAGAAAACATTTTAGGGCTGACCAAAATCTCAATATTTAAATGATATCTATGTTGAACGATCGGTGTATCTATGTTGTGTACAGTTTAATGTTAAAATTTTTTGACAACAATTTACTTAAAGCAAAGTGACAAGAATCACGAATCACAGTGTTTTCAGACACGCAATCGCCGATAGCGATTGTGATTTTGAGCTCAACACAACTCTTTGCGCCTGGGCCGAGTATATCGTTCAGCCACGTCCGCCGGGTGCTTATTCGTGTTTATTTTAAAAGTCTCAATGGACTATTTTCGGCGTGACATAACTTCGTTTATTACGGTACATTCCATTACAGATTGATATCGTGGTATGAATAATATCTTCCATCTTACGTGCTCTTTGAAGCCACACTTTTGATTATATAAATATTCGAGACTTGAATCAACATCGACGTACACCGGTACCAGGCGTCTCCTTTTTGCTCACTTGCTATTTTTTATTTTCCTTTAGACCGTTGTCAAAATGTTGTAAAAGTATATTATGCTGATTTTTTTGCGATATATTTTAATGTATTTATTAATAGCAATATTTGAATATGTTCCAAGAACATACAATTACTGGATTTTCACCTACTGTTATTAAACAAATAATAGATGTCTCATAGAGACGAAGCCATTTTTTATTATATTGAATGGAAATATATGGAAGTATGGTTAATCGTGATGTATTTACTGGTTTAATTGGTTGTATAGTACACAGTCCGTGCGTTTATTATTATTTTAATTCTCCCGTCAAAACACTGTTATCTCCTGGCGAGGTCAGGTGCATATCGCAGGGCGCCTCGGTGACCAATTAGACGAGTCACTCCTTTTGCACGTGAAGATTCGGGACTATTCTCCAAAGCTGCGAGACGGCTGTCGAGTCATAATTATGTTATTTCAAAAAAAAAATTTTTCATCAAACCCCAGTATGGGGCGTCAGTGACAGACCCTCAGGACTACGAAGTTATATTTGATTTTATTTTAATTATAAATTATAATACATAGCAAAATAGCATACATTCTATATGAATATACTTCTTGCCATTTGTACGTCACACTTGTGGACCGCGTCCACAATGATATCGACAGTACACATGTATCATTACCGATGGTATGGTTGTACTGGATGTTATTCTAATGCCGGGTTTCCACCAAACAGACACTTTAAAAATACAGTTTTATTTAAAAAAAAAAACAAAAAAAATTTGTTTTGTTGTCTTCAAAACCGTTCTGGGAGTTACAAAAACTTTGTTACTAGTGTTTTGTCTCTTTTTCCCATGTTCAGTCCCGCAATGATGTCCTTCACCGACGACAATTTATTTAAACCTAATCCTTTTGAGTAAACATTTGAGATTCCGTAAAAATAAAGTAGATGGCTTTCAAATAATGGAACGATAGATGTATTCATTTGAAAAAGTGTAACATATAGGTTCGAAAATTTGTCTTTAAAAATAATGTCGCTGTAGCATAGTTGGATAATACACCTTCCCCGATTTGGAAAGAGATACAGGTTCGAATACCGGTGGCGCAACAACAATATTTTTCGATAAAATTGGTTTTATATGTATATCTTTCTAAGTAATGCATTTAATTAGTATTTAAATAAATATGCCGATTGGCTATTATATTCCCACTCGCTACGAAAATGCATGCGGAGTTTTGCAAATTTAATATTTTTTCTTTTTATTCTTCTTCTTTTTCTTATACCTCAAAAACGTAATTGAAGAAAATATATTCACTAAATAAAGAGCAAAGTGATTTCTTCAGACGACTTCCGGTTGGGAGTTTTGTACCAATAAGAATACAGTTTTATAATTATAGGTGAAAATTGTTTACAGGAGACTGTGTTTAGATCTACGAACTATACGCCAAAATTATTTATCTCTATGATGCTTATATACTTGAATACTCCATGAATTCAAGAACCCAATATGCTGTAGTCTTTATTGTCAGTAAGAAAAAATACCAAAAAAGCGATTTAATCAAATCTAATACAATCGTAGCACTTATTCGTAGATTATTTTACAAAATGTAGTAAAATATTATTGATTGTCTGTTTATTAACGTTTATCCAGTAGCCATTTCAAAAAAACTCGATATTTATCGTTACGTAAATTAGATTTTAAAATTTTCCTACTGATAAGAATTTTAATATCTGTCATCTGTCAGAATATAATTAGGTTAAGTCAACTCAAACCGTTCGAATTTATTTAAAAGCAGGCTAACAATAATAATGAATCTCGGAAATCAAATCTGTCGTAAAGTGCCACGTGCATTGTGAGAACGGTATATTATGTTATTATTTATATTGCGTATTTGCTTGCGTTAATTAGTCAAGTTAAGTTGTTTGTTTGTATAATTTTACGGAAACACCGGACGCGGCTGTGCAGCGGCCTTCTTTTCGTTTCATGCCCTTTATTCGTGAGTACCTCCTGCCACAGTTGTGTGGAGGTAGAAATTATATTAGTTGTATAAAATATATGTACATAATATTATATTACAGAATTAGGACTGTAGTCCGAGGGGTTCCCACGAACAAGACGCGCAGTATAATAATTAGACATACATAATGTATTATATTTTAAGTGCTGATAATTGAATTATATTATGACGATTATAAATTAGTCTAGTTTTATTTTTAAATTATTTTTATTCACATTATTAATATTTAAAATAAAATCAATTATATGTGTGCGTAAAGGCATTAAAACAATTTTATTAAGTTGTTCATTGTTTTTAAAATACTCAAATGATCAAATAAATATGGTAGATTTTAAATAAGTAAGTATTTATAATGAAACATTTTTTTAAAACTATTGAAACATGATGAGTAATGGGTTCTTATTCAGGGTAGTATAAACAGTGACGTGCACTATATAGACATGGATTTAGGTTATGCTGCTAATATCGATGCCACTAGATGTTTGTATCCATCTGAACTGAAAGATCTTTTTCCTAGGAAGAAATACAGTTTATTAAAGGCATTTTGTTGTAAAAGGTATGAGTTATTTTACGTTCTTGAAAAATATGAATATTGTCACTAATATTCTACAATTTTTTAAGAGGTTAAAAATGTTATACTTTATAATAAAACGCGTTTATAATGTAACGGAAAAAATATGCACCTACACCTTGTAATTGAAAACGTTTTACGACACATCAGTTCAAGAGAAGACGTGAATTTGGAACACCGCTCGGCGCCAGTCAGACAAGTATTGCGTTTAGTTCACAAATATTTACGAAAAATTATGCGAAACAAAAACACAGATTTATTTGTTATTTTTAAATTCATCTGATAGATGATTCTAGTCAACATATTAATACGCAAATAAAATTATCTTTTTTAATTGTATAGAGTGCACGCCATTGATATATAACTAACGCTTAATATCTCATTCATTTTTCGACTGAAGCCAGTACTATAAAATGATATCAGTTACATTTATCTAGATATACGGTTAAATAAAATGATTTTTCTTGCGAACAGACATAATTTTATCAGGTATTTACTACATACAAATTACAAATGATAATATATAAATAAACATACTTATTAATAATAAATAAAGTGTAATTAATAATAAATGATTTATAGATTATAAAACAAACTTGTTTATGTCGTTAAGTATCGCAGGCACGATTACAAAATGTTTATATAAATTTTGCTTGGGAAACAGAATAAATTGTTTGTTCGGTAATTAAGTTATTATATTAGAAGTTTTTGCACTTTTTAAATCGCTT
Source organism: Eubasilissa regina (assembly GCA_022840565.1). Lineage (NCBI taxonomy): Eukaryota > Metazoa > Arthropoda > Insecta > Trichoptera > Phryganeidae > Eubasilissa > Eubasilissa regina. Next base: position 29,610,485 of record JAINEB010000006.1, on the reverse strand, counting down.
CTGGGCCGGAATCGCGCGAAGTCGGGGCACGCGGGCGACAGCGCGCTGGAGTTTGGTCCTAGGAAATATAGTCCCCCCGCAATAGATCGCTTTGCGGGGGAACAATATAGTGTTTCAAAACCTTGGTGCCATATTCGAGGAATGCCAGCGGCGGGATGGTGGATATTTTTTCGACATTATTTTTAAGACATGATTTTCTCAATTTTGTACTGAAAATATTCATTATCACACGATCTATTTTTTTATAGAATTTTCAAAAGTGAAAAACCTTATGGTCCAACGCGCGTTATTTCCAAGTGCGACTAAATTTCCAAGAATCGAGTCGCCCGCGTGCTCCTCCTTCGTACAAAAGTGCAAAAACTTATTGCCTACCTATGTAAATACTGACTTCGCTATTAGTTACAATCGATTTATTTTTATTAGAATAGGCAGCACCTGATACCTACATAAATATGTAATACATGACATTGTATTATATACAGTTTTCATTCTTACATTATACAGTTATATTACAAGCAGATCTGTTCATCGGTAATCTGCAAGCGACAATGCCGCTTCTATTATATTTCAATAGAGCAAGGGTTGGCAAATTTCTAAGACAAAAGAGCCAAACATATACCTACTGAGTATAACAGCAGCAGAATAAGGCTACATGATATAAATGATTTCACATTATGTTATGTTATTTTTTAAATAAAATAATGTATTAAAACTTGTTTTCTATTAGGGAAATTGCCAAGATATCAGACCACCCAGTAAATCTCCCTTATCCAAGCAAGCTTTTTGAATTCAAAGAGATTTCGAGGCGCCTGTTATCGATTGGTACCAGTTTACAAATGTTATGAAAAATTCTTACGCAATTTTCTTTAAAAATTTACCAGGGGACCCGTTGAGTAATCATATTCTAAATTAAAATTAATATACTGAATCTGAATATTAATAAACAAGTTCTTCTATATCTATTAATTTTAAAGGGGTTAATCTTTTCACGTCGTTAACGCCAGAAATTAAAAAAATGCAGCTCGTGTAGGTTTGCATTTATCTACATTACATACAAGCTGCCTTAGATTCCACCCAGAAGCCTTACAGGGGATGCACGTGTCACATATTTATTTTACAATAATATTATTTCGTTATAAGCAAAGATGGCAGCAAATTGTTTAAATGAAATTGATAATTTTTAAATATTTAGGACCCCGTTAATTTTTTATAATAAGGCCAAGATTCTAATACCGGAAATGTATTAACTTTTTCTTCATCGTATGCTCACTGCTGAAAGTTGTAGTCTCCTGAAATATCAGTCACTTGGTGCACAATATGTTTCAATTTCTTCTGGTTTAGAGTCTTGTATACTAATTGATTTCGTGTAATGAACCGTAGTGTGCGTAGGAGGATTGGTAGAGAATGTTCAGCAGCTGAGAATGTTCCTCATTTTTACGAATGCACTTCTAATCTCATTCATCTCATCATTCTAATTTCGCTTCTCCGCCATTAAGTGAGATTTGCTGGTTTTCTTCAGACAATAACTGCACTTAAGATCACGATAGCTTAAAAATTGTAATAATTTTTCTAAAATGTCTTGATAAGAAATACATATATGTATATGTATATGTTTTGCACTTCAAACACCATTCGAATTATACGATAGTATGCGATACTAAAAAAATATGTTTTATGTTTTATTAATTAACATTAATAAATATTAACGATATTTAAATCCGCATTTGCATATTTTATTTGTGTAATAAATAAATAACAGAATAATATGGATTGATTATCTCATAAAAATTGTCCTATACAAAATTATTAAGACCATGTTTTGCAATTGTTAATTAAATTTTCATCAGTGTAATTAATTAATAAGTAATTAGCGTGGGTCTATTTTCTAATTGTATTAATTATATGTGATAAGGACGCGTCGCCAACTACCGCTACCAGGAGCATAGCCGATGACAGGAGACAAGCGTACCGAGATCCACGAGCGCATTCGACAAGACGAAAGCGACCCGCGCGCACGCCGCTCGCGCTTACCGATCGCGCTACTCACCTGAGAAAAATGAAATACAAGCTACTGTGTTCGTGCTGGAAATTTAAAAACAAAGTTTCGCTGTGAATGTGATGAGAAATTTTTAAGTTGTATTTCGGATATTTATAACGGAATAATTTTTTTTTAAAATAGGCCTTTTTACCACAATAAATAGATGGGTTAAATTTGTTTATAATATAATATTATTGCAAAATTATAACACGTGAATAAAAATACAACTTTTGAACTTATAAAGAATCATTGAACTTGTAAATATTTAGTGACCTATTTGACCTATATTTAGTGATTAAATCTATTTGACTTTAGTTGATCTATAAAAATGAAAATGGAAAGTCTTGATCAGCGACATACATTGTTTTTGAAAAAGGTAATATATTTATATATATTATTATTATAATTATTATAAAATGTTTTCAACCTAATAAACTGCATATTTTAACATTTAAAGATAAATTTGGTGTCGCGAAAATTGCGTGCTATTTATTATATAAGGGTGAAATGACACACATGAAATAATGTACAAACCAATACATCATTTTTTTAATGAAAATTGTTAAAAAAAAGAAGGTTTTTTGTATAATCATTATGCATATACATAACATGATCATGGAGCAATAATTAAAACTTGACTATTTTGTGTCAAAATGTAATTTTTTTTTCCTTTATAATTGTGTTACCAACATGTCAAATTTCTCATGTAGTTTACAAAGGTAACAAGAATATTAACAAGGTAACAAGTTATATTTTCGTAGCACTTGCACTATTTTTTTATTATAATACAAATCTACTGTTGATTTGAATGCGAATAAAATTTATGAGTGATGGGCACATGCCCAAAATCAGGAATCGGTTTACTTTCTAAAATATATAACGACCTTTTTAATGTCATCTCATGGACGATATACCAAAAAATGAAAATTAAAAACTTTGAAACTCAATATCTCATTTTGATGTAAATGTCACATAATAATACATTGTTGTTATAAGGGCAAGAGTATGTTTCTACGTCACAATTATATACATTTACTAATCAGTCTTGAGGTAGTATTTAGTGTTGAGTTTTTATTATCTACACAATAAAATATATTATACCATAATATAATTACAATTTTTTTATAGGATCTCTTTAATGAGTGACTCATGAAAATTTCATTCAATAAAATAAAAATTGTATCAATAGTAACAAGGTGTGTATTAAATTTGCGTTGTAAATTTATGCAGAAAGTTATGTAATCTTATTACACAATGACTTGTACGCAAATAAAAGCCATACTATTGTTTAAATATATATCACGACAATGGTTCGACTACTGTTAGTAAGAAGGCAATGTTTACAAGTAAACTTTTCATTGTATCGTCATCATCACTACTTGGCGCCATGCGTCATCTAGGTTCGAGGACGACAGCACAAACGTTCTCCAGATATGTTCCTGCCGGGATTCCCTCCCTTCAAAGACCTAAAGTCCGATTCTCACAATATATAAAAAATATTTATATAAAATAGAGGACTGATAAAAAAGCGTAGAAATTTCTGTTATTAACATTACCATAATTATTCGTTGAAAAACATATCAGTCTATTCAAATAATGTTAGGAGCTAATCAAATTATTTTTCATTGTCAACTCAAATTTTTATGATGGATTATTAGTTATTAGTATTTAAATAATCCTGTCTCTCGAAACTGAAAATATATTCACAATTCCGTCAGGTCTCTACTGCTTCAGTTGATGATAACTGAAAACATAATTGATTACAGTCAACATATGTATATAATATAACAAAAATAATTTGTTGTAAATGTTTAAAAGTTTCGCGACGAAGTGGAGTGGCGCTTATTAAATTAGATATTTATATTTATTTTCGTAGCACTGTTAAATTTTACAATCTGCAATTCAATGAATTATTTTGTAATAATGAATAGAATTGATTGTTGATATTATTATTTCAAGTATCTCGTACTTCATGTGAGACCATCACTCGAGATTGTCGTGCAATGAACTGACTCGCTCTAACAGTTTGTACCGTCTATTTATACTTGTCCTAATAAATAACAAATCGATTATTCTAGTGTTCTTTCAACATACACGGTTAAATCTTTGATGAAATGTTCTAGAGTCTTCCAGGACATACAATTTGTCATTTAGCCCAGTAATATAGTAGTTAATTTAATATCTAATGTCTATGTGAGATATATACTTCTCGGGTGTTTCTACATCTGACCAACTGGTTCATGAACGTTTTCTTCAGCCGTCTTCTTCCTTCTTTCACTACGGTTATAAACGTGTAATGTCTGTTTGCTATCATCCTCAGGATAAATCTGTTGTCATCTAATTCTTACAAAATATCCTAATTTTTAAATAATCTATCTATCTTTGTCTCTTTTCGACAAGATGTAGTTTTCACGCCCATATATACTTAATATATTGCTACGCTTAATATTGTGCTTTTGGTAATTTTTAAATAATATTAGATAAATTAAAATATATGTACGTTCTAATATCCAACAAATACAAGATAGTATGTATCTGCGTATATTTAAATAGGTGTATAAATTTTATTTCATTAATATTATATTTAGTGTTTTGAATTATAATGTTATATTATAATGTTAGAATGTTTTGGTGAATCTTTATAAATAAACTGTTTAGTGGGGTCACTGCTTATCAAACCTGAATAATTATTAAGTAATTGATAAAATTAATCCTTTTCGACAAGTCTCGCCCTATTATCCATCTAACTCCGTGTGTAATGAATATTTTCACAATTCATTAATACCACTGTAAAGATAAAAAATATTGCGAATATAATAAACGATTTTAACTATCAAATTCAATGAAATAAAATGTTAGACCAAAAAAGCTTTATTAATCAAACCATTTGATTCTACGCATTTTTGTCAACTAATTATAAGCTTATTAATTATGTCTGTAGAATAAAACTAAAGTATTTTCTGCTGCTTTCCTGCTATTGAATTTTTTTAATTTAGCTGCTCGAAATTATGAATTAATCATGACTGGTAATGTATTGCTTATTTTCTTCCACTAAACAGTAGCAGAATATCCTTGTCCGTTCCTGAACATTTTGAACCGATGGCGCACTGTTCGTTCAGAAGTGGTTCCTACATTCCATACTTGATTAAAACTACCTGCTACAGATGCACAATTAAATGAAAAATTACACGCGAATGACTAATTATGGAAAATTAGATGTTTCAATAAATATAAATGTATCAGATTTCTTACTGTCGAACAAAAATAAATATTTTCTAGAAATGGGCGTTTTAAATGATATAATATTAAAATTGACAACCTAATTGAAGTTAAAAAATAATTTTAAGTAACATTATTCATTCGTATTATACATTTTTCTGTGTATCTTTGATTTACATAATAAATTAATTTAATTATTGTTATTTTTAACCAGAATAGTTGAATTCTATTTTTAATTTCGTGTACATGATGATTATACAGCACAAACACATTCAAATATATATATAAACAACAAAACAATAATTTCGATAACTTGACTTGGATAACCGGTATCGAGCCGTGCTGGTTGGAGTGTTATCACGCGATTCGTGCGTGGAAAACCATATTAATTTTTTAACCAACTCCTCCTGTTGTCCGGATATCCAGCAATCTTGGTAGTCAGGGGATAGCCAAACAAAGTCACATTTTTGATGTGATAACGGATGGATGGTGTTCTGTAATGACTGCAGTCGTGGCTTTCTGATTCTCATGACGCTGCTAAAGAAGAAAAAGAAGAAATGAATTATTATTACAAACACATCATCAACATCTTATATTTAGATATCACACAAGTTCTGCAGTTAGAATGGTTAAACAAATTAACATTAACAGATTTGGCTAAGTCAGGTTGTGATTCCGTAGCCAGAATTGTAATTATTTACCAATTCGGTTAGGTCAGGTTAAGATTTCGTAGCCAGAATTTAAGTATTAAAAATTTCTTTTGATGTCATTCTAATAATTTGGGATGCCAATTACTATCAGGTGACAATGCCATAGTAAACTGATATTGCCAGTAAAGATAATAAGTGCGTGATAAAATTATTTCATTTTTATGCGCCAATCAAGTGCCATTTAATTGGATGTTTGAATAATTAATGTGTGATAATTGAACTTATGTGAAATATATTACCTATTTTTACTTCTGTGATTTTCGACTAAATTAAAGTGAATTAATTTTCCATCACAGGCCAGTAAATGAATATACACGAAACAAAGTGTACATATAGGATAGGGGTTTGGAATATTAGTTGTATTCTACACTCATTTTTGTGGTAACATAAATCCGATAGTTTATTACACATTTATGCAACAGTGAAAGTATTTACTCTTTGAAAATTAAATCTTCGTGTAAACAAGACGGATTTTTTACATTAATGCATATTATATTGTCAGCGTTTAAATTTTTATTCCAATCGAGCCATATATTTAAAAAAAGTCGCGGAGCTATTTGATTGCGTAAGTGGTACCAAAATGATCATATGGGTGACACCAAATTAAAAATATTGAAACAAAAATATGCATTTTTCATGTCTATACATTTGGCAGTCTGTGCTTTCCACCCTTACGGTTTTAATTCTTTGATTATTAAATTATTAACAATTTTGGTTTTATTTTTGGGGATTGATTCATTAATACAATTTTTATTGCCATAAATGGTGTACATTGCATTATATAGCATATCGCGACCTTAATTTAGGCCATACTTGATTTTTTTAGCATTATACGGTCGTAATGACACTACTGATGCCGAAGCCGGCATCCAGAAAGTCACAGATGTAGACGGGGAAACGTAATATTATCATAGATATTGAAATGGTACTCTCATTAATAAGGATAATAATAATGATTTATATTTCCTTGAAAATGATTTCTCGAATATTACAAGGTGGATATTTTATCAATCGTTAACTTGCAATAGTATTCTACCAGAGGGAATAGCTTTATTTGTATAATATTATTTTTCAATTCCAATATCTCTTTTAACCACTGCACCTACCTTTGCCATTATATGTTATATATTAAATTTTCATAAAAAATACTAAAGTAATTCTTAGTGATTTACTATGTAGTCCAGCTTGACAATGTAATCAACAAATTTAAATTAATAACATAAATTAAGCTTTGTTGACTATTCATTCTTTTATTAAAAAAATTGTTTTAAGAAAACAATTGTTTTTGTTATTCATTAAGTTCATTTTTTTTTAATAATGTATTTTTGATGTTAGCCAAAACTCACATTATTGTTAAATTCGTGCGTTAAAAAACTTCCTAGCTACAGACAATCGGAGCAAATACAGAATATATATCTGCACATGTTCAATGCAAACATTCAAAGAATAAATATATATTAAAAATATTTAAATAATATTGAATACTATAAAGATAAACCGATATCCAATACCGAAAATATCTACGGAACATAAGAAAAATGTGTCATCCTAGTATTCGCGCCAGAACAGTTTCGCGAGATGACAATAAATTTTTTGCAATTATTTTAACGATACGAGTCTTTATTGAATTAATTTACGATTGTACTGAATAAAATAATATTGTTGATTTATGAATTTATTATATTACATTCATTAAGGTTAAATGGACCATTCTGCATGTCAATGACACTTTCTTATCATACTTTTGTTAAATGAAATAAAAATAAAAAGCTTTTATTTCGTTACGTGTATACTGGTTTATTTTAATAAATTGAAATTTAAAATGTAAATCTTATTTTTGACTCCGGAATGTGCGAAAACACAGACAATAAACTCAAGAAATGTGGTGTTATAAGTGCTATTAAATATATCGTGGTAAATCGAAGACGTTTTCAAACATATGAAAAAATATAAAGAAGTGCTGATCTTATATCAAGAAGATATAACTTTAGTGCTTTGGTCATGTTATAAAAGGCAATTTTATATGTATATATTTCTAATTAATACATTTAATTTGTACTTAGAAAACCTATGTTCTGAATAATTACAACTTCACAATAAAAACCTATCCACTTAGCCAGGTACAGGGACCGGTGGAGAGGTATTCTTGAGGAGGTCAATTAAATAAAATACAATCACTCTGTATAAAACCACGAATTTTATTAAAAGCCAACCAGTTTCGGTTAGCTCAAGCTTCGTCATATATAAGTGCACTCTTTTTTTATTTATTGTTAGTTTTAAATATGTCCTAACGAAGTTTGAGCTAAGCGAAATCGGTTGGCGTTTAATAAAAATTCGTGGTTTTAAACAAAGTGGTTGTGTTTTATTTAACAATTATATTTAATTATATAATATAATATAAATTAGAGTAGATTCATAAAATACTAGTGTTGAAATATTATTATTTTAATTATCTAATATAATCGCATCGCAAGTTGGTCGAGTGCAAATTAATGTAAAAAAAAAACATTTACTAGATCAGAGGTCATCTCTGGACAAAAGAAGATGACAGTTTATCATCTTAATTATCGCACTGTTTTGTTATTGATAACCTTCATGCTTTCTGATCGAATTTCATTCAGTTTTAAATATACTTAAGTACGCATAAGTTCTTTCATTGTTCCCGTTCTGTGATATTAGTTACAACTAGGAATTGCATGTTTGGACAAAATAAAAAAATCGGAATTCGAAATTCGCTCGAATTTAGAAATTTGTTATATTATTTTTTGATCAATACTAATAATAAAAAACAGATTATTTAAGAAAATAAATTCATTACTATTTATTGTATAAAAAAAAATTATATTTTTACAACTAAAAACTAAAAATAATTTAAATTAACTGGATTAATTTTCATGAAAAATCTACTAAATGCAAATATAACCAATTTATCCTGTAACACCTTCATATGCATTGTTTATACAATATGTTTATACGATATATTACAGAATAACTAAATACACACCGCACTCTACAAAACAAATCTCAATTCTGATCCGCCAGTTTTCGGACATTTCTTTTATGCAGCCGTTATCTTTTGTCTTTGGTGTATCGGATCGGCGTCTTTTGTCTATTTAAGTGCCGGCCGAGTGCATGGGTTCCTTAAGTAAAGGCGTTATCTCTCTACATCGCTTTCTAGAAACGATCCTTTTGAAACGTAGTCGTTAGTCTGTGATCGTAACAATATTTTATTTTTACATATTTATAATTCGGAATTCGCTATAAAATTTTCGGAATTCTGAATTATATTCGTGAGAACGAATTTCGGAATTCTCAAAATTTTACATGCAATACCTAGTTACATTAATATACTTCTTAATTAATTTTATTATGGATGAGGACCATTTAATTTTTTGTTGCCTAAAATGATTTTAGGTCAATTGACCAACACAATTATTCGTATGTACCGTGCATCAACTGCTTACCTCCTTGTTTAGAGTGACGTGAAGCAATGCTTCGCTCGTTTCTCGAACTTGGTTGGTCCACCTTATTGGAGACCTCTCGTCTTCCGTCCTTGATCACCAATTTCTCAAGGCTATCTTCATCATCAGAAGTATGAACGCATGAGTTATTCGTATAATTCAAATGAAATTGGAATTTCGCTCAAATGTAATTAGTTTACATTCAAATTGGAATGTTATGTCATTTATAGAAATATTAAAACAATGGTGTTGTTGTGTTGCAAGATAAATATAGCTTACCTACGCAAAGCGCTTCGTTCTCGTGGGTGGATAATCAATTAGCCAAGTTATTTCTACATACCGGCAGAAATAGATATATAACTACTGATTCATTGAAAACTGTTCAATTTTCGGATACGGCATTTATGTAAATAACTTCTCTATTCGATAAAAATAAAGATTTTTACAAATTTAATACATACATGTTTGAAAATAAGACACTTGTTTTTTGATTCTACTCGTTTAATTTACTTGAGATGCGTTTCGCCTTATAAGAACATCATCAATCTAACAATTTAACTTAACAACTTATATTTATATCTATAGTGAAGGTGAGTTATACAATTTTATTTGGATGAGATGAAAAGGGACAACATTATTCATTGGAATTCTATGAATTAAAAACACTGATGATATTTTAATGTCATAGGTAATGTGTAGAAAGGGACCGCTATATAATTTTACAACATGAGACAATACGGCAAGAGAGACATTTTTAGTATTCTGGAATTTGTATTGGGTCACTGGTCCAGTAACCCCCTATGCAATGTTTGCATGTTTATTGGTAATTATTTTTGCTTTCAACAAGAATCATATTTTAAAATGAATGTAGCAATATCGAATTGGTTATCTTATTCCACACCCTTGGTAGATATATAAGAGTAAATTGAATAACTGGAATAAAAAACAATCATTTTATTTTCACATAAGTGATTATGGAGTTCTAGAAACTTACATCGGAGACAGTAAAAATAAAAATGTATAGCTGGCGTGTACCTCGCTGGCTAATTACAGATAATCATTAATCAAAACAAATTAAATAATACTTTAATAAGTCTAGTTGATTGTGATTTGTTTCGTGTTGGATTCCAAGACATCGAGTTTCTCCTAAGTATTCTAGTCCGCACCTAGATCCATAGTTGGTATGATATGGGAGCGCTGTTGGTCGGTACTATATCCATAGCATGGCATTATCGCCGGAACAGCCACTACAAGCTTCCAGAAAAGGAAATATTGTAAAATAAAAACTGATTATTAACTACCTTATATAATGAAGCTCAATAAATTATTATATTTTAAATATGAATTAAATATATTGATTAGAAAGATATACATATAAAATCAACAACTTCACAATAAGAATTTGTTCTACTTATAATAAAGTTGTATCAATGTGTCCAAAAATTTAATAAAAATGAATTGATAATTCTGGCATTTGCTGTCAGATTACTCAAAGGTATTTGAGATTTCGTAAAAATAAGGTAGATGGCTCTTTCAAATAATGGAACGATTAAATGTATTAATATCAAAAAGGTAACGTATAGGTTCGAAAATTTGTCGCTAAAAATATAGTTGCTGTAGCATAGTTGGATAATGTACCTTCCCCAGTTTGGAAAGAGATCCAGGTTCGAATCCCGGTGGCGCAACAATAATATTTTTGGATAAAATTGATTTTATATGTATATATTTATAATTAATATATTTAAAATATCACAGACATGTGTTCTGAATAATTACAACTTTACAATAAGAATGTGTTCTCCTAAATATTATAATATTGTCACCTGTATCGTTTTAAGATTATAGTATCATTAAAAGTTTATAGTATTATTAAAAGGTGTATTAATTCATTTCAATATAACTTTTGACAGAACGAATTCATAGATCAAGGTTTTTTGATAACTTGATAACTAAATTCCTTCATAGTCAAAATGGTTGGAAACTTTTTGACACCAGAGAAGATTGTATTTGAGGAATAATGTTCTATTTTGGGTATGTGAATTGATATTGAGTTGCAAAATGAATACAAGGCCTTTCACATATAAGAAATAAATGACTCGTTCAAATATTATTAAAACTCTGAAGACGTTATTAATTTATTTATTTATACTTAATATAATATAAACGAAACCAATATTTTCCTTTTACTTATTTACTTATCTTGTACATATTTGCTTTTGAATTTATGTAATTTATCCTCCTTTCTTATGTCATCCGGCATTTCATTAAAAATCTTCGTCGCGCTATACATAATTGATTTCTGAGTTTAGCCTTCTTGTCTGCAGTGGCCAATGGCAGTCTTTCTCTCTCTTCCTCTTGTATGATGTTCGTGCTCTAGTTGATTTGCTTAAAATTTTCTTATAAATTCTGGCGATATTTGTTTAGTGTGGATTTTAAATTAAACAAAATAGCACATTTTCTCGTATATCTCTTTGTATTCAATATTATTTTCAAAGCTTTGTTATGCAGCACTGATAATTATTGATTTTCTTTTTCATTAGTCAAAAATAAAATGCTCCTGTTGTTGTCTATATGAGGAATAATAATTATAAATTGTACACCATGTTACAAGACTGTGCATGAATCTTCTAATCCTTCTCAGAAGTGAGATTTTTTAACAATTTTTTGTCACGTGTCCTGTATTTTAGAAAAAATTTAATTTCGAATCAATGAATTAACTAACTAATTAACAAACTTATCTGGTATATGGTTTACCTGGTCGTGCCAAGTCTTCCGCGGACTTCCTCTATTTCTGGTGTCTAATCTATTAAACTTCCAAATATTTTATTTCAGTCACCCCTTTCAAACTTTCACCATTTATTATAATTGCTGACGAAATAAGTATTATTTTATTTCCAATGTTCATGAATTTAGTTATGCTTACATTTTGTTTATTATTAAATTCTTCAGTAATATTGGTATTATGTTAGTTTAATTGATTCATTATATTTTCCTAATTGTTTCCTGCGATGCATCTTAGTCGGCAATATTTTACCATTTTTACCATGTTATTTATATATATATATATATATATATATATATATATATATATATATATATATATATATATATATATAATGAAAATGATAGGTCCAAGAACTGATCCTTGTGATATTCCTAATGAAATAATGAGGGAGCCAGATTTCAGTTTAGATACAGATAACGTTTAATTAATTTACATGTTTAAATTTCAAATCACCCGGTAGGTAGTCCAGCTTGAATCCAGGTTCCCACCGATCGAGTGTCGCACAGCACTATAGAGAATGCAGTGCCTTCAATACTTACGTACTGCGCCCAGCAAACGCGATTAGCATTGCACGCTCCGCTGGGCACCCGCTCTGTCCGGCAAGGCGGACAATGCGCGTTAGGTGAAATATTGCACTCTGCACTCGTTAAGCCCTTCATGTAACTCGAAACATTCCGAGGAATGCGAGAAATCCAGTCGATAAAGCAGGAAAACTTTTTACGCAGAGCTGATTTACTTTGACATTTGCAGAACAGAAAGCAAATTGTTGTATTTGTTAGTCTTGCAGCTAGCGGAGATATTGTTTTCAATTGGACTTTGAAGTTATCTTCATCATTTTCTATCCATTGCTTGACGAAGACCTCCCACTTTTGGAGGTTGGAATAAAGTAAATCGATGACTGGCAAATTATTTTGTTTTTGTTTACAAAAAATCGTGCGATACCCCATTTCTTATGATATATTGGGTTGATGGATATGTGTATTAGACACGAAAGATGGAAATGATCAGTCAGTGGGAAACTTGCGATTGTGGAGGATGATTTGTTTGAGAGACTGTGATACGATTATTTATATATTTGTTTAGTCAGGCGAGTTAAATAGAGGTTATTTTTTTCAAATCGGACCCCAAATAGCGAGGTTATTGGCGATGAAACGATTGACCGTTACGCTCTCAGTCACTCCATAGGATGAAAATGTCACGATGATAAGTGCGCACTGTTGTTGTAACGTGTAGCGCTGTACCGTGGGTGCACTCAGAAGATACATATGTTGCCCGATGAAATATAATGGAAAAAGATACGAGAACTGACAACAAAGTTTATATAAAAAAAAATATTACAATTATTCTGCACACATTGGGTTGGTTGTTTTACTATGGTAAAAAAAGTTATTAAAGTAAAATCGATCATTGGTAAAAATATTTACTTCTATCATTGATACTTTGAAAGTTGCAATATATTATCATTCAAATCCTGCTATTTTAGTGAGAATTATCACTTAAATCCTGCTATTTTAGTGAGAATTATCACTTAAATCCTGCTATTTTAGTGAGAATTATCACTTAAATCCTGCTATTTTAGTGATGAGAATTCGTCCGATGATGATATCGCTGTATAATTTAATATTAACGACGATTTTTCGCCAGCAAAGTGACAGGTTTTGAACGTAGGGGTGATAAAGCTATAGATAAAGTTTAAAATTGTACGTATTTGATGATTATTTACCTGGCTACGCTATTAAGCGGAATTGACTTTGACAGTAGTAAATTTAACGTACGAATTACCTGCAAATGTTTTTTACCTCATGCGATGGCAAAAAGTTACTATCGTAAAAAATGTAGCGTTTTAGTGTTAGCGCCGTTGAAGATTAATTAAATTCTATTAAGTTTTTTGGCGTTTGACTTGTTGCCTCATTCATACATTCAATTCGCGATTTACCAAATTTTAACCTGCGTATCACCACCTATCCTTAAGCACAAGGAAGAAAGAAGATGTCGCAGTGATTAAAAGCAATCCACTTAGTCTAACGTTTTTCTCCATTGCGCGAAACACTATTCAAATTCATTCTTTGTGAGGCTGTTTAGAGCATGCATCGTAATTCGTTTCATCACCGCTGGTGACTCTCCATAGAAAATAAGTCGGAGGAGGCTAGGTCGGTGCTCCAATACGGTGACTCGATTTTAACTAAAAAGTCCTTCACAATAATGACTATATGTTGGAGTATTGTTCTGATGTAACATTCAGTTTTCATTTGTAAGGCTTGTTCGCTTGTTGGACACGCCTCACGTAAACGTTTCATTACCCAATGATGCACTTGCATTGAGCTTTGGCAACAGTCAGGATGCACAATTCGATTTGAGAGACAATTCAAGCACAATTTACACTGAATTTGATGACAAAATACAACATGCGTTGAAGTTCAGGGTCTCAGTCGATGAGTCCTCTTTTTATTTTTTTAATTCTTAACATAGTGCATACATAAACACCTTTATATGCCCTAATGAAAACAAGATTAAAGTATTTTTTTTTATTAATACTTATTTTTTACACATTTGGTCAGTTTCATTTTAAATCTATTCAATTTCTTCTTCTTTCTTATGTTTTCTTGCATTTCATTAAAACTTTTCAACGCACTATACATCATCGATTTCTGAGATTTGGCCTTCTTCCTGAATGGCAATCTCAGTCTATCCCTTCCTCTTGTACAATACTCGTGCTCATATTCAAATTCCGCTCATATTTTCTTATTGAGGATGTTGTAAATAAATATCATTATATTAAAATATATTTTCTGCTTAAAGGTTATCATATTCAGATCTTTCAGCATTGCACTAATTCGAAAATATTTATTTTTTCTGAGTATTATTCTCATAGATTTATTTTGCACCACTGACAATTGTTCCATTTCTGCTTCGTTAGCCAAAAACAAAATGCTGTTGCAGTAGTTGATGTGAGAAATAATAACAGAGTTATATACTATTTTACAAGACTCTTAAAGTACTATAATACGATTAGGGACAACAGTTTCCGGAGAAAACGCAATGAACATGATTACGCCGGTTTCGACGTGACTGATAATGAAGTCCTTATAGCAACCGCTGGTACTGTACAAAATTGTCGAGCGTTATATTCGTCGTGTATGCTAAAACAATTACTGCACTTTATCATCGTAATATCCTTCGGCAAACTGGAGTACCTACCACTCGAAGCCTCAAGATTACATATTGCGGGGTCGTCGGCCCGCACTAGCCTGACGTCCAATAATAGCTTTCTGTTTTATGGACGTCTCGAGGAATGGGGAGGGTATTCGAGCCTAGACATGAATGAAGCCGGTTCAGCGTGTGAATGGTGAAACATTACACGGCTATTAATCATCGGGTTGATCTGACCAGTGGTGTAACTATGCCAGCGCATTGGGGCGCGCGTTGGATAGAGGGTTTGTAATATTATTTCTCCTGTGAATTGTGAAAACATATGAAAACATTATCGAAATATACAGTAGTACTCCGCCATAGTATCGGGTAAGGGATTAGACTATCATCTCATAGATATCGCAAAGTAATGATTTTTGAATGTAATGACCTCCTACCTTAAATTTTTATTTTTTTTGGTTTATTCTGCTTCACTTACTAAATTTAGACTCGCGGCGGTTATTGAAGAAAGTAAACGTTATTTTTGATGACGTAAAGCTTTAAAAGTTTTTCAACCTCATTTCATTCCTCCTATTAACAAAAAGTTATAACATTATTTACATAGCATACCTTTATCAGAGGCTCCCTCAGAATGTTAAAAATGTTCTAACGTTAGAAATAGCATTAGAAAATTTGGGAAATTTTAAATATTGTACAATAAATACGAGGCTCATGTATTTATTTACCTTCTCTGTAGACACCATTGAGGAAGAAATACGAGCATGTAGGAAAAAACGTAGAAGTTTTTTGATATACGTATATGAAATATGTAACACGTTTTTTATCTAGTTTTTTCATATCGTAATTTTATTTTTCATGAAACGTAAGACCGACCACTTTCTTACTATTTGTTGTCATTTATCTAATGAATTAACCACGCAGTTCTTAATATTATTATATTATATATAGAAGTATTACTCTTTTTGCATTTTGTATTCTGCCCAATTTTCTTAGATGCGCCACTGGTTCTTATGTTGCTTTGTCGGGGCAAGGGTGAACACTGTTACCGGCATTCTGAATGGTTTTGAAGACATACACTTCTCTTGCTTCGCTTGCTTGATATGTTTTAGTAAATTTGTTGGATGTTTCATATTATTTATTGATACAAAGTAGTGAAGTTATATATTATGTTGTGCCAAAAACGTAAATAACGCAACACCCAAGTAATAAAAATGTATAAATTTTAATCAAGATGGCGAGATTATGCCTACCTTGCCTTGTATTACTTAGATAACAATCGTTAGACGACAGTCAATGAATGTTACAGGAATCGTTGTCGTTATCTTGTTGTTATTGCAAGTATTAAATATTACATCCGTCTGGTGTATTGTAATAAAAATTGATTATATAAATCCATTACATTTGAAACGAAATCTGACTATCTAAAGTGTGTGCCTGAAGTCGAAGTATAATATATAATCAGAAGCGTGCAGTGCATACAAGCAAAAAAGCTGTGCGTTACTAAAAATTCTGGGAACCAAATTTAAATGAAATACTCTTTAATATGGACATGAATGGATACATTCATCGCCATCTATGTACCAGTAGAAACTTTAATTGCTTATTTTTAAAAGATACCACGACAACTTACCGCTGCAGCCATAGCGCTATTGTCAAAGAGCTACAATGCGTCGATTGCAGCTATTCACATTACTCTCTTCTATTTTTAAGCTAGTGAATTACTCAAGTCATACAATTGAAATACTGAATTGAAAATTGATCAGTTGATCCGTTTTGAATGGAGTCGTTACTTATGCTGTGTTTTAACAGAATAACATTAGAGAGGATTACAACTGCGTACAAATAGTTCCTCTTTTACTAATTCGCGAATTTTACTATTTTACCGTTTTTAACGTGTTGATTTCATGGTCGTTCCTTGCGTTCGATGTGTATTTAAAGTGTGAATTTGTTTTTGATTTGGGAAAACCAAAACGCAATTGGCAGAATTATTGATTTTCATATGGGTAAGAAGGTATTATTTTACGTTAAAACTTAAACTTTAAAAACACTATTAATAGTACAAATTACAAATAAATACATGGTAGGGTCGTATTATCGACGGATTCATTTTATCTAAAGACGTTGGTTAAACAAAAATTCATAATCCTGTATATAAAATATGTGTATTATAGTACACATATTATTGGTAACAGCATAACCTAAATCTATACCTTCTGCACGCCACTGTATATAATTATATGTAACGGGTGATCCAAACTCTACAATCTCAGCTTTAATTCTTGCACTAATTGAACTGTATAAGCTTTCAAGACGAGTTTTGTATGCATAATATAGTATGAAGTGCCACACGAAATGCCTATTTGCTGTGCACGTTTTCTTATTGACACATCTGAATTTTCAGCAACGCTTTCAGATACATCAGAAATGTTTTCAGTCGATCTGATTGGGCGAGCAGCGTCTTCCCATCAGCAACAATGTTTTTCAGATTTTTTAATTAAATGAACAAGGCGCTTCATATCGATACAAATCACTTTACTAATTCTTTCCGCGAATTTTTCACCATTTTTATAGTGAATTTTCACAATTTCAATACGCTGCTCGATCGTGTACGACTCATTATCGTCAATAGTGTACGTTTTATTTGGTAGATGTCACATTTAAATGATATTTATAATAACATATAGGTTAGGATCATCCAAAAAATTCTAACTATAAAAAAAAGTAAAACCCAAATGCATCATTCTGGTTATGTGTCGTAAACGTTTAAATTACGTTTCGACACTTTTTAGAAATTCACTATCTATAAGGTATCTATCTAAATATTGTAATTTAAAAGTTAATGAAAATGACGAAAGTTAAATTGTAATAACATTTTTCTCCGTGAAATGCATACACAACACTTAATTTTCTTCTTCTTCTTATACTTTACCTGTTCAATAGACATATTGTTTTTTTCTGCGGCTCCGCATTAGACTGGCCAAACTATTGCTTCAAGTTCTGCAGCCATTATGATCTTTCAAGGCATTTCCAGCAATATTTCCCTGCATCATGACATGCCGGAACTAATGTATTTCTGGATATCTATTCGAGATATAAATGATTGCAAAATTTTATTGCTTTAACTAATTTTATTTCATTATTCTGCCGAAGCGTGACATAAATATATACATTTCTTCGGTAAGCATTTATTTTCCATAAAACACTGCTGAGAGCACAGAGCGACTGACCATCCGGCAATTACAGAAATACAATAGGCATATTATTATGTTTAAAATATTCTTCTTGATGATGGATTTGCGTTTGAAAATAAGCGTCGATTTATGAATACTTCATATATTGCAACCCCATTGTTGAAACAGTAAGATTGTCTCTGGCTTTCTCGCAGTGGACCATAAATCTTTCTTCCTTTCGATGGTGATTGATTTACGATGGATAATATAGTAAATTCGCAATGCCCCTCGCGGTCGAGACTGTAATTTTCATTTTGCAATTTTCAAAAAGATGGACTTGCAGTGTTCCGCGTTGTAAGGAAATCGGCACTTACCTTGAAACCTTCGATATTTATAATTTATAGAATAATGCAAACATTTATTTTAAAGTTTTTGAATTGTCTATTAATCCCTCATTATTTTATCTAAGGGAAGGAAAATGCCTAATTAAAAATGTAACATGAAATATGTTATTTATTTATAAATTTCAAAAATATGGAGATTTTTAGGATTTATCTTATACATGATATTTAAAATACATAAAGCTTGTATTTGTCATGTTTTTTTTATACATAAACAAAAAAATCACCAAAATTATAAAAATATCAACCATGATTTAATTTTTACATAGTAAAGTAATTTTGGCACACCAGAAATAGAAATAAATATATTAAAAAAGCGAGGTGTGTTGACTTAAATGTATTTAAAATAAGTTTATTATCAATAACTTTTTTAATTTTTATGAATCGATATTGAAAGCATGCTTTTTTATCATTTTAGAACCAATTTATATACATTCAATTGGAATATTTAATATAATATAGTTGTGATGATTATAATGAAATAGCATTTTATTGAAGAGAGAAAAATACAACTGTTAAATATTTCTAAATCGTTTCACTGATTTTAGGTACCTACCTACGTAAAACGTAAAACCTTTCAAACAAATAAGAGGAAAGATTAAATACTTTCGATATGATTATAATTTTTTTTAAGGTTTTATAAGGTTTTTTTGTGTTTCTTCTTCTTTCTACCGGGCATTTGAGATCAGTGTCTCTTCCGATTTGACAATCGTCGGCTGTCAGACCAAGTCTTCAGCCTATGATCGAGGAACACATAAGTTGGCCGTAAAAATAGCATTCTACAAATATCTTTATTGATACTGGTTTGTTACAACCAGTAACTCACTTGAGATTAGATTTTATGAATATATAAAAAATACAGCACCAATTCTAATTATAAAAAATAACAAATATACTTATATGACGACTTGGCACCACAGTCCACTGGGGAAATAAGATAGCAGAGCATTAGCACAGCATGTGAGACGTACTAGGATCGATAATGTTACCACATTTTCTGACGCAATTTTCATGATTAGGGGATCCACCGAATAAACATGTTCGATGTATAACTAAGCTACCCAACATTTTAAAGTATTTGATGCAGATTTTATATACAGGTAATTAACAGTTGAAACTTGAAATATTTTCGACCCAATTTATTTTGATAACGTTAGACTCCTAGTATATTGTCAACTATTGTTATTATTTTTATTAATATCAGGGTATTTAATGTCCTAATATCGATAATATGTATATTCAAATAAATAGTATGGTACAGTGAATAAATCTTAATTTATTAATGGCATTCTCGTCTGCCTGCTGGCCCACTCACATTCAATTTATAATACTTAGAAATGAAATCGAAATTGAACCCGTAGATACACGTAGGTTTCAACTATAATACATTAGATCGCTTATAATTAAATCAACACATTGCTGAACGCCGAGTGATGTTGGAATATATTTTTATGTGTTTATGTTCTCGATCACAGTCAGTAATTTGAATCTTATTTTGGAATGCGTCCAAATAAATGACGTCTGTTAAAATGGATAAAATCAGGTGGCGATTTGTAATGTCTTCCGCGCCGGGCCCTAGGAACACGAAGGTATGCATTTAATTACCACTGAGAATCCGGGCATATATATCTACCTAAAGTCCCGCCGAGGGCCTCGGTAACTTAATAATTAATCATAACTAATACTAATACAGTTAATTGCTTCGCTGTAACCGCCGTAGCTGACGTGAAAACGTGACAGTTAAATCTACAAAATAAGATATTCAAATATGTATCTGAAAAACCTTTTTAATTCCTCCACAATCATTATTATTTATTTATTAGACTTTATCGATGCCAACAATATACATGTTTTTGTTGTAACAGAGGTTAATATATTATAATATAACACGATAAACGTAAAATACAATTATATTGAAATTAAGTTCATACTCGTAGTTTATCGTGCGGGATGGAGTAAACTACACCTCTGATTGCCATGACTACTTTGCTAGACTGCCGTCTGTGTTAAAGTAGCCATTATTTTTCGTGCTATTGTGGTGTTATTTAATTCAAGATAGATAAAGATTCAACTTACATGACACAGGAATATGTTAACATACATATTGTTTCACGTCAACGTTCTCTTTTTCACGCACCTGGATAACTATTTTTGGCAAAAAAATCAGAAATAGAGAAACGGCAGAAAATGCCTTTAAACAATTCTTGAATTCGGAAAATTATTCTACGGCCATAAATGAGCTTGTAATTTGTCGGCAAAAATGCTTAGAATCAAATGACTCTTATTTAGATGCATATATTTAATATTTTACTGAATTTGAAAGTTAAAATCGGCCATTATTTTCGTAACAACCTAATGTAAATTTTTCTTGTTAAAAAAATATTTTGTTGATCATTATATCTACATAAATGTCTGGTGCAATTTATAGTATCATTAAATCTATCGATTTGAAATCGTTTTATGTTCGGTGTATTTTCGGTAGCTCTGTAATAATTACATCAGACTCAGGATGTTCGGGGGATAATAATACTCGTGTTCTGCTGAATTCGCCAACCGGGGGTGCCAAAAATATGACATAAATTACTTTTTATTTATTCTATGACCTGATGATAATAGAAAACGTAAAAATAAAACAGTTCTGCTTCAATGAAAATACTTAACTCGATGTGACGTCAAAACTTAATATTACAAATTTTTTTAGTGTTCAAATTCATTGAAGAGCATTTCTTTAAATTTACACGCGCCCGCAGACATGGCCGTGTGAGGGCTCACCTATCAACCACGCTATTTGCAAGCGCGTACTATGCCACCTCATGATATTTTCCCAGGCGGTTCGTTGTAGCTAGTGATGAGCTCAAAATCACGAACCGTGAGTCAATCACTGATATCTTCGAGTCATACTCACTATCAGTGATTGAATATCTGGGAATATCGTCAATCATTTTATTTATATTTGGTTTTGAACCGTTATAATTCGTGATGACCGTCATCTAGTGGATTCTGCCAAAACGTTTAACGCATTTGATCCGAAACGCTGAGAATTTGGCCCGAAAAATATACTCATATTTTTTTAAGCGTTTTCATTCTCTTTGTGAGGATATTAAATTAGATGTCTATTAATTATTTTTGGTAGAATATGTTTTTTTTATTTATTATGTGTATTGTGATATCATGCGGCGCGTACGCATCAGTAATGAAACTGTGATCACAGTCACAGTTTTTAATCACTGATATTATCGAATACTAATCACAATCATACCAATGCGTTAAAAGTAGCATTTTTTCTCATCACTGTGTAGCATATATATTTGATGTAGAATCCTGATTATATTGATAATTACTGTTCGTTGTACACTTTTTTTTTTGTAGCGATCACGACCGTATTTGAATCCTCATATACTAAGGGAAAGGTATTAAAATATCTCTCATACTTTGTAAGACAAACAAGTTTGACTTCTTAAAACAATGGCGGGTAATTATTTCTTTAAGGAGCTTTAATTTTTTTTTTAACAAACTTATATACGAATATAATATGGCCTCAACGATCTTTGAAACATAAAGATAAAAATGTCGAAAAGACATTCCACTTACTGGAAGCGTCTATTTTATACTCGTATATAATTAATTGTGTGTATGAGATGAGAGGGCGAGATTGAAAAAATAATCTCTAGATAAAAGTTGGAAACATTTGGCTGACATTTTGCAATTTGTTTTTGATGAAAATCTATATGCCCGCGATGCCTAGCGAGATAAAAGGTTCTAAGGGCACACTACAGGACTTACTAGAGGGGTATTTTTGATTGCGGATAACATATATGTACATTACATGTTATCCGAAGTCGGCCAGAATAGATAAATCTTTGGCAGAGCCTGAGAAATATGGGGTTGAAATACATTTGAGAGATTGTAAATAAGTTCTGGCCATTAGGAAGGATTGCGACAAGATTTTTGGAGGATTATTGAAAATATATGTAATTTATAGATGTATAATAATAATAATAATACTGGATAATTTGTATAGCGCCATTTTCATAAAAACTTTCACCTCAAGGGTGCTTTACACATAAACTGTTTATAGTTCTACAATTATCTTTGTTTTTTAAAATTAAAAATCGTTATTTTCACTTATGGAAATGATTTTTTGAAAAGGTGCGTTTTTAGTTTCTTCTTAAATAAAATCTCCGATGCATTGTTTCTTATAATGGAGGGCAAAGAGTTCCACGCTTTTGGGCCTGCAAATGCCCGTTTACTAAATTTACACTTCTGGCAATGGTCGGTTCTACAACCTTTCCTGCAGCTGAAGTAGAGGCTGACCTGAGAGTTTGACGTCCACCATTCAAATTGTATGGGATACAAAGTTCTTGAAGATGCAGAGGCGCCATGTTGTGTGTCGCCTTGTACATCAACCAGCACAATTTAAATTCAACTCTTTTAGAAAATCGGAGGCAATGTAGCTGATGTAAAAGGGATGTTATATGAGAGAATTTGGAAACTCTATATATTATCCCTGTAGCCACATTTAGAATAGATTGCAATCTATCCAGCTGAAACATTGGCAAACCAGTATAGATTCTGTTACAATAGTTTCTCAAGCGTTCTTGAAATTAACATTTTCTACTTGCGCGACGCCGAGTATGTCTGCAGCACACGATAGAATAATAATGCAAACAAATTTTTTATGCCAGATATAAAATAAAAAAAATCTTCTTGTGGTATACTTAGGCAAGGAACAGTGAACGACGTAATATGGACAGATCTTTGTTGAGTTATAATATTATTTAAAAATAAACGAAATTGTAAAAAAATCTGTAAAATAATACATTTATAAATTTGCCTGTTATTAAATCAGGCTACATATTTGGTTGATGTATAATTATTCGCCTTTTTTTGTGACGCTTTGTTTTTTAAATTTAACCTTTAATAAATATTATTCTTTAATAGGGTTAGGAAATTAGAAAACCATACACGTATATGTCACATTACGTTGTACCAGTTGGAGAAAGGGTGGAAAGCTGCTGAGTCATTTCGCGATCTCAACGATCTTTTCGGCGAAGGAACGATTAGCGAAAGGGCATGCCGTGAGTGGTTGTTTATCATGACACTGTTACCTGATTTATCATCTAAGCTGGTGATGGTGACTTAGATGATAAATCAGGAAATTATTGATTTTCGGATTTTTATTTTATTTATTATTTTTTATCCCGAACAATGTCGAGACCTATAAAATAATATACGAGTATATACTTATATATGTCAGTAGATTATACTTTCAAAATGCTATCTTCGTTATATCCTGAATAACACAGTCCAAGAATCTGTTCGTGATCAAACCTAAACAAACCGATATACAAGCTAAACATTGCATCACCGCTTGTTCACTTGTTCATTTTGAATAAATGCAAGAGCTTCCTCCTGTTTTGTATTTAATGAGCTTTAAACACACGCCTTTTAAGGGACCACGCTTGCGCTAGACCACGAGCCAACTATTCACCTGTCGTGTCCATACATTTCTCCCTCACGACGTTCCATACAATTCTAGAATGTCGGCAAACAAACCCATCGTGCATTCCAAACCATGTTTGATAGTTTTGCTCCGGCGAGAAAAATGGATTGCGCCGTTACGATAACTTTATTTCATATTTTATGTATTTAGACGCTCATTAATTAATTTTTCTGATTAAACTTAATATTTTAAACAAATAATATATTTTTATGTAAATTAACTCTTAAAAATAATAATATTGACCCGTTATTTGATCCTTCGTGTACACCGGTGATTTCGATAAAAAATTTACACTTGAAAATTATATTTTATCTCATAAGTACATACATACATTGTATATAATAGTTGCATCATATAAATATATGTATTTTGTTATGTTAATTATGCCGACTTCGTGTTAAAAAGATATAAACTCTGTTTTTATCTAAAATTTTGATGAAACTGAAATGCCTCGCTATTCTTCGAAACACTTTTGATTGTTTAAGTTCATGATGATTTATTACGAAATTTTATTACCTATTATATTTTAAATACTAATTAAACGTATAAGTCAGAAAGATATACATATAAAATCAATTTTATCGAAAAATGTTGTTGTTGCGCCACCGGGATTCGAACCTGTATCTCTTTCCAAACCAGGAAACGTGCATTATTCAACTATGCTACAGCGAAATTATTTTTGATGACAAATTTTCGAATATTACACTTTTTCAAATTAATATTATATATCTATCGTTCCGTTATTTGAAAGCCATCTACTTTGTTTTTACGGAGTCTCAAATACCTTTGAGTAAACCGAAAGCAGACGCCAGAATGAACAATTTGTTTTTATTAAATTTTAGATTTTGAATTTTTCGATAAAATTGATTTTGTATGTATATATTTCTAATTAATACATTTAATTAGTATTTAAAATATCACAGACTATGTTCTGAATAATTACATCTTCACAATAAGAATGTGTTCTTCTAATATTATATTCTATATTATAAAATTGATTTGTAAGAATTTTTTCCGTACACGTATTTTAAATATGGTTTATTATTCAAAGTACACATTTTTCTCTCACGATTACATTTTTTAATTATTTTTAAAGTGTGTTAAAAATATAATTATAGAAATCGTAATTAAATTAAATTAAATTAATTACGTATAACTTAATTAAAAAGTAAAAATAGGAAGTGGTAATAATAAGTGACCTAACTTTTATCAGTTTTCCATAATTATATTATTTTCAGTAAATTACGGGGTATCTTTATACCACATTTAAATCCATAAAACATATATTGTACATGTAATACTTGAATTAAAATAAAATTGATTTAGTTATGATAAATAATATGTGTTGAATCATACTTTAAATGCAGTTCGCATAATGTGTAATGATTTTAGAGGCCATAACTCTTATAAAGGTGTCATGGTGACGAGTACGCCAATTGAGAGAGAAGTTACCCCGGCTTATGAGTACATACGACACAGCACTAATTTGTTGATCTGCTAACTATCAATTAAGTATCTCACCAGCAGGAGCGTGGACTCAATACAATAAAAAAAATGACATATTTACTTGTAGAATTACGTATCATTTATGTACGTTTTAGATATTTTTTTTGAAAAATCTCTCCTGTTATTATTATTAAATAATACTCCTCGTACTCGCATCGTGCGATATACAACAAAAATCTGTACATGCCGATTTCGTTTGGCCGCCATTTTGATTTAGCAGACATTTGTCATTTGGTTGTCTTAGAGAATAGTTGATTACAATTTATTACAGAGGATCTAACGCTTCAACAACGCGACAAAGTCATTAAAACATTTTATCTAAATAATAATGGTAATGTTGTATGTGATCCATATGTTGGAAAATTTATTGGTGGCCGAATTTGATCGACTGCACCTGCAACAGGTCTCAACAGGACGGTGCCACCTCACACATAGCCCGTGCTACGCTTGAAATTTTGCATAAAAAAATTTCCGGCCGTATAATATCAAAAAGTCGAGATATCGACTGGCTTTCTCGAACACTGATCAACTGTTTTTTGTGAGGGTACTTGAAAGGAGATGTTTAAGCCAATAAGCCAACAAAAATATGAAAAATATGGTTAAAAGAGGACGCATTTGTTCCTCTGCTAGAGGCAACCGCTTGGGCAATATAATATTTTATACATAATTGTAATAAATAAAATGATTGATATTTAAACATAAAAATAAAAAACTGTGTTTTATTTTAAAGTTATTTAAAAATAACATCGGCCTGGAACATAATATTCACATAACATAAATGTGGAATTATTTGTTTGAAATATTTTTAACTCTTCACCTAACAGCATCGTTACTAGAAATATACTCGTAACTTAACAATTGACTAGTATATTATTATTACTAGATATATTAGTTAAGTTATGGACCTTTACATAAATATTAACTTCAGTCTTTGTGAGATTTACTGCCAAGTGAAACTCAATTACAAATTTGATTAAACTGGCACGTGGTGATGCTAGCGACCAAAAAACTAGTAAACTTATCGATCGCCGATCTGACCTTTTTGATAACACGTGGTGAAATTTTACGAGTTTCTGTCGCCCTTTAAGCAATTTTTTTCCTTTTTAAAAATTATCCGTCTTTATCACTAACCGTACTGATTTAATTGCAACATTAATTTTGAAAAAGAACGCACGTAAAATATATATAATACAATTTCTTTGCCTAATTGACATTCATTTTTACCATATAATGTAACAGAATAGGGGTGTAATACATAAGAATGTTGTTACGTATATTTAGTGTCATTGTATGTTTTTACGCAATATAGAATGTGATGATTCTAAAAATTATATAGTATTATCTATTTCAGTTATCATCACAAAATTAGGTGAAATGAATTGATAAGAATATGCAATGAATAAAATTAAATAAATGTAAATTGTTTTTCTTTTTTGATAAAAACAAAAGAACACCATCTGAATTTAAAAATAAAATTCAGTCAACGTTCAAATAAACCAAATCAAAATATATATAATAATCTTTGTATGAGGCGCGGCGGATCGAACAAGAATAACTCCCGAATATAACGCGACCTTGAAAAAAAAAATTTTTGGAAAAAATAATGTGACCAACTATAATTTTATTTGGGTGTAACATTTTAGCATACATGTATATGTTACTTATTAGGTGTAAGCTTTAGATCTCGAAAATAATCATTTAATTTTTTTTTGATGAAAATAAATATCGCGTTATATTCGGGACAATAGTGTATTCTATATAAGGGTGATATATCACATATGGGACATTGGGACGCGTGTATTTTTTTAATGTAAAAATATACGCGAATATTCAATATTATTAGTTCATTATTATTCTTCAAATGTAATGGTGGATTACCTATTTAAAAGAAGAAAAGAAGAAGAAATTATAATTTTTCCACACTGTTTAAAATTATTGTTAGAATAACATTAACATTGCGTAAGATTAATTTTTAATTGTCGACTTAAGGCGTATTGTTAATTTACTGGAGATTATTTTCTATAAATAGCGGTGATGTTTAATTATTTCGTATTTGTTGACGTTTCTCTAAGATTTAAAAGTGTGTGCGAATTATCTTACTCATGACACGACCAGTATGCCCATTTAACGCGTGGTATTTAAAGGTTAAGTAACTATATAAGGGCAAGATATGGACCAGAAAAACCCTTGCTCGGTTTGAAAATAGCCTGATTCTGGCATATAATATCCTTCTGTGTTTCGCTTAGGATAATTTGAAAAACAGCTGAAACATTACATTGGTATGAAATATAAATTTTCTGCGAGATACAATTAGGTGGATCCATGAGAATTTTGTTATAAAGCGACATTTTTTAATTTTTAATGCCAGAATCGTTTTTAGAGACTTTAAATTATTTTTCTTGATTAAAAGAAGGCAGTGTTAAAATACTGCGGAAGTATTTGAGATGTGGCTGTATCGACGGATGCTAAAGATCTCCTTAGTTGACCACATATCGAACTAATAACACGAAACTAATAACAAGTGTTGTAAAAAGAAAAGTTGCATACTTCAAACGTATTCTAGGCATAGAAACGTATGATCTCTTATAACTCATTATGCAGAAGAACATAGAAGGCAGCAGAAACGTAGGTTGAAGGAGGTTATTACGCCCGCGTGACCTCAGAATAAGTGGTTCAATGTCCAAAATATAAAATGATCTTGCACAGGATGAATTAGCATACTGCAAGTTGGTCGCCAACCTTCGATTGAAAACGGCACATGAAGATGTTTGCGGTGTTTAACCCATTTCTAGCGGGTATCTCATATATGAGTCGCGCCTTACATGCCCACAACGCGGGTGACTTAAAGCTGCCGTGTTTCGCCCGCCGCTAGTGCGTACATACGCGCCGAGGAGCGGTGAAAAACGTACCAAAATCATTTTTAATTTTTATCCTACCGATATCTGTCAAGGATTATTAACCATCTTATAAACAAACACGTAATAATAAATGTCCTCATATTATCCAGTAACGCTCAGTTATTAAATTCTCATACTCAGTTAATGCGTGTAGAATGTAATGCGTTTCAAACTATAGAGTTAAATTTAATGTCAATATTTAAAAAATTGTAAATAGTGTGCTATAATATCAGAAATCAACGCCTGTACAGATCACTGCTTCAGTACTGCTCTAGTACGTATGAATATCATCATAAATACCGCTAGTGTAGCGATGCGATGGTCCAGGGGACTATTGTGTTCTCTCATGGATAATTTTTTTACGTTATTTTGTAATTATGTTTCTATTTCTATATTTGTTTATATTCGTGAAGATACTTGAGAACCTTTGCTATCGATTTCTTAAAAAAATATCATAAATTTGTTGCATTATCGTAGTGTAATGTCGTAAATTATAATGATGCCAGAGAATGCCGCGTATGAAAGATGTCATGCGTATTTATCAACGCGATCAATGGGTTAATTAACATAAAAGGCGATGTTTAAACGACGTCTTAAAACAGTTTTTAAACTATTTATCTACTATCGTTAATGTAGAATTCTATCTGGAGGTAATAGAACGGTTATATTATGCGTATCCAGCCTGAATTGCTTGTGAACGATAGCTGGATGCTGCATCGGGACAATGGTCTAGCACATACAGCTAGGAGTTTTTCCCCAAAAATCTTCTTGAAACACTCGCTCTTTTCTTGGCTCCCTCTGACTTTTTCCTATTCTTTAAAATCAAGAAAAACATTAGGGTCACAAGCGGAGGAGGAATGCATCACGACGCGCGATCTAAACAGCTTCACGAAGAATGACTGAATACTGCTTGAACCAAGGTTATTGCTTTAGGAGGGGACCGTATACCAGATAACGAATACGTATAATGCAATTGTAATTTTTTTTTTATGAACTTAATTGTCTGTCATCGTACCCACATTAAATAT
This sequence comes from Eubasilissa regina, assembly GCA_022840565.1. Lineage (NCBI taxonomy): Eukaryota > Metazoa > Arthropoda > Insecta > Trichoptera > Phryganeidae > Eubasilissa > Eubasilissa regina. The sequence goes on along the minus strand of JAINEB010000006.1, from coordinate 29,580,617 downwards.
ACAGCCTTTTAATATAATATATGTATTTAAATATTATGGATTAGTTGGTTGACCAACGCAAGGTAATACAATTCGGGCGTCATAATATTGAAAGCACGTGTCGTGGATATCGTCCAACAACAGAATTCAAGTCTACTAATATATTTACTGCCGCAGCAATTTTAATGCACTTAAAAACTCGTAATATTTTAAATGTGGTTCATATTGTGACTCTTGAAGTCTCAATAACTCTTAAAATTATACATAAAATAATTGACGTAATTTGAAGCGACATGTCACCGCTAAGCAGTCTACCGATATTTAAAGATCAAGGTTTGGAATTCGCCAAACTGAGCGCAACAATGTGAAGGTGGCTTTAGTTGCTGTTCGGAGCCAAAATTACTGCTGTGTGTTAGCTCGTCGATGCTCATTCAACAGGCAGAATCTGTATACATCTCTGAAGCGTTGAAAATAAATCAAAAATATGGATACGCTAGTCTGCCGACATTTCTGCAATCGAGTCTGAATGCGGCAGCTTGCGTCATGGCATACGGTGCAGCCACATTTTCGCTCATCACGACCCTTTTACGTGACAGCGTTGGCTACATTATCTTACTGAAATAGTTTGAATTCAAATTGTTCTGGCCGGCAATTTGGAATGCAATTTTTAAGTGATTTTTGATTCTGGAGTAATTCACAGTAAAAATAAAATACAAAGTATGGTATATAAATTTAGTCAAGCACCACCTTTAAAAATCTTATAATCATAGATAATATAATAATTAAATACACAGAAGAATAATTCGGCAAAGTATTATTTATAAATATAAATATTAATTAACACTATTTGTAACTTATGTTGGTTTCAAATCAGTCCGTCCGATTTGTCAGTCATAAACAAACACGTTAGAATTCCTTTGTATTTCGGTAATACTATGTTTGCAAGTATTGAATTCTGTGTAATGGAGAATTAAACTGAGCAACCGTCTCAATATTGTTACAGTAATATGGTAAAATGATTCTAGTAGTTCTGGTAAGATACATGGAAGTTGATTAGCTGCAATAAATCGGGATTATCAATTTTATGATGCAAAATTTTAAGTAGATATACTAGATCAAAAATAATTATTTTTCGCTCAGCTTTAGTAAGTTTATTGAACACAAGAGAAAATCTTAATTTAATTGCTCTCGTTTCATATTATATTATTCACGTTATATTTAGTTTATGATTGACAAATGTTAGACATTTATTTGATACTCTTTTAATTGTGTGAGAATGCACGTAAATGGATGTTAATTTTTAATGACTTATGCTAGCTTATTAAAATAAATAATTGTACGAATCTATGGCGGTTTTAGGTGACGTTTGTGTACACGGTATTGAGATGGATTTCAATTAAACATCTGATATAATCTCGTCGTGTCTCCTACTGTGGACACGGACCTTGAGAACTCTTGGTGAGATGTCAAAGATACTTCTGTCCCAAGAAGAATTATAGAACCGATCAGTGTTTATTAGAATAATAGGTGTTTTACTGTGGAACCCTTTTTTCTTCAATAACATATAAACATGAACGATATGATTTCTAAATTGCTGAATATGAATAGCGAAATAGTTAGAATTTTTGTGACTGAGTTTAGATTTTTACAACTGAAGTTACGTATCGATTAGTTCTTATTTGAGCCTCAAACCTAATTCGAGTTATCGGGCGTAGATTTCTAACCGCTCAGATAAACACAGTAATTTCTCAAAATGGCGAGGTTTATTGAAGCAATTACCAGTAAAAATATCTTCACAAATAGTCTAAACATGTTTAATATAAAATGAGTATTTTTATGTCATTAAACTACAAGATACTCTGTATTTAACCACTGGAATTTTAAATTATAATTCTTACTTGTTTAGGGCTGCCTGTTTTGAAACCGGTCACAGAATTAAACTCGTGCTATAGTAAGTAGTAATATAAGCGCAAACTTGAGTAATAGTAGAAATTTTAAAGGAAATTGATGCAGTACTTTAGAGCGAAATGTCACTTTCGTTTGAAATATACGAATTAGGTATATAAGAAAACGTAGGACCTTTTGTATTCATTTTTATAAATATAAATCTTGTCAAAATTTTTAAAATTGGAACACTGCATGCTGCTGCACTAGGCACGCGTTTTAAACACTAATTCATAACTAAACTTAAATTCAAACAAATATCAGGTATCTTATAGAGACAAAGCTATTTTTTATTATATTTGAATAAAAAATATATGGAAGTATGGGATAATTACAGAGCTTACGACCTGTCTTCGGCTGGCTTAAGTGATCACTTTATATATAACGTTCACCAATTCTTACTCCTCAATCTTCACATTCATCAAATTTTTAAAAGTTGTATATATGTTAGTCTGTGGAGTCGCTTCTTATAGTAATGCCATATATGCTGTTTAAAAAATGAACAATGAACTATCAAATTTGGTCCACAGATGGCTATGGTGTAGTGGAGTAAAGCGAGTCCACATACTAACATATATACAATTTGTAAAAATTTGATAAAAGGGGAGATTAAGGGGTGAGAATTGGTGAACGTTATATATATATATATATGTATATGCCCTGTAATTACCCCCTACTTCCATCTATTTTCCAATAAAATATAATAAAAAATAGCTTTTTTTCTATGAGATATCTGATATTTGTTTAATTACAGTGCCTTTGTAGGTAAAAATCCCGTATTTGTATGTTCTTGGATATATTCAAATATTGTTAAATTTAAATTCGTTCTTTTGAATAACACGTAGTTTTCTACATGCATTTAAAGTAAGCAAGTTACAAGGCAAATAATGGTAAAATGCATGCATTGCGAATAAGCACTCTTCGAAAGTACACACTTGCTGGACCTGTGTTTAAGGAACCGTCCAATGCTGTACCAGCGGAGAGAAAACATTTCACCTACGTGCCATTTCACCCGAGCACCGACCGTCAATATGCCTTCAGCAAACTCCTGTTGAAATGGCGGTCCCTTCTCCACCAGGATATGTATACAGGAATACGAGCAAACAAGTCATCTCTGCCAGATATTAGATCACATGTCGGCCATATTGGTGTTCTGTCGAGTTTACACTCGACTGAAGAACATCTTCGGAATATTTAAACGAATTTAAAAACATCTGAATGAAAAATTTCACGTGCTTTGTTCGCTATTTCGAAAGCCGTCTTCAAATAAAACTAAAGTATAATACACGGTATTTAGTTACTATCTATCGTTTTAAATACCTTCGATTGCTCGATCCTTGTTTTCTATTGGTTAAAATTACTAACCAGCTTGATAATTTGGACAATCTTGGATTCACCAAATTCTGAGTCTAATTCGTGCTTGTATGATGATATAATATTTCGGAAATATTGGCGGGATGTGCAGGCTCCAATTGTATATAAACAATCTTAGTTACGTAATTATATAAAATATTATTAAAATATTACAAATATCTACACGTGTAATTAAGAAATGTATGTCACGGACTTCGTAGGGAGAATTACAATGCGGTAATAATTACAACTGTCACCCAGGGGCGGATCTATTAAGAAACTAATGAAGCTACCAGCCCCCTAATCAGGGAAGAGCCCCATAAGCCATAATAGTCCACGTTGCATTTAAGTGTCTGGTCTAAATATAAAAATAAAAGGTTCCTTTTAAATCAATTTAATATCCATCAATATTGTACTTTCCCTCCCTTGATGTCCTATCTAAATGTATATGCGTTTTGTCTATCTCTTTCGCATGTAATTTTATATTCCGTCTTATTATTTATATGTATATAAGTCCGCTCTTTTTGTATTTATTGTTAGTTTTAAATACACCCTGACGAAGCTTGAGCTAAGCGAAACCGGTTGCCGTTTAATAAAATTCATGGTTTTATCTAAAAAAAATCAAATTTCCCCTTCAAGTGACTGTTGAATGTACTAATTTCATATTTTTTACATTTTTAATGTCATTGTTTAAAATAGAACAAATATTACGTATTTTTATAGATACCTAAAATAAATAATTATTTTGAATGCGGTGTTTACTACGTTTTATTACCCCATTCTATGATGGATCACGCACGTATATTATATAATACTATCCTAATTTTCATTCCTCTAACTACAGCGTAGGATATAACTGACATGTTAGATAATCCAATTTTATTCAAACTCCAAGGAGTCCTCATAACAGTTCAGAGCTTTAAAAATATAAGTACGCCACTGCTACCACTTCTGTTGCCTGAACACAGGAGTAGACCAACTGCGTGTATAAAAGACACCCTCAAATTTCTTCAAAAAGTTCCAAACGTGACACTTGCATTGCTGGGTGTTTTGCACATGAAATTAGATATTCTTTACTTCCCCTGAACATCAAGCTAATCGTATTTGATACGTGACTCTGAAATTTGTGACGCTCCGGCAACTAATATTGTTGAATTAACTTTGTCATTAATGTACGGAAGCAAATGTTTTATTAATTGTCATCCTTAACTTTAAATGAGATCAAGACTTTTATAACATTAATTAATATACACCTATATTATCAATTGATTATTTAATCACTTCTTTAATATTTGCAAAATTACTTTGTGGCCTCATTTTATATAAATAATTGAATAAAATAGTTTGTTTAAAGCATTATTTATCTACATGTTTCGATACCTATGGTATCTTTTTCAGGAAACAATGTAAACTGAAATTAAAAATACAAGCATGGATAAAAACAAAACTATGAAGTGGTGAATAAGTTAGAACTAATAAGAAAACAAATTTAAAAGGTGACTATTTGCAAAGAGGATTTGGTTAATTATAATATTTAGCTCACTATTAACACTTTTTCTTATGTCTATAATTTTAAATTTATCTAACTGTAAACCCCTAGTATTTGTATGTATAATTTCTAAACCCTTGTTAATATCAAAATAATGGTTTGTTTCCAAAAGGTGATTAGAAAATTCTGAATAGTTGCTTAATCCGTCGTTTTTGCGTTTAGAGAAAATATGAAATGTAAATCATCTCATACCGGCCATGTATTGTCAATTTGGCTCCCGGTTTCATTATTTGGACGACACCCAAGTGCTATACTTAACTGCATTTCTTTCGGACATTGGGTACAAACATATTGATTGTGCAGTACAAGACGAGGCGTCTCTTGAACTTGCGCGCTTTTTGGTTCGTTTCCCGGCTTTTTTGGTGTTGGTATAATGTGAAGGGATTTGGCGAATAATATTTCAGTTCGCTTTCCCCATGGGTTGTGAAGCAGGCAGTTATGTAGAACCTCGGCTGTCGAGGCTGATCGCGCAGCTGTTCAACGTCATGCACAATATTTTGGTATGTAAGATTTGTTTTGGAGGTTACACTATAATTTATAATCTTTTCTCGTTATTTTTCTATTTGGATAATTAGAATATTATTCCGTGCCCTTGAAAATTTGTGTACACAGAATCTCTGCGTTCGACGAACTATGTGGATACTTGAACTCTGCTGATTATTTCATTAGGTTTTCAGTTCTTCTTCAATGGGGCTACGGCTCAAATGGAGCCTTCACCGCCTTAATCTTTCATCTCCAATATCATCTTCCTATCAGAGCCTTGCTTTTCTAATTAGTCTTGAATTTGAATTGAATTTTTGAGTGCGTTTCGTGCTTCAATCGTGCATCCTTTGCATCTAATTCGAAGATATTCGAAGGTTTCTGATACAGACTACAATATTAAGATTCTCCTCACTCTTCCATAATTCACGAATTTATAGATACATCGCAAGATTTTCCTTTCAAAGTTATGCAATAGCCCATATTAATGAAACCTGTTCACTGTACATATAATTTTTGTTTCCCGTTAACAGAGCAGGTATGTATAAATAATTCAACAAACAACTCGTCAACATAATTGGAAATTTTGCGTGTTTCGCGTTATCTGAAAAAATACGCCACAAAATGGAAATAACTTTTTATCGCAGCCGATATTGTCCCTGCTGCATTCCGATATCTCCTGTGCAAATATTTGACCATAAAATGCCGTCATACGTGTCACCAACCACCTTTATGACATTTTACCGTGTTATTGTCAGTAGTGCCAAAACTGGCACCTGCGACACGCTCGTGTGCCGTGAGCCGTGCCAGACAAATTTGTATCATGTATTTATCATTCACTTTTACCTCTTGTATATGTATATATACGTATACATGATTGCTGATAATAGAAGTCCTTCTAGATTGTTCTACCGCGAGTCGGTTTCTTTTCGTTTCTTAAATCGTAAAAAACTATATATATATGAATCATTATTCTACTTTCCGTATAATTATGACAGCTCAACTTTACATTGTTCGAAGACGAGTCTCCGAGACAACTGCCATTCCTGTAAATATGTTATAAAATTCTACGATTAAGAAATAAAAAACTCTTTTTAAGAAAATACAGATCAATATACAATATGAAGATAATTCGATAATCGCGAAAGGATCTCTTAGATGAGTGGAACGATAAAATAAGATGTTCTTAATTATTATGAGCCTAATTCGATGAATGATTAGATTCATAAGTGAAAGATCACTAGATATTTGAATCGATCAAATTAACAAAGGTCACAATCATGATTATTGATCTTTTTTATTCTTCTTTTTCTTTCTTTAATGACCCTATTTAACTCTAAGAGCGCCATCCATTCCTTAGCATCGTTGTTGGGGTTAATTCTTCACCAGTCTCTTACATGTCTGTCTGTGTAGCCTGTCATTATCCGCCCATCTACATCTTGGCTTTTTGAACGTTACGGAACTCATACACTAAATGTCTTGCCCACTGCAGCCTCACTTTCATCTTCTTCAGGATACTTGTGATGTCACACCATTCCCAAAATTCTGAGTTCTTTAACCTACTCCATTCTTCGTGGTTAGATTATCACGTATTGGGCCGTAAATCTTGCGCTAGACTTTATTTGCGACGATCTTCAACCTGTATAACTACGCCAAAGTGAGATACGAAACAGTTTGATCTTTAAATTTTAAAAATACATCATATACAGTAGTATAGTATATTGGATTTGGGTTAGGACTTGATACAAAATATATGTTCATTATCAAATCACACAGTTAACAATGAAAGTCTTAATATTGGTGAAAAAAAATTGGATAAGATACAAAGTATTATATACCCTGGTTGCAATATAATTGAAAGATGGATCCTTCTGTTAAAATCAAATACTTCATTGAGCAAGTTCATTCAACCTTTATCCGCACGAAAAAGATGTTCTGCAGTCATAATCTTAACCTTAGACTATGAATGAGAATGGTCAGAAGCTATGTGTTCTCGATATTATTTTATAAAATGGAAGCATGGACACTAACTCGAAACATTTGAGATGTGGATCTAGAGAAGAATGCTCAAAATAAGCTGGATGGGTAGAGTTACGAATGGAGATGTTATGAAACAAATATTAGATATCTCATAGAGACAAAGCTATTTTTTTTTTATTGCAAATATATGCAAGTATGGAGTAATTACAGGGCTCACGACCTGTCTTCGGCTGAATTAAGTAATCACTTTATATATAACGTTCACCAATTCTTAACACATTTATCAAATTTAGGAATGTTATATATATGTTAGTATGTGGATTCACTTCCAGTACCACTACACCATCGCCATCTAAGGACCAAATTTGATAATTTATTTTTACCCTTTTTTAAACAGCAAGTATGTATGTCATTACTATGAGAATCAGATTTTTAAAATTTTTTTATTTTAAAGCAATATTCTCTATCTGGAAAAGGTTTTTTAAAGCAATATTTTTTGACTGTAAAATATTAAACTAGAATACGCCTGAAAAATCATTTTTTTACAATTTTTTAAATATATTTTCTTATTTTGACCAGTGTATTATATTAGCAATATTTGAATAAGTCTATTCACACACAATGATTGGTTTTTTACCTACAAAGGCACTATTATTCAACAAATATCAGATATCTCGTAGAGACGAAGCTATTTTTTTTACTATATTTAATGAAAATATATGGAAGTATGGGGTAATTACAGGATTTACGACCTGTCTTCGGCTGGCTTAAATGATCGACTTATATATTCACGGTTTGGTTCGATTTATATATTCAATGTTCACTAATTCTGACCCCTCCTTATTAACCTCACATTTATCAAATTTTTGATAGTTTTATATATGTCAATATGCTGTTTAAAAAAGGAAAAAATTAATTATCAAAATTGGTCCATAGATGGCGATGGTGTAGTGGTGCTCGAAGCGAGTCCACATATTAACATATATATATAATTTACAAAAATTTGAAGATGTTATGGTTCGGAAAATTTAAATATCTTTGACATGTGATGAGACATCCGGAGAGGTGCGAGATCTTGCACCTCATAATGCAGGGAAACATTGCTGGAAGTCGGGGCCTTAGAAGAAGGAGAATATCATGGCAGATAAACATGAAGAAATGGTTTGGTCAGTCCTACTGTAGAGCTTTTCCGGGCCGCAGTAAATAATGTACAGCCATACTTTTAAAATGTGCAAAATTAACTTTGTTGTTTAAATTCATTATTTTTATTTGTAAACTTTGTTTTATTAACCACTTATTGAGTTTTAATAGTTATTTAAACCGGTTTCGATAGTTATTTAAAAAATAAATTTAGTACATAACTCAAATTACTCGTATAATTTTTAGGAAAATTTTTAAAAATGCGACATAAATGGTAGTTAAACTTTGTTGGTTGTTTACAATTTTTTGATTAGTTTTACAAATGGTATTTTTCGAAACCGGTAGATGTATTTAAACTCAATAAGTTAACAATACTAATAATGTATTGCCAAAACAAAGTTAACAAATACAAATAATGTATTGCCAACCAACGTCCGTTGAACATTGTTCATTGTCACATTCGTCTACAAATATTTATGTGGTTTGATCGACCTGTTCAAAAGCTCTTGGGACACACGGAGTCAATGGTGACGAAGTCTATCTCGAAGCGAGCCCCTAATACATAACAATTATATCGAGTCGTGTGACATAAATATATTTTGGGCAACAGTTATCGCGTCACGTGGCTTGCACAATGATAACAGCATTAATAATTCAACAATGTCAACGGGTGCTCAGCCGTTGTGTACATTAATAGTAATGGCGATTGTCTACATGCGTCTGGTTAAGTAGACGACTGAAGGTCGACTGACTGGACATCTGGACAACCTCTGGCGTGATGGGTATGATCAGTTTTATAATTTTTGGTGTTACCATGCGTAAATAAAATAACATTAGAAATATTATCTATTGCATAGGGTCTCACAACGCAAATTCTAGAAATTTTTAGTGCATTTTCTTCGATCACGAGGACACCTCGAAATCACCCTTCGCTAACGTTTTAAGGGAGGGTGGTTTCGGGGTCTGACGTAGCAGAAGCTAGGTTGTGATTGGGTAACGACTAATCTTCAGGGCACAAATTGAATTCTTCAGCGTCAGTCAGTCAAAAATATTTGTATCATAAAACAAAATAGATGAACCGGTTAAACAGATATACATAAAAAAATATATTTATAAAAAATACATTTAGTTACCGTCGGGTTACGAACTCTCTACTTTTCCTTACCATTTAAGTTTACGACAAGTTTGACAAGTATTTTATAAATGGTCCCTTTATTATTCTATTTTAAAAATCTCTAATTATAATATGTAGTTATATAGGTTGTTTCTATATTTCATTCTAATTTGATAGAATAACTAAGTTCTAAAATAGCAAATTTTCAAAAAAATGTATTTTCATTAAATGACACATGTTTGTAATATATTTTACTTTAGTATAGTTCACAATCTTCCATTAAACAATCTCGATAGTGCAATCATTGTTGGTACCCGTTGTGTAAAGATTGTTGATAAAAGTATAATAATTTACATTTCTAGAAACTTGTTCTATGCAAAAAAAATCTCGCATTGTGATTATAAAATGTTTTTCCTTTCTACGAGTAATTCTTGTCCAATCATTTGTACAAATAATTTTCTTTAGACATGGTAAGACTACTTATTGCAGAAGGTCTCATGACGCAACTTCTGGGAAATTTCAATATACTTTCTTCAACGTTAAAACTATACATTTTTCAATCAAATGATAAGTTTGCAGTGCATGCTTCGATTTTTCAGAATTTATCATCCCTTGAAAATGAAACCACAGTAAATGTGTAATTAAAATAATGGAAGGGACAAACCATCAGAGCAGCCACCCCGCCACTTGAACCAGATTCTTTTCATCACTCTGAGACTTGTTAAGTTTATCTATCAATATTTGTAAAAACCTACATACAGTGTTGCTGCAGGGGGAGGGGTCATACAGTGACGTCAGTCGGACTCGTAATGCACCTCCGCAAGTTTCGCCCTCACAGCTGACTCCAAGGTCTACTAGACTAGATGCAACGCACCCATCCAAGTTAGATATGGGCCCAAAAAGTTCTCGCTCATTTCATTCATTTATCTTATATAACGTACTTATTTAGGGGGCGCTTTTTACTATTTTGCATTGGGGCCCAATTTTTATAGTTACGTCACTGTACGTAACATTATTCTTCTGCAGTATTTGTCTTTATCGCGAACTGTCCAACTCTCTATTGCACACATGAAGATTGGAAAGACAATCGTTAACCAATATAATTTTTGTTAATTTCACTGCCTTTCCATATTCTTGTGAGTCGATTCACAGCTACTTTACTAGTTGAATGCGTCTTGGAATTTTCTACCCAAATAAATTAGTCTCGATCTACCTCGCATCCTGCTATTTGAAAAGTTTGCAGTGAGACAACCAATATTTTTGTTTTAGACCGATTTATTTCTAAGCCAAACTGTTTGCCCTATTATTTCATCTTAATTTATTATAAAGTATACTATGTTTTCTTTGGAGTTAAAATGCAGTTATTTACAGAATAGCCTTTATCGTATCGCATTTGATATTATTTAGAATCATGTCATACCTCACGTAGATGCGTTAAGATGTGTCGTGTTAAAAAATGTGTAAAATATCTTTTAAATTGCATTTAGCCAGAGATAAATTTTTAATTAACTTCAATGTAATAAAACTGTATAAAAGGTAAAATAGATTGAAATGGTCAAAATTGTGTGTAGGTACCAAAAAAATAAAAATATAATAGTCAGGTCTGATGACCAAATAAAAAAAGTAACAAATAGTCGCCAAATTCCTGAAACACACAGGTTGGTTTAGAATATTTATGAAATAAAGTACAGAAACGATAGTTTGATCTAAGCTCAAACCATGTACACTTTTATGATAATAGAGCAATTGAACTGTTATATTTTGAGATCACAAATATTGGTAGCGTTGAGATCTACAAAAATGTGTCCATGTTATCAGAATAGTACGGTTGAAGTGCGCTGGTCACGTTCGACGCATTCAGATTGACCAGCGATAAAAGTGTATGATGCAAAACCTGGGCTGATGGAATATTGGAAGACCTAACCTGCGGTGGTTGAACATTACCCAGGACGAAAGTGCAGTCGGCATCTTCCAAGTCGGTCTCTTATGATTGAGGATCGCGATCTCCATGAACTTTCACTCTCTTGAGTATCCTGCGAACCTTAGGCCTGACACTAGAGAAGTGCCTGTTGCCTTTTCCACTCGGTAGATTCAACGGGTGGAAGATTTTTTCTTCCTCTTCGTCCTTCAACATGGCCTATCACATCAAACTTCTTCAAGCTCCAAGCTTGTTTTATTTTTATAACTGGTGGATCTTCTTCATTCTTATACAGTTCTTTGCAATATTCCTCCCATCACTCCGTTACTTTGTCAATTTCTGTTATGAGATGACCCTGTTTGTCTTCAACGGCCCATGATTTTGGTTTGAAATCTTACTTACTGAAAGAGTTTTTTTGATTTGTTGTTGTATGCATGGATTTCTATTGCCTTACAAATGTTGTCAATATAAGCATCTTTGTCTTTACGACAGTTCTTTTGCACCTCTCTTTTAAGCGTTATACGTTTCTCGATCATCGGGTGTTATTTATTCATTCTCCCTATTTTAGATTCTTTCTGTTTGCGATCAAATTCCAAGTCAAACAAACTTTGATTAAGATCAGGTTGTGAGATTATGAAGTGATCGGTATAGCGAACTGGAAAAGGATAGATCAAAGTATCGAAAGTAGCCGGGCTGTTGCGGCAATGATGATGATGATGAGTCAGAATTTTAAGACAATTATTATTATCTTTGTAAACAGCCACATAATGAGAAATTGTTTATTTCCAGGTGCAGATGAGCTCCGGTGCAGGCGGCGAGCGTCAGTGCGGTCTGGGCTCGCTTCTGCCCATGTCGTGCCGCGGGCGGGCGGAGGCTTTCGCGCGCCGTCTGCACACCCGGCTGCGGCGCCTGGGCTCCGAGCCGCGGCCCGGCGAGGACAGCTGGCTCACGGCCCAACCCTCGCAGCGCCGTCACCTCTCCGAGTCCGACGTCTATTTCGACTTCGACGTCGACCTCGGTAGTCCCTCCAGCCCCGTGGAGGAGGTGCCGGAGGGCGCGCTGCTGCCGAACGGCAAACCTCCGACCCTCGACCCGGAGTCTGGCTGCGTTCTGTCGTCCCCAGCCGAACAAGAGTCCCCGCACAGCAACAGTGACAGCGACGCCACCTACTACGATCTGGAGAATGACACGGACCTCGCGACGTCCAAAGTGCCCAATTACGCCAAATACCAGAGGCTCTATGATGAAAATCAAGCAGCGAAGAGCATCGTCAACATTAATAAATTAAAGATATCGGCCAGCGACATCAGAGATCAGCTCCTGAATTGCAAATCCAATACCCCGGAGAGGCAGTCCCCGATTAAGACTCAGCCGCTTGCGAGGGAAAACGGGTTTGCCGACTACGGAAGTCTCGATCGAGCCGAAAGTCAAAACTCGCTGTACTCACCTATAAGATTCGACGACTGCCAAATGAGGAGTCAGGAAAGGAAGCGCATCGCCCTAGAGCTGGAAGAGGTAGTTTCTACGGGACCGACGACGGCCGAAACCTCTTTGGCGCCTTCGGACGGCCAAAGTTCTCCAGAAGAAGTGGAGAAAGACGAGGTAGATTTTATGGTGAACAACAACGAAAATTGTGAATTTCCTTTGCGTGATGAAATTATAATTCTAGAACTAAAAATTGATGAAGTAAAAATTGATGAAGATGCTGATGTCGTTTCACTAAACATAAAAGATATCGATTTGAATGGTGAAGAATGCTCAGGAAATGTCACCGAAAAAAAAATCGAGTCTATTGATGCGACTACTGAAACTGAGAATGAAATTCCACAAGAAGAGACAATAGTCCTGCTAGAAACCGACGAAACGACGCAAACTGAAGACGGCCTTCACCTTATAATTCCAGAAAATGACGGAGAAATAGACGATACCGAAGAGATCGAAGACCGTCCCCAGAGAGTGAGAAGGTGTTCTTCTCTCAGGACGGGTAAAACTCCTCCAGGAACTCCTGGAAGGAAGAAAATCGTCAGATTTGCGGACGTCTTAGGGCTAGATTTAGCTGATGTGAAAACTTTTATGGATGACATACCTTATATTCCAAAGTCAGCGTTTGAAGATCTTCGTGACGCAGATTTAAGTTTATCCTCTTCCGAAAGCTTCACCCAACCGCAAGTGCCGCGCCCCGTCAAAGACAAACGTCTAGTATGCATGTTTCAGTCACCGGGGGATCAGGCAAATTTTTTGGACATTTTGAATGCCAGAAGTGTTTGTTTAGAAAATACGATGATTCAGGAAGGAACAACAATCAGCATCTGCGGCACAGTGAGGGTGAGAAACTTGGATTTCCACAAGTCTGTGCAGATAAGGTACACTCTAGATAATTGGAAGACTTTCTCTGACCTGCAAGCCTCCTACGTTCCGAACTCCTGCGACGGCTTCTGCGACAGATTCCAGTTCTTGCTCTACGCGCACACGCTGGCGATTGGCCAGAGACTGGATTTCGCCGTTAGATTTATGTGCAAGGGATGTCAGTTCTGGGACAACAATAATGGAGTCAATTACGGCTTCCAGTGTGTTGCGAGTGGGCCACAAAGCAACTTTTACCAACCGTCCACGCACGTGGTAGACAACTGGCACCCTTCTTTTTACTAGTGAAGATGAACAAGTGAAGGAGTATTCTGTTCCTTGCAGGCTTCTGCGGCCAATGGAGAGAGAGCTTGTGAATACATATTCTACTTGGGGTAGACTTCCCTTCCCAAATAGATCCATCCGACTGATTTAACTCTAAGCGAAGTTATCAGCAATAACTTTTCCCTTAGAACCGGAGCCTCAGCAAATATCATTAGTTTTTAACGAATTTGTGTTAGTTTTATATACAAAATCATTTGCATTACTTGATAAACCATCTTTGTTTGTGATCTAAATTTTATTTTCTCCTATTTTCACAAAATTGAGTTTTTTTTTTACTGCAGTTAAGAAGTTTGTATAATGGATAAAATACTTACTAGGTTCCAAATGATTTAATACTTACTAGGTTCCAAATGATTTTATATTGATCTGATAATAATGTTTTTAACACCATTATATACCTATACTTTTATGATAAAAGAATGCTTTCGCTATGTATTTGAATAATTATGTTTATTTTCAGCTACCAAGCAATAATTTTTACCTTTAGATAATAGATTGGTTAGTAGACTTGCCAATATAGAAAGTAGATAACATCTAAAACACCGAAATTAATGTTTTAAAAATAATTGAAAAAATCTATTGATTTTTGAACTATGTATATATTTTATATTTTTTTCAATATCATTATTCATGTTTTGGAATTATGAGAAAATCAATACGAATTACTCTTGCCAGGCATAGAATAGGATAGAAATGTATAACTAGTAATTTGAGATTAAAAAATAAATGATTTCGATGTAACAATTATCCTGGCAACACCAAACATGACCTAGATCTAATGTAAATTTTTACTGTCAAAATATTTAGATGTTTCTTTGATTTGCCGTATTTTTTCTGTAAACGCTTTATCTTGAGAAATAATGTAATTATATTGAGGATTTTGAAAAATTATATTTATAAATAGGGAAATGAATTCATATATGTATTTAGAAAATCACTTGAATCGTTGAAACATATTTTGAGCATTTTATATTATCCTCATACCTGTCAAATTTTTACAAAAATTTGCCTGCAATTATATTATATATCGAAGATTCTAAACCGGTGTTCTTGTTAAAGAATCTCCGACGAAAATGGAATAATAATGTACTATATGTTAGCAAATAAAAATTTGTATAAATTTGATGAACTTGAGTATAAATGAAACGAAATATTTTTGGTATATTTAGTAAAAATGTTAAAATGTTAGTGGAATATTTATAAAATTCGAAACGTTTTTTTTTTAAAGTAGGTGTGAATCTATTTTTCTGAAGTCTTCATAGGTAAATGTCAACCATGCAATAACTTACAAGGAAGACATGACTACAAAATTTGAAATAATATGTTAATAAAATTAAAACAAGGGCTCATAGAAGGGTTTGTAGAATTCTCACAAATTTCAGATTCATTGTATGTTATTTTAGGTTCAATAAATATATAGCAGTATTTTAATATAATGTTTTGATCAAAACAGTGTAAAATTTCAGATATTAATGAATGTTCCAGTTCATTAAATTTTCCTTTTCGAGTCCTGTTTACAACAATTAAATTTTAAAATTATTCCGAAGTTTGATACGTTATTTGGTTCTGGGTAAGATTACAACGTTTTGGCTATCGTATTTGATATTTTATTAAAATTACGATAAAATACTTCAAGTACACAAGAGTCTTGTCAAGAATACGATAGCTGTTTTATTATTCTGTTATGAAAATCATATCGGTTATATTAATCAGTAGCTTGAAATATGAACCTGACCGTTATTGCATGTTGATTTGAAAACATAAGTGTATATTTCAATTAAATTTCACATCTTAAAAACATGTTCATAAAGATGAAGTCGATCTGTTTTATATTGGCGTGAAATGATAAGAAACAGAAATGTTTCGTTGTTAAAGGACTAGGAGGTGTGTTGTAGCTTTATGAAGATGTGATATCCTTACGAACTGTTTTAATCAACTATTATTATTAAGAATCACATTCTGCAATATTACGTTTGTTTCAACCGCGCAAAATAAAAGTTACGATTTAAAATTTATAAACATAAATTGATATTACGGGGAATTCTTTTTATTTTGTGATCTTTTCTTTTAGTACCTGAAATAATGTCATTATAATAATGTTACTGAAAAATTAAGTGATGCGAAAATTTCACCCGAAACATCCTGCCATGAATTATTGTGTCCTGTTGTACATTTTAAATAAAATGTTGACTTTGCAAAATATTTTTTGTGTTATATTAACTACGTCACAGTGCAGCCATTCTGAAGTAAATAAACTTAATAGAATTGTAGATTATCACGGCTGTTATGTAGTAGTACAGATTTTCCCAGGTAATTCTGACGTTGATCGATTTTTGTCGTGGCCCTATCACTTCTCGCGGAAGTGACGTCGTTTCTTTTTTCTTTTTTCATTTTTCATCACATCAGATACCTAATGACCGTTGAAATGTGACGTGTAACATTGACTGCGACGAAAATCGACCCAGAATAGCCTAGAAGAAGATATACTATTAGGAAATGAAGAAAAATAATAATTGTGTATTTTTTTTTCAACGAATCTTTTTGTGTGACGAATGTTTTAATACAGTTTATAAGGACAAATTATACAAATAGTCTGATTATTGTAATTTTAATTGAAATTGATTATTATATATTTTACAAATAGGTTGCTGGAATTCAATCTTCAGAAATGAATGAGTATTTTTATTAAATGTTTATGATGTATGAAGATGATTTGTAAATAATTATAAAGACTATGTTATATGTTTTATTACTATTACTGATAATTAATAAAATGATATATCTCTTGAATTAATGCTATTTTATTTTTGAACCTTTACACAAAAAAATGTACGCTTTTAATACTTAAAACTATTGAAGTTCAGGGGAATGTCAAATAATATTTTTATAATTGAAATTAAACTAATTCACACAAGGTCGGAGTTACTAATCCTGATTGCATTGAAATAATTTTAGAGATCAATTTTCTTGTTGAGAAAATCCATTATAACATGTTTTTTAATGTTGAATTTATTGTGGATAAAAAACTGTTAAAAATAATTGCAATCCTTATTTCACATCTTGTGTTACTGAAAATCGGTTTTCTATATGTAGAATTAGGACGTATTATTAGACAATATGAAGACAGCCCGTAGAAATTAAAAATCAATGCGAATGTACAAAGATGAATAGCGACATGTTGTCATAAATGAGTCAAGACGTGAAGAATGGAGACGAGCAAAGCAGTTCGTAATGTAGAAACAGATCAAAAATCACGTTGTCCGTATGTGAGCAGTGTGAAATGAATATAATATTGTGAAATTTTTATCTACTACATAATAAGTAACACTCACTGATAAATTATTACATACTCTGCATCATAGATGTCACTGTAAATTTTTTGAGATATTCCTCTGATTCGATTGTTAAAACGGCGAGGAATGAGGGCTGAGTCCTCTTGTCTCCGACATATGAGGTAACAATGGCGTAATATTTTTTGGGGGACCCTATTCGGGGAAAATGGTGAAATTGTTTTTTTTTTTTTAATTTAAGGTATTATGTTTGTTAAGGAAAACACATTCTTATTGTGAAGTTGTAATTATTCAGAACAGACGGTCTGTGATATTTTAAATACTAAATTAATGTATTAATTATAAATAATGTATTAATTTATAATTAATACATTAATTTAGTATTATGTTTGTGTATAATTGTATAAAGTAGTAGCAAAAATGGGTGAAGTTTTTTTATACGATACATTTTTTATTTATTTTATATTTTGTTGATTCTTTTTTTGTTTGATTTTGGTGAATTTTTTACATATTTTTAGTGAAAGTTTTTATAGAATCTTTTCATAAATTTTGTTCAATAGAGTTAAGAACAGGGTAAAGAAGTGAAATGGGACGAAGATGATGGGGATCGGATGAGGGATCATACAGGCCGTGCGAATTTATGGAAGGGTCTGGGATGGAAATGAATTAAGAATAGAATTTAGATCATAAATTGTGGATGTGTCGTTTGAGTCTCTGTGAATGATTGTGTTTCTGACAAACTAGAGTGAGTTTGTGATTCTCCTAAGGATGTAGTTTTGTTTGGATTCTAAAATGTTTGTGTTACTTGAACCCCAGATGGGGCTCGCGTATGTGAGTATAGGACGGATGTTTGCTTTATACAAGAGTAATTTGTTTTGTAGGGATAGTGAACTGTAGGGAATTTATAGTCAGTTTTAAAGATATTCCAAAGAAATAAAAAAAAAGTAATCACTAGTGCATATTCATGCCATTTCTCACATTATTAACGAATCGTGTTTCGATTCCTATTATATAACATTGAATGTTTCGTTAATAATTGCGATATAATCGAATTAAATAATATTGATACCAACCTGGCCACTATTAATATTTACATTTGACAGATGACGGTTTGTTTTGAAATATTTTTGTAGAACCATTTGACAAACATAAGGAATTGTTATTTTCAGAATATACTGAAATTAAAAGTATTATTCATCTTGAAATTGTAATTTCATTAAAACATGCAATAAAACACAAACATGACATTGACGTCTCAACAATCAGATTTGATGAATTAATCCAGAGTGGTTCAAAAGAATCGTCGCATGATTTTTATAATTGTTTTTTTAAAATAATGAATACTAATATGACTACGATTTAAAACGTCACAAGTTAATACATATTTTGATAAAACTACAAAACAAGAGCAACAAAATCTTTAACAGCTTAAAATTTGACAAATTTAGCGTTACTGATATCAATCCCTCGAATAAAATTATTAATGACATCTGTGTACAAAACGTGGAACAAACACCAAAAGTCGCAGAGAAGTTCAAACGATCTGACAAAAATACTTGAAATTTTAAATAGGGTAAGAATCCTAATTTTGGCCGCTTTAAGAAAATTTGTACTTTTAACTGGTGAAACTTCACAAATGGGTATAATGTTGGTTTCATAACCCTGCAGAATAGATCAGACACTCACCCTTCAGGTTTAGAAGAAGTGTGTAACAGGAGTCAATTATTTTGTTTGTAATAAATTTTTTAAAAAGGTGTAAAATCAGTACTTTAAGCCTTCACATACCAAACAAATGGTATCTTGTTCATCTAATAACTATTGATTGTTAAATAGATTATTTAATGTATTTTATCATATCTGCTTTTGTTTTTTATTTATTGTTTACACTGGGCTCTGAATAGTCTACAACAGCGGCTATCTTCTCTTCACCTAAAACCAATCGTAATATTAATATTCCTGATCTTCGGTAACGGATTGGGGTGCATATGTAATGACACATTAAATACTTTTAAGAATACTTCTAAATGGGTAGTTTTTTCGGTAATATATACATTGTATTGTGGTACAACACGTTTCTTTTTTTGTTAATAAATTATATTTTTGATATTGAAAAACAGTTTTTACAGAAACACTAGCATGGCGACAACATAAGGGTCTAGCAATAGGATAGACTGGTCTATTTTATTACATCTTTTATGTTTATTATTACGAAAAATATGCCTTCAGAACAAAATTGGACATTGACACATCAATTTAATGAAATGTATATCAATTTCACTACATGTGATGATAGAAATACATTGGGATTTTATATACATATAAGATCAATAAACAAAGGAAGTATATCAGAATAATACTGCTTATTTAATTTTTCTTGCGGTACAATATAAAGATATGAAAATATTATTTACAAATGATGAAATAACTATAGTAAATGCTTAATAATAGTCTTAACATAATGATTATAATTTTTTTAATAAGTTTTAAAAAAGATGATTCGTTACGATCATTTAGTATTACGTATAAATATTTACACGGATGATGAAAGATTTTTCATAAAAATTACAATTAGATTTGTGTGCATTAAATAATTCCCAAAAAAAAATTAGAAATTTTATATATTTTCTCACCCTATATATAAATATAGCCTTAGGATGAATATATAAAATTATTAAATCAAAAATTAAAAAAAAGTTAAATATTCTGGAAAAAAAACCTAGTCTATTTAAGACTTTTCATTCAAAATACACAAGTCATGGTTCTTGTCTCGGTTTGTTTATAAATTACAATGCCTTAAAGGAATTTTTATTTTATAGAACTATGAAAAAAAAAATTAAGATATTAGAAAAGAAGTATTACATGTGAAAAAAATTCATAGAAAAGAAGTAAATACATGTGAAAAAAATTCATACACATTATTAAATACAGTAGTAATAATAACAAAGCAATACAATTAGCAACATTTTCATTGAGTAATTGATTTTGTATACATTTTTACATTCTTCATTTAATTTTTTGATGCGTTATTCAGATGTTTCTTATCTAGTAAAGGACAGTACAGAGTTCAACGCTGAGCGAGTAATGACTCAATATCTGTTTTATTTTAGAATTTCAGAATGAATGAGTAGCAGCTGAAACATACCGACCTTTACTGAAGTCTCATCTATGTACACTTTTGACATTTAGGACAACTATACTTCTTGAAATTTTTTTCCACATGCATGCGTAAACACTTCAATTAATTTCTCAGTAAGACAATTCGCTATCAACCATCGTTCTGTTTAAATTTTGAAGTCTCACTTTTCACTAATTAATAGTTTGATCACAACTAAATAGAGTTATAGGACAATTATGTTAATCCACTCTGACTTTCTACAATAATAAATTCTGCATTTCTACATCTATATTATTTTCATTTTAGCCATATTTCAAAATCCATTACAGAGCTCATGTCACTAATGCAAACCCAGTAAACAACACATTAGCTTAAATGATCGTGTTAGGATCAAACTCTCAACATTGGCTTGACCAAATGCATATTTTCAGTTATTTATCTAACTAAGCAGTTTTAAATTACATATGTCATAGGAATGTATCTAAAATAAGTATGTATTTAATGTAGTGGTAGCGATACTTCAAATTATTAATTGTTAGCATATCGACATCAGCACCGAACTAAATTAATATTCAAATAATAATTTAAAAATAAATAACCATTCGTCAAGAATTTGAAAATGACAATATGGGAACTGACACAAGTGAAAAGTTTACAGTTTAATCAGCTTCCGTGTGTATATTTAACCAACAAAATCAGCTTGGTAAATATGTATATATTATTGTTAGCCATGTATTACACTGTATGATAAATGATGTTACCCTTGCTACCAAGTCATTCCAGGATAGTGTTGAATCACATAAACAAATTACAACACAATCTGGTTTAGAGTTTCTTCACTGAATAAATTGCATCTTTTAAACATCTAGTAATAAGCATCTTTTATATCAGTGTATACTATCAGGCCTTAGTGAACGGACACAGCGAGGTATGGAAAGTTGGGTTACTCTAGAAGATACCAGAATGTAGTGCGTGGAAAAGTTAAACCAAATAAAAGTTACGAGGCGAAAAATGAATCTACGAATGGAAACTGAGTTATACGTATTGATAAATACATGATGTTTATGGGGGAAAACTAATGCTAAATATTGTCAATAATGTAAAAATATTAATATTTTTATAATAAGTAGGGTTTTTATGGTAAAATTTTAAAGACTGGTTATAATCACCTTTATTATTGTTTAACCCTGAATATACGGCAACTGTAATAATGTTATTTTATCCTCAATACAAAGATTTTATCTTGTGATATTTGAAATAATAATTATTTTAATTAAATGATTGGAGAACTTAATTATATTTAACATGATTGATGTTTTATATTGTACAGTTGTGATATAATATATATTTTTTCTATGATTTCTTAACCCATTCACTTACCTTGTGTCCGAATTAGGAAACTAAATTGTTATTGTGAAGTCCATTTGAAAGATAATATTTTTTTTTAATTATTTTTCATACTGATTTTGTATCTCTGTTTCTAAACATTTTCAGTTCAAATATAATACATTAGTTCCATTTTTATTATATTCTAAAATTAATTGGTAGATAGATGAGTTTAAACAGTATTTAAACGAATCAATATTTTTCTTTCAATATAATAAATTTTCAAAGAATGTCTGCAATGTTTGCACATACATTGCAACAACTTGATTACAATTACGATTTCCAAACGCGTAGGTACATAATATAATATTTTTTTACAAATAGTTGGTATGAATTTTATATTCCTTCAAAATATCATTAGTTATAATTTAAAATATCTAGTACACATATCACAAATATCAAAATTGAAGCGTTAACCTAATCATTCAATACCCTTTTGACTAACCAATAAGCTTGTGTGCTTTTGACACAGTTCAACATTACACAAACTAAAAGGAATTCCACGTGATCATTGTTTATTATTTTACGTCTAAGATGAATTATCAAATATTCAAGCACTCAAGATGAAGGCAATGTAGGAAGGCGGAGAGCGAGCAGCTGTTTATGAAGTCGCTGCCTGCAGAACTGGTAGAATTCAATTTCCCGTGTAAAGTTCTTCCTCACAATATCCTTCACATGCTCTGAAACTGGAGGCTTGAATGCGTTCCGGTTGATGCGATCGAAATTGCTGAATTCATCTAAAATGGAAATATTATACATTGTATTAATTTTGTAATTTTTTTTAACATTCTATGCAGGGGTGGTTTGATACATCTGGCTTGTTTTTTTTTGTCAGAACAGCGAATGGTACTATGCAAATATTTAATCCATAATATAAAATCTGTGCTTTTTTCTAATTTGTAAATTTGCTCAAAAAACATTCTGAACGGAAATTCTAGCTAATCACTCTTGTAATTGTCATACACCACCAGCTTTGTATATTCTTCTTGATCCTGAACAGTGTCACGGTAATGGTGTCAAAAATATTTAACAAACCGAAATATGCGCTGAAGGCATGCAACTATTTTTAATTCTGAGGACTTTCAAGACAAGTATATTCGTGCGCCAGGCTGTCCACAGTAATATTGTAATTAAAATAGCATACTGTACACAAAACTCAAGTTTAATTCATATGACAGTCAGAAATTGAAAGATATTAAAAAGTCGTTACAAAAGTATTAGATATTATTATCATTTTCAATTCATTATTCTCGGAGGATTGTGGGAGCCAAAGGTTTCTACAAGATGCTTCGAAGTCTGGATTCTTAAACTCACTCTCTGAATATTTTGTGACCATAAACGGCTTTAAAAATAAAGATTCTCTCTGGAAATATCATTAAAATTATCCTTAATTCCTTTTAGTGGAAGGTAAACAAGGTGAGCTTTAAAGTATTTGAATTCATATGCTGTTCTATCATTTTTTAGACTGCAATTCCAAGATGTCTATTTGTTGACAAATAAAAAGTGATCACAGTCTGTATTCTGTAAAAATTGTAATATTATTACTCCATATAGAAATTTTTAAGGTTCTTTTGTGAAATTTCTGGCTGTAAAGATTGTTTTGATAAAATAAAATTTAGTTTCACTGCTAAATCATTTAAATACTCACTCCAATAAACTTGTGAAGCTCCATTAAAGAACTTGGGAATATAGTTTTCCAAAACTGTCAGGGTTGAGTTCAGATCTTCCAATACTCCGACAACAGCGTAATGCCTCTCGACAGCCCGCTTGGCTTTCTCCATGGCGCCAATGGTGTTGAATGGCCTAAAAGTTTGACAGAAAACTTGATTTAAATTTTAATTAATTAAATTTTAATCTTATATATTATGGCAGACATACCATCTCTGAACCATACATGCATGGGTTAAGCTTCTAGTAATATAAGAATATGAATTTGGAGATCAATAGAAATGTAAATTTGGTCGAGCCATAGAAAACTGTGAATAGAGGTTCAATTTGTATACGTTTGTATATAGTTTCAGTCGTGATGATTTAATGTAATTATTTCACCGTTGCACTGATTGGGTAAAAGTTTTTCTCTATTATGCAATGTAAGAACATTAAGGTACAATATTAAAACATTTAAAAATAATTAGGGGAATAACATACATATTTTTTGTGTTAAATTCATTAAGTGAAGGTAGGTTTGATAAAAAGAGTTGGGACAACATTTGATATGGACACATAAAATGGTAAGGCATGAGAGAACACTTGGAAAAGTAGCCATGCTTTGGGATATAATCAGAAATTATGATATTTATTGTAGGACCAGAACACTTAAATATTAACTTAACTAAAAGTTGAGGCAACTTAACTAAAAGAGGCCGATTAACCTTTAAAAAATACTACATTCAAGCCTGGAAGTCCAAGTGTTGATCATCCTCCAATTCGCTGGACCGACAATATAAACATAATTGCAGGAAGAGAATGGATGCAAAAGATAAAGAGATATGGCGGTCATTATCATTAATATCTTAGAGTGGATAGACATGGGCTGATGATTGAAGAAGAAGTAAATTCGGTAAGTACAAGTAATGTACATTAGTAATGTAATAGTCTCTTGCGGAAAGGTGTATTCAGGTGGATGAATATTAAAAGGTAGAGTTCATCGATGACTTGGATTTTTATCTATTGATAAAACTTTGCCTAGTGATTAGGTTGGTGGGGGTACGAGCTTTGTCTTGGGAGACTGGCAAGTTAATCTGATTTAGATACCACAAGCCCATAACATTGCTTGAAGATATCTATTATACATATTGTGATGTTATGAAGGTAAGGTTGCTAATTCATTTTGAACGCGTGTTATACTTTTTTTACACTATGGTATCACATATAATACTTCTTGTCCAATGGTAATGAGGCGTGTTGTAAGATAGCGAATCTTTACCTTTCCGGAGGGAGCGAGTAAGACAAACGGTCGGCGAGGAACGTAAGCTCTGTACTATTATAAAAAAAATGTTATATCTTGGATCATCCAGTTTTGTATACATTGTGAAATTCTTTTGTTTTTGGAAACGGATAGTTTTCCTTTATTTTTGACAATGGCGTTCTTTTAAGATGCATCTTGTTACCGATAGCATCTGTTATAATGGAGATATTCTTGTAAATGTCATTTTTATATGATGGAGTATCTTTTTGCTTCCGTCATTCTTCACGAATGGCGTATGATCTCATAATATAATATGGATATGGATCCTTTGGTGAATGATACTGCTACAATTTCTACTTCGGTACCTAGCCCAGGTGGAATGAAGTACAGTAAAGTAGAGTTATCGCTTCTTAGTTTTGTTAAATGTAGACAATAATTATGGCACACGACATGTGCACTTGTTAGGTTTAAAGAGTGAATAGTTGTGCATTTTGAATGTTACGTAATATAAATTAAATGTATTAATTAGATATACATATAAAATCAATTTTATCGAAAACTATTATTGTTCCTACCAGAATACTGGATCTCTTCCAAACCGGGGAACATGCATTGACCAATTATGCTATAGCATCACAGTACATTAACAACAAATTTTCCCGGTAGTAACAACAGTGTTTTTCGATAAAATTGATTTTATATGTATATCTTTCTAATTAATACATTTAATTTGTATTAAAAACATTACAGATCTCAATCATCGGATAATCAATCCTCCTTAATAAAAGCTATCAATGCAATGTGTCACGTCATTATGTTTGAATGCTTTACTTCTACTTTTTATATCAAATGATTTTTTTTGACTTCATGTTTCTTTCAATGTTGGTAAATTGTAACCCATCTAGTCCATATCTTCATACTTACAATATTAATTAAATTTATTATTTTATTTTTCCACAAGTGAAGGACAGAAATTTTTTTGTTTAAAGGTGAGTAAGTAATCTTGATATCGGGGTCCCATATTTTTCATGTTCTTCAATAAAGCTGTGGGTGAATATCTGATACCCCTGTCTCACCTCTCACAATATTTATATAATTCGTGTGCATGTCTCGATATAGGAAAAAGTATAATATGTAAATAAATTTACACTACGCTACTTACGTGCACTCATCTTCGTGACCGCAGAAGAATAACGTCTGCCTACGATGGTCTCCGATTCCCTCGTGGGTCACACCCTCCATGTACCTGCACTCCCTGTCTCCGCTCAGAACGCAGTCTTCAAAGTCCTAGAAAAAACGGCAAATGATTATGTAAACTTTGTTAAATTTGACAAAAATATATGCGCTGCCAACCTATTGACATTACTCCGAACTAACCAGCGGAACAAACGTTACTTACCTTTCAATTAGTGTTCTCCTGATACCTAAGTTTGTTTATATTTCAAATTCCGTGTGACGATGGCCTCGAAGACCAACTAACGATTACTGTACCGCGACAAAAATAGTCAACCATTGGTTGCGAAGCTTCCGCTACCTAGCAAAATCATATACTTGATAAAACCTTTGGAAATTACGTAAATCTATATTTATAAGTTCTATTTTTAAATAATTGAATTGCGGTGAAATTTGCCAAATTGAAAACGGTACATTAAATCATATCACGCGGGAAAGAAGACGATGGAACTTCACCGCGCATCCTCCAGCCCATTTGCACGGGGCATCAACGGTTAGTCGTGTATTTTTATTCGTAATAATCTTCGTGAACCGCTATTTTCAATTTCACAAGATCGGGATCTTGCACCAATAATTTCTGAGGAGAAACGATCATGTCTGAGAAAGCAGGAATGTATAGAATTGAAGAAATGCTCGTTAAATGAGAGGCTCCGCCATTATCCCATGCCAGTATTTTTTTAAACAAGTCAATGAAGTTTTATTGTCGAGTACTACTCAGCACTATGTTCGTTGAATCAAAAATAAAACATGAAATAATGTGCCACCAACCAATTGTCAAGCGCAGCATTGCCAGTCGAATGCACAATTACACCTGGATGGAATTAATATTTTGAAAGATTACCGGTAATTTTCAAATACCAAATAGACAATCGAGTAACAGTTACATACCAGTTAGAAAAAAGATTTTAAGTTTAGGTAGGTCCTGAAAGGAGACAGTGTATCAACATTTATAATATAGGGCAATGATTCAGATTCTTCTCCGTTGGTATTCACAAATTGGGGAATTAATGTATTTTAGCAAGGTGAGAGTGGACAGAACAATAACAAACAAATAACCACATTCAGCATTTTTAAATGATATAATTCGGTTATGACATTTCTTCGGTTGAGTCCTCCTGGTGTGCTACCAAGTTTTACTTATTTAGTGCACAATAACAGAACCAATGATGACGATCGGGAGACATGCTATTACTACTAACTAGGCGCAATTAAGTGATTATTATTTGGCAGCTCATCTATATACGAGTGATAGGTTATTAATTTATTAACAATATTTGAGTATGTCTAAAAACACACAATTACTGGATTTTTACCTCCAAAGGCATTGTGTTATTAAGACAAATTATAGATATCTCATAGAGATGAAGCTATTTTTATATTATATTATATGCGAAGTATGGATGTATGGGTATTACAAGGCTTACAACCTGTCATCGGCTCAAACATATAAAATAAAATTCTCATCAGTGACATCTATGCTGTTTCAGAGAAATGAATATCAAATTTCAGACCATTGATGGCGACAGTGAAGTCATAGTTAAATACTCGAAGTGTTTCTACATGGTAACATATATACAACTTTAAAAATTTGATAGATATGGAGGTTGATTGTGTTACGTACGTGTAAAGTGATCACTTAAGCCAGCCGAAAACAGGTCGTGAGCTTTGTAAAACCCATACTTCCCATATTATATAATATAAATAGCTCCGTCTCTATGAGATATCTATAATTTGTCTCGATTAATTTATTATACAATTAACCATTTTTATTTATTTTCTACGCTAGTTCTGCCCGTACTCTACCGTCAAATTTCCGCGAACTGCTTTGTTATCCGGAGCTGCGCGCGTCACTAAATGAAGTGAAAACTTATTCAATCTCACAGGATTAACACAGTTCATGAGTTGCACTTTGTTTACAGGCAGTGTCGTATCTTATTAGTATTATGTTTACGCTTGTTATGCTGTGGGAGTTTGGCCTTGGTACAAACATTTATGTAGCATTTACAATGAAAACAAAACAATCTACTAAAGGGATAACGTTTTGGTCAAAGGTACAAACTAATAGAAGTACCAGTTACAAAACAAAACCGTTCAAAATACTATGAGCAGGCCTTACCATCTTGAGCCAGTCGGGGTCCGGAAGTGGCAGATCTGGGAATGCTCGCTTCCTTTCCACGTAGTACCAGGGAGCCCGCACGTAGTAGTACCAGGAGATCACTCTCTCCACGGGGTCGCGGACCAGGTTCACGTAAATAGGCTCCGGGAGGTTATATCTTCATGAAAATTAAGATTGATTACTATATTGTGGTAGTCTAAATATAGTCTATGATACATTTTTGAAGATTTAATTGAGATAAATTTCAAAACCATTTACACGTGTTGAGATTTTGATCCAGAGATACATTCAGAGATCAACTTGAGATTGGTAGAAAGAGACAAAAACCCGCGTTCGATTTAACAACGAGACTCGCTCACGAACGTGGCCTAGAACCATACACACATACAACTATTAATTGTGAAAAATTAGACAAACAGGTGTATCACACATGATTGATAGGTCACTAAAGTGACGCTAATTAATTGATTGTGTAAGGATACGAGGCAGTTATTAAAAAATATTTATATTTGCAGTGAATCACCAGCGGGGGTGCCAGAGAGACGTTAGATGGATTTCGGCAAACAAAAATTGTCATTTTTTGATGAAAAACGCCTCGCTGGTGCTTGTTGTATTGTTTGTATCTGAAGTAAAATCAAGTACACTGTGAGCGGGAACGCATTCTCGATTCTGTCACCACAGTGTTCCTAGATTGAACATCTTTTGTGTTTCAGTTCTTCTGACCTTATCATCATCATCATCATCATCATCGAGAGAAGCAGGGGTGATTGAACCACCCATGTTTTCTTGTGGCTGTACGCAACATAAAGCATTACATTACTATAATATATTCTGTATAACTGTTACTGAGAAAATTTTTATTCACCCAACTAACGAAAGGAACATCAATGGTCAATGAACCAACAAAGCTGGGGCGGTACTAGAGAACCAGCGGCCTCCCTCTCTGATTTATTAACTTGCTTATCTGCAGTAAGGTAATGAAAGATATCTAGACAATAAGTACCTTGCCAAGACTATATTACGAGAATGTTGCAATTCTGTATCATAAGTACCCAAAACTTGTCATCAGAGCAGCTACTCAAGTAATAAAATGTGATGCCCAAGGGTTTGCGTGTGTGTCGGTCCGCGGAGCGCGAGCGAAGTAAGAGGTATGTGTATGTATGTTGCGTGAGTGGTATTATAAGCGAGCTCTCTCCTCTTTCTGCTCTGTCAGTGTTTTGATATTCGACCCACGGATGTAATATTGGAGGATTTGTCAGTAGACACATCCCTAGCGGTATTGACAACAGCCGATAGAAGAACATCATGTAAAGGAATAAAGCTTACTGTGTGAAGTTGGTGAAGCAGACGTGTTTGATGTAGACAGACGGAGGCTCGTAGGCTGCCACCTGCGCCGCCAGCTGGAGCTGGTCCGCCGGAGCCAGACGGATGGTCTCCACCCGTTGCACGTGGTCCCGATGGAATCCTGGAAAGTTTAATATCGAGATCATATATTGGATGTCTAGGTAGGAAACAAAATGATTATGTGATAGATGTAGCGTGTAAAGAAGATAATAATTATTATTAATAATAATAATACGAGTTTTTTTCTTGCTTATCACTTTTTCGATGGTGCTCGTCGCAGATTGCGACAGAATCTTGGACTTTGGTTCATGGACATAGGTTCGCCATTATTGGTTTATAGAGTACCGGGTCCGTGTGGACCCCTTGCTCTTTCATCTAACGAATACGTTATGAGCTGTTTAAGAAAGGGGGTGTTTTGTTTTTAAAGCGACAAAATCTAACTCGGCAGATACGCAGCGTAACATCAAATTGTACTTTTATTCGCGATAAATTCAAATTCAAACATTCAAATATCGCCCTACTTGTTACAGTAAGATGCATGCTCATTATCTTTGGGATAATTGATTAGGAATACCATGTTATTATGTCTCTAGTATCATCATCAGGAGGAAGATCTAGACAAGAAGTCGATGGGTAGATAATGTTAATGTTAAGATAGACCTGCAAGAGGTAGAAGAATGCCTAGCAGACTGGACTACAAAATAGATGGCTTTATATTGCAACTACGACCATGAACTTTTAAGCCTCACGAGACAGTTGAAGAAGATAAAGATCATATCATCATCAGGATATAAGTTTTCACCAAGGGTCCCCAATCAACCCTTCAAAGTCATACGTCGCCGTCACCTAACGAAGTGCATTTATTTAAACAGAGCTGCGTTGTGCGAAACTGTTCAAAAATTAGACCGACATTAGAAATGCATCGAGGCAATGTTCTTACCGAACCGGTTTCTGATGGATAGTCTTCGCAGCAGCTCCATGAAGGTCTGACTGCCGACCTTGGGGACCCTGTTGAAGAACAACACATCCAGCCCGGCGTGACGCGTGTTGTTCAGTTTGGCAGGGGAGAGGTATTCCATCTGGAAATATCAAGCATTTGTTAGTTTTCGTGCAGATGATGTAAAGTGATATATATATATATATATATATAACGACCTGCGCACCCACAAGCGCCGCCAAGAGAGGACGGCCGGAAAAAAAAAGAAAATATTTAATTATGCAATTCTTCGCGTTATCAGTATTTATCACATATGTTCACAAGCCTTAAAGTCTCGCTGTTGTAATCATCCACTGCCGGTCCATTTAAGCAATTGTACATAAAAGTCCCTAGCAAAGCGTACTATATCAACCATACAGGTTTGGACGGGAGGTTTCGATCATCCACCATATAGTCCGGACCTTGCTCTGAGCGATTTTTTCCTAAACTTAAAGAATTTCTGTGTTGATGAATTGCAGCTTGAGCTAACAATTGGATAAAAATACAGATGGTAGTGGACAACTACAACAGTGGGCCTTTTAAGCTCATTAACAGGTATGATAAAAGTTTAAATGTAGATAATTATGTAAAGAAATAGATTAAGGTACCATTTACTGGTATTTTTACCATAGTACCCTAGTATTTTATGTTAATAAGAGATCAGCGATTTTATTCGTTTTAGTTAAACGAGTAATGAGGACACGTTCATAAATTATACAGAACATGACTGATAATAAATCACATGGCGTGCATAATGCACTCAGACGCACCAGCGGGCTAGACCATATTATTTTGTCTTTATGTTCGGTTCAACAGCTGTTGATCACGAACGGCGTTAAGGAGTATTTTCCAGTCCACTCTGGGATCTAGGTACTCATTATGAAGAGGGACATTCATCTAGTTAAATAAAGGTCAACCAAGTTTCACTGAACTCCTCGCTTGTGCAATTTATTTCGCAGAAATCCATTTAAATACCTTTATGGAGCCATGCTTAAAGATAAATTATTACTCTATTGAATACTAAGCATGGATATTTAAAATATGCTCACCTGGTAGAAAGAAGATAGCAGTTACTTCAGGATATATCTCATGGCTCGAAATTGATAATTTTACATTTATTTTTGATCAAAAAGTATTCACTATGTTGTGAGGGTGAACCCACCGCTTACCCAGGACCGATTCAATAAACTTAAGGCTCCTATCTCGCTCCTAATCATTCGTCGCCTTATTGCCATTTTTCAATGCTACTAGGCAGCTGTTTGAAAGCGCTCCGCATATTGACAGCGAGATACCGCACAGCTGCCAAAATAAGATTTGCTCTCATTGACTCACTTTATCAGTAAATAAATAAATAATATTTACAATACATAACATAAAGATAATATACAATAATACAATTAACAAGGCTGGGAAGCAGAGGGGAAGTGAAGAGGCACTCGCTTCCGGGAAACGAGACGGCACCAAAGAAAAACATATAAGAGACTCACCCTCCACGCACCGCTGCCGGCAGATTTAACCCACAAAAACAGTACATCGCAGATCATATTTGGGCAAAAGGTAGAAAAAAAAAAACTAAATAATAATGATGAAGCTACTCAGCAGCAGTAGTTCTCCGGAGGATCTCCCATCTGGAGACCCACACTCGAACAAAGGCTCTAAACAACTCCAGATTCCTGTCACGTTTGAGCAGATCGGAGTTCTTGACCTCCAAACCCTACTATATTATGGATATTACACAAGCATTATGGCATATGTATTTTGGCTGCACTACGCATATGTAAAGACGAGTCTTGGAGCCATTCCATTAGCTGATAAACTGACACCTTTTTTCCCTTGTAAAAGAATAGATCTGTGACACAAAGGTAACTAAAATTAACTGTGAGTATACTTTTTTAAATAGATATGCGTACACGGAATACACACATACATACATACATATCACATCAATATTCTTATTATTTTCAAACTAAACTCAACGCGTGTATTATCAAAATAGGAATAACTTTCTTATCTCATGGTACGAGGCCAGCGTCTTAATCACTAGACCAACAAGTTACTCAAATTATAAAATTAATACATTTAAAAATACATTACATTGTAAAGCATCTGATAATCTGTCAATATAACAATAACTCCAGTTCAATATAAAAAATTAAATAGTCTATAGTTTTATCAATTAATTCATTATAATAATTAAATCAATTGATAAAACTATAGACTATTTAATTTTTTATATTGAACTGGAGTTATTGTTATATTGACAGATTATCAGAATCATCAAACGTACTTCATAGAGGAAATTAAAAAAAATGATAAATATTACTTTATACCTTTTGCGTGATTGTCTACCTCCTGTAACTCATTTATATATAAAAAAAGTTATTAATTTAATCGCAGAAAAACATTTAAAGAAATTAAAATGAATTCCGAGCAGAAACGGTTAAATACGCCAATACTACACTGTTTTAGTAGTATTTAGTTTAAATCTCCGCTATTGTAGAAGTAATGTTCGGTAAAATGATTATTCAGCAATTTACGTAATTCTTTTTGTTTCCATCATAATTATTTTGTATTCTGGACCGTAGACAAGTGATGGTACAGTTTCTTGGATGCGGCTCTGTTCGCTCTACTTAATTAGGACGTCATTATTTGCCGACTTCCATTCAATCATCGGCCAATAATTATCAGAGTATTGTACACTGCACAAGCAAAGCGACTTAAGACGATCACTGGCGCATCAGATCGAAGCACGCCAAGTTCCAGCTCGCTAGAAGTCAGGCAGTGAAGTCAAGTAAAACATAACTGTTACTGACCACATCAATGAGCAACATGTTACGAAACGTTAATTTTTATTCGTCCACTGTTGAATAAACTTGTAACCTCCATGTCCTCTGCTTTGGCTTCCAAAGCGCGATCTCTACTCTAGCACCTTTGTACTCCAACGTTTCTTCGTCATCATTAACAGTGCTACAAGTAAAGACGAGTCTTGCAGGATTAGGCGCAATTTCGTTCTATCTTTCTTCATCCCTCTTCTAGCGTTCAGTAACAAAACTGTCACAGTTGACGAAAATGGAGGGTGACGTGTTTGAAAATAATTATCTGGCGTTAGTGTGGTTATCTGGCAATAACAAGTTAGCGTGTTTTAGAAGTGTATCAGTTGATTAAAAAAATTAAAATCTCCGCTCTGACTTTAAATTACAGATACGTTGTTTGTTACGTTGTGCGCTGGCACCGGCTAAATACAGTCTCTGGGTAAGGTGTATGTGGTGTCGATATGCCTGTCTCGGAAGGATGGGAATGATAGAAATATGAACACTAGTTTACATATGATACGCACCATATTTACAGTAAACACAAGAAATACCCGACACAATAATACGAATAAATAGTTCGAATCTTCTGTTTCAATCCAAAGTTCTTCCGAACCACTTCGCTGCTGTTTAGACGGACGCGGAGACATATGCCAGGGTTTCGGTTACACAAATAATTACTCATTCAGTTGGGTAGTTGAGAGGGCCGTCCTCCAACCGATCCGCGCCCGGACCAAAGTTACATCATCTTTTTGTTATCAAATGCACGCCATATTGCATGAGACAATTTGGATGGCCTCGCCCCGTTACACGATTCCTAGCCAGCATCTCCTCACAGGTCCAGACAGACGATCACGCGGGTAAATCGGGGGCCAAGATCTCCCAATCCACCGGGTCTACTATGTTTTGTTTCCCATCTTCTTCCTTGGCCATTACGGCGAGAGGGGTGACAAATTAAAAATTAAGTAAACAAACAAAAAATCCGAAATTAGTACATTTATTATTTTATTTTTAAAATTGAGAATTGTTGACTTAAACATAATAACAAATAACAAATTTAACACATTGAGAGTAATGTCGTTACAAAAATTAAATATGTATGTCAATAATTATTACACTTGTAGAAATATAAGGGTGATATTTTCTAGTTTGCCTAAGGGAAGCATAATAAGGCGTTTCTACCAATGCAGTAAGGAGGTGAAGAGGATCCTGTTTAAATCGTTTTTCTCCAGCCTGTATACCTGCGAGCTCTGGTCGAAATACAAGCAAGTGACGTACAACCGTCTCCGAATTCAGTTTCAATAACTCATTCAGAATACTGTTCGGATTGGCGCGATATTGCAGCGCATCTACAATGTTTGCCGATGGCCGTAAACATGGATTCGTTCCGCTTCTGAGACATCGAGTTGCTTGCATAATGCTTGCGTAATGCGGCGCTCTCACGGAAAGCTGGTTCCTTGACCAGAAATTGGCAATGACTACAGAATAGCTACTGATACAATAATGGCCGTGAATGAAATGTAGTATCTATATTTTGTATTTGAACTTTTTTTTATTTTTATTTTTTGTTTTTCTTTTCATAACACGAATCTGCTAGAGGAAGTAAATGCCCATCCAGGGATGTAGAACTGTGATGGTGACGATATTGGCTTAATCATTCAGATTTCACCATTAACACCATTAAAAATATATTTATAAAAAGCTCTATAAACTACTCAATAAATTACTCCGTAGTGTTGATTACAACTGTGATCTAGGTACACGATACATCAGTCACCGTTAATACTGAAATCCTTATTAAAGAAAATTGATAATTAATGAAATCACGTATTATATGATACGTAAAAATTTGATTATAATTTAAACATGCACAATTCATAAACCATTTTACTCTATAACTGTACCCATATCGTTATTGAAGAAATGGATTATGATCAAAATCGTGTGCATCGTGTGTAATACTTAATACTATTATCACACGGCGTGTTGTCTTAGTTGAACATTGCACGAGAAAACATCGTATCAATGTATTCGTAATGATTTGTGAGCCATCGATGTACAGGCATTTACTTTGTTACAAAAATATCAGCATAATTTTGTTTATCTTTTCATGATAAGTATTTTTAAAGAATCATGTATTCAGTCAAAGAAGCTCTTCCAGAATCTACTCAAGGGCTTGATATGATGGGAAGATTTTGAATAACCTACGTTATGCACATAATAAGGTAACAGCTTCTGTTGAACCAAATTGTGAAGACGTGTGAGACTTTCGGGTTAGTACTTAATACTACAAAAAATAAATGTCTATTAGCAAACATAACGCGGTTAAAGATGAAAGTTTTTATATTGGTTCTCCATAAATATTGAATTGTAAAGGGTTGCAATATATAGTTGAAATCAAATACCGAATTGAGCAAATTTTGCGCAACCTTTACCCGAAGAAATGATAAGGCAACTTAAATCATTTGAGATGTGGACCAACAAAAGAATTCTTAAAATAATCTGAATGGATAGAGATACGTTACGGTTCGGATAAATAGATAAAAATTATAAGAATCCGACAAATTCAATATCTCTGACATGCGATGAGATATTCAGAAAAGTACTACCATCTACTTCTTATTTCTTCTACCCTACAATGCAGGGAAAGATTGCTGGAAGTCGATGTTGTATAAGCTACAAGAAAACATAGTCGGTACGCAATCTCCGCTTCTCTCAACTGCCGATGATGAGGTCAGAAGAAATGAAACACAACAGAAGTTCAATCTAGGGACACTGCAGCGATAAAATCGAGAATGCGTTCCCGCTCGCAGTGTACTTCGTTAAATTCGTCACAATTCATTCATATTATCCAATTCATTCATATTATCCACACCATTTCAGAGAGCCACCATTCACCTTTAATATATTTTTAATAACAGCCTGTGTCTTTATCATATTATTTTATTGGCGTCACTTTGCTGATTTCTCAATCCTGTGCGATATAGTCGGGTTCCTGGAAAAAGGAGAACACTAAAGAAAGAACACTGAAGAACTGAAGAACCTAAACCGATGGTTTGGTCAGTTTACTGTAAAACTTTTCCGGGCCGCAGTGAAACAAAGTGATGATAGCCAACGTCCGCTGAATAGATAAGACACGAGAAGAAGAAGTGTATTCAATGGGTATCCTGTAAAATTTGTCACGAAATCAGCGTTAAAAATAGCGCGTTTAAAATGTTTATATGCTCTCACTTTTACCATGTTTTATTTTTAGGTGGAAGGTTTACAAAATGGATGCATCTAATAGAAGCAATTAATGAAAATGAGAACTATTGTCATCTATCCATTTCTTCTGGTGTTCCCAAGGATCTCATCTAGGACTCTTATTATGATGATTATAATGCAATTAATACGATTAAATGGCGGGAATAACAAACCAATTTAATCTGCGTATACATTAAACAACTATTAAAAAGGTATTAATGTATATTTCTTTGTAATATATGTCTATGAGGTATGCAGTTGCAGTGCCTAGGTATCAGTAATTAACACCTATTTAAAAAGATAGTTGATGCATAAAACATGTACAATTTATCGCAATACGATCTTTGTATTCTCTTTACGTACGTAATAGATGGATCAGAACACCTATAGTTTAGTTTTATAATAGATTCTTGTATTAATATAAAACTAGGAGTCAGCTTTTAGAAATATAATTTTATTATATATAGAGTGTAACAGACCTAGTCCACAATATTTTATGAGTAGATACTTGACCAAATTATGAGTCAAGGAGCATGTACCTAATTTCAACCAAGTCAGAGATATAAGCATTTCAAAAAAATCGTAATTATGTGGTTATTTTGATAAATTGAAATATTTTATTGGTTCCAAATTATACATTAATATAAAAAAATTAAAAGTCGTCAAATTTTGAGCGGCCATACTATTTTATGTAAGATGATTTAGAGCCTGAAGCAAGATATAGATTAATAATGGATAAATTTCGCATATATTTATTTAGAAGTACGTAGGCTTAAAGCTTAACATGATTTTGTAAAAATTTTATATTTTAACGTAATGGTCCAGAATTTCCACATATTCCTTGAATATTTTCGATTCGTTATTTAGCCAGGTATCTACCCATACAATATATCTACACCCCGTATAAGGGTAAACTAGCGCTAGAACGTTGTGATTATCGAAATATGCGAAAACAGACTAGTTTCCATAACTTTGCCTTGGTAATTCTTGACTGATTTAATTTATTTGAGATGCGTTTCGCCTTGTAAGGGCATTCAAAAATTTGTGAAATTCTGAGAATTCCAATGAATAATATATTTTTTCATCTCATGTAAATAAAATTGTATAACAACTGTCCCCTATTATAGATATAAATACATGTTGAGTTAAATTATTAGATTATGAAGTTCTCCAAACTTACCTCGGAAACAGTAAATATTCAAATATCTTATTAAACACCCCCATATTTGTAAATTGACGTACGTCTCACAGAAACATGTTCTTTTAATGCGTTCCCTGTTATCCGGACGTTCATCTTGTCTGGTTTCATGACATTGTATGACTCCAATGAAAATGATAATGTCGTATCAGTTAGATTTTCCAAATTTTGAACTTCAAAGATTGATTGCATTGATAAAACAAAAATTAAAAATGGGTTATGTTATGTTAAAAAATAAATAATTTTAAAACGTTTCTATTATAAATTCAGGAAAAAGGCTACACGTCAATTTAATTCGTATTTCAAAGGAAATTAACACATTCAAATTTGGCTACAAAGAAAGTATTTGTCTAAAGACATTTATATATATTAAATATACAGAAAAAATATTTGGAAACTACAGTCGTAACAAAAATAAAACATAAAATTTTCATGTATTGCAGTACGTGTAACTACCACGTCAATTAAGAGTATTATTAATTATTCTGAAAGCTTGTCATTAAAAAAAAATAACAAGTGTTAATCTTAATTTTGCAATGGGCTCACGTTCATGATATTATGGCAACCATAATACAATCCAAGTAATTGGTGGAAGTCGTTTTGGTAGCGTTCATATCCAGCCACTGGGATCGTGGGAACAGTCCCAGCGATCACCAAAGTCACTTTATTTTTCAGCTTATTACATTATAATGATGATACGAACGTGGATAGAAAAAGTGGTCGGGAGACCACCTCGAACCAGGAAGAAATTTTCAAGAATCCAATCTCTTAAAACCAACGAACTCGTGGTAGACACAAAAATGTAATTGTTAAATGCAAAACAGAAATAAACAAACTGCATATACTTACCATCACGTCCGAAGACGTGACGATCAGATGACATCAGATTTGTTTGTTTATTGGGCAAAATTATAAATATGAAATAGGGAGCTGTGAAAAGTTAAAAAGGGTGGTCTATATTCAACATTGGACAGACATAGATTAGCAAAAGGAGATTAAACATGGAAAAAGTACTTAAGAATGATTTAATGATGAAATATTCAATAACAAAACTTTTGTAGCTTAACCTTTACCATACTGTGATATAAAATACTCGTACGCAGCCATGCTGTCAACTCGTGTTACCGTAAGAAATTATACTTCTATTAGCCTTTTAAATGTGAAAAAATGGTTAATGCCATAAATTTATTATAAATATTAAGCATTAAACATAAAAAAAATATGTATAATATTATAATTCGGAGCATTCATTACATCCTCTATAGGAGGTTGCATTATATAATACAACCCTCCTTTTTATCTATCTTTCTTTAATTAGTGAGAAAGAGACACCATTATATTTGTACGTTTGTTATTGTTTTAACTAAGAAATTAATATGTGATTTCTTTCTGCCTTGCCCCAAATGGTATTTTTGTAGGCCTTACATAATTTATTTTTCACTAGACATTTCTAAGCGTAAATATTTTCCTTAAATTTAACCAAAATATGAATTGCATGTTGCGTGTATTTACAGAAATATTACAGGTTTAATTAGAGCGGTAGACCTGTGTTACTGCATGGTTTGGGAAGGGTTAAAAATCTGGATTATTGCCCATCTTAGGTTGGGCAAAATGGTACAGCTTAAGCTTCCACTTTAGATAATGAAATTATTTTCATTAAGCTACAAATTTTCTTTTAGGGTCCCACATTATTATACACACTAAACATATAATGTTTATATTATTCGGTACAGTATTACATTAAAAAACTTAGATTAAAGTTTATAATATGAAGCTATGAGATATCCGAAGTAGAATTTTGTAGAAGATTTTGCATCTCATAATGTAGGGAAAGACTGCTGGAGGAAGAACAAACTCTCTGAAGACTGTGAGAATAAAATAGATAGATAACTGAATTTGTGTAGTTAATTAAAAAAAAGTGCGAACACAAAAAAACTGCGCTTTTAGTGTTTTGGAAGTGGAGAAGAATAAGTTTGAGAATATGAAAATATGCTTCAGGCGCCTAAAATAAGGATACGCGACTGCTATGGACCTGTTATTTTCCTTCCGCTTTGAGCCCACCGCGGTGCGATGCATGAACGAGGAGTCACACCGTCTGTGGTCGCCAGGAATGCGCGGACGCCGATGTAAGTAATTGCATCGGAGTGATGTTGCACATCACGCGGTTAGAATAAATCAGCACTGGCGCACCTGTCAGTAGACCGACACAGTTATATAAAAATATTGGCGTTGCGTGTCGCAATGTGCGTATTTACTTACTGACCATCACGCCGATTCTCCGCAGTGATAGGAAGATAGGAAAGAATGCTACACTCCTCTATCCGGATCGATGTGTCTTCTCTTTACGCTGCACGTCGCATTAATCAAGGCTCAGGAATAAAATATTTTTTGGCAAACTTTTTGGGGTGGTTTTCAGGGTATCGATAAATTTATTAGAAATCCCTAAAATATTTTTAAAACGATATTATATAAACATTATAGTACATAATATACTATATGTTACATTGTAATAGGTTTATGAACTTTCGTTTAACCGAAGTCTTTAGGCAAAAGAAATTCATCATGATAAAAATGCATTATACTCGAACGCAAAGAACAATCACGAAAATAAAACGCTTAGTAAGGTAGTCAAATTTATAAATGAGTAAATTAGGAAGTAGATACATCGATTAACTTTAAGGACTCCAGCTGATCCATTTATGACTCTGCCGAGTGGAATTTTCAATTCAGTAGGTAGCAATTGTATGGCTTGAAAAGAACGACAGATTAAAATAGTTACTAGCAATTGTAGTAGCAATAAATGAATAATAACCCAATAGAAGATTATAGCACCTTGTAGCGTCGCGCAGTAGCATCCAGAACTAGGTGACTAATGATTCTAGTGAAATACGGTGGGCGCTATAAATGAATTATTTTATTTATATTTTTTTCACAGAACTCTTAGTAATGCACAGCTTTTTTGCTTGTATGCAGTGCCTGCCCCTGGTACCTATCAATTATTTCGGTACAGGGTCAAGATTCTTGTAGGTAGGCACTTAAAATTCTTGGAGACATTTCGTTAATTTTTTGTGTATTGGTAATTTTTTAAATGTTTATTTATTTTGTACGACACGCGGATAGTTACGTATAGTGTGCGGCAACATTTTACGAGCTGCTGAACTGTTCATTGTTTGCCGTACTGCTTCTGACTAATGAACTAGACAATGTGTACACAGTATAGTAAAGCGTAGATGGTAGTCGGGCTTGGCGGCATTTTAATTCTGCCCTATTAAGGGCACCAATGTTCTTCCGATCTGGTCCTATTGAAGTTCTGAAGAACGGAATTTATTTAAGCTCATGTGGCAGTGACAACATTGGCAGTAATACGGTAGCCGATAAGTTCATAATTTTGTTCAACTTTATTTATCAGAAACTAGGTTTTATTGCAGTTTCTGGTGCGTGGCTATACTAAGAACTCGAATCAATTTGTTCATCCTATCATACACCAGATGACCTCGCACTTTCTAGAACTTCAGAAAACATACGTTTTAGGTTGTTCTGAAAATAATGGCCAATTTTATATACATAGTATTTAACAATATTTGAGTATGACCAATAGCACACAATTACTAGATTTTTATCTCCAAAGGCATTGTTATTAAACAAATTATAGATGTCTCATTTATATTATATTATATTGAAAGTATGGAAGTATGGGTATTACAGGGCTTACGATCTGTCTTCGACTGACTTAAGTGATCACTTTACACAATGTAACGTTCACCATTATATCCACAATCGATCTCCATATCTATGAAATTTTAGAAGTTATATATGTGTTATTATACCATGTAGAAACATTTCGAGTATTTAAATACAACTTCGCTGTTGCCATTTCGTTTCCCTGAAAAAGCATAGATATCACTAATGAGAATCTTATTTTAGAAATATGGAAGCTGTATTATTTATCTGTATATATGACGAATGATTAACACACTATACTAGAATACGTCTGAAAAGTTAATTTTCAATTTTATGTGTTTCTTATTTAGACCAGTATGTTATATTAACAATATTTAATTGTATTTAACATTGTATGAACATAGTATTTATTTGGTGTTAAATACTATGTTCATACAACGTTCATACGATATATGAGAAATGAGAATTTAAACTTAATGATTAATTATGCACATCAAACAGGACGCAACGTTAACAAAGACCAGGGCGAAGGAACCACTTCTGAACGAACAGTATTATACGTAAGTATAAAGATGAAGGGGATTGAAAACGTCCTGTTGCAGTTGACCAACCTTCGAAATGTAACCTTTGGTGAAAGAAAATACGCAACAATCAACCAGCACTGATTTGCGAAGACGATCTGTCTTGCTTCACGACAACTTTCACCGTTTCAAACACTGCAATATGCTTTTGAAGAATTCATGGATTCTAATCCGCCTGATTTCTATTCTACAAGCATATATAAGCTTGTAATTTGTTGGCAAAAATGCGTGAAATTAAATAGATAATACTTTGATTAATACAGTTTTTTTTCTCTGAAGTTCAATTGATTTGAAGGTTTTAATCGGCAATTATTTTTAAGACTACCAAATATTTATATATTAGGAGAACACAATCTTATTGTGAAGTTGTAATTATTCAAAACAGACGTTCTGTGATATTTTAAATATTAATTAAATATATTAATAATTCTAATTAATATATTTAATTCATATTTAAAATATCACAGACCTACGTTCTGAATAATTGCAACTTCACAATAAGAATGTGTTCTCCTAATAATAAAGTTGTATCAATGTGTCCAAAATGTAATAAAAATGAATTGATAATTCTGGCGTCTGCTATCAGATTACTCAAAGGAAAAAAAAAATTGAGATTCCGTAAAAATAAGGTAGATAGCTCTTTCAAATAATGGAACGATTAAATGTATTAATATCAAAAAGGTAACATGTAGGTT
The DNA here is from genome assembly GCA_022840565.1 of Eubasilissa regina. Taxonomy (NCBI): domain Eukaryota; kingdom Metazoa; phylum Arthropoda; class Insecta; order Trichoptera; family Phryganeidae; genus Eubasilissa; species Eubasilissa regina. The sequence continues at coordinate 29,537,896 of JAINEB010000006.1, read as the reverse complement.
CGAAAATTTGTAGTTAAAAATATTGTCGCAGTAGCATAGTTGGATAATGCATCTTCCCCGGTTTGGAAAGAGATCCAGGTTCAAATCCCGGTGGCGCAAAAATAGTATTTTTCGATAAAATTGATTTTATATGTATATCTTTCTAATTAATATATTTAATTCATATTTAAAATATTTATATATGCCTGGTAATGTAAGAATAATCATCATTAACCTCAAAATTATTCAATATTATTATTTATATAACAAGTTTTGTGTATAAATTATACAGATTGTGATTTGGACAAAAGTGACTGTAAATATCATCAAAACGTGTATATTTTATATTAAATTAATACCATATATTTTCTTGACGCAAATCGGTCATCAATTTTAAACTGTTACATATATCTTCTTACTTTAATGGTCCGTGTACATGATGATCTGTCAATGAGACTTTGATATCTGGGAGTCGGTAAAGGTACCTACCTACGTAAGCACGGAATAACTGATGAGACTATTGAGAGATCATCGTGGATATAGGTTATTAATAACACGTAGGGAGACTGCGAGACCTTGCAATACTGAAAATAAAGCCAAGGATGCAAACCTAAAAGTGGCATAACTGCGAAAATGCAGTTAATACGTTGCGTTGAAGACCATATTAGATAAGGACTCAAAAGCAAATCCACCATAACATGAAATAGAATTATAAATTTTTAAATATGAATCTCGAAAATACATTATCGATAAATAATATACTGCAGTAGTATCGCTAATTAGCAGGGGTGTGCACTGCATACAAACAGAAAAGCTGTAAGTTACTAAAGGTTCTGAGAAATAAAAATAAATTAAACAATCCTTATCTTGTGAAAAGACTCTATAAAATTCTAGCCGTTATTACTTGGATTAGCGTAGCCCATGGCTAGATTTTTGTGTAGCTGTGGGTTATTCCGAAAAATTGCGAATTATTTGTGTACAACTTCATGGTCTGTACGTATGCGTCGGTACGCGTCTAACTTGTTTGTTCAATCCATGTGAGAATCATACTAAATTAAATATTTTTACTCAACTGTAAGTGTCCGTGCTTCCATTTCATAAAATACTCCCACGTATATACATACACTTATGAACATCGTCTTGTCACTTTATATGTAGTTCTTGTAGGATGGAGACATTTGTGTAACTCGCCGTCCATGGTAAGTCTAGTAGGCATCTTCAGAAGATACCAATCCTTATTCCGTAGACACGGATCATAAGAAATCAGTATGGTACGAAAAAAAAATGACATGAAAAAATGACAATTCATTTGAATATTCACTGTCGCGTGAAAAAGAAATTTAGTTCTGCAAAACGGCGAGTTATACAACGGTCGACGACCTTCCGAGATCAGGTCTACATACACGGTATAATTACCAATAAAACCATTCACTCATTAAGGAACACGTATGTTAATAATCAACAATCGTGACTTGACATTTCGTTGCGTTGGAGAGTTAGTCCTGACGACGGTCATACAAGCTCCACGCTCTGACGACGGTCATACAAGCGTCCGGCAAGTGGCCGTTGGGATTTACTTTATAGTTTGTAGATACATGTTTTATGTTTTAAGATAGTCACATAGTTACAATCATAATAATACCATCTTCTATTTGCGGCAACGTAATTATAACTAATGTATGTATTTATAATAATCGAAGCGTAATCATAGAATAGGTAATCACTGAACTACAATATAAACGTAATTGTCATTAAATACATTCAGTAACTTCAGTACAAGAGTCAAACAATACTTTAAGATACTTAAATTATGATAATTTCTCAGTTTTTTCATTAAAATTTTTCATGAAATAACTTAATTTGGAATCTATTTTTTTTTTAATTCATGAAAATAAAATTCCAAAAAAACATTATTTCAGTACTATTTTATATCAATCTAGCGACACTAAATGACAGATTCATGTTTCAGATGTTTAAGAACTTAATTTTATAGTGTAAGTATTTAAATGCCTATCCCAAAGATGACAATGAAATAAAGTCATAATCAGATTTTTTACATTTATAGCATTAACTTTGTGGTTAAATATTATTATTATTAATTATAAAAATATCAAACCATGTAAAAACCAATTTGATTATTTTATTGTAAACCGATCTCGATATCAATGTTTCTTATATACATTGACTAATCAATTAGTGTTAAAAAAGATACAATAGTATGAAAACTAGTTGTAAATGGATTGATGTTTTATTTAAAAATAATTAAAACATATATTTTGCGTTGACATATGAGTTGCCTTTCCGATACCACTTCTCCGCATCAATCAATTAAATATAAATGGTTTTTATGATCAAAGAATATTTAAATTATTGCTGATATAAGTGGTTCAACGTCAACATTGAACACATTTGAAAAAATTGGGAAAGTTTTATTTTGTCAAGAGAAATGCAACTTACGTAAAATTAAACTGTAAACAAATTTAGAAGAAATTCAATATCATACATATTTTTTTCTTAAAATATTGAAAACATGCTATGTAAAACAACAAACCCCGGTTTCCATTGAAATTTTCAAATCAAATCTGTCTGGATAGGAATGCAATAAATTCTGATGCCTAGTAAGCACAAATCTTTGCGCGGTATATTTTGACGTCTTGCAGGAAGGTCAGGTTTTTGTATGGAGAGGTCTCCGTTCCTGATTAATGATTGAATTGTCCGCGTTGTTCCATGTTTTCCTGGTGACATTTGTACACAAACAATGGCCACGACTCTGCTGTCACAATGGACGGTAAATAACGTTGGATGAAGCAATAAGTTAAATTGAAAACACTGTTATGTACCTCACATAGAGAGGTACATTATCTTTTGTCCACATGTCCACATTTACTATTGTAAAATATGTATATTGCATTAGCACCGACATGTTTTTAAATAAATTTTAAAATTTGTTATTTATTCATTCTTAGATCTACTCAAATCGACCGGGAAAATTGTGTGGCTGGGTACTTTTCACAAACAAGGGTGGAAAATTACCTGAAGATTTTAAATATAAAATACCCATTTAAAATGTTCTTATTTACGTAAAATATTGATAGATCACAGAATATTGTAATGAACGAGCTCCATCATTTCCCGAGTGTAATTATTTCAAAATATACAAATAGTTAAATAATAAGATTTAGAGGCGCCTATTTGAATTAGTTAAACTCCATTTTTTACTTTATTTATCTGCACCCTTTACTCCTTCCCAAGGCCGATCCTGGGTTAAACGTTCAATTTATTTTCTGACCCCTCAAAGATTATGAAATATTTCCGCGAACTACACAGAATTTTGCGCGAATCATTCAGATAAAAAAAATTTTTAATTGTTTCCAAAATTTTTAGTTACAATTATCTTGACTCTCGACCATAATATTTGGTATTTGTATTACCGTGTGGAAATCTTGTGTTCGATACTCGATTGTAAAATATTTTAAGGGTTCGGTACTTAATCAGATCAATTGTTTATGTTATTATACAATTTATTAATGTTACTGTCAATGTAAAATTTTATGAAGGTTTTCAACAAACATTTTTGTAGATTTTTAAATAATTATAACACGCAAAATAATACCAAAACTTTGAACCGAAAAATAAAATAAAAATAAACTGATTGCATTTGGTTTCAAGGATTTTTTCCGTTGTTCTAAATTACGAGTTAAGTTTCGTCAAATGGGGACAGCAGTGTGACTTTAATGACTAAATAAGAAAAATCTAGTTAAATTCCCAATTTACACATTCTTGCGTAACATCATTTTATGAATGGCAGGCATGACGTAAGATGCTGTCTCTCGCGTGGGTTTCGTGTATAAAATAAAACTACTCACTTTTCCGGAGCTTCTCAACATTTTGGCCAGGGTGCTGAGTTCTTGTGATGACGCACTTCCGCTGTTTACTCCTGAAAACCAAAAAAAAAACATATTAAAGGACAGGCTGAAAAATCACAAACTGGAAAAAAAACACTCCAACTGGTTTCAATTTATCAATAATTTGAATATTTTTATTAAATTTTTGTTCACTTTTGATAGCTGTTTGAATTTAGTGCGTTTGACATTGCTTGTAAAGATTTTTTATTGGTCGGCTTGCTGGTTGAATTAATAGAAGAAACTTGATTGGTAAATATATGTGTCACATTTTATTGTTAATAAAATTATTAATCCATTATATGGCATAAATGTTTAATAAATATCATTTGGCGGATTTAAAAAAAAAATTGGATGCGCCTAATATCGATCCCGTTACCAGCAAAGGTGAATATAATACATGCTGTTCCCAGAATGCATTCTTTGAGGAATGAATTTGCGGAGGTAGTGGGCATTTTTGCTGTAAATTTAACTCTTTATAGGACTACATTATTACAATTTTTTGTGTCTCAACTCGATGATGACGGATAAATTGCTTTACTTCACATTTTATATTTATTTATAATTTTGATTATGAGAAAACATGCTGACATTATGTAATTTTTTCTTTGTGTATTGCACTTCTGATGAAATTTTCTGTTACAAATTATGTTAATGCCTGAATAGGGCGTGTATAATAATAATCTCTACTCAACACATTTTTGGAAGATTTAATATCGTAATACAATATTCAACCGGTGGAATGATTTAAAATGTGAGCATTTAGATTAGCCTTACTGAATCTTTTTTTTCTTGGGGCCACATACGTATGTTAGCTAAGTTACGCGGGCCGCAATATTATACTGATATGACGAAAAAAAAAATTCATATAGGAAAAACAGTATTGGTTGAAACTCGTTTGATTCAAAATTAGGGCGCCGCCACTTGATAAATCACCTAATATTTTATTAAACTAAAACAGAATGATAATAATACTTATCGCTTATCAGCGTACCAGCCAATACCAGCTCAAACATTAACAACAGCGTATTTACCTATATAATTTGTTTTTCGTTATATCTGTGTACTACATCTCAAAACACAATAATGAAAAAAATAGAACTCAAAACTAAAGTGTATCTAAGTGTTAGTGTGATTTTTGATACTGAGATAATTTTTTTACTATTTTAGAGAAATCGGGTTTATAATTGCTACATGCTACCCTCAATGTGTCATCAAGGTGAGAATTGGTAAGTCGATTTCTGTATACGTTTTTTGCATATTTAATTTTGGAATAGGATGATTCACAAAGATACGAGTACGTTGATGCAAACAACGTGAGCAGCAGGAAGGCTGTATAGTCTTGTATTTTTCAGAGATTAATTTACAGAAATTAATCTACTGCTTTCCCTCTCTCTTTTCTTTAAAAATAGTTTTCAGATAAGTATCGTTCTTAAAGTCAATAAATTAATCGTATAGCTTTGCGTAATCATATCCAAATGCAGCTAATATTGTAATAGTTGCTGTTTCTAGGTGCCAGGGATTTTATATAAGCAACAAACAATTCTTGATACAATTTAAGTCCTGAAATCTGTTCTTAAATTCCTTGGCTAAGGTAGATAAATATTTTTAAAATATCGTATATATATTGAGATATATATACAGGGTGGTGTTATAAAAACACCCAAAAAATATACGCATACACCCAAAAAAAAAATATACATACAAAAGATATATACACACCCAAAAAAGTGAGAACATTTCGTAAAATGCGATATAATTATATCAAAATTAGTTTAACTATATCAACAATAGCTTACTAATTTACTTACTTACCTATTTACCTATATTACGTTATATTTAGATAATTTCCGGTCATCATCTTGAATTATTATTTTTCCCATTGTTTATATTTGGTTTTTTCAAATTGTTGCCGAGAATGACAAAAATCACCGCAGAAGACCGTATTCTGATCAAAAATTTGCGAATTGAAAAACGTTGGAGTGCTAGGAAAATGATCTTCAATAATTTCAAAACAATGCCTGGAGTAGAACTCGATACTACAGCATAACTGGACATTACAGCAGGACGGTGCTTCATCTCACACATCCAGAAACATAATCAACTTTCTTCGTCGTGAGAATATTAATTTCATCGAGCCAGGCATGTGGCCACCGAACAGCCCAGATTTAAACCCGATAGATTATGAAATATAAGGTGTATTGATGATTTCTGATTAGCTAAGTATTGTTAAAAAAATAAATTACATTAAGAATAATTAATTATATTATGTTTTAAAATAACTCATGTGTTATGAGATGTTCTCACTTTTTTAGGCCACCCTGTATACCACCTTGTTTAGCTTTTGTTACGATTGAAAAGTTACGCGATACTTACGATATCTCACAATATTTAAAACTTAAAATGCCAGATTTTTTTTAAATCACTTTCTTCTTCTTCTTCTTTTAAACAGGCTATAAAAGGCTTCATAAAAAGCAGTACAAAAATATTATAGAATAGGGAATACATATAGTTCAAATGTGGCGAGTTGAGGGAGAGAAGATGACACAAGTTAACCGGGAGTTGAAAATTACCATTGACGAGATTGTTGTAAAAAAAACCTGTGATCCGCAATGGACATGCAAAAAAGACATGATCAAGGGTCTTCGGCACCACACTCACACATTGGGGAGTTTATTATGTTCAATCTAAAAAATCACATTCCCGATAATAAAAAAAAGTGTTTCGGGCCGCACATAAAAGCTTAGCGGGCCGCAGGTTGAGTATGACTGATTTAGTTAATAGAGTACTTATTGAAAAGTCACTTATCCAGTTTCTTTATACTACGGATAAAGCTATTATTCTATACATAACGTATTATATAGACTAGGCATTTTTATACACAAAATGTTAAATTATGCCATTGTCAATTTTAGCACGAATTGTGAACAGAGAAAGCGATCGTTTTGTTTTGCGAATATTCGACTGTCCGGGGAATTGAACAGAATTTTAGATTTCTCGCTTTTCTTAGAAGAGAAATTTGTTGCATCTTTTTATTGTTGGGATTCAGCCATGTAAGTGGGCATTGTTCCTCGACATCTGCAGCGGCTGCGTCATTCTTGTGTCTGTTACGCACCACTTTTTAATGCTGAATGTTTCGACTAATGTACGACAGACTCTCGGCAGATATTTTTCACCTGACTTGGTCTTTGAAGTCGATCACTCTATTAAGTATACACGTTTGAGAAGCGGTAGACTTCAGAGATACGAATCATAGATACCTACAAGTTTTTTTTTGCCAAAACATGATGACAGCATTTTTCTGCTCTAAAACGTCAGTGTCCCCGTTTTCCTGTACTTTATAAAAAATTGGTGTTAAATAATAGAGTGTCAAGTTGAGAAAAACTTGTTTTCGCCTTTAATCAAGGTTAAAATGGTCATCTGGGAAATTCTGCCGCATCCACTCGTTGCGACCTCGCTCGGTCAGATTATCAAATGCGTGGCATTACGTTCAATAACGACGAAAACCTCAGAAATTGGCTCGATAACTATTTCGATACCTACTAAAGAAGTCGATTTTTATACAAACGGGACCGACATATTAGTTGAAAGATGGGATGAAGTCCTTAACAATAATAAAGAATACGTCATTGATTGAAATGTTGTAATTTTTGTTTAAAAATGACATTTTATCATTAATAATTCAACAAAACAGCAACAAATTATTAGACAACCTAATATTTTGACCCCTCCTACGGAAAGCATCGTAAGTAAAAATGACATTTTAAATCATTCTAGTATTTGATACTTACAATAATACTATACTTATAAATTATATTATTATATTCAACGATGTAGGTACTAATAAACATAATATTAGAAAAATTACAGGCTTTTTAAAATGTATCAAATACGTGCAAAATGATTAAAAATTACATTTTTTACTTACGATACTATACGTAGGAGGGGTCGATTCATTATGAAAAGTTCGACAAAACAGTAGGCAATTATATAATAAATATTTAATATGTTTTTACTACTACAGGGGAGATTAAAACTCACGGTACAATACTCTAATTAATGGACTGACATTTGACGTTTGATATACAACAAGTGTGAGCTTCGAAAACGTCAAAAATTGTATTCAAATCAAACATGACATCTTGATGAGAAGTCAACAAATAGGGTTGAAAAGTGACTGAGTTGAGACTAACCAGAATAATATGAGCAGGTAAAAGAACCGCAGTAGACAGTGGATCCAGCAACAGTGCAGTGAAGAAGCTTCTAAAAAGTCGAGGAGATGCTGAGGATGATGATAATCACTTTTCTTACTATATTCAAAACCGTCGCATGATGTGACGTAATTTGAAAATGTAGTTTTATAAATTAAGAGTTCTGATCAATTTCTAGAAATGGCATTATAGCTCTTATCCTCGGTCAATTAAAAAAGTAGTACGAAGAGTACAATTTTAGATAAATGTGAGTTTACATTTATGATTATACTTTGCTTGCGGGATTTAGGTTTTTTAAAATGCATATAAAATCGATTATATTAAAGTTGTGAAATGAAATATTTATTTTATTTTACAAATATCCTGAAATATAATGAACAATAGGTGTGCGAAATAACATTTTTAAAGATCCGTTCAACAAAGTAAACATTGTTGGTGTACGCAAAAAATGTGCATTTCCATGACCGAACAATTTCTGACTTGAAGCCAACAACAAAGTGTTCACAGTAAACAATACTCGCGTTATAGGTCTAATAATTATATCCTATGTTGTAAGTGCAAACGCCTACCATTTAACTCTTTTTACCTATAAAAATAATTGCTACTTACGAATCACACATATAATACTTATAAATATATTATATATAGTTTAGTATCAAGAACAAACTGACTATTAGACATTAGACACAATAAATGATTGAAGTAAAATGTGAATTAATAATGGTGATTATTATCCATGACTAAATAAAAGGAGGTACACTGAAGTCGGGAACTCATTCTCGTTTTGTTTCGCCGCAGACTTCCTAATGTGAACATCTTTCGGTGTTTTATTTCATTTTCCTCACTTTGACTTCATCATCATCATCGAGTGAAACGGAGATCGGTGATCACCCTTGTTTTGTCTTATCTGTACTCCTGTACGCAACAATGACTGTATGATATTACATTTATGTTTAGCCTAGGATCCTAGAGAGAAACTACGCAACTTTTTTTTATGTATATAATTTCTGGTGTCGCGCGTGCAATAGTATAATGATTCAATGTAAAATTAACGTCACAACATTCGTCAAAAACAAATCAAATACGATAATTATTTGAGCAGGTGGTTCTGCCCGCACGGTGGAAGCTAGCAGCTGACCCTGACCACGAGCGTAGCACCTAATTGTGCCATTACATCGTCATAAATATTCTGTAGCAATGTTTGGATTGGACGTTACATAAGGCAGCGCTGGGTCTAAGGTCGAGACCTGGCGCTGAGTCGGTGAACTCTCATAATATATTAGTATCTTTAGATAGCTAACGCTAGTGTACTAAAGGTTTATTTCATGGTTTCAAGTTAGTATTGCTTAACAACATCTAAGAAATACGAGCTGAATATTCTTCCATATTAACTAAACACTACTAATACTTTTAAATATTGTATTTCCAAACAAAAACAGAAGCGTTAAATCACGTAGGTATTGAATAATAATAACCTACTCACATAATATTCTTATCAGAAATATTTTTATTCCAGTTTTCAAATGCATGATAATATAAAAAGACCTTATATTTTTATATGGTTTGGAATCATGGACTCTGAAGACAAGGGAGAGAACATTGATGCCCTGCGAGATACACGACCATTAATTTAGAAATGAAAGCATGGGCATACAAACATATTAAGCATATACATATACGGCATATAGGAATTTTAAGTATGGATAAAAACGTTTGAGAGTATATAAACATATTAAGGACAAGGATAGAGTCTCAACCATTTGCCTGAGACGAATCCTCTTGCGAGAAGGGGAGGTAGCTTGAAGAAGCTTGTTGTGGTAGACCATGTCGAGGGATGGAGATTGGAGAGCAAGAGAAAGATCCCTCTCCCGTTGGATCGATCAAGTGGAAAAGGCAACGGGAATTTCTCTGGTGACAACTCTAAGATCTTCAAGATGCTGAGAAAAGCGAAGGAGCATAGTTAAGAGGGCGAGAGTTCATGGAGGAAGTATCCAGCATACTGAACACAACGACCTACGGTCTCATCATCGCTGACGATCCTAAATCCACCTTGCGTATACCGAGTACCGACGTCGGGTGTCGATACTAATACACTTGTAACAGTCTAGAGAGCCACCTCTCGGGCCGCTCTTCTCGCCGCTGCCTTCCAGATAGCATCTCCAGGAAACGCCTCTAACTCTTTACGTACAGTCTTTTCATAAACACAATAAATCAAATGACAAATGTAAGTAGATTTCGTTTCTTAATATACTCTGGCCACACACACTTACACAATACATCAACCACAATCATAGTGAGTGACGGGTGATTATTAGGGCACGCACCACTTACAGATAAGCAGATCCATATCCTCACGATGTCAAGGGTGGATGACGTCTTGTGGTAACTGCAGTGTTGACTTTAAATTCTCATGAGAGAAAAATATAATTATTGGTATTATTTAATATAAAATGTAGATTTTTTTATTCTTGAAACATATAGGTATCACATTACTTATCAGCAGCACTAGTCTTTATTAATAATATATCAATAATAATATTACGCTTCCTCGTCTATACATCTATGATTTTAAGGATGTGGTGACATCGGAACTGTCATTATCGGTAGTGTCATTATGGCTGTACAGTGCTTGATTAAACAGCATGAACTTTGAAACGCGAGCATGGCAAAAACGAACGTGTTTTTAATATCTCTTCTTTGAATGTTTCATACAATAATCAATTCAATAATCTATTTATATGGATACATATTATATTATGTATTGAATGTACCTCATTAATAATACATCTAATAAAATGTCTTTACCAGTTTCCGTTTCGACAAGCATGAAGTGAGATGCGGATGTATCCAGAGATGCAGCAGCCCACTAATATGATTGGAATTAAGAGAAAGTAATAAATAATACATTATCCATTCGATAGGATGTTGAGGTACAGGGTGTTCAGGAACTTCCAACTACTTTTGTTGATGGAAATTTAAAATTAATGCGATTAAAATATTACCATGTCGTGATGCAAAATAACCACAAATCCAATCATCAACCATCCCATAGAAATGTCTGTCGCCGATTTAACTTGTTTGGTTTCCTTTTTTATCTTTACAAAATGGTTCTTCAGACTATCTAACCTTCTCGCAAGATCAACAGAAAAATTAGTGAGTGATTTCAACCATAGACACTGTTAAATGTGTTATTTGGTGGTGCGGGGATCTTCATAGAAACGACACATATTCAGTTTCGTCAAGACTTTATTATAAATAAAACACCACAAAAACGGGCAACCTAACTAGCTCTATCTCGGAAGCCGATACTGTTCGTTCTGCTGCGCGTGTCCCCATGCTGTAATGCGGCCCTCTGCCGATGCAACTCGTGGCGCTCCGAGCGACACCGAAGCGCGCACCTGACACGAGTGGGTGAACCTGTCTTGCGACTCTCTTACACTTTACAGACACATATTAACTAGATAATCTTGATATGTTCACTTTTACCTTGTGTTATATTTTTACTATCACCGGTACTAGCATCGATACCAAGTACTTCCAAAACCTTTGAAAATCAAAAATAATTTAGTATACTTACTCGAAATGTAAAAGTCCACATGGGCGATGATAAAATAAATAAATCATGTCTATTATATTTAATACAGAACCGTTTAAAAACTGTTAAATGCCTAGGTAACATCAAATTACAATTACATCAATTACATCTTACGTACGAGGCGCGTTTTTTAAGCGCTGTGGTTGCGTTGTGCAACCATGCAACCACAGCGTTGCAACCATGCAGCGTTACAGACATTCACACAGTGTGGCCATTTTGTAGTGAGTGATTGAAATGTTCAAGACAATAGATCTACCCGCCAACTGTGAGATACGGTCCGTGGTTCGTTTCTTAAATGAAATCATGTATTTGTAACATTCTTACTTAATCTCGCCTAAAAACAAACCATATTAATTATAAATCAGGTCTACCGCAAACTGTAAAATATTCACATACATGGCATCATAATTAAGATATAATTTAAAGCATCGAACTTTGTATTCGCGTTCCTATTCAAATCACCCTTTGTTTTCGACAAATTGTGCGAACATTTTATAGTATTTCCTTATTTAAACTGGCAATCGAACCGCATTGTTCCTGACCATAGCCAATATGCGAGGAACATAAGCGCGGGGTGATTTATTTCCCTGTCTATCGATATAAACCACCGCTGGAATTGCAAGCTTTGTGTAAGCTATTAAGTCCATAGAGAATAGACCATAGTTTGCCTAAGGGCCTAAAATAATCAACATGGCTCCCACTCGACACGAGACCACCGAGGTGCTGTTTCCGCGTCCTGTCAGGGACCAGAACCCCTGAGGGATTTGATCCTTACGGCTTGGTCATTTATTTTTAATATAGGTACTTGGAACAAAAATTAATGTTTGTAAACGGTTTGATGCGCGACTTTTATCTATTTAATATTTGAATTATATATACAAAGTACATGCATTTACATATTATATTTATTTAGTTTATATATTTAAATTGCAGCTGCGGGCCAGAAATTAAACGACATACTTAATCGACATACCTAATCTAACCTATCCTAATTTAACCAAAAGTTCTATATCCAGAATTGACAAAATATAGAAAGACTACACTACATTTTTATATGGTGTGGAATCATGATCCCTGAAGAGAAGGGAAAGAATACGGATTTATATCTTTGAGATGTGGTACTGGAAACATATGTTGGGCATACCTTGGACGGCGAAACGCACGAATGTCTCCATTCTGCAAGAACTGAACATCTTGAACAGACTCTCAGTCATTTGCCTGAGAATAGTCCTTTAATTTTTTGGTCATTTTTCGAGAAGGAAGTTAGCTTGGAGAAATTTGTGGTGGGCCACGTCAAAAGACGAAGAGGAAGAGGAAGATCCCCGCCCGTTGAACCGATCAAGTGGAAAAGACAACTGGTACTTCTCTGGTGACAGTCCCAAGTACTGCAGTGGAGGAGCATAGTCAAAAAGGAGAGAGTTTATGTAGATCACAATCCGCAGTCATGAGTAGAGTTTTCAAAGATTCGTTATTTTAACTATTCCAGTATCGAATAGTAAAAGATAAAATATTCGAGTATATTCCTAAAGTTATGAAGAATCTAAAAAAGCAGTTTAAATAATGAATACAGGTATAGGTAGGTAGGTACAGTGGCGGTCGGTGACTTTTTGTAGAAGGGGATGCTGGATAATAAGTTAATACCGACTAATAATTCAATTACACAATTCGCTATTTTCGTTTACAGAGTTAGAACACGTTGGTGAAGTATCCATTTTATTTTCTTTACAAATTTTTTATTTAAATAGATAATCGAAGGATATTTAATGTTTCAATAATTCGGCTTCAAGCATTCAAACCAATCTGTCAAAAATACGTCACATAAACAATCCACTTGCTTTATAATATGTATGCTGTTCTGTGCATTATATCCATAAGTATTAAAGACGTTGGATGCTGTTAACGAATGCGTATACAGTATTCGAAGACCTTTACAGGTGGAACTGAATGCGCATGCGCGAAAGTCGAATACTTTTAAATTTTGTGGATACGGAATGAATGATAGAATCCATTGTCGCTGGTATCTATGTGTTTATTCGATTCATAAATGTTCGAAAGTGTTGTAGTGTATATTATGACTATTCTCTAAAGGACATGACGAATTTATTTGCAGCAGTGCTGTTATCGGCTAGAAACAAAAAGTCCAAAGCTTTTTGACTCTTGAAAACAAGGGATGCGGAGCATTCAAAGCATGCATGAAGTGACCGCGCCTGATACATATATATTTCTACATTATAATAAATAACTAAAAAGACCATATACTCGTATAATTGATAAATCAGAATTAATAACACTTGTTGCGGTTTCGTCAAAAAATATATATTAGCGGTCTTAATTGCGTAGAGGATGTTCAATTAAAAATCTTTCTTATAGACGCGAACGAGTCAACCCCTCCTCGTAGATTAAAGCCTAGTACACAATAGGCATCTTTTGTTTCGCAACAAAAACATGTGCACTGACTTCACTGAAACATGGAAATATCGAGATGGAGACCGCCATGAACTGCGTTTTTAAAATATAATCTGGAATACGGCTTAATGGACTGTCATAAATATTTTTAACATTTTTATAAATTAATATTTTCAAATGATAAAATTTTCATATTCAATGAAAGTGAATATTTTACGAATAGTATTGATAATGATATATTTATATGATTTACAATGTTTTGTATCTATGACAAATAACATCCCAATAACAAATAAAAAAAATAAAAATATAAATGGGGACTGAGTGTATGTTGTGTTTGTAAAAATGTGTATAATAATTAAAATTGAAAGGATGTGACGAACTTGAGCTATATTTGCGACAGTCTTACGAACTGGAGCGATGTTTCGGATTATTCCTATCCTTTCCAAGATTCATCTATCAAAATGTATCAACAGGCTCTAAGACCACAATAAATGGGCTAAAATTTATATGAAAATACCATTCGAAAATCAACATTCTTGAAATTCGCCGTGCGATATTTTGATTATTTGATTCGTTTATTTTACCTCTGCCGGATGTACCGTCGCCATGTTGCATTAGGTTTTTATTATTTACTATAATAATGATATATTTAGTATCACGACATAAATAACACTTCTTTCAAAACTAGGTACCTACTTCCGCCATGGAATTGGGATCAACAATAGCAAACACTTTTTTTTTGTATCAACGTCGTTATGTTTTTATAGACAATTATATTTTAAGACATTCACTAACAAGTATAAAAATAAAATTGAATTTCTGCATTTTTATATATTTAAATGGAAAGTACTCTCACTATCTATACGGACACATTAATTAACATATGTATATGGATATGGCGTCTCTTCTATGTTGTTAGATCGTGTTTTTTGTAAACGGTTTCTTCAAGGAAACCTAGGCCGACATTTCGGCACGGTAACACATGCCATTATCAAGGCGTTGCCCCCAAAAATTACGGCACAACCGTATTTTTTCGTAGGGGATACTAATCACAACCACCAATCACCACCATCACCGAAGTTAATTTTATCCATTATTAACCGATTCTGTATCTTCTTTCATATGTTAGTTGCGAGTGACTGTACCGCTCTCTGTGAGTTGATTTATTAAGCTCTTGATTATTTTCACTTTCAACAGCTTATTTTAATAAAAAACGCGATCAAACTCAGAAGAGATGCCAGTTACATACACAAGTGCTTGTGGACATCTGAAGTTATATATATATATATACACTTCACATAACAGACAGTCTGCTCTACTAGTTAATAGAACGACCCTTAGTTAGACACTATGATATTTTTACAGGAATTACAACGATTTTTACTATCACACACATATATATATGTGTATATATATATAAATTAATTATTAATATTCATATTTTTAAAAATAAATAAAATTATGTTTTAATACGGCCTAGTCACCGTATAGTCATTATCATTTTGATCTCTTTATCCAAATAGTATCGGCAAGGCGCTATTATTTTACCCTGATCCACCAATCTGATCCAAATCTGTCTGAGTTTCTGTCAAAAGTTTACGAAGTCACCAAGAATATGCGTCTTAGAAATCGTTCCTTTGATGTTTGAAAGACGTGTCCAAACTACCACAATTGAAATCTTTTTATATCGCGATACTTCTCACTCAGTCTAATAATGCTACTCCTCTAAAATATACCACATATATCTCATTCTGGCAATCTAAATTGTTGATCGCGCTCTCTTTGTGAGAATCCATATATGGTGACCATATAAGACCTGTGTAGGTACAGTTTTAAAATCAAATATGTATTAACAAATTATTATTTCTGGTGATGAGGTTACGAGTTTCTAGTAAAAAAGTCATCTAATAATGCAATGGATATATTTTTTTGATTTACGATAAAATTCATAATTACAAATCATTTTTATACGGCCCAACTATTTCTGTAAAACACCACCGGCGTGTTGTGTTTTACAGAAATAGTTCGCAACCCAAATTTTTATTGAGAGGATAGCGGCGATATTATATTAAAGTGAAAGGATTCTCAGAAGACAGCGTGCGGCCGCAGCCTTATTGCAAATGTGCTTTCACCTCACAACGATTATTTATTATGGGTCAGAAATACTCAATACAACGGAATCATGTTCTGTACAATAAAACGATAATAATGATCGCTTATTATACTTTTTTACTCTTTATAATTATTAAAAGTGTGTTGTTCTCTTTCTCTGCTATCAAGAGAATGTCCCATAATAACTGCATCACTGATTATTTTTCTTTAATAGTCACGTATGGAATTGTGGAGGACCTGCTCGCGCCTCACAGACCTGGCCGTGTAAACAAACATTTTATAGTCATTTCACACCGCTGAATACCGACAGAATTCAGACGACAATACATTGCGACGCAACCGGTCCGAAAAACCAGCTGAAGCGATCACTTTTACCCTGGCGATCTTCTCAGACGCATCTCTCGGCACCGCTTCCAGTGAGCTTTGCTGCTCACGAACTTTAACTTACAATTTAACCTTCAAACAATGTAATTTGTGCATCATTCGACAATAAATGCAACGGACTCTAAGTCTTGTTTCATTAAATCAACCTGCTCTATCCGCAACACTAACACCTATAATAACACTCACGCTCCGCAACATTAATATGCACTGAGATATTCATATACATGCGTGAGAATCCGAAGAGGATTAGGGCACTCGGTTCTCATCTTAAACAATCCTTCTGATTTACATAACCTTAAACATCAGTCGCTCTATTCGAGTGACTCTCACAATTATGCATAATCAAATACAATTCCTAAAGACTCGAAGTCCGCATTAGGGCTGTGTGATAAGTATTCGTGTTTGTTTAACGTCATCTTTCGAACGACGCCTGTCAAAATTTCAGACAGATTCATCGAGTAGTTTTGTTTTGATAGCTGTTAAAAGTGGGCAAGTTTGTGTTTGTTTGCGATCATGGAAAAATTGTGATATCGATCAGTGATTCGATTTCATTTTTCGAATGGGAAGACATGTGAGGAAATTAAAGTGAAGTCGCATCCCGTTCTTATTCTTTGGTTAGGTTATTACGTATTGGACCTTAAATGAACCTATTTTCTTGTGATAAAGTGAGACAGCGAACTTCACACCTGCACAGGACGATCGGTTGTATCAGTGTTGAATATAGATTAATCTTTACATTTCGTGACAGCAACCTCGATAACAACAATTTTTGAAAGCAAAGTAACAAGCGTTTCCTGATTTTATTCTGACTGTTCCGTATTCGTAATTATTTTTTTTAAGTGAACACATATACTTTCATTACTTGAAATAAATGTTATTGTAAAATGTAGTGTTATTGTCACCAGTTTTTAGTTTTGTTCCTACCCCTTAGTCCATTCTCAATCAGTACATATCGTTCCTTTGGCTCGACTGGTTATTTTTGAATTCGAGGAGAGGAAGTGTTCTCATATGAAGATTATTCGTGTTGGATCATTAGTTCATATATTCATTATTATTTCATATAGTTGAAACTTATCAGAGTTTTTTGTGCTATGGCAGTTTCGTACATTGCGTGAACTTCTGGAACTAGAAATGGCATCATACAACAGGTGAGTCGAGCTGTCCTTCTGTGATTCCATCCTGGTCCGCATCGAAGGATTCACTTACCTTTATTTCCGATTCCCTATTTTCCATCCACCCATCCCTTCCGATTTCATCACCCACCACTGCGATCGGCAACTTGCGTAGATCACACTAATATTTATTAAGTATATTTTGGTTACTAACTAAGAGAAAGCAACTATTTAACGCGTGCTATGGTTTCCAAATACCTCAATTTATAAACAAACAAAGGATCCAATACAGAGTGTTATCTATTTTCTAATATAATAAGCGTCCCTTGTATATTAGAAAATAGACGGAAAAATTATGATGAAAGGGTTCTAGACGTCTTTGAAAGAAAAATTGTGATATTCGGAGACACGCGGATATGATAGTGTAGTCAAATCAATTAAAATTGGAAAATTACGCTGGATAGAAAGCCAGGATCCCGCAAGGTCGCAGAGAGTGGAAAGACCGAAGCCGAGATGGCTTGATGGACTGTCATTCACTGGGCATGATAAACTGGAAGAGATACGACACAGATATAAGGAAATCGTGACATAGCCTGCAGATAGCCAAAACTCACCCTGGGATGCAGCGCTGCTGAAGATGATGCATATAGATTGTTTATGATCTGTCTGATACACGGTGGTGATTGCAAAGATGGAGTATCAGAGGACCGACCAGATTGAAGACGCCATTTAGCCAGCAGGCTGTATGAATAGCGGACAGCAGAGAAAGGTGAAGAGAACCATAAAGGTCAGCAGCAGGTCATAACTCGAGGGTCACGATCACCAGTAATGAAGAAGATCTTAAAATAATATGGAATCTAAATAATAACATACATAATGGTACCTATTTAATATTTGGCGTTGTTTCTTAGTGTAGCCAGTAGAAAAAAGACAGGTAAAGCTAAATAATTAGAATTTTTCGGTACTGATCCCGCTAAAAAGATTTGCTTTTTTTTAGAATTATAGTATACGGGTAATATTGACTAAATAAACTCATAGCTAAAGAATTTGGCAACATATGTATGCATTCTCATTTTATACTGTACTATAGAAATCAGCGATTTTCCTCGTGCATATGCAAAGTATGAAAGAATAATGATAAACCATATTAAATAAATTTGATTCATTTTTAATTTTATTTAAATAATATTTAATAATACGTGCCCAAGACTAAGACTGTTTTAATGTGGGTATTTAAACAATTTTTTATATTTATAGAAGTATAAAAATATTACAAATCAAATTAATACAAAATATATGAAAAAACTTAAAGAAATTTTGCGTGTTATTATAAATTATTATATAATACAAATATATATATATATATATGAGGTATAAGAAAGTATATGATTTAATTATTTATCTTTAAATTATTTTAATTTTATAATTTATTATCTTTAAAATATTGTAAAATATTTTATTTCATAGATAAATATGTATTTTTATAATTAAATATTTGAAAATGTTAGAATTATGAAATTATGCATAGTTTTAAATATGTATTTGGGATGTAAATGTGCCGTTGCAAATACGTAGCGTATATGTTACACGATGTAATAAAATTATAACGTAATAGTTGACGTCAGTATGAAGTTTTCCTTTTTCATCTATTAAAGTGAGTGGAAGCAGTTTATGGTGAACGATGTAATTATTACTCTTTATATGTTTATTTAGTTCAAACTCGATTCGACGTACGTGGCATTAGTTCAGTTCAAACTGGATACAGTTAATACTGTTAAATATCTTGGACAAACTCAAAGTGAATTACGTAGTCATGTCGAGGAAGTAGATAAAAGAGACAATAGCTATTAGTACAATAGTAAGTATACTAGATTGAAGTTTTTTTGACACGACACGATGAATGCTTCTGTCTTTGCTGCTTAAATTTTTTAGCTTGACTGAAGTCGGAGAACATTTTACATGAAGAATCTAAGGCGACGGTTCGGTAAATTCACAATTTAACTGCTGCAAATAAAATAATGAATACCAAAGTAAAGTAAGAAGAAGGAAAAAAAGATCTTCCTTTGAAATAAATAACATTACCCAAGATACTAATTTTCGAATGTTCCAGAAGATTGAATTGACATTATGTTAATAAACTAATTGTGATGTTGAAATTTATATTGACCGGTCGTGAATGATCATTGGACCAGTTGAATTTAGCGAATGTTGTTCAGAAAATCCGCAATTTGGTAGAAAGCTTTTTATGTCAAGAATATTGACACGAAATTTGCAAAATAAACACATTTAAAGTCAGAATCGGATTCTTAATTAGATTTGTTTAAATAATATTTTATATTATATTTATTGTGGTATCTTTGGAAGTACCACCGAATTCCCTTGGAGTTCTATCCTCTCTTTGTACTCTCGAGTTGCTTTGGAATGAAACTCAGTAGATTCGTGTAACAATATTTATTTATTACAATAAAGTATTTACTGTCATTAACAATTATATAACTTCTAATAATTATTGCGAAGTGGCGATGGAAAAGAGACCCGTTCCTCCAGTGACGGCCTCTTATAACCATTGCCCCCCACCACTTATCTAACACGCAGACACACATACAAAGTGACAGTTCTCACATTTGTAACGTGTAAACCGAATAGTGTACTTGAGTAGGAACGAAGGATCAGCATAGCATAGTTAAAGAAAGTCAACAATTTCAAGTACTTTGGAGTGGAATTCTCCAGCGACGATAGCGGAAGACAGATCAATCTGGCCTATCGCGGGTTTTACTTTTGTTTGCGATGATACATAAATCCGAATTAAGTACCAAGATCAAATTTCATTTTCTTTTTCTTGTGCCCTATCCGTTCAACATACTTGTCATGTTGGCTATCATCACTCTATTCACTACGGCCCGGTGCAGCTCTACAGTAGACTGGCCAAACCATTGTCTCAGATTCTTCAGTTCATGTTCCTTCTTCCAGCAATATTTATATTTGTAGTATTTATATTTTGTTTAAATTTATATTTATGTGTGAACTTTTTTATTTGTTTATATTTTTTCTGGTTCTCTTTTTCATAACATTATATTTATTTCGTAACTTTAATGTATTATACAATATGTATTATCTTTATGGCGAATCGGGTTATAAAAAAAAACCTGATCACACTGGAATAAATGCATTATTATTATTATTGTAAAGTGCAAGATTTCGTACTTCTTCGGATATGTAATTACGTGTCCGAAATATTGAAGTTTTCAGATTTTATTTTTCTTTATTCATCCAAACCATAACACCTTCATTTGTAACTCTATCCATCCAGCTTATTATTATTATTTATTAGGAAAACATACAGTTAATCAACAATGGTTAAGATAGTAACAAATATAATAGTAAATTCGACCAACTACATGTTTTATATGAATTATTAAATACAATAACACAACACAGTGTGAGTTTGGTGACCAAGATTAATGTTAAGAAGACAATAAAAAGATTTACAACTATCTCTTTTAGTGAAGGAGTAAATATAAAAGAAAATTAAGAGAAGAATAGGAAAAAAATATTTTTCCAGAGGGCACAGAAGTGAGAAGAGAAAGTAAGATGGGATGGGGACTAAATACTGTTTTTGATAATAAATTGGACTTAACGTATTCCATCTGAGAGCAAGATAAGATAAATAAGTCAATATTTGTTAAGGGCGCACTTTCAAAAACAATGAATATTTTTGCGTTATTTACTAAATTGTGGGTTTTAATACATATAATATATTTTCTTATAATCTTAAAGCCAAGATTACGAAGACAAATCTACATTGTAATAAGTTAGAAAATTGTTAAACTTGATTTTAAATAGTAATAGTTTGTATTTACATAGAGTTTTAAAAACATCAAAAATTGATCATGTGTATTGAAAATTGAATGATTTATAACTCTATTAATTTTTAACATTTTGCTAATTTGGTTCAATGAAGATTTGTCTCCGTAATCTTGGCTTCAAGATTTTAAGAAAATATATTTCGTATATGCAAAAACTTTCTATATTAAGCCAATTTTGTGGCACGCTGAAAATAAATTTAATGGTCGAGGTCTTTCTTATAATTGTTGTATTTTATTAATTATGGCAAATATCATCCAGATTATTAGTTTAACATTGTGTAAAGATCATATTTATGTAATAGTTTTAAAAAAGTCAAATCTAATATATAACTTCTGATATAAATAAATAATACAAAATTAAAATTTTTTTGAAAGAGACGTCTTAACTTCTCATTATGATATTTGCACGAACAGTGAATGAATGAATTTTGTGCATAAAATGTTTTACTTTTTGGAATGCGAAAGAGTACAGACTGCCGGGTCTATCTGGACGGAATGTGAAAGGATATTAGTTCTAATTGGCTGGGACAGTCAATGTGTCCTTGCAGAAGTTTAAAGAGAAGTATTTGGTCAGCACGTGTTCTTCGATTTTCTAAGGTTTTCATATTTTATAAGTTTGCTGCATCTAAATAGGAGTTAAATGCTAGATTAAATCTAACATTAATAAGTTGAAGAAACCTATTTTGTATCCGTTCAAATCTTGCAATATATGTAGTCTGCTATTATCACGTCTCATTCGTATCTGTTAGCAGTATTGTGGTTAGTATCCCCGTCTATCAAGCTGAAGACTGAGCTTCGTTGGGGAGATTTATATTTTATTAATTAACTAATTTAATACATGTTTTTTAATTGTACTAATTGCACTACAAATGTAGTGAATACCCAAAATTGTATTACGTCTGAGTTAGAACTCATAAAGCAGAACGTATCATAATTGCGATGCGATTTAATATTTTTTAATTTAATCATTTTACCTGTCAGTTCTGCCCTGATCACGTCGTATTTATCCGGCAGGTACACTAATCAAAGAGAATGTTCTGAAATGTTTCTTACTTCATTATTTGGATGATCTCCAATCTCTTCACAGCAGCGGCATTCTCTTTCCATCACTTAACATTTGGTTTATCCAATTTATATAACCACTTTTATACAGGAACCAATTTATAAACTACTTCTTTGCACTTTAATGACTTTATTTGTTTTAAAATATTTTCTATTGTGTAACTTGACTCAATATGAGAGAGTGCTTTGTATACACATACATATTAATTCGTAAGATAATATTTTTAAAATATTTCCGTATTTGAGAACTGAGTTCTGAGATCATCGACGATAAAGTTTTGATGAAAGGTGTAAGATCAAAAGTCAAATTTGCATGTTATAAAATATTTGCACACTGTTTAGATACTCGTGAAGCATTTTTCATCTTCTGTCTTATTCATAATAAACGACTATGGATGAACGTAATACTAGAACAACAGTTATTGTGAAGTTGTTCGAGAAGACAAGAATTTCAAACACGCTGTATGAGACTGAAGATGATTCAATTTATGAAGATAGTGCTGATTTAGATATTAGCTATGAATGGCTAAATGCAATAAAAACTTATTTTTTTAAATTTTGTCCATAAATGTAGGGTGCAACTTATACTCGTAAAAATACGGTAAATAGATACTAAGATGTCATCCGAACTTAACATTTATAATAAAAAAGGTTCTGCCACATTTAAAAAAAATTAAAATAACCTGTTAAGATTCAAGCTATTGTTAAGAAAAAACAAATTTCGCATTTACAACTTGACCATTTATATTGACCATATTTGGATCAGTTCATGATCATTCTATGAAGGCTGATGTTGTCGAGACTTTTCAACAGCCAAATAAATGAACAATTTTTAAAACATAAAGGTTGAGACGTGTTGTCAGATATGACGACTCCTGAGACTAAGATCTGTGAGATAATAACAATGGGAACTCGACTCCTTGGATGATCAAGAATGAGACGGGCGAACAATATTTGAAAGGATGATGAGAAGATACAAATTTCCTGTTGGAAGACCACAGCTCGAAACAGAGATGATGATTGTGGAGATGACAGTTGATGATCGGCCATTGATCTGAATGACCTTAAGAGCCAACTGCAACATCAACAATACAAAAACACAACATAGAATGGCTGAATCTCAAAATCAGTTGATGTATTTTTACTCATTAACAGTCATATCTTCGCATTTACGTATTATATTGTGATAAAAAAAAAACAGGACTAGTTGGCCATCTTTTATTGGTTTACTACAAATAATTATTCAAGAGGAAATATGATAGAAGGCAAACGAGAATGAATTGAAGAGCTGTCGATATAAGTTAAACCTGTATACTCTTCACATATTATAGGAGGAAGCATTGATGAAAACAAGGATGATTCGCCGATCTCCGCTTCTATCAACCGACGATGATGATGATGATGATGAGGAGAGAAGAAATGAAGCACAGAGATTTATTCTTTCTAGGGACACTGCGGTGACAGAATCGAAAATGAATTCTCGCCCGCAGAATAGCTCCTTTTATTTCGCAACAAACAACATATTCAATTCATTTATATTTTTTAAACTAATTCAACGAGCAGACATCAAAGGGAACCAGCAAGGCGGAATTTATCAAAAAATGACAGTCATTGTTTGCCGAAATCTATCTTACGTTTTTTTGGCGCCCCCATGATGATTCACCATAAATATATTTTTGTTAACTGCTCGTGCCTTTATCATATTATTTTATTGGCGTCACTTCGCCGACCTTTCAATCCTGCGCGATATACTCAGAGTCCTGGAAAAAGGAGAACACCATGACTAAAGAACCTAAACCAATGGTTTGGTCAGTTTACTTTAAAGTTTTTCTGGGCCGCAGTGAAAACTGAGTGATGATAGCCAACGTCCGTTGAATGCGTCACTTCGGGGACCTCTCAATCCTGTGTGATACAATGCCCTCTATTATTGATCATCATCAGAACTATTTTGAATGATATTAAAGCCGTTGTGGAGATCATACATTTACACTGCCATCAAGATTTCTTTATCGTCTCCTTAAGAAATATTCCGTATCTTTAGTGAATTATTATTATAATAATAATTTAGTTTATTTAAAGAATCAACGAAAATAGAATTGTAAAATATTTCACTGTCTTACCGCGTCATAGAATTGACAGCAAATCTTCTCAGTTTTATGTTGCCAAATAACTCTTTATTTTATGTTTATGTTGTTTTATAGAGATTGGGCGGTCGATTTATTGTAAAAGTAATATTAACATAGTGAATTCGATTAAAAAAAGATCGCTTAGGTGGTTTGGCCAGTGTTGATGGCACCAGAAAAAGAGGACGTCGGCGGAAAACTTGGAAACTTAGATATTGGAAGATGGTTCAGTATGAAACTTCAATAATCCTTGTATGAGAAAATGTATGAATGTGGATGATACGAGAATTATGTGTCAGTTCAGAGAAGTGTGGAGTTCTATCTTCTATGCGATGTTAAGTAAGTAAGAATTATTACTGAGAGGGTTAGGTCTGTCTATAATAATATGAATTACATCACAGTTCAATCGACTAATAAACTAGGTCCTGTATATAAATATATTTGGGTATTTTAAATAATAATTAAATGTATTAATTATAAAGGTATACATATGAAATCAATTTTATCGAAAAATATTGTCATTGCCCTACCAGGATTCGAACCTAGATCTCTTTCCAAACATTATCCAACAACGCCACAGCGACATTATTTTTGACGACAAATTTTCGAATCTATATGTTACACTTTTTCAAATGAATAAATCAATCGTTACATTATTTATTTGAATGACATTTACTTGATACAATTTATATATTATTAGAAGAACACATTCTTATTGTGAAGTTATAATTATTATAATTACAACTTTACAATAAGAATGCGTTCTAATAATATTTGGGTATGATAAAATTTAATTAAACATACTTTATTTAATAATATTAATTGCAGGATAATATAATTACAAATTGGGTACAATGTAAAAATTTTGGTGCTATAATTTTAATGATAAATATTTCATCTATGATTCGAATCGAAGGTATATTAAATTGTATATTTATGATTGTTAGCGGACTCTAAGCAGTGGTGATTAATATCTGGTTAGAAATGACTAGTGTTGAAATAAATTTTACAAGCAATGGGTGAAAGATCTCTTAACCTTTGCACCTTCTTTAACTATGCATGCACAGGTGTTGTAATGGAAAGTGTTTTGAGGAAATTAGATCGTCACGGCATGCGGTTGGAAATCAGATCGCAGGGCTTTTCAACACTCGAACATTTCAGTTTCTTTTCAATAAAAACTCTCGTGTCCTTTCATCCGTCTGATGATGAGTGACATGGACCCGCCAAAGCACGTCCATTCTAATTAAAACACGTCTTCGCGTAACATCTGTGCACTGGGTTGTCGTTTTATCTAAACTGAATCTTCTTCCACATTAATTTAATATCACGAATATTTCTTAATCTTTTAAGTTAAGTTGTGATATAAAAATTATGTACGTATATTATATATTGTATAATATTATTAATGACAGCATAACCTAAATCTATACCTACTGCACGCCACTGATTATACCTGAGTATCAGAGATATTACAGTTAATTCAAATCATCTATATTTCTGCAATATTACAGTGCTCTAATTTTCAAATATCTAATAATAGATTTGTTTTTCTTTTTGAAAAACAAACAAATCTAACGCAGAATGCACATTTTGAAAAAAATATCTTCTTTAGAAGAAATATAAGATTATTAATATAGATTATAAGACGTTCTAAAGCCATTATTTTAAGCCACAGGCAGAGAAATGGTATTACGTGGATCCGATTTTAAAACAAAAAATGTACAATTTATTTTAAACCTTGTCTATTTAGAGGCATCATTTTTTTCATTGACTATTAAATGTTTCTTCGTAGGTGGGTCCGTTCAGGAAACAAAATAATAGTGTTTTACCGTCGGCTGTTATTACACAAAACGATCGAAATTGTTCATAAAAAATTACTATAATTACAGACTACAGGGCGTTACACAACGCTTTGGGACCTCAAAAGGAAATTAATAATAATTTTAAAAGATAACGGTTGCATAGCATTGCACTTTGTGTAGGTAGGTATTAGGTATGTATTATTTTTTAATCAATATTTCTGTGTAGATTCTCAATTATATATTAAAACATTTTTAATTTTCGAATATGTAAATTTCTAAAAAGTGGAAAAACATAAGTTTAACGACACCGGCGACATCTACACATGGGGACCAGTCTGGTTTGATGGTTTGCCACGACGAGTGTCGTCTTGTCTACACACACGCACACACACATATACAAATTGACGTGAGTTAAAGCTATATACGAGTATATGTACATTATATCACTTTATATTTTTATATAAATATTCCATGTTTTGTATATATATATATGCATATGAAATGTCGTATTTTTTTTATGTGAACAATATTAATATTTAAAAATTTACACAGTATTTATATAAAATGTACATAATAATTCTAATAAAAAGTAAACACTGTAGTGTAAATAAATGAAATACATATTGTGATCCGATATATAACATGGAACTAGTACGGCGGTCGCAACTCGCTACGTTTGTTCCAGAAGTTTCTTGTCAAAAATTTCAAAAGCTCCAAGACGTGCTCCAATGCTTATAATGTCGATACTCATAGCTGTTTTAGAAAATATTCTCAATCCTTTTTTCTTGGTCACCTTATCGATTGAGCTGTGCATGTGTGCATGTTTGTTTCAAATAGACAACGCGCTTTAAGTAAAAAACTACAAAAACCATCTCAACGTTGAAAAAGTGTCTAAAAATGGACATTATAAACTAATATTTTGCGCTCTAGGTGTCAATTATATTGTCCAAGATGTCAAAACCAACAATAGGTGGAATTAAATACTCCATCCTGTGGAATATGTCAAATTAAAATTTACCCTAGCTGAAATGTACTATTATAGTAAATTATAGCTGGATATTATATAATTAGGTATTGCGTTCGTTCACAAAAAAATATATAATGTGAACGTATAGGTTACATCTATATAACATGTCAAAAATTATCTACATTTTTCGTTCTACAATTTATTTATACAGACTTTACGAAAGCCAAGCTCGTCGTGGAAGATTGGATGGGCAGAATCATGACTGATGTTTAAAGAAGACGCTATCTCACCGATCGATGGTAACTCGCTTATTCTCGAGCTTGCTGAATCTTGTCGTCCGTGGTGAAGGTTAAAGGGCGTCTTGATCCCTGTTCGTGCGGCACACTCATCCGGCCACTTTTAAACTTGTCGATCCACAAAAAAACACTTTTACGTGATAAAGCACTGTCCTCGAATTGTGATAGAAGTCTATGATGAATTTCAACCCCTTTCACAGCCTCCGACCAGAGAATTCGGATTACTGCTCGTTGTTTCTCCTCGATGTAAAGTACTAGCGGAGCGGGTATGTCTACACTGTAATAGATGGAAGGCAAATGACGCGATCGGGATCAATTTTCGCATACCTGACCGCAGTCGTATCAACTCGTATGACAACCTTGAAGATGTATTATAGGAAAAAAAATTTTTTAACTCATTTATCATTTGTTTAAAATAATACAGTTACATAACACGACAATGATGGAAACTGTGGGTCTCGCTGTTCATCTTGTCAATTCAACCGCGAGTGTTAATTTATTTTTATTTTTGCCCAATTTGAAAATAGAACGCGGCATGTCACCTCGAGACGATAATGGAAAGCTATTTTTAAATATTTATTTGCCGTTGGGAAGTAAATTTAAATTTAAATTAGCGCCGTAATGCTTCGCCAACTTGCGGTTAGTGTTTTTCGTGCATGTTTACTTAAGGTTTTTTTTTTTTTTAAATAATCGTGTCATTAAATCAGGTTTAATACTTTTATCTGTATTCGTATTTCGAATGGAAAAAAGGTACATAATTAGATAAAAATAATATATAAGGCTTTAAATAATATAGTTAGCTAAATAACAGTTTAGTAATATAAAATTAAAACTCTTTTTTTTTTTATTTCAAACATTAATGTCCATAAGGAACATGCTGATATTAATTACTGTGGAATTATCAAAATACAAAGAATGGTATCCCCTCGAATAAAACATATTTTTGGCATATAGAATTTTTACTCATAATTTAGTGCTTACTATAGCTACATAATAAGGGTTGTTAAAAATGATTTAGTAAAGTTAAAGTAAAATTTACCATATTTTAAAATTTGCTAACAATGCCAAACACCACATACATACCTATGCTTATCCAAAATCCTTTTTTTTTCATGCGTGAAAGTGTTTTTTAACTTTTCACAAGGATCAATATTAACGGAGATACGATTTTTTAAAATTTTTGAGTATCCAACATTTTGGAACAAACTCAGGCTATCTAGTGAGCTTAGAAGATTAATTTTTCAAAAAAGTTTTATGGAAATTTGATAAGAATTATGGGAGTTGTCATGTTCCTAAAATGTTATTATATTGATGTGATATAAAGGTATATTTAAATAATATTTTTAGTGAAATAAAGTTGAATACAAATTGAATAAATCAATTAGAAAGATTTACAGAATGTATCGAATGTATGTATCGAAAAAATATTTAGTTGGATTTAGTAAACCTGGACCTTTTCCTATCCGGGGAAGCGCGTTTTGTGATTTTTCTATAGCAACCGAATAAATTATCGATAAATTTTTTTGTACATATATTCCGTAATATTTCAAATTGATACATTTATTATTCCATTCTTAAAAGCAATCCACTTTATATTACGGAGATTCTCAAATACCTTTTAGTAAAATCCGATAAGAGACGCCAGAATTAAATTAATCAATCCATTTTTGTTAAATTTGGAAACATTACAAATAAAGTTGAGTCATGAAACCCTGAAAGTTATTAAAGATCCACGCGTTCCAGTCAAGTATTTGAACGCAGATCACGCGCGAAACCCGTTCAACGGCGTACAGCGCGGTAATAATTGCCCTGTTATGTCACGCCGACCCAACTGCGATATTGATCTCCGAACCACGCGGGGGTCGGTGGGCTCAGCGGCCTGTTTACTCTCCCGTAATGCGCGGCCTTCGTGTGGGCAATATGCAATCAGCATGCGGCCGGCGCGCAGCCAGCATGCACGTGTTACCGGCTAAACATAAACAAAACAGACACAATAAAATTCATCATTGATGGATTTAATTCTGATTACAAACTTAACACCTCTCTCTCAGCCCATTGCCACTTATTTATATTTTTAGTTTATTCAATGTTTTAGACCAAACATTTTGAAAAATCGCATCATCATTAATAAAAAAGTGAATAATTGTCATTAGTTTTAAAGTAATATTATATTTAACAAGATTATTTTAACCTTTACATCTCTCGTACAGGAAGAAATAAATAAAATACAATTTAAAAATAATTATACAATACACAAATAATCAACAAATCAAATCGACTCGCGCGTGGGATTTACTAAAACAACCTAATACAAGTATAAATTATTGCACCTCAAGGAAGTCATAAATAAAACAAAATAAATTCAAAGAAAATAACATCATCTTAAAACCGGGTATTTGCAAAGACTAATATATTTAAAAATCTATTTTACTACATATGCATGCTAATTCTTTTCGAAATATTAGATTGGATTTTTTATGCTACATTTGAGGCATCTAGTCCATCGACGAGAAGTTTTGAAATATTTTACGATAACACTTGTTTTACATTTTTTCTCACACTTTCTCTGTTCCAATATGATAATAGTTCCAAGGCGGATCGCTATAACGTGCTTTCGAATTTTTTATCCGATTCGAAAAAACTAAGTGCCACCATAAATCACTAAACCTGGATTAACTAAAGTAACCTTCATCTCGTAGACCTTTCACTCAAATGTTAAAACAGCAGTTAAATATTAAATTTATTATTGCACGAGTGTATTTGGTTTAATGATATTTTTTATATTAAGTTATTGTCGGTGATGTAGGTTGTAATAAAATATACTGTGACTTTTTCCGGCATTTGTCAAATTCTCTGCACACACTGAGTTTCACACATTCGAACACTTGCCGCCAAGATTATTTACGGGTGTATTCCGTTCATCCATTGGATCAATTTTTGAACTATGAATCATGTTGGTAAAACGTCATATATGATGTGATGTTTGCAAGTTTGTTTTGTCTTATCTTACCAATCTCAAGCAGTGATCTCAGAGTATAATCCAAGATCAAATTTGTATGAAAACTAAATGCATTGTCACCGAATAATCAACCATTTTAATTGCCAACGAATTGGACACCACATACCTGGAGTAGTCTTTGACTAAAAGCTAAAAACTGTCGTCCACAGACAGCAGAATTACATTAAAAATCGTATTTTGTAACATCTCTGGCCTGACATAATCGACTTGGCCTGACACGCGAAGCTATTAAAGACTCGGCATTTAAAACGTTTAACATAAGGTGTAAGCATTTAATAACATTGAAAAATGTATATTGCATTAAATAAATTTTTTGAAGAACCATTCTTAAAATTGGACCCTTGGGGTGGAATTTGATCTCATAGCAGCGCTTAAAAATAATCGTTTATTTTTATTGGTATTATTCACTATTATATCACGTTCAGTCAATCTTTTAACAAGAATATAATCACTTTCGCTTTACTAACATAAAAATTAATCGCTAAAATCACGCTTGCATTTGCATTATGTTAAGAATTTCCACCGATTTTATTATAAGTAATACACCTCTCACAATCTTTGGAATCGGTCGGTGTGAGAATAAGAGCATGGCGATGCATGCGAGTGCATGCATGTTGTACAACTGCATAACTCGTATGAATAATATGCTAATATGATTATGCAATGCAGACCTCGGGGCGTTGTTAATAAATACACAAAAGCGGGATAAATCCGATGAAGTTACCCGGGGAAGAAGCTTAACAACTTTACTTTATTATAATTTATTGGCTTTTAGACAACCTTCATTTGCATACAATGGGCAATTAATATTTGCTATCACCCCTCTATCAAGTGCGTTGTTAAATCCTGCTGCTGTACAACAGAAAATTATAAAAGGATATGGAAAACACAGGTTTAACATATTCATATAAAGATCTACAATGAAAACATATAATTATTGTGTTGTCTATTGTATAAAAGGATAATACTGATACAGCCTTGGTTATAATAATGGAAATATTATTAGCTTGGTCTCCGCACAAAGACAGGTTGCACTTCTTGTGCAAGGTTTACGGCCTAATACGTGATATTCTGACGGAAGATTGGAGCAGGTTAAAGAATTTGGAACTTCGGGAATGGTAGATCAGATATCTTGAGGTAGGTGAAAACAAGGAGATTGCAGTGATTGCAGGTTGCAATAGACGTATAGCGAATATTCTAACACGATGTCCTCATAATACTCAAACCAATAAGATCAACTCAGCGACGTCAATATACCCCTGGTAATGTCAAGATACCAGATTGAAGGATTGGCCGATGTTACGACGAATCCTTCAACTTAATGGAAATCTTGCGAGAAGGGAATATGGATATTGTGCATACCTTGGACAATGAGACGCACAAATATCTCCATTATGCAGGAATTGAACATCATGGATAGATGCTCAATCATTTGCCTGAAATGATTCCTTAAATTTTTTGAAGGGAAGATGGATGTTCCGTACAGGAAAACAAGAATTGTTTTTGTAGGGCTGTTTGCCGATTTACTCTTCTGGCATGGATGAGGAGATGTCTGTGCAGCAGTGCGTAGGGTCCAATGCGGTCAAAGGTCGTAAGAATCCAGGTCCATTTCGAGGTAGAAGCGAAGGCGAAGGCCAGATAGCAAAAATAAAACTCAGCGTGTGTCGAGCGTCGTAGCGCTCGGGCCGGCAGATTTTATATAGCGTTTACATTTAATTTAATATTAAATAAAAGTCTTACAGCTAGCTGGAGGCATCGCGCGCATTTTATTATGATATTTTATTATCTTGTTTGCCCGCGATGCCTCACATATTTCAGTTTTGTGAGAATATCAACTCTATTCGCGGACGATCGTCCCACATTGTTCTTTACATTTGGCACAATTTAAAATGGCTCCAAAAAGACTCTTTTTAGGGCCGCATTCCGGCATAGTTCTCGCGAGCGTGATCCTGTACGGCACAATAGCTTAGAGAAGCTTGTTGATCTGCAGGATGCATAGAAAAGTGGAAGAGCATAGTCAAGTGTGCGGGAATTCATAGATATCACGATTGTTAGTCATGTGGAACCAATGCGGGTGGCGGTATTAATAGATAAATGGCATATGGTATAAAAGTAAATTGATAAAGCCGATTGCTATATAAGGGTGTGAACCATTTATTTAAAGCATTTAAGCGCAAATAAATAGATTGCAAGTCTTCGAAAATAAAATCATGCGCAAGATTTACTCTCAAATATGTGAAAATAATAAGACTGAACACTTTGTTAAAACTACTATTTTGATATTAGAATTAAGGAGCATTTGAATAAATTAATAAATAGCAACAACTATTCTGAATTCACCAATCACCTTCTGAAAACAAACCATTCTTTTGACATTAACAAGGGTTTAGAAATTAAACGTACAAATATTAGGGTTTTACAGTTGAAAAAATTTGAAATTTTAAAATAAGAAAAAACGTTAATAGCTAAATATTATAAATAATCAAATCCTTTTTTGCAAAAATTAACCTTTTAAATTTGGTTTCATAATAGTTACCCATCACTTACACTTTATAGTTTTGTTTTTATCTATGGTTATATTTTTAATTTTAGTATGTATTGTTTCCTGTAGATGATACCATAGTGTAGAAACATGTAAATAGTGGTTTAAACAAAGTATTTATATAATAATATGTGGTCAAGTAATTTTGCTAATATTGAAAAATATGGAAAAAGGTTAGAGATCTTGAAATTTCGATAAGGAAGGTGACGGAAAGAAGAATGCAATGAAAAAAGGACATGTAGCGAGTTTCGTAACACGTATAGAGTGTCCAGTGGGAATTTCAATTTTTTTAACCAGAGACAAATTGCCACTGCTGAGGTTTATTTCCGTATGATTGATGAGTTTTTGGTACCGCAATTGTACATTTTTTCTAAATACAACTAAACGTAATATCAATAAGATGGGGGAACTTTACACACTATTAGGGTCTCGATGAAGAAGCTGATGGCAATTTTCCCAAGAAAATTAATAAGCCAGTACGGAGATATACCCTGGTCATCTAGATTGCCAGATTGAACGCCTTG
Source organism: Eubasilissa regina (assembly GCA_022840565.1). NCBI lineage: Eukaryota > Metazoa > Arthropoda > Insecta > Trichoptera > Phryganeidae > Eubasilissa > Eubasilissa regina. The sequence continues at coordinate 29,503,991 of JAINEB010000006.1, read as the reverse complement.
CGATTTTTTCTTGTGAGGAAACCAGAAATCTAAAGTGTACAGTAATAATCCTCGAACAATACAGGGCCTACAAGAAAACACCCTACACAAAGACGTTCTAGAGCCTTTGCAAGAAATCCCGCAGTTCAGCAGATTTAATCACAAAAATATTAAGGGGTGGATGACGCTCGGTGTCTGCGGCCATGGTCGCCAAGGAAGAAATAAAGGGTGTTTTATTTATAGGTTTATTTATCGAATTGGCAACACTTTTTCCAGCGACAGACAATTTAACAGTTGACAGCTGATTTGTGCTCAGTTTGGTTTGCCATTTCATCATACATAGACTTACGTCAGAACAGCGCGTACAAATTTATTTCGATCAGTTCGCGAAACTTAGCGTGCACTACGTCCATTTTATCGTTACAAATTTATCGTTATCGTGTTTGCACCATGCATATTTTAATTAATACTACGCATCTACAGAGACGTCGTACAGTGCACGCCGAAGAAACTGTTGTTTCTTCAAAAATGATGCCGGCCAGAACGTTAAAGTCAATGAAGAGCGCTATAGATCCATGATTACTGACTTGTTCGTTCCTCAATTGAATGGCATTAATGTGGAAGAGCTGTGGTTACAACAAGACGGCCCAAAATGGCACACAGCGCGCGCCACAATCAATTTATTGAAGGAAACATTCGATGAGCGCATAATTTCGCGTAATGGACCTGTAAATTGGCCTCCAAGATCGTGTGATTTAACACCTTTGAATTATTTTCTATAGAGATTTGTAATGTGGCTAGTCTACGCCGATGACTTGGAAGCCAACTTTCGTCGCGTTATTGCCGATATACATCTCCAGCTTCTCCAAAAAGTGGTCGAAAATTAGACTTCTAGATTGCGCTTTATTCGAGCTAGCCGCGGCGCCCATATGAGCGACATCATATTTAAACATAAATATTATAAAATTATCTTTCCAAAAAAGCCAACACCTTGGCCATTACCTTGCTTTTCATGTATTTTATTTCATTCTTAAGTTCTATACCTTTTAAAAAAACAGCCTTTACAAGTACTTTTTAGCTTAGCATTAAGACATTCGCTTAAACCTAATCGGTGATTTGAGAGTATCCAAAAAGATCACTAATTTTATACTATTTTAATAGCAATTAAAATATTGATATGACAAGCAATTCGTCTATACGTTTGTACAACTCTACCTTACAATCATATATACAGCATGTCCAAATAATAAATATCTGTAAACTATTTCTTTTATGTAACCGGTAACTACTACGTCAGCCTATGGTTAGGTGATTACGTACAATGTAAGCAAAATGCATAATAGGATATACATTATTTGCCCATCATAATATTACGATACCAGGTGAAACTATTATAAAACGTCGGGAAAAGTACCAAAAACAAAGTATTCACAGTAATAATATGTCTTCGTGGTAAAAAATAGTCTAATCATAAAATCAATACTGAGAACATCTGCGTTGATAATCTTACCTTATTTTTTTCAAGAAACAACACAGACAATACACCAAAATTAATATCGTTATCTGCTCATTTATATCTCTGACTTCCCCTCGGTCTTCTTAGGCGAAAAGCACTTACTATAAAAAATATGATAGTGAAGAGTGGTCACCACACTACCACAAAACACTCCCGGCACTGAACACATGGTGATATAATGACTATCTATGTTAGTGCGCCCACGATTACATTGATAGATAAACACGAAAATAAATCGTACTTGAGTGTACATTTAAAAACCATACTATCATAGTGATAGAGATGGTTAAACAGTTATTTAAACCGTTATTTTGGTTACGGTTATAACGATGATTATTCGTCATTATTCAACCAATCTCTGGTACACTAGAAACTAAACCTCTAACAATTAAATCTCAGATACTAATCATCGTTACAATCGAACACAATCACAGTCACAATGACGATTTAAACAACAGTTTAAATAAAAGTTTATACATCACTACTTGGTTATAATATTAAGCTTGAAATTGCTAAGAATTCTCTCAAATAATCTAATAATATTAAAATAGTATTGTTTATTAAAATATAAATGTGAGCTGGACACAACGATCTGTGGATATTAGGCCAAACTGACAGAGCGACATTTGTTACAAGCGACAGAGTAGACGACACAGAATTCGTTCTGCTTGACTTCACTTTTCACTTGGCTCCAGCTAAACGACAGCTACAAGCGTCTCTATCTCGTTCGTTGTTATAATATTTATTATAGTATAATATTTTATTAAATAAATCGAGTGTTTCCGTGTAAGTACTTATTTTACTCACGCCACGCCATTACCTTAATCCTTTTATTCCTCACTGTTAGCCAAGTTGTATACTGAAACATCTGATAAATGGTTCAAATTACAGAGGCATATCATAATTAAATTCTTTAACATCTGGGGCGTAGCAGACTTATATTATATATCAGGACAAGTCTTAGATTATTAATCATGTTCTGATTATTTCTGTAAAGTAACAAACTTCCCTGGTCAAAGGTGACATACTGATAAGCAACAGATTGATAACGATAAATTCTCCGTTAAGTCTTAGCGCAGAAGAATGCATACGTAATAACAACTGTCACTTGACATTAAAAAGTGTTGGAAGCCGACAGACTCGATGTTTCTAGAACACGTTGCTGACCTCTATAAAGGCTCAAACCGAGCGGCCCCATAGAGTCTGGTTTACGATTCAAAAAATTCTTGCTCGAGCGATCAAAAGTGTTTAAATGTGAATCGTGATATTAGTCAGAATTAAGCCCAGTGACATGAAGACCAGAATAGGTGCCCGGGTCCCTGAATATTGTTTTATATATCGCCTAGTAAATGGGGTATTTTTGCTAATCACTACTCAGTAATACAAAGTAAGTGAAAACTGAATTTACCTCCCCTCGACAACTTCAAGCATGATAGAGCAAACCAATACAGCAATGAGAGTTCCCCCATCAGACCCAACTCAACTGTCGCGTTGGATATCTTGTTAGCTATCATCAATTTGTTCACGGCGGCTCGGGAAAGCTCTACAGTAGACTGGTCAAACTATTGCCTTAGGTTCTTCAGCCGTGATGTAGCCGTGTGCGACAGACGCCGAATCACAACCTTTGACATTGTGGTTTCTATAAAAAATTCTGATCTACTCATTTGTAAAAGGAATTTAGAAATGTTCAAGACTTTTGTGCGAGTAAGGGTGTTCAAATGGGAACTCTTGTAAAACCCGGTGATTCCTGAAAGTCCCAATATTTGATGTGGTCTCTCAATGTGTTTTAATGGTTTTTAATGTGTGATGTCTTTTGTAGTTTCGTATTTTTCCTTCGGATTATAATTTTCCGGTATTTGTGCTCTGATTGCAAATCACACTGTGTTTATTTTTGTTTTTGTTTTGTCGTTTTTCCCCTATCGGGAGTGTGTTTTCATCCCCTAATTTCTACTAATGTTTTTATTTTTGTAATCTTTTTTATTTTAGTGTTACTTTAATCTGTTTTTTGTACTATTGTTTCTTTGTTTTTATATACATTGTATTGAAATTTATTTATTTAATATGTTTTTGTTTATCCTGCAAGAATTTGATAGATTTTGTCTGTGCGTTTTTTTTTCTCTATTTCCAATGTTATGAATTTTTTATGCTTTTAAACACTGACATATCTACGAGGCTAATTTTGAAGAAAGTTCTGAATGAACTCTGATTATATCTACGGAAATTCAGGCATCTATTATATCGCTATTATTATATTGATAATCTTTTAAACCGTTCATTAGAACCTTCGCAATAGGTAGTATTTCTATTAAAATATACCTAAGAATACACAGTTTTATTAGGAAATCATTTAAATTATTAAATTGTTTGATTAGCTGATGAAATTATTTGCCATGGAAAGAAAAACTCTGATAATGTTAGACTATCTGTTCTCCACCTTCAGGAATTCGCATACCTCGCCCCGAGTCTTATCAGCTCGGTCGTGACGAGATCCTGGCCGATTCCTGCTCGTATCCTTGGCGCATTCCGTCTGCATACTCTAGGACGACAAGACCATGTAATCAGCGGTGGATTATCTGCAGAGATTATCTCTACGAGGATCAGAAGAATTATCAAACCGTGTATAACATAAAGGGAGTCTAAGAAATAATTTAAATGTATGTATGTATTGTGTAGTTAGTATACTAATGACATGAAATATATAGGTATCAATATACTGGGTATAACAGGCCTATTCGACAATATTTTATAACTTACCTGACTAAATTAGGAATCGAAAATGTTTAAGGAGTATGTATAAATTCCATACAGTTATGAAATTACTTATTGTATGAGTGTTTTCTTCGAAATAAATATTTGTGAAATTGACGAATTATTATTTTATTCCTTTGATTCAACCCTAAATTACCTAATAAAAATTATTCTGGGTTTTTATTTTATAGATTCAATATATAATTTGGAACCAATAAAATATATCAATTAATCGAAATAATCATATAGCTACAACTTATGCATTGAATTTTAACCCCCTTTCCTCCATGTCACAAGTTGTCATATTATGACCCTACCCCCCTGTCGCTGTCTGTCATATTTCGTTTTACCCCCGCCCTCTAAATCTTCTGACGTCATTAATGAAAGCCGCCTAAAGGGAATTAGAAAGATTGCATATTAATTTTCATTAGTTACAATGCTAGACTTAATAGGATTATTTCAATATTGTTGTTTTTAGTTGTTCTAAAATATATATAAGTATATATTTTATTTTAATATTAGAAAATATAATACATTTTTAAAATAATTAATAAGATATACATATATATATATATCATTTCTTTCTTCTCTATGAGAGTAAGACTGGTGTATAGAGAAGAAAATATGTTATTAATGAGAAAACATTCCCATTGTAAAGTTGTAATTATTTAGAACGTAGGTCTGTGATGTTTTAAATACTAATTAAATATATACATATAAAATCAATATTTATCGATAAAATTGATTTCATATGATGATTGTTAATAATAGAACGATAAATGTATTAATTTAAAAAAGTGTTACATATAGGTTTGAAAATTTGTCGTCAAAAATAAGTTGGATAATGAACCTTTCCCGGTTTGGAAAGAGATCCGGGTTCGAATCCCGGTGGCGTAACAATAATATTTTTCGATAAAATTGATTTTATATGTATATCTTTCTAATTAATACATTTAATTAGTATTTTTAATATATATTTGTATATCGTAGTCATGTTCTATTGTACACAAAAATATGCAAGACTAACTAAAATGACCAATTTATTATTTATGGTATTTTAATTCCTGCATAGGAATATACTATGTGTATAGTATCGAATATTTTATGTAGGATATTTTATTTCGAATGTCCTTAGTTTTACGAATAATTAAATTATAACAGTTTTAGCATAGTTCAGAGAACGAACGCATTGTTGAATTAGTCGACTCCACGAGGATCGTAGGTTAATCCATTCTACTTTATAGTGCAAATAAACATTTTGTTACGTGATTCTGAAAACATCTGCAGCTAATTAAACAGCGGAGAGCCTAGAGCCGCCAGTGTCGGATACAAGCTTTCACGTCTCTGCTCGGTCCACATCACCGGTGTTAACTGCTGCAGACAGCCGACAACTATGCCATTAGCTAAAGCGAGCAATCCCGTCCGAAACACGTTCATACATGGCTAGCACGACCAATGTCCTGGTGTGCGATGCGTGGTCGGCGAAACAGTTCTTCAAGTCAGAAATTCTCTGCTTTAAACCAGTTCTACTCCAGATACTGGATTTATTGCAAATTCTAACACAATCTGAAGTCGGAAAGATGAATTATAATTCTTCTGTTATGAATAATAAGCAGAGTCTTATGGTTTTCTATGCGTGTTTGAAATAACAATGTCGGGATTGACTGTATTCATTTTCTCTTATTTTGACACTTCCTGGATTGAATACGTATTGCGTCTCTAAGATATATATCAGACTTGAACTTTAGAGAAATAATGATTGATTTTTTTGCACCTTTGGAAGATGCATAAAGTGAGCTGGATGAATGCGAGAAGACTTAAGAAAAATAGCTAGGATAAAAATGTATTAATTATAAAGCAGATAATGGAACGATAGATGTATTAATTTGAAATAGTGTAACAAATAGGTTAGAAAATTTGTCGTTAAAAAAAACTGTCGCTGTAGCATAGTTGGTAATGTACCTTCCCCGGATTGAAAAAGAGATCTAGGTTCGTATCCCGGTAACGCAAAAACAGTATTTTTCGATAAAATTGATTCTAATCGTTTAATTTACTCGAGTTAAATGTGTCTCAAATAAATGAAACGAGTAGAAAGAACAAGTGTTATATTTTCACATATGTGATTATGGAGTTGAACAAGAACTTACCTCGGAAACAGTGAACCAAACTATGTTCTGAAATTGCAACATATCAACAAAAATGTATGAAACGTACTCACCTAATTTTTAATGAGAATAATACTAGATGCCTAAAGCGTATAGGAATGTCGGGGATGAATATAACGTATTAAATGCTGATAATCATTAGCATTGTTCTATTCTGAATAACATGCATCGAATATATTAAAATGCATTTCTGTGATGCTATCATTTGTAACGGAAAATTTAATGCTTTTGTATGATAAATATTGAAACTAGATTCATTCCGTTTGGTATATCGAGACTCAGTACTGGATACTCACCGTCCGGTGCCAATGTCGTGAGTTGTAACTGCTCGGGATTTATCACGGTGGAATCCATTCAATATGGTCTGAATATCAAATAGCCAGCCGTGAGGAAATAGGAGTAATTTACCACATTTGATATAAGCAATTACATTTTCTTTAAGAGATAACTATGGCGATGCAGTGCAGATTAATTTTCAAAATGTTTCATTGCGCACTAACTAGGGGGCACATTTTCATTAATTATTAATGTAATTATTTAGAACAGATGGTATGTGATATTTTAAATATGAATTAAATACATTAATTAAAAATATATACATATAAAATCAACAACTTCACAATAAGAATGTGTTCTCCTAATAATAAAGTTGTATCAATGTGTCCAAAAATATAATAAAAATGAATTGATAATTCTGGCGTCTGCTATCAGATTACTCAAAGGTATTTGAGATTCTGTAAAAATAAGGCAGATGGCTCTTTTAAATAATGGAACGATTAAATGTCAAAAAAGTAAAATATAGGTTCAAAAATTTGTCGCTAAAATTATTGTCGCTGTAGCATAGTTGATAATGCACCTTCCCCGGATTGGAAAAGAGAATCAGGTTCGAATCCCGGTACCGCAACAACAATATTTTTCGATAAAATTGATTTTATATGTATATTTTCATAATTAATACATTTAAATAGTTTTAATTTCCTTGTAAATAACGTAAAAAATGTGTATAATATTAAAATCGGCGATTATTTATTTCATTACTCCATTACATACTATTATAAACAAAATGTAAACAAATTAAATGATTCAATTATAAAAATATACGGAAAAAATCTAACTATTGAAAATATGTATTCCTATCTAGGCAAACGTACTACCATTTTGCCTTGGCAACCATTTAAGTTTTAGACAAATTTGGAATTAATATCTGTAGTATTTATAAATGATACACTTATATTAAATTTCTTAAAGCATTCGACTTTATATTGCAACGAAACCTAAACGCCAGAATTTAATCCATTTAATTGATTAAACTTTGTTAAACTTTGATACAACCTTTTATTGTGAAGTTGCAATTTCAAAACATAATTCTATGATATTTAAATTAAACTAAATGAATCCATCACACAGTTATGATAAAATTTGAATTGCTTTCCCAAGATGATACAGTATTATTTTAGAATGATAAATAGGTATGAATTATTATTTCAGAAAGTCACAATTGAAAGATCGCTATGGGCGAATGGTCCACGCCTTTCTCTAGATGAATCTGACAGGGCCTTAACAAAAACATAACCTGATTATTTATATGTATGTTATTTATTACGATCGTGTTATTGCAATCTTTTAAAAATTGTTATATAACTCTTATATTAGATTACTTTTAAATCATCGCGTCATATTCACAGACAAAAAATCAAATTATAGTAATTGCTTTAAAGTCATGCTCTAATTTTCGTAAAAATTGTGTTATTTTCTTTATGAAACTAACAAATACGTGAATTTCAAAACAATAGATCATTAATATTCTGCCACCATCGTGCCAATGTCTCTGAAGAAGTATGCAGCGAAAATGGAGACATCGAATGCTTCATATTATTTCACAAATTCTATTAAAGTTTAATGATCTTTTAAATTTATGAAGTAATCTAGAGTATTTTGGACGATATGTGGATATTTTTATATGTTAACTTTGTTTTATTAACCACATATTATACATATACCGGTTTCGAAAATTACCATTTTAGTATTGACATCCTGAAGAAGAAAATTGTATTTTTCGAAACCGGTAGATGTATTTAAACTCAATAAAAGGTTAATACAACAAAGTTAACAAATAAAAATATGAATTTTAACCACAAAGTTAATTTTGCTAATTTTAAAAAAAAGATATGTGAATACATCAAATGTGTTCATTCATTGCATAGGGAGGATATTATTTTAATATAGATTATTTAACTTTGTCTTTAACCACTTAATGAGTTATTTTAATTCACCAACCGGTTTCGGAAAATATAATTTCCTTCATCAGGATGTCAAATTAACTAATTAAAACTTTATAAGTCACGTTATTTTAATGTTTTTAAAAAATCTATTTAAATGAAATCAATTACAATAATAACTTAAATTGTTACGATGATGAAAGATGTGGAAATTGACTTAATGATACAAATTTATTTAGAATAGGACTTGTGGTTAAATTTAGATGAATATTTTGGTTAATTTTACTAATATCTAATAATTCTAAATAATTTAATAATTGTATATGTTATTAGGTACTGTTTATGTATTATATCTTAAATGCTCTTTGACTCTTTATGTTAATGTTTCGGCCTGTTTTTTCAATGTACAATTATATATTTTTTTAGCAGTATAATCTTTACAACTAAGTTTATAATCACCAGAATGATTAAATTTGGATCATTGCATAGGCATATTATTCAGAATCGTACAATGCTTAGATCAATCTTAAGATGTTATACTCAAAAGAGTGAATAGTAAAATCCGACATTATCATTGACCTTGGAACCCTTGCGCTTCTGACTTGTGCCGTAGTTTGAATATTATAATTGTTTACGCACTTTTATACTTCGATAGGTAGGCCTGATATAAAATTTTGAATATGTGTGTTCTTTTTGTGTGGATTTAAAAACAGAAAACAAAAGCGAAGCTGCTTCTGGAAAGAGAGTTTTTGCGATTCGGACGGAATTTTACGGCGGCGATACACAAAGTACACAAAGATTTGTGTACTTTGAATTTACATATATTGAATTACTGTATTCATCATTACCTATAGAAAACCCGGAACTAGCTATCGAAGTATTTACGGCAACATAATTTTGGTCCTTCGAGTCGGATTATTATTATTGAATATCCTCCATTAAAAATGTATAACATGTATTTAATAAATCATACTAGGTATATCTATCAGGGTAATTAACAACCTGTTGATAATCTGGATGTTAAAAACAATATATATGAAAATTCGATGGAGCCAATGGATAGGTTAGGTTAGATTAGGCATTGTTAGGCTCAATGGAATCGATTGGATATATTTCCACATATTTCAGAAATTAAGAGCCTGTGCTTGTGAGTACTTTGCGCATGTAAGAGGGCGTGTAAGAAGGGAATTTGTAAGAGGCACTCATCTACTCTCGCTTCATGTCCCGCCCACTGCCACTTTTAGCACTTTCACCTTCTTCTAATGTGCGTTCCAAGATCTTACTCTTCTCATTAATTTTTTGTTTACTACACGCGTTATTCCGTTATGAACCTATATAATTTTGTAATATAATAATGTAATATAATTTTTAAAATTTCAGTTTTTTGAAATTTAACATAGAATGATATGATATAAATATTCAAGGGTACCCCGGTAAAATTTTTCAAAATCAAAAATATTTCGAAGGCGCCGAGTATTGATCCCGTTACATCTTACATGCGAGCGCTCTACCACGGTGCTATGGCCACTTTAGACTATGGTGTCAAATTGTCACCTAAGTGTAATACAAATCAGTATTAGTGTTAATTTTTTTATGTTGGAATATAACACATTGATTTATATTTTGACATATCTACCATATTATTTACAAATTATAATAGGTTAACACCATGTTTTGATTGGTGCTCATAATTAATTATTGGTATTCAAATTTTATCAAGCTTAATTATTAAAGATATTAATATATTTTAAAACGCTCATTTTCACACATCTGCAGTGCTATTTTTTTTTAATAGAGATGCGTACACGGAATATATGTCACATCAATATTCCTACTTTTTTCAAACTAAGCTAAACGCTTATGCTTTAAAAATACGACTAAATTTCTGGTTATTTGGTGAATACATTTCCGAGGTATATATTGTATCAAATAATATGTTCTATCTATTGACCTCTTTTAATTTAATTGTGTTTTAATGGACCGCTTTTCTTCTCAGTATAGCCTCATTTGTATCAGTTTCGGATCAGTTTTCTTTTGCGTCCTCCTCTTTGGTTACAAATTAAAATAATAGAATTACTATTAATAGATAATGCTACTCCTTAATTAATTATGTTATTTTAGTTTGGGGAGGAGCAGCAAAAATAATATTAGATTCGGTTAAAAGAGCACAAAAGACAATCCTTAGGGTAATAAATGGTCGTACCTTTAGAAATTCAACAGATCTTATATTTAAAGAGTACAATACCCTAGACATAAGACAAATCTATGTGTTGAGACTCGTCTAATATTTCCATACTAACAACAACTCACCACAAGCAATAAATCATGGACACAACACAAGACGAACAATGAACATCTGCACACCATTTCCGAGAGCAACAGCGACATTTTATCAAAAATTCTACATGTTCTTAGTTCCAAAATTGTACAACGCACTCAGCGCCAACTGGATGTCGTTCACTTCTAATAGGATTACATAAATATGAACCCAATATATCATCCAATTGGGTAGAGATCAATTAGAAGCATCGCTATCCAACATTCTTACATAATCATTATACAGTGTCTACGCTAATAATTCACTAGTTCTACAACACTTTCACTACATTTTTTATTTTTATTCCTGTCGAATCTATATCTTTCTCGAATTAAATAACACCACAAAAGCATGAAAGAAAATGGCTACTTTAACACAGATGGCAGTCTAGCAAAGTAGCCAGGATACTACTGTATATATAAGAGGTGGAGTCTACTCCATCCCACACAATAAACTACGAGTACATACTTAATTGCAATATAAGTGTATCTTATGTTTATCACGTTATATTATAATATATTCACCTCTGTTACAACAAAAATATGTATAAAGTCTAATTATTAAGTAACAGCAGAAATTTTAAAAAAAATCATCGATTCTTTCGTATTCAGGCTGTAGTGGAAAAGAAGCCAAGTACCCGGGTCACACGAGTGGGCAGCGGTAGTTCTTGTGAACTTTCTACATCATTTGACCGCCGCCATTGCAGTACTTTCTGCGGACATAATACGCGGCTGGCTGCGACCAGCGCACGTCCCAGGGCCGCCCAAGGCTCCGAGCCGATGGTAAGAGTGAAGAGAGGTATGAGCAAGATCGGCGACCTCTTAAGAAAACTTTCATCTCGTTCATTCGCTCTCTGAAAAAGACGTAAAACGATAAATGCGCCATTTTCAATGAGAAATCGCGTTTAGTGTTCGCGTTTTTTTTTGCATTTACATGCAATTCTGATATCTAAGTCAATTAATAACAGCTTTAAATGTATTTTGGGTCACTGTGAATTGTACATGTTGATTCAGGTCGTGAGAAATATACTGCCATGATGATTTCATTAAAAAAATGCAGTACTTAATTGAAAAACTGTAAATTATACGAATTTGTAAAATTTTTATGATTATTATTTGAATGCTTGAATTGAGATATATTGGCCTCAATCAGATGAGATTTGGCTCGTCATGTACCTCCATAAACTTCGGTTCCGGGTCGCCCCTTACAGCTGACTCCAGTGTTTCTTTAGAGAGATGCACCGTTGTGGCACTCTTCCAGATCTTCTTCAGCTTAAAGATGATCCCATGATAATCTCATTTTCTAGTCACTTTAACGCATAATGTGAATAAAGAATTTGAATAATCTTTTGTTCACTATTGTAGATTGTATTGTGCTGGGGTTGAATTTGTTGCAAGATTGAGAATGGAGAAGCTCGCGATCACAAAGATAGTTGAGGAAAAGCGAGCAAGAGTAGCTCAAGACCAGGAAGAATGGAGACGTATTGTGCTTCAAGTTTGATTTGTTTTAGGAGATCACGTCGATCAGTATAACGCGTACGACGAAGAACAGGAAATGCTTACAAAGCACTAATTAGTATTTCAATGAGCGACGAAAATGATTTTTTTATTAAATACATTACCATATTTATGAACATGATGTATGGCATCAAATCAAGGTAGGTCAACGTATTTATTTAGAAATTATTTTGAGAGTTTAAACGTCACAAAAAAATTGCACGAAAGTACGAAATTAGATTTTATATCATAAAAAAATTAAAGCTGAAATTCATGAATCAGATATGAATTGAACTATTGACCCCGTAAACAAGAAGCAAATTGAATCACCGCTTCGTTATTGGAGCCGTCATTAGATTTATAAAAAACACTTATCACAATATTGGTTATAAAAAAATTACATGTCTGGAACGTTTACATTCTTTCCGATTTTGAGTCAAGTTTGACGAAGACCCTGTTCACTTATTTTACAGTCTTGTAGTCTCGTCAACTGCACCTGTGATCGCGAGTTACATACAATAAAGATTTAGTATTTCCCTCCCAAAGTATTTCTGCAGCCCTGGTGCAACAAAGAGAAAGAAACGAGTGGGGAATTCACTTTTTTTTTCGGCAACACTATCACCGATCTGGCACGTGAGTTGGCAGAATACACTCCATTTGTGAACTTTTACTTTCATTAAATTCTCGTTTTGGATTACGTTCCAACCGTAGCATCTCCGGCGGTTGAGGCCGGCCGACATGACAAACACGTCGTGTGAAGAGATGGCGTGTAATAATGATGAGACGATCTCCTGCACGCTATATAACAGTCATACGTTACATCGCAACCTTTTGCAGGCAGTCCAGCGTCTGAAACTGAATCAGACACTATCGAAGAACGCACGATTTCACAATGTAAAATATAACTGTTTAATGGCTATGTTTTCCAGTTCATAGAGATAGTGAGACAATTTGTCAGATACCCGAATGGATTATGTTCTCGAAAGACGACGTGTTCTCGATCATTGTATTCACCGGGCTTTGTTTGAAATCTCTTTCTCTATAATATGAAAAATTACCAGATTAAGGTACCATTGTATGATTTTGCACGATAATTTGTAGCTATTGTGCATATGAATGTGAAACAAATTAGTTCCGCAGAAATCATATTGAATTCTAGACGATTAATCCGCGCCATGCACAGTTTTTGAAGCACATTTTTCTAAATTTCCAAATAAAAAAATATACGAAATTTTAATTTTTCGAGCAGCTGCCGTTTTACAAGTTGGTAGACGAGACTGGCAGCACAGTAGCATTATTTTCACTTTTATTATTGAAATGAGGCGCGCGTTATAATAATCTATTTGTTATAAAATTTTAATGAGTAATAATCGCGAGTAAAGATTTTATAAATATTAATTAAATATATTAATTAGAAAGGTATACATATAAAATCAATTTTATTGAAAAATATTGTTGCGCCAATGGGATTCAAACTTCGATCTCTTTCCTAACCGGGTAAGGTGCATTATCCAACTATGTTCTGAATAATTACAACCTCACAATAAGAATGTGTTCTCCTAATAATAAAGTTGTATCAATGTGTCCTAAATTTAATAAAAATGAATTCTACTATCAGATTACTCAAAGGTATTTGAGATTCTGTAAAAATAAGATAGATGGCTATTTCAAATAATGGAACGATTAAATATATTAATATCAAAAAAAGGTAACATATAGGTTCGAAAATTTGTCGTTAAAAATATTGTCGCTGTAGCATAGTTGGATAACGCACCCGGAGGAAAGAGATTCAGGTTCGAATCCCGGTGACGCAACAACAATATTTTTCGATAAAATTGATTTATATGTATATCTTTCTAATTAATATATAAAATATCATATACCGTCTGTTCTGAATAATTACAACTTCACAATAAGAATGTGTTCTCCTAAAGATTTTATAGTTTTTATGGATACTGACTGTATTTAATGCAATTTTTGTGGAAACGATAACTCAAGTAGTTCTTATTAAATTTCGAACGAACTTTTCTGAATAATTGAGGCAATAAATATCTCAGCTATGTTCATTAATCGGCTCGATCCCATGTATTGTTTAAAACCGGTGTCCGATCAAAAACTTAAAAAATTCTTAACTGTTAATATTGGACAAAAGAAAAGTAAAATCTACAGTTGCACACGCAGACAAAATCTATCTGATTTTCGCCTGAAGGGATTTGAAAATTAATTATCTAATCTTGTTGCTAGAGTACTCGCACTTTTGTGCATTGGAGATTATGTAAAGTATTTTAAAAAATGACATAAAATTTTTGTTAAAATTTTTCAATTCATTTTTAAAGCAAAAAATTCATTAAATATTTTTACTATTTGGGTGTGGTATATCTCATATAGAACGTCTCCATTGCATCGTATACGACTAAAAGATTAATCTAATTCGAAACATATAATTAAGTCAAGCAAGTGGTGGAAAATGTAATCAAAATCACGTATGTTGAATCGTTTCAACGAAATGAGCGAGTCGAATGTTCGTACCATCAAAACTGGTTTAGAAACGGAAAAAAACCAGTACTTACTCGCACTGAATCAATCTTCCATACTTTGATCGTCATTGCACATTGTATATCCTTTCACTCTCTCTCTCTTTCTGAGGTCACGCGCCGTGCTTTTTCCGGTTACTGTCCCTTCTAATTATTGTGTGATGCGTAGAAGTTTTTTGTGAGATATTGACTATACACTCTCGTGAGGTTCTCACTTTTCGTAATCCACCAAATCTGAGAGACATGCCGTCTCGCACGTTAAACGTTATCAAAAATTGATGTTCTGTTCGTCAGATGGGTGATTTTGAATCTCTCCATCAGTTAAACGGGATAAATGTTTGCAGTTGAATGAAGTCTAATGTTTGTCTAACATTTCAGAATTATTAATTGTAGATTTGTTGTGGTTTTAGATTAAAGTTTGACGCGCACTTGACAAGTTTCGCTATCAAATTAAACGTTGTGTATGTGAGTTTGTTAATTGTTTCTTTCTATCTCCCGTCTCAAGCTGATCTCCGAGTTAATCTCCAGATCGAAATCTCAACACGTATATGTGATATTGAAATTTATCTCAACTAAATCTCTTAGATGTATCCCATTCCTTGACTACAGAACATTATTGGTAGACCAATATATCGAGCGCAACACTAAATAAAATAAATAAATAAAAACCACAATTCTATTTTAATACAATCCAATCCATCAAGGGCTGGTTGTGTGATCAGTGGTAACTTTTTTACTATGGTAAAATAATTACTAAAGTTTTTTTTTTGCGAAAACAGTCTGTTTGATTGTTGGTAAAAAAAATCAATCTCACGCATAGACCAGTAAATTAATTGACATGAAATAAAGTGTACATATAGGAGAGGAATTCAGAATATTAGTTGGCATTCTACATACATTATTTGTGGAAACATAAATCCGATAGTTTATGACAACATTTAAGCAACAGTAAAAGTATTGAAAATAAAATCTTTGTGTAAACAAGACGTATTTTTTACATAAATTGTCAGCATTTAAATTTTCATCCTGATCGAGTCATATATTTAAAAAAAATCGCGGAGCTATCTGATTGCGTAAGTGGCACCAAAATGAATATATTGAAACAAGGAATTTCGTTAGTTCATGTCTATAACACATCAATCTATTTGCGTCATTTCGGCTACAATCCTGTGCGATATAATGCATCTGAGAAAACTAAATTATCCTGAGCTCAACTTTGGGTAGAAGAAGACCTGGAAGAGTGCCATAACCATGTATAGATTCATAGCATCTGGCTGAAGAGATCCTGGATCCTTGAATTGTGAAGGTGCATCACAAACCGAGTCATCTGATTGAAGCTACTATATATCTATACTGTCATGAAGGTACGAAGAAAAAATACAACAAAATCTTACGTTATTGCATTTGGATCTTTGAATTAGTAAAAAATATATAAAATTGTACTACTTTTTTAGTGAAATTTATACGAGCATTATTCTACTATAATCTAATTTATTATATAACCGACTCTAATCTCTAACGAGTATCTTCTTGGTAGCCTCTTAAGCCAGCACTTCCGTATTTCGCTAACCAAAGCATATCATCATAATTTAACAGTTCAGCTTCCAATGGTGAGAATGGATGACATCCTGAGGGCAAAAGTGCAGAACTCGTTTCAAGACATGTAAACGATTAGAACTGAACATTTTCAAGCATAACAAAACTTGAGAAATTGGACCTCAAATATTGCCAATTTAACTTCAGATTCTTCTTTCTTGGTTTTTAGTATTTTGTTTGATATTATGTTCAGAGTATATCTAAAGCAATAGGAGTTCAAACCATTATATTATGAACGTGTTTAAATATAATAACATGCAAAATATGAAATATTACATACGTCCACACAGTTTTGTTAAAACTGACATGTTATTCAAGAGAACACATTCTTATTGTGAAGTTGTAATTATTCAGAACATTGGTCTGTGATATTTTAAATACTAATTAATTGTATTAATTAGAAAAATATACATAATATATAATTGTACGATAGATGTATTAATTTGAAAAAGTGTTTCATATGAGTTTGAAAATTTGTCGTCAAAAATAATGTCGCTGTAGCATAGTTTGATATGCACCTTCCCCGGTTTGGAAAGAGATCCAGGTCCGAATCCCGGTGGCGCAATAACAATACTTTTCGATAAAATTGATTTTATATGTAAATATATGTTTCTAATTAGTACATTTAGTTAGAATTTAATTTGTATTTAAAAAAAATTGGCATTGACTAAATATATTTGCTACGCACAGACGCTCAATTTTTTACCGCGCGGGTTCATGCGTATTTTAAAATGAACACGTGGACTACTTAAATCTGTTATGTTTAATGTTCTACCTGATAAGGTGTGTAAACATCGTAGGTGTCTATGTGTACAGTTCACTGAGAAAGAAAGATGAAAGTATTTACATCTATTTTGAGTATTTTAAAATTTTATTTGCTAGATTATGTATTATTTTGTGAATTTAGAGTTTTAGATAGGTACTGATTTTATGTAAGGACATATTTTAATTTTAGAAAAGTGTCGTAAGGTTATTTAATGCGATTTTTATTTTGGAGAAAGGGGATGCTATATAACACGTCGACGCATCAAAAATACGAGCTGAATATGTTAATAGTTGTAGCTGATAACCAATGTTATTTAACGCTCTGAATCGCGTCGCGTATTTTAAATAATTTATTTTCTCGACTTAAACTCATTGACAAGATGATGTATAGTTCTAAAACAAATAAATTTATTACGATGTCGAGTAACGGTGACTTGCGGGCTCCAATTCCACGGCTAAATGGATTAACATTGAGAGAAATAAGTGTTAATGTTCTACATTTATCATTTAGTTTAAATGACTTCAGATGGATTTGTCTACTAAACATTTCAACCGTGTAAAAAGAATCACAGTACTTATAATGGTTGTTTTTTTTTTCAAATTGGCAACGCTTTTTTCAGCGACAGCCAATTTGATAGCTGACAGATGATTTGTGCTCAGTTTGGCTTGCCATTTCATCATGAATATACTTACGTTAGACTTGCAAATTGTGGAAATTTATTTCAGTTCGCGATACTTACCGTGCGCTACGTCCATTTTACGGTCGACATAATTGTCCATCCGAGCAAGTAATTAGAATAACCATAGATCGTTTTCGCATAATACGAATCCGCAGTGTGCACCAAAGAAGCTGTTTCTGCAGTGGAGCGTAGTATTGAGGAGGACCCGAATGAGCCGATTCGCCATCGTGCATTTGAATATTGGAGTCCATCCACTTTATGGAAGATTTTGCGAAAAGATCTTGGTTTACGAACTTACAAGATCCAGCTCTCCCAAGGATTGAAGCCGCTTGATCATTGTGTGCGTTGTACGTCCAGTGAATGGGCCAAAAACGAGATTGTTCTTGACCCTGATTTTCAACACAAAATTTTGTTCAGCGATGAGGCTCATTTTTGGGTGAATGAATACGTCAACAAGCAAAATTGCTTCACTAGGAGTGAAGAAAATTTACAAACCCTTATTTAGATGCCGTTTCATCCACAAAAAGTCACTGTGTGATGTGCTTTATGAGCTAGTGGAATCATTGGTCCATATTTCTTCTAAAATGATACCGGTCAGAACGTTAATCAATGGAGAGCGCTATAGATCCATGATTACTGACTTTTTCGTTTCTCAATTGAATGGCATTTATGTGGAAGAGCTGTGGTTTCAACAAGACGGCGCACCACAATCAATTTACTGAAGGAAACATTCGATGAGTGAATAATTTCGCGTAATGGACCTGTGAATTGGCCTCCAAGATCGTGTGATTTAACACATTTGGATTATTTTCTATGAGGATATGTGAAATCGCTAATCTACGGCAATAAACCAGAGACAACATTCCTCGCGTTATTGCAAATATACAGCCCCAACTGCTCCAAAAGTAGTCGAAAATTAGACTTCTAGATTGCGCTTTATTCGAGCCAGCTGCGGCGCCTGAAACTTTTTCTGGAAGACTAATGAAAATATGATAATTCTAATGTGGAAGGTCGACAACAAGAACAGGCGACGATTAGATCATCCACGTCATCACCTGCAGATGCATGATCAGGACCGCATTCACTGATAGTAAGACGAAGATGAAGAAAATAGATTGCGATTTATAATGATATTAATTAGTTTTATTATTACGCATTTAAAATCATTCTACTAATGTAATTAATCTTTTCAATTTTGAACCCTCTTTTTCTGTCGATGTGTGTTCAGTATAGAATATAATCTTAATTTATTTTTGCTTACATTTAAAAAAAATAAGTAACATCGTTGAGTATCGATATCTTTACCTCTCACAAGCTAAGCTAGTACTCTCCTTAATAAACTGTGATGTCAAATTGTCTAACAAGTACATAATAAATAATTAGAAAGATATACTTATAAAATCAATTTTATCGGAAAATATTGTTGTTGCTACCGGGATTCAAACCTGGATCTCTTCCAATCCGGGGAATGTGCATTATCAATATAATATAATGGTATAGCATAAGAGATCTAGGTTCGAATCTCGGTAGCAACAACAAAATTTTTCGATAAAATTGATTTTATATGAATATCTTTCTAATTAATATATTTAATTAGTATTTAAAATATCGCAGACCTACGTTCTGAATAATTACAACTTCACAATAAGAATGTGTTCTCCTTAATGATATTATTATTATTCAATTCAACGGAAGTGTAGTGGTTAGTATCCATTTACGTTTATCCCCGGGGTTTGGTTCTCTGCCCGGGGAATATTTTTTTTTTCAAATTCTATGCAGGGGTGTACTTGAGACATTACTAATTTATTTTACTGTTTATTAAAATGTCTTCAAAAGCATTTAAATTTATGGACATTGGGGTCCACAGGTTAGTTCGTAAATTTATTAACGATTTTCCTGTTCCTTCGTTAATAGTGCAAATAAGGAAGTGTACGGGATATTGTGGTTCGTGCGCAGTGCGCGTGCGCAGTGTACCCTGGTAATGCGAGGGGGGAGGGGGAACTGGACAGCAGTCCGCCTACACCCCTGGTCATAAAATTGTAGTAACTGATTTAATAATATCCCCCAACGGTATGCCTCGTAGACTACCTATAGACAATTATTGTATGTATGATATTCATACATACGTTAGTCTAATATACAGGGTGGCCCAAAAATGTGGGAACACCTCGTAACGTATTCTTAATGTATTTTTTTTGTACAATATTTAGCTAATCAAAAATCAGCAAAACACCCTATATTACATAATCTACTGGATTTAAATCTGGGCTTTTCGGTGGCCACATGCCTGGCTCCATAAAATTAACATTCTCGCGACGAATAAAGTTGATTGTATTTCTGGCTGTATGAGATGGAGCTCCGTCCTGCTGTAATGTTCAGTTATTCTGTAATGTCTAGCTATACTCCAGGCTTTGTTTTGAAACTCTCTGATCACTTTCCTAGCACCCCAACGTTTTTCAATTCGCAAATTTTTGATTAGAATACAGTCTTCTGCAGTGATTTTTGTCATTCTGGGCAACAATTCGAAAAAACCAAATATAAACAATGGGAAAATTAATAATCAAAGATGACGACCGGAAATTGTCGAAATAAAACGTAATATAAGAAAATAGGTAAGTAAATAAATTAGTAAGCTATTTAAATTAATAAATACTAATTTAATGTATTAATTATAAATATACACATATAAAATCAATTTTGTCGAAAAATATTGTTTTTGCGCTACCGAGATATGAACCTGGATCTCTATTTCTAATCAGGGGAAGTACACTACCAGTTGTGTTATAGCGCCAGTTTTTTCATGACAAATTTTCGATAATTCTGCTAATATTTTTAGTGAGGATTTTAAAAATAAACACCATTTAATTTAAATAAAATTAAGGTCTTTCAACATTGTATTGATCCGAGTACATTTATTTTTTCTCAATATTATTCTCAAAGCTTTATTTTGCCGTACTGATAATTGTTGCATTTCTTCTTCATTAGCCAAAAATAAAATGCTGCTCCAATAGTTTATAGTATTGGGGATGGTACTTTAGAAAAAATAAGTAATTTTACATATTTGGGCTCAGCTAAATAATTTTCATTACTCAGACGATGCTATGATTCTAGAAGACTCCATGGAAGGTCTCCGAATACTACTGACGCTGCAAATAAGACAGTGGCAGTAAATGATCGTGACTAAAAAGAATTTTATATCAAAAACTCGTTAAATTTTCTTTCAAAGACACGAGTTTTGTATTACACGGGTACTTTTCAATCTATTGTCTATTGTCAAGATTCACAGTGACGGACTTCCGTGAAGTTTTCCACCGATAACACCACCGAGGCCTGACCCGGGTGGGATCTGCCGACCTGGCCGTGGTCGTGACTCCTCAGCCAGATTCTGCGATCGTGTCACGTCACGATCCTCCTTGCCTAACTTGGCCCCATTTGTCGGGGCAGCTCGTGAAGAGAACATCAGATGGGAACGCCGCTGTGCGATGGCCAGCTCTTCAAATGTCAAGATCAGCCGATTATATGTTCCATAATACAGCCTGGCCATCATCATTACTGCAATGGATTACTTGCAGGCTTTGGTGATTGCGCCATTTTCCGGTAATAGCAGGCACGTTAAATAAATATGAAAAGCAAATAGTGATTTAAATCACTGATCGCGTATATTGATGGAGGTAAGAATATCGATTTTTATTAGTGACATAAAAAAAAAAGATCAAGTTTAGAAGACTAAAACCAGGGCCGTACTATATATAATATGGCTTTCCATCCTTTCTAACTACCTCTGCGGGAAAATGAGATTTTGCTCTCGTGAGATTCTTCAGAGACAACTTTCGGCTTACGCAGTCCACCTTGTAAACATTAAAATTTGCCGTCTCGCAAATCACTTTATTATATACATCAAAAGTCAAATTTGCCGTCTCGTAAATCACTTTATTATGTACATCAAACGTCAAATTTTCCGTCTCGCAAAAAACTTTATTATGTACATCAAACGTCAAATTTTCCGTCTCGCAAATCACTTTATTATGTACATCAAACGTCAAATTTTCCGTTTCGAAAATTACTTTATTATGTACATCAAACGTCAAATTTTCCGTTTCGAAAATCACTTTATTATGTACATCAAAACGTCAAATTTGCCGTCTCGCAAATCACTTTATTATGTACATCAAACGTCAAATGCCAATCTATTTGATGACTCCGAATCTCCCCAGCAGGATTTAAAATGGAACAAATGTAAGTAATTTAATGCCTTCCAATGTTTGTCTAACATTCAGAATCTCCCGCACCCTCCTGCCACCTGGACTGGGTGAATTTCTGCCGGACTGTAGCCGAGTTCTGCGACTTCAACGTATAAATGTGAGAGTTACCCTCCACTTTTGAGGGTGCATGACTTGCATAGCTTCTCTCTGGCTGCCTTCTGAAATCAATATGATAACGAGCCTCACATCAAATTAATACCGTACGGATAAATATTGTATAGGTATGGCTTTGATACAACTACACCGGAGCCAATCTATACCAGTTAATTACTTAATTTAATAAAAATGTTATAATACCAATTGTAATAATTGTGCCATATAATAAAGAAAAAAGTTAACTATGAAGGAAAGCCACAAGGTGTTAATAACTAACTGCAAGAACATAACTTTAACATTAAAATATATAAACTTTAAAACAATTCCGGGATAGGGTGGGATTCTTTGGGGTTTCCATCAATTAACATTAAACATATATATATATCAGTATCTATTATTCAAGTATTAAGTTTCGCTGTCAAATCAACCAGTCGTATATACGGATTTGTGTGTTTAACTCTTTCTATCAATCTCAAGGTGATCATTGAATCCAACTATATCATTCCGCGGACACGAGCCATGAGTCATTCATCATTTGGTTGGTTTCATCAATATTTTAGGACGTACGTGTTATTGAATCGGTGCATCATCCCTCTTCTTAAGAGTCAGCAGCCTATGCAAAATACTTGGTTTGAATTGAAATACTGGAATTCATTTTTTCAGAACAATACAATGGGCAAGACATGCGAAAGATTTAAACAAGAAATACATTCCCACCGAAACAATGCAAAATATTTACGTGAACATTATTTGATGTATATTTTCATATTGTCCGCTCGTTGCATAGAAGTTAAACCTTTATGAATCAGGTATCAACGGGAGAACCTTCCAAGCCGAAGGCGGTTCCTTTAGACGAAGATAACTGTGTTTGTGCTCCTATTAAGCCTTCGAAAGGCTGAGGCTGTTCAGGAAATACAGCATAATGGCTTTTGTCGGTGGTTTTAGAAATAATATTTCTCGTTCAGCGATACAGCTTGTAGGATATTCAGACGTGATACTTTGACGTCAAGCGGAAAACTTTGAGAGACATATAAAGGATGTTTTTTTAAAGGTTTCTTTTTGGAATTGGCAACACTTTTTCCAGCTATAGACAATTTGACAGCTGATAGCTGATTTGTGCTCAGTTTGGTTTGCTATCATGCCATAAATAGACTTATGCCAGAACAGCGTGCAAACGTATTTAGAAAATCGTAGTTCGCGAAACTAACTGCGCGCTACGTCCACACCATGCGTACTCTAATTTATAATACGCATCCGCAGAGATGTCGTACAGTACGCACCGAAGAGGCTGTTGTTGCAGTGGAGCATAATATTGAAGAGGTCCCGAATGAGTCGATTCGCCATCGTGCACACCAATAGATCCATGACTACTGACTTTTCGTTTCCCAATTAAATGGCATTAATGTGGAGAGCTGCGGTTACAATAAGACGGCGCAACATGCCACACAGCACGCGCCACAGTCAATTTATTATTGAAGGAAACATTCGATGAGCGCATAATTTCGCGTAATGGACCTGTGAATTGGCCTCCAAGATCGTATGATTTAACACCTTTGGATTTTTTCTGTAAAGATATGTAAAATCGCCGATAAATAGATGAGTTGGAAGCCAACATTCATCTCGTTATTGCCGATATACGGTCCCAGCTGCTCCAAAAAGTGGTCGAAAATTGGACTTCCAGATTGACCTTTATTCGAGCCAGCCGCGGCGCCCATATACGCAAAATTATATTTAAACATTAATGGCATCAATTTTATTTAATTTTAAATTTTTATACCCCTAAAAAAACACCCTTTATATAAACGTAGGTGCCACATTAGTACGCCGGTATTATTTTTGTTGATTCCAAATGTCTACTCATCTTTAGCATCTTTAAGCTAGATAAGAATTACGTGTTTTTATTTCAATTTTATTAACGACACGGATGTGACAAATTAATGCGAAGAGTTGAAGAGATAAAGAACTAGTCATTTAACAGTTAAAAGAGGCTGACGATGATGATGATGACGATAAAGTACACCTCTCTTTTTTTAATACACGAATATACTTAATAGAAATAATGGCTTCTTAATAAAGAATTTAATAAAATAGTTATTTAATTAATGGGGGCGGCGATTTAAATTCACTGCACATCATCGCCATTTCCAGATGACCGGCGACATCGACGACATCTACACTCAGGAATGTGGCTCCTGCTAAGAGGAGTCGCGTACGTATCTTTTGTACTCTTATATATACAATTATACAAAAAACGCTCGTTTCATTCCCCGACCAATCTCCACAGTACTTATAGTCATTTAATTAGCTTTTGATAAAGATAGTCGCATCAAAAATAACAAAAAAAATTGACCACTCGCAAACACTTTAATTAACGGTATATAATATTTAAAGAGTTAGTTTTTGAGTCCCGTTGTGTATACAAATAACAGTTTTTATATTTACATAAGGAATGAAAATGCTTGTTGTATTATAATGACAATGTCAATTATTATTTAATAAGTCGCTATTTGATTTGTGTCGTAAACAAGCGACCATTGTCTGAGACGCCATTGTTGACAAAAGCAACATGTAACGGGTGTGTATACAGCCATTGTTGTTATAGCAATTTTATTAATTTTGCTTCATTATGAAACTATTCAAATGCTCAATCATCCTCGGTCCCGCATATTGTGTGGCCTGATTTAGTCAGCCACAATTTTGGTCAGCCGAGTACATAGCAAAACTCGTATTTTTATAAGGAACGTGCTAGTTCTTGCCGTGTCGTGTCTATCTTATTCAGTTCATCTAGCTGTCACTCCTCGTCTTTGCACAGTCCCAATAATGTAAGAAAATTTTAATAAATTTTTTAGCGCGTCCTTCAAGTGTAAAATTAATTTTGGAGGTGGTTTTCAGATTACAAATTGTATAAACAATATATCTTTAAAAAAAATAACAATCATTTTGTATGAAACAACGAAATTTATTATACGTCAACCGGTTTCGCTTATCTCAAGCTTCATCGAAACGTATTTGAAACTAATCATAAATACAAAAAGAGTGCACTTATATATACATAAAGAGGGGATAGAATATAAAATTACATGTGAAAGAGAGGCACAATACACATATAGTTAAATAGATTATCAAAGGCGACAGAATATAAAATCATATGCGAAAGAGAGAGACAGAATACATTAAGGAAGAGGAAAATACAGTGTTAATGGATATTAAATTGATTTTAAAGGAAACATACCTAATATGGGGCTCCCTTAATGTTCCGTCTATCTGTATATGTATTTTGTCTCTTCCTTTCACATATAATTTTATATTCTGTCAACCTTGATGTTGATCTATATATATATATATATATATATATATTTATTCTGTCTCTCTCTTTCACACGTCCGGATGAAGCTTGAGATAAGGGAAACCGGTTTACGTATAATAAATTTCGTGGTTTCATGCAAAGTAATTGTTATTTTATTTAATATAATATGTCAAACCAGAAAGTGATTGTTTTCTACGAAAATACAATATATCTTATTAAATACCGAACCGAAGGTATGAATGGACGAATAACCGATTTATCTAGCTGGTATGATTGGTTGTGAGGTTATTAAAAAAATTCAAATCCCTGGACGGTGGTGAAAAAATATTTTGGTTTTCATATAATAAATACGCAGCGATTATACATAGCGAGCAGGATGTACCTTGCACAGCACTAGTAAATACTTGTAAATATACAATCAAAAATTTATCAAATTTATCGGATGTAACATATTTAAAGAAATTATTTAAAAAGTAACGTAAAAAAAAATTGTACCTACATACCTCCGTATAGTGTCGAAACATGGACTCCGAGAAGGCAAAAAAAAAATATGCCCGACGCCTTCGAGATGTGGTGTTGGCTGGGCGTACCATAGACTACGAACGACCGAACATTTCCATTACCATTTTTCATTAATTCCGAACATTCTTATTGTGAAGTTGTAATTATTCAGAACATACGTCTGTGATATTTTAAATATTAATTAAATGTATTAATTAGAAAGATATACATATAAAATCAATTTCATCGAAAAATATTGTTGTTGCGTGACCGGCATTTGAGATTCCGTAAAAAAAGTAGATGGCTCTTTCAAATAATGGAACGATTAAGATGTATTAATTTAAAAAGGTAACATATAGGTTCGAAAATTTGTCGTCAAAAATAGTGTCGCATAGTTGGATAATGCACTTTCCCCGATTTGGAAAGAGATCCAGGTTCGAATTCCGGTGGCGCAGCAACAATATTTTATATATATATCAATATAGATCAAGTGCGAGACGTGACCCTACACGTCGCACTAAACAATGCCCAAGATCGCGAAAAGTGGAGACAGAAGAGATATGATACCTACTATAAAATTTGCATTAATAAATAATGCACACCTAGTGTACAAAGTATAAAGGTAATCAACCGTTTTCTAACCAATGAAATTATAAGATGTTAAAAATGAATGTAATACATTCCAACTGTAAACACAACAAACACGCATGCGATGTTTACATAAAACTATGAGAGCACTTATCATAGTACTGAAGCAATATATTAATGACGTCAATAAATCATGTATCAGTCATCTACCCAACTCAGCTTCCCACATATAAATCATTTTTACGCGTCTGGATGCGTTATTAGCGTCAACAGCCACTTCAGCTCGACACGTTCTGATAAGTCGACTCAAAGGAATTATAATTTCGGATGGATATTAACCATCGCGCTACTGTAAATCGTTCTCAACTTCTTTAATCATTTAGTCACGGGTTTGATATTCAGTCACATTTTTTATAATGTTGATCTCAAAAGTTTCTGGTTCCCAAGAAGCACTATAGCGTATATTAAACAGGTCTAATTTAAATAAAAAATGCAATAAACATGATATTTGAGAGCTTAATATTAATATAAATGAGGCTTATAAAAACCGTAAAGGCATTCTGCAGTTTGGTTTAGAAATAAATCGGTCTAAAACTTTCCAAATAGCAGAATGAGAGGTATTTCAAGATGCAATTTATTTTGGTGTGCTAATCACGAACACTGGTAATAGTGGGCAAGAAATTCGAACACGCACCTACTAGTTAAAATGTCAATTGCCTCCCCAGTCTTACGAAGGTTCCACCTACACCCGCCGTTATACGCCAATCCTAAAGAAGACACGTCAGTATCGAAACCGGATGATGTTAAAACAACATAGTGGTTTAAACAAATTTAAATATAAATACAATGTTAAGTTAAAATAGTTATGAACGAACTTACGAAAATATGAAAATATCAAGTCAGCAACTAAAACTATGTTGACTTTCTTTAGTGAATTTAACAAATCATAGTTCTCATCCAGTCTTTAGTAAGTTTTTTAAAAATAAGTCAAAGGTCGTTTTTCGTACAAGATACCTATATGTATATAATCAAATAACACGTGTGTTATACGTATTGGTTTTTTTCTAACCTCTACGACTTTCTATGTGTATAAATAATTTAGTAATCATTATTTATTTATGTACGATAGATAAATAAAGGCGTATATTAATAATCTTCACTTTTAATCAGTAAAATAAAGATGTCAATCAGTCACAACCACTTTCAGTAAAATAATGAGATAAATAAACAATCTTTGATTATAATAATAAACGCATAAGACATTGAAATAAAGACGTACATTAATCATATTTTGTTTTTTTTATCGGTAAAATAAATATATTTTTTAATGCAAATAAAAATAATTAATATATAAGTTGTATATCCAAATTTAAATGAATTCATTTAATTCTGGCGTCTCCTAGCTTGTATTAGTTACTCAAAGATATTTTAGATTCACAACGTTTACTTTTAAAACTGGAATAATAGATGTTCTATTATAAAAAAAGACTACAGAATACACCGGGTGTAACAGACTTAGTCTACAATATTTTATGGGTGGATACCCGACTAAATTAGGTGTGTTCAAGGAATATGTCTAAATTCTGCCCTGTTACGAAAAATATTATTGTTTGAAAAATTACAAAATCGTGTTAAGCTTAAATTCTACATACTTCGAAATAAATATTTGCGAAATTGTTTCATTATTAGTGTATATCTTTGCTTCAGGCCCTAAATCATCTAACAAAAAATAAGCTGGCCGCTCGAAATTCGATTAACTTCAATTTTTTGTATTTAATATATAATTTGGAATTAATAAAATACTTCAATTAATCAAAATAATCGCATAATAACGTTTTTTTTTTATTCTTATATCTCTGACATGGTTGAGGTTAGGCACATATCTTTGAACATTTTTGACTGGTAATTTAGTTAAATATCCACCAATAAAGTATTGTGGACTAAGTCTGTTATACCCTATATATTCAAAATTTGTCAAAAACGTAATCGGTCGGTATGGAAAAATGGTAACGCGTTGCGTATTTGTGTTAAAAAATATCACATAACTATGGTGTGAAATAGGAAAACAAAAATGTTCAAGTTGAAATATAAAAGAATCTAAATAGAACACTTACTTCGCACTTTCATTCGTTTGACTGCAGCGCTTGACCCAGTGGTCAGAAAATAAGGTCATTTTTCAGTTAATAGCCAATATGCCTTTGGTTACTCTAACACCTCACTTGACCTGGCTGCAGCCCATTAGCGTGACAAGAAGCGATGGTCATGACATGCGCACTAAGTGGGTTTTTAACTCGCCGACTGCATTACTCGTCTAGGCGTGTATCAGCGCTGATAGTCCGCATGTGTCAAGCGGAGATACCGTTACGGCAGCGGGTCTGATACGACGACCACATTGTTCAATGAAATAAATTGTGGATCAGGTCTGGTTCGGATCATAGCTCGAGAGTTACGGTTACGGCTGTGTCAGGAGATCATAACCCTGCTTCACAATCGGTTAAAGATGTATTTTGAATAATGGTTCATAATGAAGTCATTACAATAATACGATATATTTTTTGTACTATGCACGTGTTGAGTAATACAATTTGGTGACGGCGGGGCGCGGACGGGAAAAGAGTTTCTTTCAATGAGAAGAACTATTATAACTTTAATAATCGTAGTAATGGCTATTAGTACTGGCTTTATTGGAAAGACAATTTTATGCCATTAGTATTTAAATATGATTTCGCGCATATATTAGCTGGCTCGAATAAAGCGCAATCTGGAAGTCTAATTTTCGACCGCTTTTTGGAGCAGCTGGGACGTATATCTGCAATCTTGGCTTCCAAATCTATCGTCTCTAATTTATTGGCGTAAACTAGCGATTTCACATATCCCTACAGAAAATAATCAAAATGTGTTAAATCACACGATCTTAGAGGCCAATTCACAGGTCCATTACGCGAAATTATTCGCTCATCGAGTGTTTCCTTCAATAAATTGATTATGACGCGCGCTGTGTAGCATATTGCGCCATCTTGTTGAAACCACAGCTCTTCCACATTAATGCCGTTCAATGAGGGAACGAAAAAGTCAGTAATCATAGATCTACAGCGCTCTTCATTGACTGTAACGTTCTGGCCGGCATCATTTTTGAAGAAATAACTGCTTCTTTGGTGCGCACTGTACGACGTCTCTGCTAATGCGTATTATCAATCAGAGTGTGCGTGGTGCGAAAACGATCCACGATCACTCGAATTATTTGCTCAAATAGATGATGATATCGACCGTAAAATGGACGTAGCGCACGGTAAGTTTCCCGAATTGAACCACGATTTTGTTGTTGTTCTGGCATAAGTCTATTCATGGTGAAATGGCAAACCAAACTGAATACAAATCAATCAGCTATTAGCTGTTAAATTGGCTGTCGCTGGAAAAAGTGTTGGCAATTCGAAAAACAAATCTCTAAAAAAAAAACACTTTTAGTAGAGATAAAAGAACTTTGTGTGAATAGTTTAATTAGTTTAGTACAAACATTAGTTAATTGAAAAAAAATCATAAATATTATGTTAAAATAAAAAATCTTTCAATCACAAATAAGCAGAAGTTCAGACCGTAGTTCAACAATACTTTACTTCTGAATCGTGGCACTATATGGAAGCAAAATCAGGACATTTAGCCAGAAAGAGAGAAATAGCTTAGAAGGGTTCGTTATGAACAAGGATTTATTGTATTACTTAAGAGATTTTAACAGTATAAAGTTATATTATACACAATACAATAACATAAAGCATATGACATTTACTATTACTATGATCACAATAGTATTAAAGTAATGTCACTTCATTATAAAGTAACATAATCAATAACATTACAAACAAAAGTGCATTAATTTGTATTAAAATACCACAGAACTATGTTCTAAAAACTTCGTATGCAAAAATGTGTTCTCCTTAACATTAATTTTATATTTACAGGTACGACCAACAAAATGTTCAGTATTGGTGAATTTGAATCCGGTTGGTATATTAATTAATTAAGTGGCTAAGCCAGCAAAAAATTAGCTTTTGTAAACGTTTAAACCATGCATATGTAAAAAAAAAACATCGAGCTATAACATAGTAAATTTAAGAATGACTGTTTATTTAAGTTGAGTTAACATATTTCATCTGTCTCCAAATGCATATGGTCAATGGTTGAAAGAATGGGATAAATAAACTATAAATTACCCCGTAATGACTTTCACGTTTTGAAAATACTTCGGTCCTATATATTTTTATAATTCTCATAATATTCTAAATATTTTTTAAATGTACGCATATCCATTAATAAATCGGATATGCCCAAAAACTATACACAGTGTTGTTGCAGGGGTAATTTCAAGTTTTAGGGAAACATTAGCCGTGGATAATCACAAGGAAGTGCAACGTTTCAGTACGTAATTGTCGACGTTCCTGGTAATTTTGCCATTCCTGTGTTCATCGTTTTAGCTAGCAAATTCACATGTTAGGCATCTCCTTTTATGTAACATGGAGACTGTCGGGACCAACGGTCGCGGTCGTGATCAGCCAGGAATCGTGCGCCAGGCTGCACCTCATGCTGGAGTGGCTCCCACGACAGTCGCAGCGCGATCTGCATCACCTCATTCGAGAATTTACAGTTTTACCGTTCCGAGGAGTGCTCTAGTTGTGTTGAACAGCTGGTTTGGATCCGCGATGCTCTGAATGCAAATTTGATTGCTGGACCAGTTAAATTTGCATAATGTAGTATTTCAATTTATAATTAATGGATATCGCATCGCGGATAAATTTATAAGAAGAAATAATACTCTTATTTTATATATGTATAACTGGCAATCCATGGCCGGTGTTGTCCGGGATTTGTCCGGGAGGGGAGAAAATGTTTTACCCAGCCCCTGAAGAAGGCCCGGCAAAGGGGTAGTGGGGTGGGATAACTTATTCTATATATACATATTAAAAATGTGTTCGAAATAAAAAATGTAAGCTGCATATGCCTAATCTCAACCAAGTCAAAGATACTAGCATTAAAAAATGTTGTAGTTATTATTATCGTTATTATTTCTATTTTTTTTTTATTCCAAATTACACATTGAATGCACAAAATAAAAGGTCATCCAATTTCGAGCAGCCAGACTATGTTAAATAATTTAGGGCCTAAAGCAAAGATTTATTTCGAAGTATGTAGACTTATAGTTTTACATGATTTTGTAATATTTTCTGTAACGGCACAGAATTTGTACCCACTCCTTGAACATTATCGACTTTTAATTTTGTCAGGTATCTACCTAAATAATATTGTGGACTAGGTCTGTTACACACTGTATTCTAAAGTGCAACTGAGAAAAATTTGAAACAGATGAGATTCTACATAATAAAAATTTATTTAATACACAAAATAAACAATATGCCTTTTTAGAATGGGCGTACTGTGCAAAAAAACTTCTTCGGAAAAATTCTGGGAAACAAATATAAATTAAATAATTGAATTAACATAAACGGAAACATTATTTTACAATCAACGCCATCTGTGTACCAGTAGAGACTTTAATTGCTCAGTTCTAAAAACTACCACGACAACCCATGGTGCTCTTGTGTATTCGCCGTATCGAGCTATTCACATTATTCTGTTCTGTAAGCAAATTAATTACTCAAGTCATATAATTGGCTATTTACCGAATTGAAAATTTCTTTCGGTTGATCTGTTTTGTATGGAGTTGTTACATATACTGTTTTTTATAGAATGACATTAGAAAGGCTTACAACTGCGTGCAAATTATTTGTCTACTTCTCCTTTTACTAATTCACGAATTTACTAATTTACTACACGAAATCTTACTATTTTTAACGTGTTGATTTCATGATTTTTCTTTAAATTTGGTGCATGGATCGATTTTTGTTTTAGGAAAAACAAAAAGCAATTGGAAGAACTATTTTCTACGTTAACCTTTAATAAAAATAATTATTTCCGTTAGTTATTACGTGAAGAATATTCAAACAATAAATTAATCATGTTCAGTCATAGAAAGTCTTTTTACAAACATTCATACATTTTTTATACGGGTAAGAAGGTATTGTTTCACGATAAAACTTAAACTTTAAAAACACTATTAATAGTACTCCAAAATTATAAATAAATACATGGTAGGGTCGTATAAACGACGGATTCATTTTGTCCAAAGACGTTGGTTAAAGGAAAGTACATATACTGTATTACATATATTATATATGATTGTATAATATCATTGGTAACAGCATAACCTAAAGCTATACTTACTGCACGCCACTGCTTATCAGGTACCAAATCCCAAAAATATCCCCAATCGCATGGTTATGAAAATATTTATTATTATGGTTCAGTGTTAAGATTCTCAAACATCTTTTTTATGAACTTTCAGAGAAATTTAGGAATGTATTTTAACATCTAGTTATTTTGCTAAAATGATGCGTTTTAATTTTTACTGACAATGATAGTAAGAAGCATGTATGTAAGCAAGATTTGTATGACTCTGTTCATGAACTGTATTCTAGGCATCGTATTCTTCCTCTGTACTGACAACGCGCGACAACCTTTAGATTTGTTCACTAAAACAAATACAGCTGCAATTTCTCAAGATCTGAGATTAACTAAACAGTACACACGTTCTCTAAATATTTGTGTACATAGCCAGGGTCGGATTCGCGACCTTACGGCCCATGCGACTTTGATCTCTGAGAGTCAGTAAAGATCTCCCGGATTAGACTAATGCATTCAATACGTATGTACATACTGAATGCGACACTAATTGGGGAGCGAAACATATGCGATAATGATCGGTCTGTAAATTTTCGAAAACCGACCCAATCAAAAATTCAATTGAAATCATTTTCAAATATTTTTTTTCAATTGGTATTTTTGTAACATGACTTAAAAATAACACAGCATGTTGTATAATAAAGTATTTTCTATAAAAGTGGATATATATATAAAAACCTACCAGTTTACAAAACGTGTGATTTATTAACGCACCAGATATAGGTACTCTACATGATGACATTATAATAAATCTCATTTGATGTATCTCTCAATGTTGAAATTAACATAAGAACTACTAATCAGTTTAAAAAAATACTGGTCCTATTACATACAGAACAAAGTATTCGTTTCTCTATATTTGGATGCTAGTTTAGTCAATCTTCAGGTTACTTTTACAGTGTAATGATGTTGTTAAATTTAAAATTAAAGAGAGATGTGCGTATGGGCAGTTATTATAACGAAAAATTTCAGTACGTACGCGATTAATTATTTAAAATATAACTATGATGTACGATGAGTTCGAAGTTACCAATTTATTAGGAAGAACTAGAAATATATAACGTTGTCTTTTATATACAAATTTTGCAGTCCATGTAGGGTACACGTATTGTTTAAAGTATAAATTACTCAGCCCATACAGAGCGATGTACATAACAGATTTAATTACATAGTACACGTGATAGTTTAAAAAATCCGCGTGGACTGCGCAAAAAAATTGCGCGGTAAAGCGTATACAAATTTGCAAATATGTGTTGTTTTGCCAAAACTGTGTGGACTCGTTTGTGCATAGTAAAATATGATATCATTATACTGCATACGTTTTAGATATATGTTGATATAAGGTGTTGTATTCATATCGTATTTAAACATATTCGTATAGTTATATGCACGAACAATATTTTAGAATAATAAATAGTTTATTGCAGACTAGTTTAGGATGTTTTTTTTAGCATGGGTATAGTTTAAAAAAATACTCAAATCAATGCCGTGAGTCTATCCGCCTCTGTACATGACAACATGACAAATTGAGAAAGTTGGCGGACCTTTCAACTTGAACATTTATCCACGTCACGAGGCGCCGCTCATTTTCGTGGACAATGACTTGCTTTCTGCCAGTACATGATGTATCATCATCTGATCATCTCGGTCTCTAGGAAGTTCAAGAGCAAGGCTGTTAGACGATGACCCCATGACCCATTTATCGCCGACAATGACTGTTTCTATTGTATTTAAAGCCTGCGTATTTTCATCGCTGTTTCTTTTGTTTGATCCATTGTTAGACATCGATTGTTGTTTTGTAAAGTACTACATTTATAGGGGTGTTTAGGGTTTTTTTTTAACCATTTACTGCAGGCATTGAATACCCAACATAATACAATGGAAATATATTTTTTTTCTTCGTATATCAATCTGTTTTAATTCAAACACGTCAATTCAATCACTTCACGGAGACAAGTATGACTCGATATAAAATTATAAAATGCATTTGTTCGTCACAAATGAAAAATGAGTGGGAAATTCATATTATTATGGAGAACATATTCCTATTGTGAAGTTGTAATTATTCAGAACACAAAAAAAGTGTAACATATAGGTTCGAAGATTTGTCGCTGTAGCATAGTTTGTAATGCACCTTTCCCGGATTGTAAAAGAGATCGCGGTAGCCCAACAACAATATTTATCGATAAAATTGATTTTATTTGTATATCTTTATAATTAATACATTTAATTAGTATTGGAAATTCATATATTTCATGGAAGGGAAATGTCAAACTCCTTTGAAAGTGTACACAAGACCAACGTAGTTAACAAAGAAATCTATTGTCAGGTATTTGAAAAAAATGCATCATTTAAAGTGATTTAAATTAATCAATAGATTATACAAAAGCACTTAGGTAATAATAATTTCATTATGATTCATTTTCAAAATTAAATCATTCAGTTACTTTTCTTGACGTTTCATTTGTTGTTGGATATTAAATAGGGTGTGCAGTCGAAGACAATCTAGTTCAGAAAAAACGACGATTAATATAACGGCACTAAACAAACTGCCAAGGAAAAACGTTAATAGAATGATAAATTGTTACGACTAAGAAAAATGGGAATAAATGCAAACTAGACATGCAGTCGATGTCGACAGAGTTTAAATAATGGTTTATAAACATAATAATAAATTAATGCATGGGTTAAGCGCATATAAGCGGTCTAAAATAATTAATTTCTAAACGAACGCAAACTATTTATTTGCTGCTTACTCCTTCGTGGTGATTTAAATTGGATTATACATATATCACAATTCTTTAATACTGTATTTTTACTTTTTACAATTTACAATTTAAAATTCCATTATCGAATTACCGATAATTTCGGTAAATTATTTTTCACTCTAATATAATAATACTTTTTAACTACGATATTTGCAGAAAGCAGGATCGTTGAGTGTTTTGTTGTACGGTTCGTCTAATTCATTTTGCACGGCGCAATTCAATGTGCGCACATGCGTTGGGAATCCGAGACTAACCATAGCAAGAATCATTAGTCAAGCTTTACGGTACTTTATTGATTATTATGCATACCTTGGCGGCTATTCTATCTTTTTAGTGTCCTATGAAGTTTCATGAAGTCCAGTTGTACTATAAATTGCTTCTTTCAACATTGTCACCGCAATCTCATTAATTATTAAAATAGTGATACATTAATCTGTAGGGTAAGTGATTTTTAAATAATCTCTATATTTTATTACTGTATAGTGTATTATTTTAAAAGGAGTAAATAGTTGATTCTTAATAAAAAAATCTAGCAATAATAGTATTCATTTTGTTATTTTATATCATAATATAATGCCATAATATTCACTTTTTGACACCTTTATTTAGAACTTTGGTTTAGATCTGACAAAGGCTATAAGATTGATTGTACAGAGAACAGATAGATTGGCAGGCATTCAATTATATGTATACAGATAAATAAAGAAATATACTGTTTGCACTGACATAATGATCTTTTAATAATGCCATTAAAGTCTCACGTCATCAATGCAAACCCACGAACCAGAACGTCTCCAAGGTAAGAATGTCACTTCTTCGGCATCATTGAATAATATACATTTCAATATGTTTACCACACACGTGGGAACTTTATAACCGTGAGATGACGAATATATTAATAAACTTACTTAATCCGTACTAAACCTGTTATCCATATATTATTGGTTTATCTTATAACACATCCTAGCTATGAATTCACAGTTACTGAATGAGTTAAGATCTAGTCTAGTAATGAGATCATTTCTGCCGCTGATTTAGAAGATATTTATAACCCGACAGACAGTTAGGAATGTTGAAGGGAAACAACTTCTAACAGAAGTTCAGAAATATTTTCTTAGTCTTGTTCATATGTAGAATATCTGAAAAGAATACTATGAACAGGTCAGTGGCATAATTACATACTGTGACATTACAAATTAGGGTCACCTTCGAAATTGCCCCGTCACTTGTTTTAATGCCAAGCACGTCGTAATCATAATTATTTGCCCTTACGTTCGTATCGCAATCTGTTTTCAAGGTTATAAAAATGGTCACCATCTATGGTTCTTTTTCAAATCATTGAGGAGAGTTGTCAAATTTTCATTGCTGCGACCAGCGTTTCTAATGTGTAACTGTGACCAATCCAGCGTAATCAAAGGGTAAATATTTTATATTATTCAATCACTAGTGCATAATTTACCATAATATGTTGATCGAATCGCATGGTGAATAATCTTTACAGGAAACGAGATATTTTCCTTTGGTTACTCCCACCTTCCGTCTCTTCCACCTTAGGTGACATTTTTTACTTCATATTACCAGAGGCTACTTTACATCTGATCTTCCATAATTCTGCATACGGATCCTATTGTGTCGGCCTGGATGCTGAGGATCAACCGCGATGATGGGCCAAGGATATGGGATGCACAGACGGGCTTGGACCGGAGTGATGCCATTTATTGTAGCATCTGGTTGTCACCTGCCTGCATGAAGAACGTCAAACTGTCGCCCATCCCGACGAAATGAGGATTCGTTAAGGGGAATTGTATTATATTTAGATTTTAGCTTCCTTTATGTTCTATTTATGATTAGATGCCATTTTATAATGAACAACAC
Organism: Eubasilissa regina; assembly: GCA_022840565.1. NCBI lineage: Eukaryota > Metazoa > Arthropoda > Insecta > Trichoptera > Phryganeidae > Eubasilissa > Eubasilissa regina. Next base: position 29,466,288 of record JAINEB010000006.1, on the reverse strand, counting down.
CTTTTTATTTATCACCTCCAGGTATTATTTAGGTATAAGGATGAAGGAAGAATGTGACAAAATAAGGTGAGTATGTGTTTCTAAGGTGAAAAACCTGTGAATCTTGTGTTCACCACTGACCAACCGGTGAGAGCTTGATGAACTCTTTTTGAGCAATTAATTTTATTTTTTTTATTAAACCGTGAATATTATAAAAAACAAGAGACCAATTTTTTCTCATTATTTAATTGATTAAACCAGGTATTGTTTAATATTAATGTCATGTATAATAAAATAAAGAGTGATATTATAAAATATTCATATGTCATTTATGATGAAGAATTAAAAATGAAGAAATAAGGAGAGAACGTAAAGCTAATTCTGGTATAGTGAATAAGATTAAAAAAGGATCGCTTAAGTGATTTGGTCATATGGAAGATACATGATGCAAGTGTTGATGGTACCAGAAATAGAGGACATCCGCGGAAAACTTGACACAGCCAAGTAAACCAGATACTGGAAGATGGTCCTATTAGAAGACTCAATAATTGACGAGCTTGTATGAGAAGATGAGGCGAGAATAGAATGTAGAGATAGAAAAGTATGCCTGGTTTGTTTCTAAACGTCTGCTACTCATAAACGAATTTAACTTTTCATCCTTCAGAATACAAAACCTAATGTATCAAACATCGGAGATTAAATATATTCGTTATGAATATATTTAAATATTGTATCGGACAATGATGAGAGCATATTCCTATTCAGGGACAAAGGTTCATTCTGTCAACTGTACACGACGGCTAAATCTTTCAATGAAAGGGTATCTATCGAAGCCTCTAGTTGAGTTGTCAATGCCAGATGTCAACCAACACGTGAATACGTAACGGTGGTCAATGACACGTCGTTCAATAAACCTTGCCATTTGCTGAAAGCCTCTTAGAATTAACATTTATCAATAGTTTTTCTTATCCAACACGATTATTGAATGGCTTCGAATAAATTTCCAGCTTCGTAATGTATTATACATTATGTATTGCAGGGAGACGTGCACGAGTACCCGGCAGTGGGAAGATGAAACCAGATCAAATGCGGCGGAACTGGGGCCAATTAATTAAAAAAATATCAGTTCTTATTCTACATTTTAATATAAGTATTCCTAAAATAGAGTACCTACCACTTAAAATCTGCGATGGACAGTAGGAATTTGTAATTAAAAAGGTATAATACAATAAAAAAAGGATCTTTGGAATGCGTGGAAATGAAACATATATATCTTAAACACAAATTAATTGTATTAATTAGAAAGATATACATATAAAATCAATTTTATCGAAAAATATTGTTGTTTCTATCGGATTTTGAACCTGGATGTCTTCCTAGCCGATGAAAATGTATTAACCGATTATGCTATACCAACACAGTACATTGACGACAAATATTTGAGAGCAATGGATGTATCAATTTGAAAAGTATGACATATAGGTTCGAAAAATTTTAATAAATTTAATATCGATAGAAAGATTCAGGTTCGAATCCCGGCAGCAACAACAATGTATTTCTAATTAATACATTTAATTGGTATTAAAAATATCACAGACTGTCTGTTCTTAATAATTACAACTTCACAATAAGAATGTGTTCTTAATATTATCTAGACTACTTCCTAGTTATTCATAAAAGAATTGCGGTTTTTATACTACAATATCATTTTAAATGTAATTTATTAAGATATATTAATTAATTTGTTTTTGTTGGACAGTTAGGAGTCCTCTTTATTTATTTATTTATTGATTTGGTCGTTTAATTTGCATTAATTTAATCCTTCAGTAATGAGAATAAATTATGTAATATATAACATGTATTTCAAACAGCGCACAATTTTAACCAAGTAATGGAACCACTTCTGTTCTAATGCAAGCCTTCAAGATGAACAGGGTCAACGTTGTCCTGCTACTGTTGAAAACGAAGAATTGAATACTTTAGTGAATAAAATCCACAACAAACCGATTATATTACTCTTACTTCACAACTACTTTAATCTTTTTAAGCACTATTTACAGCAAAAAAATCAATAATAGAAAATCTATAAAAATAGTATTTTTTTATTAAACTAAAAGAATTATATATCAGGCATAAATAAGCTTGCGAAAATGCGTCAAATCAAATTGTGATTTTAAGGTTTTTTAATAATTCTTAATAATAATAATATTCAAAAAGAATATGTCTACTCACGCTGCGATCTTTGTCGTAAAGTAAATTGTGGACTATTTTAAAAGTCAAAGAACCAAGATATATGTGTGCTTTCTAGATTTGAGAAAAGCTTTTGACCGTATCAGAGATGACAAATTATGGATGAAACTGCGCGAGCGAAACGTTTACCAACCACTTGTAGACATACTTGACAGGTGGCACAGGCAGCAAGAGAACTCAGTGCGGTAGGAAGGCGCCGACTCCGAGCCATTTTACCTGCGCACTGGGGTGAGGCAGGGCTGGTGCATGTCGCCAATCTTTTTCAATATGTACATGGATGAATTAGCTTCTTCAATATGTACAAAAATTGGCTACCACGTGGTCGGGACAAATATGAACCACATTAGTTATGCCGATGATATGATTATACTGGCGCCATCCACAAAAGCAATCCCTCGATAATATCCCTCTCGTGTGGCTGGACGGGACGAAATTGTGCGTTTAAAATAAGATTAAATACCTTGGCCATATATTCAATGAAGATGGATAAGACGATGATGATATAGAACGACAGCGGAGATAGTTGAGCGTTCGTGCAAATATACTGTCACGGCGTTTCTATTGATGGAGTAAGGAGGTGAAGAGGATCCTGTTTAAATCGTTCTTCACCAGTATGTATATCTGCGAGCTATGGTCGAAATACAAGCAAGTGACGTACAATCGTCTCCGAACTCATATAGAATACTGTTCAGATTGACGCGTTATTATAGCGCATCTACAATGTTCGCCGAAGGCCGAATACATGGATTCGTTCCGCTTCTGAGACATCGAGTTGCGAATGTAAAACTGCGACTGAAACTCAGCACTCAGCACCAACTCTCTAGTTCAAACGGCGCTCTCACGGAAACCTGGTTACCTGACCAGATAATGGCAACGACTACAAACTAGCTATGTTTGTATATGTATGTGCATACTCGTATGTATGTGTGAACTTTTTAAATATTTTTTTTTTGCGTTTCTTTTCATAACATAAATATTATTTTGTTACTTAAATGTATTATATAATATGTATCATCTTTATGGCGAATCAGGTCTTCATAAAAAAATACCCTATTATTATTCTTATTAATGCAATAATTAAATAATATAAACAAAATTTGCTACATTTCCTTGTCTGCAGAAGTAACAGATAGAAAGTCAAGATCAAGGACTGTTTGGAATGCTGTGAAGAGGAGTCGTGCAACAAGCTGGCCTTTTCCTCTAAACAAGTTGAAGGTAAGTGAGCTACAGTAATTGCATATCTCCATTCATAAAACATTATGTTTAATAGCAAGAATATCGATATGATATTAAATAATATTGTTTTGATTTCTTTTGTGATTTTTTACTGAGTTGAGTTTACACTAAGTATTGTTTAGTTGTATTGAATAAGGTGAACCAAATATTTAAAGAATACCATTTAAAAATTAATAGCCAAAAAATCTAGAATTATGGCAACAATCAGAACAGGTCATCTTGAATATTAGCATTGAAAATGAGCAAGTGAAAAACGACAAATATTTAGGAAGTAGAATAATGCAAGATGCCAGAAGCGTAGAAGTGGAACCTGGACAGAGGTTGAAAGGGAAAGGATAGAAAAAATAAGCTGAACCCAGAGAATTAAAAAATTTATTGATCGATCAATGAATATCTCAGAAATGTAATTAAGAGAAAAATTAAGGGAGGAAAACAGAGGATAACCCTGAAAAAAATACATCCAACAAATAATTAACAAAGCAAACAACTTCTGATGGTGTTCAGGACAAACTTAATTCCTTAATATGAAAGAATTTACCACTATAGAAAAAAAAATATATATATAATAATACTACCGAAAAATATCGGTTAGTTTATATCGTCATTTATTTTATTATTTTTTAATTTACCAAATACAGAAAAATTTGGAAGGTAATTTATTGGCCTACCATTAAAATAAACAATTTACCTTATTGGGTACCGAAACACAAAAATATTTTTAACGAAGTCTCGAACACACTTTATTTTTATTTATCTATTTTTTAATATCAAAAGATTACATTTAAAATAAAAATAATTTCTTCACTAGATAGGGTCTGTTTCATGTTATATTTTATATTGTTAAAAATGTGTATTTAACTAGATTAACACAAATGACAAAGTGGTTTCATTTTGTTTTTTACCCACATCAAGCATTCACATTAATAATTTTGGTATAAATTAATTAATCACTTTTAATCCTTTAATATCTAGTGGCAATTTATTATATATTCGCAGTGCACAAAATAAAAAAGATCGTTGCCTAAATTATGTGTTCATTTTTAGCACTAAAAAGTTTCGAAATTTTACTTCTTGTTTCCTTTGATTCGGATCATGGATATTAAGTTAAGTTTTAAAAAAATAATTTTAGAATTGATCTGATATAAAATTGTCTTATGTTCAAAACTTGAAATGATCTAAAAAGTTCTTCAGATTTATATCTAAATGGTATCTTGTTTATCACTCTGATGATCTATTTGTGAGCCTTAATTAGCGAACCCATTAAAGTAAGAGCTGCGCCGCCCCATGCACATATTGCGTAACTGATGAGACTCTGACGAAGTGAATAGTACATCATTTTTAATAATTTAATGTTCATGGAGCTGCTCAAAATTTTGAATATATAAATTCATTTCGGACTTTGTAGGACTTTGACGGATAGTAAATTTTCATCAATTGTTATAGGTGATAGCACCATTTATTACGGTCCAGAGTCAAGACTTTACCCTCGTACATAAAATTCTTGGAAATGATTCGTTTATTTTATGTGAAGCATCGTAAATATTTTGGAGATATTTTAATATTTATTTATTTTATCAGAATGCTTAGTGCGCGATAACAAAATAAGTATCACTGCATGATCCTAAGATGAATAGATTTTAGAAAATGTAAGTTTTCACATTTTCCATCATTGTGCATTTATTTAAAAAGGTTTTTTGTAAGACTGAATTTTAATTGATGTTAATTTATCTCACTGTTTGACTTTAGTGAGTTCTGTTGTCAAACATCTGTAGTGCCGCTTCTTGTATTGACAATCTCTCCTGGATGTCGGTACTACACAGTGCTTGTTCGTATCTCTAGCCATCATTATAGTACAATCAATTTCTAAAATGTATCTACAACCGCAGTAAAAGCAAATTATTTTGTAATTATGGTTATATAAAGTGAACTTGAATTAAAATGCTTTAAAATATTACTTTTAATAACGCGAGTTATGCGCGTATTTATTTTGTGTTCATTCAATACAAGCTTTCAGCGCATCGTACGAAGAGGAAATGGGCCGGCATCGAAAAGGACTCACAATCGTTCGATACAGCAGTCATCCGATGGTATTCGAGGGGAATTAAGATGCCGACATGCCGTCCTAAAACCAGTTGGGCTAATGAAATCTTCAAACTTTGTAGAAATAAAGCGGAAGCGAATAATAATGGTCAGAGAAAGTGGAAGATACTTAAGGAGGCCTTCATTCAGCGGTAGGTATATAACGGCTAATGATCTTGATTATATTTTTTCTATATTAATTTCATATCTAATACGTATTGTTATTATTTTGGTCTATTTACTGTTAACTAATCTATTTTTACTTAAACTATCAGAAAGTGATCAACAAAGAGCAACTGACATTGGTCGCTTCGCGGCCAATGGTGGCAAGGGTGGTATTTCACTAAAAGTTATCTTTTTATGTGAAAAACATAATTTATATTTATATGACGTAATAATACTGCATCACTTGCACAAAATCAGGATACAATTAATAGTTTTTCGCCCGAATAAAATTATTACTACTACACAATGAAAATAATAAGAAAGAAATTTCTTGGTTATACTGCGTCTCTAACAGAACCAATCTTGTCCCAATATTTCGGGTAAATCTCATTACCCATTTTCAGGGGATGGCTTATCGGTGAAGTGTCGCTCTGAAATGATCGTGGAACATGGAATTTTCAGGCCGGCAGTTTAGCGCTAAGTGTAATCACTAATCTTTACTTTGTATAATTAGGATGTTTCGACTTGATTTTTGGCTTCTGGTAATTTTACAGTGGTAGCAATTTTATGTTGAATAAAAATTCAATTTCTTTGATCACATTACTCATGAAGTTTATCAATACATAGTACTTCAAACGAGTAACTAAATTGAATTTTCTAAATAAATTAAGAAAGAATTACATTTTAGCTTCTAAAATTTAGTACTTTTATTGACAGCAGAAGACCGCGATGAATGGAGAAATAGCTAGTACGTAGTTATGCAATGACAATCGTAGAACATTCAGTGACACATACTTACTTACCATCACGCTGTTTCTCCCGGGGGTAGGCAGAGAGGATAGAGCGTCACACACACTCCTCTGTCCTGATACAATTCTCGCCTCATTCACACACATACATCTTCTAATACAAGCTCGCCGATTATTGAGGCTTCTAACAGAACCATCCTCCATTATCTGGTTTATCTGGTCGTGCCAAGTCTTCCGTGGACTTCTATTTCTGGTCATATATCTTTTTTACCATTCTCTCCTCATTCATCCTTTCCATATGACAAAACCACTATACTAACACATTATACTAACATCAGCTTTACATTATTTCTTTATTTCTTCATTCTTTACTCTATCATTAATAGATTTGCCACGTTACACAATTTTATACGTCTAAGTGATCTCATTTCCACTGCATTCAGTCTACTTTCGTTCCTCTCCTGCCAGCTCCAGGCTTCACTTCAATACATCAGTGTTGGTACCAGGATTCCATTGTGCACCGCTAGTCTTGCCTCGGTTGACGAATTCCCGTTAGGTATAATTCCATTCAAAGCGCCGTTCACTTTATTTCCTGCAGTCACCCTCCTTTCGATATCATTCTCAGCCTTTCCGTTTCTATCAAACATACTTAATTTAAAATTTACCCATCAAGTCTTGCACTGAACGGGCGACGGCACATTAAACTGAACGTGACGCTGTTGAAGAAAACCTCGCGCTTTGTCATCATCCATCTTCCATAGTCCATTAACTTCAAAAATTGTTGCCAACTTGACAGCCGATGAAGTGTGAAAAGTGCAATAATTTTGTCCGGCGATTCTCTCGCCGCATTCACTCCCGACACTTCAACAGCTACGATTTATGACACTCTTCGTAGACCAATTCTCGTCAATTTGTAACGATAATTATAGTCGCAGACCACAAAACAGATTCAAAGAATTTAAGTCGCTTTTGCCGCCGACGCCAGGTTGCGGGAAAATTAAAACGTACCAGCCATGACTGGGAAGAGGCGGTTAATCTGAAGGGAGATGGAGTGTGGAGACGGAGGGTACACTTGAATGATTCAGAGTAATAAGACGTTGCGATAAGATTGCTTCCTATTGTGCACGGTTGCTGGGTACGCCGAGCAAGGAGGAATCATGTTACACCATATCATACAAATTCCACCGGTACAGCATACTCTCAGATCTCCAGAGATTGTATTATAAATAAGTTTTTGGATGTTTGCGTTATACAAGGTGTCACAAATTAATTTTTTCGAAATGAACGCTTAGTCGCCCGTACAGTAATTGCATCAAAATCTTGTGTTTATTCGTGTTTGAACATGTTTGAACTAATAGGTGCGCTGATGATTTCAAGCTGGTGGAGCCAACTTTTAGATAGATATTGTGAAGGTAAGAGATATCTACGTAATAATGTGAGAGACTTTCCGGCCAATTAGATCGTCCTATTAACCTGATGTACCTGTGATTTATGGCCATTTCCAAAATTAAAAGGGACTAAGATTTTCTAATATAACAGAATGTATTCAACAATATTCCAGAAAATTAGTTCTCGTATATTTTATTTACCACCCTTGTCTTCACATTAAACCGTACCACACGCACAAATCATCTCAGCGATATTTTCTCAATTCTATTAATGACACTACAAACATATCTACTATATTTTCACGCTTTCGTGAAATGTACGCACGTATTAGTTCAATCATGATTTAGATAAAGGCGTCTATGTGGCCATTCTGGGAATTGAATTATCACGCCTCGTGTGTAGGTGCACCCAAGAATCAAACAAACATTTCACGGCATAGTAATGATGTAATAAGTGGTAAATTGTGCTGACAGTGGTACACTGATTAAGACAACACTAATTTTTAAATTTTTCCATCAGATTTGCCAGTCATCATCTCTCAGCATCCGAAGAATCTCATTATTTACACACGTATAGTGATTGTTTCCACATCCTGTAACTTGTCTCTGAAACGATTGTTGCATCGGCTAAATACCCGATTATAAAAATTTCAGTTCAAAGAAAATGGCGACGGGCGTAATTTAAAATGGCGGACGTTCAGGAATAATTTAGTTTGAGAAGACAATAAGAATGAGACGCGGTTTGGCTGTTTGGGCGAATGAAAAAAGGTCCCATTGTGTGTGGCCGCACGCGTGACGGAGGGTCTGGTCTTGTCGCCGTCGTCTTGAGAGACTTGCGTCACGCGCGCGTCGCGTGCTACTCTCGATTATTGCTCAAGATTATTTTAAATATACCTTTTACCCGCCCTACGACGCGATGGTCAGATAACATTAGGCAAGATGTTAGGAGTAATTAGAATTAATTCGCCGAAGGTAGACTTTTTCTTGTAAAACATCTCATATTGCATTATCTACTGGGTTTAAATCTGGGCTGTTCGGTGGCCACGTGCCTGGCTTGATGAAATTAATATTCTCGCGACGAAGAGAGTTGATTGTATTTTTGGCTGTGTGAGATGGAGCTCCATACTGTTGTAATGTCCAATTATGCTGTAATGGCTAGCTATATTCCAGGTTTTGTTTTGAAACTCTTTGATCATTTTCTTAGCAACCCAACGTTTTTCTTCGTCTTTCTTTTTAATTTGTTCTTTCAACGCAATTAAAACGGTCTTCTACAGTGATTTTTGTCATTTTGGGCAATAATTTGAGAAAAACCAAATATAAACAATGGGAAAATTAATAATCAAAGATGGCGGCCGGAAATTGTCGAAATACAACATAATATAGGTAAATAGGTAAGTAAGTAAATTAGTAAACTATTTAAGCTATTGTTGATATAATTAAACTAATTTTGATATAATTATATCACAATGTTCTCACTTTTTTGGGCCACCCTATATATATAAATTTTTCACCTACATTAAACTACAAATTTCATCCCTGTTTTTCTAGCTCCCAGCTACACATACAGCCGTGCCAGTAACACTACTCAATTATGCACCGTTTAATCTTGCTTCATTTGATAAATTTAATTCAGCAACTATTGCACAAAGCGTCGTTCACTTTATTCCCTGCAATCTTTACGATATAATTTTTTTGTAAATTTAAATCAAACACACCATTGTTTAAAAATGCATTTAATTGTTTATTTTTTTAACAATTAGAAATAGATTTTGACATACTTAAGGGAAAGTTTCGACATCGGTGGTGTGATCGTCTCGAATACGTAAAATTTTATTAATACGATTAGTAATTATAGGAAGTCAATGCTCTTGATAACGAAACTTGTAACAACCATCATTATATAATAATGACAGGTGGAACGAACTGTCTTACGATGATGACAATTGATGATGTGACTATCATCACAAAAAAGGACTGAAGTGAGGCATTTTACTGACACTCCGAAAAAAATGACAAACTTATTAAAATACCAACATGTGTAATAGATTATTATATTAAAGCATTTCTACGTATTGCAAATGATAAGGCGACTTGAATAATTTAAGATGTGAATAATAATAATAATATTGGATAATTTGTATAGCGCCATTTTCATAAAAATACTTTCATCTCAAGGGCACTCTACACATCAACCGTTTATAGTTACATTATCTTTGTTTATAAAATTAAAAATTGTTATTTTAAGCTATGGAAATGATTTTTTGAAAAGATGCGTTTATAGTTTATTTTTAAATAAAGTCTCTGATGCACTGTTTCTTATGATGCAGGGCAAAAAGTTTAACACTTTTAGGTCTGCCACCGTAAATGTCCGTTCACTAAATTTAGACTTCTGGCAATGTTTGGTCGGTTCTACAACCCTTCCTGCGGCTGACCTGAGAGTTTGACGTCTATCATTGAAATTGTCTGGGATACAAAGCTCTTGAATATGTTATGTGTCGCCTTGTACATCAACCAGCACAATTTAAATTCAACACTTTCAGGGAATCGGAGCCAATGTAGCCGATGTTAAAGGGATGTTATATGAGGGAATTTAGAGACTCCATATATTATCAAGAAATATTGGCAAGCCAGCATATATGCTGTTAACAATATTCCACATGTGGATCTACAGAAGAATGCTTAAAATTAGCTGGATGGGTAGAGTTACGAATGAGGATGTTATGGTTTGGAAGAATAAAGAAAAATAAGTATTTAAAACGGTAAAAAAATCCGAAAACTTCAATAGAGATATCTCCGACATGTGATGAAACATCAAGATAGGTATGATATCTTGCACCTCATAATGCAGGGAAAAATTGGTGGAAGAAGGATAACATCATAGCTAAAGAACCTGAGGCAATGCTTTGGTCAGTCCACAAAGCGAAAATAGCCAACGTCCGTTGAACGGATAAGGCAAGGGATGAAAAAAACATAAAGTTTCAAATTTAATAAATTACATGTATTCACAAACATAACAAAACAGTTGATTTACGTGCTGGAAGCAGCTGTCACGCAACTACGCTGCAACACAACATCTCAACTGCAAATGAACACGAACAAGGAAATGAGCATTGTCATTCAGATATAGTTTTCCAAAAATGTATTTTCAAACAGAAAACACTGCTATGTATTTAATATGTTTCATCCTCCAAAATTTGTGAAAAGTTAGTGTTATTATTGAAGAACGATTAGCATAATAATCTCATTTGGACAATTGGGTGACAACGCACACTTTTTGACTCTCCGCTTCATTTGTGGTATTGAAGTTAGGAGAGTATAACAGATCAGGTGTTCAGGCGTCTATGTAATGATAAGAATAAGATAAATACAAGAATATAACAAATACTAAATTAATGTATTAATTATAAATATATACATATAAAATCAATTTTGTCGAAAAATATTGTTTTAGCACTTCCCCATTTTGGAAATGAAGATCCAGGTTCAAATCCCGGTGACGCTAAAACAATATTTTTCGACAAAATTGATTTTATATGTATATATTTATAATTAATACATTAATTTAGTATTTAAAATATCACAGACCTATGTTCTGAATAATTACAACTTCACAATAAGAATGTGTTTTCCTTAATAAGAATATAACAATTTGTCCAATGTCTTTCTTAAAAGTAAATTTTAAGTCTTTTAAAACTATTAAAAATACCAAATATATGTGCACTTTTTTATTTTGAACAATGAAAAGTGACACGACTTCTACATCTAGCTACCAGCAGATGTGCGATGCACAAACCAGTCAATAGGCTAACCAGGATAGCCCCTAACTGAAGAATTTGTTCACCAGCATGTTTGTTTATTTGATAACAATAATACTGATTCACAATTCTCACGGCAGTCTTACAACACCGGGCTGGTCTGCTGGCCTAACGACCCTCTAATTTAGGATAACCAAACCGCGTAATGGCGAGGAAGCTAGTAGTCAAGTCCAATTATTATTACATCAAACTAGATAACTTGTCAAAAGTAATATCGTTATCAAGTATGGCAATCTTTATATTAAAATAGCAAAGTTGATCTACTGGCAAATTAAATAATATAATAACAATTAAACACAAATTTTGTTTTCACTTCATTCAGTGATTGCACCACTTTGGCTAACAACGAAGTTTGCGGCAATTAAGCGGTAGAGAATAAAAGATCGAATACAATGTTTAATTGTATATTAAAACTGTAAAATACAGTTTATAGATGAGCTGCTAAGCAATTATCACTTAATTGCACCTAGCTAGTAAAATATATACCGATAATTGTCATGGCTGTGAGCTATTAAAAGGTTTGATGTTGTCATTAAATTAATTGATTATCTTATCTCATTGGAACTCAATTATTTAAACTCTTTGAAAATGTCAGCGCTGTTTTAATACCGTCCTTAAATTATAAAAGCATTACCTTTTAAAAGTACCAATATGAAAAAATTATACATTACACGTTTCAAAATAGCCTTTTGATGTGTACATCTTGAAGTTTACTTCAGTACTAGGCGACACTTCAAAAATCTTGATGTAAGTTTGCTCTACAGGTCCGAAACGAAAAATTTTTTTATCATTCTAACCAGAATATACTTTCGTCCTACCAAAACATCAAATCATCGCCGTACCGCACACCACGCGAGGAGGGACGGTGCACAGCGACCATTTGGGCGTCCGCGGAAAATTCCAATCAGTGCAGCTCGGGGCTCCGAATAGCTAGAATGCTGGTTTTAGTCTTAAACGATTGATCTACGTATTGCAATTCAAAATATTTAACTAGTTAAAAAGTTAAAAGTCAGTAAAAAGCTTCAAACAATAAAAACAATTTTTAAAATTTCACAATGTCAGCTAAAACTTGCACAAAAACTAATATGAAATATTAAAGTCGCACGGCATCGGAAAAAGTTTCTCACCAACTATCCAAGGATATACTATTGTCAGTGGTTGAGAGGATCAGGAGGTACAGAGCACGCAAAAATACAATTATAATTCTTTCTACTAAGTTTACGATAATATCTTACGTCAATTTTAAACTTACTTTTAAAATTAGCAATATTAACTTTATGGTTAAAATTCATATTTTTTTTATTTATTAGAAACATTAGACCGGCATTTTAAACAAATAATAATATAGAAAATTTACTCATAAATTCTAAAGACGAAGATGATAAATTTAACAATTCTGGTGTCTATAAACTTAGTTGCGAGGATTGTGCTGCATTTTATATTGGTAAAACGGATAGAAATTTTAATATAAGAGTAGAAGAGCATTTGAGATTTTTGAACAATAGTGGGTTTTCAGAATTTGCAAATCATTTGATAGAAAATGGTCATGGTTTTGATAAAAAATTGGGGTTGTCAATTTTGCATATAAACGGCGTTGGTCACAAATTAAATAATTTGGAATCGTTGGAGATAAATAAAGCGTGTAAAACTTATCAAAAAAAAATAAACAACCAACTAAATTTAACTATGAGTCACATTCTAAAATTTTTTCCTAAAAATTATTTGACTAAATTTGTATCATGTAACAATTTGAGTTAGGTACTAAATTTATTTTTAAATACATATATTTTTTTATGTGTATTTCTGGTAAAGAAACAATAATATATGTTTTTAGTTATTTATGACATCCTGAAGAAAAAAATAGTATTTTTCGAAACCGATAGATGTATTTAAACTCAGTATTTAAGTGGTTAATAAAATAAAGATAATAAATAAAAAATAAATTTTTTTTAAACTTATTCAGTAACAATACGTTTATCAATTCATTTCTAACCCCGCTGCGATTTTTAATCTTTTTATTATTTTCAATTTATATTTACTGATTATTAATTAACTGTGTTTGAAGTGAGGCATATGATAAAATACTTGTACATACAAATAACAATTTAAATAAATAAATTAGGGTGTAATCCAGCCGCTAATCAACAAGACTTGGTGGAGCGTACAGCCATAAGAAAAGATGGGTGGTTCGCCGATCTCCGCTTCTCTCAACTGGCGATGATGATGGTAATGAGGTCAGAAGAAATGAAACACAAAAAATGTTCGATCTAGGGACACTGCGGCGACAGAATCGAAAGTGAATTTATTTAGCCACAAACAAAACATTCAATTCATTTATATTTTTCAATAAGGCATTATTATATATTTTTCCTAACATTTCGGTGAGGTGCCAAAACAGACTCCAGCGAGATGCATTTCATAAAAAAATGACAGTCTTTGTTTGCCGAAATCTATTTCACGTTTTTCTGGCGCCTCGTCGATGACTTAGCCATTTTATATTTTCAAATTACTGCAATAACCGCCTCGTGTCCTTATCACATCACTTTACTGGCGTCACTTCGGCGACCTCTCAATCCTTTGCGATAAAATAATATTTGGTTAAAATATTATTTTAGAAACAAGATATAAATTCATCATATTCTTTAAACCTCGATTGAGATTAATTTCACAGGAGACCTTTCAAATATGCGGAAGAAATTAATAACAAATAGATTTGATCTGTCGTCGCAACTCCTGGCACCATAAATCCTGGCATCATAAATCATAATAGAAGTGGTGCAACTGCAGTATGACAAGTCTTCCTCTTGACTACCTCACAAGCAATAATAATTATTAGTCCTACACTTCCTTGCGAAGAGAGCATCTCAGACTTGATGACTAGTATAAAATGTAAATGTGAAGTACTCTCGATGTTATGGGCGACGTAGGAGCACGAGGTGGTAATGAACTTCGACAATATTCAGCATTGAAACGGTCATATTGACGTCTATATAAACCAGCAACATTTAATCTCAGACTATGGAATTACGAATATAAGAGGCGCAATCCAAAATATATTCTACTAATGATTTTATTTATGGAAATGCCTTCGATAGCTGATTTACAGGTTTCTGATTGACAATAAGGACATGATATATGAACACTGCACTAACCTTTTTATTGTATTTGCTGTTTTTCTCGTCCGATGGTGTTGTTCTTTTAGCTGAGTAGATTTCGACCGACCGAGGTGCGCACAGATGGTTTATTTGGACCTCTGGACTGGTCGAAGCAAGGGATGTATTGAACCGCCTGTCGTTTACTGTCTTCTTGGCTCTCCGAAAAAAAGCGGCAATACTCACACACATGTATATTGAATCAGGAAACCCAGTGGGGCCAATCGAAGTAACAAGGCGCGTAAACAGATTTAAAACAAATAATTCAGCGGGCTGACAGCGGACAGCTGCAAAAACACGCCAGACACCACTCGATATTATCTCACATAGATATCAATATTACAACGGTTAAAGATTATTCTTGAAATAAATCGTTTTACCGCGACTGATACATTTTACAAGAAATGGCCTGGAAAAATCGTAAATCGATAAATTCTCGGACGCGCGCCTGTAAGTGATTGTAAATATTGATATTTTCTGCTGCTGGGGCTAAGTGGGGGTCGTTTATATAGCCATTCTAGCAACGGTGTTCAGCTATTTTAGGAAGGGGAAAAACCATAACTACACAACATCTTTAAAAAATAGGGAATATTGGACAATAATTTCTATACAGCACGAGCTCGTGATGCGTTCATCCTGATTTTGTTGGAACAGCACGTCTGCCCTTGAATAGTCTATTTTTAGAATGTACTTCCTGTGTACGCGAGATTTTAACGGAATTGTCTGATGCAATTGCGCGGAGTCAATTTTGATGATATTTAAAATGGTTATAAAATTAATTTTTCTTTTACAAATTCTTGATTATTAATATCGTAACGGTGGCATGTTATACAAGGTATAGATGTTTTTTTTACGAAGATTTAGTAATTAAGATCAAAGAATTTAAAATACGAGTATATTGACTGTGGCGAAATAATATACATGACAACGTTTCACTTGATTAAAATATTATTTTTTTACTGTAAATAGTTATCAATCTGCTTGAAAAGGTTGAAGTTGTCATGAAACAAGATGTTGTTTATCAACTCAAGCATTTAGCTATTTTTAAACTAAGCTTAATGTTTATTATGCTATGAAAATAGAACTAACGTGATGGCCTCCTGGAACGAAGCTCGAACCCCCGACCACTAGATTACTAAGCGAGTATCGTAACCACACAAAAAATTAAACATTTTCAATCCCATTTCTGAAAGATTGAAGAAGATAATGTAATAGCAATATTTGAATATGTCCAAGAACACACAATCACTGGATTTTTACCTACAAAGGCACTGTTATTAAACAAATATCAAATATCTCATAGAGGATAAAATAATTTTAAAAAAAAAATTAGATTCTCATAGTGATGACATATTTGTGTTTAAAAAAAATAGGGAAAAAGAATTATCAAATTTGGTCTATAGATGGCGATGGTGTAGTGGTACTCGAAGCGAGTCCACATACAAATATATATACAACTTTAAAAAAATTGATAAATGTGGCGTTTGAGTGGTGAGAATTGGTGAACGAGCCGAAGATAGGTTGTAAGCCCTGTAATTACCTCATACTTCCATATATTTTCCATTAAATGTAATAAAAAAAATGGCTTTGTCTCTTTGAGGTATCTGATATTTTTTTTAAATTATAAGCCCTATTATATAATTATAGTAGATTTCTAACTGTCCGTTCAAAGTGATATAATATTAAAATCAACCATTATATTCAGAACAACCTGAACAAAACTGAATAGCTGTCTATTTGTTTTTTATACAATCCTTCAATTAGGCACTCCTTCTTTCAATATTAATGTGTATTTTATTGAATGCCACCAGTTGCACTCTAGGATACTAAGAATTTTTTCTCACCGTAAAAGCATAGATGCCAGAAGAAACAGGATATTCGGAAGGAAGTTTGCACTCACCACAATCTCGATCTTCTGATACCTGCAAGGTGGACTGTAAACTTATGTTTATCACTATCTTCGTTCAGGAGTCCTAGTCCTTCAGATTGCACTGGATTAGACGCGACGTCTCAATTTAATATTATACTCCGATTCATTAATTACCGGTTCAGGGTCGCCGGTGGCGTGCCGGGTGACAAAAGGGAGGGTAGGTGGAGAGCACAGTACACTACCTTCGTTCAACAATAAATATATGTCCCAAACAACCACTATTTTAAATTATAACTAAATCTGAATCCCTGGCAACGTCACTAGCATATAATGTGAAGAAATATTCCACAGGGAGGGACAGATATTGTTAAATATTGATATTTAATGAAAAAAATAATAGGCCATATCCTGGAATGCACCTCATAATACGACCTGCCGCAGTACGACCGGTGAACTTGTCAAAATTACAACAATACGATTCCCGCCATTTCATTAACACCACAATGGCGGCTGTGTTGCCAGCCAGATAGCATCGCAAGCGTCGGCACCGCACACCAACGAATGATGAATTTGAATATGATTCGTATCAAGGATTCCTAAATTATGACAATTTACTACGCATGGTTGGCTAAGTCGTGAGAAAACACGACTTGTCGCCCCCTCGTTAACATGTGCGGGAGTGCGAAGAATTGTTGAAGTCTTGACCTCTGATTTAATTAAAATATTAGCCTTCCAGTATTTAAAACCCGTCCTATGACGGTTACGAAAAACTTATGTAGATTAAGTAAAGAAGTAAGTTCTATGAAAATAGGTCTATATTATTGATATTTGTAGCGTTAACTTTGTGGTTAGTCATAATTTAAAATAGTATTTATATTTAACATTGTTTACACCATTGTTAGTTGTTTATACATCAACCGGTTTCAATACTAACACATACTTATCAACAATAGCGTATAACTGAACTATTTCATAAAATTTAAACCACATACATTACGGGGTATAGGTGGTGCCTCGATAAGAGAGGGGAGCAACCCGCTATCTAATATATTCCCTATTTAAATGACTCCCTGCCAATCACCTCCCCACTCTTACTAAGACTCCGCCTATACCCCGCAATGGATGTCGTTTAAATTTTGTAGAATAGTTATAATTGAATTAAAGTGCTATAAAATAGTGCAAGAATTACTTATCACTATTAAGACCATTTGTAAAGGGTGTTAACAGTTTTCCAGTGACAGCCAATTTGACAGCTGACAATTGATTTGTGCTCAGTTTGGTTTGCCATTTTACAATGAATAGACTTACGCCAGAACAACACTTGCAAATTGTACAAATTTATTTAGAAAATCGTGGTTCAGTTCGCGAAACTTACCATGCGCTACGTCCAATTGATGGTTGATATAATCGTCCATCCGAGCAAGTAATTCGAATAACCATGGATCGTTTTCGTACCACGCATAATCTAATTGGTAATATGCATCCGCAGAGGATATTATTGAGGAGGACCCGAATGAGTCAATTTGCCATCGTGCACAGCAATGGATCCATGATTATTTACTTTTTCGTTCATTAATGTGAAAGACCTGTGATTTCAATAAGATAGCGCAACATGCCACACAGCGCTTGCCACAATCAATTCATTGAAGGAAACATTCGATGAGGGTATAATTTCGCGTAATGGATCTGTGAAATTGTCCTCCAAGATCGTTTAATTTAACAGTGAAGTCGCTAGTCTACGCCGATAAATCAGAGACGATAATTACTTGGAAGTCGACATTTGTCGCGTTATTGCCGATATACGACCCCAGCTGTTCCAAAAAGTGGTCGAAAATTGGACTTCCAGATTGCACTTTGGCACTTAACACTAATGGCATAAAATTATCTTTCCAATTAAGTCAATACCATGATTTGTATGTGTTTTATTTCATTTTAAAGTTCTGTACCTCTAAAAAAAATACCCTTCTTAGATGAGCTGTTAAATAATAATTACTTAATTGCGCATAGCTAGTAATACTCGCCTAGCTAATTAGGGTGGATTAGAATGTTTGATGTTATGATTTTGATCTACTTTGCAATCGTATTAAAATTTACATGAGCTCTGTCGTAATCATGGAACTGTGTATGACATTTCTTACAGTAAGTCCGAGATTAGGCTATTTCATACTTAAAATTAACGAAAATTTACATTCGCGGTACTCCGTCTGAAAAACGCAGCATTACTCAGCAGGACTCCTTGGCGTACCAGGAGCGTATCATCAGGCAGGACATCACAAGAAGATAGGGAAGATATTCTATTACTTATAAATAAATAACTTCACCTAAAACTGAATTTTATGAATTCCTTTTTTAAAGATTACGAAATGTCATTTGTGACAGTGCTGGTATCGCGGCGTATTGTTTCAAAGTTCTGTTAGGTTGGTGCGAGGAACGCAGCGGGATAGAATGAACGATGCATTGTTTTCGGAGCAGGTACCGTATGAGAACCTAGATGACAGTGTCAAGAGTAGATCAGTAAGGTCATTAGGGTAACCATTGAAAAAGATAGCAAAAACTGTTCAAGCACTATGCTAATTTGTGCATCGGTTGTGACCTGTGGTGGATTGGTGGTTAAGTCGGGAGATTAATCAGTCAGTGAGACCGAATTATAAATACAGTCATGTTTAATATGGCACGGTACTCAAATTAATTTTCTAAAATACTAATTAAAATTAATAAGAAACTAATAAGAAAAATATATCATATAAATAAATCAACATGCGTACGAAAATTATACAAAAGGAAGAGATAGAATGAGACTGCCATTCAGAAGGCCACATCTCAGAATAAATTGTGTTCAGTGCGATGAAGATTTTCAATGAAATACCAGATGATATAAGAAAGCAGAAGAAACCATAGATTCAAAATTAAACTAACCAAATATGTGAAAGATAAGTTATAGTAAAATGAAAAATATGAATATTTATTGTATTATAGCATGTATATACGAGGACTGTCTGAAACATTTCCAATCTCACCATGAAGATGGCAGAACTCGTCAAGAAAAGTTGTGAAACATGTTTGCACATGCTTTTAGCTATTTTAGACGCGCACTTGTTGTTTGACAATCGTTTGAGTGAGTCGATATGAGTGTTTTTTGTAAAAATGGAAAAAATCGAGTATCGAGCTGTTATTAAGTATTTATTTTTGAAAGGAAATACGCCTACACAAATTAAAGATGAGTTGGACGCTGTGTACGGGAACTCTGCACCATCATTTATCACGGTGAAAATTTGGGCGGCTGAATTTAAACGTGGTCCTACCAGTTTGGGTGACGATGATCGTTCGGGACGGCCAAAAACTGCAACCACTAACGATAACATCGCTCAAATTCACCAAATGGTGCTGTAGATCGTCGAATTAAGATTAGAGAAATATCAGAGGCTATGAATATGTCCGAAGAACGTGTTTGTCACATATTGAATCAAGATTGAGATATGAGAAAGCTGGCCGCACGTTGGGTGCCGCGTATGCTCACTCCAGACTAAAAACGTGTTTGAATGAACATTTCTAACGCTCTAAAATAAAAACACAGTCAAAACAGTGAACTGCGAAAGGAGAATTGACTCCAAAAAAAGTAAAGGCTGTTCCATCGGCTGGGAAAATGGTAGCGACTGTTTTCTGGGATAGCCGTGGAGTTGTCGCAATCTATTATCTTGAAAAAGAAAAAACCATTACAGGAGCATACCATTCATCATTACTTGACAGGTTGAAAGCAGAAATTGCGGTAAAACAGCCACGGCAATTTGTTTCACCAGGACAATGCGCCGTCTCACACCTCAGCGGTTGCCCAGGCGAAAATCTACGATTTACGGTTTGAACTGCTAGACTACCCTCTTTCCTCACCAGATCTAGCCTCAAGCGACTTTTTTTTGTTTCCTAAGCTAAAAGTTGCGCTCGGAGGATAGAGATTTTCGTAAATAACTATTCAACAGAAAAATACAGAAAAGTACTATTTGGAAGAATTAAATGGATGAGACCATCGCTGGGAGAAGTATATAGACTTACAAGGAGACTATGTAGAAAAATAAAAATAAATTTGAAGAAAAAATGTCTTGTTTCTTTTCAGACAGCCCTCGTATATCTATGAAATATTTTAAGAAACAACAAATAAAAATTCTGATTAACGTCGGTGTGATAAAATCACAAAGAAGTGCTCGTTGTATTGCCGAACTAATCCACCCTTGGCAATGATGAATATTTTTAACAACGCTTATTCAGAATAGCTGTTATTTGCAAACAACTTCCAGATGTATTTATGACAATACGTACAGTTAATTAAAAGCCAATTTGGTTAAAAGTCCTGTCAAAAAAATTAAATAAACCTGCCGATTGTTCAGTCAAGGCCTGCATTCTTCCGAATAGGAAAACAATTTTTGTTTTTTATAATAAATGCTTTGTTTTGTGCTACGCCAAGGTCCAACGTTTCCTCACAAGGTATGTCATGAGAAAATACAAAAGAACACCATTAAATAATTGAAATTGTTCTTAATAGTCATATTTTAGCACCTGGAGCGAGTGCAAGCTAATTGGTAAATAATGAATGGACCATTCGATCGGTGTAACCTACTTACATTCATGTATGCAATTCGGTGTTGATATTAAATAATGTGACCTCATTCTTTATACAACTTGTGATAGTTTTGGATTTGTTGTCTTTATGTGTTGCCATAGGTAGGTACTTTATTCACACTGTTATTTAAGCCCAATGTGTCGTATGTGTTGCATGGTGTAACAGACCTAGTCCACAATAGTTTATTGATATCTGACTACAAGTTCTACACCGTTAAGAAAAATATATTTTTTTGCAATTTGAATTTACGTACTTCGAAATACTTACTTACTGAAATACTCGCGAAATTTATTCATAAGTAATCTAAATCATTATCGTTTTAATTTTTTGTATTCAATATATAATTTGGAATCGATTAAATATTTTTTAATTTAGTTTAAAATAATGAAATGTCTATATCTCTGACATAGTTTAGATTAGAGACACACATTCCTTGAACATTTTCGACTTGTAATTTAGTCAAGTATCTACCCCTAAAATACTGAGGGCCATGTCTGTCACACCTGATATACGGTTAAAAGACATTCATATTTTTTTCACACAAAAAATTTAATTAACTAGTTTATAGCTCTTTACATATTTGAAATCTGTTTGTTATGAGCGAAAACTACGACATTTTATTTTATTCACGACAATGTCAAAACAAACTTCCACATTGACTCGCCATTACCTATACAGCGTAGGTTGGATAATGAACACGACGAATTTATCTACATATTTAATGAAAATTTATCAAGATAGATGCAGTCAATTTTAAAGTGTTAATTATTATGCGTAAAAAATATATCTTGAAAAAAAAAACAATGTTACTACTAAGTGGAAAAGCAAATTATTTTTATTTTTGTACGAGTTTGACCTGTTTACTTGGCATTACCAGGTAGTTTCACATTTATTCAGATTGACCTTGCTAGATTCCCCAATGTGTGAGTGTGGTGCCGAGGTGGAAACCCTTGGCCGTATCTTTTTTGCCTGTCCATTGCGGATCACTGGTTATTTTTACAGTAATCTCGTCAATGGTAATTTTCAACTACCGGTTAACTTGTGTAATCTTCTTTCACTTAATTCGCCACATTTAATCTATATAATAGTAAATTTTTGAGACCGATAATTGTAATATAATATTTCCTATTCTATAACATTATTGTACTTTTTTGTATAAAATAAAGTTTTAACTTGATTAATGGTACACATCACCCTTGAAGGGTAAATTGCCCATTTAAAAGAAGAAGAAGAAGATCTGCATACTTTTGTGAAGATTATATTTTATTCATTGTAATATTTTAACAATATTTTGTTTAAAGGTTTTTTATTCATGAATGTAAAAAAAAAATACAATAGAAATGGGTATACGAGAGCGAGTCAAAAATTATTTATACTTTCGCCATAGCACATCTTCAAGATTGTCATACTGCCTTCTGCGCATGCGTGCTTAGAGTTGGTACGACTGCGGTCATGTGTGTATAAATTGATCCCGATCGGGTCATTTGCCTTCCGGATATTACAGTGTAAACATGACCGCTCCGCAAACAACGAGCAGTGATTCGATTTCTCTGGTCGGAGGGTGTGAAAGAGGCTGAAATTCATCGTAGACTTCTATCACAATACGGGGACAGTGCTTTATCACGTAAAAGTGTTTTTTTGTGGATCGAGAAATTTAAAAGTAGACGGACGAGTGTGACGCACGAAGAGGAAGCAGGATACTCATCAACCTCCACTACGGACGATTCAGCAAGCTGGAGAGATGGTTCTAGCGAATAGGCAAGTTACCATCGATGAGGTAGCGTCTCCTTTGAACATAGTTCTGTCCATAAAATCATCCACGACGAGCTTGGCTTCCGTAAAATCTGTGTAAATAATTTGTAGAAAGAAAAACGTTGATAATTTTTGACTTACCCTCGTAAATATGGTAAGTAAATAAATTCATAGACTATATGACTTACCAGTAATCTGGTTAGAGGTCAGGCCGTCTTCTGGATTCAGTCGACCCTGCATCTGCCGCAGCTTGGTGCTCAGGTCCCGCGTGTGGAGGAACAAGAAGAGTGTTGAAGAGATGGCTATCAGAGCCACCAGCTCACTCGTCCTGGAAAAAACATACCTCTTAGTGCCTCTTCATTGATAATGTTAAATCTTAGAGATCTTTGGCGTACCTCAAACCTGCCTTTCAGCCTCTAATAAATCTTTGCGGTTTTTTTAAAATGCTATTTTCCCGTTATTTTTATGACATAAAATTACATACTATTCGAAAGCATTTTTTCTGCTCTGAAACATCAGTGTCGCCGTTTTCCCGTATCTTATAACTTTTTTTAATTTTTGGGCACAAATAAAAGAGCGTGAATACATATTTTCGCATTTAATCAAGGTTAAAAAGGTCATCCTAGAGTTCAACTGAAAAATTCTACTGCGTCCACCATACAGTCCCGACCTCGTTTCTATTATCCTATTTTTCGGACGCTCTCCAATCAAATGTGTGATATGTTCAACAATGACCTCAAAAATTGGGTGGATAACTATTTCGATACTAGATTTTTATAAAAAAGATATCGACACAGTCGTTGAAAAATGCGATAAAGTCCTAAACAATAACAAACAATACATCATTGATTGAAATGTTGTAATTTTTGTTTAAAATTTTAATTTTATAATTAATTTATTAAACAAAACCGCAGACTTGTTAGACAACCCAATACAATCTCTTCAAGCTCTTGACACGCTACTCTGCACCTGTCACCGTCTTATCATGTTACCATATTTCATAACTTGATCATTCTTCATTTCACGGCATTTCTTCATCCGCTAAGTTCTGCACGGCATCATCTGCCAATCACGCGAAAATTTTAACTTTTCTTTTTTATATAAGATTTGCCATCAATTCCTGAGCATGTTTATTTGGTTTTTTCAGTACTTCATCGCATGGCTGAGACCGTTGTGAGAAATGACCGTTGTCAAAGCGAGCAGCGTATTCTACATTTTTTAATGAACCAATAAAACTGACAGCCGAACGTAAAAGTGAAATTTGTTCAGGACGAGTGATTGCAATAATAATCTAACCTAATTTCTTTATGACTGTTATCACAACACTCAAAAATAGACTGAGAACACGAGCCTTTACGCCTGTGTAATGTTTAAATTTGAATATTTCGAAACAAACCATCATATATGTCAAATTTCGATATTACAATTATTATGGTTCAATTGACGAATCATTTAATGTATACCTATATACGAGAACGACAAAAAAAATGCATAAAAATCTATCTATCAAAAAAATAGTCATCGCTGGGACCGGTGCTACAGTAAAACGAATTTTCTACCATCTTAGTTACTCCCCTATTGGTAGCAAATTATTCTACAGGAATAAAATGCTGATATTTTTGTATTAGAATTGAAGCGTTGATATACCTACTTTAATATTTAAACATTCTTAACATATATAGTAGAGCATGGATATCTCGAACTGTGTCAATTCGAATTTTTTCGAATTAATTCGAACTTTTTTGTAGGTCCCGTGAATTTTATTTTAAAATCGTACAAAAGATACAAAAATATTAGCAAAAAAATTGTGTCAACGAAGTGAGTCGATTTATTTGGGGACAAAATGATGTGGCTGAATAATTGTTCCAGCCCCTAAATTAGTATTTATTATTTAGCTCTAGAATAAATAATTCGTGCAAAAAAACAGTCAATGATATCTTCAGGGTGTTGAAATTATATTGTTCAATAAATGTAACTTTAATTTAATTTTAATTAATTAATTATTAAGTAATTTTTAATTTGTTTATATTTTTATTTATGTGCACTGTACCATACTATTAATTAACAATCTCATACATGTGTAATTTTTAATAAATATTTAGTAACAGGTATGTACTTGTGTTTTTTTAACAACCCTAATTATTTATTTTTTTAATTCGATTTTTGGATTATTCGAATTTTTCTGGTGGTCTTTTGAGGTTCTAGATATCCATGTTTTACTGTAATAGATAAATTGTTGAACTCTGTAACGAGCCAGTTTTAATAAAAAGTTTAAAATATTATCTGTAGTATTGTTATCCCCGTGAGAGACTGTACGTTTGAGATTATTATTTTAATTTAATCTATTTTACTGAATTTATGAATATTTTTTACGAATAAGATAACATCACATGCAGGGGTGGTATAATACATGCGTCTGATATACGTAATACGTTTTATTTTCTTCGTAGAACACGTAATTCACAATTAATATTTGGAATATTAGTAAAGTAAAAAATTTATTTGATTTACGGAATTTCGATTTACAGATAACATTTCAGTAAAGCAAAGCATAGGTGTAATTGGGTTTATTCTGTTCTACTGTTTTCTCTGAGAGTAAACGGTTAATACCCGCCAGTTGATTAGATCTTGTAATGATGACTTTATGAATTACGCGCGTGATGTTAGGTTACCTGGAGACGGACGTATTAGACACAGACCTATGCCTCTGTCATTTTACGATACCTTAACGATGACGGCAACAGATGAAGGTAATATAGATGAAATTAGATAATAAGTGATGCGTATTGCAAGAAATGCTAACGGCCAAATAGCTTTCATAAAAACAAATATTTACGTACAAAAGGAAAAATATGATGGGCTTATACTACAGTCTTATGTATATATGAAAACGAATATTGAATATATTTTAGCGAGGTAAGATTTTTCGATTTTTATTACCATGAAGATATTTACTAAATTTGAGTATTCGATCTTTATGATTCATGGATCACCGATCGTGCACGTGAACGTAGACATAATGGTTCCTGTCTATTACCTGTTTACTACCCCTTCCAGAACATGACATTTTTTTGTGATTTTGTTGTCTATGTTTGGACCAGTTGAAATTTGAAGTGTGAACCGACAAGAAGTCGTTTACCAGTGGTACGATAGGCTATGAAAATTGCGTAAATTATCTTCCCACCGTGTGAGAATTATAAATTAGCGGAGAGTGTGTTATGTGTGTTCCGTTTCTCGCTATCGTGCGTGCCAATTGTACTCTATGCCTATTATACTCTTCGCGCCATCAATGAAGTGTGAATTTGAGAATACTTCGTACGAAACAACAGAGTATATTTCCAGAAACCAGTAGACTTGTGGATTCAGTGGAAGAAAAAAATTCAGATACGTAATGGAGCCGCAGCATATAAGTTCGAAAAATTTGTCGTTATCAATATTCGCGGTTGGCGTGGTGTAACTGGTAACGCATTTTTCTATTTAGGAAAAGATCCAGGTTCGAATCCGGGTAACAACTAAAATATTTTTTCGATAAATTACTTTTTCTGTATATCTTTCAAGTTGATACATTTAATTTGTATTAAAATACTACAAAACAACGTTCTGAAAAAAGAAACTGCAACTTCACAATAATAATGCGTTTTCCTTAAAACCATTTTTATTAATTCCCAAATAGGTTTTATCGCAAGCTGGTATTATATTTTGCCATTTTTAGACAATTTATGATCCTCGTATATCGGTTGTCATTAAATAATATTTTTATTTTAAGTATATTTATAATAAAACGAAACATGTTAATGATAATTCTGGTACAAATAAATAATTATTACAAACATGATTCACTCACTATGTATTAATGTAAATGATTTAGGATATCTAGGATTATCATATTTGCAATCCTAGCTATTTCTACTAATTATTACTCTCGTAAGTATTTGAATTTTCATCGACGTCAGAATCAAATGATTACTATAATTAACTCCTAGTACCTGCATTGAAAATACAATCAAGATTTCTGTACGAAACGAGGTTCTTGAAACTAGGTGCAATGTGATACCTACCCCCAATGGCGGCTGCCTTTCAAATAAAGGGCACTGGAGTAAAATTGATTAACTAACTGACTCAGCATCATGGTGTTTTGTCACGGAGGTAAGCAGAGAGGATCGCCACATTATTTTACCCTCACATACAATTCTCAGACATTCGTACATCTTCTCACGCAAGCTCGTCGATTATTGATGCTTCTAACAGGTCCATCTTTCAGTATCTTATTTACCTAGTCGTACCAGGTTTTCTAAGGACGTCCTCTGTTTCAGATACCACAAAACCTGCTTCATATAGCTTTCTAATACAAATTAAATGAATCAACTAGAAAGATATACAGAAAATATTAATTTATCGAAAAAATATTTTTGTTATTACCGGGACTCGAACCTTTTCCTATTTGGGGAAATGCGATAACCAATTTCACTATATCAATCTAATATGTTTACAGATACAACTAAAATATTTTTTCTGTAGGTATGTATATCTTTTTAGTCGATCATTTAATTTGTATTAAAAATACGACAGAACTATGATTTGAAATTTGAAACACTGTTAAGATCGGCTTTACATTCTTTCCTTCACATCTTCTTCAACTTCTTCATTCTTTACTCTGTCATAAATGGATTAACCACGTATGCGCCTAAGTGATCTCATTTCCGCTGCATCCAGTCAACTTTCACTCTTCTTCTGCCAGCTCCAGGCCTCACTTCCATGCATCAGTGTCGGTACCAGGACTCAATTGTGTACCGCTAGTCTTGTCTCGAATGACAAGATCCCATTAGATATCATTACATTTAAAACGCCGTTAATTTTATTTCCTGTAGTCACCATTCCTTTCGATATTTTTCTCAACCTATTTGTTGTATTAGTGTTAATGTGAGTATTTTTGAATTTTAGTTAAGAAGAACTAGCATCACCTGAGGCGATTTACTTTTTAAAATTAAACAAACATAATTGCATCATCCAGGTAGAATGCACTTGATGCATCATCAAAAAAAATTAACCTTTGTGACCTTTCAGATCTGACCTTTGCGCGTGGCTTTCGAAAGAAGTATCGAAAGGAAAGTTTGGAATAATAAGAATATGTACTTACTGTTAAACATTTTTTGATTGCATTGGTAGTTCAGGCACCGGTGTCGAGGAGCCGCCACTGCCCATATTTCATTGATACCTGCGGCCAATATAACTGATGTTCCTTTCACCCACGCGACATCTCAGGATCGGCACCATGTAATTATCTTAAACCATTCGAACGTCTGATTTCAACAGACTCTCTTGGCTTTCTTTGTCTGATGCCTGCAGGCGCGGTTCTTTCAGGCTTTTATTCACCTTCGCATAACGTGGTGTAATGTTAAAATTACTCGACTATGCGGAAATGAAGAGTTCATGAACATGATAAGCCGAAAGTATGAAGAATCAATAATATACGAGTGAAATTAACGAGTAGAAAATTAAATTAAGTAATTTAATTATTTTTAAGATAAGAAAATATTCACTATTTCATTATCACATTTAGATTTAAAGAATGGTCTTTATAAATTACTATGTATTTTAGACAAATAGTAAACAAACATTTCTTGAGAATTCCAGTTTCTATTGTTATTACTGCATTTCGACGCGGACCTGTCAAGAGACTTTTTTGTGGATCGAAATTGTCGCCTTGTGTAAAAATCCGGACCACGAAAAAGCGGTGTTCTACATCATCTGAAAGTGCAGTGATATCACCGTTTTTCACTACAAAAGTGCAAGTCAACTGAAGGTGAAAATTGACGTCAAACCCAAAACCGATATTAAGGCAGGACAGATACATTTGCCATTATTCCTTTCTGAATCCAATTCGAGTTGCGTCAACTCAATCGATACAGTTCACGGGATAATTCAATCGATACAGTTCACGGAATCTATCACATCACCATTACGCGGATATGCGGTGCAGGAAGCTCATAATACCATCGTTTACGAATACGAAAGAGGAAAATGAGCAGCCGGTATCAAGTTTTATGTCATTTCGGAGCTGTATATCATACTGAGAAATTAAGACAGCATCATAGTTAAAAATAGTTAAAATACCGCTTAGTTTATCCAAATCGGACTACAAACAGCGAAACTTTTGACGTTTGGCCATTACAGTGGCATCTGTCGGACGAACGTGCGATCAGCGCGAGGAACAAATATTAGCGTTATACGACGCTTTACCGTGGATGCATTAATGAGAAAGAGATCACTTCCGTAATAAGACTTTATTCCGTAATAGGATGTTTCACATCAAGTTTGCACTTTGAAACGTAAATATTAAGTAAAAATAAATAATAAAGTTTTCTCAAATAAAGGCATATGTGGTTAAAAAAGCTAGACATTTTCTTAAATATAAAAATATTAACTTGTTCATCATGTTGGTCGTAAACACTTCAATTACAGCTAAATCGTGGTAAACATTGAGTCCATAGATTGCATATATTAGTCAGTGCTAATTTCCGGTCTTAGAGACTCAAACCGGGCCTGTGAGACCGACAGGCGAGTTATGACCCGGCTCAACCCGGGGACGCTGCGCGCTGAGCACTGCGCACACCGGAGTAACATGAAAGTTGGCTACGAAGAATATCGAGGAATATCGCTGAAATGCATTGCAAAAAGTGCAACTGTGCCACTATCGACCGGTTAGGGCCGGTGCACTCGAGGCTGCACTTTGGAAAGTTGGTGGGTTCAGGCCAAAAGGGTAAATAACGTAACTTATTGTCTTACTTTAATTTAAATAAAAACGCGTTATGATTGCATAAAATAAGTTTTTTGGTTCGAAAATGCGGTTGTTTTTTTTTGTTTATGGCCAGATTTTGATGCTTGCAACTGAGAAAGTGTTTTATTGTATGGTGCGATACGGGACGAAGAGAGATGACAGCATAGATAAGAAAATTAGATGAGAGATTTGCAACAACTTGCCAGTTGTCAAAATTCGTGCGTTTTTTCTTATCTTCTCGTAATAAAGATCATGTACACCTAATTTCAAATTGAATATATATTCACGTACTGTTATTGAATATATAAAAAAGAAAAAATTCAAGTGATATTAAAAACATGTTTGACACTTTCAATACTTTGGCAAAAATTTTTTGTACGTGCAAATGACACTACAGTCCAGTAAGTCATAGATAAAAGATGGGGATGCGCAAAATTATACGAAATTGTCGGTGTTGACTGTTCTATATATGTATTTGCCTAATGGCAATAAATTAGTTTGTTGAGTGAGTAATGATATATATACACAGGAAGCTATGAAAGTACATAATAAGCATCATAAGACATCATCTCAATCAGACTCGAAAGCTTAGCTCAGATTGCAGATTACTGTAATTGTTGGGACCGTGGTTTAACACCAGGCTATGTAGGTAAACGATCGTCTGATCGCGCTTTGAATTAACTGATCGAGCAGAAGAAAGTTTACCTAGATGAGAACCGGTGGTTAAGGTAACCGGGGTACAGAGTCCGAGCTGGAGGCTGCTAACCCACATTCAGCTTCCTCAGCGTGAAGGCCAATTATTTAGCGCAGACGAAAGTAATCCTCAGAAACGATGGAGGAAGAACACCATTAATAATTAATATTTTTTGTGGAGAAAAATTGTCGTGATCACTTTTACTTTATGTTTTATTTTTAGGCGATGGGTACCTGCTTCGGTCTAAGCGAGCACTAACGTAGATATTAGGGATTCTGTGTCGAGACAACCCGGAAATTTCATAGTTATTTGTTGTCTCGTGTATCGGGAATTTTTGCCCATTGATATACAACAGGTAGTGACCCAGCAATGAGCGGTGCATGTGTAAGTATATTTAAAATAAAAAAATTCTGTAGTATATAGATTTTCATAAAGGATAAATTAATTTAATAAGCATTAAAAAAATTGTATTGGATGAAATTATTTGAAAAACTTTATTAGGGAGACTTCAGCTGACTTTAGCTAAATACTTCTTCCGATATGTTTATTTATTAATTGCTATTTTTCTGTTTATTTTTTTTTTAATTTTTAATATTGTTTACGTTTTGTAATTTTTATAGACGCGTGCGTATCTGTATTAAATATATACGTAAACTTAATTTATTTAATTCATTATTTATTTATTATGTTATTATTTGTTAATGTTAATTCTTAAAATGAATATTAACGAATGTTTTTTTACACAACTTTACCTTATAGCTACTGTATATCATGCATACGAATATTTATTAAAATATACATTCTTTTTAATTAAATAAAATTCATGGTTTAGATTCCCGAGAAAATTTTGACTCTCGAGTCCCGGGAACTAAAAAAAGTCGTGAATACAGAATCCTTAGTAGCTACCTCAGTTGACTGCCTTGCCAAATAGTTTGTTTATTTAAAAATATAACGCGTACACGAAATTTTTGCTACATCAATATTCTTACTATTTTCAAACTGAAAGCTGGTGCTACGAAAATTGGACTAACTTGCTAGTCTCCT
Organism: Eubasilissa regina; assembly: GCA_022840565.1. Classification (NCBI taxonomy): domain Eukaryota; kingdom Metazoa; phylum Arthropoda; class Insecta; order Trichoptera; family Phryganeidae; genus Eubasilissa; species Eubasilissa regina. Next base: position 29,434,725 of record JAINEB010000006.1, on the reverse strand, counting down.
GGAATCGAACCCACGATGTCTGGATCACTAGGCAAGTATCTTAACCACTATACCAACGAGTACATCATATACGAATCACATATAAGAATCTAATTTTGATGATGACACCTTTGTATTGTTAAATTAATTTATCATTAATAAAAAAAGTGCATGTCTTATCAAAGAACGTTAAAAATAATTAATTAAGATGTATTAATTATATTTATAATTTTTTTTTTAATATATACTGCGAATGTTTTCGAGTAGATTTTTTTATGTAATGGACTGTGAATAATATTCCTGAACCCGTATATTTCATTACTGCAGCATCAGTAGCATGTATCTCTCTACTGCTGGATGTAAACATACCCCAAGGGTTGCTGATTCTCTTTGCTTTTCAACCCTTCGAGCTTAAGGGTAGACAATATTTTTCCAATCAACACGATGCGTCCATTACGCAACCTTATTTTCCCACTGTCTATCGTCTCTTCAACAGACGTATCCAACGTCAGTAATGGGTGCATTTTCGGTGTGTTTACTGCTATCAGGAGCCCTGTTTTACGCTCCGGTATGCGAAAGGTGCGTTCAGGGTCGTCGGCGGTGATAATGACGGTGGAAGCGACAGACATCTACAACCCTTTCCCTTGCTCTTGGAACAACCTTTAATTTGTATCTATGACATTGATGGTGAAGGTCAACGTCTCGGCACTGAACACAAATACTGGGACCGTGCACTAGTTGTAGGCCTTAGGGCTGGTTGTGTGATCAATGGTAACTTTTTACTATTGTAAAAATATAATAGTTATTATAGTAATTTTTTTTTGCGAAAATGAGTTCGTTAATCGTTAGTAAAAAATGGAATGGTTAATTAATTTAATCTCGATTATCGGATGGTAAAAACCGAAAATCACTTGTTAAAAATGGCGGACTTTTTATAGCTGTTTCAAAAGTCTCTATCATCTAATATCATAATCTATCACATTGATATTTTAAAAGTTGCAGTATACAACAATAAATTTACAATATCCTGCTGTTTTAGTGATGAGAGGTCGACCGATGATCATCTCGTTGTTTAATATACACTAGCACATAATACGAAAAAAAATCGCCAGCAAAGTAACAGATTTCGAACGCAAAAGCGAATAAAGCCTTGGATAAAACACAAAATAAAGTTTATTTCATTGCCACACTGTGAGGCGAGATTTCTTATCTATGCTTTGACAATAGTAAATTTGACGTACCGACAATCCGCAAAAATTTGACGTACCAACAATCCGCAAAAATTTGACGTACCAACAATCCGTAAATTTGACATACCAACAATCCATAAATTTGACGTACCATCGGTAAAAAATTATTATTAATCACACAATCGACCCTTAATCTTATGTGGTTGTGTATTCGTTATTTTGGATTATTGACTTTGTTTTATTATCCACTTAATGAATTAAATACACGTACAGGTTTCGAAAAATATCATTTTCTTCTTCAGGATGTCATTAACTATTATCAAAAATATACCTTACTTTGTTTATTTAACAGAATCTATTTTTAAAAAATATTAATTATTTAAAAAATAAATTTAGTATCTAACTTAAATTGTTACTTGATGATACAAAAATTTTGAATGGAAATTGTGGTTTTTGATTAGTTAATGACATCCTGAAGAAGAAAATGATATTTTTCGATACCGGCAGATGTATTTTAATTCATTAAGTGGTTAGTAAAACAAAGTTAACAATCTAAAATAATGGATTTCAACCACAAAGTTGATTTTGTTAATCTTAAAAATATAAGCTTCAAAGACATTCGCAAACTTTCTAAATGATGCCCAACCCAGTTGCATACTAAACATTGCATTGTTGTAGACACCTATATCATTCGAAATATTTTTTAAATTATAATAATTAATTTTTTGTTCGTTCGTTCATAAATAACATCACTTGCCGGCATTTGTTTATCTTAGACGTGCAGGTGGAGAAATCGTATCGGTGCCGAAAATCACGTGAAACAATATCGCAATATTAAATAGTCTGGCATCATTTATTCAGTGTTACTCAAGAGTTGGACAACTTTTTATATCGCTGCATTCTGCACACTGCACGTGCGAAGCGTTCAGATTATTCTCATGCCGATCGGAATGAAGTTGAACCGTTGTTGACGCAGTTACAGTTAACGATGGATTACTCGTGAACGCTGTCATGGATTCTGTAAGGTTAAACAAATATTATACAACAATGTAAAGTATTAAATGATACTGCATTTGATAAGCGAGACAAGCTAAGAAATCAAATCGAACTATTAGAAATAATTGAGTGTGAACACTCACTTCACACATGTTGCGCGTAAAATTTCAGTAACATGATCATTGATGTTCAGTTTGTTAGTTGGATGATTTCGAATCTCCCCCAGCAGCAGTTTAAATGAAACAAATTTCTTTTGTCAAACTTTTCAGATAAAATCTTACTTACCATCACGCAGTTTCCTTTCGAGGGTAGGCAGAGAAGATAGAGCGCCACACTTCTCTAACCTGACACACAATTCTCGCCTCATCCACATTCGTACATCTTCTCATACAAAGCTCGACGATTATTGAGGTTTCTAACAGGAACAGTCGTGTCAAGTCTTCCGCGGAAGTCCTTCACTTCTGGTGCCATCAACACTTGCGTCATATATCTTTCTTACCATTTTCTCCTCATTCATCCGTTCCATATGACCAAACCATCTAGGTAATCCTTTCTTAATCTTACTCACTATACTAAGATCAGCTTTACATTCCTTTCTTATTTCTTAATTCTTTTCTCTGTAAAAAAATAATCTGCCACATATACGCCTAAGTATTCTCATTTCCACTGCATTTAGTCTACTTTCGTTCCTCTTCTGCCAGCTCCAGACCTCACTTCCATACATTAGTGTCGGTACCAGGACAAAATCTTGCAGGTATCTATGGTCTTAGATGTCAAGTCGAGCGCTATATACACGGTTTTGAGTTTTTGTTTCTTTCTACTAATATCAAACCGATCTCTTAGTTAATCGTGTCTCATTTCGTGGACATTTTTTTATTTTGTTATTGCAACATTATTGCGTATACCTAAAAACATTATTTATTAATTAATTTACAGTTGCATAAGTAACATGGAAAATATATAAAAATAAAAATTGAAAAACAAGGTATAAAAATTAAGGTTTAAGACAGAACGGCTGAATATCAAAATCAATTGTATCTTTGACTCAGAACAGCACTCTTGTATTTAAACATTGAATATTGGAATATATTTACAAGACCAAAATTGTTCCCAAGTATGTGAAGTCTTTGTGTGGGTGCATTTACATGGATATGTGATGAATTTACATGGAACAGCACCGACAACGTGGTACTCTGCGCAGGAACGTGGTATACAATCAGTTCAGTTAAATTAGGGGCGTCCAGCATGCCATTTACTATTTTGAATAAAAATAATAAATAACTTAAAGTTCTTCTACACAACAAGTTAGTTAAATGAAGAGTGCTCATTAGAAAATCATAATTCAATTGTTCAACGGGTATAGATAGTTTAAAGTTAATTAATAAACCTTAAAAATTTATGTTGAATCCTTTCTAATTTTAATTCATATTTAAATATAATTTTTATCATTTGCCAAACTGCTTGACAGATTTACAGCAAAGATTTTCGCTTCAAATAGTAATTATAGTGTTTTTATCAACATTTAAAAAAAATGAAATACTACAAAGGAAAGAAAAATTTTGATGAGAATGTGTTCTTTCACTTTGTTGTCTTTATTGGAATTATTAAATATTAATAATTAATAAATATTTTTTTGGCACAACACATTCTCTCGTTCTCTCACCGTACACATTGTTCGCGATCGGTACTCTCATGGTTCGACCCGACGATCTGGTAGAATAGCTATGGTGAGGGTCAGTATTCATATTTACATTATTTTATCAACGTGGACCATTAGGTTGCCATCATTTTGAAACTTGTCCGCTGAGAAATATTTATTTATTTATCATTGTTAGCAATCTACTATATTTATTTATCAAGTCAGACATTTAATCTTTCAGAAATGAGATATAAAAAAATAATAATTTCGTGTATGTATTTTTTTACATGATTTTAAATTCGTGCGTCTCAAACGAACCACTTCTGAATGAACAATGCGGAGTTGGATCAAAAAGTTTGGCATGTCATGTCACACGTCAAACTTCGTCTTAATTGAGTTAACACGCCAAACTTTGGACGTCATGTTAAGCCGTAAGCGGGATTGCACGCACTTTTCGACCTTGCAGGGGCGGAATTAAACAGAATTTTCAATGACACGTAATCGAAATCATGCCGTCAAATTAGGTCAAATTAATACAAATGTGAATAATCCATCGAGAAACAAATATGGTAATCTGAACAGAAAAATGTAATATAAGGAATTGAAATGTTCACAATTATGTTGCTGGTACTAGGGCTTCCAAGGCTAGCCAGTAATTACTTAACCTTTTAAAATAATTTGTTTAATATGTATCAGATAACCAACTAGAATATAAGTGTATTCACGTTCATATGAAAAAATGATGAAATTATCAACTATATATAGTAGCTTGTTGATGTAGTGGTCAAGACGCTGGCCTAGTAATCCAGTGGTCGGTGGTTCGCGCCTCGTTTCAGGGCTCCAGCAAGTTAGTCCTATTTTCATAGCATAAGCGTTTAGCTTAGTTTGAAAATAGTAAGAATATTGATGTGACATGTATTCCGTGTACGCATCTCTATTTAAAAAAATATATATATATATCTATATCAATTATCATCACTCTTCTTTATATATATATATATATATATATATATATATATATATATATATATATATATATATATAGAGAGAAGAGTGTCTGTGGGTTTGTTTTTTATACAAATCTACAAATTACTGCCTAAATCTGATGTCGAAATATCCACCCCCTAAATGAAGCCTTTACACTCTGTAACGTCGGATACTTCAGCTAGAGGTCAATAAAAAAATGAAACTAAATAATCAGTCAATCAAAAAATGAGTTAAAACACGGAATGCTATGATATACATATACATATATATATATATATATATATATACCTATGTATGTGTTTCGTAAAAAATATGAATACATTGGAATTCACGGGCAAAGACGTGAAAATTGCAGTTTACAAATATCAATATTCAAAATAGTTAACTATTTTTTATTATTTTTGCATTAAATTAAATGTTATAATTGCAATTTTATAAAAGATCGTACATCAAAAATTTTAATTAATTCTTTAAATTTTTATACAACATAAATCAGCATTATATTTTGACAAAGATGGCAAAGCACTGCGTATATGAGCTGGAGAGCAAACAAAAATATCTACCGTCAGATAAATGAAAAAATTAGAACATTGCAATGTTGCTGTAAGGCGATTTAAATTGTATTTCATTTGACGTTGGATATTAAAAAATGTTTATGTTGTTTAGTTTGTGATGTGACATTAATTGGAGGAATATTGATTGGATGGCTTAAGAATAATTGGTTTCGTTGGTAATTATCTACATATGACTATTAGACTACTGCTATAAAAACTGCTTTCTAAATATTAAATTCATATTAAGGATGATCACGTTTATTTGTGTTATATAAGATGTTAAGTGCAAAGAGATCCGTTAGATAATTCGTAATTCTAACTGTTAAAAAAACCTGTTCCATACATTGGGGGGGGCCTATAAATTGTGATCAAACGCCGCAGACAAACATTAACGACGAACTTTTTTAATATTTGGTCCATGCGAGATTCACTTTCTGTCGAAACTCGTTCTCGTACTGGACCAAAATACATTGCCCGACTTACATAGACTCTGGTAATGATGCAGGTGATCTCTTATAAACCCACACATTAATAATTCATCTGCTTTTTTTATTCAGAGTGACACAGATAACGATGGCGAAATATTAAAACTAATCGTATTTATGATTTATTATTCGTTTACAATAGAATATGTTACACATCTCAGACGTATATGAGGTCTAACAATAAACTACAATACGATTAACTTCAAAATAGTTACCATATACCTTTGCAAGCTTAATACAACGGTTATGCTATCATCCAAGATGTGTGTGTTATAGTCTTTTTCTGTTTAAAAATGATGTCATTTTACTAGTAATATAAAAAAGTAGCTCGGGGTGAGATCGGGTGAATAAGGAGGCTATCCAGCACTGAAATGCCTTTGGGCATCAAACACTGCTCTACAGGATGGTGTATTATCACGATAGATAATTCTGTACTTCCGCAATAATTTTCACTGTTAATTAATCGTCAAACAGATCAAGGTCTGTAGTAGCAGGATACAGGGTTACCAGAACAGACAGAATTTTTTTTAACTAATTACATATTATTTTAAATACTAAATTAATGTATTAATTATAAATATATACATATAAAATCGATTTTGTCGAAAAATATTGTTTTTGCGTCACCGGGATTCGAACCTGGATCTCTATTTCCAATCCGGGGAAGTGCACTACCTTTGTGCTATAACGCCAGTATTTTTCTTGACAAATTTTCGAACCTATATGTTACATTTTTCAAATTAATACACCTGTCGTTCCATTATTTGAAAGCCATCTACATTATTTTTACAGAAACTCAAATACCTTTGAGTAAACCGATTGCAGACGCCAGAATTATCAATTCATTTTTATTAAATTTTTTGGACACATTGATACAACATATAATATACATGATATACATATTATTTTTATTTGTTAAATTTGTTTTATTAACCATTTATTGTGTTTAAATACATCTGCCGATTTCGAAAAATATCATTTTTTTTTTCAGGATGTCAATACTAACTAAAAACATTTGTTATTGTTTCTTTAACAGAATCTATTTTTAAAAAACAATACTTGATACAAAATTACTCGAATAATTTTTAGGAAAAAATTTTAGAATGGGACTTGTAGTAAAATTTAGTTGGTTTTTTATAGTTTTTTGATTAGTTTTACACGATTTATTTATCTTCAACGATTCCAAATTATTTAATTTATGACCAACACTGTTTACATGCAAAATTGACAATCCCAATTTGTTATCAACACCATGACCATTTTCTATCAAATGATTAGAAAATTCTGAAAATCCACTATTGTTCAAACATTTCAAATGCTCCTTTACTCTTATATTAAAATTTAGACCCGTTTTACCAATGTAAAATGCACCACAATCCTTGCAACTAAATTTATAGACACCAGAATTGTTAAATTTATCATCTTTGTCTTTAGAATTTATGAGTAAATTTCCTATACTATTATTTGTATAAAATACCGGTCTGATGTTTCGTGGTAGGTGTTTAGATATTTGATTCGAAAAGTTATTTATGTTTATAATCCTTTGCCAATAATCATTATTATCATTTTGTTTTATCTGTGATTTATATAAAAATTGACTGTTGTATTCTTTTAATTTATTTTTATAAATAGCGTGTATTAAATCTGTATTATACCCGTTATTAACTGGTATTTTTTTAATTGTATTCAATTTAATGTTGAAAATTGGATATTGACAAGAATATTGACTAAATGAATCATTACCTATTTGAACAAGGGATTGAAAAAACGTGAACGGTGGAAGGAATTTAGTACAGGGACAGGACAGTAAGGACTCAAGGAGTTCTTTGTCTAGATAGAGAAACCGAACACACAAAAGTAATAGTAATGGTACTTCAAGTCAGTGTAACTAGTCGCAACAGGACGTTAACACTTCTTACACACAGTTCAAAAGGTTTATAAACAATACAGAAAGTCGTGCTCTGCGGTATAGGGGAGGGGTGAGGACAGACATAATGGAGCACATGCGCACGCGGATCGGCGATGCGTGGACCCGTCATAAATTTCGAATATTACCTTATTTGTTAGCTCTTATACACGAGTATCATATCACCCTTACATATAACATGTTTTCTGGCTCGAAATATTCCATGCTGGGAACTGAACTCGGTCACCCGTATAACAGGCGGAAGTACCAATCATTACGCTGCCGAGAAATCAATGAGCAGCTTACAAATATCTTAAGCACGCTATTGATAAAATACAAGCTTTGACACTTTGTTTCAATGGTGGCGGTTGTTAGAAAGATTGTTGATTGGTTTTATAAGTAAAAATTAAGAAAATTTGGAGGTTTAATAGGAGAACACCGTTAAGGCCTGCATCCACGATGATCTCTGAGTCTGTAAAGATATTGAGTGTGTCATTCTAATAGCAAATTATGAATCATCTCAGCATGTTTTAGAATGTCACATCCAGTACACGTGTACATTTAGCGACACACAAACAAGAAGATTTGAAATGTTCATTTAGTTGTTTGATCATCATTGAATATCAGACGTATATTAATGTTGGAGTTGGACAAATAAAAAAACAGTTATCTTTGAGTTTAAACCGCATGCCCTGATTAGATTCCGCTTTAAGTAATACCGTTTGATACAAAACTGCGGTTCAAACAATGCAACGTGAGCACGACCATAACCAAATACGGCCTGATCGCAGCCACCAGACGCTCGGAGCCTTCATTCCGGTGCCAAGACTTCTCCGCACTTAATTGGCAGAGTTGTTGATCTAAAAATTATTTCAGAATTCACGATCTATGTACCTACGTCAAAATGCAGCCTCCGTCCAATGAAGGCAACGTTTCGCAACAACCCGATTTTGATACGTGAATGATCAGAGCGTGAATTGGAGCAGAATGTTTTACTTCTGTTGTTGTGATTGATTCTGAATAATAAATCGTTTATGACGAAACATAGTTTAATAATTCCAATTGCCCTTATTTTTTTTTTTAATTATTACAATTACACGTTCAAAGGGCCTTCACATGTTGTATTAGATTTTGTTTTCTATCAATAGTAGGAATTTAGAATGATATTTTATCACAGCTCAGTAATAAATACTAAGTAAAAAATTAACGAATAATTTCAATGCCATTTGCACTCGAATATGCTCGAACTGTTTTTGTTTTGAAATTACATTTTCAGAACGTAGTTCTGTGATATTTTAATACAAATTAAATTAATCAACTAGAAATATATAAAAATGTTTCGAACCTGAATCTCTTCCTATCCGGGGAAGCGCGTTTACCATTTTGCTATAACAATCAAATACATTTTCGAGAGATTTTAAAAGTAATCAACTTTACTTTTAAAATTAGCAAACCATTATTATTATTTACCCAACCATTAGTATTATTTTTCGAAACCGGTAGATGTATTTAAACTCAATTCAAGTAGTTGATAAAACAAAGATAATAAATAAAAAATATGTAATCAACTTTATTAAATAAAACACAATTATGTAATTTGCCAATCGTCTTTTGGAAACAAACCATTTTTTTGACATTAACAAGGGTTTAGAAATTTTACATTCAAATACTAGCGGTTTAGTTAGTTAGCAAATTAAATATTGTAAATAACTAAAATTTTTTTTGCAAATAATCACCTTTTAAATTTGTTTTCACAGTAAATTCTAATTTGTTACCCACCATTAACACTCTTACAGTTTTATTTTTATCTATGCTTGCATTTTTAATTTTAGTATACATTATTTCCTAAAGAAGATACCATAGATATCGAAACATGTTGATTTATCAATAAATAATGGTTTAATCAGTATTTTTTTCTTATTATTTGTAAAATATGTTGTCACAAAGTAATTTTGCTAATATTGAAAAAGCATAATTTATTATTACAAAATACGTGTATACGTGATAGATAAGTAGAATTCTGTATATACAGGGTTCGCCAAAAATAGCTCCCCGATTTCCTAGTGCTGCTGGTGGAGCGCTAGTAGTACAGGGCGTTTCGAATTTTTTGCCATTTTAGTTGCCATCATGGCGTGGAGTGGTGAGCATCGCGCGTTCGCTATTGAAACGTATTTTAAAAATAGTGATTCTGGAATAGAGTTCGGAAGAAATAACTAAATAAATAACGCCAATTTGAAAGGTTAATAAAATAGACATTATGACAAAAATGTGATATGAAAATAAATGGCTAACTATGTTCTTTCAGAATATATTATTTTTTTGTAAATTCATCGTCACCTAGCGAGTACTTCTATGTATGAAACCACGAATTTTCTGGAAGGTACTCACCTAATAGGAACACACAAAACCTTTATATTCATTATAAATATGTTTTTTATAATAAAGATATATAGTTACCTTTGAAAGGTAACTGTTAATCTTTAATTAATTTTCGATAAAATCACTTTGTATAAAATCATGAATTTTATTAAACGCCAACCGGTTTCGTTCAGCTCAGCTTCGTCAGGGTGTATTAACAATAAATTCAAAAAGAGTGCACTTATATAATTGAGCTAAGCGAAATCGGTTGGCGTGAGATAAAATTCGTGGTTTCATACAAAATGATTGTGTTTTATTTAATCTAATATGTCAAACAAAGCGATTGCTCACTACGAAAACATTTTTTTAAAAAATCATTGAATCTCAACGACCTTTAAATAAAACCCGCTAGAAGATGCCATTATATTATTTGCATTCTTATTTTTTCCTTCGTGTCAGTATTAACAAATATTGGCCTCCGCAAGCTTCGGTTCACAGCCGATCCAGGGTCTCTCCAGCTAAACGGAATCCATCAGTCCACCGCTATGGCACTCTTCCAGGTTTGCTTTAGCCCAAAGTTATACTCAAGATAATCTCATATTCTAAGCTGTCACTTTGGCACATAATGTGGTTGAAGAATTTTTTGTTCACTGTTATAGATAAGGGTTGCTGTGGTTGGATTGATCGCAGGATTGAGATATTTCGAAGAGATACATTTCGAAGGTATCTATTTTAAGATTTACAGACTGTCTAAATCTTCGCTGCATACGTGATTAATGGAATAACAAGAGTATGAACAAATATAATTATAGTTGCATTCTTTATGTTACTGGTTTACATGTTAATTTCTAATAAGTGACTAAAAACATATTTGGCATATACACGTATAAGGATACCAAAAATATGTGCTGTCACCATGGTTATGAGCAGTGGCGTGCAGTAGGCACAAACTTAGGTTATTCTGTTACCGACGACGCTAACTAAGTATACAATAGGTAGGTATACTACGTATCAAAAAAATGTTAGATTTTTTTAAAATTTGCGAACAATTAATTCTATCAATTTAAAAATACACTGCAATTGTATATTTATTACTTTAAAGTAGGCAAGTTATTTTATATATCCGACAATGGATTTAAAACGTTTCAATATTCAAAAACATTTTTTTAATTAACTAGCTTTACAAATTAGCGTAGCCGAAACTCAATACAGAAATAATTGTATTTTGACATTTAATTTAATATTGGTAATAATATAATTTAATAATATTCTGAAAAATGCACATTCGCTCGCTTGACAGATGACAAATTATAACCTAGAAATTTTATCTATGCAAACACCGAAATATGGAATCATTGGTTGGAATACACCAAGAACACAAAACTTTTAGTCTGTCAAGTAAAACAAATACATAGAAATGTTATTCTACGCAGTTTTCAGTAAGGATTATTCCTTTTCGAAAACAACAGTCTCATGCCGACATAGATTCAGTAAAAAAATATTTAGTTTAGTACTATTTTTATAAGGATTGAAAAAACAAGTTAGGTTCATGCAATACCTAATTGTTAGCAATGCACATGAGGTTGTTACAAATGACAAGGTTACGCCAATTTTATCTTTTCATAACATAAAGATTATTTCATTTATTTTTATTTCACAGAATTTTTAATAATGCACAGGCTTTTTGCTTGTATGCAGTGCACGCCCCTGGTTATGAGTGTGACATATTTTTTTAGTCATACATTTTTCTGAGATTACTATAGAATGAAATTTTGACTGACTTAAATTTATTTCAAGTCTGCAAATATGTCGTCTCATAAAATATAACCTGTTTTTGTATCGCGGTAATTTATTAATAAATGTAGCAACGATCAATTCCTGTGGCCTGATTAATTAAAATATTTAATGAATTGAGTTAATTAAATAAGCAGTGAGCTGTGTAATGAAAAAACTGTAAAAATATTCACAGATTTCGAATAAATTTGTCATATATTTACCCTATTCATGTTGGTCTAGTAATAAGTTACTTAACTCTTTTTTCCTTGATCATTGTACTATAAAAGAAACGTAAAACTCTCCTATTCATCTGCCTATCTATAATGTTACAAAGTTACCAAAAAAACAGTCAAAATGTATTGGATTCTCTTCATTCGCGAAACCATTTTACTTCCTTCATGCCGATGGAATATTTTCCCACAAAATAAAACGTATTTTTACATACAAGGTAAGAGTACACTGGCAGATCTTTTTACACGTATTACATAATATATAATTCTTTAAAGTGTGGTAATTTTTTACATCGTGACATTTCAATAAACTGGACGTCCCACGTACATAGCAGTAAAGCCTTTTTAAAGAAAACGGTTACATACTTTTTCAGTTTTTTCAATTCTCTATTTAAACATTGGTAATAGAGTGACAGCGATGCGATTTTTTGCGTCTGTCGGGGTATTGACCTTTGCGTTTGGTATTTCGATTCAAGTAGCGTTATTCTTAACCGAATTATTAATTATTTTGTGACGAAATGTGACTTTTAAACGGGAGACAATGTGACATTTTTAGTAAGATCAACTTTCACAATCGTGATGCGGTGGCTGCAGAACTGAATGATCTCTTTTTTATTATGTTTTTTCGAAACACAGCGGGGAAAAGATTAAGAAAAAATATTAAAAAATGACAATAATTTCATATCTAAAGTTGCTGTATTAGAAGAAAAGAAATTAGATGAATAATGTAAGAACAGTATAAGGGAAAAATTATTATATATTGATATAACAAAACAAATTTTCCATACAGATTAACATTTAAAAAGAAAACATGAATCCAAATTTTTCTGTGATACTAATTTAGACTATCCTTTGTCTCCTGATCTATCTGAATATTTTATTTTGGATCCGAATTACGCAGTACCCCCCTCCAGCACACGGCAGTACACGGCCCAGGATCGCGGGAAGTGGAAACAAATAGTTTTTTGAAGCAACCTTATTACAAATGTTGAGGTTTCAATTTAAAAGCGCGAACTATGTATCGCAGATTGAAAACGACTCGGAAGCTGTTGTTATGGACGACGTCAGTACGTGAAGTGACGAGGCTGCCGGGTGATTCGGCCTTCTGCTGATGCACGTTCGCCGGTATATGCGTCCAGTCAAAGGCATCAACCAAACTCCTTTCCTTCTTTCTCAATACCCATATTTCCATGTTATATAGAAAATATCACAGAGATTTCAATAGCCTGATTTTGGTACTTTTCAAAATGGACCGATTTCTTCATGTCATCATCAGCCTTATTTATAAAACGACGTCCGACCAGGTATGTTAAAAGCCTTAACAACTGACTAGAATGTGGATGAGGTGAATGTTATGTGATAGGACAAAAGAGTGTGGCAGTTCATCTTCTTTATCTACCCAGCAAGGAAACTGCGTGATAGTAAGTAAGTTAGTTAGCTTTGCTGTGTTTGAAGTGTGTCTATACATTCAACTCTGTAAATTACGATTTGTAAAATGTTTCCTCCTTCATTGAATCATTTATCATTTAAGAATTGGAATATAGATTTCAATAGAAATACTACCTACTGCAATGCGTTTCTTGAGCTGGAGTCCTTCAATACATATATATTGGCATATAACAGATTTTGTGAACACCATAGCTCCTGTAGTTCAATCAAACATTTCTGAAAAATTGACCTGATAGATATTTTGGCTAAATTTGTTAACTAACCTGATCAGTCATCTTTTTATCAAAATGGAAGGTGTTCAATAACTTTAAAAAAATTTTTAATTCAGTTAATATTGGTCACATACGACATATGACACACACCCAAAATCAGATAATATTCAACTTCACCAATTTTTTCTGCTAGTGAAATAATAAAAAAGGCAGTTTATTTTTACAGTTTTGTATCTGATTTTAAAACACTATCTCTCGTTATCGCTATTATTTATTTATCTTTGATCGTACCAGAGTGCAGATGGTCAGTGGTTTGCTTTCATTTTGACTCAAGAGTGCAGAAAAGTGCATCGCCACAATACCGTTAAATGTAGGTCAAAAAAATTCGGATGAGCACTTACGTAAGGACATCTTGCACATGTAACAAGAGGCTGCGGATCTTGTGAAATGATGGACCAGTAATGTATATAATATCTCTTCATTCTTCTCAACTACGAGTCTGAGTCATTCGCATTTCAATATTATATAATTGTCTTGTGTCACTGGGATATTGAGCTAACGCATTGTCATAAAATACAAAAAGTACTTTACATTTCAAGTGAATAAGACATTAAGATAATTTATTACATAATATTGCATAAATAAGCCATCTACGTTTTGCAGATGATATTGTAAACTTTCAAAAGACATGGCAGACCAGATGTTTGATCTTAATGATCTGTGGATCGTGCGTGACCCATATAAAGAATGGTTCTTGTCCCATTTGCTCTACTCAGAGCACGACCTTTTTCCGTGGAGTTATCTATGATTTTGGACCGGTGAGTTAACGTTTGCTATTGGAATACTGATAATTTATCTTTCTGCCGTATGAGAATGGTAAGATGGATTGTGAATTATTGTCCTGCTGTGTGGGGTTGATAATTAAACCTGTTCGTATATGCTATAGTTTCTGTGTCGTCCCACTTCGCGTTAGCAACGAAGTGTGAATTCGAGAGTGTTTCGTGCGGAACAACGAGGTATGTGTTCTGAAACCAGAAGATCTGTGGCTCCAGTAGAAAAAAATCTAGATACCTAAAGAAACACCTCAGGTGGGTCACATTTTTTTCTGGTGTCTGGTTGATCGTTGAGCCCCTTGTTTCCTATTCATGTTCCTGTCCCCAATTCATTCCATTAATCCCTTCCCCCGTATCCTATTCCCGCGTGCGGCCATCCTCGGTCTTGCATCAGGATTAATGTTAAACTAAACAAATTATGAACTCCTTTGTTGTATTCATGATGTCGAGGTCTATCGCCTCTACATCACCGCGGAGCTAGTGAGTCGATTTTCCAGATGGTAGACGGTCGCACGATAATTATTGTTTGACGCCGTACATGTTTGGGTATCAAGAGCTCTGTTTTATGCACCGGTATACGTAAAGTGCATTCATGGTCATCGGTGGTGATGATGATCATATCGATAGATCTCCGAATAAATTATTCACAGAATAGCTGATCTAGATATGGTTTTTAAAAGTGATCTCCCACTATATCCAATATCAAAAGTATCACATGTGGAATACAATATACAAACTTTCACCAAAAGAGAGGTCCAAACTTGAGGCATGGAAAGATGTCGGATATTACACGAAGAGACAGGAAAATAAAGATGTTAAATGTAATTAAATATGCCAAGACAATGAAACAGCAATGGTTAGGTCACATCGCACAAAGAGCGGACGGTCGTTGGTCGAACGCATCCGAGAGAAATCAAGAGGTCGAAACGTTGTTCTTAAACTAGCTGGACTGATGCAATCATCAAACTCTGCTATACGTGGTAAAGAATAACAGTAGATAGAGAAAAATGGAAGACACATCATACTGCATCGACGGTCAGAGGCCTACTACTCTGGATGTCAATTATCCAAATTCTAGAAAGAATTTTGAAGAACGGAAGAATTATTCTACAAAGTATTCCAAACCAAACTAAAATTTAAAAGACGAAGAAATTATTTTACTCATCTATAATAAATACAGAGGAATTCCTACATGAATTTTGTGATGTACGTTAATTTGAAGAAATTGAAGCATCCATCAGATTCCTCTCCCTATTATCATATTTATTTTTTTGATAACAGAGAGAGGAATGTATTGTTGTAGACATGTTGCCACTGTAATCGGGACCTTGACGTTTGGAAATTCATATTTTGTGAGCTTAAATTTTGAAATATTGCCTTGCATAATTCTGTATTTGTAATCGGAACTCAAATTCGATTGATAAAATCATATAATCTTCTAATGTATTCATTCAATAATCTTCTCATTTTGGACAATTAGTTCATTTATTTACTAATATTATCTAATACAAATATTATACAAATTTTGATAAAATTAACATCTTTCAATGTCCATTTCGTATCATCATATTTCGAATGTGTATCTATTTTTTTTTCCACAAGGCATGGATGGAGGTAACTTATTAATGAAAGGTGAGTAAGCAATTCTGAAGAAGGTAAACCACACATCTTATGCTCTTCAAGAATATGTCAGTAGAGGTGTGAGAAGACCCCATTCGCTTGAAAAATCATATGTAAATTTTATCATATTATTATCAATGGTTTACTTAAACACTACCATCCCTAATTGGTTCTGTTTCCAATATATGACGTAATTCTTCTTATATTTTTGACCGCAGGAATATACACAGATAGATACAACACTCTTTAATTCTAAACTGCTACACTCTTGCTTCATTCATTTGATTGTTGAAGCTTCTATATTTGGTTTACCTGATTGTTTCATGTCTTTCACAAACGTCTATTATTTCACTCAAGAAATTTGTTTATTTATTTGTACATATCATTACTGAACGCAATAAACTAACTGTAACTTTTAAACTGCTCGGAATATTAACTAAACTATTTGAAGAAACCAGCGAAAGATAATTCGCCTTTCATTAAGACGTGTAGGCAAAAAGATCGAGCGACTGGAACAACAGTTATGTCATTACGGAGTATTCTTGAGTAAAGAAAATACTTTACATAAAGCAATGCTTACAACGGATGTGAATAAGCATTAGTCTAGAGAGAGATTCATTACAATGATGTTTTAGTTGAAGATACGATCTTTTAATGTTTTCGTGTCTCAAAAAATGGATTAAGTGTTTATGAAAATGTACCGTCACCGTGACGGCACATTACAAGATTTCCGAAATAAAATAAGATCAACCAACAGAAGAAAGTTTGACTTTGACCAATGTTACCTTTAAGGTGTGCACACAAAAATATATAGCGTGCACACATTTTTTAATTAGACTTCTTTTTCATATACCGTCTTCTATCAAAGATTGGCGACCGTGTTGCAGCGTGTTAGTTTTTCCATCACCAACATTTTGGACATTAAATTGCTTTCTAAGGTTACACACACTTTCAAGTTTGTCATGCTGTCTTCTACCCGTACGTGCTTAGAGTCGGTACGTCTAAATTTGATCCCGATTGCATCATTTCCCTTTTGGTAATAGCCGGAACAGTATAAACATCCCGCAGCAGTTTGTATCAAAGGGAAACAATGAACAGTGATCTGATTTCTCTAGTAGGAGAATGAGAGAGGGGCTGAAATTCATCATCGACTGTTATCATATTACGGAGACTGTGCTTTTTTACGTAAAAGTGATTTTTGTAGATCGAGAAGTTTAAAAGCGGCCGGACGAGTTGTTATTCATGGTGGAGGTTGCAGGACGCCCGACAACCTCCACCATGAATAACAAGATTTAACAAGTTCGAGAGATGGTTCTAGTGAATAGACGAGATACCATATCAGTTCTTTGAACATCACTAACGTGTCTGCCCATCAAATCAAATCAAACCGTAAAGTCTGTGTAAATAAATTCTACAATGAAAAATTTAGATGATTTTAGACTTGGCCACGTACTTAAGGAAGATCCTTAGCATCCAAAATATTAGGTTTCATCCGTCGGGTATGTAAACAATTCAATACTTCTCATATGTCCGAAGTATCATCGAATATGCCTCACAAGTTTGGAATCCAAGATATATTACATACATTAATAGAATAGAAAAAATACAGAATAACTTCCTCAAATATCTTAACTTTCGTAGTAATCGAATCTTAACTAGCACTGCTGAGTCATCTATCTTTTTCAATATTCTATCACTACAAACTCGATGTAACATGGCCGATGTCATTTTCCTACACAAAATAGCCAACTCTAAAGTAGACTGTCCTGATTTACTCAGACTCATATCCATTCGAGTGCCAGCCAGGGCAACCAGAACTAATCTCACATGTAATCTTTCACATTTCAACACCAATGGCAAACAACACACATTTTTTTACCTTTATTTCAATTTACATCTAAACAAACTTGACATGTTCAATACTTCAGTTACCTCAATCAAATCTAAATTCAATACATAAACTTTAAAGGTCTTTATTTTTATTTTTATCACTCAGATTTTATTCCCTATCCCATTTTCCTTTTCCTCTCCCCTCGAATATTTTCTTACTTTCTTTTTTATATCTTATTTTTCTCACATTTTTCTGATTTACAGTCCTTCTTAAATTTTAAATTGTACTCACTGTATAAAGTATTTTGTATCGTCTGAAAAAACATGTAACTGATTCAATTATTGTTTAGCTTTTATTGTAATTCTCGTATTTACTGATAAACTGTATGTTTTCTGAATAAAATAAAAAAATAAAGATATTACAAGTCTCATAGATGCATTAAGTGTGAAACAAAGATATCTTGAAATGTATGAATAAATATAATAATATTCTGTCTTATTATTAGAGGCAATAGATATGAAGTAATACAAGTCTTAAATAAGTGGATATTTAATATAATACAGAAATAAGACGAAACTCTCCGTTGAAGAACTTGCATGATTGTTTATATTTGCATCTCTCATTCAGAGCTACTGCGTTCTAGGTTCAAATAGTAGTGATGATTATAGTTTAGCAGAACTTGCAGAAGCAAAAGAAATTCAGGCAATATTATTTACAACTATGTTTCAACCATAGAGAGCGAGTAGCAACTTATTACAGTGTTTATCCCATCATTTCATGATAAAAAAACGTGGAGCATTATTCGACGAAATGCAAAATGTAGTATCTATTGTATTTTACTATGATACTAGTTATTTAGTTTACGTAAATAATCTCTCACGACACACATAATATAAAAACTGTAAATACTGTGCACCTCTATCATACATTACTCCGTTACATTTTCCCATTTATTTAGCCTTAAAAACTTCATTAATAACGCATCGCTGAGCGAGATCAACAATACATTGTTTATTTTTTTAAATATTACGTGTAAATACATGCATTATTCCCACACGAAAAACTGAATTTGTATTTCTATTAATTATTTTGTAACGATTTTTAGTAAGTACAGAGGCGTATGGTATTACATTACATAGACTTTTGTAAATCTCGAATGCCTCTCAAAACCAAATACAAGGTAAGGTATGTATATAAGACTGCCAAATTGTATGAAATAGAATGCTAGTGTATTAAAAAATTCAATAAACAATGAATGAAGATGCTGAGATGGCTATGCGAGAGTGTGACTAACCAGCTTTAAGGTATGTCCCATATGTTTGATAATATTGTGCATGCGTGTATGTGGTTATTGTCGCAATTTTTTGGAGAATACAAGAAAGCGATAAACGACGATATATTCCATGCTTCGACCAGTCCAGAAATCCAAATAAATCGATCGTCAAGAGTGCGCACTTCGGTCGGTCGAAATTTACCCAGCCAAAAGGACAACAACACTGGAAAAGAAAATCGGCATGTACAATAAAAAGATTAGTGCATTGTTCATGTGTCAATTGGAGACCAGCTGTCGAATGAAATTACGGGAACACCATAGATCATACTCCTATAGTATGGTCACATAATGGAGCATGGATGACAACCACAGTATTAAGAAGACGTTTACCTGAATAAACCATCGTACCGAGAAAATCAAGGACTTGATAAATACATACAAGAAGAGCCGACCCAAAGTAATCGGAAAAGGCAAAGAAAGAGTAAAATATGAGAAAACTATAATTATTTTTATTATTAGAACGGATAATGTATATTTCGAATCTGGAACTGTTCTCGACAATAAACGTGTATCAACTGTAAGTAGTTTATCTTCTCCAATCTACTCCGGCCATACACACACTCTTTGATCATCTTCAAACAAACTTGTAAGTGAATGGATGGTTATTGTGACACTTATCACTCACTCCGCAACATCATCTACATTAACAATACCTGCTCCACAGTGTGGATATATACACCAATTCATAAATTTTAATTCCCATATATGTATACAAAATTATCGATAGTTTGAATAAAATAGATAAAATATTGTAGGTATCTATATAATAATATTAAGTATTAAGAGAACACATTCTTATTGTGAAGTTGTAATTATTCAGAATATAGCTCTGTGATGTTTTAATTACTAATTTAATGTATTAATTATAAATATATACATATAAAATCAATTTTGTCAAAAAATATTGTTTTTGCTCTACCGGGATTCGAACCTGGATCTCTATTTCCAATCTGGGGATGTACACTACTAATTGTGTTATAGCACCAGTATTTTTCATGATAAATTTTCGAACCTATATATAGTATAGAATAGTATAGAATGAACAAATTCAGAGTCAATATTAAGTTGATCATAGCATAGTGAATACGATTACGAAAGGGTCGTTAAGGTAATTTGGTCATGTTAAATGAATGAATTCGGAAAGGTTGTAAGTTGTTATGAAGGAAAAATTAGATACTTTGACGACATCAGAAATAAACCAGAAGCTAGACTTTCAATAATCGACGTGCATTTGATAGTGTGCGTCTGTGAATGACAGAAGAGTATTTATCATCTCCATCATATCTGTCTACAAACTGGGAAAACATTATAAAGGTACATCAGTAATTTAGAAAGAAAAAAAAGAAGTTTTTATTAAAACGTCAAAACTAATAAAAGTGTTTTCGTAATGAGGTCATATTTTTCTACCAATTTAAGCATGCCGATTTATAATAAATTTAAAATTGGTATAAGAAAGAAATAAAAATACGTGCCTGATTGTAAAGTACAGTTACACAAAAACTGTTACTGGTTTAAAGTGACGCTTTAATGAGTTTATCAATTGTAATAAAACTTGCGTTACGTATAATAATATTAAATATCTCTATAATTAATGTGGTTTCGATTGTTATCTCATAAAAATAACCAAAATATCATAAATAACCGCGTGAGTATAACAAGTTCAATTGAAACATCGTACATACGTCAGTCTAGTTCTCACACCATGACAAAATTTAACACTAAACTTTTGTTTTCTTAACATGTTACGGGAACTCGGGTTTGACAGTGCAAATTTAAAAGTAAATCTTGAAATAATCAGCAAATCCTAAGACAATATTTAACATTGTTAAGACTACTCTCAACCGGTTTTGATACTAACGTATCTTCGTCAGGACTGGCGTACAACTGAACTACCGTAAAATTTAAACGACATCCTTTACTTGGTAAGAATGAGGGGATGATTGACAGAGAGCCATTGAAATAAGGAATATATTAAATAGCGGGTTGTTTGTAAGGTTTAAATGGTTATTAATTATATTGGACTTCATGTTGATTGATTTTTTAATTTCTAAAATATCGAAGTTATCCAATCTAAAGCCTTAATAATTAATGTGTAAAATTTCAATGACGTTTCGTTTTAAAAAAATTATAGCCTGTCTCTAAAAGATGATTAAAAAATTCTGAGAAGTTATTATTGTTAAGACTTCTTAAATGTTCTTTACACCATAGTATCGAAACCGGTTAACGTATAAATAATCCACAGTGGTCTAAACAATGTTATGTATAGATACAATAATAAATTACTAATGCCTAACATAACAATATTTATATATTTAGATTTAGTTAGAATAAGGAGAATGTCGTATCAACGGTTTATTTTTCGTGAACAAATTCCGGTGTTATTCCGCTACCAGCCACACAAAGTATTCTACGAGCTTAATTGTCAGTTCTCGTAATATAATACATGTTTGTTCTCGCACGTAGACGTAGACGCCATTATAAGCCGAACGAAGCCTTCAATAAAACGATTTTAAGGCTTGTATTATATAATACGAATTATTCTCACATACGGCTAATCGTGTGCCCGTAAAACGCTTTGCGTCCACCCTTGAAACGTGCACTACAATAAACACAGCTAATTATAAATATAATTTTCCTCCATTAGACACATAATTAATTAAGACTCGCGCGATCCGACGATAAGCCGCGAGGCTGCAGAATTCTATTGACAACCCACTGCCAGCTGAAATGCGAATGGTGTGATAATTGTCGATGTCGATAGTATCATTAAATAAGTCATTAACGTCGTTGGCTAATTTCAAAATTACGTTTTTTCTTTTCTTTATCTTTGTACCTCTTCCAAAAAAAAACGAGTGTGTACAAATCAGTACTCTGATCACTCTGATGTAGTGATGGTTAAATAGTTATTTAAACAGTTATTTCAACTGCTATTTAAACCGTTGTTGTGACTGTTATTTTGTTCGATTGTAATAGTTTTTAGTTAACAATCATCGTTGAATCTTAGTCAGAATCTTCACAAAAACAGTCACGTATTTGTATGTTTTGTGAAAACTGGGATGGAATTTAATTTAAATTTATTTTATTTAGTTTATTTTAACATATAGTTAATCAACAATGGTTAAGATAGTGATAAAAATAATAGTAAATTCAACCAATTAGATGTTTTATCTGAATTATTAAATACACTTACATGATACAGTGTAGGTTTAGTAACAAAAATTAATGTTAAGCTGTGTAGAAGACAATAAAAAGAGTGACAGCTATCTCTTCTATTGATAGAAAATACATTTTTTTCCAGAGTAAATGGAAAGGAGAAGAGGAAGGAAGATGGGATGGGGATTAAATTATGTGTAATAATAATAAAATGTAAGACTATTATGTTTCTGATAATAAATTGGACTTAATATCTTCTATCTGAGAGCAAGATATGTTTGTAGATACACAGGTTGGTTCAAATTAAAAATGTAATGGTTAATTAAAAAGTATTTTTAGCGTAGTAAGGCCAATGTTGAAAAAATCAATTTCTGTTAACTTATCATTAAGATATTTCAACGAACTGTGAATGAATTAACGTTGTCTATAGACAACGTTAATTCATTCACAGTTCGTAAAGAAGTAAAACATCTTATAAGATGTTTTACTTCTTGGATTGTGAAAGAGTACGGACTGTCGGGTAGATTTGGATGGAATGTGAAAGAGTACGGACTGTCGGGTCGATTTGGATGGAATGTGAAAGGATACTAGTTCTACTTGGCTGGGACAGTCAACATATCCTTGCAGTAATTTAAAGAGAACCATTTGGTCAGCATGTGTTCTTCGATATTCTAGTGTTTTTATATTGTGGAAATTTGCTGCATCTAAATGAAGAACAAACAATTTAGAAGCAAACAATATTAGGAAGGAATGAAATAAATTGGAAATACTGATTTTAAAAAATAACTTAATTTGTTTAAACCACTTTTAATAATTTAACGTAGACCGGTTTCGATACTGCTGTAACTTCGTCAGGTTGTACGCACACTAATTAATAATAACTAACCTAACCTAGCCAATAGGTAAGTGCCTAAGGCAACGCATTTTTAAGGGGCGGCAAAATTAAGAGAAAAAAATAATAATAAAAAATCTTAATATTTCTTGACTTTAACAGTAACACGGATATAATACATACAAATATTAATTATTAGGAGAACACATTCATATTGTGAAATTGTAATTATTCAGAACATAGGTCTGTGATATTTTAAATGTGAATTAAATATACTAATTGGAAAGATATACATATGAAATCAATTTTATCGAAAAATATTGTTGTTGCTATAGATGGCTCTTTCAAATAATGGAACAATTAAATGTGTTAATATCAAAAAGGTAACATATAGGTTCGAAAATTTGTCGCTAAAAATATTGTCGCTGTAGCATAGTTAGATAATGCACCTTCCCCGGTTTGGAAAGAGATAATTTTCTCTGTTAAAGGCCTTTCATATTTTCTTATTTTAACAGCGAAGCATCCAATCCAGGTACTTACTACCCCATCGTACATCATCCCTTCGACAATATATCCTGCCCGATGCTACTCGAGCTTACAGATTCTTTGGGTAACACATGTTGCCTTAGTTCTCTGGTTAATCCGTATGTTTCTAGGTGACTCAGAGATGTGGCCAAGCATAGCCGATTACATTGCCCTTTAGGAAACTTTTATTCGTCAATTCTTGTATTTATATAAGGGTGGAATTTTCCAGCTTACAAACACAAAGTCTAGGGCAACCCTAGTTTACCATTACCGGAGAAATAATAAGATCACGGTTAGGATAACAAAAGAGCTGTGGTTCGAACAATCATTCAAAATTCGATGAGAATCAACAATAAAAGCCATTCCAATCAAATTTTATCGTTCCTTATTTACGACTGATAATATTTCATGGAGTTTGAGTGAACAAATTTACAAAAAATAATAAATACGGTTAACAGTTAACAGTTATGACTTTCAGAACGTGTAAAATTTATTTTTATTGTCTGCCAACTACAATTCTCTGGGCTGTTCCAACAATGAGATTTAGATTTTGTTAATAAGATGGTTTGGGCTTGAACTCACGACGCGACCCAAGTTGTTGTATTGCAGTCACGTATTTTTTTTTCGGTCATAAACGTATTACCCGAATTATTAAACCTATTCGGAGTACTGTTACATGGAAATTCATACATAATAAAATATGAAACGTGTGCAATTGACGGGAATCACAAGAATTCTTTTTTTCTGAATTTCTAATGCAAAATAGACAACGTATAAGTGTATTGACACACTAAATAACTTATTGCAATCTTTATTTTTGATTTTTTTATGTACGAGTATGTATGGACATCATTATAAATAAATATATGAATTATCATTAAAAATAAGATGAAAGAAGAAGAAAATTAAATATGTAGTTAATTATGAGTATATTTTTTTGTGTTCTGATTCATCTAATTTGTTTAAAATATCAAATAACTAAATAAATATCAAATAATGCCATTTCTCCGCGGGGGTAGGTAGAGAGGATAGAGATGATGTTTAGCCCTATATAAGGTATTTTTTATTTTAAATCAATTAAATATCAATCAATATTGTACTTTCCTCTCCCTTAGTGTTCTGTCTATTGTCTTAGTTTGTCTCCCTCTTTTCCATACATGTATATGTATTCTCTCTCTTTCGTATGTAATTTTATATTCTGTTGCCCTCTTTATGTGTATATAAGTGCACTCTTTTTGTATTTATTGATAGTTTTAATTACACCCTGACGAGGTTTGACGAGGCAAAACCGGTTGACGTTTAATAAAATTCGTGGTTTTATACAAAGTGATTGTGATATATAGTTACCTTTCAAAGGTAACTATATATTTATACTGTAAAAAACATATTCATAATCAATATAAAGGTTTGATGTGCTCCTATTAGGTAAGTACCCACCAGAACCAATTTTTTTTGTAAATGTATGTAGGTCGTATTGCGGTCGCCCGAGTTCTAGAATTCCGTTCAATTTATTTATTAATTTGAAATATTGTGGGCATAACAAATTGAAATTCTCAAATCTTGCTTCGGCTGAAAAGCGTCCATTATTCTATTCAAGGTGTTATTTCTCACCAGTAGTCACTCTCCTTTCTATGTCACTCTTAGCCTTACCGTTCATATTATAGAAAAATATATATCTATAGGTATTTATTTTTTTAATTAAATTATCCAACTTCGCCGAAATTACCAAATTGTCCATCTTTGTCTTTGCCTACAAGACATAATCTTCCAAAATAGAACAAAATTTAACACAAGTATTTAAAAAAAAAAAAAATTTAATTAATTAAATAATTAAGAATTAAATTAACTGAGATAAAAAAAAATTGATTGCTGAAATATAACAGTAATAGGTACTATTGCCATATTTTTATTTCGCAATATAATACAACATTTTCTGTCACACCTGTTTTTTATACATTTCTACGGGCGCGTGTAGGGACACCACACATATATGTAACATTTTTCTGTCACTCCTGTTTTCCATGCGAATCTATCTAACTACGAAACTGACAGTTATTACTGTTTTGTAAAATTTTAATGACAGATAAAATTCTGTCGTCTTTTATTATATCCAATAACTTGGCTGATCATTAAGGTAAAATACATCATTTTCTTCATGATGGAATTTGTCTTTACGTAATTGAAGACAAACATTATGTCATTCCACAAGCTGTGACACCAGCGAACGCAATGTATTATTAACAATTGATGAGTTTGTTATCTTCTTGAGAAAACATCGGATAATGACTATATTTTGCATGACAAATCACAAAAGGTTAATGTCTTCAATTCTCCATGAATACGTGATAGATGGTTGTGACGTTCGCGCGGAGAAAAGCGGTAAACTCAGTAAGAATCGATCGTTTTTGTTGAAATAATTAGACGCGAATGAACGGTTAATATTGTAAACTTATTTGAACACAAAAGGATGGGTTTAAATGATTAGCATTAGAAAGTGACGGTTGAACGGTTCCAGAGGGAAGTATGTTAACTACCCCCCACTAAGGAATTCATAGAATTCGTACTAGAAGTATCAAACTATTATAAATTAAGATATTCAATATACATTTTGATTTACGATTTACAGATGTTCCGATAATAATGTAATCTTTTAAAACCAATAGTGAATACGTCTCAAAAGTTATATAAAGGACAAATTTTTCAATCTAAACGCAGAGTTGCCGCCGGAACTAAAACCTTGGATCTTTGTTGACAAACTACTCTCAGCTAACTTGATCTCGTCAGATTTTTCTACAGGAGTTTGATCTCCGACCCAAGTAATGTATGAACAACGCATTTTTTCTGTATGAACCGTAAACATGGACTCTTGTGCAGTAAATTGCATCAAAACTAGTTGTTGTTCAAATAGCTATGTATTGCAATTGCACTGAGAGCAAAAAGACCGAAAAATGGATTAGGCAAATAAAAAATAATTAAAATAGAATTCTGCTGATCACGGCTTATGGCCCGTGTCCACGGAACGAGATATAACAAGATAATGTTCAATGCCGTTTAAACGCGTTAAGGGTTGATCTGAAAATAATCTCAGGGATCAGCTTAGATAGAATAAAAAAGCTAAAAACTTAAATTTGACAGAGAGACCCAACACGTGCGCTATAACTATTTATTATCGTACTAAATTAAAAATATTTTTTCGTTATTTACTGCTGCTTTGTAGATTCAAAATTACCCACTGACAAACGGAATATCAGTGGTCATTTAAGCTGACATTTTATGTTTGTACACGTACAATAAGCGTGAATTGTAACAAATTAACTTTTTGATCTAATAGATTATTTACCTATATTACAAAACTACAACTTTATAAAATAACTGAAACACTTTTTTTGCTGTGCGATGTCTCAAATAATCTGAATAAATCATATTAACTTTTAAAAAAAGTATTAATTATTAAAATAAAACACAACGTTGTTTACTTCAGACAACATTTTAATTAAATATCAATTAAAACGTTTTCGACGCTTACTGCGTCGTCATCAGTAATAAACTAAAGCTTAAACTAGAAGATAGACTATCGATTACACGGGGGGAGCGAATCCCCCTCTCACCAACACCGCTCTCATACAATGGACTTCCATAAAGTTAATCACGAAAATTTTTAAACATTAAATAATATTATAATATTGCTTAACTCAATCGCAAAACATAAATTTATTGACATACTTTTTTGACTTTTCAATCATTTTTATTGATTTTAAAATAACGAAAATAGGCCGTTGTTGAAATTAAAGGGATATCATGAACCGGAACTATATTTGTGAGAACCTCACGAACCGGAAGGACGTTACGGTTTTCTTCGGTAGCCTATACTCGAAGATAATTAATAATATATTAATGAAATTCAACACGCGAGTGATGAAATTGCAAACAGCAGACCTGAAAACTCTATTAACTTCACAGGATCTTGCTTAAGTGGCAAGCGATCAATCAATGTTGAAGACTCTCTAAATCGATTGTACCGATATTCAACCTTCATTTTCTAAGCAAAGTTTCACTTCAACGATGTGGTAAACTATTGCTAATTCAAAACTACGTTAATTAAAACAAATGGATGCGAATCCGTCGGAGACTTCCTAAATAACAAACTTTTACAAACGGCCATGACAATGCAATTATTTTCCTCGCTGGGTAAATAAATAAAATATAGGGTGACCAGAAGAAATTTTTTAATTATGTAATTGAAATAAAAACAAACAAATAAAACAGAATCTAAATGACGTCCACACCTCAATCACAAAATATCTAAAAACACGAAAAAATCACAAGCCGTTAAACCTGGCGACCGAGGTGGCCAGGGTATGTCTCAGTACTTGCTCGCAGCTTCTCCATCCAGACACAAGCAGTTTGTGAAGTTGGGGGAACTTCCAAGATCTTTATACTATATTGTAGTTTGAAATTAGTTAACCGTTGAAGGTGAAATTAAGACTTTTTGCTAGTTTGGCTCTTGGGGTGTTTACAAATGAAACAACTGGTCTAATCGGTATATTATGTTTATGGATTTTTGGTTGTCCATAAACTAAAGGTGTCTTTACATTATCTGTAGCTTGTGTTAGTCTCAAATTACTCCATCCGATCTATCAGTCATAAACAAATATGTTAGAATTCCTCTGTATTCCGATAATGCTATCTTCCATACATCAGCAACATCCGTATACTCGTTACCCAAGTATTGATTTCTGTGTAATGGAGAATTAAACTGAGCAACCGTCCCAGTATTGTTACAGTAATAAGCTAAAATGATTCTAGTGTTTCTGGCAGGTATATGGAAGTTGATTAGCCGCAATAAATCAAGGCTCTCAATTATATGATGCAAAATTTTAAATAGACATGCCGGATCAAAAATAATTCCTCTTTAGCTTGAACATACAGAGAAAATCATAATTCAATTGCTATCTGTTTATGATTGATAAATGTCAGAAATTCATTTTCTACTCTTTCAATTGTGTGAGAATAGGTATTGTAAAAAAGTGACCGAATTATACTCAATCTGGCTTCTCACTAATGATATATATATATATATATATATATATATATATATATATATATATATATATATATATATATATATATATGTATATATATATAAGTTTTAATGTAAATCTTTAGTCTCCCTCGACACATATCCTAAATATATCCATATAGTAAATTGGATTCTTTATTTTGAAAAATCTCATAATTTGGCGATTATTTATATTAAGATGCTTAATGTGCAATTGCAAATATGCTTGAAAAGATTAAAGTTGTGAATTAAGATGGAAGTTAACCAATGTTATTTTCTTCCACTAAAGCTTACAATTAACATCACGTCCTCGACCCTCTTCTCAGACTAACTAACCTAAGCCGCATTGTTCGTTCAGAAGTGGTTCATCCATCCGGTGCTCGATTAATATTGCACGCTGTTTGAGATGCAAATTTAAAGAGATTTAAATTCACGCAACAAAATCACACGCAATCCTAAATTAAAGCGCTTGAAATGCCCGACTCAATAAATAAATAAATACAACAGATTCCTTACAAGAAAAAACACTGACTGCCAAATATATAGACATGAACTAACGCAAATTCCTTATATCGATATTTTCATTTTGGTGTCACCCATAGAAGGTTCAGCCCTTATCCCTCCCCCCTTTAAATCAGAGAGACAGAAATATCACCCATGTGATTACTTTGGTACCACTTACGCAATCAAATAGCTCTGCGACTTTATTTTAATATACGAAAATTTTAACGTTGACTATATACAATAATATCCTATAACGTAAAAAATACGTCTTGTTTACACAAAGATTTAATTTTCAATGAGTAAATACTTTTACTGTTGCATAAATGTATCATAAACTATCAGATTTATGTTTCCACAAAGAATGTGTGTAGAATGTTCAAAACTCTCTCCTATATGTACACTTTATTTTACGTCTATTCATTTACTGGTCTGCGGTTAAAAATGATATAATACTAAAATCGGTCATTGTTTTCGGAGTGGCCTAATATTTCCGTCGCAAGCAAAACAGACTGCAGACTGTAATATATTTTGCGCGTTCGTATACGTGAAGTGTGAAATAAATCAATATTATTCATACATATCTGACCTAGAAACACGCTTAAATATTAAATACTGTTTTTCATACTGTGTTGGGATGCACTCGAACATGTTACAATCAGCGGTGTACTATAATATCTGTTGGAGTCCAATCCACATTTTGTCTCTAACGTCCAAAAATAGGGTGGCTCACTGATATTAATATAATTTTTAAAAAATGGAATTTCGTTTAGTTAATAGTACCGTACTGTAATAAATATTTTGATTTTGATAATTTTTAATATCAAATCTTCAGAAACTGAAACTTTCGTTATCAATTATATTTTCTAAAATATTCCGCTCTACGTGTCTGCTTTGTTGGCAAAATATTGATTTTTATCATTCTTTAACATATATTTTTAAAGGTAATAATTTCTTCATGTAACATTTCATTACATGGACGTATCAATTAGAGGCTTTTATAGGTCCAAAAAATATTTTGAAATGCGTGCATTTGAACGTTATATATAATATAATGGTAGAAGGTTGATTATTATATTCCTTGTAGTATTATGAAGGGTGAACTTTTATTTTTCCAGTTTGAAATTCGAGAAATTCTACACCAATTATATATGCTTTCAAGATGAGGCTGATATTTCAATTCGTATAAGTATCAGAGAAATAATTAATTACGTTATTGGTTACGTAAATCATGCGAGAGAGGAAGGTTTGAATAGAAAGAGACGACAATAAAAATGTCGACTTTCTCGCATTTGATTCAAAAGTCAAAAATAAGTCGTATCTGAAGTATTTACTCTTTTTTACTTATTTACTTACTGAAGTCATTTGAATTAATCCATCGAAAATTAAATTATTTATTGTGTACCTAATTCATATATATGAACATGTTTTAAAATTACACGAAGTTCCTACATATATTTAGATGGTCGCTTAAATCAATGTTCTAAATTTGAAATTATTATGATTGCTTCAATTTATTATTTTGTTTAATATTATCAATTTAAAATGCCACTTTGGTGTTTTGGTGATATGTCTATTTCATAATTTCATACTATTTATGAAACAGACAGCTAGTTTTTACAATACAACCGTGTTATATATAAATGAAATATTTAATTGCGACATACATGAAAAAACATCTAATTTATGAAATTTGCTATTAATATTGTAAATAAGGTTAATATTAATTCATACCCTATGTAATATATGCGTCAAAACACATTTTTTGTATTTTTTTAACGAAAATTACGAGAGCACGGACTAGACAATTATGGCCGCTGACAATCAGCGATCTAACGCAAATAAAGATAATAAAAAATACACATCACTAGGATCGATATAAATATTATTTAGTAAGAAATCGTTGCGTTTTTGATATCAAAAATGATATTAAATAGTAGCTTAAGCCTCAAAGCATGCCGGTAAATACAATATATTATTATAAATGTACGTTTTCACTAAAACAAAATATTTTAAAATTAATAATATATCATGCAAATTTGATGGTTCATTAATTTTTAACATTTTGTTAATTTGCCTGAATTGAAATTTATATCCATAATCTTCGCTTCAAGGTTATAAGAAAATAATTTCATTTGTGCAATAATTTTTCAAATTAAGACAATATTGGTACATGGAAAATGTATTCAATGGTCGCGGTCTTTCATATAATGATTTTATTTTATTAGTTTTAAATTAGTGTTAAAGTTCTATCTTAGTTATAATTTTAAAAAAGTCAAATTTAATGTATAACTTCTGATATAAATAAATAATAAAAGTCACATTTTCATAAAAAACGCGAAAATTGTAATTATTAAATTTAAAAAATGCTTTATAGTCAGATAAAGTAGTACTACGGTCAGGCATGTACAGTCGCTAGTGCATTCTATATTTATATGTGGTGCGAACCCTGAGATGAAAACAATGAAGAGAATATTGATTGAGCATAGTCAAGAGGGTAGGAGTTGAGGAGAATCCTCATGACTGAGGATCACTATCTCCATGAACTGATCCTGATGACACCCGCAGAGCATAAACAGGACGCAATAACAAACTGAATGGGAAAATATCAAAAAACTCACTTGCGAATGGCGTGTCAAAGTGATGGAGACTTTTCGCTTATATTAAAGCCCAGTTTAATTCACATTTTATTGTAAACTACAACGAACAGATGAGGTTCAAGAAGCAATAATGTTCAATCTAGAATATAATAAGTATGTTAATGATTCCTGGTATTTTATAACAACGTATTTTTATTTTATAGAATCCCATTTTTTTTAAATAATTCACCATTAAAAACAATAAAAGATTGTTTTTACTTTCTTAGATATTTTAAAAAATTGCATAAAATGGGGCGATCGCCCCTGTCGTCAGGAGATATTAATGAAATTTTATTAAATATGAAACACATACCAGCCGCAGTGGACTCCTTTGTGTTCAAGGTTTTCCGGATCTTGGTGCAATAATAATTGCGGGGGAATTATATGCATCAGAAAGCGTGAGGAGACACTGCAGAAGTGAGCCACGCTTTGCCCCAATTGTTGCAGAACCGGTCGTGAGGTTTCGCTCATATTTTGACCGATTTCAGCACGAGGTACTCGCAATTAATATTACATATACAATACGACTATTTTACATGACATTGTGAATAAATATTTTTTTAGCAATATTTGAATATGTCCAAGAACACGCAATTACTAGATTTTCGCCTACAAAGGCACTGTTATTAAACAAATAATAGAATCTCATTGAATGAAACTATTTTTTATTATATTAATGGAAATATATGGAAGCTTGGGTAATTACAGGGCTCACGACCTGTCTTCGGCTGGCTTAAGTGATCACTTTATACAAATATAACGTTCACCATTCTCACCCATTAATCAATCTCTATATCTATCAAATTTTTGGAAGTTGTATATATGTTAATATGTGTAAATACTAAAGAATACCACTGCACTATCGCCATCTAGTTTATTTTATTTATTTTTATCTCCTAGTCTTCTGCTGAATGTAGTGTCCTTTTTCCTCTTCTCATTAGAGTTAAATAATTTCGTCAGTCCAACGGATTTTTCTAGAAGTCAAACATATATATATATTGTCTCCAGACCTTTTTAACATATTTGAAGAATTGCACTCGAAAACTGGAATGGTGGAGTAAAAATTGGAGGCAGAAAGATTTCCAATCTCAGGTACGCGGATGATACAACTTTGATCGCAACATCAGAAGAAGAAATAGCTACTCTACTCTGTCGCAATGAATAAGAAAATATCAAATTGGGCTTTGAGATACACAAGAAAAAAACAAATCTAATGACATAACCAGCTTCCACCAACAGATGATGCCCTTCCAGACCTTGAAATTGTCAAAGATTTCAATTATCTCGGGTCCATATCACTGACTACAGTATTTTCAAGACATGCTTCTCTGATGCATTCTATATTTTTGTATTGGGTAGAATCATGGATCCTGAAGGCAAGGGAGAGAAGATGGATTGATGTCATTGAGGTATGGTGCTGGAAACACGTATTGTGCATATCATGTACGGTGAGACGCGCGAAAACTGAACATCAAGGACAGAATTTCAACCATTTGCCAGAGAAGAATTTTATGCATTTTATATTTAGGCATTTATGAGACGGGAAGATTGTTATGGTGGGCCACGTCGAAAAGGCAACGTGCACTTATCTGGTGACAGCCCTAAGATCTGCAGATGCCGGAAGTCAAGAGGGCGGAAGAGATTAAGATCACGATCCACAATCGTGAGGGATCGACGTGAATGATAACACGCGTTAAAAAAAATATTTTTATACAAAACTTTTAATTCTGACGAGGTCCTCGTATCTACATGTATCGAAGCACATGATGGTTCAGTAATTTGTAGGACAATGACAATTTTCAGAACGACTGTCAAGGTCATGTGATCAATTCTGGTGTTAATTTTTAAGTGTGAAATAGGCTAATAATGTAACTATGTCCGATGAGATAATGATAGAAAATTGTAAAATAAGTGTTTACCCAATACGTACACATTCATGAAATAATTTGTAATGCGGATATATCAGATATCACATCCGCGTTAATATTATTGTACAGTTTTTCCACGATAGTGTATGCGCTGATAGCCATGCCAGCAGAGTCGCGCAAAGTAGTGTATTTGTTTAATTTAATAATAAATCAATGAACTCGCGCGCGGCCCACTCACTATCAGACGTTGAATGTGTTGTTCTATTTTTCATTTTTGTAGTCAATATATCGTAACTTTATAAATACGTTCAAATAATTTAATTATTTAATATCATTTTAAAAAATTGACTTTTCAGACGTATTTTAGTATAATATGTTGATCATTCGTCATATATACAGAAAAAGAATATAGCTTTCATATTTCTAAAAAATAAAATTCTCATTAGTGACATCTATGTCGGTTCAGGGAAATAAATATCAAATAGATGGCGACAGCGATAGTTGTAGTAAAATACTTGAATGGTTTATACATGGTAACATATATATATATATATATATATGTATGTATATAACTTCCAAAAATTGGTAGATGTGGAGGTTTAATGTGGGTAGAATTGGTGAACGTTACATTGTGTAAAGTGATCACTTAAGCTAGCCGAAGACAGGTTGTAAGCTCTATAATACCCATACTTCCCATATAATATAATATTAATAGCTTCGTCTCCGTGAGATATCTATAATTTGTCTTAATAACAATGTAGGTAAAAATTCAGTAATTGTGTATTCTTGGATATACTTAAATATTGTTAAACTTTATTTCGGTTGAAGGCACGAATCACATTTTAATTGAAATGATGGGACATAATTAACACATCTAAGTGCGTTGTTTGAAGTTACGCTTTTTTGATTACGTCTTCTTTTGTTACGACGATTGCAATACAGATGTGTATCACGCCCACACAGTTCATAATTGTCTTTAGATAATGACCACTTGCCCACCGGAGCGTCACTCATTAGACGCTGATGAGCTCTTTATACAGATAATGTGCCACTTTTAAATTGGTTTTATAATTTCTAGCGCATTATCAATGCGGATCTAATTTCCACGAGACCGGAAGGATTGATGACTTTCTCATATTATTAACTAGGTGTTAAATAATTCACTGAATCAATTGATTGATTTTACCTGTGAGTCCTGTGAGAGTGTTCTATATTTAAACATTAAAAAAAAAAAAATAACAAGCGAAAAAATTCTTAAAATATTGAACTTTGCCAGTAAGTGTTTAAAAACTATCCTAGAATGAGTACGAGAGATAGTGTAGATAGTGGACAGTTTTGAGTCTAATAAAAAAAAATATTTGATTATTTGTAAAAATATCTGTGATGTCCTTGGGATTGTATGGTTGTGTGTGTCAGTGTGTGTGAGTGCCGCACCGCCGGCGTGCGTGCATGCGAGGCTATAAAGGGCGGCGCGCGGCAGGGCGCGGCCCCTTTCTCTGCGTGTTTATCGGCTTAATCGTTTGACCTACACTAGTGGTATACCTTGTACTAAATTGCATCGTATTGTATAATTATTACAAAGTCTATTTCTTGGACCTTCACATTACGAGGTGTACACTGAAGACGTACTTACAAGACAAGTACTTAACAATATCAGAAATAATGACAAAATTTATTCATAATATTATATTTGCTAGAATAAATGCTAAATGAAATATGCATGTTTATAGATTAGATACTAGTTAATAGGATTACTAATTATAATTTGTTGATTCAATACGAAAGGATACAAAAATTCTTGAAACAATAAAAACCATAATTAGAATATCTTGATCATATAATTACTAACGTTCATTAAGGAACTAGCACCAGAAGAGAAATATCTACCTACAGTACAGTGGCACTACAGTTTTACAATTTTCAAAATTTTAACATCACAAGACTCATTTATTTTAAATTGTCATTTCAATCCAATCGACCTTCTTCCATATTAATTTAATACCACTGATACTTTGAAATGTTAAAAAATATTAGATATGAATACATTATGAAATAATATTTAGATACCTTCCGCATATTATTTGTACCATAAATAATGCAGACAATTTAAATAATTACCTACTTACAGTACAGCAGCATTACGGTGTTGCAATTTTATTATATTTAACTTGTTTACTATTTTGAAAATTGACACTTTACTCTAATGAAATGTGTATTTCGCACACGAATTAAGCAAATGACAGACGTCTTTCATCGTAAGAAACCAAACTTTTGAATATATTACACAATTTAAATATCCGGAAACAAACATGACATTATAAAGTCCTCTACACTTCTCTAGTCGGACCTCAGGTAGAATATAGTTCGGTAATATGGTCGCCTCACTTCATTGTTCACTCGACGGTGGTTGAAAAAATTCAGAGAAAGTTTTTAAGATTCATCAATTTAAAATTAAATATACACTCTGAGGATATCAATTATGATTATCTCCTTAGCTGTCTGAAATTGTTAAAATTATTAATGAGACGTACGATGGCCGACCTTATATTTATATACAGAATCATCAGTGGTACGATAGGCTGAGCCTAGATTGTTGGTCTGCTTGACTTTCACGCACCATTGGTTCATCGAGACACAATTAATTGTTCTATTACAGGGGTAATATCAGAACACAAGCATTAGCTAACTTCGCAGTTCTATGAATGAATATGCGGAGGTAGTGGACATTTTTGTTGTAAATTTAACTCTTTATAGGACTACATTATTACTAATTTTTGTATCTCAATTCAATTCAAATTGCTTTACTTCATATTTTATATTTATTTTTAATTTTGATTATAAAAACACATGCTGATATTAGTTTTTTTTTTTTGTGCATTGTACTTCTGATGAAATTTTCTATTATTTTACAAATTATGTTAATGCCTAAATAGGGTTTGTTAATAATAATAAATAAATATTTAAATGACAATAAATAATGATATCAAACAATAAATAAATAATATGATGAAATCAGATTCTTTAGGGTAGTTTGGTCTATCACTTCAGCGCAAGAAAATATGTTGCAGTTCTTCGAAACTAAAGTCTCGAACAAGATTTACGATTTAATACGTGATAACCTAATTAGAAAATGGAGGCGATATAAGAACTTGATACAAATCTATCAAAGGTTGAAGTAACATATACAAATCAACAGGATCGAGAGTCACGAACTTCCTCTTATGAAACTGTTTTAGAAGAAGAAAATATCACACACAATTGTAAAACAAATAAATAACATTGCGAGGCGAATCCGCATCACAAGCGGCTGAGCAACCTGTAAGTGGATTGGTGTGCCGCGTGCCGTGTGTTGGCAAGTTTGGGTCAGGGTCACTATGTTTAATTATGTAGAAACTATTAAATTGAATTGACTAGCAATCGTTTTTTGTACCACGTTCCAAATTTGGTGCAGATTACTCGCGGTGATTGTGAAAAAATGATTTTGAAAGGCATTGAACTTGTTCCAAGATCAATGACACCCTGCATCGACTGCTTTAGATACGAATAAAAATAACATATGTTACATATTGTTATATATTAATTTTCTTAGAGTCAGAGACCTTCAAATATAGTTAAATTATTTTATTTGATTACCAGATATCCCGCTGATCTTTTGTGATCTTGTTGTAATCGAATTCAAATCGAATAAATTGTAGTTTTAGAATCATTAAGATGTATCGTTATTCTGTGCGGAAAGTTTAATGGAGTTCAGGGGTGCATTGGACCGGCGTGATAATAGAAAAATCGCGGTGGGCCTATGAAATATTTTCTCATTTTTGGTATGTTCACGCCCAGATAAAAAAAATTCATACTAGGAAACATGAAATACCATGGTGACTGCTTGTTTTTTTCAGTATATAAAAATTCATGCAATTTTCATGTTATTCATGGAATGTTTGAGTCATAATATTAATGTGTTTAAAAATTTTAATATTATGTCCATTCACGTCCTGGTAGGTAGGTAAATAACTTCATAAAAAAATAATGCATATATATTATATTTGCTACTTTTTGGCTTATCCACCATATTAATGTTCATATATAAACAAGTTAACAAAAAATCAATTTATCCAAATTGATGTTTTCAGATCACGACAATATCTTATATATATATAGTTTTCTGGCAAATTATGCCATGTGTCTCTGACCTCTTTATCCGAGGCGATGTTTCAAATCCAAGTAAGCATGACGATGGCATCGTGCCTATTTCTATTAGTTTTTTTTAATAAATCTGAACACAAATGTTCAGTTTATTGAGAGTTTTAATAATTTTATGAAAATTACGTGAATTATGTTTGTCAATTATTGTTTTGTTATTGAAAGTAAATGATACTTTGTATTGTATATATACAAATAAATAAGACTGATGCAATTCCATTTTGGCCGAGTTTGAGTTACCAATCCGTCCCTGCTCAGCCATTTTTTAAATGTTGTGGTGAGATGATTGAATAGATGAAGTGGTTTATTACGATGTTTTCGAGGAATTACTTTAATGGTTCAATCACCAACAGCTGTCGGCTATCAACAGCCTGAATACGAAATACGCTTTGAGATATTAATATTGCGAGATGAGCTCTTAAAAGAGAATTGCGGAGATCTAAATACAGATCTTTAACTTTCTTTTCAATTCATTATTAAATCATTTTGCAATCCATACAAAAAAAAAGTGAATATCTATAATTTCGTCGAGAGTCGAGCCATCGATTTTAAATATGGCTATATTGAAGAATATTTTTCTGGGTTGATAACATTACGAATGAAGAAGTTCAAAAATGTATAAATAAATTATTTAACAACCTTAACTTTAACTTCAAACATATTCTCCGCAATGTATATATGATACCAGAACCTCCAAGTGGCTCCATGTATAAAATATGCCGTGATAGAAAATAACACACGAAGCAGAAGAAGAAAACTAAATTACATACTTTTTTCATATATTTAGTACTAGCGGTCCATGCCCGAGATTCACATCGGGAGGGTGTAGGCAGGAGATGTGGGGATGAGGGTATATTTGTTTTGTACAAAGCCCTAAAACAGTGATGGCGAACCTATGACACGCGTGTCAAAGATGACAGCGTTTTGGGCGACACGCCAGCGTTCACTAATATCAGAGTTATCAAAGAACACCCGACAACTACATTCGAATTTATCACTATTTCTCTGTACTGTACCGTATCTCTTTAATTAAGTAAATAATTAATTGACATCAAATCAAATACTATGGCTTCCGTACTTTTTTCCGGTTAAATTTAAATTAAAAATATATAAATGAATATGTTAATTGTTTTCTTTAAATTTATTTTATAATTTAATTTCTAAAACAAAAAGTTTTTTTTTGGGGGGGGGAGGGTGACACGCTAACAAAGTTAGATTTTTTGAATTTATGACACGCTGAGCCCAAAAGGTTCGCCATCACGACCCTAAAGAGTGACGATGTATGTAAAATTTGATCCACCAGGGGTAGGGTGAGATTTTCAGTAGGTGGGACGGAGTGATGTAGTGGTGTTTATTTTCCTAGAGTGCAACTGAACAAAATACGTAAATAATAACATATAAAATAATGCTTTAAATCAGTAAAAATTCTTTTAAGATAAAAACTATATCTGTATTTATCTTTGTTTTAAAATACTGTGAATTATTTATAAGTCAACCGGTTTCTATACTAACATATCTTCGTCAGGACTGGCGTATAACTGAACTACCATAAAATTTAAACGACATGAATACATTGAAATAGGGAATATATTAAATATCGGGTTGTTTTAAAGGTTTAATTGGTTATTAATTATATTGGACTAAATGTTGGGTGATTTTTCAATTTATAAAATTTCTAAGTTATTGCCTTTATTATTGTGTAAAATTTCAATGCCATTTTCTTTTATAAAACTGTGGTCAGTCTCTAAAAGGTGGTTAGAAGTTATTATTATTAAGGTACCTTGATGTCGAAACCGGTTGACGTATAAATATCTCACAGTGAACTAAATGAAGTTAAATATGAATACCATTTTAAATTATGTCTAAACAAAATTAAAAATAAATAAAATGTATATATACACGAATCTATGTTGCACAGAATTTAACAGGTGCTGGTACGACATGGTAGCGATGAAATTGAAAGGCCCGTTTAAAATGCACCTGTTGCAAGCGATGCAGTTATGTGCAGTGTACCGCTATGTCTCCGTCCACCAACGTGGTGACCATGCTCAGGTATCGACTATCACGTTCCGATTAAAGAGTCTCGTGTCTCGTGACCGATCACGTGTGTGCGGCTATTACGGCTGTTTTTGCTCGCGGGAACAAAAAAATGCATAAAACAGGAAGAGAGCGCTTTGTGGGTGACTATGGACAGTGGCGAACTGACTAATATATTACATTTAGGGTCAAAAATTGATTTAGAACCACTCACTCGCTAAATAATCAAAAATACCCCGATTACTTGCTTTAATAATAAAAATAATGGATAATTTGTATAGCGCCATTTTCGTAAAAACTTTCATCTCAAGAGCGCTTTACAAATAAACTGTTTATAGTTCTACAATTATCTTTGTTTTTAAATTACAAATTGTTATTTTCACTTATGGAAATGACTTTTTCAAAAGGTGCATTTTTAGTTTCTTCTTAAATAATGTCTCTGATGCACTGTTTATTATGACGGAGGGCAAAGAGTTCCACGCTTTTGGGCAGGAGAAGTGGCGTTTCTGAAGGAGATAAAAAAGAAATGGCGGCAAAACCCCAGTATCCTGCTGGACCAGTGCACCCCTGCCCTCGAATAGAGTGAAGCTGTAATATTTCCAAGAAAATGTGATTTAGAATATACTGAGACATCAATATTAAATCAACATTAAAACAAAGCACGGAGGTGTGTGCAGACACGCTAACCATGCCATCAAATGTCTAATGAACGTCTAAAATAACCACAAATCAGATTCATTAACATTGCTGTATAGATATGCAGACGTCATGAACATTCTGACATCGACGATAATAGCGATGAAAAGTCTCTAAAAGATGAACTCTTGTCTTCATTCATGTCAGTTTTTTTAATAAGGGGGGGGGGACCCACCCTTTCCCGGGACCGGTTCAGAAGCTAAGGCGTCCTTGTCGGTCCCACTTATCAAAGCTAATAAAAATACGCGACTTTAATTCAATTACATATTTAAGTACAAGCAAAACGAAAAAGGAGAAGAAATTCAATGTGGTTATTAGAAATTAAGATTTAAAATTTAGCCCCTCCAGCGTGTCTTTAAATACTGTCTTTATTCATAAAAAATCATATAACATAAATTCACAGAACATAGTTTAACACACAGATGGAAAATTAAAGGAAAATTAAGGTGCAGTAGTTCAAGGCAAACACTCAGGGACCCATTCATCAAAAACACTCCCAAAAGAGGGACAGTAAACGAGACACAAAATGATTTATTCACTCTTACACGGACAGACTAACGGAGTTGCAAAACATGAGGTATGGAGAGTGAGAGGTAGTGAGACATGTAGTAGCCTCAATTAGATAAAATTCGGCTTGTAATGTTAGGTCTCTCCAGCAAGATGCAGCGTACCTATCCACCGCTGTAAAACTCTTACAGGTCTTCTTCAGGATTGCCATATATAATATGACTGAAGAGTTGGATGAATCTTTAGTTCACTACTTGATAGAGTTTAATGTTGTTGGAATTGAGGCACAACTCTTCATAATACGTAACATTTTTCTTCAGTAATATATTTCGAAGGCGTCTATTATACGCTTGTCGCAATTTTGGACACTGAATTCATTAAAATTTGTAAAACAAGGGTGTGAACCAATATAATTTTATTAGAAGAACACATTCTTATTTTGAAGTTGTAATTATTCAGAACATAGGTCTGTGACATTTTAAATATTAATTAAATGTACTAATTTTAAAGATATACATATAAAATCAATTTCAACGAAAAATATTGTTGCTGCACCACCGGGATTCGAACCTGGATCTCATTCCAAACCGGGGAACATTATCTAACTACGCTACAGCGACATTATTTTTGACCACAAATTTTCCAACCTATATGTTACACTTTTTCAAATTAATACATGTATCCTTCCATTTGAAAGCCATTTACTTTGTTTTTACGGAATATCAAATACTTCGATACATTGATACAACTTATATATTATTAGGAGAACACATTCTTATTGTGAAGTTGTAATTATTCAGAATATAGGTTTGTGATATGTGAATAGGTTCGAATTCCGGTGGCGCAACAACAATATTTTTCGATAAAATTGATTTTATATGTATTATATATCTTTTTAATTAATACATTTAATTAGTATTTAAAATATGATTTTAGTTGCTTGATAGATGTCGCTGTCTTTCCATATTCCTTACAGTCGGTTCATAGCAACATTAACGTCGTCGAATTTCCTACGTGCTGCCACTAGTGTTCGTTATCAGCGCGCCTGAATTAATTGCCTCTTGAACTACTGATTTACATAGGTTTAAAACATTTTTTTAAATACTTTTTTTTAATACCATAATATCAAACAACATTATCCAAGACAATACATGCACGAAAAAATATCACAGATTACGCGAACATGGCGTTATAATTGGACCGCTTACACGAATGACAGAATGTCAAATAAAAATTCTTAATCCAATTATTATTTATTCAAATAGTCAAAAACAATAATTCAGCAGCAAAAATAAT
The DNA here is from genome assembly GCA_022840565.1 of Eubasilissa regina. Taxonomy (NCBI): domain Eukaryota; kingdom Metazoa; phylum Arthropoda; class Insecta; order Trichoptera; family Phryganeidae; genus Eubasilissa; species Eubasilissa regina. Next base: position 29,392,037 of record JAINEB010000006.1, on the reverse strand, counting down.
CACATATTTGGTGGGAGTTCTTGGATAATTGAAAGGGATTTGGTGCGTCTGCGATTGTTCTTCGCATTAGAGGGGACTTTCTCTGGTTTAGCTCAACTAATATATTATTTTACAGATGAAAGTTTTATTCAAATTAGCCATATTTCTGTGGCATTTTTTCGTACATTATTTGGCTCGACAAAGTCGATTGCGAAGCAATACGTTTTCGCCAAAATATTATAATTTCTTTATTTTATTTAAAACTCATGTATTATATAATTAACGATGCCGACAGTATTAAAAATGGTATGAAAAAAATGAATTCAATCGAAAGTCTGTTGAAACTTCAATGTTCACTAGCGATTAAGTATTGAAAAAAAAATTGAACAAGTACTCTCTTGGTAATGTGCAAACATCGTGTACAGTTTGCTGGAAAGGAAGGAAATAATGAAATATTATTACATATATTTTTGACAGTTCATATTTTAATTGATAGGAAACGGTTACTTAGCATTGTAGATATATTTTCTCTTAAATACAAATTAAATGTATTAATTAGAAAGATAAATTATTATTGTTGATGCTACCGGGATTCAAAACTGGATCTCTTCCTATCTGGGGAAATTGCATTATCCGATTATGCTACGACAGCACAGTGCATTGGCGACAAATTTTCTAACCTACACGTTACACTTTTCAAATTGATACATCTATCGTTCCATTATTTGAAAGCCATCATCTTTATTTGTACGGAACTTCAAATACCTTTGAGTAATCCGATTTAGTTATTAATTAGTAATTAATTTTTATTAAATTTTGGACACATTGATACAACTTATATATTATTAAGGAGAACACATTTTTATTGTGAAGTTGTAATTATTTAGAACATAGGTATATATTCTTTTTGTACTTAAATTTATTTACCTACCTACCTACTAGGATATATTTAGTTTTTTTTTAATACGCGATTGTGAATTCCTAAAAAGTGTCAAAACGTAAGTTTGTCAATTAAGGTTCGTACTGAATAAAATATGTTGTCACTATGGTAACGAGTATGATGTGATTTATCTAATTTTGTTTTATAACGTAACTTTACAAAGGAAATGTGATTTCATTAAAAATATATATAATTAGTAAATTAAAGGTTTTCTCTTAATAAAATGTTCCGAAATTCTTGGCGCCATTGTAATTAAAAAAAGATGATCGCTTCCAACGGTAAAAAATAGATGTCACACATAGCAAACGTATGTAGGTGAAATTTGGTAGGTTACATAATTTTACGATAGATAGATTTTTTAGTGGTTTGTATAAATATTTCGTAATTTTTGTTAATATGAAGACGAAAATATGAGCCAAACATTTTGTGTCCTGTCAGGTTTCTATTTTCTGTCAGTTCTCAACATCCAGTTCGTTGACTGAAGCCATCACAAAGAGCCGTTTGTGCAAAAGTGGCACGTGCTAATATTGGTGCTATTCATCAAGAAATATCTTCAACGATAAGCAATTCGCAAAATAGTTTCTACTACACGACCTATGTTGGCACCACCGGTTGTGTTTGTTCTATTAAGGCGTCCCTTTCAAAAATAATTTATATTTCCGAGTTTTTCACAAAAATATGTGTTTTTATACACTAATGTAAAACTAATAAACTGAATGTTATTTACCATAAATGTAATTTCCTACTAAGGCAGTTTTGCGGCACACAGAAAATGAATTTAATGGTCGCGGTCATTCTTCAGATTGCAAAGAGTATTGTTAGAGCTAAAATACACTTTTCTCTTTTGAAGATAAATGTTAAATTAAACATAGTATCAGTAGTGTTCAAAACAAAAGATTTTAACATGGAACATTATTACTTCAAAATGAGTTAGCATTCACCGTGAATCGATTCCGGCACCTCTCACATGCTAAACGAGCATTATATAGTCTCAATCTTTGGCTACGGTGGCAAATTGTCGTATAAGAATATAACGCTGCTGATGACACTCGTGAATTAATTATCAATAAAAACTAAATAAAGATGATTAAAATGTGTTTATCTTTTAACGTATGAGATACCCTCTGCAACAACACTGTATATCGGTTTTTACAAATGTTGATAGATAGATGGGACGTCGGCCATCTTGGATGACATACAGTGTTGTTGCAGGTAAGATCAATTAGGAATTGTATGTATAGTATTATTATTTATTTTATATGGTTGTTAAATATATCATTCGATGCCTAAGATAATAAAGAACTTATAAATGCTATTAAAAAAAACACTTTAAAAATAAACATGTACCCCTTAACGTATAATATTTTTATATCGTTAATGCTATTATTTTATTATATACGAGTAAATAATATTTTTTATTAATATACACTTTATTTCTCTATACGAGCATATACTTTCAAGAGAAGTGTAGCATATTTCACATTTATATTATTGTAGTACAATTTGAAATTTATTGTAATGAAAAGAATAAAAAAAAATAGTTTCATCGAAGGCTTCCCCAGAACGTTAAAAATCGAACGAAAGAAATAGCGCGTTAGAAATAGTGATTAATAATTTCGGAACATATATATGAGATTCTTGAATATTTATCATTTTTGTAGATGAGCGTTTAGTATCATAAACTAGGAATAAATATGTAGGAAATAAAAATGATATTTCATATAGGGGTGGTATCATACATGTGTCTGAGACATGTAACGCGTTTTTACATCGTTGACTTTATTTTAAAATATTGAAAAAAATGCTTTAAAATATTAAACGTGTTCAGATTACTTATTATTATTTCAAATCGTGAATATTAATTATCACGCAAAATTAATATAACATCACATTACTCTGATTTCTCTGAAATAAATTACATCCGTCATTACAGATTTCATCTTCATACAAAAATTTAAAACAATGTAATGGACGCCATCTCACAGTGGAAGAGCGACGATCTCTGTAAATCTACAACGGACGGGATTATTTAATTAATCCGTTTGTAGAATTGGAAAGTGGATTGGTCGAGAGAGTATGTTTGTAAAAAAAATGGTGACGCAGCAGATTAAGCGAAGCGGCCACGTGATGACATGGCAAAGTTGTTTGTTTTTTGCTAACAGAAAATCCATGTCTATATTGAAGCACAACAGCCATCTGGAGAATATTAATAAAATAAAACGACATACAAGAAGACCGAGATAAGGATACAATCACCAAATAACGATATATCCGTGATCTTTCACAAGAAGCTGTCAGCTTTGATTAAGAATAAATCAAATAAGTTATATACATATTATATACATTTTAGACGAGACACATAAATACGAGTAAAATGCAATATTGACGAACAAACAGTTCGGTGCGGTTTAAATCCCCGGTTGCCCAGTTTAAAAAAAAGATTTACCCAAGATGTAAATTGCTTTATTTAGCGAGACCCCGAATAGAATCACTAAATTACATATTTAAATTAATATCTTTGGGTATTTGTTGCGTTAGTTATACTGTGGTAGATCGCCTTTTCTTGATATTTATCAATAATTTCAACATTTAAAAGTATATTTTATAGACACACCGGTTGTAATGGCCATTAGTCAGTATAGAATATAGAATCTATAATAACTTTTATTTTACCATGTTTTTCACAGGCTTCAACGATGAGGACTGTACAGTAAAATATTGAAAAATGAGGGATAATTCTTTGAAGACAACTCTCGGCTTTTGTAGAACACTATATACATACAAAGTCTCAGAGATTCACCGTTCGTCTCACTTCACACTTATTATACGTCAAATGTCAGTTTATTGACCACTGATGCTTCTTTCGTCAGTTAAATGAATTTGAATCTCCCCAGCAGCAGGATAAATGTTTGTATTATAATGTCATTATTATGTTATTGCTTTTTACTCTGTTTCTTTAATATTATTTTACTTTGAAGTTCTTAACTCTGTTCCTTACTTCTTACATGTCTTTAGTCTGTATCAAACGTTTTACTTTATTGCTTTTTCTTATTTTCTACTTGTCTCCTTTTAGATGTTTCTGTTTTTTACTATTTAATTTGTTTAAATTAGTCCTACCTTACCTCTCACATATATAGATCAGTTTTCAGGAATATTAAAAACAATAATAAATAGATAATATAATCTAATGCTGCCTACCTCAGAACAGGTACTTTATATGCACCTAGCGAGGTAGGAAGCAGCTAACAGGCTTCATATAAATAATATTTAATTCTTATTGTATTTGCTGGTGAAAAAAAATAATTTAAAATCTCCAAATCAAAATCTCAACTACTGTAATTAATCGCATTGTTTTTCACTCAATATTACAAAATTTAAGAGATAAAGAGGTGGGTCAAGATGAAAATAAAGAAAGACCAAATAAATATAAAATTGACCGAAACACATTTTTCCCCCTTGAATGTGTTCTAATGACCTCGCAGTAAGCGAGTGCTTACTTTACTAGGCAGACACTTAAATCATCTCGAGTGAAATTTCTAAATTTCACACCTATTATTTATTTTGGCATCAGCCGCTAATTGGGATGCCGGCGAACAGCGAGCAGAACAGTAATACGGTCCGGTAATATTCCCAGAATGCCATTAACAGTTTCGCTCGGAAGTAAAAATAACTGACAATTGAATACACCGCTGCACTGGTTGGCGAGCTGCTATCGCACGAGACAAACACGGTGTTCACTCAAAACAATCTCTCTTGATACCAGTGGCGTAACAACGGAAATGCAGCCAATGTGGTGCACGTAGATAAAAGCACTAAAGGTCCAATATATCAGATACCCCCAACAACAACACTGTGTATTTCGGTTTTTACAAATATTGATAGATAAACGAAGTGTCGTTCATTTACTTATTTGTTTATTGGAAATTTCACATATATAAGTATAAATGCATTGGATATAGACAGAAAAAAAAACATTTTCAGCTGTTATAAATTTTCCTTTAAAATTGATAAATTGTGTTATGTACTTGTAATTAATATGAATCTGAAACGATGAATTAATATTTATATGAAAGACGATCTCTTTTTATTTTCCTTCGGCAACCACACTCGTAGCTTTATTTATATATTATATATAAATAAAATAAATGTTGTATATAATAAATTATTGTTCATAATTACGAGTAAGTACTTCTACAAATACTCGGACCATAATCGTCACATCGTTCGCCGAATCGACTGGCAACATCACAAATAGTACAACCGATAGGATTAATTCTTGAATATATTCTAATTGGTTTAATTAACACTTTCTTTACGCGGTTTTTTAATGCAAATATATTCCAAAAAACATCTTATACTAAAAATAAATTTTCAAGTTTTAGAGGTTTGTTTCTCGAATTGGCAACACTTTTTCCAGCAACAGCTGATAGCTGTTTCGTTCTCAGTTTGGTCTGCCATTTTACCATAATTATACTTAAACCAGAACAACGCTTGCAAATTGTAAAAATGTAATTCGAAAATTGTGGTTCATTTCGCGAAATTCGCTGTGCGCTATGTCCATTTTACGGTCGACATAATCGTCCATCCGAGCAAGTAATTCGAATAACCGTGGATCAATTTTGCACCACGCACATTCTAATTGATAATATTCATTCGCAGAGACGGCGTACAGTGCGCACCAAAAAATCTTTTGCAGTGGTGCGTAGTATTGAGGAGAACATTACTGACTTTTTCTTTCCCCAATTGAATAGCATTAATGTGGAATAACTATGGTGTCAACAAGATGGCGCAATATGCTACATAGCGTGCACCACAATTAATTTATTGAAAGAAACATTCGATGAGCGTATAATTTCGCGTAATAAATAGACCTGTGAATTGGCCTCCAAGATCGTATTATTTAACATCTTTGGATTATTTTCTGTTTGGGGTATGTGAAGTCTACGCCGATAAACCAGAGACGATAAACGACTTGAAAGCCAACATTTGTCGTGTTATTGCCAATATATGCCCCCAGCTGCTCTAAAAAGTGGTCGAAAATTGTACTTCCAGATTGCGTTTTATTCGTCAGCCGCGGCGCCCATATGCGCGAAATCATATTTAAACTCTAATAGCATAAAATTATCATTCCAATTAAGTCAATACCATGATTTGTATGTGTTTTATTTCATTTTAAAGTTCTGTACCTCTAAAAAAACTTTATGTGTGAAAAAAGTAAAAACTTTTCTCAGATGCGAGTGCCTGAAACACAATTATGTTTTTTTTTTTCCGCACATAAAGTATTAAAATTATAAGAGGCTAATTTTGTTTTCACTATATATATAATGAGTAGACCGTATAGAAAATATGTAATCAGGGGCCCAATTATTAAAGTTACACCACTGCTTGTTACAGATTATTAATATAGTCACTGAAACCGTGTACCTGACATACGGATATAAATAATTCTGACATATTAATTCAATTGTTTCATTAATATTCTTAATTAATTTGTCCCAAGATGGTAAAATTATGAATATACCAAGTAAGTATTAGTAAAAAAATTTCACCGTGTATTCTTACGTTCTTTTGAATTTGCTATCTCACGCAGATTTTATGGTAGGTTTTGTCATTTTGCATCCATTATTTGACCTGCTCAACGTTCACATTTTTCATAGCCATTACAAGACGTTTCTTTCAATGAAAGATTTTAAACAGTTTTATTTTTTAGGTTTGAATTGGTTTTTTTAACCACTTAAAGAACAAATTAGGACTAAAAAATAAAAATGACCATTAACCACATTAACAGTTATTTGTCTTGAAATTTAAAGGTATGTAACGAGAAATGTAACATGTACAAATCTCTCTTACCTTTGTCAATAGGATCCAGATTAAGGGGATGACTGAAATATAGATGGGCGAATGATGACAAAAAGACCCAGCAAAGTATTGGATATAGAGGGATGGTTAACAGTGGCGGGCGGCAACTTTTTGTAGTAGGGATGCTAGATAATAAATTTATACCTACCATCAAATATACAAATCTATAGACTACCCCACGAACAAGCATACTGACAAAAATAATATGTCGTAAATAAAAAAATCCATGACGTACCTGAATTTTCATTTTCTTAAACTTTACAAATTTCTTAAAACATAAAATGTACCTATGCTATTCTGTGCATTATACCCATAAGCATTAAAGACGTTTTTTTTACGTTGAATGCTGTTAACGAATGCGTGTACAATATTCGCCCTTGACAGGCGTAAGTGAATGCGCATGCGCAAAAATTTCAAACTTGGTGGATACGGAACGAATGATAGAATCCACTGTTGCTGATATCTGTGTGCTTACGTGATTCATAGATATTAGAAAGTTGAGAATGTATATGTATTTCGACGCGCTCCTTGTCGTATTGTGTATTATGACTGGTCTCTAAAGGATAGGATGAATTTATTTACAGCAGTGGTTTTTTACTCTAGGACACAAGAGATGCGGAGCATCCAAAGCATGTATGAAGAGACCGCGTCTGAGGAATAGCGTTATAATAATAATAATAATAATAATGCGTTTATTTTGTTTTTTTTTATGAAGACCCGATTCGCCATAAAAATAATACATATTATATAAAACATTTAAGTTACGAAATATTATTTATGTTATGAAAAGAAAAGCAAAAAAATATAAATAACTAAAAAGTTCACGCATATATATAAATATAAACAAAATATAGATACTACGAATCCATGTATTCGGCCTTCGGCAAACACTATAGATGTGCTGCAATAACGCGCCAATCCGAACAGTATTTTGTATGAGTTGCTGTACTGAATTTGTCCATAATGTCCTCCAAGTTCCATGACATGTTAATGAAATATCCGGAGAAGTACGAGATCTTGCACTTCATCATGTAGTGAAAGATTGCTGGAATTCAGGGCTTCGGAAGAAGGAGAATATCATGGCTAATGCTTTACCCACCGCTAACCCAGGACCGTTTATAAGCAAAAGCTTCCATATCGATCATACTCATTCACCACCAGATTAGCATTTTTTATGCTAATCAGGTGACCGTGCAATACAGTTCGACGCATAAGCGTCCAAGAAACGACCCACTGCCAAACCAAAACATCATTATACCTATGACTCCATATCTGTATTGTGTAAAATATACACTGCACGGAATAATAATAATACTATATTAATAAAGATACAATAATAACACACAGGACCCCGGGGACAGAGGGCCAACTAGGGGCGTACATAAAACACTCCCTCACGGGAAACAAGTTGATTCTCTACCCGAGCACCACTGCCGGCAGATATTATCCAGAAAACGGCACACTAGAGGATCAATCAGACACCGGTCGCAGCAGGTCGACCTCAAAAAAAAGACCCTGAAAAAAAAGTCTACTGTAGAGAGGCCGCAGTAATCAAAGTAACGATAGGATAGGGCACAAGAAGAAGATAAATACAACGTTTTGGCATTCATAATTCTGACCTGCCCAAAACCGATATAAAGTATTGTTGCAAGGGTAGTCTCATATCTGGGAAGGATCAGAAGATTTATTAGTACTGACTCTTGTAAAATAGTATAATAGTATACTCTATTATTATTCCTCACATCAACTAGTGCAGCAGCATTTTGGTTTTGGCTAAAGAAGAAGAAATGCAACACTTGTCAGTGGTGCAAAATAAAGCTTTGAGAATAATACACAGAAAAAATACATATATTCAGATCAGTACAGTGTTGGAAGATCCAAATATTATATGATGACCCTTAAGCAGAAGATATATTTTAATATAATGCTATTTATATATAAAATTCTCAATAAAAAAACATTAGCGGAATTTTCACGAAAAATTGATGCAAATCAACATAGTACAACAGGGGAGGATAAACTGAGACTGCCATTCTGGAAGAAGGTCAGATCTCAGAAATCGATGATGTATAGGGCGATGAAGATTTTTAATAAAATGCCAGAAAACATAAGAAAGGAAGAGAAATTAAATAGATTTATAATGAAACTGACTAAATATGTAAAAGATAAGTTTAAGTAAAAGAAAATACTTTAATCTTGTTTATATAAGAGCATATATAGGAGTGTTTATATATGCACTATGTTACAAGAGTAAAGGAGCATTTGAGATGTTTGAATAGTAGGTTTCCAGAATTTCTTAATCATTTGATAGAAAATTGTCATGGTTTTAATTAAATACATAATTTGGAATCGTTGGAGATAAATAAAACGTGTAAAACTAATCAAAAAATTATAAACAACCAATTAAATTTAACTACGAGTCCCATTCTAAAAAATTTTCCTAAAAATTATTCGAATAATTTGTATTAAATAACAATTTGAGCTAGGTACCAAATTTATTTTTTAAATAATTGTTGTTTTTTTAAAAATAGATTCTGATAAAGAAACAATAATATATGTTTTTAGTTAGTTATGACATCCTAAAGAAGAAAATGGTATTTTTCGAAACCGATAGATGTATTTAAACTCAATTAAGTGGTTAATAAAACAAAGATAATAAATAAAATAAAAAAATATGAATTTTAACCACAAAGTTAATATTTATAGTTTTAAAAGTAAATTAAGTTGTACTAACGTAAAAAAAACAAATGGTTGGGTGAATTTGGGCCATACGCCATAAATCTCCAAACATCCTACAAAGTCTCACAAGAAGTTTCATTTTGAATACCCTGCCGGAAATTATCTAAGATTTTTATACCAATCCAATTGTGTTCTCCGTATTATTTATGGCATAATAAAAGTTTTAACACCGACTAACCGTATAATTAACGCAAACAATAATAACTTTCTCATAAGTATGTAACTTTTATAGAGCGAAATCAGACTGGGTAGTAAAGTTCAAAGTCAGAGTACCTGTCTACAACTCGATTAATTGAGGTAATCAAGTGAAGACTACATTGCGGTTGTTTGATGATACTAGTAATATACAATTTCCGTACGGTCTATGCTTATTACATCCATGTGTATGGTCATTGACTTCTATTAAGATAACGGGTACGAACATTTTTTTTTTAAAGTCAGCTGGAGAAGAGGGAACCCACCCTTTTCCGGGACAGATTTAGAAGCTAGGGCTTCCTTGTCGGTCCCACTCATCAAAGCTAATAAAAATACGCGACTTTAATTCAATAACATATTCAAGTTTATGCGGTATGTAAAACGAAAAAAAAATTAAATTCAATGTAGTTATTAGCAATTTTCGCAAAATTTAAAATTTAGACCCTCCAGCGTCCTGTCAGACAAGTGCTGTCTTTATTCATAAAAAAATATGTAACATAAATCTTTAGAATACATATAGATGGGAAATTAAGGTGCTGTAGTTCAACACAATTAAGGTGCTGTAGTGTCCATGTAAGTGTAGCACACTTACATGGACATACTAACGGAGTTGCAAAGCAAGTGGAGTGTGAAAAGAAAGAGAGAGGTAGGCGCGTAGGTGGAGATACTCACCTACGCAGGCCGGCTTAACTACCTACCTAAGAAGCTCCAACGTGCCACCCACACCATAACCGAGGCCTGCATAATAATTATTCGTGTTTAACGATTGATGGCGCCACTGACTCAAAATTGATTATATAACGCATTGTTTAACGCCGTCTTTCGAACGACGCATGTATATAGATTTCTCGAGTATCTTTGTTTTGATAGCTGTTAAAAGTGGGCAAGTTCAAATGTTTCCTCAGATAAATACATCATACTCGTTACCGTGGTGACTGCACGTTTAATTCAGCATATGTAAACGTTAAACTTAAGTTTTGACACTATTTAGAAATTCCCGTTTGTCCCGGTAGGTACCTAAAAATTTAGATTAAAAATTAATACATACCTACAATGCTAAACAACTATTTTTAAAGAAAAGAGAGTATAATAAAAACGAAAAGAAAGTGAATGGGTGAAAAGAAATAGTGGTACAAAGGTCAGATCAAATTACTACGTGTCTGCTTACCGTGTACCATAAAACGGAAAATTTCTGTTAATTTCACACTCACGCGAAATCTACCAAATTCTTGCGGTCGTTACCGGAAGGGATTTCTTTGTTTTATAATAAATAATGACCATTGTGGTTAAGTGCGATAGAGTACATCAACACTAAATAACAGTTAATTCCGTGGTTTACGATTTTTTCTTCCTTACCTAAATACATTTTACTTATGTAGGTATGAGAAGCCGTTACCGTGAGTCGCACAAAAAGTGTGAAGACTTCAATGCCGCAGTTAAATGAACCACGTCTCGTTCTCGCCGGACTCGGTCTGCTCAGTAATCGGTCAGCATCACGGAGTCACCTCGGACCTGACGCGATGCCATGATGAACCGAGGAGATTCAGGAAGTTAACCAACTACTCTTCTCAAAAAATGAATGAGATTGCGTATTTGGGCATGCGTTCACTAGGGACGGTGAGGTAGAGAAAGATATCGAAATGATAATGATTTAATGGGTGTAAACAAACAACAGATATCTCATAGAGACGATGCTATTTTTTTATTAATGGAAAAATACGTAAGTATATGTAGTTACAGGGCTTATGACCTGTCTTCAGCTGGCTTAAGTGATCACTTTACATAGTTACATGTTCACCTAATCTACCTCCAGATATTTAAAAATTTTGAAAGTTGTATATATGTTAATATGTGGAATCACTTCGAATACCATTACACTATAGCTTCGGAAGAAATGCGGCGGTATGACATCACTCTCACTTGAGACGACACTCAGGACGTGGATATTGGCCGGAAACTTGGTCTTGCCCACCAAAGGGACGTTTTTGGGGTTGTGGGCGTCCCGTACAGTCATATACAGTCGATCTTGGGTACCTGAAGAATTTAATAATTTCGGTGGGAGTTCCTCCAGCACGAAGGCTTTCTATAATCGAAGTTCTTCTATCCTACTCCATGGTCGGGTTAACAATCTCAGATATTTTGAGGTTATGAAAGTCTTACTGACATATTTAGCTAACTTTAGAGCCAACTAGCACCTAACCCTGAATTCAAATACAGCGGGAACTTCAAATATAATTTTTTCTGGATTCTTACGGCGCACCCTGTATATATTGATGAACAAAATAAAATTTATTAAATATAGTAAGCCTGTTTGATTAATGAAGAAGTTCGTCAAAGTCACGACTTCTGTTGATGTTTCCAGAAGCCAAGGTTATAATCCTTCATCATTTTGATTATGCTGCTTTAGCTATTGTAAAAATACAATCAAATCAATAATTATTGAATGTGGGTCAATTTTGTTTCATAATAATCAGCTTTCATTGTTTAATAGTGAGTTGCGTGAGATGAACAGCCATGTCATGGAACCATCGTGATCTGTCAGTTTAGAAGATAGTTCGTGTATTTTGCTTGATCCACGAATAATAGATTGAATATACCTATAATATAGTAGTCGCGTTACAATATTGAATACATTCGAGTGTTACATGAATAGTAAAAGGTCCAGATTAGAATCACAGTAACAACTACATTACATTTTGTTACATAGATTTTTTTTGTATAACTTTGTAATTGATTAATTTAATTAGTAATAAAAATTCCACAAATATTTGTTTTCATTAAAGATATTTAATGCTATAGTAGTACTATTTAAATGTTATCATCAACATGGCTCAATACCGAGAAAGAATAGAGACGTATCACGCACAAAATTATAGAACCTTCAGGGGATCACAATGCTCACCATTTAGTATAATAATGAAAAAGAGATATTAATTTTTATAGTGAAACCCACAAAATGTTAAAATAAATATATATTTAGCAACTACAAATATAGCGTTGCAAAAATTCTAAAAAACACCCCGTTACCCTAAAAAATGATAATCGGAGGCTAGAGTCTAAGTATATAATATTGTAATACCTTTTATATTATTAAGTCATAAATATTAGTGTCAAAGATCGTTGTTAAGAGTAAAAACGCTTTATATCATTTTGCTTTGTAATTTATTACATTCGCAACTCCGAATGTCCATTTTGTGGCATATCTAGAGAAGAATGCTTAAAATAAGCTGGATGGATAAAATTACGTATGAAGATATCATGGTTTGGATGAATAAAAAAATAGAAGTAATTAAAACAATAATAATTAGAAAACTTACAAAAACAATATCTCGGATATATAATGATATATCAGGAGAAGCACCTCATAATGCAGGGAAAGATTGCTGGAAGTCGGGGCCGTGGAAGAAGGAGAACATCATGGCTGAAGAACTTGAGACAATGATGTTGCTAGTCTAATGTAGAGATTTTCAAACAAAGTGATGATAGGCAACGTCCTTAAAAGAAGAAGAATATAGTGTAATGCTTAGACCTAAAATAAATAAATAATTTTTTTAAATTTAAATGTAGTGTTCGAAGTCGTTCGACATTTATATCCGAATCATCCTGTATCTTCGGTTAAAATTTCAATTCAGACATTGACGTGAATTCACGTGCATGAACAGTAAACTTCTGTACTACATAAGTAGAATCTATAAACTTATTAATCTCCAGTGATCATTAACTAAATTACTGAACCAAAAATATTGTCTAACAGTATTTATTCGCTTCTCATTAGAACTGGTTTTTTATGTATATTTTAAAATAAAATTATAATTCTCAAATTTTAATCAGATTATTTGAAATAAATCTAAGACTAATATTAATTTTATTTAAAGTTTATGTATATATATATATATATATACTCTGGGCACCAACTTTCAAAATGACCGATTATATAAATACTTATATTAAACACCCAAAACCTGGTAATTAAATATCAAATTCAATGATTTTATTATGTAAATATATATTTTTAAATAAATACGTTAATAAATTAATTGACCTTTTTTATATACCTAGTTTTTCGGTAAAATGTTGATTTAACAAATATATGTACATACTCGTATATACCGCCTATATCAAATAATAATGTTGATGACTCTCGGCACACAATTTGGAATCCTTAGTAATGTTCTTGTGTAAATATCGTAATGGTTAACTTTATTCAAGCAAACGAAATAATTTTTTAATAAAATCACCGGAAATTTCTCTTGCCAAGAGAATGCGTTACCATTGCACCATTTAATTTCACAAATAATTTAGACTTTTTATGTATGTTAAGTGAGACATTTATTATTTCCAATTAAATGTATTGTTTTTTTTTTTTTGTATATGATTTAAATAATTTGTTATAAACATGTATCAAATAATGTTGTAAAATTGCAATTTCACAATGAAAAAATGATTTCATTAATATATATATATATATATTAAGCTATCAAGATAGGTAGATGTACACTCTGTATTAAATTTATATATAAGAAAAAACGCCAAAGATATCTAATGATATATCTTATATATTGTTTTACCAATTGTAACAAAATAATATTATAAATCACTTGTTTATTAACGTTCATCCAATAGCAAAAAACACTAAACATAAATTATATTTCCAAATCTTCCAACAGGAAGTGTTTGCCATGATAGTCAACATTACACAGTGAGTTTATTTGCTATTAGATCGTGTCTTAAATAAAAATTCATTATTATCAAGATATTAAGTTGATAATTGTTTAAAACATTAATAATAGGTGTATCATTGACGTGCTTGTTGGTAGTTAAGACACTGCCTAGTGATCCCCACTACTGGTAAGTAAGTCCTAAATTTATAGCTCAACTATTTATAGAAGAATTCATATATATATATATATATATATATATGTTTGTCCACTCAAATGGTTAACATATCGAAAAGTTCTTAGTTCGTTTCCCGGTGGTAATCAAATATTTGTAATTCTTATTTTTCTTGAGCCCTATCTGTTCAACGGATGTTGTCTATCGTATCATCACTTTTTTTACTACGGCCTAGACTGGCCAAACCTTTGGTTTATGTTATTCAGCCATGATGTTCTCCTTCTTGCAGGTGGATGACTTCCAGCAATCTTTCCCTGTTAATGTAAGATCTCGTACATCTCATTATTATTTTAAATACTTATTTTTCTTTATTCATCCGAACCATCTTCATTCGTAACTCTATCCATCCAGCTTATTTTGAGCATTCTACTGTAGATCCACATCTCAAATCTTGTAATTTCTTCGGTAAACGTCCACGGTTCCATTCCATAAAATAATATCGAGAACACATAGCATCTGATTACAAAGATAAATTATTTCTGTATATCTTTCTAATTTGGTTTGAAATATGTTAATGTAATAGAAAATCAATAAAAAAACGCTATTTTTCTTGCCACACACGTAAAACTATTTGGCCGCATTCAATATAGAAAATTAACTATTCAAATTATACGAGCGCTATCAGATCAAATCGCAGATAAATACAGTAAATCAAATAAGCATGTAAATAAATACGTAACAAACTGGTGATCATTGAACTCGGCGTGACGAAATTATGACGCGACTTTTTTTACCAGACTGGTGGCGGTCTGAAACCCGGATCAACCGTTCGCATAGATACACTAATTTAGTCAAGGTCCGACACCCGTGAAATCATTTTTCTCACACACCCGATATAAAAGTGAGATTGATGCTACACGGGAGGTTCCACGGACAGCTTATCGAACCGTGTTCGTTTGGGGAACAAGTTTTGTAAACTTATTACCCTCCGGTGTTGCCAAATTACCCTAAAATTACAATATCCGTACGTGATTCATTATTAATATTACATAGCCCCTAACCGGGTATTAAGATGATTTTTTAAATCACGTGTAACATGTCAAAAGTTACGAAAAGATTGTAACATTATCGTTAACTGGCTGTTTTAAATTTGTTTTATCCAGGGGTGAAATTCAGTGTGGAATTAGTCGAGAGTTTTTTTTTTACTTTTTCTTTATCTTATTATTTATTTTGAGGGGTGAAACTTCAACTTACTGTACATGTTTTGAATTACCAAGTGATTTTAGTGATGACGAATTGAGAACACGGTGTGGACAACGCATGGAGTCATTAATATAGAATGGTCAATATAGAAGAGCCCCATTATAACGCGGTCGTTATGGTCCAAAAAATATCACCTGGACAAAATCAGGTTGCGCTAAATCGAAGTTCAACAAAACCACTTGCCCAATGTTGATCTAACATGAAATTTTTTAATGTCAGTAATTTTTATTGTGCGTGAAGTGATATTAAAAAAAACATATAAATCAATTAAAAATATATATCTTTCTATCGAAAAAATACTTGGTTGCCACCGAGATACGATCATTTAAAAAATTTAAGACTTGTTTAATGTTACATCTATTATTCCATCGCTATATAATTTTTTGTATACGTAGGAAATAGAACTACGTTAACACGTGTTCTTTATCTATTCTCTACAATACTACGTGGTCTATATGGGCATTGCACAATGCAAATTGAGCGAGTGACTATCCGATGGAAAAATTGGCTGCCACATGGGCGGGATACACATTAGTTATGCCGATGATATGGTTAATCTTGCGCGATCTAAGAATGTTCTGTTTTCGAATTGGCAACAATATTTCCAATTTGACAGCTGACAGCTAATTTGTGCTCAGTTTGGTTTGCCATTTCACCATGAATAGACTTACGCCAGAGCAACGCTTGCAACGTTTGAAAATCGTGGTTCAGTTCGCGAAACTTATTCGCGCGCTACGTCCATTTTACGGTTGACATAATCATCCATCCGAGCAAATAATTCGTGTAACCATGGATCGTTTTCGCACCATGCATACTCTAATTGATAATACGCATCCGCAGAGATGTCGTACAGTGCGCACCGAAGAAGCTGTCGTTTCGTCAAAAGTGATGTCGGCCAGAACGTTAGTCAATGGAGAACACTATAGATCCATGATTACTGACTTTTTCGTTCTCAAATTAAATGGCATTAATGAAAAATAGCTGTGGTTTCAACAAGACGATGCAACATGCCGCAAAACGCACCCCACAATTAATTTATTGAAGGAAACATTCGATCAGCGCATAATTTTGCGTAATGGACCTGTGAATTGGCCTCCAAAATTGTGTGATTTAACACCTTTGGATTATTTTCTGTGGGTATATGTGAAGTCGCTAATCTACGCCGATAAACCAGAGACGATAGACGACTTGGAAGCCAACATTCACACACGTTATTGCCGATATACGTCCCCAGCTGATCTAAAAAGTGGTCGAAAATTGGACTTCCAGATTGCGCTTCATTTGAGCCAGTTGCGGTGGTAAATCATAGTTAAACACAAATAGCATAAAATTATCTTTCCCATAAAGCCAATACCTTGGCCATTTTTTTGGCACCATGATTTTTATTTCATTTTAAAGTTCTATACCTCTAAAAAAACACTTTTATAATAGGAATAAGAAATCTTTACAGATATGTAAAAAATATGCTAGTGAACACAATATTTTATATAATGCCAGCAAATCGGTCATAATGGCGTTGAAATATGGAAGAGGGCTAAATAATATGCCTTCCGTGTGGCTGGACGGGACGAAATTGAGCGTTCAATAAAGATGGACAAGGCGATTATGACATAGAATGGTAGAGGATACAATTGTGCGTTCGTGCAAAATATGCTGTCACGGTGTTTCTCCTGATGCAGTAAGGGGGTGAAGAGGATCCTGTTTAAATCGTTCTTCACCAGCATGTATACCTGCGAGCTCTGGTCGAAATACAAACAATCGACGTACAACCATTTCCGAATTCACTACAACAACTCACACAGAATACTATTTGGATTGGCGCGTTATTGAAGCGCATCTACAATGTTTTCCGAATTCATTCATTCGATTCATTCCGCTTCTGCGGCTGGAACTCAACACCAACTCTCTAGTGCAAGCGGCGCTCTCATGGAAAGCTGGTTCCCTGACCAGAGAATGGGAACGACTACAGAATAGCTATAGATAAATAATAACCGTGACTGAAATGTAGCATTTATATATATGTGTGTGTGTGTGAGAACCATTTTAATTTTTTTTTTTGCTTTTTTTTTTTCATAAAATAAAAATTAGTTTGTTTTTTAAGTGTATTATATGAATTATTTTTATGGCAAATTGGGCCTTCATAAAAAAAACCCCGAACATGCTGGAATAAACACATTATTATTATTAGAAATACACCGCAATGATCTGCCAAACCAACGAAAATTTTAGCAAATTTATTTTGGTGTACAATTTTTACAGTATGCATTGTGCCTCCCTACAATAGTAGTCCCGTAGAGCCTTGCTATTATATGGATACATTGAACCCAATTATATTTTTAGAGGCTGTATCTTCAAATATACACAAAGCCTGAATCGATCTTTATATGCACGTCCCAATCAAATTACCTTTAATCCGTGAATATTAATTAGTCGCGGGACGATTTAAGGCCGTGAAATCCGAAGTAGCCTAACCGGTAAGTGCAGATGGTAATTCGTGTATAAAATATCTCGTAACTCTAATAGCAATTACTTTCACTTGAGAAAACTATTAATCACGAGGCTTCATAATTTAGGGAAATATTCTATGTGTAAGAACAGGTGTGTAGCAGAAATATTTTAAACTCAATCCGTCAATCTATTTGTATCTCAGTGGTATACATATTTTTCAAATCGATTCACTTCAATTTTAACACACTCTCTCTGTTATGGTTATAATCATGTTCTTGATTAAATTAATAAAGGATTAATAATAAGTTTTAAAAATATTTTACAATATTTAAAAAATGAAAGGATCTCTTAAGTGTGACTGACCAGGGGCGTGCCCCATTTTCCTAAAGTACATAATCTAATGTCTGTTTGTTACAAATGAAATTCATAATATAGTGGAACCTCCATATTCATCATTAATCCGTTCGTTAGAGCCTGACGAATATAAAAACATTTTTTTTAATAACAAATAGCAGACAGCCCCAAAAATAGCACACAAATTAATAAATTTGACGTCAAAACTTTATCTTTATTGTACTGAGGAGTCATGATGGTAAAAGAAGGGGAAAGTTACTAATATTTAGAAGGAGACAATTTAAATATCATGTAACTCTAATTCTGGTGGTGGTTTTTATTTGCTGATGATTTAACAAAGAACTTGCCCGTTTCTGTCTATTTTTTAAAACCTTCCTGTAGTAGTCAGTCACGTTACCATTGAATCCATTTATATTTTGTTTGACTATGGCAACATTTGGGTGCCACTTTTCGACCATATTCGGAAACATTTGTTTATTATCAAAATGCGACGAATATCGAATCAGACGAATATAGGATCTGACAAATATAAAGGTATCACTGTTATTTCATTAAAGAGACGTACATGGTACATTTTTTTCAAAATGCAAATAAAGAAATCTACTGTCAAATATTTGATAAAAATTGGAACATTGTAATAATTATGATTATTTAATTTGTCGTCAGTTATAAAAAGTGATTGTGCTTATTTATTTTGTGAGATTTCATTAATATGGAAGACGATTTATTTTTAAAAAAAAAGCGATGCTTAGATAAAGAATGATAGCAAAAATAGCCAGCTCGATAAAGTAACTACAATGACAATAATATACGGAATATTTAATAGAATATTAAGAAAGGAACAGACACAAAAATTTATTTTGATATCTAAATCATTTCGTAACTAAAAAATGCGTTACACGTGTATCACACCATCCCCACGACCTCGCGACTCGCACAAGCGAGGTAATTTATAAAGTCATCAGTGCAAGACGCAATCAACTTGTGGGGTTTAACCGTTAACTCTCAAAGGATGCAGAGGTTTACAGAATAAATCCAATTACGTAAATCGAATTTTCGTAAATCTTTTTTTTTTCCATTTAAATGCATATTAAACACGTATTTCTTAAAAACAAAAATCGCATTATATCTCAGATACATGTATCATACTACCCCTGCATAGAATATGTTTAACTAGTTTAAAAAATTGTTCACGAATTTAATTAAGTAAATATAAATAAAAATCTCACTACCGGGTAACCAGACATGCGGGGATACTAACCACTACACTACCGAGAAATCACGCAAATCGTAAAAATAACAGTTTAATACATCTTAACCTTTTGTTACAAATACGGCTGTTCGATAGCGCCCCGCACATAGTAACAGCGCAATACCGCGCAGCCGCCTATAACAAATTTTGCTCTCATTGTAGCAAATCGTTTTTTTATTTATTTGATACTACAGTCTTCTAGGGCTCATGTTTCATGCTCATGTTCATGCCTTAGTATTATGTTCCAGGCTGATTTTGTTCGGCCGCCATTTTGGTTTGGCAGACATTTGTCAGTTCGCATTTGGTAATTGCGAACATTTGATAATATTCTAAATGAAATAACAAGCGAAGTGTGCGAGAATGTTATGAAAAGTATGGTTAAAAGAGCACGCGTACGATTGCATTCGAAATGTCGAAATTTTGAGAATTCCGAAATTTGTTCTAACAAATATAATTTAGAATTCCGATAATTTCATAACGAATTTCGAATTATAAATATATAAAAATAAAATATTGTTGTGATCACAGACTAACGGCTACATAATGAATAATCGCAGAACAATAGAAGTGTTTCGAAGAGATCGTTCCCAGGAAGTGATGTACAGAGATAACTTCTTCATGAAAGAAACCGATGCACTCGCCCGGCACTTAAACAGGAAAAGACAAAGGATAGCGGGTGCATCAAAGAGTTGTTCGAAAACTGGCGGATCAGTACTGAGATTTATTTTGTCGAGTGCGGTGTTTGGTGTGTGTTTAGTTATTCTACCTTGGTTTTCTGTTAAATTATCGATATTTTTAACAAGGTAAATTGGAGAACTTTTAATTTATTACCGTTATTTGATATATACAGTTAAACCTCGATAATCCGGACTAATTGGGACCATGGGTAGTCCGGATAATATAACGTGTAAACACGGAACTCCTTAAACTCGTCATTAGCAAGTGACCACAATACATATGAAAGTCTTATAGGGAAAATTGGTTATTTTGA
The DNA here is from genome assembly GCA_022840565.1 of Eubasilissa regina. Classification (NCBI taxonomy): domain Eukaryota; kingdom Metazoa; phylum Arthropoda; class Insecta; order Trichoptera; family Phryganeidae; genus Eubasilissa; species Eubasilissa regina. The sequence continues at coordinate 29,371,184 of JAINEB010000006.1, read as the reverse complement.
GGTATAGTAGGTCTTCCATTCAAATTAATTCTCAAGAAAAAACAGTTTATTTTCGGTTTTGAGTTGAAAAAAAAAATTTATACACTTAATGATAACGAATTTATTATCTTAAAAAAGTTGTTTTTTATTAGCAGTATTGACCAAAAAATAGTATAAAATTTTTCGAAATTCATATTCGAATTTAGAATTTTTTTATTTCGTTAAAATTTGCAATCTCTAAGCACACATATGTGCCACTGCCAGAGGCAACCACTTAACTGATGTCATATTCCATACATAATTGTAATAAATTAAATTATCGATAAATAAAAACCAAATTAAAAAAAATCGTTTCATTTTCTAGTTATTCAAAAACGACATAGACCTGGAACATAACATAATATTCACCCTGTGTATGAGAAATACCGGAATCGTCACTCTGTGCCTACATTTTTTGTTAATATCAATATGGTTTTAAAGATGCCTGGTATCAAACTCGGTACCAATCGAGCTGAAACTGAAACAAATCTTCTTTAGTAAATTTACGATGAAGTTATACAATCCACGTATATTGAAGTTTGTTTATAATAATCATTAGTTTTATCACAGCCTTCGTGCCAACACAAACTTTAACGATGTCATGTTGTAAAGTTTATTGAAACCCAAGGGCAACAAATACCATTCAGTGGGATAAATTAAAGGTGATTTACGTATATTATAATATTATTTTACCTTAATGTACACCTTCCTAATGTGAGAAACAGAGAATTGAGCTTCCGTGGAGCATCTGAATGTATTCACACGATTATACTCGTAATTAGGGAAAACAGATTTGGACAATCACATAGATTTATCTCACCGCAGTTGGTCCGGTGAACATCATTTCTGGTCTCCAGTCGGTCCAAACAGACTCCGGCGTATTAGTACGACTTGAATTAAATTTACGGTTAACTGTTTAACGTTTTCGTTCCCAAACAAGTCGAATTAACTATTCAGCTTGTTACATAATTAAATCAAATTAGTTAAATCACTTAAAGAAGATAGATTATCATCACTGTTGGCTCTGTACCCCTGGGGATCTTCGTCTCGTTAAGAGTTTTCTTTCATTGATCTCTATCGTACGCCGTTTTCTCCAACGCTGGATTTCTAAGACAGATGTATCTTGGAAGATATTGTGGACATTGAAGAAATATTATGAAATAATTCATTTAAAAATTTTCTACTGGTAATTTAGTCATGGACTAGGTATGTTATACCCTGTATATAGTTACTATCGGGATTCGAACCTGGAACATCATATTTCTGGTAGATTACTATATGGTGAACTGCGAAATACGAGAGTCGAGTCTAAATAATTTTATGAGAGCGTAATCCCTGTCTCGAGTCGAAACTCCCGCGGACACGAGACATAATAAGTTGTAAGATCAGTCTTTACCAGCTTCAACTGCTGCTAAATTGATTATGTTTGAAAGAGTTCTTGGACAATCCTATCCAATTATTCTAAACCTTCACAATCTGGCCCTTTCTTCTATGAAATGGCTGCAATTCATCACAACGATGTTGTGAAATGCGCTGATGAATGCTTCTGTCATCACAGCTTCCTCCTTTGAACGATTTCTACCTGATGTTATAATACAAATGATCAAATCCCGAATATAATCAATTGCATAACTTCTCGTGTAAGAGCATCAGATGGACGATTACCGATCGTCCATTCTTCTATTCCACTTATTCATCTTTTATTCACGTGCCCCGCGATTCGATTATTTTTTATTAGACGCTTGGATAAGAACTGAATCAGTTGAACAATTTATATGTTAAGACTTCTCTTTGATGTTCTAGAGTAATTATATTAATGTGATATTTTTCAATGCTCAATTAAGACAGCTTATTGCGCTGATGGAAAAAATGTAATTATACATTATTTTATTTTAATTTTCGGAAATGCTCGGTCCATCGTAAAGTTTTAATTGCATTTTTATACATCGGTTCTCAATCAAAGTTATCAAATTATCAATTTATATACCAGGGGCGTGCATATAAACAAAAAAATCTCTGCATTACTATCACTTCTGCGAAAATAATACATTTAAATCAATACATATGTTAATATAAGTTCGAAATTTGTCGAAAACGTAATCGATTATTGTAAAGGTAACACGTTTTCCCGGATAAGAAGAGGTCTAGGTTCGAATACCGATAGCAACCAAATTTTTTTTTCTGTGTATCTTTCTAATAGATTAATTTAATTTGTATTAAAAATATTACAGAACGTTCCGAAATTGTAACTACCTACGCAATAAAAATATGTTTTCATTGAAAATTAAAAACATTTTTTTTTTAAAACAAACTACCGAAAAAATACGTATCCGAAACTTTTTATCGCGTAATATTAAATAACTCTGTTCTAAAATTGCAATTTTATAATAAAATGTGTTTTAATTAAAAAATAAAACTTATATATTAAAATATAAACCCGTATGAGACCTGATCTCCTTAAGAATACACTTCCCAGCAGTTAATCGTTATTTACTCTATATTTTCATGCCATTTGTTTTTATTCTAGTACTTTCTTCAGGTTTATTATTACTGAGCAGCCGTTTCCTCCCTAGTTTCTTTAATTTTATGTCGTAAACTTCTCAGTAATAAAACCTACGTCATGTTTTAAATATCTTTAAGTCCACATGCAAATAATGCAAAGTTTGCATGTTAATGTATCAAGTAGAGCCGTCTATCGTAAGAAATTAGAAATAACAAAAAAATCTATCGTATTTTTATATTCTTCTTTAAATAATTTATTTTTTTAAATATATACATCATTTTTCTCTCGCTTCGTACTCTTATCCTGGTTCACCACCTCGATTTCACGGCAATCGTGGCTTACCCATATGACATTGACCGTGAAATTAATAAAACTTTTTTTTACTTCGTTCAAATACGCAGGATCTAAACGCCATCTGTTGCAGAACGATATATCATTACAATTTTTATTGAGACACTAGATCTATTATGTAATTTTATTGAGAAAATAATTAGATTTTTATAGTGAAATGAAATCGATCAAAGGACTTCACAGCAGTATATACTTACTATTTTTTTAGGAAGCAATCCTACAAGTAACCTAGCCTTGTTATATTAGCAGGTACGTGTCTTAAAGAACCTTCATCTTTTAAAACAATTTTTCCAATGTTCAGAAAGGTAAGTGACCTACTACTGTACAATTCATCTTAACTAATTAACGCAAATAAATACACAATCAGATATATTATTTAAATGTTTTAAATTAACTTACCATTCATGTGACATACGTGACACCTGGCGACTCCCAGTCACTTATTATTATCACCATTATTAGTCTACTTTAAAATAATATAATAGGGTTTATTTCTTGGATAAACGTTATCTATATTTAGTTTTTTTCTATTTAAATACTTACCAGTAAGAAGATTTAAAAATCTCATTTATTGACAAGGCTGTCGGTCATCAATAAATATAAAATATTGTACATTATATTTTGCTATATTTGATATAACAGTCTACATAACGTGCAATAAGATAATGGAGACTATTAACTTTTATTAGACGCGTTTTTAACATAGTATATGATAATTATTTTATTTTAATAAATTGATACAAAAAAAATATTCATAAATTTTATTTCCAATATTGAACGACAATATACAAAAACACAATGCGCATATATAATATTACGAAGCAACAATGTGACCATTATCTATTAATAATAATAATATGATGAAAATATTATTGTGGTAGCGAAAGTGTTACATACATTTATTTCGATTAATTTTTAGATAATTTTATGTAAAATAGTATATAGCACCAACATTGTTTCTTGGATCAATTTCTAAAATAAAACCTTTGAACCAAGCTTAGCTTATTGTACAGATAATTTTTTTGCAGTAAACAAGTATTAATATTGCATTTACATATATGTACATATACTTTTTACATAATAATATAATTATTTCTAATCACATTTATATTGTACATAATTTATATTACATTATTATTTACATTTTGTTTGAGTTTCGATATTTTTGAACGAAGATTTCATCAGAAGACAAACTCCAACAAATGTATGTCTAAAATTACAATAAAAATATAACCATTGCATCAACAAGCAAAATAAAATATTCCGTCGAGACAAAAGTTTCGCTGGTCTACAATGAACTGAATATTTTGAGGTGTTGAGACTTATCAATGAAATAAATAATATACCTTATTAGGTATCGAACCCATTTTTTTTTAAATTCAAATCCCAAACACGCGTGTGTTACAGTGCTGGTGATATAAGTACCAACGATGATTGTCCAGGGTAAAGAAACTCGAATAAAAAATTCTTGGAAACGATTTGAATAAATATTTTTTTATCGACAAATCTCTCGGAAAATTTTAATGTTTATTTATCTCGATAGAATGATGCAAGGACCAAATATGTATCCTCATCCGAAATCTCAATATTAGTGTTATACCACTCGAGTGGGTGCAGACGTCGGTTGTCCTCATGCGTTCGATTCTCTGGACTGAGATGCAGACAAGCGGAGAGCGTCGACTGAACTACTAAAAAATAACGAAATAACTAAAATAAAAAATTACATTTAATAGTAATTTAATTTATTTTAGTTACATACTTGTAAGTATTATGTTATAATAAGACAGCACTGTATATACAGTGCTTTAAGTAGTGTAGTAAAAATTGTATGACTTTTTTACCCTTCCAATTCATGTATCAATGATTGTATTATATATGACGTTTATAATATAAGATAGTACAAGTTTCAAAGCGATTAGCTCTAATTTTTAGTAATAAATTCATGTACAGCACTCAGAGTATCAGGTCAAGTCATAAATAACATTCAATGCAGGTAGATATAATCTATTGTTTGTAATTGTAAACAAACAAGTTTTTGCTTTCACTAAATAGATAATGGTTCTGTTAGTCTTTTGACAACTGTTTTTGTGTGGTGTACATTATATTAAAGTGTTGTTCCTAACCCTTAAAATGGAGAGTCAAAAAGCGCATGTTCGTCATGTGATATTTTGCGAATTCAAACAAGGCAATAGCGCTACGGCGACAGCTAAAAAAATATGCAGGTGAAGGATTAATAATCGATCGGGCACTCTACCAGATCCGAAAGTAAACATTCTATAGATTATATTATATTATATTCATTCATTTATTTTATTTTTACTTTTTTATTTATATTTGTAATTCTCTTATTCCAAATAACACCACAACAGCACGAAATAAAAAAAAAACTGGCTACTTTAACACAGACTTCAGTCTAGCGAAGTAGCCAAGACAACGCTGTATATATCAGAGGTGAAGTCTACTCCATCCCACATAATAAGCTATGTATTATGTATGTAAATATATATAAATAAATAAATAAATAGAAAGAAGATTTTACTGTGTGTATGGTGGGATCGTCGATATAATCCATCACAAGTCGTTTTACTTAAATTTATCGACTATTGCAGACACTCACGTTCAGCAGCGGTAAACATTTCACAAGAAACTCCACGAAAAGCTTCCTGCACTCGTCAATCATAATTTTTCACGACAATACGAGACCACATGACTTGGTGACTCAAGACTTTCAGGAAAATGGAAAAAAATTATAATTTTAAGTTTATTGTCAAATAAACTTAAAATTATAATTTTAAGTTTATTGTCAAATAAACCATAGCATTTTTAATTAATGTATGTGATTTTCAACGTCATCGTATTTTTTACTTTATTACTATGTATTCAATTCACATTTTTTATTTGTATAATTATCTGCAAAGCCAAGTTGTAGCGAATGGATCTGATCCATGAGTCGGTAATAAATATTATTAGGATTCATGGTCTGAAGATTATAATCAAAATCCAAGGGATTTTAGATGAAGGCCACAAATACGATTAATCTATTCCTGTTTACGTTTGTTTACAAATATTAATGTGTTAACAGTTTCTTGTTGCGATAAACTTAACCTTTTGCAGAAACCGATTGTTGATACTACGGCGCTTCGAGCTGGGGAACAATGAGACGTTATTGGCCGTGAGGCTCGCCCTTTGGCTTTCCCAGATGGTTCGTCAGGTGCTATCTTGATTCCGTGTCCGAGAGCTGTTGGCACTGTCGAGAAGTTAATTGTCTCTAATTATGTTAATTAATTGATGTCAAAACAAAAATGAACAAACAAAATCACACAAAATTAATATCAGATATCTCATAGAAACAAAGCTATTTTTTATTATGTTTAATGGAAATATGGGGTAATTAGAGGGCTTGCGGCCTGTCTTCGGCTACCTTAAGTGATCACTTCATATAAATATAACGTTCACCAATTCTCATCCTTAATCTCCATATTTATTAAATTTTTGAAAGTTGTATAATGTGGACATATTCAAATATTGCTAATATAATATACTGGTCAAAATAAGAAAAAATGTTTTTTTAAATTGAAAAATATTAGTAGTATTCTAGTATAATGTGTTAAAAACATTTTACAGAAAAAGAATTTTCTTTTAAAATAATTTAGAAAAAATCATTGCGATGACATATATGCTGTTTAAAAAAGCCACACGCAAATATATAAGGAAAAATAGGAAATAAATTTTTTTTTAAATTGCATTTACGAATTGATTTCGCGAATTTCGTAAGACAAATAATTAATTATGTCGCGCCAATTTTTTATTTTTTTATTAGAACTCGAGAAATATAAACGCCACGTTATTAATTACCACGCTTCAGGAATGAGGTCTCGTGTAATTACACTAAAAATATCAGTTTAATTTCCAAAATTTTTGAACGATAATTTTTACTATTATTATATTTTATCAATTCTGTGCACACGTTTAGGTGTTTCTTCAACGTTGATACGAAGCTTGTTCATTAATTTATACTTGGTGCTACCACCGCCGCTTTCTCCTTTCATATTCTGCATTTCCTCGCAAAACTGCTTCATCTGCAGATCCAAGAATGACGCGGGCGTCCAACTGGTTTCCATACTTGAATCAACGAATGGGCAGCCTCGACTGATGGTACTCTAGCCAGTTAATCAAAAAAAAAAATTTTGAATTCCATTTTTGATATTTTTCTAACATCTGTTTTATGTTTTTGATCAAACAATTTCCGTAAGTGTGTACTGAATACACCTGGCAGAGCAGCATCGAACCGACACTGTATGACGTCAGCCGCAGGCCGTAACGTAGCTAGAGCTATCAGCAGACCGGCGAGCGCTCTGCGCAAAGCCTCTCTTAAGCCAATCAACAGCGTTTCACTTCAACTACCGTATTTGCATTCCACCGCATATATAATCGATTTCTGATAAGATGAACAGACTAAGTCTTAATGACTGGAGCCTTGCTACTTAGTAAGACTGTTGAAGGAAACAATAAAAAAGCACACATAGAACGCTTAAAGGGTTATTTTAATGAACTACTACAATTTCACTTTTAATCAATCATTCTACCTACAAACACATCTGGTTCTTCCTTTACCACAACAATAGTTTCAACCTCCCCGCCGCTTTCTCCCACCTTTTTTTATCTTCTTAAACTGCTATATTATCTGCCTGAACAGTTCTATGGATATTTTAAATTAGTATCATATGTTATATATTATGTTAGTTCTTGTTTACGCGCCTTGTTACTTCGATTGGCACCACTGGGTTTTTTGGTTTATAATTATATACATGTGTGTATGTGAGTATTGTCGCCCTATTTTCGGAAAACTAAGAAGACGGTAACCGACAGGCGTCATTTAATTACGTCCCATGGTTCAACCAATCCAGCGGTCTAAATAAACCGCCAGTGCGCGCTTCGGTCGGTCGAAATCTAAAGAATACAATCCAGCTCTTTAGCTGAAAGACAGCAAAAATAAAACGACTAGTGCAGTTCATATATCATATGTGTGCTTATTGTTAACGAGCTATCGAAGGCATTTACATAAACAGTTCTATTACGTTTATTTACACTGTTAAATTCCCTTAATCAATTAATTATGCAAATATCTTCAAATACTCTTCACTAGAGGTGGCCTGTCATCTTGGTTGCGACTTTTTCTTCGCGAACTTTTGAACGGTTCTTAACTAACAGAACTGTAATAGGTACACCATAACTGAAGTTGAACCTTAATTTATGAATCTTTTCATAGAATGATGATTTATGAACTGTAAATGAACGCGTAAGAAGGATCGTCGCTTGTTTTGATTGCGTGAATAAATTAACTTAGCTAGATTTAATCGTCTTTACGCATAGTTAAATAGTATAATCGTTTTTATTACGTTGTTATGTTAATTCGATGTGATCAAATTATTACGCATTGGCTACCACCAATTATATCAATCATGTCTAGTATTATGAAATAGCGCGTGCTTCGTACAATTAACCACAGATCGCGAGGGTAACGTGAAAATATTGACAGTTAGAGCTTAGACAAACATGGTATCGTGATAATTAAAATAAGTGAAATAAGAGAACAGATAACAGTAGTTATAATTATGATAAGTGTAGCAACGGACTGTAACTTGCTTAAACAAATTCAGCGCAAACAGTAAGTAGCCTTTTTATTGATCGTACCTGCCCTCTGTAATTTTGATACGATAATTCGACAAAACCTTCCGCTTGTAATTCAAACTTATCACATTGACTCAACAAGAGGTTTACACAAAACCCCAAAATTATCAAACAAACCAAAAATATCTCTCGGAGGATGAACAATCGTTGGACGAATGAAATCAGAGGATCAATAGGCCGACAAGCTGTCCTGAAACTCAAAAGATTGACAAAATCATCAAATTATACAAGAATACGTGGCAGTGAATGAGAATGAACAGAGAAAACTAAGAAACACTTGGGGAGGTCTTTATCCAGCAAAGCATAGAAAACGACTAAAATGATGATGAAAAATTCTATCCTTTAAAAAAACAGTCACCATCGAGACTCAAACCCAGATGTTTATATTGGTGGCAGACCAATTTACCAATTAAAACATAGTAACCATATAAATTTTGATCTACACATTTTACTTTTCAGTGAGACATCTATTTTTATCATTGGAAGTGACCGTCTTTTATAACAATGATTTTCAAATAATATATTTGATTTAAACCTGCTAAAAGGGTTTGAATCCCGGGTAGATATTTTTAGAAAGTGAAAATGAAGTGAAGTATCTGATTTGAATTATATTAGATTGGTGCATAATTATTGAGGTTTTTTTTCGCGACATGTTTTCCTTTTAAAATTACAGTTTTTTATATTTTTTTTTTCTTAAAAATAATCTCTTCTATTCAGATAGTGAAAATTCGTATCGAAAATCATATCCATATTCACCATATTATGCTCTATCACTTCAAGAAAGGTTGAAAGTCGGCACAGTCATTTCGCGATTTTAACGAACTTTTTGGCAAAGGAACAATGAGTGGTTCGAGAAGTTTAGATCGGGAGATATAAACCTGGCAGATTAAGAAGGAAGAGATCGTTTGACAACGAGAATGTTGGCCAAAGACTTCAGTGAGCATCATTCGACCATCGTTCGTCGTCTCAAAAAGCTCTGAAAAGTGAGGAAATTGGCTGGATGGGTTCCCCACAAACTCTTCGACAACAACAAAGCCGAATTTTTATCGATTTGCTGCAGCAAAACGAACAAACTCCGTTCGTGAAGAATCTCGTCACTGGGGATAAATCGTAACTATCGCCAATAAGGGATGGGAACTGCTTTCCCATCCGCCATATTCTCCCACTGAAACGCCTACGGACTATCACAATAATCGATCGCTGAAAAATTGGCTCGCGAAGAAGGCTTATGACGATTTGGATGACTTGGTGGCCGACGTCAAAGAGAGGATTACCTCTAGAAAATATATTGAAAAAAAATATCAAATTTTTTACTTTTATTAAATGTATCGTATTTAAATTATGACTATTTTTTATGTGAGAACGTTCCTCGAAAAAATATACATAAAAATCAATGTTGAGTATGTTCGCTATAAAGACCGGAAAAACAATGAATACAAGCAGCTTCGTTCTTTTATCTTACCATAACGTTATATACCTACATTCTTTTTATATTTCCATAAAAATTGTATCGCCAAGAAGTGTTACACAATATGTAAGTATGGGAAAAATATTTTTCCATTATGTATGATATTTGTATACCTTTATGTTCCAACAATACGTTGTTACATTTTTATTTACGCATGGTACACACAGTGAAAAGAAACTTAATTTATTGGTTGTAAAGACAACATAATTCGGAAATATTATTTGTCAGTTTTTTTTAAACCAAAATAAATTATTTTCATATTATTTTACACAACGGCCTGCCATAAAGTTCACCTATGGTACCCATCATATTTTTAATATTATAATTTATTTTTATGAATAAAGTATTTCAAAAATATTCAATGCATTATATTTTAAAATCAAAAAAAATCGGCATTATATACTTATATGATAATTTAACACCACAGTCTAATGAGAGAATAACAAGATGGTAGAGCGCTCGCTTGGCGTACGAGTGGTAGTGGTATCGATACTTGGCATTTACAAAATCTTTTTGATGTTTTTGTCTTTTTGTGCTTTTCGTGACAATTTTCTATGTTAAAAAATCATTAAATGTTCGATTTTGTTAAAATAATTATTCATGAAACAGTGCAATACTTGCGTTACAATATTCAATACACTCGATATTTTTTTCGGTCAAAATTAAATGCAACTGAAAGTATTACAAATGTTGATTCGGTTGAGTAAGTAGCGGACGCGAGCATAACGTATATATTAAGCTCATAACTTCTCGAGAGCATCTAAAGAAAAATGCAGAGTTGCGCGTGAAGCGAATAAGAAGTATTTTTGTACGCAGAGTAGAATGACGTAACTGGTGCATACCGACGAGGGATAATCCGTGGACACATACACACCATCAGACTCAAAAACACGTGAAATGTTATATCTTGCACGTAAACTTAACAACTTACTAACATTATAGCAACCAAAATATTATAAATAACCGACTGAATTTAACCATCTAATATTCTAAGAATATTTCCAATAACCAATACACTTGTGTCTGGTTCGGACCATTGAGGCTCGCTTCCCACAATCTTCATATCTCTCGACACTAATGTATATTTTATTAGCTCGGAACTAGGAAATCGAACATTGTATGTCTTCATTTAGTTTTACACTGCGATGACGAAGGAACAGAAAAATCGAAACCTCTAGACATTAAACTTTACCATACCGTGATATAAAATACCCGAACGCAGCCATGCTGTCAACTCGTGTTACCGTAAATAACAGTTAGAAAAAATGTTTTTATTAACTTAAATGGCGTTAATGAGATGAATTTACTCTAAATATTGAGCATTCAATTTCGAAAAAATGATTAATAACACAATTTAAAGCATTTATTAAGTCCTATACGATGTGTCCTTCTTTCTTATCTCTCTTCTTTTAATTAGTGGGAAAGAGACAATTATATTTGAATATTTGTCGTTTTTTTCACTGTAAAAATAGTGTGTGATCTCTGTTTTTCATATCGAAAGTGGTATTTTTACCAACGTATTGATTTTAAAACAGTTTGAATGGAAAAAATAATTATTGTTGTACGATTCCCTTTTCATAATTGGTTTTTCACTAGTCATTCCTAAGCGCTAATATTTTCTTTAAGATTATTTTAAATATGTATTTTATGTTGCATGTATTTAGCGAAATATTACAGGCTTAATTGTGATGGTAGACCTGTGTTACTGCGTGGTTTGGGAAGGGTTAAACAATAAAAGTAATATATGTATTAATTATCATAATAATACTTTTAAAATTAGCAATATTAACTTTGTGGTTAAAATTCATATTTTTTATTTATTATATTTGTTTTATTAACATTATTATTACTTCAAATGATGTATTTAAATTCAATTCAGTGGTTAATAAAACAAAGATAATTAATAAAAAATATAATTATCATAATGCATATTCGCGATGATCGCTTCATGAGAACAGATTTTCTCAATTATGTACGTGTGGTCCATCAATGTAACTCATGTTTTACTGATATTACATTCCGTTTGTTGGCTAGAAATAAATCTAACTGCTCTATTACACATCACCCTCAGATGAAACGTCTTATAATCACAGCCTGTCAACCATGTTATTAGAAACTGGAAAATCGGGTTCTATTCCTGGACCGTATGACATCAGGACTCCCCGAGGCTGCAAAAGTGAGATGAATCTAACTGGTCCCTTCATTATTAATTATCTCGGAAAAGGCTATAGCCTCCAGTCATAAACAATTTCTTCTTTACTATTTATCTATGCGTCACGAGATCTTTGCTTATCAATAAACAAATTGGTGCTATTACAGTGCTAGACAATCTTATAAATAAAAGTCTAATGTCGTCACAAATGAAAATTGAATGGGAAATTCATGTTTCTTATTTTAAATTAAATATGATAGTAGATGTATTTTAATTCATTAAGTGGTTAATAAAAAAAAGTTAACAATTAAAAATAATGGATCTTAACCACAAAGTTGATTAAGCTAATCTTAAAAATATTCATATACTTCATTGGGAAAAAATTTTAAATCAGAGATATATGACCGGTTGGTCTTAGGGCGGCGTTTATTTATTTTTTCTATTTTCCTATCACGGAAAAAAAATGTCCTTTGTCCATTTATTCATATATATTTAATATCCCTTACGTTTTTTATTATAATTAAAAATAAATTAACGTACGGTTGATAATTTAGACATACTATTTATACTCGTATTTATGTTGAACCATACTTTGAAGCCTAATTTAAATAATAAGTTGAATATAAGTAAAAAATAATGATTTATTTTATTTATATCTACACATATTAATTCACAACTTTTACCCATTGCCCACTACAAGCATTGTAATTAACATGTAATATATTAATAATTTTATTTTATTTTAAATAATTTTAAGTTAAATATTTTTCTTTAACCACATTCGAATAAAGCACACCAACCTAACAAAATTAATGTATCATTTACTTTAAAGCAGGGCATGTTATCCTAAGGCAAACTTTTTTTAAATTATTTGCCAAATAGTAACAAAATTCTTTATTTTTTTTTATTTATTTGACATTTTTACAATATTTTATAACATGAATTAAGTATTGTACATTATTAAAATTCCATGATTTTTTTTCGCATACCTCTCCAAAAAAGAGACTAGCTCTTGTAGAGAGGGAGTCACATTATTATAATTTTATTTATTACATATTTTATTTATTGTCTATTTGTGTGCGTCTGAAGTGTTCTATAATATTATTTATTTTCTATATATTCTATATTTTATTTCTTTAATTTGTGTAGGGAGGCTATTGAAATTTTTTATCCCTAAGTATACAAAATTTTGCTGATAGTGTTTGGTGTTATATTTAGGGATTTTAAAATTATTTTTAAACCTTAATGATGTGCTTGTTTCAAATTTTGGGAACTGGGAATTTTGCAAAAGTGTTTGTGTTGAAAAAGTTGATCATTTTTTTAACATTACTTTGTTCTCAATATTATTTTTACCGAGTTCATTATATTATTGTATGCTCCTCTCCACCAAATTATTCCATACTGGAATAGTGAGTGAACAATAGCAAAATATACCTTTTAAAATTGTTTATACTATAAAAGTTTTTTAATTTTATGAATATATAAATACATTTTCTTATTCTTTTCACTAATTCGCTAATGTGACTGTATAATTTTAAAACTTGATCAATAATTACACCGAAATATTTGATTTATTTTTTTGGGCTTAAGTTTGTACATGAGTCGTTACAGGTAATTTTGTTACAGTTGTCGTTATGGATAGTAATTTTTATATGGGGCGATGTTTTAAGACTTTTGATTCAAAAGGGAACGTGATAGGTTTTTTCGGAGTTTAAAGAAATTAAATTGGTATCGAACCAGGATTTGAGTGTGTTCATGACGTTATTTGCATGTTCGTTTGTAGTGTTCCAGTCTTGTCTGTCAACAATAATAGTTATAGTAGATATCTTAACAATGAAAGTTGCTTCTGTATTGCGCTGGTGTCGAACCAAAGCTATATATAGTAAAAGCTAAACATAGCAAATCTAATATATGTCTTACATTTTGGATTTGCTGTATTTGGGTACCAGAAATGAACACCTATACTTTAAATATTCTTATCTCTCATATGACATCTTAATAAATTAAATAGATTGTGTCTTCACATAACTTCATGGAGCACAATAAACTTTTTTTTAAATATATATTTATTATAATTTACGAGTGATATTACGATAATTATGTTATATGTGAATTATTCGGGTCGGAGGACCAAATAAACAAAAATATATAATTTCATATTAATGATTTATATAAGCCCTTACCTTTTAGGTATAGAGATTCTCCGCTGCCTGAAGAACGAATCCATTGCCATTTTTTATTTTATTAATTTAACTTTCTACAAGCTATTTAAACTTTTTTGCTAAACGATCACTGTGTCTTGTATTTGAAATGATTTTTAAAATTTTGTAATTATATGTGTATATAATGTATTTTTAAAAAACACCGATGATGTCTTGTAGAACTGTTTAATTAAAATATTTAACGTTCACTTTTATAACTTTAAAAATATCTTGCATTTTTTTAAATAAAGCAATTACAATTATCTAAAATTATTTTCAAATGAGTCCTATATTAAAATATTCTCAATTAAAAGAAACTTGTCAAAAAACTGTTCTAGGTATATTTTAAAAATTCGTACTTTCGGGCTGTCAAACACGCGCGTCACCTAAACGGTAAATTATTCTGCGCGAACCCGAACGCGACCGCTCTCGCAAGAGATTCGCGTGCTACTGACCACTCCGCCATTGCACTCTTACCACGAAGAGATATGCCCTTCACCGCCGGAGAAATGTAACAAAAACAAAATAAATACCGAGCGAAATGTACGATTGATTTCAAACGCCCAGATAAATCGACCAACTAATCATATTGCCTTTCTGCGAGGCTCGCGTATTTTATCAAAATTGATCGTAATTTCGATTTGTTATGTGTGCCACGCAAAGGTATTTTGCAGTTCAAGCGTGTATGAGTTCATTTTAAGTGTTTCTTTACACCTTTTTGCGAGTTTGTTTGGTTTGTTGGATGTAGTTTTGTGCTGGCGGTGTTAAAAGCTCTGTTTTGCTGACATTTTTGAATAGATAACACAGCCAGGGCGGCCAAGCGTGTTAACCGTGGCAGACGGTAAAAGAAATGGGAAATTCGCGACGTAAGAATCAAATAGAGTATTTTTTTCACATTAACATAATTTGTCCGCATTCTAAAACAAATTAGTATACCATTACGCTTGAAACTGTAACAAATAAACATATAGTGTGTCGTTGCACTGCATTGCGTGTTTTCATCAACTTGAGACAGATTGAAAGTATTTGCAGACATTATAATGTAATGGTATTAATTTATTTATTTATTCTTAATATAGTGTATATTTAAATGTACAAACAATATCAATATTTTTAGTTTTTACTATAATTTAACTTGCACATATTTGCTTAATTTAATTTTCAGTCTATGTAGTTTCTCCTTCTTCCTTATATCATCTGGTATTTTATTGAAAATCTTCATCCCAATGTACATCACCGATTTCTGATAGCAGTCTCATTTTATCTCTTTCTCTTCTATGTTTTCTTACTCACGATGATGTCCTTAAATTATTCTTATAAATTCTGCTGAATTTAGCGAGGATTTTAAAAATAAATACCATAACATTATAATATACTTATTTTCTATATAAAGGTCATCTTATTATGATCTTTCAGCGTTGCACTGATCCGAGTATATCTAATTTTTCTGAGTAATATTCTCAAAACTTAATTTTGCGGTACTGATAATTATTGCATTTCTTCTTCATTAGCCAAAAATAAAGTACTGCTGAAGTAATTTATTTGAGGACGACGTTTATACTGGGTTGCCAGTTTGACATTCTTTTTATAGTGCTGTAATACTAAGAAATCTAATATATATGTACGCTTAATTTACATAGTCACCAAATATGAATTACCGTAAAAAGATACTGCAAAATGAGAGGTAATGATTATAGAAGACACCAGTTGCAATGCAAGGGGTGTAGCTAAAGCAAGTTAACAAGTTTACATAGAAATAGATCGAGGCTGCTTTACTTTGAAATATTTAATCTTTGCTTTCTAAGCGCCTTATAAAAACATCCTAATAAAGTGTCAAAACCAGACTGACTGCGTTCCGGCCCACTTTAACATACGGTGATCAAATGCATATTCTCAAGGAGAGAGTCTGTACGAGGTCCAAAATAGATGTTGCAGAAATGAGATATTTTTGGGGAGTTGGATTTAATTATTTTTGACGTTTGTGGCGTTAACTTTGTGGTTAGACATAATTTAAAATTGTATTTATATTTTGCTTCGTTTAAACCACTGTGCTATTTTACGTCAACCGGTTTCGATACTAACATATCTGAAAATATTTCATTATTTATTATTGACGTGTAATATAATATTAGTCAAGATAAAAATAAATATTAATTAAATGTATTAATTAAAAAGATATAAATATAAAAACAATTTATCGTAAAATATTGTTGTTGCGCCACCAATATTCGAACTTGGATCCCTTTCCAAACCAGGGAAGGCGGATTATCCAACTATGCTACAGCGAAATTATTTTTGACGACAAAATTTCCAACCTATATGTTACCTTTTTCAAATTAATACAAAATACAAAGAGCCATCTACTTTCAAATAATGGAACGATAAATGTATTAATTTGAAAAAGGAAACATATAGGTTCGAAAATTTGTCGCTAAAAATAATGTCGCTGTAGCATAATTGGATAATGCACCTTCCCCGGTTTGGAAATGGATCCAGGTTCGAATCCTGGTGGCGCAACAGCAATATTTTCCGATAAAATTGATTTTATATGTATATATATATACAAATAAAATATATATATATATACATTTAATTATTATTTAAAATATCACAGACTTATGTTCTGAATAATTACAACAAAACAATAATAATGTGTTCTCCTAATAATATAAAAACAATTAACGATCAACACACATCCACGTCAGTCCCTCATGACTATATTCCTTCACTTTTCTCGGCATTCTGCATATCTTAGGGATGTCATCAGAGAAGTGTTGCTTTTTCCACTCGATCGGTCCAACGGGTGGGGAATCTTTCCCTTCCTCTTCGTCTTTTGACGTGACCCACCACAACGCCAATTAAATTGACGGATTGGTTGAGAGTATGTTTTTAATGTTCAGTTTTTGTAGAATGGAGACATTCGTGTGTCATCCGCTGTCCATGGTTATCAATGAAGATCCCCCACCTGTTAAGTAGAAATAGCAACTGGTACTTCTCTGGTAAACCCTAAGATTTGCAGCGGAGAAGCATAGTCAAGAAATTGGAAGATCATGGAGACCACAATGATAATAATTAATAAACCGTAATGGATTACTTAACTGTCTACCAGCTCAAAGGGCGGTGAATATCTGTTTATATTATCCGAATATCCTGAGTCCACATCATGATCACCGTAAGCAAAGAAAAGACTAGGCTAGTGTCATGTCGATGGATGGTCAGGAGATGGTTGGGAAGTCACGATGCTCCGAATATGGATTACGAGATCTGTCAAAATAAAAAAAAAAAGAGTATCTAATTTTGTTACGAACTAATTATTTAAATCTGGACTTACGTAACACCAAGGTGTGTGGATATTAGAAGGCGTGATGCAGAAGGCATGAAGTAATAATATTATGAAAGTGTATCTCGGTCAAAAAATAATGTTTTTTTACTATTATTTATAGAGAGGAGTAATGTAGATATTTTGTTTCGTAAGATTTCAACGTCTTAAGAAATTATAAAAAATCATAGTAAACATATTTAAAAAAATGATAGAGATATTTATAAAAATCATTACATCTTCTGTGTAGAGTTTTCTGAGCTAACCTGCCGCATGTGCTCGATATTTAGGAGGCCTCAAGAATATTTGTAAGGTGTTACATGTCTTCAAAAACGTGTATCACTCGCTGGAGTTTGGTAATTATCTCTTTATATCGTTTGAAGTTTATTTCAAGATTAGATGATGTTCTATAATATTGAATATTACACCCCTGCCTGTGAATCTCTTGTGTTTCATTTTAGTTTACTTGTTTAACGTAATTTCGTGACTCATTGGGTCGTCAAATAAATATTTACGATTATGGAATGCCTAGTAAAAAAAAACGATCATTTTCGACACATCCATCATTTCGCTTTTAATCAAGATTTAAAAGGTCATCCAGAAGCTCAACTGAGAAATTCTGCCGCATCCGCACTACAGTCCCGACCTCGCTCCGTTAGGTTATCACCTTTATATCGATCGATCTCCAATCAAATACGTGGCATTATATTCAACAACGATGTTTTGTTTAAAAAATATATAATAAATTATCGAACAAAGCCGCAAAAACAACTTAATTCTTTATTAAAACCATGATCCGAAATTGTAGAGAAACGGTGCGAAACATATATTAATACCTAACATATTGTTGCACACAGAGACGTGACAACTCGCTATTTTTGAACATTGTGCGAAAATATATTATGTCATTGTTGTAATTATTGTAAATTTAATTGTTGACCTTACGCGGCGTGCCGCGGGATTGGGAATACAATAAACTTGCCCACCCGTCGGTACGCCGCCATGATTTTACTAAAAATAAATAAATGTCCATTTGCCCGGTGCCGTGGACGCAGTAGAATAAACAAATGAGATAGTCCACGGCACCCATATATGATGCCAGTGCCCCTTCCAAACAGCCTCTTTCAGGGCCGCAAGAGAACGAGCCTTCTGCTCTGCGGCCCCACAAGCCCTTTTCAGGGCCACGAAAAATGAGCCTTCTGCTCATTTTATAATTTCGGCCATGAAAAAAGGACTATAACTTTCGAAGGGGCACTGGCCCCGTAATTCTTGTTTCGGGATATCACGAGGAATAATATGCTCTACCTTGTCCCCTACTCGTGATATCCCGGAAATTTGGTTTTATATTTTATATTTTTATATTTGTATGTGTAAAGCCGTTTCTGCCGGCCGCCAGCCCGCGACCGAAAAATGAGCCGGAGTTGCGCGCTTCGGCCGGCAGGCGGCGACGGCCGCCGCGTCGCTCGGGGTGCGGTTAGGGTTGTAAACGCGCCCTGATTGGCCCGGCGGCCACCCAGGGGGTGGCGGGTGGCGCTAACGGAGCGCGCCCGTCCGTATGAAATAAATACTGGGGCGCCGCAGTACGGAGCGCACTCGTCTCGTCTGCGGCGCACCGACAACAAGCAAATTTTGACTCTTCATTTCTTCCCTTCGGAGCCTCGCCACTGCAGCCGTCCAGCCGCCTTCCAGCCTGCGCCCTCTGCCTAGTGACGGCGTTTTGGACCTGCGGCCACCGGCGATTAGGAGCGAGTGGAGACGCTTGACTGCGGTCGGGTGAATCCTCTCGTACCCTAGTGGGGTTTCTTGAGGCGACCACTTTTTGTTTGGTTGGCAACACATATACTGTAGAGCTGATGATAATAAAGCTGAACATTATATAAATTTACTAAGTGTGTATATTTGTACATTAAAAAAGTTTAATTTTAAGTTCAAATAAACATGTATTTTCTTGTTACGAAGCAAATATACAGCCATAATGTCAATTGTGATCCAAAATATCTATCTACAAGCAGTGGTAATGATCTAGACACACGCGGGGAAGAGATGGTGGATGCTGAGTGGAAGCCTCACACTGGCCGTCCTCAGATGTCATCAGAAGAGGGGCGATCCTTGGGAGAGGCCTATATCCAGCAATGAAGAAACACAATGATGATGAAGACTGTTGAATAAATTACCAAAAGTCGTGAAGCAATTAGCCCAGTAATACAACTGGTGTTCATTTTTTTTGGAGAATCCCGAAAGACAAATTTGTCACAGTACGACACACACGTGCTATAAATTATAGAGTACAAGGAGAGAGTTCTTTCTGTGTTTGATGTACCGTTTTATCAGTCGTGTAGATCAGATTGTAATTACTTGACGAGAAATTCACTAAAATATTTTAAAAAAATGTACTTTATAATGATTTAAATACCGTGATTTTCCTTGCATCGTGCAGGTGCAATTTATAAAAATGATTATTTTTATATTTTTCAATGTTGGCTCTGTGTCTTATGTGGAGGTTCCTAACTGAGTCACAATTTTACAAAGCTACCTTCAAAGACCGCTTTAAGTTTCAGTTAAGCGGTTGAAGACTCGGCAAATCCATGGTGCAATTTGACCAAGCACAATGAAGAGGTTATAAAAGTAATGAAGAAATAGAACCAACTTCACATTACTACCAACATGCAAATAACAACAGAAACAAGCTATTTTATAAAACTATCATCCATATTGTATTGACTTAAGAGTGTAAAACATTTGACAATTCCCGTTAAATCAGGAGTAATGTTAACGTTATTGAAAAAAAAATGTTGCAAATAATCTATTGACCTGTGTAGTTGGAGAAGTTTAGAGGATTAGATACAACGACGAGGTATATAACATTTATCAGAATTTTAGACTCTATTTACATGAAACTAGATCGTTTCAGATTCGCGTATAACGTTCATAGGATGCAGAAAGCGCTGATCCTAAAAACAATCCTTAAAACTTCCTTTAAAAAATAATCAATATTTTCACGTTTTTTTACGAAAATATAGGTTATAATTATTATCAAAAGTTACACACTAGGTTTGACTTTTTTTTTAAATTATTACTTAGATAAGACTTTTACACTAATGTAAAACTAAAAAACTGAATGTTATTTGCCATAATTAAGAAAATACAAGCATTATAATAAAGACCACGACCATTAAATTATTTTCTGCGTGCCACGAAAATGCCTTAATATAGAAAGTTCTTGCATATACGAAATATTATATATTTTATTATCTTTAATAAATAAAATTAAAAAAACATTTTTGTAAAAAATTGGAGAATATTTAATGTTTTTAAGAACTTAATGGACTGCAGATTCTGAATTACAGGACAGTTATCGAAAACCAAAGCATATGGAGACTAAGGATTCAGAAAATTAACACTCGAAATAAGCAATGTTGAAGGAGAAGAAGACGAAGAATAGAGCACCATAGTCTTCTTAGAAGTTACTTTAATATTTTATATTTCTGATGGAATTAAAACTCAAATCGTAAATTAATTTGAAATGGTATAAAAATGTAAAATAAGGTTTAGTGTTTCACCAAGATGTTTATAATTCACGTATTAAAAATCTCTGTCTAAACAGTTTCTGCAAAGGACAACGTATAATTATTGCAAAGCTATTAATTTAAAAGTTATATTAAGGGAAAACGCATTTTTGTTGTGAAGTTGCATTTTCATAGCATAGTTGTCTGGCATATAGTACAAATTAAATGAATTAACTAGTTATATTATATGTACACAAATTTCTATCTATCGAAAAAATGTTTTCAGTTACTACCGATAACAACTAAAATTATTTTTTCGATAGATAGATTTTTTCTGTACATAGAACTAGTTATTTAATTTAATTTGTATTACAAGTTATATATTGCATTTGAATGGACAGCTGACTGATCTAACTGACTATATATGATATATAATATATATGATATATAATTATAATAACTATATATAATATATATGATACATCAACCGTCTCTCTCCGCATTTAAAATATTATTTTTGAAAAAAATTGAGTAGATAAAGTAGCAATTTTATTTTAATGATTAGATAATTCATGATTGTAACAGCGATTGTGTGATTGATAACTGTAATTATCCTGTTCAAATCACAATCACAGTGTTTTATATTCGTGTATATTACGGGTTTTGTTTTAAAATATAGTTTTCAATATATAAAGCTGTGCATTTTCTAACAATTGATACATGTTTGATCCAAGTATTCCTTTCCAACAACCAAAAACAATAGAACACCACTAAGATGTCAATTTACATTTGTGACTATTTTTAATGTCGTTATTTTTTAACAGTTTTTAATACTTTTAATACACGTACGTGCCCACGTTCGTAAAATGAATTCAGCAAGGTCGAATTAATTTCCATGTGTTACCTAGATAACCTTTGATTACTTAAAAAAAGTAATTTTTGTATAAATAATAAAAGTATGTGCTCAAACAAAGACCCCAATCAATTGTCATTAAGAGATAGATCATCTAAAGTTTTATTGCCGTGCGAAATGACGGGAGGTTGAAGACACAGTTTCAGATTGGAAGCGATAGTATTATAAAAAAAAAACGTTATTCTTTCAGCTACGTGACGTAAGAAGGCTTAACTGTGTTACGTAGTAACGGATAATACTGTGACACCGTACATGCACATACGCGCACATATACGTGTACTTACGTTCGCCAATTTACATTTTGGGTTTAATTACCGAGTTAAAATTTACACATTATTTACATAAATTATGGTTCATTTTAATTTCATCATAATAATCTTGTATAATTTAGAATATTTTATACTATTAACCTCTTCAGATATCGCTCAAAAGTAGAACTCTCGAAAATGAGAACAGTATTATGTTTCTGGCTCCTAGGCGCAACTAAGAATAAGTGAGAGAAAGCATCTTCAAACTCTCGGAAAGGACCGATAACCAGGCAAGTAATAGAAGTGAGTCGAGAAATGTCGTAGTTGCTATTGACCCCTTTATATGAGGTAGATATGTTTTAAAAAAATAAGATTTTTGTAAACAGAACCTGAAACTTGACTCAGCATTCCAACAACCAATTTTGAATTACGCTCTTTTATAGTGAAAATATGTTCACCGACATTGATACATTTTCTGTTTCATTACAAATATTTAAAAACTTAATTGACAATATTTTTCGATGCAATTTGTAATTTTTTTTTTTGTTTTTGAGTTCATAACTTTTTTCACCTATTTGTTACAATTTTTTTTCGATGTCTTATTGTTTTAATATTTATACTTATATAGATATCTGTGTTATAAATAAATAAAACCTGTGTCTTTATAAAGAATGTATTATTTGTCTACTTATTTTTAATTTTTCATTGTTATCCATGATAATTTGTTATTTAGAATTCAACACTTTTTGTTTATTGTTATATATTTATATATTGGGTTGTTATTATAAAAAAAAATTGATAAGGATAGTTTATAATAATATATTATTATGGAGAACACATTCTTATTGTGAAGTTGTAATTATTCAGAACAGACGGTCTGTGATATTTTTAATACATATTAAATATATTCATTAGAAAAATATAAAATCAATTTTATCTAAAAATATTGTTGTTGCTACCGGGATTTGAACCTGGATCTCTTCCACTCTTCATTAATTCTGGCGTCTCCTATTGGATGACTCAAAGGTATTTGAGATTCCGTAAAAATAAATAAAATATCTTTCAAATAATGGAACGATAAATGTATTCATTTGAAAAGTGTAGCATATAAGTACGAAAATTTGTCATCAATCCACTGTGTTGGTATAGCATAATCGGTTAATGCACGTTCCCCGGATTGGAAGAGATCCAGATTCGAATTTCGGTAACAACTACAATGTTTTTAGATAAAATTTATTTTATATGTATGTCTTTCTTATAAGGAGAACACATTCTTATTGCGAAGTTGTAATTATTCAGAATATAGGTCTGTGATATTTTAAATACTAATTTTACGGATCGTATAAACGACGGATTTATTTTGTCTAAAGACGTTGGCTAAATGAAAATATATATAAATATATATATATATATATGATTGTATAATATCATTGGTAACAGCATAACCTAAATCTATACCTACTGCACTCCACTGCTGTTTACTATTTTTACTAAACTAAGAAGATGACGATGTTAAAAGACGCAATGTAAAGTAAAAGTGTGTACACAAATATGTATGTCTTTCTAATTAAAACATTTAACTTGTATGAATTTATAACGATATACACTTTAAAAGACAATTTTAAAAGATTGAAAAAAGTATGAACAAAACACTGAAATTTCCAAAAATAATTATTCTGCTTGCATACTAATAACAACTGGCCAACGAACTTAAAACAAATGTCATCGAACCAGATATATTGTATATTATTATTAGACTGACGTCACGTCTATCGTACGTTACCAGAGTATTGTATTTTTATTAGTATTGTGTAGTGTTATGGCACGTACAGTTCTTGTATTTCGATAAGCTTAATTTCTTTTCTTTTCACAGCTCGTTCAGGATTTCTCAAAGTACTTTTTTTTTTATATTTAAAATAGTTTATTATAATTTTTATTTGTCGCAGAGCAATCGCGTAATAGGCAATAGAAATTATGAAAAAATGTTTTGTAATTCGTTTAAAATAAATCAAAAACAAAATCAGTTAACAAGGCAGAACACAAGAGTTGTCTCTAAAATATTTCATATGAGAATAATTCTTATCTCAGAGACTATCCCGAGTCTAAAATCTCATCCATGGATAAGAACCATTAGAAACAAAAATAAACTGTGCCCAGAAGTAAAAAAATATTTTTTTTATAATACAAATTAAATTTATTCATTAGAAAGGTATAAATACAAAATCAATTTTATCAAAATATATTGTTGTTGCACTACCAGAATTTGAACCTGAATCTCTTTCAATCCGGGGAACGTGCATTAACCGATTATGGTATATCAACACAGTGGATTGACGACAAATTTTCAAACTTATATGTTACAGTTTTCAAATTAGTACATCTGTAGTTCCATTATTTGAAAGCCATCTTCTTTATTTTTACGGAATCTCAAATACCTTTGAGTCATCCGATAGGAGACCCCAGAATTAATGAAGAGTGGAAGAGATCCAGGTTCAAATCCCGGTAGCAACAACAATATTTTTAGATAAAATTGATTTTATATGTACATCTTTCTAATTAATACATTTAATTAGTATTTAAAATATCACAGACCTATGTTCTGAATAATTACATCTTCTCAATAAGACTATTCTCCTTAATTACTTATTTTTTAATAATAGGCCATAATATTTGGCGTGAAATTTATTTATTTTTGATTTGGGAAAAACAAAAAGTAATTGGCAGAACTATTTCTTACGTTAACCTTTAATAATAATAATTGTTTTTTTTTGTTATTACGTGAAGTATTTTCAAATAATAAATGAATCATGTTCAGTCATAGAAAGTGCTCTTAAAAACGTCCATGCATTTTTTATATGGCTAAGAAGGTATTATTTTACGTTAAAACTTAAACATTAAAAACACTATTAATAGTACTCTAAAATTACGGATTGTATAAAGGACGGATTTATTTTGTTTAAAGACGTTGGCTAAACGAAAGTACATACATATATTGTATTACATCTATTATATATGATTATATAATATCATTGGTAACAGCATAACCTAAATCTATACCTACTGCACTCCATTGCTGTTTATTATTTTTACTAAACTAAGAAGATGGCGATGTTAAAAGACTCAATGTAAGGTAAAAGTGTGCACACAAATAAGTATTTTTGATAATTTGACGACCTCTACAGAGAACAATTTACTCTGATTAGGATACCGTCTGGTGCTATTAGAGGCTGCGATGTTGCGGTAGGTAGGTACACAACTAACGCTTTAGAAAGTAGTTCCGAAAGTAGTCCTTATAGACCTGATCTCAAGTACGGATGATACAATTGCAAGCTAACGCAAAAACCAGCAGCCTTGTTTAACGAGAACACATGACTAACAATAGCGGGCAGTCTTAGAAAAGGGATGAAAGTATATCCGCGACGTTGCTGCGAGATTCGAGAAACAGTACCTTTTTTAAAACGAACGTGGCTTCTCTTGGAAATTGGCGTCGCTCGGACGATCTCAAAGTCACAAATAAGGCGGTCGTGATTGCATACAGGCTGCAGGTGTTGAGAACTTTGGTCTATTTTTGTTTATTTATTTTCATAATGCAGCGGTCGAAAAGTGACGGGTAACCATGTAACATTAGAAAGATTTCATCTATTTATGTATAAAAAGTTATAATGGCCGAGATATGAATCGTTAATTTTATATTAATAATTACACCGGCGTAATAATAAGAATTGTTGTATGTAGTTGTGAATATAATCTCCCAGGAGTGAATGCAATAATTCTTGAATGCCAAAGTTTATTGACAACATTAATTCTGAAATTAGAATGGATATTTATTGGTTTTGATTGAACCATTATTTTTATTTCTTTTCGTTATTATTTACAAGCTTACCCCAACTGATCTACTCGGCGATCGAGGAATGTGGAAGGCGATATGCTTTCCTCTCAACCTTTTCATATATGTATATATATATTTAATATAAAGTATAAGCACTGACATTTATAGGGCATTTAGCATATATATATATATATATATATATATATATATATATACAGGGTGTAACTGACCAAGTCCACAATATTTTATGGGTACCTGACTAAATTACGAGTCGAAAATGTTCAAAGGATACGGGTCTAACCTCAACTATATTAGAGATATAAGCATTTCCAAAAAATCGTAATTATGTGATTATTTCGATTAACTGATTTCATATTACATATTGAATTCAAAAAATTAAAGGTCATCAAATTTTGAGCGGCTATCCTATTTTTGGTTAGATGATTTAGAACCTAAAGCAAAGATGTAGATTAATAATGGAACCTTTTTGTCAATATCTATTTCTAAGTACGTGGACTACAAGCCTAACACGATTTTGTAAAAAAAAAAAAAAAAATTTCCGTAACAGTCCAGAATTAGCAGATATTCCTTGAATACTTTTGACTCGTAATTTAGTCAGCTATCCACTCATAAAATACTGTGGATTAGGTCTGTTATACCTGTATATATATATAAACATTATCAAAATTGTCCTTATCTTGCACATATTTGCTTAGTTTCATGTTGTTTTGTATTTAATGTGGAGTACAATGTCTAGAAAATATCCGTCTCTTTTTGAACTCTTTCGAGAAAAATTTTCATTAAGTTTTTTCCAACAATATGTCAAATCTTATTCTTAAACTATGAAATTATTTGTTGATTAATGAAAAAGGTTTTTTTCTGTAATATCCTTGGGATTGTGTGGTTATCTGTGTCAGTGTGTATGAGTGCCACACCGCCGGCGTGCGTGCGTGTTAGGCTATAAAGGGCGGCGCGCGGCAGGGCGCGGCCTCTTTCTCTGCGTGTTTATCGGCTTAATCATTTGACCTATACTAGTGATATACCTTGTACTAAATTGTATCGTATTGTAATAAATGTATAATTGTTACAAAAAGTATTTTTTGGATCTTCACATTACGAGGTGTACACTGAAGACGTACATAGACAACAAGTACGTAATATTTTTTTTCACGAATACTCAGAGAAAGAAGTCCAACGTCGTGATATAGCACGATCTCAATGGGAAATTTTGGTCATCAATACGAGAGATGACACGCCCCTGAAATTTTGCATGCAATAACTGTATTGTGTCGAAAAACAATTATGAATCAAACAAAGATGTGAAATCTTTCGTTTACATACATTTCTGAGAAGGTACACTTGTGGTTTGAATCTTGCCCGTGCGTTGATGATTCACGACTAATATTTTATGCATGCACTTTCGCCCAAAACAAGAATGCATTGCATATTTTTACAGTTAATTTGTTAAGTGTGATAAGGTTGTGGTAAAGCAATTAATTGTCTTTGGTAATAAATAATAATTTGACAAATATTTTAATTTAATGTTATATTACATTACGTTTACAAACAATCGGCGACGATTGTAACGATGCAATTTTAATTTCTCAGTATTATGCATAGCGCTTCAAACGACATCAACGTCGACAACACCGCTTCTTTCGTATTTTTCAGGTGGTAGGCTCTCGCTCATCTACCAGCATCCTGTGGTTTTGTAGTTCAATAAAACTGACTCTATATTCAATGGAAGACTCTAGAATTAAGCTAATGGCTAAGTTTATAGACACCAGAATTGTAAAATGTATCATCTTTATCTTTAGAATTTATGAATAAATTTCCCAAATTGTTATTTGTATAAAATGCCGATCTAAAGTTTCGTAGTGTTTAGATATTTGATTGAAAAATTTATTTATAAATAAAATTCTGCGCCAATAATCAAAATGATAAAAACAAATATGATAAATTTAACAATTCTGGTATCAATAAACATAGTTGTAAGTACTGTGCTGCATTTTATATTAGTAAAACAGGTCGAAATTTTAATATAATAGTAAAGCAGTGGGTTTTCAGAATTTTCTAATCATTTGATGGAAAATGGTCTTGGTTTTGATAAAAATTTGGGATTGTCTATTTTGCATATAAACGGTATCGGTCATAAATGAAATAATTTGGAATCGTTCGAGATAAATAAAGTGTGTAGAACTAATAAAAAATTATAAACAACCAACTAAATTTAACCACAAGTCCTATTCTAAAATTTTTTCCTTAAAATTATTCTAGTAATATTGTATCATCAAGTAACAATTTAAGATAGGTACTAAATTTATTTTTTTAAATAATAATATTTTAAATAAAGTTTTTGATTCGTTAATGACATCCTGAAGAAGAAAATGATATTTTTTGAAACCGGTAGATCTATTTTAATTCATTAAGTGGTTAATAAAACAAAGTTAACAATTTTAAATAATGGATTTTAACCACAAAATTGATTTTGGTAATCTTAAAAATATTTTTAATTAGGTTTTTGAATACAAGTAATGAGAAAATATCTCATTGTCAGTGAACAAATCATTGTAATCTCAGCATATTCTCACTGTAGGAGAGCGTAATTCATAATTGGTTCGACGCTAACAGCTTTGTGGTTTGTTCCTCCTGCGCCGCATGGATACACTAGCGATCAATATATCTTAGAAACAGGGTATGTCAACATATTCACTGTTTTATTATTTTTTCGAAAGCAAAATAAGTTGTTTTTCATTTGTTCAGCGATATATTGTTTTAATTTATTCTTCTTTGACGTCATCCGCTTTCGATCATGACCAACCGTCCATTCTCCTATATTTATTTTGCAAACAGAATTCACTTTCGCTTTCAAAGGGAATTCTGCCGAACAATCGAACGCTTCGGACTTAATGACGATGAATAATTCATGGCGCGCCGCAGTTTAACACACCTGCAAATTCAATGGATAGGCACTATCGGGCCTCGGGAATCTGGTGCAAATGAGAACGGAGCCAGGAAAGGAAGGAGGCTGTATATGGAATGACAGAAATGACAAACGCGGACCCGCAGGTTTATCTGGATTGTGGATTAGAAATGTTAAGGTAAATGCCTCGATATGGATGCGCAACGGGAGTTAAAACAATGTTGCGCACCACCTGTTGATCCCTAATCAGTATCTTAATATATAATATACTAATAGAAAGTTTATTTTTAAAAATGTATTGGAACTGCCCTTTTGTGACACCTACCACTCTCATATAGTAGTGTAGGGGGGTTGGAATGCACCGGAACGTCGTTCCGGTACTTTTTTTCACGACCGGAACGCATTTCGGTATGAATTTTTAAAACAAAATATTAAAAACAAAACATGTGTGTGTCATACATTCCAGAAATAGTGATGGCGCCGTACTGGTTTTTTCTAGGATATTTTTATAAGAAAGCTTAAATTCTAAGCTGAACGTGAACACACTTTATACGACAATAAATAACAGCAGGTTATTTCATTCGAAATTTACTGTCAGATTATATTGTGTCGAACCTTAATAAGCCAAAATTGAAAATATTAATGTTTAGTTAAGTTAATTGATTAATCATCATCTATCATGTTTTTTTCGTTTTATGAGTTTTAATGTTTTTGTGGTGAACTTGTAATTAAAATGAAGTGTGTCGAATACCTGACGAAGGAGCCCGCGCGTGTAGAAGTGTTGGGGGGTGGTTATATATGAGGGAAGATTCGTGCCGAAGTTAATCTCTTTTTATTTTCCTTGGGCAAATACACTCATAGCTCCAATTCTGTTTTGAATTATTGTTAAAATATGAATTAAATATATTAATTAGAAATATTCACATATAAAATTAATTTTATCAAAAAATATTGTTATTGCGCCACCGGGATTCGAACCTGGATATCTTTCCAAACCGGGGAAGAAGCATTATCCAACTATGCTACAGCGACAATATTTTTAGCGACAAATTTTCGAACCTATATATTGATTTTATATGTATGTATTTCTAATTAATATATTTAATTGATGTTTAAAAAATCACAGACCTATGTTTTGAATAATTACAACTTCACAATAAGAATGTGTTGTCCTAATAATGAACTATTATTATTAATTACGAGTAATTAATTAATTAATAAGTATCGGGTCGTCACATACTTCGGTGAATTAACCGGCCAACTTGAGGACATCACAATTGGCGCAGTCGGGTTAAAGACTTCACAATTTTTAACTACGTTTTTGTGTTAAACCATTTTATATGAACTCTTTCGTTATTGTTTGTGGACTGATTTTTGTGAGATATACTAGTGTATAAATTAATATACAAAAAATACTGAACCATATCCGAGAAAAGAAAACAAAAACTATTTTCATATAGTACCAGAAATTCCAGACTTTTATCACTACACCACTGCTCTCATACCTGCTGCCTTTATTTTTTCTGACACTTTCCATAAGTCTCCACTGTACTGTCTATATACTCCTTGGTCGGTGACCATGGAAGAGAATTTCATGAAATTTTGTCTCAAAACAATTTCGAAATCGAAGTCTACCGTGTATACACCAAGTTTCATAGATTCGAGCACCGCCAATTGGATTGCGCCTCACTTCATGATTATTATACGTCAAATTTCAGACCATTGACTATTGATATTTTCGTTAGTGTATTAGGTGAATTTTAATGATGGTAAACCTTTATGTGAATATGATTGTGACGATGATTGGTTACTGAGATTTAACTGTTGTAATAATCAGTCACTAATTATTGTTACAATCGAACACAATAAGTATTAGCAATATTTGAATATGTCCAAGAATACACAATTTGAATTTTTTTTAAATCGGATTCTCATAGTGATAACATTAATACTGTTTAAAAAAATTGAAAAATGAATTATCAAATTTAGCGATGGTGTATTGGTACTCGAAGCGAGTCCATATACTAACATATATACAACTTTAAAAAATTAGATAAATGTGGAGATTGATGTGGAGATATATATATATATATATATATATATAACGTTCACCAGTTCTCACACACACACACACATATATATATATATATATATATATATATATATATATATATATATAACGTTAAGTGATAACTTAAGCCAGCCGAAGACAGATCGTATGCTTTGTCCATACTTCCATATATTTTCCATTAAATATAATAAAAAAATAGCTTTGTCTCTATGAGATATCTGATATTTGTTGAACACAATATCGATTTAAATATCACTGGTGAATTTGAATCTCCTCAGCGTCATTAAAACAGAATAAATATTTGTAATTTGTAATTTTTTTTTTCCTTTTATTTGTCTAACCTTTCATAATAAATAGTATTTGGTGGTAAGATGATGTTTGTGCGTATGTGTGTGATGTCTTGTATTTGAGTCGGTCCTACCAATCTCAAGCGATAATTTTGATATCAAAAAGTCAATATGTGTACACAAAATTGAGATTCATCTCTTTTAAATATCTGACACCTAGTCTTGTCTCATTTCGTGAATGTAGACTGTTTATTATTAGGGTCTTAGAAATGAAATTCTTCATTTTATAGTAAAATAATATTAACCTTATTAACCCGCTCTCAAACTAAAGGCTGATACAGTGATAATCGTTTAACAAGAAAATATTTATCATTAAAAGAATCAATGTGAAAAAATGTGATGTCATACATTTATTTTCTTGTAACATGAAACTAAACCTGAAAGAATTTCAGAGCTCTGATGAAAACAATATACCGGTTGCCACGTCGCCACGTCGCCACCAAATTGCTTATTATTAAAGCCTTTATGATATAATTTTCTATTGATAAACAAAAAATATAAGGTTACCGGTTATCACATACTAACTTAACAATTTTAAACATTACCCATTGTTTATGACTTTACATCTTAAATCCTCAATAATCTATCATTATTTTTAAACATGCTATTTAAAAGAAATTCACGAAAAAATATTTCTGTCATGTTAAGTGATTTACACTTTACATGTTTTTTTTTTTTTTTTGTATTATAATATTTTGAAAATGTTATTTTAATATACGAGTAAAATATATTACTTAAAGCTTTTATCTGTGTTCTCCATATTAGATAATATATACCCGAAGAAGCTATCAAACGGTAATGAATATGTTCGTTTTTACCACTTTACAGTTAAAATAACCACTTTTCACCACAACGCTCAGTGGCGTGGGTAGGATATCCAAATACCCGATTCTCGGGTATTTTTCATGAAAGAATCGATTACCCGGTTCGTTTCAGTTCTGAGAAATTTTTCCAGTATTATAATTATACTGATTCGTAGCTTAAATTCATATGATATATATATATATATATATATATATATATACAATATATACTAAAATGCTTGATTTCAGCATTGCATTAAAATAATATTTAATTAAATGAATAAAAATTGTTCGAATAGAAAATTTAAAAATGTAATTGTTAATATTTAATTCAATCGAAATAATCATGAACACTCATATCGTTTAAATAAAAAGGGGATAATCATAGGCAGAAGACAAGAACAAATACATTTTATTACGTACATTATAAATTTATATTTCATTACATTATATTCCATTCAACACATTACATACATTACATAAATTACATTATATTACATACATTACATTACATACATTATAGTACATACATTACATTACATTACATTACATTTATTAAACGCATTACATACATTGTAGATGTCAAAGTCTTCCTCTACAAGCCTGTGTAATTCAGCATCTGATATCTTCGTCTAATTTAGATAAATATCGTATTTGAATGAACGGTGTGCATTGGTTTCTCAGAATAGACTTGCGAGTTGTGGGTCGGGTTTGTAATGTCTACTGAGGGTGGACTTACGAGTTGAAACGGTTCAAAACAATATTCCCGCGGAAATGAAAACAGAAATTCCCGCATCGCTAATGGGTTATGTTGTAGCATTTATGATAACGTTTTCTATTCTTTCATACCCGAACGTCACGAAAAATCATTAATAGAACCGGATAACTGTCGAGAATTACCCTGTTCTCGATTATCTTTAAAACATGTGGGTACCCGGTTCTCCGGTTTCCATTCTACCCAGTTCGGAAGCCCTAGGCGTGCGCTCCTTACAATTAAATAATCTGTGTACAGCTATAATTTATTTATTTGATATATTATGTACTAACGGTCCGTTACATTAAACAGGTGGTGCAATGAATTAAGTTATCCCTGGTTGCTATGCTTTCGATGCTTCCTGAAGTAAGCCAAGACTTCAACAGATCCAATAGTTTGCGATCTTATTCGATATTAGCATAACCTATGTCCATGACTAGTAGTAAATCTAATCCTCAGCCTAAATTACAATAATTCTGGGATCTACTCCAGGATTAGAAAATTCTCATTATTGTTACATTTTTAAAAAAGATATAAACTATTTATTCGATTGGGTTGAGGTGGGTCGTGTTTTCTAGTTATGGGTGGTCCTTCAGCCGCCTCTTGTCCCCTATTCTTGTACCTTTCCCAAATTCCTTCCACCCTTCTTGCATTCCTTATTTTTCCAACCCCCCTACGTAAACACAATTTATGTAAGATATTTATGATTAAGTAAGTATCTAAGTTAGAAATATTTGTTGAAAAAATAACGTAAATTATAAAGAAAGATTAAAAATTGTTATGAACAACAAAGTATCAATTCATAATTTAGTCTTGATTTAACTTCATCCATAAATACTATGAACCGAGCTATATTGGTTTCCTTAGAGCACGCCAGTGGCCACACGAACGCTAATATACTGTAAATCTTTACATCAAATATTATATATGCCAAACTAATTTTATAATGCGGAAACCACTTTTTGATTTTACGAAGATTCTAGAATATTTTACGTAAATTAAATCTCGTTTAAGAACTAATCATTAATAATTTAATGGCGAAAGGCAATTTTAACGAACAATTTCAATCAATGTACTTAATATATATATATGTTTATGATATTTCTCGGATTTCCACAAAGTTCTGATCGCACTCAATCAATAGCCTACAATATTTCATCTCTCACAATTCGATGGCACAAAAGACTATCAACAAATTGATAAGTTTTCAGATGAGAGAAAAACGTATTTTTTACAAGATTGAAAATTGATTTTTAGTAATAAGCGAACCAAATTTAAACAGATATATAAATCTCGTTTTTTTCTTTTAAATTGACTGAAAAGTTAATCACAACTATATTATTTGAGATACATTTTAAGGCCCGTGTCCACAGCCTTCCAACATGATGATATTTAGTCAAAATATATCTTAACGCCAAGCACCTACATGTGGCGAATTTTTGATCTTGAGATATGACTCAAATCGGTGTACACGATATTCGATCTAAGAACAACATTTGACACGTGCACACAGACGACATATAAAACCACCGAGAATTCCAACAACTGCAAGTCTTTAAACATTAACAATAATATAATGCGTTAAATTATAAACATTTAATTTGTTATTACGAGCATATTAAGTGTTATTATTTAATATTTTCTCACGAGCCGAATAAGAAAGCTTGCCTATTTTATTAGGGAAATCGGAGAAGTACTCGATACATCCTTAAGAAGAATTGTGTACTTTGCACTTCGCCACTCGCTACTTAACTACGTGATTGTCAGTTGGGGTGGTGAAGTTAGTAGTTCTCTAGAGCCTGTAAGTAAAGTCCAAAAAATGATTTTGAGAGTTATTCATAAGAAACCTTTTCGCTATCCTTCAAATGAATTCTTCAAAGAATGTCACATCCTAGATATCCGTAAAATATGCATTCTTGGTAAACTAAAATACTTTTACTGGCATAAACAATATTATCAGAAAATTACAAACCCTCACTTAACAAGAACTCATTTTGCACAAGAGTGCTAAAAATAAACAAAACTTTTGCACAAAGACTCCATTTATTTCCAGCACCAAAAATATACAACAGTGTAAATGCAAACGTGAAAAATTGCAACCATAGTCTTGCATATTTTTCAAGAAAAGTGCAGTTCTGGCTCCACGAAATGGGGAGAAATTACGTCCAAGAACTTTTAAAGGTCCAAACTTGAGATTAGAACTACTACAACAGTATACTGAATTACCTAATTGCATCTTGTTTTACTTTTTATATATCTTTTTTTATATGCTATCTAATTTTATCTTGTTCTACCCTATATATATATATAATTATTTTTTTTATACATTGAACATTGGAACTTTTGCGTTTTAATTATGTTATTTAATTTCATCTTGCTTTATTCTTTACATATATATATATTGAACAATGTATTTACGTTAAGTTTTCAAAGTATTTACCTAATCTAATGACATTCTTTATACACACATATATATGTATGTATACATATATATATATATATATGTATATATATAATTTTGTACATTGATCATTGCACTTTGTTTACTACTATACCGGAAGAACACTGTCCACTATAGTACAGTAAAACACTAGTGTAGCAGGCAGGGTACCCAAATATATGTCTTACTTTGTTCAAATATTAACAATTTGAGCTACGATCGTCCTCTTTTAGCTGCACTAGCGAGCGCAACGCTCGTCATATGATGAATGTTTAGATGGCGTACCAAAGATGTCGTATTATATCCAATTCACCAAATACCTTTCCATGGCTCACTGAATCAGCCAAAGCTTTTGAATTAGGCTTATTGTAAGTGTCCAAGATTCAGCACTGTAAGTCAAGACCGATCGAAAACGTTTGCTTCGAGATATTGAGGAATTGGTGGTAGGAACATTGTAGATTGAAGAGAGGTGAATCAAGATGTACTGTTTTACGTTTACACCCTTCTAACTTTATTCTGTCATTATCCTAGTTAAAACAATAAATCGTTGTATCACCCTTTTTCAGATATTTATTCCATATGCCATGTTCAATTCGAAATCCATTCAGTCTCCTACAAATCTAAGACTTTCTTTAGAAGATTCGTGAAATAATTTCGTGAGAATTTCACTGGCTAGCGAATTAACACGACTTTACTAATGTATGTAAATCAGTTAACCGTGTGAATTTTTTAAATCAAATTTAGTGTCTGTAATTATCGGCCATTATACGTTCAGTTTGCGATAGCAGTTTGCAGACACAAGCTCAATAAAATAGGCGATTGTTGAACAGAAAAACAAAATGATCAATTCAAAATATTGTTATGATGATAAAATCAAAAGCGCGAAACTCTACATCTTTTTTTGGTTTTTAATAATTATTACAATAATGTATCACATCAGATTGGTTATATACAGGGGCGTGCAGTGCATACGAGCAAAATAATTCTGAGGGAAAAAAATGTCATAATCTTTATGTTATACCCTACGGGGAAGTATACTACCCGGATTGGAAATAGAGATCCAGGTTCGAATCCCGGTGACGCAAAAACAATATTTTTCGACAAAATTGATTTTATATGTATTTATTTATAATTATTATATTAATTTAGTATTTAAAATATCACAGACCTATGTTCTGAATAATTACAACTTCACAATAAGAATGTGTTCTCCTTAATGATATATGTTGTATCAATGTGTCCAAAATTTAATAAAAATGGATTGATAATTCTGGCGTCTGCAGTCGGTTTATTTAAAGGTATTTGAGATTCTGTAAAAATAATGTAGATGGCTTTCAAATAATGGAACGACAGGTGTATTAATTTGAAAAAATGTAACGTATAGGTTCGAAAATTTGTTATGAAAAATACTGGCGTTATAACACAATCGGTAGTGTACTTCCCCGGATTGGAAATAGAGATCCAGGTTCGAATCCCGGTGACGCAAAAATAATATTTTTCGACAAAATTGATTTTATATGTATTTATTTATAATTATTATATTAATTTAGTATTTAAAATATCACAGACCTATGTTCTGAATAATTACAACTTCACAATAAGAATGTGTTTTCCTTAATATTATATATATTTATTATATTTAATGCTTAATATTTATAGTCAATTATAAAAGTAAAAAAGCATTTTTTCACATTTCAAAATCTAATAGAACTTTAATTTCCTGCGGTAACACGAGTTGACAGCATGGCTGCGTACGAGTATTTTATACCACTGTATAGTAAACGTTAAAACATGATGAATGATCGGGCTGGCTAACGAACATAACTGATATATTTACTAGATAAATTTCATTTTTATCGAAATTTGATTGAAACCACGGAACTTGTGATTTCATGTACTCGCATACAATGCATAGTACGAGTACTTGGATAATTTTTTTAACAGTGGGTAGTTTTGAAGTCTCCTAATCATGATTAAAGAGTCCATTGAAATTTGCCAAATGAGATTCTCTGTCTTCTGTCGAAATTCTACGCTAGTCATCTAAATATTATTACCTCAACGTTCAGCAACATAGGTATTAGCTTTAATGTAAATATTTCATCACACGGTTTAGACTCCTAGTTGGTAGCCGTTCTTTTTATATATTCGGTCTAAAGTAAACGTTGTTCTAGATTTAGGATAGGCGAAATGACCTCTGTCACACATACACACTTGCACACATACTGGGTCACTTTTATCGGTCAGTAACCGGTTGCGAAAGTTTCATCTCACCGCGTGAAGATGCTCGCGCAGCTTCGCTCAACAATACACACGTTCGGACCACAACGGGCAATTTGCTTATTACGTTACGGACTTTAATTTTCGAAATGTGATATTTTTTTGTTCTAATGTTACATTTTTTGAAATAGTAAAAATATATATATAGACGATTATATTGTAAATTTAAAAAATCGGAGTACTGTAATGGTCATGCACTATAGTTCGGTAATTATTTAAATAACTAGTGTTTAAATCCCACCCATAGAACTATTGATGTGGTATATAATATTGCATTTATGCAATTTGTGTCGCTTTTTCTGAACTGAATCGTCTTCCATATTAATGAAACATCACAAACTAAATATTAGTGATTCGATTTAACGATGATTAGTAACTTATTTTTAACTGTTGGAGGTTTAATTTCTAATATACCAGTCATTACATGAACAATTACGAATAATCAATTATCAATCAATGGTACAATCGAACCAAATCACAGTCACAATAACGGTTTAAATAGCGATAAAACCAAATAATTACAATTATTACCTTGATACCTGCATAAAATTTTAATCAACTTATAATTTTGAATCCATATAAATTTAAATCTCCAACATATCATGCTACCAATAGATATTTCAATATTCCAATTACTCTTTTGAAAAAGTGTACATTTAGAACCAAAAGTCTTACATACACTTGAGAAGTGTTAAAGGGATTTGACACTTGTGACAATGTTTGAAATAAAAGATTACATTTTTTTTAAACATATGTAGTACAAGTCTTTTTATATACAGAAAAACACTCTTTAGGGTCAATGGTTGAAGTCAATATTACCTAATAGTGTGGTAAGGCGAATGATCATCAAAATCCGATACTGACATGAAAATTGATTTACTTTAAATATTCAACATTGGCAATATGTACATACAATTTTATGCCATATCTAAGGCTTTATTCATCCCGCGTTCAAGATCTGGCACTTTGTTGCAGAAAAATCTTTGGTAATATTAATTAAACAGCAAGATCATCGTTCATTGTTCAAAATATCAATGTGACAGATGACTTTTGAAACCGCCATTTTTAACTAACGATTGAAAGTCTTACCATCGAATACCAGAGTAAAATTAATTTTCTATTAAATATAGGTACTTTAAACGAGTAAATATTTTTGATATTAGTATGTTTCATTTATATTATTAACCACTTAATTGAGTTTAAATACATCTACTGGTTTCGAAAAATACCATTTTCTTCTTTAGGATGTCAATACTAACTAAAAACATATATTATTGTTTCTTTACCAGAATCTTTTTTTAAAAAAAAAAAAAAAAAACAATTATTTAAAAAATAAATTTTGTACCTAACTCAAATTGTTACTTAATACAAATGAACTCGAATAATTTTTAGGAAAAAAATTTAGATTTAAATTTAAAACTCGTAGTTAAATTTAGTTGGTTGTTTATAATTTTATAATTCCAACGATTCCAAATAATTTAATTTGTGATCAAAACTGTTTATATTCAAAATTGACAATCCCAATTTTTTATCAAAACCATGACCATTTTCTATCAAATGATTAGAAAACTCTGAAAACCCACTATTGTTCAAACATCTCAAATGCTCCTTTACTTATATTAAAAATTTTATCCGTTTTATCAATATAAAATGCAGAACAATCTTTGCAACTAAGTTTATAGACACCAGAATTGTTAAATTTACCATCTTGTCTTTAGAATTTATGAGTAAATTTCCTATATTATTATTTGTATAAAATGCCGGTCTAATGTCTTTTAAATTTGCTAATTTCAAAAGTATATTTTATTGTTTATTATTAGTAAAAATTTGGCACTAATTTAACACAACCAATCACACAGCACAATTTAATACGCCAAAAAAAATGATAACGTCCAGCCCACCTACGTACTAGTACACAGATTTTTATTGTAAATAGTGGCTGCACAGACAAATTAATAACAAAATAGGAAACGCAAATAAGTATTTAAATTGCGATGATCCAATATGCAAGTAATATAAAACACTTAGCAATTACAGCCGAAAGTCTGTTAGCAATAATTGCACCGAAAGCGTGAAGCAGGAAGATAACCGCCTGTACATTATTACGATCGCATCTTCATAAAGAAAGTTGCGGGCATTCACATCTGTTAAGCATTGTCATGCCAAACACGTAATTATACATTCTCAAATTTATTTACATTTCAATTAAGCCATCAGATCAGTCCGCAGCGATACGAATACAACATGTAGTGGAGTATTTATATCATTATATTATATGTATAGTACCGGGTGTAACCAACACCTCTTTCACTAGATAGGCATGAAATTGATTTAAAATGACTGCCCTGTTAGCAGGGGCGTGCAGTGCATACAAGCAAAAAATCGATGCATTACTAAAAAATTAAGGGAAACATTCATAAATT
The DNA here is from genome assembly GCA_022840565.1 of Eubasilissa regina. Classification (NCBI taxonomy): domain Eukaryota; kingdom Metazoa; phylum Arthropoda; class Insecta; order Trichoptera; family Phryganeidae; genus Eubasilissa; species Eubasilissa regina. The sequence continues at coordinate 29,330,947 of JAINEB010000006.1, read as the reverse complement.
ATATAATTGGATTAAATTGGATTAGGCTTACAACTACGTAAAAATCGTTGAAGTGTCAACTTCCTCTTTTACTTATTCGCGAATTTTACTGTTTTTAACGTGTTGATTTCATGATTGTTCTTTAAATTTGGTGCATGGATTGGTTTTTAATTTGGGAAAAATAAAAAATAATTGGCAGAACTATTTCTTGCGTTAACCTTTAATAAAAATAATTATTTTCTTTAATTATTACTTGAAGGATATTCAAATAATAAATTAATCATGTTTAGTCATTAAAAGTGTTCTTAAAACATCAATAAATTTTTAAAATAGGTAAGAAGGTAATATTTTATCTTCAAACTTAAACTTTAAAAACACTATTAATAGTACTCTAAAATCATAAGTAAATACATGGTAGGGTCGTATAAACGACGGATTTATTTTGTTTAAAGAAAAGAAAATTTATTTTGTTTGTTTTAAGTTGGTTAAACGAAAATACCTCTATTGTATTACATATATTATATATGATTGTATAATATCATTGGTAACAGCATAACCCAAATCTATACCTACTGCACGCCGCTGCCTGTTAGGTAATGTATTTAAAATTTATCAATTCCGTTATTAAATTCATCTTCAACATATTTAACGTGAATATAATAGAAATATTATATATATTCAAATATAATTAAGAACATAAAATACTGTTGTAAACAGTATTTAAATATTTTATTTAAAATGTTCAACATCAGTTGTGGAAGTTGTATGGCGTGTTGGAAATTTTCAGAAAATCCCTATAATAAATATTGAAACTAAATCTTTAAATGTTTCCGTATAAAATTCAAATGATGCAAGAACTGTTACCCCAGAGATCCTCAGGCACGCCTGCAATATGTCATTTGTTTTAGCTCTTCCCCCCACCCTTTATTATGAACATATTGAACATATAAAGTAATGAAATATATACAGTATGGGCGATAAAAATTTTAATACAAATTAAATGTATTAATTAGAAAGATATACATATAAAATCAATTTTATCGAAAAAATATTCTTGTTGCTACCGGGATTCGAACGTGGATCCCTTCCAATCCGGGAAACGTGCATTAACCGATTATGTTATAGCACCACAGTGCATTTACGACAAATTTTCGAACCTATATATTACACTTTTCAAATTGATACATCTATCGTACACTATCGATTGAAAGAGATTCGGGATCGAATCTCGGTAGCAACAACAATATTTTTCGATAAAATTGATTTTATATGTATATCTTTCTAATTAATACATTTAATTACTATTAAAAACATCACAGACCTACGTTCAGATAAAAGTTTTATGTAAAAAATAAATCAAAATGAAAAAAATTATAAATGAAATACAATTTAAAAGTGAGAATGAAAAGAAATTTAAAAAAAAAAAATTATAATATTAATATAAATTTACTATGGTTCATCAATTTGGTTTGATTGATTATTGAGGGGAAAATGAAGAAAGAGACCAGAACCGATCGTCCAACCAAGATAATGCAGAATGCGTGTGGACAATTCCTAATGATGCTGTGCAGACAACTGATAACGAGATTAAATCGTATACAACATCAGGAAGTAATAATGCAGACAGATTATTTCATCTTAATTATTTTTTTATTAAGCACTAACCACGCCTTGTAGATTTTTTGTCTTAGAAAGGCACGTCATTATTTATTTATAGTACGCGGATTATTTTTTTTTCAACAAAGTAATGTACGTATTATAACGAATAAGTATTTATTTTTTAATGCATTATTATTATCGCTCGCACAAAATTGTGCTGGGGCGGATTGGCGACCGAAGACCGACCCGGGAAATTTTTTAGCAGCCTACCAAAACTAATTTTTAAAAGAGTGTAAAAAAAAATTGTTTTACACAGTTTTACGGAAATTAGTTTGATAATGACGTCATCAAATCGTGCATTTTGTCCTTCCAATATAAACCTTAATATATATCTGTCTCGCTCTGGCCAACTATAATAGGACGAGTTAGAGATTTCGCGGGGATTTTACGAGGGGACAGATTGCCTTCTGTCACCGAACTGTCAAGATTTATGTTTTTTATTTACCTTCTGAAAGTAGCGCCAGTATAATGCTAGTACCACGAAGAGGCGGTTTCCTAAACAGTTCTCGGTTCTTCACTAAAAAAAGGTGCGAGTTAACTGGAGGTGAAAACGACGCCTAACCCAGGACTTTAGAACAAGGTAGGCCAGATCCATCCAAGTCGGGTCGCGTCAACTAATCATTATTATAATCGATACAGTCCACGGGATCTTATCCTACCAATGTCTCTATTGACGATAGTACAAAATCTTCCAGTCTACTGTCACTAACAGCACTTTGTAATTTATTTTTTATTTCATATAAGTCATTGTTCCCTGCACGTACGAGTATAATATCGCATGCAATAAACAAAGCGACACCAGCTTGAACTTTAATAAAGATGAAAGGAAACGTCCCTCCATCAGTAATTTATAGCATATCTGACATTAAAATGCAATATGAAAACCTATTAAGTAAATTCTGATAATAAAATATTGCAGAGTACATTAAAAAATATATAGACGATATCGTATCACGTGGTGCGCGACAGATCGATGCGAATTCAGCTGTACGGTAAGCATGAGGATGTATTAAGAAACCCTTGGAATAACGTATGCATCCATTTTGTAAGGTCTCCGGTAGGTATCGCTATTCAAAGGAAAGATAAAATACAATACGTGACAGATAAATAAATTACATCACGACGGATTAATACGTCGCTAGCCGTGGTGGAAACTTTATTTGCGACGTATGTGCTCAGAGGGGTTGTTTTATTTTTTATATATTCAACGCATTCACATTACAGTATGAAAATAGCTATCCAAGCTGAAGACAGATTGGGTCTTGACCGGACAACCACCGAAGCGGCGCTAGATATGGGAAGTTGAAAAAGCCTTGTCGTGTCTATGAGTTGCTTGATAAATGTATGGAACAGAAAATATAAATATTTTTAATATATATTTATTGAATTCAAAATAATGAATAGGATCCGCACGAACCGGAGGAATATTTGTGAGAAATTCTTGAACCGTCGCTCATAGCCCTGACCAAATTGTTTTACACAAGAAACCGCATCGTCAGTACATTGTTAAACAAATGATAAAAAATTTCGGCATGCTTAGTAGTTTATAATGAAAATCTTGACACGACATCCCTCGCGAAATTTTGCAAACAAGTATGGCGATATGATCAGTTCTGCATTCACGTCTTATTGCGAATACCTTCCACACTGGATGCAGTAGCCTGAAGGGGTTTGGCGATTAACATAGATACAGATGATTCGGCGCCGGACGATCACGAACCGAGTCCACGACGATGAACGTTCGTGCTAAAATCAACAGCGATAATTAACTTTTTATCAGAAGTTAAACACTAAGAATTATCGCTGTAAAGAAATATGGACCAGTTCTGAAATCTAATTGCGAAATATTGTACCATCGGGAGAGTACATTAATCAAATTTTGCGATTCTGTTCCAGTTTTGAGTCGTGATATCGATGTGAGGATTTAGAACAAGGATATCGTAGTCGTGTCAATAGGGAACGTGAAACGTGACGTCATATTCTCTTCATTTGTCTTTCTGAGGTGCAGGCGCACACGTATGCGATCGTGCTATACATGCCGACTACGCGGCAGACACAGCATGTGTGACATGACAACCGAACATGAATATTATTTTAGTTGATATCTATATATATAATCTAAAAAGAACTAAATATTGTTTAAAATATAGTGATTTTTCTCTACTATTTAATGGTTAATTTAACATGTGAAGGCATATTGCCTATACTCTCATCGACACCGCCCGGCGATGCTAAACGTACCCAACAAGTACCGGTGCATTAACTGCAACTATCATTAGCCTTTAATGACAGTAAGTACTGAAAGCATGTAATAATACCAACGCGACCAGCAGCGCTCGGGAACGCCGATTCGCTATCATCATTCTTCCCACTGATGCCTTGCAAAAAATAGCTACAGAAACCAATTCGTAACTTCTTTATACGGATTATTTCTAGATTTGTAAACTTTGACTTCTATGTCATCAAACCTACACGAGAATTGTGTATAAATTTTGGAGCACTCACTACTCTCACGCCAATCACTTCATACACAATATAATCTTGAAATCCTTCTAATTCGAGTCAACATACATTTACATCGATATCCTTTAACACTCACAAACACCAATCATATTAATTCATAATTGCTTAACCTAATAATTTCATAACCAACATATTATATTTCTTCATATAGTGGCGATTAGAGATTCTAATCCGAGTATTCAAATATTCGATATTCGAATATATTCGGCCTTTTTCTACTATTCGATACTCGAATATTTGTGCAGATATTCGAATATTTCTAAGCATGAAATGTTACACAATTCTTACGATTCTAATTTGGACGTGGAAGAAATACATATTGCTTGAATAGCAGACTGAATTAAGAAGCACCATTTTATCCCTCGTAGAAACTACAAATGTACAATAAATATTTGGAAAATTTCAAAAAAAGGACAGAAACACTAGACCTATTATCTAAATCATGTTTAACAGTTAACCCAACGTCAACTGCTACTGAGCGAGTATTTTCAACTGCACCTATGATAAAAACAAATTTAAAATACGAAACGTTCAATGCGTTGATATTTTTAAAACTACAGTAAATAAACAGTTTATGGTAAATTAGCTCATTTCTTATAAATTTGGATGTAATTACGTACAATACGATTTATTTGAAATATTGAAAATAAATTTCATACTGTTGTCATACTTTAGAAACACAATCCACACATTCTCAATAATGCCTATCTCAGAGATAATCTCGAGACAAAAATCATTCATAAACAACTTCATCAGTTGCAGCAGTTTCCATTAGTCCCTTTCTTTTGTCGAGACTAACAGCTTTTCGTAATAAACCACTTTTGATTTTCTCGTAATTTGGCCCACGTAATCATTGTATAATATTAGTGCACAGAAACTTGTCCATCCGGTGTGATTTTTGATCAAAATTTTCCTTATGGCATTCTTAGAGTACCATCGCTCGCTCCACCAATTTGCACTCCTCAATAACCGGATAATTTAAGATGCATGGCGAATACGCTAACGATGCCAAATTACAAGGGGATTTTAAATTTCTTTATATATTCATCATGATCATATCGAGGGTATAATCGTCAACGGCGATGGAGCACGATGTATAGATTAGGTTCGTGTGAGGATTATATTGTGCGTGAGAAGATGTAATTTGATAACAATACATGATGCAGGTACCAGAAAGGAGGCGGAAGGATCTACCCAGGGTCTGGTCCAGTAGTTGTAAACTCGATATCTCGATACTGAAATGAAAAACTTGAACAATTAAGTGTTTAATGAATTGATTGTATTATAGATTTAAAACACGCCTCACTGATAATTTAAGAATCTCAAAGTATAATTTTTTTTTTATTGAGAAACATAGACATAAACTTTTCACATATTATATATTGTAAACATTCTTATACAAATATACAAAAAAGGCGAACAAGATTCATTGCGTAAGAAATGTTCTCTACCAAAACCATTAAAATTATTAATATATTTCTTTTTTTATCTAAACACAATTAACAAGTCTCACAATTAATTGGAAACAACATCATTCAGAACATAGGTCTGTATCACAGACCGTCTGTTCTGAATAATTACAACTTCACAATAAGAATGTGTTCTCCTTAATAATTTTATGTGTCAAATGACTCGAGACCATGGATGAGATTTCTCTCAGAGATTCGACTAGAGTTAGTACAAAAGACAGTACATAATTAAGCGTGAAACAATATATGAATCATTAACCCACATATTTTGTGCGCAGATTAGATTGCCCATCCAGTGCAGACGTACTTTTAATGATTCTCAAAGTCTCGATCGCCGTGGACACGGACCTTAATGACGTGCAAAAAAGCTGTTGCTGCAAATATTTAAAAAGTACTAAAATCAATTGGAAAATCTCAAATACACACACCAGGTAATATAAATGTTTCGAAAATACGCACAAACGGTTCGTCAGTGTCGAACGTTGCCTGATCTCACCGACCGTCGCAAATTGTTTTGACACATGGAAGATGAATCGCCAAAGTTGTACTTCACTCTTCACATCGAATATAAATCAGTCTTCTTCCATTTCGACTCCTCAACAATGCGTCTTTGCACCAACAAATAGCTTCAGTTTGTACTGGAAATAACGTGACCTACAGTAATTTTGTTCGAAAGTTCTTTCGAGTACTTGGCCGGAGCACTTAGGAATTTAGGTATTTTTGTTAACCGTGGATGGCACACGTGAAGTAAACAGTACCTCCGATGCGTTATTAAATATAATATATCGTTTTAATATTAATTAACTAAAAAAAATTTTTTATCACTTTGTGAATAAAATATAATACTCCAACTGGTTTCGGAAAACAACATTTTCTTTATCATGATGTCAAATGAACTAACTTAAAACCATACATCAAATTATTTTATTGTTTTAATAATAATAATGATTATTATTATTTATTTATTTGATTCTTAGTACAGTGTGTGATATTATAATCGGATGAATATTTGAGCAAAGCAAGACATATATTTGGGTACCCTGCCTGCTGCACTAGTATTTTACTGTATTATAGCAGACAGTGTTTTTCCGATATAGTAGTAAACAAAATGCAATGATCAATGTTCAAAATTATATATATAAATAATATCTTTAAATTAAGTAAATACTTTGTAAAATTTAACGTAAAATTATTCAATCCATTGTTCTATGTATAAAATATAATATTTGGTATATTTAAAGAGTAAAGCAAGATACAATTAAATAACATATAATAAAAACGCAAAGTACTTAAAGTAAGTCTAATGTTTAATGTACAAAAAAATTTTAAAAAATAATTAGGTAATTCAATATACTGTTGTAGCAGTTTTAATCTTAAGTTTGGACCTTTAAAAGTTCTTGGGCGTAATTTCTCCCCATTTCGTGGAGGCAGAACAGCACTTTTCGTGAAAAATATGAAAGACTATGGTTGCAATTGTTCACGTTTGCATTTAGACTGTTATATATTTTTGGTGCTACAAAATTCGGTGTTTGCTAGAAAATTTGGTGTTTTAAAATTCTATTTATTTTAAATATTATTATTTTAAAAATTAACCTATAATATACCTAATTTAAATTATTACGATGATTAGAGATGCGGAAATTGACTTAATGAGACAAAATTATTTGAAAAAAAATTTAGGTTAGGACTAGTGGTTAAATTTAGTTGAATTTTTATAATATTGTGGAGATCCAACACGTGCTGTAGATATTTCCGTATAAGGGCTCCATTAGCCATAACCATTAGCACCAGAGATGATTACTGCTCAAGCACTTCACTTCTCTGCAGACCGTCCTAACACCAGCATCGCTACTCAACCGCATCCTCAGGGAGCCACTCCAAAGTTTAACCGCGCGTTTAAATTGTATTAATTCATCACTTCAATAAACGAAACCTTATAAACGCTCTTTCATTTATATACCACGCTCTAGTTACAATAGACATTCTAGACCGCGACACACAACTAACACGCGTGAGACAAGAAGAAGTTAGGAGCTTCTGTCTCACATCGTCTTAACCTTCTCACACAATCTCGAGTCAATCATGGTTTGAATAACTTCATCACACACATTTTGGTTAGTTTTACATGCTTTACTTATTTCTGATCTGATCTTAAAGCGTCCGTTAATAAATAAAATATGAAAAGTTGTCACGCTGTGCGATCGATCGAAATTAACTCACCGGTTGAAAGAGATGGGGTGCTCACTTGTCGCTAAAGGTAGACGACAGGACACATCTTATAACATTAAGCATCTCATCCCCACTGACGACGATGGAACGCAAAGACTTGATGGTTCTGGTACAGAGGGCATAGTGTTATCAAACGTAGGATACCGGTCGTAAGTGTAAGTGGAAGTCAAACAAGACGATCGTTAAAAACCGACAAACAGAACTTACACCTCGTATACATATCATTGTATTTTGGGATGTCTATATATAATATCGAATCACCTCACATAACAGACAAACCATCCCGACCTCGAATCTGTTTAATTTTGGGGTTTCACATACCGCACGTATTACAAGCTACAGAATTAGAAAGTACCTACACTGGTCAGAGCGTCGCGATATTTCAATTGAAATCTTTTGAATTCTGTAAATAAACATCTCAAACAAACGCAAAGCATTCATCTTTACAAGCACGTGATCTGGACAGAGGTACATAATCTCCATAACAAAATATTTAGAACGGCGCTGAATTATTTCAACTTTTTCATTTTCTTGTGCGACCGTTGTTGCATTGTTCTTAATACATGGTGTTTGCGTTGCGAACGTGTCTTTTATCAGATTCTCCGTACCGGTTCCGACATCCGAGCGGTACGTGTTTATCAACATTTGCAACATGTGAACACTTTTTACCTTAATCCCATGTCCTTGTTAATATTATCCACTAAAAGATCTCGTCATGTATTACCAAATTAATTGCTTTGATTTCATTATCTCAAAAAATGTGATCTATTTAATATTTATTAAGATGATTAAAAGGCTACAGCCATTTTCAATGTGGCGGTATCTGTATGGCTAAAGATTTCATTATTATTTAAGGAAAACACATTCTTATTGTGAAGTTGTAATTATTCAGAACATAGGTCTGTGATATTTTAAATACTAAATTAATGTATTAATTATAAATATATACATATAAAATCAATTTTGTCGAAAAATATTGTTTTAGCGTCACCGGGATTCAAACCTTCCCCGGATTGGAAATGAAGATCCAGGTTCGAATCCCGGTGACGCTAAAACAATATTTTTCGACAAAATTGATTTTATATGTATATATTTATAATTAATACATTAATTTAGTATTTAAGATTTCATTATTCTTTATATATATATATATATATCGCGTGGCCATCGCGTCTCAGGACGGGTAAAATTCTATTTTTTAATAAAGTGAATAAAATACTAACTACCTAAGAAGAATAATGTGAAATCGAACATCAGTTCTTGTTTTCTTGGTTCAAAAAAAACATTTGCGTTGTTCGCTAATATAATGTCCTCAAGGAGACATTTTTAATGTTCTACATTTTAAGATTTCTAATGATTTATTTTTCCATGGAAGTAAACTATTTTAAGATGTTTTTTTTAAAACATATAACTATATCACTTTTCAATACTGCATCTTCAAGGCATCAGTCAGCCTTCTTTTGTTGCTTTCAAATAGTCCGTACTTAACCGCGGTCTTTCCATATTATATCTTTAACATAAATATACAATTTTAACTGACACACTAATATGGAATATTATGTTGTTTAACGATACGCTTGAAGTGTCGCACGATATGGCGAATCTCTGACGCATAGTCTCCAAAGAATATCACGAGAGCGAAATCTATTTACAGTTAAAAATCTGTCATTCATTAAACTCTTGAAAAATGCACGCAGGCATATGTCGAATAATCCATGATAATCTTAATTTCAATTCGTCCTAATCGTACACATGTCCAGTCTTTACATAAAGACGGAGAATACCAGACACGCATAATTACTTCGTCATTCAAAATCCCAAGACGAATCTTGAACCGCAAGTTCAAAAACGTGCGCCGGTCCATATATTAACCATTGCGAGGGAATCTTCAAATGGAACAAAACGTCTTGACTACATCATGTACTTGCTCCCGCGTACTAGGCGTGTAGCGGTACTTTGTACAGCGTGCACCTCTTTATTCGTTGTAATTAATTTAATTGTCACGGGTGCCATTCTTGAATTTGAAGAGATTGTGTTTCCGTTCCGAGATAGTGCTCCACTTTTTGTCGACTGCTATCGCCGCCTCATCTCTCACTTTCGCAGAAAATACACCGCAGACCCGGGTGCGTTCACTCGCTCGCCAGACGTCGCCAGCTCGATTATATTGCGGAGTGTTTAAGATTTTTGATCAATTTTTTGATCAGAAGTAAAATTATATACGAGTATCTTAACTAGCGCGTTTTTACATTATTGTATTTCTGTCATGCACTGTGTACTTTTAGTATTAGCTGGTACGATGCTTAACTTGAACAGAAGTACTACAGCCGTCATCGGGATCGATCCACTACTAAAAACACTCTAAAAACATCGACCGGCCAGCGAGTATACAATACAGGAGCAGAACAGTCAGCAAAATCGGTAGTCCGGATTGCATCTGAGAGATCTGTTAACTGTCCAGGTTTGTGGCTGTCTGAATGTACTAAAGTGAGACTTGATTTGCGCTATCGAAGAGTGTTTAAACCTACATTGACTTTAAACTGGCTAACTGTTACCTTACTCATTAATAATAAGAGAGTCTCTCTCTCTCAGCTTTAACAGCGCTAACTGATTGAATCCATTTTTCGAGATTCTAGACGTTGTCGTGAAGCGAGGATCAGTATCAAGTGATCGCCAATTTATCCAGGCAGTCTCCAATTTTTTGTAACTACATACTCAAAGTATGTAATTTAATAAGTCTTTTTTTTTGGGTTTTTTTGAAATGCTGTTTTTCAGCTATTTTGCTTTCTAGTGACAAAAAACGACAAACTATACGACAGCATTTTTTCAGCTCTAAAATATTAATATCCCCGTTTTCCTGTATTTTATATTTTTTCTTTATTTTTGGCCTAAAATAATAGTGTCACCGTACAGTCCCGACCGCGCTACGTCAACAACGACGATGACCTCAGAAATTGGCTCGATAACTATTTCGATACCAGACCAGCCAATTTTTATTGAAAAAGCATCGACAAACTGCTTGAAAGATGGGATGAAGTCCTGAACATTAATGGAGAATGCATCGTTGATTATAAATTTGATTTTATAATAAATAATTGAACAAAACTGCAAATACTTATTAAACAACCCGAAATAACTCATTCCTCCAAAATGTGGAGAGTTTGGACTTAATAAGGAGTACCTGGAGAAAAGAGACATTCACTTCACGTTTGTTGCAATACCTACATTAAACGTTAAATTATAGTCTATCGACTGTTGATGTTCTGTTCGTCAGTTAGGTGAATTTAAATCTTCCCATCAGCAGTTAAAATGAAATCAACGTTTGTAATTCAATGCCTCTGTCTGAGTTTCAGAATAAATAGTTGTAGATATCTATGGTACTAGGTGACGCTTGTGCGCATGCATGTTTAATTTAAACACGTTTACATGATACTGATGTTTGTCACGGGTCATTATGATGCTTGTACCCGAATGATACTTTGAACATTGAACGGAGAGTTGATACCGATCATCATCACTAAACCTCTAAGACACGAGGACAAAATTTCATATGTTAAACGTATTGAATTTATCATTAAACGCGCCCTTGTGGGAAGGATGTAAAAAGATTTTGAAAAAATGTGAACGCAATAAAGTCAACCCAGCGTTACTCTAGCGTGAGCTGGCGATACTGAGTGAACGACCCCCGCGGCAATGTAATGTAATAATGCAGTGTAAGCTTGATGTACAAAGAATTAATTAATTCCTTGTATACCGAGCCTTGATTCTCGTATTCATTTTTCAAAGGGTCAATATCACCTCAGACGGTGTATAAATTCATTTAGTTTTATTTTATTGACACAAAAAATGTATGGCTCGTTCAATTTTTATTTAATATTTTATTTTTCGTGTACAGGTTACTAGTGGTCGTTTACGAATTAAATTAAGAATTAAAAACACAAAAAAAAAATATATATATATATATATATATATATATATAAATGTTATATTGCAAATTGCTAGTTAAGGAAATATTTGTACAACTTATTCCTCAGAAATAACGGATTTCTTTTTACATTTTTGTATAGAGGCAACGGACATCAATCAAAAATTGCTGATTTTTAGACCTACGAATTGTAAAATTAATGAAATAAATATGTTTAAAATAAAATAAATGTAAAAATGTGTTGCTCTTTTAACATAGAAACTATTTTGTCAATGCACCCCAGAATATTAAAAATAGAACGATAGAAACAGCGCCTTTGAAATAGGGTTAGGCTCACAAGTAGACTGTAATTTATAAAAGCGATAAAATTGGTGCCTACTAATATATCTGTAGATATATATATATATATATATATATATGAAGAAAAAAAAACACCGATTACGTACCATTTAAATTATATCACGATTTATAATATTTTATATGGGTACGGTCTAGCGCCATCTGTTCTTCAATATCCAAAATATGTATATAATACAAACATACCTTCATAAACTTTTACCTAACGAAACCTAAGTTTGTTCAATATTTAACAAATTAAGTCTTAAATGTAAACGTAGATGGCGCTGATCCTTCATATTACATCAAATAATATAAACTGCCTTTAGCATAGATAATAATCTTATCACATGCTTAATTAAATCTATATAATTTACTGATTTACCCATTAGGGCCCACTGGTCATATTAAAAAATAATATTTTACACAAACACTGCCTGAGTGGCGTTTGCTTTTCTGATTATTTTAATAATTTCATTGATATATAATTAAAAAAATGTAAATATTTATTAAATTGTGAAAAATACGTAAATATAATTATATATTTTTATTTAAAAATAGTAGTTTTAATTATTTTGAGGACGAAAGTTTTTTAATATGAATTAAATATATTCATTAGAAAGATATACATATAAAATCAATTTTATAGAAAAATATCGTTGTTGCGCCACAGGGATTCGAACCTGGATCTCTTTCATAACCGGGGAAGGTGCATTATCCAACTATGCTACAGCGATAATATTTTAAGCGACAAATTTTCGAACCTATATGTTCCTTTTTGATATTAATGCATTTAAGATTTCCCCCAATTTATAATACATTATTCATTATCAGCTGCTATTCATTATCCACTGCAGGATGAAGGCCTCCCAAAGTGTCTCCCTTTATCTCTATCATTTGTTAATCTAATAAGGAGAACACATTCATATTGTGACGTTGTAATTATTCAGAACATAGGTCTCTGCGATGTTTTAATACAAATTAAATGTATTAATTGGAACGATATACATATAAAATTAATTTTATCGAAAAATATTGCTGTTGCTACCGGGATTCGAACCTGAAACTCTTCCAATCTGTGGAACGTGCATTATCCGATTATTCGCTGCTATGTATTTCCTTAGAATTTAATCATTCCGTCCAACGGGATTGTCTGCATTTGTCTGTTCTCCAAGCGATGTGACCTGCTTCAATTGTCGTTTCATTTTCTTGGAGTCTCCTATTAAATTGACTTTTGTTCTCTTGTTCATATATTTCAGTATTTTGTATGATGTCCAATACGTCTTTGAGTATATGAATCTCTCTTTTTGATTGAATCTTGCACAGTGGAAGATCACTATTGAAGATCATATTCAAACATCCAAATACACTCCAGCTCAGCTATGTTTTGCAAATAATTTCTTCATATATGCCACCGGTTATAAAAATTTGTTGTCTTAGGTAGTCATAAAATTATCGACTTGTTCAAGCTGAGTTCCATTATCATGAATGACTGTCCAGTCATTGAAGCAGTTCATCATTAATTTAGTCTTTACGACGTTTATCTTCAATCCTGACTTCTGATGTTTCCTGCATTCCGTTAGAAAGGTCGTCTGGATCATTTGAGAAGATTACAGAATCATATGCAATGCATAGATGGCTTAAAAAATTACAATTATGCAAATTCCTCATGATACTAAGTCCTCAATAGGTAGATATCTCTGAATATGGTTTATAATTATTATGGTCTTGTTAAAATATTAGCATTTTTACAACATTACTAGGAGAAAGCCCGTTCTATAGTGGATGATAAATGAGTTACAGCATTTAGTTTTTTTGCTTCATTAAAGTCTCTCCATAATTGCCACTATTAATTACGTTATTAAATTTTATGTATGGAGAGAGAGACAGAATAAATATACAGATAGACGGAACATTAAGGGAGGGGAAAATACAGTGGCGTATTTTGATACACAATGTCATTACAATTTTGGTTCGTAAAATTTATTAAGTATTTTGGCTTGTGATATTGGACGTATATTATGTTTAACATACCTAGTGCACAATATTTTAAGGATAGATACATATTAAAAATATGAGTCGAAAATGTTTAAACTGCATGTACTTAATTTCAACTGTGTCAGAGATTTAAAAGAGACATTTAAAAACGTTGTGCAATTTTTTTTTTTTTTTTTTTTTTTTAGTTTAATAACCACAATTGAGTTCAAAAAACATCTACCGGTTTCGGAAAACACCTTTTCCTTCTTCAGGATATGTCAAAACTAACTCAAAGTTAGTTAGTTAGTGAGTTAGTTTTGACATATCCTGAAGAAGGAAAAGGTGTTTTCCGAAACCGGTAGATGTTTTTTAAACTCAATTGTGGTTATTAAACTAAGATAATAAATATAAAAAAAAAATATGAATCTTAACCACCAAGTTAATATTGCTAATTTTAAAAGTATAAATATTTTATTGTTTTCAAATAAAAAAATAAAAAAGTACTGTTTTTTGTTAGATCATTTAACGTCTGAAGCAAGGATATAGAATAATAATGGGTCAATTCCACAAATATTTATTTCATGTTTTTGTAAAAATCTCATACAATAACATTTTCGACTCGTAATTTAGTTTTTTTTAGGTATTTACCGATAAAATATAGTTGACTATTTCTGTTACAGCCTGTACAGTTTATTTTGTGTATTATTTGACATGTCATTTAGACTCTGACATTTGAAATAAGTATATTTACTATCCATATATAATGTTTGATATTTGATTTATGGCTTTAGAAGTACATAATTTGACATGTATCTTTTTACGAGTTTTGTTATATGACTTGTGTCATTTGATACACTGTGTCACATGGCTTGTAACTTTGATAAACTATGTCATTTGGCGAGTGACAGTTTAAATTCTTTACATTTTTCTTATACTTACGTGCATGCTTTCAATTAATTTACTTTTGTTGTGACAATATATAATTTGTATCGTCTGACATGTCATATAACTTGTCGCCAATTGCTATCTTCTGGATATATAAAGCTTCCAAGAGACAGTAGTACGAACGAAGTCTAAAATTAAGGGACACTTATCCGAAATTTAACAGTTTAGAAGTTATTCAAACTTTTCTAAATTTCGAGAAATGTACAACCTGTCTTTATAAAAATAAACGCTGTACCATAAATACTCAACCTATCGTGATGAAATTTTGCTTACATGTGCTGTGATGGTGTAGTTATTACATACGTTACCAGATTTTTGTTTATACTTAAATAAAAATGTTATTATAATTTATTTGCCAAAAATCACAAAAGTTCAAATCAAATAACTTCTAAACCGTTGAATATCCCTAATTAATATACTTGTATTATAGCTGGTTAGCGTCATCCCATAACCACTT
Organism: Eubasilissa regina; assembly: GCA_022840565.1. Classification (NCBI taxonomy): domain Eukaryota; kingdom Metazoa; phylum Arthropoda; class Insecta; order Trichoptera; family Phryganeidae; genus Eubasilissa; species Eubasilissa regina. Next base: position 29,315,451 of record JAINEB010000006.1, on the reverse strand, counting down.
TGAAATACTATATTTGGAACACTCTGTATAATAAAATAGAATTTATACTTCCCATTGATCAGTTTTTCTTATACTTTGTTGCACCAATTAAAATAAATAATAATAAACATGAGAAAAAAATAAAAATCAATTATCAAAAACATTTATTTATTGACCAAAAATATGTACATGTTTTTTATAAAAATAAATTTCACATTTTAGTATAACAAAAGTTAATAATAATTATTATGTCCATTTGTCACCAATCTAAAAATATCTACAATTAATGTTATATTTGAAATAAAGCGTTGAAACATTATTTATTTAGTTTTACTTCAAAAGCAATTTTCAAAAAATATATATATATACAAGAGTAGGTACTATAACACAAATTGAAAATAATTATTAATGAAAAAAAAATTACATATTGCATCACCGACCAAAGAAAGCCCTTAGAAATATAATCTACTCTATACAAAGAACACGATAAAACTATTTATTTTGTAAAATTCTTATAAATGTATTAGAAATCACACTTCTATAGAAGAAGTTATGGATTTTTTCCAAAATATTAAATGCACGGTTTAAACGGGCAAAATGTAACATTTCAACTCATTCTTTTTCCATTTTTTTTTTGTTTTTTTTTTTTGGAGTAGGTCATCTGGTAATAGTAAATAATATTTTTAAACTCGCGATATATAAATTAAGTATAAAAATCATTAAATTATAACGATACTGAAATATCAATTGCTGCGAGGGAGAAAGGTTATTTATTACATAAGAGGTAAAATAAATATACTAAAGTTTTTTCTTTGTTTAAATTAATATAGAATATCTATGTTTATTCAAGGCATTCCGAGAACGTTAAAAATATGTATTGAAAATTTCGAGGATTTTATAGGAGGTTAATTTATATATTTTTAGACAATATGTACGAAAAAATATTTTATATGCAAAAACATGATATAAAAATACGAAGTTGTTCTTTATACTGTTGTCTTTTGTTGCCAGGACCGGACTGATAGTTTACAGTGCTGGATGCAATGAGTTGATGCAGTAAGACTGAAAAACGTTCCAAGTATTGCACGAATTCAAGTATAAAATGTACTTATTTAGTTCACAGAAATATATCCACGAACGTACCCAAAATATTGATCATATAATAATGAAATATTGTAATTAAACTGAACTTCGTTACTTTCGGGGTTTATCACAAATTACAATAAACAAATCCGAATAGGTGTGGCTGTACCCTTTGCACCTGTCTCAAGCCGACCATGTTAACACGTACCTAATGATGCAGGATTAATATCCACTATTCAAAATATATTATATATTTTAATTAAGAAATATATCAGTTTATATAATATATTTCAATATCGTATCAAACAAAGTTTCCCTCCAACAAATTGACGTTTCCAGTATCGATATACATAACACATTGATCTTTCAATTAACGTAACTTTATAACAAATCATAAAATATGTCTGTTCTTAAGAGAGCAAAAATTAACAACCATAAAAATAAATGCACACAAAAATTTGTTTAAAATATCATAATAGTGTATTTTTCGCCAATTTTGTTGGGAATATAATTTGTACTCGAAATTTGTAATAATTTTTTACCATTTTCCAAAACGACCCGTCCAAAATCAACAGTGGTAGAAGAAAAGTTTGAATATGGCCGAACAGGTGTGCTGGTCCATCTGTGATCGTGCTGCGCGAGCTACCCCGGCAGTCGGGCACGCGGCGCGCGTTTAGCAGGCGCAGTCGCACGTGCACGCGCGCTTCACGCGCTTCTCCCGGTGCAGCAGAGACTCCGCGGACCTGGTGGACCTGACGGAGCGAGGCTGGACGTCTGGAAATAAATTTTAATTCAAAATTAGTTCAAAACAAAATACTTTTATTATTTGGCTAGAATTTTAATAAGCACTAATCTTATACCACTGAGCGAATTTCATAATGCATTAATGGCACCAACAAATATATATGTGTTCCTAAAACGAATTTTATTAGGTTGATGCATAATTACCCGCCGTTTTTTTCGAGACGTTTTGTTTTTCGAATTTGACGTTTAATTGACATTTATCAGAATGTATTTTTTAATATGGTTAGGAAATTAGAAAAGCATCCACATATACGACGCAATCTCGACGATCTTTTCGGCGAAGGAACGATTAGTGAAAGGGCATGCGTTTGTGCACAAGTGGTTTTCTAGCTTCAAAGCTGGTGACGCCAGCTTAGACAAATCAGGAAAGGGTCGATCTTCGGATTTTGATGCCCTTCTGGCGGCTCTATGGAAGATGACGAATGTTGTATCACTAGGACACTGGCTGAGAACTTTAATATCGATCAGAAAACGAATCAAATAGGAAGCAGTAATTGACGTTGATGGTAACTACGCCCCAAATAATAATTGTACATACTATGTTTTGATTTCGTTTTCATTTTTGATTATGTTACAATATCATAATACAATATAATTTAATACAAATAAAATGTATGAATTAGAAAGATATACAAATAAAATCAATTTATCGAAAAAAAAAAATTTTTTCTACCGGGATTCGAAGCCGGATCATTTCCTATCTGTAAAAATGCATTAACCGATTACACTACACTAACACAGTAAGTTGACGATAAATTTTCGAACTTGTATGTTGCACTTTCAAATTAATACATCTACCGTTCCATTATTTGAAAGCCATCTTCTTTATATTTACAGAATCTCAAACAGCTTTGAGTAAAATCTGATAGGAAACACAACTTAATAAATAGTTCATTTTTGTAAAATTTTGGAAACATTAATTTATACGAAACGTATCGAAAAAATATTTTTATTGTTACCGGGATTCGAACCTGGATCTTTTCCTATCCGGGGAAATTTTTTAATAAATTGTTTTTATATGCATAACTTTCCAATTTATACATTTAATTTGTATTAAAAGTAATATGAGTAAAAAAACTATTATCTCCACTTATGTTGCCAAAATAATGCTTAGTAATTATGTTACGTTAGATTCGATAAGTTAAAAAAATTCTCGATAAAACGATATAGCAAATCTTTATTGTACCAATCCAATAAACACGTGATAAGCATGCATTATTTGATACTCAAATATTTATTGGTGTAACTTTTATTATATTTAAAGATATTTATTATAATAAGTTAATTTTTTTCAGTGGTGTCCATACTTTAAATATTTGGTGTCTATTATTCGGTGCTCAAGTTTATTTTTAGTCACAAAATTAGGGTTATTTTGGTACTAATGCGAATATCATTTATATTTTACTATTTTTTTTGTTTTAATTATTTATATTGGCATTTTGGAGTTCAAGCCACTTTCAGAGATTACACAGCCAAGACAACCTCTTTCTGCCTAAATCTCTGCTGCCTTTTATAATATATTCCCCAGCACAAAGTATTGAAAAGTATATAATCCAAAGTATGCAGTTTATCTTAATATAGCCATGCATTTTACAATACAATTAAACCTCACATATTCCAAAGATATTAGGATTAATAGCGTGGAATGTGGTACTCACAGTGCGGTCTCTCAGGGTCCTGCATGACTGGCCTGGCATCCTGCTCCTTGGAATCTTGAATCATCATGGGTACCGGAATGTTGACCGGAAGAGCTCTCGCCATGGCCTGTCGCTCCATCATGGAGTTCCTGGCTTCGCGGCTGTCCTCGGCCTAAAAATAAGATGTAAACATTGTTAATATTAGTATTTGGACACTGCGGGTGTTTACGTTTTAGATCTCTGTGATTGGTAGCCATTCTCTGGTTCCAAAACTATTATTTAATCAGATTTATGAAAATATTGTAATTGAAGAAACGTTCAAAATTAAGCAATAGCAAGATTGAGAACCTTGATGATCTACAAATGTTTATGTTTAACAGTAACTAAGAATACTACGCATGTTAGTAAAAAAAAATATTTATTCAGTATATATCGAAATATGTTGGTTGAGTGTATTTATATATTATATTACGTTGTTCCTTATTTTAACCTTCAAATTAAACATACAAAGTAAATAAACTTCGTCAATCAAAGTAACTGCAATTTAATTTTACGCATGTTTGCTAATAAATTACAACCTTATTTAGAACAAAAATTCTGACAGATTTTGATTATTGATTTTTTTTTGCAGTAAATAGTTATCGAGGTAAAGAAAAAAGTAATTTCTTTCACTAAAACTTTCAATTCATTTTAAATTTTTCAAACAATCGTCGCACCGTTCGTTCAGAAGTGGTTATTTCATACTCATAATACGCACGCTTATATTCGTGAAAAAAAACGTAATTTTTTAAATTTTATTTTTTCACTAAACTAAATTATGTACTACACATAAGTTGAGTTCTCTAAATACAGCTTGGTGCCGACATACTCGCCTAGGAGGGGTAATAATTTTTACAGTCGTTAATCAATTAAAAAAATTTAAAAATTTCAATCGTTTTTCTAAAGAATTTAAGTTATGCAAATTAAATGCTTGACTTAATAAAGAAATATAGCATATTCTTAACTGTTAAATAAAAATAAAAGTTTTCTAACAAAATATGTTCAATATTATACAATTTTAAAATCGTTAATTATTTTCGGAACGTAGATATTTTGTATTAAAAAAATACAATAATTAAAATTGATGAATAAGCAGCAAAAAAAAAATTAATTATAATAAAGCTTGCACAAAAAATAGTTTGTGAGATGCAGATCGTGAGTTAAACAATTACTGTTTAATACCGCCGTCCAAATATTTCTCAATAATAATTAATGTGTAGAACAGCCTTCGTAATTTATTACAAATTCAATCGATATTATTTATATATCGCTGCACTTTAATAGCCACGTATCGTGGAAAGACTCGCCAGTGATTGATGACGTGGAAGTAGAGATCGAAAGGTTAGGGCGCTGGTTAAACTGGACTACTCGGCTGCGTCAATCAAATAATATTAGACCTTAGTCAAATTGAATCGAGGTTAGTTGATATTCAATGTCATTGAACCATCGGGAGGTACAGGATGATATGAAAGTTGATCTTACATTGTGTTCATTAAAAATAATAAAATTAGAATCTTCTCATGCTCTATCCGTTCAACGGACGTTGGCAATCATCGCTCTACAGAAGATTGACCAAACCATTGCCTTAGGTTCTTCAGCCATGATGTTCCAGGGTCTCGACTTCCAGCAATTTTCCAAGCATTTTGAGGTGCAAGATGTGCAGCTTCCACATCGGTTCTACTCATTCGCCATAAGGTTGGCATATTTTTCTTTGCGCTAATCCAGGACATGCTACATTGCAGTGTCGTGGATTTTTTCCATATTAAGGAATTATTTTATTTAACGCTATAGGATCAAGGTAGTTCTACTACAATTTATCTTATTTTAAAGAAATATTCTTTATCTATAAAATAATTTTAACACATTATACTAGAATACGACTGAAAAATTGATTTTTTCAATTTTATATATTTTCTTATTTTGACTAGTATATTATTAGCAATATTTGAATATGTTCAAGAACACACAATTACTAGATTTTCACCTACAAAGGCACTGTTATTAAACAAATAATAGATATCTCATAGAGACGAATCTATTTTTTATTATATGTAATGAAAATGTATGGAAATATGGGTAATTACAGAGCTTACGAAACACTCTTATGATATCTAACCACTCGTAATGGTTCCAATCTCCAATCATTGCCCCGTCAGTGTTTTAATTTAGCTTCAGTGAACCAATACAATAAGAATTATTCCTTACAATGGGTGATTTATAAAGTTTAAATCATTATATTTCACACGTCAGTATACTAGACTGTATATAAATATACATGGGTGATCTTACACCGTGCATATTACAACTAAATATTTTACACTTTTAAAAAGCTTAACAGCTTCCTGTCTCCTAAACAGCGGAAATCTGTAATAATTATCTCTTTACTAAATTATATTACTATTAAGGATAATTTAACATTTTTCTCACAACTTTTCGCATTAGCTTCGTCAGAATCTCATCAGCTACGCAATATGTGCATGGGGCGGTGCAGCTCTTACTTTAATGGATTGTCTAATTAAGGCTCAGAAATGGGTCATCAGAGTAATAAACAAAAGGTTATTTAGATATAACTCTGATGAACTTTTCATATCCTTTCAAGTTTTGGATATAAGACAACTGTTCACCAGTTGTCTTATATCAACCATAAAACTATTCATTTTAAAAAAAACTTAACTTCACATCTACGATCTGATTCAAAGGAAACTAGAAGCAAGACCTAAGGTTACTTTTTTGTGCAAAAAATTGATACCATATTTGGTCAACAAACTTTCTTGTTTTGTGCACCGCGTATATTTAATAAATTGACACTATATAAAATAACAAAGTGGTGGCTTCATGTGGATAGAAAGCAAAATGAAACTAATTTGTCATTTGTGCTAACCTAACTACCTACGTATTATGGAATAAACATATTTTTTATAATTTCTGACTGTACCTTAACAATATACGACTTATAAATACTGTACCAAAATTTGTTTTAGAACAAACCTCAAGTAAAGTAATTACCTTTATTTCAAACGTACAATTAATGTAAATGTTTATTTATATCCATCATCTTATTTTTGTTTGAAATATTTTCATCACGATTGTCTTGCCCTACTCACGGACTGAACAAGCCGAACTCTGTCTTAATTCACAGGCGGCCCCTTCACAGATGCTACCGACCTACTGATGTGAGTATTTCTAGTAGGAAAATTCTTTATGCGTGTCATTACATTGTTGAGTCTATAATATATCTATAAAACTGTATGCATAATAAGGAAGTGAATGTTACAGCATACATTACAATCAAATAATTGTGATAATCAGAAAACGCATCGAGAACATTGAAATTACCGAGTAGTCTTAGAGACGCCAGTTTAAAATATGCATGTCCTTGATTTTTGTGTAACATTACCTATAGCAAATGTTCGCATGGATTCTTAACTTTATTTTAAACATCTGAAGGTTGGCTCTTACATCTGATTGTTGTCGGCGATATGAGTTAATTATTATCGAGAGAAAAAAAAACACGTTCATATTATATTGATTTTGGTCGGTTTTTAAATGAGTAAACACCTTGTGGCACTTTAATTGTGGCACCCGGTAATAAATCTTTGATCTCTTCGCATAAAACATTTAATACGGTCTAGGTCAGTAAAATCGAATCCAGTCAAGCGTGTAATTTATTTACGAATGTGTGTATTAACGCAATGTGAAGAACTACCTGTACCGCGTTCAGTTGAATGGCATCGTGGACGCAAGTGTGGCATTTGTAGTGTGGATCTACAGAAATATTATGAATATTTGCTGTGTGACGGATAAGGATAGTGAACCTGTCGAGACCGACAGCAGTCAAAGTACAGTGAATGGTGACCCACAGCTTACCCAGGACCGATTTACGAGCAAAGATCCCATATCGATATTTCGCAATCACCGCCAGGTTGGCATTTTTTATCACTGTACTTGCCAACTGTGCTATGCCAAAATGCAACACGCCATGTCTGCCGCTTTATACGGAAACACTACGATGGTAGTGGCAGCGATGGCTGCACTCTCTATTATACAAATTAATCCTTTTTTTCCGAATTTATACACGCCGCGACGCTTGTACGTATGGTGGAGAGGAATCTATGAATGAACCAGCATCCGGCAGACGAAAAATAAGTGTCTTCCGTTTTGACATGTCTGCCGCGTCAGTTCACTGTCCATACAGTGTAGTGAAAAAAAAACATTTATTCAGTACAACAATATAAGGCAGAAATAAATCAAATGCATACAGTAACAAATAAAATATACACACAAAAATAGACGCACTGAGAGGTACAGCAATTGGCGGAGCTACATCCTTTAAAGGGAAAAAGAAGACAAAACAAAAAAGGTTCCTTCCGGCAAAGGGTAGCCAGGATCGTCAAATATAAAACTTAAGGTTTTGTGAGCATCTCCCAGTGAGACACCCAGACACCCACGAAATTCCAGAAAAAGGACCTGCCATATCCAATCCCGGGAGCATATCTTCCCTGGCGTCTCTCATAATTTCACACACCCAAGTATGAACTCCGGCGTCTGTCTCGCATGGTTACAGATGCACCACGGGTCCTCGGCGAGTCCCAGGTCAAATAATTTGACCCAAAACTCGCCATGGTCTGAGACCATCTGCATCTTATAATGATCAAACACCTTTCTTTCTCACAGCCACTCGAGGGAGGAAGGAGTGAGTCCATCTCCCCGTCGTGGCCGCGTCCCATCTATCTTGGCATTTTATTAACGTAATATTCCTCAATCTAACACCCGACTCCTGCCTATTTAACTAGCTCTATGTATACTTTTTTTCATACTTTACTTCTTAATCATCGTTGTAGAACTAAGAATACACCATCATCCAACTATAAGTGACATGCTTACATTAGAGGCATCTGCGTGAAACCAATCACAGGTAATTAATATGATACACAATATAGCTGAATGAATGGAATAAGAAATGAAGATATTTTGAATCGGCTAGTTAACAAAACAAATAAAATCAAAACACTGCAATAACTGGATGCAATAATTGCTGAACAGCATAACCCTGGAAGATGCCGAACCTCATGGCTGATGAATCTATGACAATGGTTTGGACAGACAACGGTGCAGCCTTTCCGGTCAGCTGTCAACAAGGTAATTAAAGCCAACATGATGGCCGACGTCCGGCAACCGGATACGGCACAAGTAGATGAAGTCCCGTACCCTCAGCAGCGCACGTTAAAGGCTTTTATTAACTACGGAATATCAACGCGCTGAGTTCAATTCTCATGACGAAATAGTAGTGATAGTTAAATCGTTATTTAAACCGTTTTTTAAACATTATATGTACAAATCGTTATTTAAACAGTAATTTAAACATTATTTTAAGCAGTTAATTAAACAGTTTTAACCCTTTTAAATAGTTATTTAAACAGTTATTTAAGTAGGTATTTAAACAGTTACTTAAACAGTTGTTTAAATAGTTATTAAAACAATTACTTAAACCGTTATTTAAACGGTTGTTTAAAACGTTTTTAAATAGTTATTTATTGTGACGATGATTGGTGACGGATTATTCGTAATTCTTCGAGCAATAACCCGAATGCGCACTAGAAAATAAACATTCAACAGTTAAATCTTAGTTACCAATCATTGTTAAATCTCAGTTACCAGTCATCGTCACAATCACAGTCTCAAACAACAGACACAAAAAATACAGTAGTCCAAAAATTTTACTCTGGCATTCGAAAACACACGAAGACCCCTTATTGATCTGGAAGACTAAAGCATACAAAACACACCTGAGGCCTAAGAGCCTGAAAGAAAATGCGTAGGCTATAATCACGAAATAGATACAGAATTTGGTGAACCCAACATTGTACAATTTATAATTTATAAATTTATTTATGCTCAATACTCGGATTTAAAACCATCGGCGAAAAAATCAATAGAAGTCACTTGAAGCCCATAGAGTGATGGAAGATCTAAGTTAAGGTGGTTGGACGCGTTACACAGGATGCACATCCAGTCAGCACCATGCACTAGAGTAGGACATCGGTGGACAGATCAGTGTGTCGACAGTTACGTGAGGAGGCCAGGGCTGTAACGCCACTGATGATAATTAAATTATTCTGATGTGGGTGATTTTCTGTAGTAGCTGACGTTTTCCGACAACAAAGCATAAGTGAATTCCAAAAAAAATTAAGTATAGAAGATTCTCCACATGCTTAGGTCTGTTTATCAACATGCTGATCTCCCGAGAGCATCAAAAGATCATGAATCATTGGAGACGAATAGAGTTTTAACTTCAATAGGAAATCGAATGCTGCATCGCTGCACTCTTTATTATACAAATTAATCCTTTTTTTTCGTATGTTACTAAACACGCCGTGATGCTTGTACGTGTTGCATTTTTTATCACTGTACTTGCCAACTGTGCTATGCCAAAATGCAACACGCCATGTCTGCCGCTTTATACGGAAACACTACGATGGTAGTGCCGCTTTATATGGAAACACTACGATGGTAGTGGCAGCGATGGCTGCACTCTCTATTATACAAATTAATCCTTTTTTTCCGAATTTATACACGCCGCGACGCTTGTACGTATGGTGGAGAGGAATCTATGAATGAACCAGCATCCAGCAGACGAAAAATAAGTGTCTTCTTTTCTTTCTTATATTTCCACCACTAAGCGTAAACACCCAGACACTAATCACTAGGAAAGACAGTCTGGAAGCGGAGCGAGCGCATTATGGTCAAAGCCTTTGAGTGATTTGCAATATTATTACTGAATAAGGAAATCGTGTACACGTTATTGATCGGTTGATACATGAACGATATGCGTGAATGCCTGCTACACGTTATTTCCATGTTCAGGTCAAATTAACCCTGACGATGGCCACTTAAATGTTGCCCAAAACCGATCCACGACAGACTGACCCTAAAGATAATCATGTCAACAAAATAAAATACGTATTTTCTTGTTATTTATTTCCAAATAAATATTTCTTCTTGAAAAAATTATTGGATAAACTCAAATTAGCGAATGTAGTACGCCAAGAATTGACGCCAGGTATTTATAATTTATAGGTACATTGTAAACATTTATTGAATAAATCAAATGTTCTCATGTGAGTACTCTCAAAGTTGAATGAGTCTAATCATCATAGTACTCACTTACCTCCTTTTTATATATTCATTCTCAACATTACAGCATTTAAATATGCTCATAAGTTTAAATGACACCATTCTTATTGTAAAATTGTAATTATTCAGAACATAGGTCTGTGATAATTTTTAAAATACAAATTAAATATATTAATTAGAAAGATATACATATAAAATCAATTTTATCGAAAAATATTGTTGTTGCTGCCGGGATTCGAATCTGGATCTCTTCCTATCCATAATGGAACGATAGATGTATCAATTTAAAAAGTGTAACATATAAGTTCGAAAATTTGTCGTCAATGCGTTGTGTTGGTGTAGCATAATCGGTTGATGCATTGTTCCCCGGATATGTTCCAGATTCGAATCCCAGTAGCATCAACAATATTAATAAATATTTCTAATTAATACATTTAATTTGTATTTTTTTTTAAATATGTTTACATGGTTTTTAAATCTACAACTTTTTATTATTTCGTGTATGTCACTAGTCACTAGTCACTAGTCACCAGTCACCAGTATCGATATCTACATTGTTCAGTACCGATATGATATCACAAACGCTACAGAATGTTGAAGTGTTTACATAGCAGTAATCACGTTTGTAAATAAGGATTTCCTTTTCTCTATAGTGTCCTCATTCATGAGGACTGTGACCTCTGATACTAGTACTGACGTATCGGATTTCTCCACTCATCAACATCTGTAAACACAGAGGCTCTGATTGGTCCAGCCATCAATGACCTCGTTCGTCATCTTCTGCCTTAAATTTTCCAACGATCATGAAATTTGCACTGTCATCCCTGTGGGCAACGTTTACAATAAACACCGATAGATTACTGCTTTATCATATGGACGTCTTCATTTCAAAAGGAGTCCCATAATCGTTTTTTCAATGACAAGATAAAAACCCTTGTCTTCGAATTTTTATTGCTGCGATGACATTTATAAAGGATTTTACTGCCGAATTTGCCTCTACGTGACAGAATTTTGTGATACTTTATACTGCTAACCTTAAACCTTGCGATCATGTTACCCTAATTATAAAAAAGCACTCACAGTTGCGCCTCGATGGAACAAAGCAAAAGTTGACACAGACCTTCAATTTTTTTCCCATTCTGCACCTTCGCTACTCGCTCTTAATACTGTCACCCGAGTACACAAATAGTGATAAATAATATAAAATAGTGTATTCATAATTAATCTTCTCAAACTTTTCCACAGGTCCTCATTATGTTCAGTTCGCACACGCCTGAGACCTCTTCAGGTTTTATGATCCAATAAAAGTTTTTTTTAAATGTCGACTAGTTTAGGATGAATTTAAGTATTGTATTTTATAAAATAAAAATTAACATTGAAACCATCAGCCATTTACGTAACTACGGTTAGTGCATTGGGGTCCACGTTACATAGGAGCCCAAAAATTTCGCGTCCTACAATCCATTAAAAATCGATGTTTTTACAAGTATCAATACTATCCCCAATATTAATAGTATTCCAAAGCGAAAAATTGATAACTGTTCAAAGGTTTTTAGTGAAACTTTGTGGAATTTCATGATTATTTTGTAAATTGAGTTTTTAATTATGTTTCCTAGATAAAAGCATCAAAACTATTATTAACAAGAATAAAATACAAATATCAATATATACATACTGATATCACAAAATATCAAAAGACAACGACAGAAGAACAATGTATGTACGAAAACTTACAGCAGATTTATTAAATTCCTGTAAAGTTAAAAAATTTAAACTTGCCTTCTATACAAAAAATAATAAATAAATAATGATAATAATAAAAAATATATCCTGAATAATAAATCCAAAATACACAAGTCTACAAGTTGAGTTGCGAGGATTGTACGCATTTTACATTGGACAGAGCGGAAGAAGAATAAGAAAAAGATTATAAGAATACAAGAAAGCCATAAAAAACTTCAGTCTAAACTCGGAAATGGCTGAGCACGCAAGCACGGAGGGCCATTCATTTAATAACATAAATTTACAACTCATACATAGTTGCACCAAAAGACGAAAATTAGACATTTTTAAAAATTAATCAAATATGTAATAATAAAAATATAATAAATATTCAAATACCGCCCATTACATCCCTTCTCTTATCCATTTTAACTCCACCCCCACACCCACCTCCGTTAACTCCAAACACACAATATACTACTGTCTGAAAGTGCTTTTAATTTTAGTTGATCTATAATATTGATAATGAGAAGATGTTTCCGAAAATTATTATACCATTTAATACAATGAAAAGTGTAGTGAAATAAAATAGAGTCTTGACTCAATTTACAAAACAAAAAATTGAATTATGGATAAAATTACAAAAAATTGTTTCTCACTCGTATTATGAAAACCGGTTAAAACATTAAGAATGAATACAGTAGCAGTATTATTATTATACACGCTACATTCAGGCATTAACATAATTAGTAAAATAATAGAAAATTTCATCACAAGTGCAATACATAAAGAAAAAAAGTACATATTATCAGCGTGTTTTTTCATAATCGAAATTAAAAATAAATATAAAATGTGAAGTAAAGCCATGATCCGTCACTGTTTAGTTGAGACACAAAAAATTGTAATAATATAGTCCTATAAAGAGTTAAATTTACAGCAATATTATGAATGTTTTACTAATATGTTGGGTTGGGGACCAGCTCATCACCGTCAAGTGATAAACGCTGTAAAGGGCTGTACATTTAAATTGCAAGTGTATATAAAATGCCTTGCAAAAGTATTAATACTATATGAAACCAATTTTGTTCTTAATACAAATTAAAATAAGCAATCAACAGAAAAAAATTATTTCACGAAAAAATATTTTAATTGCTACCCACGAATATTTTATAGATAAATAGATTTTTTATGTAAGTTCAGTATAATTTAATTTGCATTACAAATACCACACAACTAAGTTCTGAAAGACTGCAAATTCACAAGAAAATATTTTTATTTTTTCCATTGGAGCCCAATTTTCGTAGTTATGCCGCTGCCTACCAAAAATTTCTACCTGATATGGCACAGTACGAAGTAGAAATCATTATATCCTGTAGAAAATAACCTACGTATGTATCCAACACTCACTTAGCGATCAGATTCCGTTCCACCGAATTGGCTGTAAACGATGTATGATCGATCGACACGCGCATATAAATTTATTACAAAAGAGGTTGGGATGCTCTCTGACGTCATCAACATTTTTCGACGACCGCTCACTTGGCGCTAGAGGTAGACGACGCGACACATCATTGATGGTTAAGTGTGATCGGTAAACGAGATAGTATTTCAGTGAGAAGTGACTGTATAGGAAGAATACTTAATGCAAAGCGCATTGTTAAAATTTTTGTGACTACACCTTGACCCTATTATAAGCCAAGTCTCACTCATTTGCGACAATAATTATAGAACTTAATGCGAATTTAATTATTCAAGTAATTATTGGAGATAATTTTCGAAAAATACGTTGCACAGTTAACTGTAATAATATCCATTGTAGCATTATTGCTGGTTGACCTGTCAAAAGATATTGGTTCACAGAAGCCAACCGTCGAAAATAATAATAGATCGATTAATGTGAAAAATGTTTTTTTATATTTAAAATAAAATTAAGTGAGAACAGTAATTAGTACTCTGATAGTTAAGTGTAAACATCGCGCGCATGTGTGAGTGTATTTAATGTGTACGGTTCACTAGGAAAGAAAAAGGAATAAAATTTTATTACATTTATTTTTGGCATTTCATTTGTTAGAAAACGGTAACTTATTAACTCATTATTTGTGTAGGTAGGTACTAGGTATTTATTAAAAATATTTATGCTGAATTCTTATCTACATAGATACCTCTGGTAGGTAAGTCAATAAATTCTATATTTATACCGGAACTCTACTACAATTGGCTTAGCACCTGCTAGAATTGCTTAGTACGAGTCGTCATAGTGATTTCAATCCAAGTTTAAATAACTCCTCAGAACAAGAACAACGAAGCCTTAACTGCAGCTCTCACCAGTGGCGTAGCAATATATTACCGGGTAACTAAACTGAACTGAAAATCTTTTGACTAAATTCGATGTAATGTGATATTCGAGAAGTTTGTTTGTTGTGCATGGTATTTCATGGGAAAAAGTGTTATGTGTTAAACATGTGTGAATGACATGCAAGTTTTCTTGTATATAATATACGGTGCCTATTTTTTTCAATTTTGCTATTAAACATTGAATTATTCGGTTAGCAGGTACCAAATTGTAACTAAAAATTGCACGTAATTTTATTTCAGTAGCCACAATTGATCCGATACTTTCACAATAAATAATCGTTGCTGAACCGTGTAGCGTTCTATTTTGTAATGGCATCTTCTATTTAAAGAGTTCAATATTATGTATATGTTGGACTTGTACAATATTTCCACTCAAACATTAACTCACACCTAGCAGTAAACCAAGTCAATGAAAAAACATCTACACATCAGTTCCGAGAGCAACAACGATATTCTTTCAACGTTTGTACATTGTTTAGCTCTGAAAATGTACAACACACTTAACACTAACTGAAAATTTTTCACTTACTAAAAATAACGCAAGTATGGATTCAATATATGATTCCATTGGGTAGAGATCAGTCACAAGCGTCGCTGTTTAACTTAATCACAATACAATTTACAATAGTATAATATAATACAAAGATAATATAAAATACTACAATTAACAAGGCCGGGGGGAGCAGAGGGGAAGTAAAGAGGCACTCCCTTCAGCGAAACGAGACGGCACAAAACAAAAACATAAAGGAGACACACCCTCCATGCACGCCAGCAGGTTTAATCCACAAGAATTTTATATTTACCTCTGTTAAAACAAAAACGTATGTCAATAAAGTGTAATAAATAAATAAATACTGTTTACATATTAACTGTCAAATAACAACTAAAAAGCATCACTAGAGAAATGGTGGCAGTTTCAAAAAGATCACCTATTGTCGGTATTATTTAATGGTACCACGAAATTATTATATGTTTACTTATCATATTCATTAATTTATTACCGTGATTTTTTAACATATGCTAGAGCTACAATTATTGTTTAAATTGTTTAGCGGTTCTGGATACTCTTGGATACGCCACTGGCATCCACGATTTAGACAATATTTTTTTGGAATTTATCAAAAAATGCGACATTGTTTATTTCTCCGTCAATGTCGTGTGACGACGTGTGGTCTGTAATTTAGTCTGACGGTTAATCTCCGCGTCTGCATTGTTGTTGCCCTTTGTGACTGCGCTCCGGCCGGGGTCCGGTCCGAGTGACGGTCCACTGTTCGAGGCCGACCGCCGGAACAATTTCACTGCCGCCACCCCTCCTCACCCCTCTACAGCCACTTCTCCCAAGAACGTTTCTCAGAAGTGACCGCGAATATAGGGCGGGCATGTTTGAGAATCGATTTACTTTAATTATATCGATCGGTTGCGAAATGTGCGGTGATATTAAAATTCGCCCATTGTCTGAACAAGGTTTACAGTGAAAACAATAATCGTATGTTTTTATATTACAGTTTATTCTGGAATATTCTGCCGTGGATTGGCTTTTTCACGGCAGAATAATCCAGAAAATATATTCCATTATTTTTTTAGTTATTCTTCGTTTGGCTTAATGACTCATCTAGCTCGGGTTAAGTACGGTGTGAATAGGGTATGGGGTGACTACATTTTGCGGAGGGTCCTAAAGAGTATCTATGCAAAATTTTGTTAATATGGGTCAAATGATATAGGTTGTAGTGGTGGATAAACCGTTATTTAAACCGCTGTTTAAATTGTAATTGTGTTCGATTGTAACAACAATTATCCGTATTTCTCCGAGCAATTACCAGTACACTAAAAACTAAACTTCCAACAGCTGAATTTCAGTTAACAATCATCGTTCGAATCACAGTCACAATAATGATTTAAATAAAAATTTACCATCACTAAATACAACAAACAATAAAAAAATTTAACCACAAACGTATAAACGATTTTCAAACACGTTAATAATTATTTTAATGATTCGTCGATTTGTTGCGATTCATGTGTCATAAAAATAATAATTATTTAAATTTAATTAACCGTTGAATAATCAATAAACCACGCACGAAATTACCGTAAAAAAACATAATGACCCTGATTTTACTTTGCATAATATATATTATTACCGCACTGACTAGTATTTTTTTTTAAATATATCTTTCTTCCTCTATTATTGATCACTCAATTAACTGGTTAAAAAGCATGTTTTTAATAAAATTAAAGAATATAAACACACTTCTAATCATTAACATACTGTGCTCATTGCAGTACCGTTATTTTGAATCACTTCAAGAAGTACATTCGGGGCCCGCTCTCAACTTCGTGTCTACCAGCCGGCGTGTTTAATGATGCACTCGCTATGGAGTAAAAGACGATTATGTTACACATAACAATAGCGATACGTTACATTAAAAATTCGTCATTAAAAGATTGGAGGCATTTGAGATGTGGATATACCGATGTACGCTGAAGATATCCTGGATTAAAGACGATTATCCACAAAAAGAAAGCTAAGTATTTCGGACACATTCTCCGCAATGAGAAATATGCTATCTTACAACTCATTACGCAATGAGAAATATGATATCTTACAACTCATTACGTAATGAGAAATATGATATCTTACAACTAATTACGTAATGAGAAATATGATATCTTACAACTAATTACGTAATGAGAAATATGATTTCGGATACATTCTCCGCAATGAGAAATATGCTATCTTACAACTCATTACGTAATGATAAATATGATATCTTACAACTAATTACGTAATGAGAAATATATCTTACAACTAATTACGTAATGAGAAATATAATGTCTTACAACTCATTACGCAGGAGGAGATAGAAGAAGGCTCAGAAAGAGGCTAAATATGCAAAACGTCGGTGATCTTATGTCACCACATAGTATCTGCAATTAAGGAAAGCTACATATTTTGGATACCTTCTCCGCAATAAGAAATATGATCTTTTAAAACTCATTACGTAAAAACAGATGAAGACAGCAGAAGTGTAGGTATTATAAAAAGAGGTTGTCGTGGCTGTGTAACCTTGATCATACACAACATCGTGCATATGAAGTTACCATAATGCAATTTAATTGCTAACCATCGATAGAAGACGGCACTTAAAAAAGAAGAATACAATAATTTGACGTGCTTGTTTGGTTTAGTGGTAAAACATTTGCTTAGTGACCAAGTATTCCGGGGTTTGAACCCCGACACGAGTGACCAGGATACCTTCTTCTTTCATCTTTCGTGTTAGTATTGACATACAGCAGTCAGATAGTAATGCACCTTTAAGTCCCGGTCCCGGGTCGCCTTCATACTCAGGGTCTCTTTAGGTAGATACATAACATCTATCCCCCTACGTGGCACTCTTCCAGGTCATCTTCGGTCCAGAATATTCTTATTTTATAGTCTATTCCATTAGTCTCATTAGAGGGTGATAGATAATTTAGAGAAGCCGGTGGTGACTGGAAAAATGAAAGGTCAAAGAAGACAGCAATCTCTAACTCGATGAACCGAGCACATCAAAAACTACTGGCTAATCTGTTGCAGCGGTTATCTGAACTGCGGCCAGAAAAGTAAAAAAAAAAAATAACACAGCAAATAGATAAACAAAATAAAGACGACATATATAAGAGCAGAGGGCATTCTGTTGAACTCTTAGGTACTCGAAGATGCTCAATTAAAAACTACGCTAGTAACCTGATGACCTCATTTGTGGTTTATTGAGACGTTTAAATTTAATTGCATGTATATATTTTGTAACGAATCAATTTTATCGTACTGATTTGTCACACCTAGGTACTAATTATTACGTTTTGGTACTAAAATGCGATAAATGGTTTTAAATTTAATACACGCTTGAAATGAACCGTATTTTCAGTAATAATAATATTATTAAAAAAATCACATATACACGTGCCCAAAATTGAGATATACATAATTTTGCTATTGAAATGGTATGTGATTTTTTGATTTGAATCTTCACTATATTATTTCAAAAACGCAAGTTAATCGTATGATGTTATTAGCGAAAACACAAACCTCTCCATCCCTCGATTTTAATGTAGGCTTTTAAATAATCTCACCAGGCAGCGCTTACACCACGGGAACGATAACGGTATATAAAATTCAACATTAACTGATCAATTAACACTGTCAAATTTCAATCCATTGAACTGTTTTACTCATATATTGGATCTAGTACTTATATCTCAAGCTAAAAATCTTAGATTACGAATGAGAATGGTCAGATGCCGTGTATTCTCGATATTATTTTATGGAATGGAAGACACTGATTCATACACGGTAACAGTTCATTATTTAGAAACAACAATTTAAATGCTTAGAGTTTAAAAATTAATTTAAAAAATATGTTATTAACTATTTTAGTTTGAAATCATACTTACTAGCTGTCGAATAAAAAATATTTTGGAGGCGTTTCGGTACTCCCCTAATAGACTTATATTCCGAAAAAAAATTCAATGAAGCTATTCGAGAAGCTACTCAAGGACTTATTAAAGATGGGGTCCTTCTGTTGAAATCAAATGTCGCATTGAGCAAGTTCGTGCAACCTTTATCCGCATGTTCCGCAGTCATGATCTCAACCTTTGATTACGAATGAGAATGGTCAGATGCCATGTATTCTCGATATTATTATATAGAATGGAAACATGGACACTTATCAAAAATATGATAAGGCGACTTGAAGCATTTAAATTGTGGATCTACAGTAGAATGCTTATAATAAAATGAATGAACAGAATTACCAATAAAAATGTTAAGGTTTGGATAAATAAAGAAAAATAAGTATTTAAAACAATAAAAATCAATAAAATTAAATATCTCGGACATGTACGAGGAAGTACGAGATTTTGGACCTTATAAGGCACCTTCCAGGGAAAGATTGCTTGAAGTCAGGACATAATATCATTGCGGAAGAACCTGAGCCAATAGTTTGGCCAGTCTACTGTAGAGCTGCACCGGGCCGCAATAAACAAAGTAATGATAGCCATTGAACGGATAGGGCAAAAAAGAAATAAGGTTTTCAAACCGAACTATTTATTTGTCAACATATACAACATATTAATATGCTATATTTTGAGAAGATACACGAAGCAAATTTGTATAGTAGTCTATGTCTAGTTCAATAAATTCTTCATTGCATGTTTTTGTGTATTTATTAGTTCTCGTCCGGTTACGGTTCAATAAGTCTATTCTTGTTCATCAGTCTAGCGGTTTCTAAATTATTATCGTTCTTATAAAATATCCCGATGTCACAACTGAGTATCACACATTATCCAGCATAATCGATATAATCCGAAGAAGCAATCTTACGACGCAATAAATGACAGTCTTGCATTCAGAAAATGATTATCAACATGTGATAGCATTATATATACATGTATATTAAGTATTAATATATGTTTAGTATAGTATACCTACTATTAACTGGTTTGATAAAATGTAGGCACTTAAAATATCGATTTGTATTGGCACAATTTGTTCATAAAAAAAAATGCCGAATGTGAAGAATTATCATTTCAAGGTTATCGGGTCGAGAAAACGTGTAGTGATCAAATAATCGACGATATAAATAGTCTCACATACAGTATGAGTAAGAAATTTAATATTTTACGACAAACCTTCTAAAGTCAGACCCACACAAGAGTATCAACGACGAAAATGTAAAACTTTTTTTTTAATTATTCATTTTTATGCTGTGGAATCGTGAACTCCAAAGGCAAGGAAGAGAAAAGATGCATTGATGCCTTTGAGATGATACTGAAGATGAATGCTGCGCATGAGACGCGTAAATGTTTCCATTCTACTAGAACTACACATCAAAAGTATACCGAAAGTATAGCACGTTTTATGACAATGTTTTATTTTTGAAAAAAAATCGTATTAAGTTTGGTTAGACGCGTAGAATAAAGTATATTTTATCCAAATCGGACAATAAACAGCAACGTTAAGTTGAACACTCGCAGCCACTCCGTCGAACAAACAATAAATGGGTATTGCTGTATTGTGGATGCAAGGTCCTTATCATATTGTGTTTACTCTCTGCTTGTTTATATTCTAATCTTGCTTTTTACCATGTTTTCACTGTGTTCTTCCTTTAGCTCTACTCTAATCTTTCTACCATATCTTTACTATGCTTTTTTACTTGTTTCTGATGTCTTATATGTACTTATTTTAACCTACTTCTACCCTGTTATCATTGTACATTTTACTCCGTTTCTTTAATATGGTCTCACTATAATGTTCTTTACTCTATTTCTCACTTCTTGCATGTCTTTACTCTGTACTTAAATATTTTACTTAATGTCGGTTGTGTAATCAGTAGTAACTTTTTATTAACGTCCATAGTAAAGATCCTTTGCGGGTTGTTGATACATCAAATTTACTGAGATGAGTATGAGCGCGACAAATAATCATGAAATATGGTTTATTTTATGCATTATCTATGGATTTTTTCGCCTCGGCGTTCGATATATGTCACTTTGGTGGTGAAATTTTTTCGTATTATATGTAACAATGTATATTAAACAACGAGACGAACTCTCATCACTAAAATAGCGGGATATTTAATGATTAATTATCGTATGCTGCAACTTTCAAAGTATCAATGTGTCAAATGACTTTTGGAACAGCTGTGAAAAGTCCGCCATATTAAACTGTAGATTCTCGTTTTTACTATCGGATTTTTTACTAACGATCAAACAACTCATTTTTGCAAAAAAAATGTACTTTAATAAAGTAAAAATATACTACTGATCACACAACTGGCCCTTATTCTCTACGTGTCTCTTTTTTTTTTTTTTTTCGGTTTTTACTATTTACTTCGTTTTAACTTTTTACCTTTTTCTTCTTACTTTTGCACGTATCAGTTTTCAAGAATATTAAATACAATAATAGATAGCTAATGGAATTGAATGGCCACGTAACTCAGAACAGATACTTTATATGCACCTAGCGATGTAAGACGCGGCTAACAGGCTAGCATACAAATAATAAAAATGATTAAAGAAGAAAACAAAAGTTTAGTCTGTACTGCGATTGGTGAGATAACTCTCACCGAAGGTTTTTAAAAAAAAATCTAAATCGATCATTTTAATAACTATACTGAATGACTTAAACTATGACTTATACAATATAACAATATGGCTGAAGAAAAATAAATTAAAACCAAATGTAAACAAAACTAAATTTATGAACATTGGAAATAAAAGAATACCAATTACACAAACAATTATCATAGATGGTGAAAGTTTGAAGGATGTGACTGAAATGAAATATTTTGGAGTCATAATTATTCGAAATTGAATTTATCGCAAAATACAAGAAGAAGTGACTAAAAAGATTGCTAAGATAATCTCACTTCTGGGAAGGATCAGAAGATTCATTAGTACTGAGTCTTGTACAATAGTCTACAACTCTGTTATTATTCCTCACCTCAACTACTGCAGCAGCATTTTGTTTTCAGCTGTAATGAAGAAGAAATGCGACAATTGTCAGTGTTGCAAAATAAAGCTATGAGAATAATAGATATTCTCGGATTAGTGCAATGCTGAGAGATCTAAATATAATTACCTTTAAGCAGAAAATATATTTTAATATAGTGGTATTTATTTATAAAATCCTCAATAAGAAAATATCTGCAGAATTTATACAAAAAATTGATGCAAATCAACATGAGCACGAGCATCGTACAAGAGGGAGGGTTAGACTGAAACTGTCATTCAGAAATCGATGAGGATTCTTAATGAAATGCCAGAAAACATAAGAAAAGAAAATAAATTGAATAGATTTAAAGTAAAACTGACCACATATGTAAAAGTTATGTTTTAGTACAAGAAAATACTTTAATTTTGTTTATATTAGAGCATGTATAGGAGTGCTTATGTATGCACTATGCAAAATAAATAAATATCTCTGAATTTGTTTATTTTGACGTAGAACGATCACCCCCTCAATGTGTACCTATTATGAGAGAAATAAGAGAAATTAGATAAAAGTGAAGTATGAACGAACCAACTGAGACTCCTCGCGCGCCCTCTGCTCCTGTTCTTGGTCCTCCTCGGCCGCGCGGACCGCCTGCTGCACAGCGCGCAGATCCTCGGCGCTGATGGGAATGTGCTCCATGGGCATGGGTTCCATCTTTAAAAATACAATTTTCAAATGTTTACTGCAGTTCTCGAGAGAACCACCATAGGTTGAGATGCAAGTTGTAACGCTGCCTGACTGATAACCGTTTGATTATTAACCAATTACGAAGGCAAATCAAAAAAAATGTATCTACATTTTTCATTATACCATTTATTTACACAAACTTTACGAAAGCCTAGCTCGTCGTGGATGATTTGATAGGCAGAACCTTAAATGATGTTCAAAGAAGACGTTACCACAATGATGTTAAACCGCCTATTCGCTACAACCATCTCTCGTGGTTACTGAATTTTATCGACCGTAGTGGAGGTTGACTCCCTCTTCGTGCGTCACACTCGTCCGGCTACTTTTAACCTTCTCGATTCATAAAAAAATACTTTTACGTGATAAAGCACTGTCCCCGTATTGTGATAAAACTCTACGATTAATTTCAACCCTTTTCACACCCTCCGAAAAGAGAAATCGGATCACTGCTCGTTGTTCCTTCCAGTGAGCGGAAATATATCAATCATTGTAATAGCAGGAAGGCAAATTACGCGATCGGTATCAATTTCGCACACGTGGACGCAGTCGTACCAACTCTAAGCCCTCACGCGCAAAAGGCAGTATGACAACCTTGAAGCTGTATTATAGCGAAACTGTAGATAATTTTTGACTCACCCTCGTATTTTGGAGTTCTACGTCTCAATCCAGACGTTATCAGTAGATGGCTGCATTCAATTTGGTGAATGTATTTTATAGTAAATTAAATAAATCATTTTTAAAAGTACAAAGAAAAAAAACGACATATTAAATATAAAATCTACATCGCTGGTATTGCGGCAAATCGAATCGGGTAACAGGACATCATTTTTTAAATAATTAGTATTAACTGTTCAATCATATAATACATTAAAAACTATAGTATATATTATAATTCAAAATATAGTCATTGAATCTTTTACAAAAGCTTATCACATACGTTTATCAGAGCGACCACCCACCGCGGTATATAGACTACAGTGCATTAACAATGAAATACATGGAGCATTTAGAAGAAGAAATTTAAATGAAAATTACAGGAAAACAAAAAATAATACATAAAAATGGATTAATTTATTTTATTCTGTCGTATTTGAGATTCTCCGTATAATATAAAGGGGATTTCTTTTAAAAATGAATATTACAGAAAATAAGTTCAAAATTTGTATTGTAGAAATATATTCGATTGCTAAAGCGAAATCAGAAAACGCGCTTCCCCAAATAGGAAGACGTCCAGGGTCGAATCCCAATAGCACTTAAATATTTATTCGATAGATCGATTTTTTCTATACATTATGACATTTAAAAATTGCACGGCAGACCGAGAGCTACATTACGATCCGAGTGCAGGCGGGTGGAGCGCGCCGAACGGTGCTCCGCCAACAATATGAAGTGATTTGGAAGAAGGAATTCTGAGATGCGGTGGATACGGAAGGTTTGAGGTTTCCGATCCATCCTATGGTTGGAGGCAGGACGAGAATTTCGGCTGGTGGCTGTGCGGACCGGCGCGTGAGAAATGGATCACGTAACAGTGTGGAAGTCTCTCAATAGCGAGAGATAATTTTGGCACGGTTGCCACATCACTCATTCAACACTCATGTAACCTCTCAAAAAAACGCAATATTTCTATGGTAAGCATCTAGTTTGAATATATCTTCTTCTTTTAAATAGGCAATCCACCCTTCAAGAGTGATTTGTACCATAAATCAAGTTAACACTTTATTTTATAGAAAAAAGTATAATAATATTATAGAATAAGAAATATTATATTACAAATCAATACCATTGACGTTCAAAAAACTTACTATTATGTAGATTAAAGGTGGCGAGTTAGCGGAAAGAAGATGACACAAGTTAACCGCGAGTTAAAAATTACCATTGACGAGATTACTGTAAAAAAACCTGTGATCCGCAATGGACGGGCAAAAAGATATGGTCAAGGGTTTCCTCCTCGGCACCACACTCACACATTGGGGACTGTGTTAAGTTCAATCTGAATAAATGTGAGGCTACCTGGCAATGCCCAATTCTCATTCTAGAGATATTTGATATTGTTATTTTGGAGACTTTCCTTTTGGAAAACCAGGGGGTGCGAGGAATAGATCTTTGAATTATTTTAAGCCGATTACCCTTAGGATTATTTGGATTCATCCATAGTGTAGTCCAAATAGAATTCGTATATTTTTTCCACATTAAGTCTGTTATACATCGGGGTATGTAATTGACGAGGGAAAACTCCTTGGCCAGTGTATCAGCATATTAATTCTCTTACGTGTAAGAATCCAAACGAATAACACCTGTTTATTGAAGCTGTCCAAATTAAATAGATAACTTCTGATGAAATAGATTATCTCATTGTCTACCCAAACTTTCGTGTTAGCAGAGAAGGATTCAAGAGCTGCTTACGAGTCGGAGAATATCTTATCCTTATCGACGTTCCGGAGCACGCAGATGTCCAAGGCCTCTTTAATTGCCCAACATTCTGCTGATAGTCTGAATGTATCATGCTTCCTCAATGATTTGGTACTCGCGTGAAGTTTTACTTCACGTTTAATTGATTTGTTTGACGAATTTTAATTTCTAGTGTACCTGTGAACTGTGCATCCCCTATAAACTAGAGATTTCTTATTACAATTCATGTCAACTATTCTGGCTACCAAGGAAATCTTGTACGAAAGAAATGGGAAATCAATCCTCAAATAATTGTATGACCTACATTTCTGGTCGAATTAAACTATTTTTGCTGTTTAGGTAAGATTTAAAAATATGGACAATGAATTCGGAAGACAAATGATAATGTTTAGAACACGAGAAGAAAGAATTGATTGTCGAATTGATATTCGCACATCGACATGTTTACGACGTGTCTTATAACTCTTTTGACATTTTGAAGAAGAGGATGGACCAAGTGAAGAGTGCCACGGATCTGCTACTGACTGATGCAGTGAGATGGAAGGGTATCTCTTGCAGATCACGATCATCAAATGTGAGGAAGCCATAAATAAGATAAAAGTTATGTTAGGTTAGGTTAAGTTGACGAACAATATTCGAACACTATTGATAATCGGTGAATTTATGTAACAAATATTTTTTTATTTTTTTATTTACTTTTAATAATTCCTAGCCCACCCTGTCTTCTTTTAGCATTAGATAGCTGCGCAAAAATAACTTGTTTGGGAAGTCGTGTATCATCCATATGTATTCAAGGACCTGCCCATTGTAGTTTATATTTCAGGATGGTAGTTTTGCCTCATCCAGACACTCAAGTTTTTTTTACACTCTTGCAACTTTATACAGGATGCGGCAGAACCGATTAAACAGTTTTGAGGAGTTATAAAGTATAATCATTAAGTTTTGAAAATAATGTCCTCAAGATGGCGGCCATTAACAGTAATACACTATTGAGGACGATCTCTGAAGTTTTGTACAGTTCGTTCAAACGTGCCGCGGGGTATGGCGTTAATTTTTTCAATAATCCGCTCCCTTAACTCTGATAGGGTATGAGGACAACGTGTAAGCACCTTTTCCTTCAGATATACCGAATTTTTATGCCGAATTGTGTTCGCGTTAGGAACGGCACTGTTGCATGGAATGTTTAACTGTCGCCGAAAAGCACTTTGCGTCGTGATCACAGATCGGTTGTTTTCAAAATACGCGCACACGGCAAAATCCCAATGTGCTCTGGTCCAAACCATGTTGGCTACTGAAATGGCGTCAATGACTGAACAGAGGGAAACCACGTGCACCTGCCTCCGCTCTAAGCATTGATCCCTCCTAATCACTTAATCAGTTCTGCCGCACCCTGTATATACCTAAAATTTATCTCAAGCGTATGTGTATCTCGAGGTACTTTAGATTACAGCTATATAATAGCCATGATTTCCAATCATATAGAAGTACGTAGTTGCAACATGTGGAAGTGCATCCGCATACCTAATGCGGTTCGAGAATATGGCACATCAGCCACGTGAGGACTCATAACAGATAAACCAGAACAAACGTCATCCTCGCAATAAGAAGAACCCCGTAGAAGTATAAAGAAACTTAGACCAAAATAGACTTAACAGAAAAACTGAAAAAAAATTGTCTCGAGTCAATACACCGAGCATCCATTATAATAATAAATAATTATTATATTTGCCTTGTTATGAAGTAATACAATTATTACACGGATAGATATATTACAAAACTAAAGACCTTGAATTATTATGTATGCGAGCAACACTCTTTCTAGACAATTAATGAAATAATGTTTCATTGTTAATTATATATTTAACTCTTATTATTATTAATTAGCTGCTCAATAAAAATTATTATAGTCTTTTGAATGTGAAATATGACACAGCGCGTTTCACGTTACCGACAATTTAACAAACATTTTCAACGCTCTAGTCACAAAAATTTATGTAACATAAATTAACAAGTGACACGATTTTTTTTAAATTTACTATTAATTTAATTAATACCATTATGGTTTACAGTCTTCAACAACCACACATGAAACCATTTTTTCCTCAACTGTCTATGTGATTCCGAGTTCTTTAAGACTTTCGACATTCAATGCAAGATTTATTATCCCTTACACAGTTGAAAGTCTTTCAAAATGGTTTAATATATATAGTGTTAAACGATAATAAAATATGGCATAATTATTTGGGGAGGTGCAGCCTATTAGAAGTACAGAAGAATATAAAAGTAACACTCATACTGCCAATTCTAACGAGACAAATTTTAGTAGGTACAATCTTACAAATATATGTAAAAAAAAAAATAAGAACCTAACGCATAAAAAAAATCTGAAAACTACCCATACTCGCGAGATATAGCAAAAACAAAAATTTCTAAATTCCGTCTACAATAACCAATAAAAATAAAAGATATAACAAATGGAGCAATATTTAAGAAATTAATTATACAATAGATCAGACAACGGGATGATAAAAATACAACTGAAAAAAATGAAAATAAATTAAGTCATCAGATTTTCAGACAAATGTAAATAAACATCCAAATAACCTTTAAATAATAGCCTACCTCGAAACGGGATCATTTATTAAATTATTATAAAAAATATAAAAAAACCTAAATTATTAATTTGTGCACTTTGGTTCACATCTCATCATTTTTTAACAATGCACTTGAACCATAAAAGTAAACTTATCAACTAGCATAGCCATAAAATGGCTTATATCGCAATCTTTACGTTTTTTGCAATATTTTCAATTAATAATCGAATCGAATCCTTGAAAATAGAATGATATTTGGTTAAATACATTTGAAGGCAATGTTGTGCCAATTGCGTTAATCACTGCCATAAAACAAAAACATGGCTTATTTCGTGTGCAAATAAAATTACCATCGCTAATAGTCAGCTCGGAGAGAAGGCTGCACCGACTGTAATTATGGTACAACTGTCGTAAAATGAAATTATCAAAATAATGCACTTTATCAACAATGTGCACGCCATTGGACAATTAGCCGTTCTGCAACAACACATCTGGGATAAATATTCAACCTGGACACTTACACTTGCTGATTCATTTAAACAAATAACTATGTTGTTTGGTAACCAAGTTTATTACGATAGATAGTACGTCTTTCATCTCATTTATTTTAACCATATTAATTACTTTGACGTCAAACGGTTTCGATACTACTGTAGCTTCGTAACGATAGACGTTACTAACTAATCCATAAAATAAATTGACAATCGTACAGGAATGTTGTGGTGGATAAATATATTAAACAGTACAAATTAAATGTATATATCAACTAGAAAGATATCCAAAAAAAAAAAATTTACCCACAAAATATTTTAGTTGCTACCATTATACGAACCTGGACCTAGTCCTATCCGGGGAAATGCATTACCAGTTACACCACGCTAACTGAGTAAGTTGACAACAAATATTCGCACTTATATGCTGCAGCTCTTTCAAATTTTTCAATATTGTCATATTAAGAAAGTAATTGTGTGGTCCCAAAATATAGAACCTTTCATAAATGTATAATCTTTGTCCAACAAACCAAAAAAATTAATTTATAAAAAAAACGCTTTAAATGTCTCAGACACGTGTCGAAAAAATTATCATAAATTCAGGTAAATAATTGAAATTATTACCAACCTGACGGAAAACTGAACCACGGCCTCCAGCGGAGACAGTAATCACTACGCTACCAAAGATTACAAATAAGCTGTGAAATTGGCAATTTAAAAAGAATTTAAGCTATTGACTAGCACTGGATTGTTATAATAATATAACATAATAAAGTATATATACAAAAATAAATCGGCACAGTAATCAACTGAAGGAGTAGCCAAGATGGTGGAGCTCTAGCTTAGTATGTGATAAGTATTCTCGGAGCTATTTTTGATATCAAAATAGTTTTGGAGCTGTCTGATATCGATTCCGGTACTAGTAAAGGTGAAAATAAAATAAAAGGTAGTAATAATAGTATACAATGTTGGAATGTACCGACACTGATGTATGGAAGTGAGGCCTGGAGCTGGCAGAAAAGGAACGAAAGTAGACTGAATGCAGTGGAAATGAGATAACTTAGACGTATTTGTGGCAAATCTATTTATGACAAAGTAAAGAATGAAGAAATAAGAAAAGAATGTAAAGCTGATTTTAGTACAGTGAGTAAGATTAAAAAAGGATCACTTAGGTGGTTCGGTCATATGGAACGGATGAATGAGGAGAGAATGGTAAAAAAGATATATGATGCAAGTATTGATGGCACCAGAAATAGAGGACGTCCGCGGAAGACTCGGCACGACCAGGTAAACCAGATAATGGAGGATGGTTCTGTTAGAAGCCTCAACAATCGGCGAGCTTGTATGAGAAGACGTATGAATGTGGATGGGGCGAGAATTGTGTGTCAGGACAGAAGAGTGTGGCGCTCTATCCTCTCTGCCTACCCCCACGGGGAAACGGCGTGATGGTAAGTAAGTAAGTAAGTATGTATGTTGAAATTTTCTAATACAGTTTTTGTGATAAATTTTACTGAGAGATTCGCTGAAAAAACATATCCTATGTTAATATTTACACTTCTTCAATTACGTCATTTGTTTATCCGAAGCTATTAACCGCATTAAAAATATAATCAGGTAAACACTGCGTGAGAAAAATAACACAATACCAAATTGTTTAGTGAAAAAAACGTATTACAGAATTATTTCTGCAATTTTGATTAGAACTGGTTTCATTGCGAAACATCCGTCAGTATTAGATTCTCTCGCAAGGTTACACTCACAAAAATAAATAATCACCTTAAATAAATCAATTCAAAGACAAACCTCGCTCTGTTCTTCTTCCGACATGTGGCTGTCCTGCGGCACCTGGTCTGATTCCACTTGCGGCATCTGAATCCTCTGCACGTGGATCCTCACCTCTCTCGGCACCAGCGCCATTTGCAGAGGCAGCCTCGGGATCTGCACCTGTTCTGACGATTGCTCCGAGCTGTGCTCTCTCATTTGGAAGGGCATGAGCCTCTCTTGCGGCATCTGTTCCCTGACGTGGAACTGAACAGGGGTTTGTTGCTCACGCGATTGAGACTCTCCCTGTTGGGTGATTTCCCGGATGCGTTGGATAATTTCAAAAGGTATCTGTTGTTCTTGAGACGCTTGTTCCTTCGATTCTTCTGTCGATTGTTCTCTCATTTGAATCATCTGCTGCTGTCGGGGTACATCTTCTTTGATTTGGAAGTGAAGCTGTTGGGGTTGCTGCCTGGGTGCCTCTTCTCTGATCTGGAAGTGCAATTGTTGCGGCTGTTGGGGCTGCTGCCTAGGAGACTCTTCCTTGAACTGTAACTGAAGTTGTTGAGGTTGAGGTTGTTGTCTCGGCATCTCCTCTCTAAATTGGAAGTGAAGTTGTTGAGGTTGAGGTTGCTGTCTCGGCATCTCCTCTCTAAATTGGAAGTGAAGTTGTTGGGGTTGAGGTTGTTGTCTCGGCATCTCCTCTCTAAATTGGAAGTGTAGTTGTTGTGGCTGGGGTTCTTGTTCTCTCATCTGTTGAGGAGGTGGCATTTGTTCTCTCATTTGGAATGGCGTCTGTTGAGGTAGCAGTACCTGTTCCCTAATTTGGAACAGCATCTGTTGTGGTGGAGACATCTGCTCCTTGATTTGGAAATGGAGTTGCTGGGGTTGTTGAGGAGAGAACTGCGGAGGGTGACGAGCGAAGAACTGAGGAGGGAATGCGCGCTGCTGAGGCATCTCCTGTTGTTGAGATTGGTATTCTTGCGGAGCTTGAGGAGCTGGAGCCTGAAACAAAATGAAAAAATGTTTACTTACATATGTAGTGTTTCTAATTGTTTTTACAGATTTTTGAGTGTTGAGATTTACTTGAGATTGATAAAAAAGTAACAAAATAATACAGATTGACAGAAATAATCGATACGTACGTACCAACGTAGATGCCTACAATTATTTACAAACACAATCTTAAATTACAAACATTTATTCATATTAATTGTTGCTAAAGAGATTCAAACTCAGCCAACTGACGAACTAAACATCAATAGGCATGTAACTAACGTTTGACATGAAATAAGATTTAGTATTTTTTGTTCTTGTCTCCGATGAATCTTATGGTAGCACGATTCCTGTCGTAGAAACTGTCTCGGGTAGAAAATTCCATAAAAATCTTATACGTGTTTATTTCTTTAGCTATTCTGAATTATTTGAATACCAGACTAATAGCAGCTGCAGGCCTGTGTCATGGCACCGCAACCGAAGAATCCTGAGTAGCGAAAGAACAACGATAAAAAATTGTAAATTCTATTTAAACCACTAAATTCCAAACAATTTAAATTCAAGTACATTTCCTTGTGAAAATCTAAGCCTGAGAAAGTTCCTGACGTAATTATCTGCGTGTGCAGAGGCAATGAGAAACATTCTACCGTCGTTGTTCCAGTGAACCAGGTGTACTCCATGTCGCTGGAAAACTGGTGTTTTTGCTCCAACAAACATTATAACATTGCATAATTGGAATGGTTACATGGCAATCTGTGAGATTTATATTTTTACGCGACATTTTTCATTGGAATCGCATTAATTATCCACACTAATATATATCTCATTTAGATATGAAACATTACGTCGATAGTCTTTAAATAAATTATATCGATAAACTGTCAATGCTCTTCCCAAAGATTTAAAGATGGTGTTAAATTGAAAAAAAAAAAAAACTATCTACACTACCAAAGAAATAATATATATTTTAAAAAAATGATTAATATGTTTATTGTGAGGTTGCTAATTCAAAACATAGTTCTGTGGTATTTTTAATACAAATTAAATTATTAAGGAGAACACATTATTATTGTGAAGTTGCTTTTCTGTGATATTTTAATATGAATTAAATGTATCAATGAGGAATATATTTACAGATAAACTCTATTTATAAACGTTATCGATTGCTGTAATGAAATGGTAACACGTTTCCCCGGATAGGAAGAGGTCCAGGTTCGAATCCCGGTAACAACCAAATACGTTATATTTTCGATAAATAGATTTTTCTGTAAATCTTTCTGATTTCTGAATTTTTTTGGTCAATTATTATTTTTCATCGTATGCTCAATGCTGATAGAGTTTCATGCAGGCTTCTGCCTAGTCCGCCATGCCGTGTATTTGTGAAATAAATAAACAAATAAAAAAACTATGAATTCAGTCATCTAAACATTTTATCATGTGATGCCGACCGATTTCAGAGTGTCCTCGCATTCGTTAAGGTGGTGGTGAAATTTTTTAAAAAGACATTTAAAATTCTGCACTGCGAAACCGAATTTCTGAATTAATTTTAGAAACAGAGCTACAACACATGCAGCCATCGCTGCAACAGTGAAGTGCGTAGTCTGAACTAAACGCCACTGGTGATCAGTACAATAATATATTTGAGGATGTAAAGATTCATTCACAAACTATCAATGACAAGAATATTAAGTCGACAGCTCGTTTATAAAAAGAAAAATTAACATGTCTATACCGTTTTGGATCTCTGCGCGACGTAGGTTAGTGTTTCTCAAACAGTGTGCAGCGAGTGTCGATAAACCCACACCCATTTCAACAATCCACGGATACGCTGCTAGATACTAATAACAATTTATTTTCTACACTAATGCTGTACTCTAACGCCAACTTGCCGCGAACTACGCGACAATCGATCAGCAAACTGGCCGATTTAATTCACAATTCATTTGTTTATATTTTATACATCCGCCTTGCCTGTACTCTACCGTCGAATTGCCGCGAACTACAAACTGGCCGATTTTATACACAATAAATTAGTTTATATTTTCTATGCTTTTTCTGTTATTACTCTAATGCTAAACTGAGCGACAAACTGGTAGATCTGATACACAATTAATTTATTTCTATTGTCTCTACTCTACCGCCGAATTGCCGCAAAATGCGCAAGTCATGAATGAGATGAAAATTTTGTCAGTGATATGGGGTTGACATAGTTTGTGAATCGCACTTTGTTTATAGGTTGGTTGCGTCGTGTCTAATTATTATCATGTCGATCCTCGGTGTACCATGGGAGAGAGTCAAGAAGATTGAAGAACACTGATGGTATTGTCGTTTCTTTGAGCAGCCACCGCCATCGAGATGGCAGGCAGACCACCGGACAATTCTCACACTTAAACAAACACAGTCTGCTGAATATTGTGGTAGCCAACGTCCTCGACTCTCAGACTGCTTAATTCAAAGCAAACACAGCTTTGTGTTCTGATATGGTCTGACGAAGAACGTGAATATATTTTATATTAACATAATAGTATATAAAAACTCATTCAATATGTCGTCTTATTATGCTATGATGCGTGATGCATAATAAGTAGCTGAAATGAATTATTGTCTATGGAACACGCTGTATAAAATGGTGATGGGTACCAATTTAATTTTCAATATACATACTCTTATAAGATAACAGAATTACCATTATGTCTATTGACATATTTTAAATATTACGTATTCAATAATAAAAATATGTTTTAAATTGTTTCTATATTTAACTTTGTTTAGACCACTGTGAGATATATTTATACGTCAACCGGTTTCGATACTAACGTATCTTCGTCAGGACTGGCGAGAACGCTAATCCTGACATTAATGTCTAACCACAAAGTTACCGTTTTTCTGGATCAAAAAAAATATTCGTAAAATCATTAAATAAATAAAATGTACTTCTTTAAAATTTTCAAAATTACTTTTTAGCCTCACTTTATATAAATAATTAAATAAAATACTTTGTTTAAACTAATATTTATGGATTATTCTACATGTTTCGATACTTGTGGTATCTCCTTCAGGAAACAATGGATACTAAAGTTAAAAAATACAAGCATAGATAAAAACAAAACTATAATGTGGTGTATAAAATAGGAACTAATATGAAAACAAATTTCAAAGGTGACTATTTGCAAAGAGGATTTGGTTATTTATAATATTTAGCTTGGTGTTAACACTTTTACTTATTTCTAAAATTTCAAATTTATCTAACTGTAAACCCCTAGTATTTGTATGTTTAATTTCTAAACCCTTGTTAATATCAAAAGAACGGTTTGTTTCCGAAAGGTGATTGGAAAATTCTGCATAGTTGTTATTTAGGCACCCCAAGTTAATCCAAAAACAGCAATTTATTATTATTAACATTATTTTTAATATTATTAAATAGTAAGTTATAAAATTAAATATAAATAATAATGTATGTTAAAAATATAAATCAATTCGGTTTAGATATAAATCGATCTAAAACAAAAAATACTGGCTGTGGATTCTAATAATGCATCACAACATACATAACGTAGGCAGAAAATTTCAAGACGCATACAACTAGCTGAAGTTGCTATGAACCAAATGTAGAGACTATGCAAAGACAGTGACATCAAGCTAGCAACTAAAATTATATTGATAAAAATGATTTTACAATTATATCTTTCTAAATAATACATTTAATAACATAACATCTTCATTCATAACTCTACCCATTAGTAATGAGCTCAAAATAACGAACCGTGAGTCAATCACTGATATATATGAGTCACACTCACTATCAGTGACCTAATATCTGGGAATATCGTGATTCGTGATTATTTATTATATTTGGTTGTGAACCGTTATTCGACACGTGAGTAAATCAAACGAAGTACTCATGAAATAATGACATTATAATTTGTTATAAGCGCCATCTAGTGTATTCTGCCAAAACGTTTAACGCATTTTACTTGAAATGCTGAGAATTCGACCCGAAAAATAATATCACTTTTTTTAAAGGTTTTTATTTTCTTTGTGATGATATTAAATTATAAACGCTAACTGTGAACAGTCACTGTTTTCAATCACTAATATTATCGAGTATCAATCACAATCACACCAATGAATCAAGAGTAGCATTTTTATTCATCACTACTATCCGTCCAGCTTATTTTAAGCGTTCTTCTGTAGATCCACATCTCAATTGCTTCAAATCGCCTTATCATTTCTTCGGTTAGTGTCAATGCATCCATTCCATAAAATAAAATCGAGAACACATAACATCTGACCATTCTCATTCGTAATCTGAGGTTGAGATCATGACTGCAGAACATGCGGATAAAGGTTGCACGAGCTTGCTCAATGCGGCATTTGATCCCATCTTTAATAAGTTCTTGAGTAGCTTTTTGAAGAGCTTCATTGAATATTTTTTCGGAATATAAATCTATTAGAGAAGTGCCGAAACGTTTCCAAGATATATTTTATTTAATAGCTAGTAAGTATGATTTCAAACTAAAATAGTTAATTATATATTTTTTAATTAATTTTTAAACTCTAAGCATTTAAATTGTTGTGTATCTAGATGTCGTATATCTAAACTGTCACGGTGTATGAACCAGTGCCTTCCGCATAGCTGGCCTGCAGATCATTGAAACATAAAAGTAGTTGGAACAAAGTTATCTTGTCGATCTGATAGCGTTTTAAAATTGTAAAGGTCACGAACAATTCGCACGCTCAACAGCCTTAAAATAAACAATCGAAAAATTCAAATGAGGTTACTGAAGTTTGAGAAAAATATAATAAATTATTCATAGACTGTTATTTCGCTTGATATTTGTACATTTATCTCCCTAGGAAGATTTCATGTGAATACCTTTAGACTAATAATATTATTATGAAGTCAAAAGTCAAAAAGAAAGGAGTTGACAGGGTCTTATTTAAATATTGCCAACAACATGATTACGAACGAGACAACAGAAGAAATCGTCATACCACAATATAACTGCTGTATCTTCAGGACGTATCTGAACACAAAATTCCTTTTTCCATACAGGTGTGTTCGTCCACTCTACATCGCACCGGCAATGCTACACTCGGCAGCTGGATTGACCTCAGACGTCATAATTTTCATCACCGAGTTCTTTCTGTCTTACATTTCGGATATCAAGGAGAATTTTGATGAAGAAGAAGAAATGAACCAGATAATATAACTGTCGTATCTTCAAAACATATCTGAACACAATTTTTTTCCATCCAGGTAGGATCGTCCACTCTATATCACACCGACGACGCTACTCATAGCAGATGGATAGGGCAGATAATTTTCATAACTCATAATTTTCATCAATGAACTCACTGACCTGACATTTCAGATATCATAGGAAATTTGACATAGTTTTCATTGTTTCATCTAAATTTTAATATAATATTGATTTGGTATTGGTAATAGCGTCCTATAAATGTATTTCGCTAACTACAACAATTTCGATATTTCAAATATTAAAATAAATGATTTAATATTTTCGATATCAAATGTGGCATCAATTCGCTTCCTTTCGGGACATCATATGTTAGATCAACAGATCTGTACGATGAATATCAGTAAAGGATAGCTGTACAATAAATATATTATCATGGCTGTATTTTTGTCAAGCCCGAGCGTCAGAATGAAGCAAAGCAATGACTAAAAAAAGAAAAATACCAATGAGTATAAAAAAAAAACAATTAATTCGACTGAAAGAAAAGGAAAAATTAAATTTTGTTTTTGTGATATCCTGTGGAACCTTTTTTAAGTAAAATATTTTCTGATATCTTATAGGTAGATAAAAATAAAGTTATTTTCGTTACCCTCAATATTTAAAACTAGCTTTTTTACCTTGATGGTCAGATAAAATCGGACAATTTATTGGAAAAAATTATAATAACAAAATAAATTGTTGTAATGTGCTCAAAACTGAATCGTGGTGCTTCTACATCGTGAACTGCTTGCCTTCACTATAAGCGATTCTGGATCTTATTTAGTGTTACGAGCAGCAAGTCTCCGGTCAACCCCGGACATGGTGTATCCATCTTGAAGGTCGACCTCTTGCGTTTCATCTATGCACATTCCTGATTACCAATTTCTCCAGACAATCTCCATCTATTCTAAAGGTGTATCAATAAATGTATTGTGGGCTATATAATAAAGTAATACCATTAAAAGTCATAAATCAATCATTTTAGAATGAAAAAATTATGTATTTATATACTATAGTATTGTAAAGTGTACTCTTTTCGATCAAAACTAAGTGTAAAATTCCATACATTAAAGTTAAATTTCCGCTTCAAGAATATAATCAAAAGTAAGATATTCCTCTGCCTAAACAAGTTCAAATACAACCATTAATAATCTTATCACATGACAGTAAGCAATTGCGTGTAATAACAGATGTAATCACGGAACAAATACACAACTTGAGATAAAACACACATTTGGAATGAGTTAATTGACATCTGTATTCATTTTAAAGTCATTATACCGTGTATTTTTAATTACGTGCCTCGCGGATTAATCTGCGTCGTATATTTCTGTGCCTCTCAGATTAATCTAATATATGTACATAATAATATGCACATGTATATCTATTATTGAAACAGACATACTAAAATATAATGTTCAATATTTCAATGAACATTATATCATTAATTATATATTCATGCATACTAACAATCTCAAAGATGTAGGCAGTAATGATTGTATGTGTTACATTCCTGTTTTGATACGTCTTTCACTTTTTTTACACCCACTCACCATTTTACACACGTTCGTGTATTTTTAAGGCTTCTGTCATTATTCCCCTTTAAAATCGGCCAAAAATATTCAGTGTCATCTTCATCAGATCCGACTATCTAGTCGGCGATTTTCCCTCGACTCTGCTACCAATATCAACAGTCTTGCCATTGCATTGTGTATGTCTTGTGATATGCCTATTTCAGTTTGCACTGTTGTATTGTTCCACAGGGAAGCATTCTAGGCCCTATATTATTTCTAGTATATATTAACAACTTTTGTAATACGACCCTAAACAATGGAAAAATAATCACTTTCGCGGATAACACCGTGCTTTGCTTTGAGGGTAATTCTTGGGAAGGGGTCAATAATCGTGCACAGAATAGTCTGAACAAGGCGATAAAATGGTTTGACACGAACCTCCTATCACTTAACACAAAAAAATCAAAATATGTATGTTTCTGTATCAACGAAAGAACAACACCACATCAAAGTCCTATACTCGTCGTTCATGACTGCAAAGCAAACAAGAACACGGCTTCCTCATGTCAATGTGAAAAATTGACACGAGTCAAAATTATTCGACATCTGTAAGTACTGATCGATGATCATTTTAACCTGGAAAGAACACATATCGAACCTAGCTAAACGCATAAAAAAACTAATTTACATTTTTAAAGGAATACGATGTATAGTTACATATATATACTCTTAGGAAGATATACATAAAAAATCAATTTTATCGAAAAATATTGTTGGTGCCACCGGGATTCGAAATAGGATCTCTTTCCAATCCGGATAACGTACATTAATCGATTATACTCGTACTATGCTAACACAGTGGATTGACGATAAATTTTCGAACTCATACGTTACACTTTTCAAATTAATACATCTATCGTTCTATTAATTGAAAACCATCTTTATTTTTACGGAATCTCAAATGCCTTTGAAGAATCCGATAGAAGACGCCAGAATTAATAATTTATTTTTATTAAATTTTACACATTGATGCAACTTATATATTAATAAGGAGAACACATTCTTATTGTGAAGTTGTAATTATTCAGAACAGACGGTCTGTGATACAGACTTATGTTCTGAATGATGTTTTTCCTAATTAATTGCGATACCCATTTCACTGCTATAATCCTTCCCAAATTGATTATTACCGACTAATGCACTATCAGGCATTCTTTAAATGATTTAAATTATAACGTAATTTACCATTCTCGCGACAAACGTACCACCTTCAGATTATAATACCTAGTTTCAACGCTCCAGCCTATTTGTATCTTGGTTAAATGCTGCGTTATCCTAACCTAGTTATTTTTCTTGCAGATTATAGATATTCAAATTCTTGCCAGTAAGAATATTTGAAAATTTAATTTATAAAACTACAGATATTTACTTTTTTTCTTATTTAATGACTTCTTTGAAATGGCTACTGGATGAATGTAAACAGATAATAAATAATATTTTGCTGCATTTGGCAGAATACTCTGCACATAATGTACGATGATAGAATGAGATCCAATATTATGTATTTAGAGAATTATTGTATATCTTCGTCAACCAATTCATCCCCAGTAATCTATAGCTTCAAAATGCCTTTTTAAATAACATTTATTTAACTATAAAACTACCGACCGATATTATATATTTGTTTATACATTTTTTGTAAGAAAACTGTGACTGCCAGGGGTGTTACATTAACTATTAAATACTATTATTTACATGTAATTTAGTTTTTGTAAATATTTTATTATTATGCCAATGTAAGACGACTATCCTAAGACAAGCACCGCTTAGTGAGACAAATGAACAACCATTTATAATCTTAATAAAAAATAACCAATGAATATAGATTTGGCTCCCAAAAAAACCAAACGTTTGTTGCAAATTTTTTTTACTACGAATTATTTTACAACGTTGTATTTCAATGCCATCAAACTGCACGACAACATACATCATCGCTCTAAATATAGGTATAAGACAAGTACATAATATATAATATCAGGTTCTTCAAGCATAGAAAACATGTATAATAAGATCGTGATTTACTCTTCCTCTTCTTTTATAAAAAAATATACACTATATAAATTATATAGGTACGTAATCCAAAATACAAAAGAAAAATGTCTTTTACAGCCTTGAATATAACGACACTACACACTTAAACTATTGATTGATTACATTTTAAACTCTGCAAAGTACAAGACTTACGACGAGTGAAGTTGCAATTTCAGACCAAGTTATAGACTTTAGACTATAGAAGTTTAGACCAAGACTAGTGAAGTTGCAATTTTAGACCAAGTTTGCAATTATATAATATTCAAAACAAATTATTGAAGCGACCAAAATAATAAATGTTTACATTGAACATTAAAAATACGTGATACGTATCCGGAACTATTTCTTGACTGGGACTACGTTACTAATACACCACGTTAATCATTCGAGATTTTTTTAAATGGGACATCTATTATTATATAACTTTGATATTATTTCTGTATATCTTTCTAATTGATTATATTTATATTCTATTGATATAATTTGTTTTAAATTAATTTTTATTCGAGAGTTTACGATTTTTCAGAACATACCTGATATCTAGTTTCGTAATAATTTAAACAAATTTAAATAAATTAATAGAAAAAATATGGTAATCATCGGAACTTAAACCTTGAACTTTCTTTTGCCGTTAGAGAACTAGAATAGTAGATGTATCAACTGGAAATATTACAGAATATAAGTTCAAAATTTGTCTAAAATGTATTCGATTGATATAGCGAAAGTGGAGAACGCGCTTTCTAGGATAGGAAGTGGTCCAGGTTCGAATTCCAGTAGCAACTAAATATTTTTTCGATAGATAATTTTTTTCTGTATATCTTTGTAATTGATTAATTTAATTTGTATTATATACTTATTTACGTAACATAGTCTTGTTATATTTGTAACTAAATTTTAATAGCATTAAAACGTAACTAAAATTTGCATCGAATTATTCAAATATTAGTTTTACACTTCTTATTTTTATTTTGTGTTATTAAATTATAAAAAAAAAAATGTATTTGAAATAAGGATCATCAGGAGAATTTTCGTGGTGTGTGACATAGGCATTACAACCGTAAACTGTACGACCTGTTGATGAGCTGAAAGTAACAAAATTAATATATGGCATTAGTCCGAATATAACGCGATCTTAAGAAAAAAATAAATCTCATATATTTTTGGATATCAAAGTGCGACTAAATATAAATGTAATTATATGTAAAAAAAAAAAAAAAAAAAGGGATCAATATGATATTTAGGGAAAAGGCCTGGGTGGCGAAAATATACGAATGATACACAACTTCTGAAATGACTACTCAGACCAATAACAATATAAATTAATGGCGCTAGGAACGACACAGATTATCGATCATCTAGTCATAAACGCAAAAATTCCAAAATGACGCACGCGCGTCTCGGGAATTCGCTACGGTTTTTGACGCGGGTATACACGCGGGTCATAAAATAATATTACGCAAATACACTGTTGCAACTTTCCTTTCCAAAGTGCTTCATCACCGTCGGACGGCTGCGAATACGCCATTGAATGTGCAAGGCCGCGATGAGTCTAATATTCCAAGAGCCTAATGCAGGCGGAGTTTTTGGCATCGTCAGACATAATGTTTCAGTGTTAGGAAAACAAGTGAGTAATCCCCGATCTCGGATTATCGATTGCACTTTCAATTGAATCGATTTCTCAATTTCTTCGGGTTTTTCTACCGCCTTCGTCACGTTTGTGTATATTCAGCATTTAGAAAAGTGATAGCGATCTAAAAATGGGTGTATCTGACACTGATGCACACCTTAGAAATGCCAAAAACAGAATATCAAATTTTTTACAGTATATTTAATTCTCTTAACCATAGAATAGTACGTTTCATAACATGTCATATCCCCGATTGTTTTATATACTTCTACGTTGTACCTAGTATTATCATTCAGGGTCTACAATAATCTGTCGATAGCCTGTATACGTAAAAATAAAAACAAAATAAAAGTGGGGATTTGATTATCGAACTGTCTAACTTAAAATTGTTATAAAACAAATTTAATTAATTAATTAATTAAAAAATATACAGAAAAAATACTTGATTGTTACCGGGATACGAACCCGGTAACAAAACATGGCGAAATGGTAAGACTTTTGCTATATATCTTTCAAAATTATTTATTTAATATGTTTTAAAAATGTCACAGAACTATGTTCTGAAATTGCAACTACACAACAAAAATGTGTTTGAAAAATAAAATTGTTTTATTTGATGTCAATAAATTTATTATGCAGCAATGCAAATATCTTATATCATCGATCTTGCAAACCTTTTGGTAAAATTCGCAAACTTTTCGATATTTTTGGTTGTAATCAAGTTGCCAAGTGATACCGTCATTCATAGTCTAATCAGATCCTATTCCAAATACACCGGTGTTTGTTCAAATGAAAATATTACTAGAATCAGTGAAAAAAGAATGAGTCGCCGAAAATTTAATAACCTCAATCGTCACAATCCATTTTACGCTCGGCAAATAAATCAATTAGCAAAATTGTCGCATGTGTCGGAAGTGAAAACCCTCAAGTATACGAAAAACAACAATAACATCCACGTCGAGTTACAGAATGGTACAGTCTTTGTGCTGGATCTATCATTTTTTAAAACTCCATGTTTCGAATGGGTCACCATTTACAAATCTTAAACGAAATTTCATCGTTAATTATAATGTGAAAATAAGCAGAACGTTAATGATGACATTTCGGAAGAAATAATTAAAAATTGCTATGAATCAACCTATGAGAATATGAAATGTCTTTCAAACGTTCATTTATGCAGCAAAGACTTGGACAGTCCACAACGGCGGTGCCTTTGAAATTTACTGTTGATGAAGAACACTTTTCACTTTAAATCTCCCCCACCTCATTTAGTTGATTGTCTATCTTCTAATTTAAATTTTAGTTTATTACTGACGATGACGCAGTAAGCGTCGAAAACGTTAATAATGAAATTTTTTAAATATATGTATTTTTAATGTTATGTATCTAGTATGTACAACGACGCAAGAATGCCTTAATCCGACAACAAAGGGCAAGTAAATGAAAATGATTTTTTTAAATATAATAGATGGGTTGTGTCTGACTGGAGAAACCTGGGACCATGACTTGTAGAAGTGCATTACGAGTCGTATCTCATATAATTGAGGTCACTTACACTTACACGTCAGTACATGAAAAACATAAAAATAGTAAAATAGATTTAAATAGATGGCCGAGAAATGCATGCATGAGCCAGTCGTTAAAGTGGAGCAGACGCAGAAACAATAAAAAGCAAAAGACCTGGCATAAAAAAGGTATCGATGCAGTGAGCTACAGCGACAAGAAAAAACGGAATGTTCACATGTTCGAAAATAAAAATGTGCCCTTTCACGTCGGGGTAAATAGGTATAAACCTAAGCGGTACCAGTCTAAAAATTATAATTAAAAATATATACATACCCACACAAAGAACAACGCTAAGTAACTGTCAACAAAGGGTACGATATACAAGAGAATTAGATATTTTAAGAGATATTTAAGCATTTATGGATAACAACAAAAAATGAACATTAAATAAATATATTTAAAAAATACTAACCTAAAACCATTCAACCGAAAAAAGAAAAAAATTGTGCAATCAACAAATAAAATA
The DNA here is from genome assembly GCA_022840565.1 of Eubasilissa regina. Taxonomy (NCBI): domain Eukaryota; kingdom Metazoa; phylum Arthropoda; class Insecta; order Trichoptera; family Phryganeidae; genus Eubasilissa; species Eubasilissa regina. Next base: position 29,271,722 of record JAINEB010000006.1, on the reverse strand, counting down.
TTTCAAAATTTTCGTAATTAACTTTTAACAAAATATTTAACTTCATGAAAAATGAATTAATTAATAAAATAAAACACAACGCTGTTTACTTTATATTACACTTTAATTAAAGTGTTTTATACGCTTAATACGTCATCTTCCGTAATAAACTAAATCTTAAAACTATAAACTAGGGCGTAATGAGAGCGGTGTTGGGAAGAGAGAGGGGGGATTTCGGTGAAAAGTAAAAGTGGTTGTGGGTGGGGCTAATATGGACAAGACAGGAGATGTAATAGGAGGTGTTTGTATGTTAAGTACATTTTTATCGTTAATATTAATCTCTTTACTTTCTAGAATATCTAATTTTCTCCCTTTTTTGCATATATATAGTACTTCTACGTTATCATGAGCGAAACGATGACCTTCTGATCTTGTATGGTCTGCCATCTCTGAGTCGATGCTGAAGTTCTTTATCCCTTTTAGGTGTTCTTCTATTTGTATGTGTATTTTCCTTCCAGTTTGTCCAATATAAGATGATTGACAGTTCTTACAATTAATCTTATATACTCCACTGTTATCCAGCGAATCTATTCTAGTTTTATTAATTAATATATATGTTCTAATGCTATTGTTTAAAAGTCTGGTTTGAACTTTTTTCTTTACATTATTTAAGCAGGTCTATACATAAAATTTTCCAATGCATTATTTTTTATTACAAATGCGCATTTTATTCTATATATTGCTCATTTAAATTGTATTCGTTAACAAATAATATTTTTAAATGTGATAAATGGCATTAATTTTTTTTCATTCTTCTCAGTGAACTGCGCACATAAAACATACACACACACACACATGCAATATTGATGCGTAACCGTGAGATTACTAATTGCACTCGGCCAATATTTTTTAACATTCCTTAGACGATCTAAGTAACCGACGATAGGTATAATGTTCAACAAAATTTTCTACCACATTATCCATCAGGCAATTATATTAGGTGCCTTCGTACGTTAAAAAGCAAATAATTGTCCGAGCACACAAAATTCGAAAACTCCGAACAAATAATGACTAGCTCCCGTTTTTGCCGGCGAAATTAATAACTGACTGCCCCCCCAAACTTGGCTCTTTGCCTCCGCCGTCGTCTTTTGGCTCCAAAGCAGTTTTTGCTCCCATGCTCGCCAATTTTTTCTCATCTCTAAATCCAGAGGCAGACCGCTCTGTATGATGATGTTCACATTAATCATTTACTGAATCCCGTATTTTTTCCAAAACAGGTTAGACTATAAATCATCTATGATAGTTACTGCGCTAGCTATTGGTACGACCGCAGTATTAATCCTCGAATTTGGGGATGTTATTAAAAGGTATGTTTAAAGTCATTAATAACTATCTAAAAAATTGCGTTAGAAAAAACTATCCACTTTAACGTGTGAGAAAAATTAGTCCAGCTGATATATCCAATACCGTAGTTTATTAATTTGAAAAGTTTCATTAATAATCCATTTTAAATACTATATTTAATGCGGTGCTGTATAAGGATGTAAAAATTAAACAAATCAAAACGTTATAAAGGTGAAATGTTAGAAATCATAAAAGAACAAAAGGACACTAAGTAATACTATTGAAAACAGAAGTGAATCGAACAAACAAGAAAGACGACAAAGATGAAGACATAAAACCTATTTTTCAATATTATTTATTATCAAACAGAAGTAATTTGTATAACCTAACTTAAAATAAAATAAAAATGTTTTATTATTTCAAACATACGTTCATCACGTTTGATGGTTATCGACGTACTGCGGCGTTTGCCTGTTTGCGGGTTGTCGACTGGCGCGACGCCTATCATTATAAACTATAATAGTGTAATTAAATGTAACTTGTACAACTGGGCTCGTAATTATTTGTATTTATCAATACATTATTAATTATCTAACACAGTAATGATATTGCGTTCACAATTATGTGATTTGTAATTATAGGGATTTTTCTGTATAACTATTGTAATCTGATTAAGGATAAAGACGGCAATAATAACGTTTATGCAATCTTATTACATGTATGTACAACTAAGCCGACAAGGCAGTTGTAGACATACGATACCTTAATCTGCAAATCAGCTAACTCCACCCATGGTCAAAAAAACATTATTTTCCTCTTTCATTGTTCTATGGTACACTAAAACCCAAAAATTCCCATCAATTTTAAAACACGTATTTTAAAATAATAAATAAGTACTACGTGCTGAAAAACCATAGATTGATTCTTACAAAAACCTTAAATGTTTACCTGACACACGTGTTGATGGCACCAGAAATAGAGGGCTCACAAGGAAATCACAATCACTATATTTTCATGGAAAATCAGCTAACTCCAATAATATTTTGCAATATTCCCTATAAGTTCGAAATAAATCAAAATTTCTTAGCTACCCTATTTATGCATAAACAAACTACCAAAGTGTGTTTTGTAATTTTCGTAATCCATTTAATTACAAAATTAAACTGTTTTTTGTTGCTCCTGAACATTTTAGAAAAATGGAGTTAGCTGCTTCTCAGATCAATGTGTCGTACAGTTATATACATTTGATGTATAACTTCAGTTAAAATATAACATCCACTCTGTTAAAACACACACGCAAATACAAAAAAGAAGGTTTAGATTGCAGAATTTAGATAGATATTAATACGATAAGATGTATATGTGAACGTAGTGAAGGCACTCGACATTAAAGAAAAAAATCTAGCCAGCAACACCTGCAGAACTATAATTGATAAGTCGCAGGCATCAGAGTCGCGGTGACGCAAATTGGATCGCTAAATAGTCGGCTGAACCTTGGACCATTTGTAGTAACATACGTACCAATTCAATTTAAACTACATTATTATATTTTTATTTCTTTTTCTAGTATTAATATTCTAATATAATAAATAACCCGTTGAGATAAATCTCACTATAGAGTGCATAAATTGAAATTTTGATAAAGGAGTTATCGATTACACCTGACTGCATCCCTCGAAATAGTATGTAGTGACAAAATAACTCAATACAAATTTAGCTTATTGAAAATTTTTTTTAAATCATGTTGACATGTCAATTTATGAGTTTGATATACGATATCCGAGACGCTATAAAACTATACAAACAAAATGCGTTAATTAACTGACACTTATTCTATTTTAACTGCTGCAACGGAGATTCAAATTCACCCAACGGACGAACGTAACATCAACGGTCAATGAACTGACATTTGACGATTGATGTTCAATAGATGTGAAGTAAATTGTCTCTAAAGAATCTCATAGAGCATCATAATTCTTGTCTCGTAGATTATCTTAAAACGAAAAATTTAACCGTTTTCACTTTGTTCATTGCTGGGACATAAATATTCCCCGCGCAGTGATGACTCGGAATCAACTCTTAGAAATTGAACATCCGGCAGCCACCAAAATTTAACACCACGTTGTGTCATTATTTTGTACATGCTCTGATAATTGTGTGAACGTGGAACACCTTCTAACGGATTTGACTCAATGTATTTATGACTTAATGACCGATTTCCGACTGCTACTCCAAAAATAGGGCCCCAGAGACATGTGTTCAGTATCTATCTAGATTAATAAATTGATATCAATACATATGTATTTAATTTGAATTTAATGAATCGTAATTACTTTAAAATTGATTGGGAAATCTGTGTTTTTTTTCCAATAGACTGAATTTACAACCTAACAGCATCTCTCGCAAGAGAGCGAGCAAAACACACACCGTGATGATTGATAGATCGCGTATATGAGAAGGTGTATAAAAGTGAACAGAGCATAATTCAAGTACCGAGACATAAGAGTGTGGCGTTCTATCATATGTGCCTATATTTGCGGGAAAACGGAAAATTAATAAGTTATTTCATTTATCATTCACCATATATATTATTATTAAGGAGAAAATGGTAATAAATATGTATGATATAAGTTTTGATGGCATCATATATTGGAAAATGGTATTTTTAGACATCTTAACAGCCGACGAGCTTGTATGAGAAGATGTGTGAATTTGGATGAGGCAAGAGTCATGTCTCAGCACTACAAGGTGTGATGCTCTATCCTCTCTGCCTTACCCTTGCGAAATAATAACTTGATATTTATTTAGTTAGTTATATAATTATAAAAATGTACACAATGTTTGCCCTGAAGCAGGTGTTCACTTTGTATGACGGTCATGACGTTACAATGAAGTTGTATTATATTTAATTGTATGCTGTAATTATATGAAGATGTAAATAAAATAGACAATTTCATTACAAAAAAAGAACAAAAAAAAAGTACGATTTTTTTTTCATCTTAAATTGTAGATTTTAAGTTTTTAAATTATCAAGATATTAGGACGTATGAAAAATAACGTAGTTTCAAGTGAGGTTTCTAAGATATGCCACGAATTTATTAACTTTTTATATTATGTTATTTTGTTAAATTTGAATGTGTATACCTACTGTTAAGGGTTAAAAAATATATATATTTATGTTCCTTTGACGTGAAAAAATCCAAACTGACAGAGAAGAAGGAGTAACGAGTGATAAGTACCGAGATAAGAGATATCCTTTCTTCTACTTATACACAAATCTCAATTAATGTGGCTTGGACACGTCTTAGGTGGAGACGTTTGGAGGGTGGCCCCATACTAAGTTGGGATAAAGCAATTATACTGTATGGAATACTGTCTTCTGATTAAAGGGATTAAGGACTTTCTCACTAAAGAACACAACCTTCGTAATATAGACAAATAACAGTTGAAATTAATTATTACTTTAATGATTTACCTTTAATTACTTACTTACCATCACGCCGTTTCCTCCCGGGGATAGGCAGAGAGGATAGAGCGCCACACTCTTCTCTCCTGACACTCAATTCTCTCCTCATCCACATTCATACATCTTCTTATTCAAGCTCGACGATTATTGATTATTGACGATGATTGGTCGTGCCAAGTCTTTCGCGGACGTCCTCTACTTCTGGTACCATCAACACTTGCGTTATATATATTTCTTACCATTTTCTCCTCATTCATCCGTTCCATATGACCAAACCACCTAATGCTTTCTTAATCTCACTCGCTATACTAAGATCAGCTTTACATTAGTTCCTTATTTATTCATTATTTACTCTGTCATAAATAAATTTGACATGTATACGCCTAAGTGATCTCATTTCCACTACTTTCAGTCTACTTTTGTTCCTCTTCTACCAGCTCCAGGCCACACTTCCATATACATCAGTGTCGATACTAGAACTCCGTTGTGAACCGCTAGTCTTGCCTAAGTTGACAAGTTCCCATTAGCTATAATTCCATTCAAAGCGCCCTTAACTTTATTCCCTGCAGTCACCCTCCTTCCAATATCTTTATCTGTCTTTCCGTTTCTATTGAACATACTTCCGAAATATACAAACTCATCTACTTGTTCCAAACACTCATTACCTACAAGTATTTTGCACGTTGTCTTGCTTTCCTCTTCCTCGAATACCACTACTTTCGACTTGTTGATATTCACAATAAGGTCGCTTTCCTTGCGTACATCGTACATTCTACTCACTAGATTCTGTAATTCTCGTTTATTATTCGCCATTAATACTGCATCATCGGCGTACTTTACGGCGAAATAAAAAAAAATTGTAGAATGAGACAAACAAATGGGAAAAAAAAAAAGATTTATTTAATACGTTTGAATAGGTTATATAAGTAACATATATTTACTTTAAAAACTATTGTCAGTTTTAATTTATAATTTGACTCCACTCCTGATCTAAAACCACATCCATCAGCGGAGGCAGTCGCTCCCAGACTGCTAAACAATTCAGCCAAGATTTATGGATTTCTTTTCGGCGTCCATTCAATTGTTCGTGCGTCCATATTATGTGAAATAAATCAAAAGAGTCACCTTTTTTATTTATATATTATTAATAACATAAATGACCTCCAATTGTTGTGTAAATATTAATAAATGTAGAATATGTACATTACCGTCCTACCAAGGTTGTATATAAATTATATCTGATGTTTATAAACAATGTTCATGTAAATTTATTGTGAATAATTCTAATCCTTTATTTAACATTTTATTAAATTGTTCGTAATTTTTCATGGTGACGTCCGTAACCTTTACAGAATATTAGTAACTTGACAAAAAAACTATTAAACTTACGGAAGGATCAATGTTATACAAAGTTGCTATACAGGTATTATATAATACTTAATTTACTGCAAAATAATTCTAAAATGTAGAAATATACCAATTGATTATGCTAATGAGGCACTACGGTTGTTTTTATTTAAACAAATGTAATAGAATTAGATAATTCACAAAAAATGTATAATCGAAAAATATAGTAACACCGGAACGTTAACCTGGAACTATCTACTGTTGGTAGACCGTTTTACCAAATACGCCACAGTAATATATTTTTATTTTATTTTTACTTTTTTATACATTTTTGTAATTCTTTTTTTATTCCTGTCGATGACTTAAATAACACCACAACAGCACGAGAAAAAAACTGCCTACTTTAACACAGACTTCAGTCTAGCAAAGTAGCCAGGATAACGCTGTACATATCGGAGGCGAAGTCTACTCCATCCCCCATAATAAACTATGGTTATATGTCTTATGTTTATTATGTATTCACCTCTGTCAGAACAAAAATATGTATGTCAGTATATATATATATATATATATATATATATATATATAAATAAATAAATAAATCCTATTAAGTGTCAAGAGAGCGAAATGGAGCTGCATTTAATACCACTATCTCCTAAGTCATACACAAATGAACGGTTGCCCAAAGAACAGTGGAAAGGGCTGTGCTTGGAGCACCTAACGTACACTTTGGCCAGAGAATCAATATAACAGATGATGAATGAATCCTATAAATTAAAGTCTAAATTTTATATATATAAATATATATATATGTTACTTTTCACTGAGGCATCTATTTTTTTCCAATAGGATCTCATATTTTTCAATTTTATTTAAAAATTAACAAAATGTAATATCAAAAACAAACAGTAAAAAATAGACAATAAAATAAACGTGGGTCAATATTAATTTTAAAATCTTTAAGGACTTTATTTATTGATCTTTAAGGACCACGGTACGCAAAATAAAAATTAAATATTACATTCATTTCACAGATTGTGTCGTGGATTCATTCAAATCAGCCGTAACTCTAAATAACGTAATGGTCGGGAGTGAGTATAATTTGTCAATTTCGTTTCATCTCACCCAGCTCGCAATCATCTCGGACCTATACGCTCCTCGATAAGATGCATAAAAAACGATAACACAAAATGCACCCATTGCAAAGAAACAAAACGGCGGCGACCCGCGGCGCGCCCGGTCCAGAATAATTGCCTCCGAGCGGCGCACATCTCATCACCGACCCTGACACCGAGATGAAAAGGAACGAGAGACGAGAACAGAGAAAAAAACAACAATTAACCATTTCGGATTTATAGGCACCCGCGTGCGGCCGCAGACGCCGCCCGGCAGTAATTACACACTCGAATTCGCAGTATAAAAGAAACAAATGCCTCCGCCACCGCTCAGTTGGCTACCGCCGCAACACCAGCACAGCCATGCAGCCGCTCACTCTAGCGATCGCCTGCTGTTTCGTCGTGACGAGCGCGGGGGGACAGGCGGCGCAGCCTCCGCCGGTCCGCTCTCTGGACGCGCAACCAGACACGAAAACAAACAGAGATTTGGCAGCCCCGGGCAGGGGCGAGAGGACCATCGACCTGCTGACCAGAGACGTCAACAAACAGCTCGCCGATGATCCAGACTCGAAATTTAAGTCAGCCATCAAAAGAAAGCACGACGCGAAACATCCTTTCATACTAACAAAAGAAGACCTTGAAAATCAGGAGTCTATAGTCGAAGACAACATTATTGTGGAGTCCAATGTGCTGCGCTTGAGCAGGCCCAGCAAGAGAGTGAACAACGAGCTGGTCAGGTCGAGGAGAGTGAGGAGAGGGTGGAACCTGCAGCACGTGATCGTCCCCGACAACCCCCTGTACCACAGGGTGAGTTCCCGAGATAATGATTATCGTCGCGGCCGTTGAACCGAGGTTCTAAGAACGTCGGAGTTATCGCAAACTAATGGAATCGGTCCAAGTTTTCTTGCTCAATTCATTAACATATTACATTGTGTGATCGCAGTGATACGGGAAATCTAATCAGAATTCATAGCGTTTACCGAGTCATTTAGATATATTATCGCTTCAATGTCACCTGTGTGTGAGGATTTTAAGTGTTCATTGTGTAGTTTATAAATATTGCGTTCATTCCGTGGTTTTCTGTGAACATGGCCTTAGACTAATGTAGGCTAGTTGTGAAAAATGTGTTTTACTTTATTTTTTAGATCATTTTTTATGCCCATCTAAATAATAGTACTTTTGGGATCCTTGACACGTAGCGCCATTAGTGAACGGATATTTCTTAATGTTTTATTTTGTATTTTTACCTCGACAATCTGATCATAGTTCAGATAGTATTCAACGGAATTTAATATTTAATTTTACTAATTGTTTTAGTGTGTATTAGGATAGCTAAAAATAAATCGAGTTAATATGTTTATATCGATCTTAAAAAACAAAACATCTTTCAAAATATATTCAAATAGACAGACGGTTATTCAAGTGCCGTAAATTTAATACAGTAGAATAATTGGGATAGATTAAATTCGAAGCCTCCATTCGCTCAGCACGCGATTCTGTTTTTTTTTCAGGTGTCTATCGTAAAAATGTTATTTTCTGTCAAAGTCCATCGCGTAAGATAACAGTACAATAATTTATTACCAATTGACGTGACGCGAATCCTACTTTCCGAAAACTTGAACAGAAACGACAAACAATAATTTCTTATTTTTTTATAACGGGATACCGTAGACATTGGTTTCGCTTGTCGAGAGCGAGTTCCGAGACCATAATAATATGTATGCAACGGTATGCAAAACGGGTCGATTTTTATTTGTTTTATCAATATAACTGTGCTCCAATATTACCACAATATTGATATAACTGTGCTCCAATATTCCTACAATATTGATATAACTGTGCTCCAATATCATGAAATAAGCATCGCCTATCATACTGTTGCGCAGTATACAATCGTCGGTAATTTTCCACACTCAAGAAAATGCAAATCAAAACAAAACAAAAGAAATACGAACACGAAAGAACAAACATGATTATAATATTAAACAAGATTTTTTTTATCTCGGTGTTGGGCCATGTTTTAGAACTAATACAAAATAGAACATCGCGCATTCGTGTATTGGACCGTTCATAAGCAATAGGCAAGTTTAAAAACAATTTTAAAGACTGAGAATTCTAGATGTTTTTTAAATGTTTGAAGAAATCTAAAATATTTGTTTAAAATCAAATCAATGAGCTTAATATCGAGAGTCATATCATCTAGAGGTTTCAATATTAGCTAACATTTTATGCCAATCATCGTTTACAGAAATGTAACTTACCTAAGGGTAGCACAATCCCACATCCAGTTTTCCCCTCTTTTATAACTTTACAATAACGATGTTCGATTATTACTTTTACGTGAAGAATTATCTAATTTTTAGTTTTAAAATTCCACTATTTCTCAAAGATACCCTTCCATCTTATCATTGGAATATATTAAATACAAATCCTGTACATATCGTAAAAATAATAATTACGTGTAAAATACTGTCGGTATTGTTTAATAGTTATATAATAACCTTTCAATTGTTTAAATAAATTAAGTATTTGAACGATGTGGTAATGATAGCAAATGATAAGATTTACATTAAATTAAAAAACTGTCCACGGTAAAGAGCTCTATGTTCTATAATTTATATATCTTAATGTATGATAATACAATATTTTTATATTAAATTAACACAACGCCATTTGTAAAATTTAATTTTGAAAAAAAATGGATATTTAAATCACGTAATCAGTTAATCGCGATGTAGGGATTATTATAAATATTATTTCAAATCTTAAAATTCAATTAAATTTTATTGTAGAATAAATATATTATTCAATTAATATTGATTTCCTCAGAATACAATTTTCCAACTTTGGTTTTTGAAAAGTCAGAATTTTATTTATCTTGACGGTTAAATCAACATTCATTTACGATACTTTAAATACCAGCGTATTAGCGCTTAAACTTAATATATCTGTTATATATCTACATATGTATATATCATGTTATATATCTACATATGTATATATATGTTATATATCTACATATGTATATATATATATATATATATATATATATATACATATGTAGATAGATGTGAATATTACACTTACAAATAGACTAAGAATTATAAGTCCATGTGATTTTTCTCTTCGAGAAACATTGCCATCTGTCAAATGTCAATATTTCTGAAGTAATAGATAACATGATGAATATAATTTTCTTGGGAAATTCTGATAGTTACAGTTTAATTCATCGACAAATACAAGAACATTGTATTTTTATTAAGGAAAACACATTCTTATTGTGAAGTTGTAATTATTCAGAACATAGGTCTGTGATATTTTAAATACTAAATTAATGTATTAATTATATGTATATATTTATAATTAATACATTAATTTAGTATTTAACATTGTATTTTCTCAATTATTCTCAATATTTAATTTTCCTTTCAGATACCGACTCCCGAAGCTACACGAAGATGGGCCATCAGACCAGTCGGTAGATCCAAACTTCTCTGGGCGGACGGACCACCCAAGAACAGTCACGAATACGGTTATAGAGGTTGGGGGGTCGGGGTGCAAGATTTACATTCATGGCCTTCCAAAATTTACGGCTAGATTGTCACACCGTTCCATGTTCCAAAATCAAAATTCCAACACTCGGGGAGAAGTGACGTCACAGGAATTAAGATGTGAATACATTTCCCGATTCCTATTTATTAATTTTTTTAGTGCAATTGTATCGTTGTATGATACAAGTGCTTAAAAAATAATATTATTCGTCGATGTGGTAAAAAAAATATTTATATTTTCAATTAATACAATTGAAGGGTGACTTTTAAAAAATCGTCGGTCAGAACTTTGCATTTTGAGGTAATCAAACAAAAATCAATTACAAAAAAAATACGTTTTTATTAAGCAAATAGAGTAGAGCCTTAAATAACTTTAAAAAAAAATTATAATTTCAACCATATTAAAGAGTCACTCTTTGACTATTTTTTGATATATTTCTATAGATTTGACGATCCCTAGTTTGTCAAGTACTATGATTAGCAAATAGATAATTCGCACGTATTTGATACGTTTTAAAGTGGCAGTAAAAAAAAATTGTACGTTGTGTTAAATAATATAATAGAAAACAATATATATAAAAACATTCTTCCACTTAAAGGATATATCAAATATAATACATGCGAAATACTAGAACGACTAAAAATTACATATTTGTTAGTACTTTACGTATGTGGGAGATGCCGATCAAAATATTTGTCGATACAATGGACATATCTTGTTGATATTTCGAAATCAGTCATTTTTTTTTTATATAACATTAAATAGAAATATTACCAATATCACACAAAAAAAATTGTTATGTTAAATGTGATCTTTGATATACTGAATATTTATTCGATTTTTTTTCAGCATTAGCAATAAACAAAATTTAATTGTAATGGTCCGAAAAGTTCAAGGAAAATTGCGCTACCGCGTAATATAAATTAATATACGTAAACGAGAAATATTTTAATGTTGTCTTACACTGATAGCATTATTTTCCTTCAGAAATAAACAATATTTATTTCGGTGTTAAATGGTTCCCACCTTGATATATGTGTATATCGATATTTCAATCGAGAATTTATTTATTATACATAAGTTAGGCATAAGTTATGAATATTTTATACATGAAATTATATTATTGTATTATAAATAATAAAAATTGATATTCGTTCGTAATATTTGTTTCAATCGAATGCAGTGTACATATATAGTTGCATTAAGTATGCAAAATAATGATTATTGATATTTGCTCGTCCGACCAACACTTTCGTGGCCTTGATTCAATATGCAGTTATTTAAATGAGATAATTTTAACACGATGTGTATGTCATGAAGAAGGTTTGCATTTATGATATTTCTAGTATATTCAAGAAATAAAAGATAATCGCTATAAATAAAGTAACTTTAATATTAACCCAAAAATAATAAAGAAGATAAACCTACTTATACTGCATCTGTTCTAGAGATACCTCATACAAATGAAGGGTTCAAAAGTAAAAACACCACATTGCAATTAATATTGAATTTGAAGTAAACGTATTTATAGCCGATTTTCTAGCTAGATTTTAAAATTAATAAAATGCTTCTAGAAGATACAAACTTGTTTTCAAGGGCAAAAACTGCCATCATCAACGTCAGCCTCTATTTTAGTCAATTACAAAGGGGCAGTTTTGCTTTTGAACTACTCAAATGGGATACTTTTCACTACTCAAATTAAATAACATACCATCACGTCATTTCCTCGCAGAATTAGGCAGATAGGATAGAACATCACTCTTCTGTCCTAGCACGTTAATCGATTGTGCAGAAGTAGGCACAGCTAATAGAACACCACACTCTTCTGTACTGACATACCACTCTTGTTTTGTTCACCTTTTTACAGTTCTCGTCAATTATTGAAGCTTCATACAGTGTCGTTTTCCAATTTCTGGTCTACCAGATCATGTCAGATCTATCGCTGACGTGTTTTGTTTTTATTATCTTCAATACTTATCTTCATTCATACGTTCTCGGCATCCCTCCTCAACGTGTAGATCTACATTCGCTCTTGATTTAATCATTCCTAACTCTCTCTCTGAGCGACCCCATTTCCACTGCATTCAGTCTACTTTACAATAAATAAAAGTTTTCAAATAATGCTTATCTTAAACAATTCATACACTGGATTCAAACCATTTAGAAAATGTCTGATTGGGTATTTGTTTTGACCACATATATTTTCTTGGTAAAACAGTAACAAAGATTAATTTTCTGCGAGTATTTCTATAATTGGTTTAGCCTTGTAGTATTTAACTAATGTTGAACATTTAAAAATGCACGTTTATTATTTAAAAAGATAATCGCATCACCCGAGGAGTAAAAATTTTTTTTTTCAACAGAAAAAAAGCGGTTTTAGCACCCGTCTAGCTTGCATCAGTTGACCGATCCTTTTCCTCTAGACCGCACAGCCAACATGAACGAATTACACCATACCAGGTGGTAAATAAAAATAATTTATACGCTCTATTGATTCAACTATTTTATTGATTCAACGTTTCGGATGGAGGCGAGGAACGGTCGAAAGCGCGCCCCGGCACACGGCAGTTGCATCACCGGGTAGAATGCACCCGGCGCATGGCGTGCATGCAACTATTCAGCAGAACTGCAATATTGGCATTAGGCAACGGAGATTAAGTATTGAAATGCAGTCCGTAAATGGTGAACTGATATTTTATTATAATTTTCCAAATCGACTTGAACAGCGCTATTCGCTAAAACACGCTTTGCAAAAGTCAAGTTTTTGCCATATTACTGTGCTTGATGGTGAATCGTACGGTGACCTAGTTATTAAAAATTATCGAGTAGTATCAATATTGTTCAACAAACGTTTTATACAGAAAATAATAAATAGACTCGTCGCTTGGAAGGTGGTATTCTTTCACTTTTCTAACTATAACTTTAGGAATTCTTTGAATATTTTAATATACCTGTACTATTTGAAGACGACACTATTATTAAATAATTTTAAAAATCATTTAACTGATAAAATGCATTACTTTTTACGTAAATATAGCTAGATAGAAGTGTCACAAAGGTTACAAAAGAAATAAAACGATAAAATTTGTGGAAAAAAGTTGATCATAAAAAAATGTGTATTATTATTTTAATTAATCAATTTGAATATCATATTATTTCTTGACATACCTACAGGTATTTCAAAACAGTACCTACAGATAGTGTCGAATCGAGGTAATAAATTATACCGAGTATGAAGGAAGCCCCAAAGGTCCCTACCCTATCCCGGAATCGTTGATGCGTGAATAAGAGTTGTGCACTCCCACATCTATTCCTTTGTTGTTATTAATTGTTAAAAACTTCAAAACTTTTTAGATTATTACAAAGTTAAGTTCGACTAGTTCTGTACTGTATTGTATCTATTATACCGAGAATTGAAAGTAGACCCTGAATGGAAATATTTTGAGTTTATTTACTTAAAAAATTCCCTTCCAGCATTGGCCGAAGAATCGAGTTAATTTCGTTTGTGTGTGGAAGTATTTTTTTTTCTTTTTTCATAAATGTATTTTTTAATATTAACCAAGTAACAAATTTTTTTAATTTTTGAACAGACGCCATTTTCCATTATGTTCCAAAGAGCCTCTGAATTTGAATTAGTTTTTTTGCTACTAACAAAAAGTTACTAACTAACTAAAACCTTACATTTCTCATAAATTTGGTTCTAATTATTGGATTTTTTAAATTGCAATGTTTTAATACCACTGTTAAAGCCTTCCATATCTACAAAAGAATTGAATAAAACTGTTAATTTAAATAAACAACTTATATTACAACATTAATAACTTCGATGTCGACCGGTTTCGGCAGCACTGTATCTTTGTGGTTGTATCAAAACAATTGTAGTTCATACAAAGTTTGTTGTGTTTAAATGAATAATTATGTCTAACCAGATATTTTCATTCCTAAATCATCAAAACCTAATCTAACCTAACCTCGTTCAAGCAAAACGTGTTTAAACAAAAAATGTAACACTTCGATTTAAATTTTTATGTTTATCATATGACGTCATTTCCTTTTTACTTTTGAATCAATTTAAAATTTAAATAATATATTTTACCTCTCTATATTCGAATCAACGTCGTTAGTTTATTTTTTCGGTGTAATCTCTCATGAGACAAGGTTATATTTCCGTGGTCATTAGAAAAAATGGTTATGTCACAATTATAATTCTTCAGCAGTAGTAATTTAATTATTGAGAATAAATTAATCAAAATGAATCTAAATCAGTATACGTTATTTCTTACTACATACAAACAAAACTTTACGGAAACGAAACCTAATCGATTTACCAAACGGAGAGAATTAAGTTAGAAGCTTTCGAGATGTGGTGATGGACAGAAATGAAAAGATTCTGAGTAGAGTACAAGAAAAGAGGTCTATAATAGACTCCATCGGAAATTTAAATGGCTAATAAATAAGAGACAGCCATAGACACAGTGGATACCTCTTAAATGTGATTGAGAGAAGAAGCAGGAGAGGAAGGACCTGACAAAAATACATTAATTTTGAATGAAATCAAAACGATACGATTTTACAGAAAGTTCCGTAATACTTTAAAAAAATATATTATAAACAAATCACTTAATACACAGGAAAACATAGATATTCAGCACCGAGACTCGAACCCGGAAAATTTCATTGCCGGTACCAATTAAGCTGTAATGACCCAAATTTCATCTATTTTTACTCATGTTGTTAATGAAAGCAGCCATCTTCTTTCAAGTAAAATGTTTCTCAAAAACATTTAAATTTAACTTGCTAGGTAAAAACACATGTATATGATATTTGACAACATTCTAACATTAATTAGTAAATATATATATATATAATATATCGACAACAGAACGGTTCGTAAATCAAATTTTTTATATTTTATATTTACGCTATATTATTAAATTACCTCAGAACAGGTACTTTATATGTACCTAACGATATAGGAAGCAGCAAACAGTCTTGCATGTATATAATATATTATAATATTTAATATATATTGTATATTATTAGTGTATTAATTATGTAAAAAATGTTTATATTGATGCAAGTTTCTAAAAAAAGTTACTTTGCTAATAAACGCCGATTTATCGGCACTGAAATCAAAATCGAATCAAATTTTTTTTTTAAATACCTCTTTTTGACTTACATAAAAATCATCTGTATCGCTATATAAGTGTTATTTTGATCAAAAGAAAAAAAAACCTTTTTTCGAAACGACCTTTGCTGAAATACCACCGATGTAGATTTTATATTTGATATACAGATTTTTTCCTTTGAATCTTTATAAGTTATTTATCTAATTTGTTATAAAATACATTCACCAAGGCGAATGCAGACATCTATAGACAGCGTCTGGACATAGACATACAGCTCTAAAATCCGAGGGCAAGTTAAGAATTATCTACACTTTTGCCATAATACACCTTCAAGGTTGTCATACTGCCTTCTGCGTATGCGTGCTTACAGTTGGTATGACTACGGCCACGTGTGCAAGACTTGATCCCGATCGCGTAATTTGCCTTCCAGCTATTACAGTATAAACATGTACGCTCCACTAGTAGTTTACACCAAGAAGAAACAACGAGCAATGATCCGATTTCTCTGGTCGAATGGTATGAAAGGGGCTGAAATTCATCGTAGACTTCTATCACAATACGGGGACAGTGCTTTATCACATAAAAGTGGGGTTTTTTTGTAGACCGAGACGTTTAAGAGTGGCCGGACGAGTGTGACGCACGAAGAGGGAGCAGGACGCTCGACAACCTCCACCATATACGACAAAATTCAGCAAGCTAGAGAGATGGTTCTGGCGAATAAGCGAGTTACCATCGGTGAGGTAGCATCATCTTTGAACATCAGTCATGTTTAATTTTTAGCAAATACATTGTTGAACAAAAAATGTAGATAATTTTTGCCTTCGTATGAAAGAAGACAAAAATAATTGACAATGAAACAATTTTAAAAAATTGTTATTATGTGATATCATATCAGTCATTTCAAATTAATAATATAGTATACATAATGACAAGCGTGACGCCTCGGCGCAGTCATCAAGACGCAGAGACCGCGGCTCGTGCTAAAGCACACACGTTCAAGAGCCATGAGCATCCTCAGTCAGAAGGCTAAACCGTCGTAAAATGGTACTATCAATTAGGTCGCATCAAAATTAACAGCCGCCAGATTATTCGTCTCTTTCGATACGAATCCACGACCGATTCGGTTCGCGCAAACCGGTCTGCAACCAGTCACACAACTCCAGTTTTTGTAGCTTTTAATCTTATATAATGCACGAATTATATACTTATCGGACAGATCAGGGCTGATGGATCTCTACCATCCAGTTATAGAGAGTCGCGAGAGCGTGAGAAGTGGCCGCTCGAATGTCAGACCTTTGAATGTCAATACTGCCATCTAGATGTTCTACAAACATCGTCTGACATGAATTAATGTAAGTGTGTGTGTATTTATTAGCGATTAATAATTTAAAATTATCTTTCTGGCATGTGAACGCGCTTTTATATCAATTTTAATAAATAATAGGAATGATTTTAAATACTCGATGACCTTAATGTATTTTTATTCATCGACTCTCTCAAGGAAAATCGCGGCGACTGTATATTTAGATTAGCAATCTAGATTTAACCAACAAAATAATTTCAAAACAAATTAAATGAATCTATTAAAAAGACACGAAGAAAAAATATATGTATTAAATATACGTATTGTAAAGACTGCAGAATATAAGTTTCAATTTTGACGAACACGTAGACGGTTGATCTGGAGAAATGGTAACGCATTTCCCCGAATAGGAAAAGTTCCGGCAGCAACAAAATATTATTACGATAATTTATTTATTTTGTTTTTATTCATTTAACTTCACATAACTGTTCTGAAACTGCAACTTCACAATAAAAATGTGAAAAAATATATATATTTCAATTTAATCATTTAATTCATCAGCAATAACGCAATAACGACACCACATCCAACGTCATATGAAGTATTACTGACTGATTTCTTCAACTATCATATTAACATTGCATATTTTTAATTTAATTTTTATCTAAATCTTGTTCGAAAAGACAAAAATGTTTAAAATAAGTTATTAGGTCGCTCACATCCGCCTTTAGCTATGTTTCCGCCAATACGCCACTGGAATGTGTGATGCAGTATCGTCTCAAGTTCCGAATCACAAGTACTGATTTCGAAAAATAAAATAACGTTATTTTTCTTGCATTAAAATTAACAAGAATAATGAATAATCTAGCTAATACTACAATTTGATACGAATAAAAAAAAATTAATAAGAAAAAACAAAGTAGTTTCGAGCTCAATTTCATCTAGTATTATCGCGAAATAAAGCGGTTTGCATCTTGTCTAAATAGTATTTTTTTATTTCAAACTGGTTGACCGGAAATTTGAATCAGCGCTATTGAGGAGGATTATGAATCTTCTGTGTATCTGTATCTGATGTGACATCAGTCCTGATGATGGACCCTGCAGAGTTATAAAGGTTAGATATACACGACATATTAAATCAGAAAACTGTACACAAAAGATTCTGAACGATCGTGAAAACCAAAGAACATTTTGAGGATTAAGTAGATTTGTAGTCTAGTGGTTAAGACGCTCGTCTAGTGATGTAGTGTTTGGGGGTTCGAGCTTCGTTTGAAATAGTAACAGTATTGATGTGACGTGTATTATTTTATATTATAACATATATTTTAACATGTTCAATCTTTTTTTTAAATGAAAATACATTTTCATTGTGTAGTTGCAATTTCAGAACACTGTTGTTTGACACTAAAGCAGGTTAATTGAGCATTACCCCGGTTAGGAAAAGTTCAATTCTTATTTTTATTTTTCGGTAGATATATTTTTTTCGATACATCGTGCTAAATGATTAATTTAATATTTTTCAGCGTTGAATGAAAAACCACGAGAGCACTAAATGATTTTGTTATTTTTTAGTATTTAAGCGTATTATTGTATTATAGGTATATACTTTTGTCTACAATCATAACTGTACATTGATGACCGTACAACTATTACGTTAGCTGTCTCTGTTGCACTTGCCTGACTGGCTCGTTTAAAAAAAACCTAATCCATTAGTCTGTCTGCTCGCCCGGCGCTGATGAATAGATCTTAAATGTCGAGCACACCACGTGACGATATTTCCACAGGTGATTAATAATCATAGATCCGTTAAAAATATGTCCTGAAAAATAATGATCCAAGCTTTCTTGAAGTCAAACATGTTATAGTTCATTGTATATTTATTTATTTATTATTAATACACAGATTGTCAACAAGTCGTTAATGACTCTGATAGAATTCTAAAAGAAATTCGAAAAATTCTACGCATATTACATATCCTTTCGTATAGTTAAAGAAAACTTATCAGTAGAATGTAGAAAGACAATAAAATCGTTTATTTTCTCGCATTCGAGAGAAGTGACAAAAATAACTCGTATTTAGAATCTTATCCAAGTTATTTCATATTAATATTATAGGATGAAATAAAATGTATGCTATCATTTAAATTAATCTATCGAAAATTAAATAATTTATTAAAGTACCTAATTCATATATACATAAATATATTATTTTTTTTATAGAGATCGATTTAGATATACCACGTTGCCGTTTTGTGATCCGTTTATTTTATAACAAGGTAGTATTATGCTTTCTTTAAAAGACACCAAGTGTTAAATATATACGAAATAATCAATTGCAATTTACGTACAAAATAACGTACATAAGATGTTTACTTTATTCAAGAAAACGTTGTTACCCACAGACTAGTAAATTGTTAAAGTCAGTAAAAATATTATTATAAATTAACAATTGAGGAGGATATAAAATGTACTGAAAACTATCGCATGAATACAGAAACGAGTGGATTCCAAATTCCGAGGTTAATAAAATGTATTAATTAATATTTAAAACCTTTCATAGGTCATCATTTAAGCGTCGATTCTCTTGACCTTGCTCTTCTTCCATATTCATCAAACACCACAAACATATTTTAAGAAATAATATAAAATAAATTTGACTAGGTCACATATCCACATTTCAAAGAAAATTTCTACATTTTAATATAATGCGTGACACACAAAAATGCATCAGTGTTTTATATATAAGATTTACTGGATGAAATCCCGTCAATACTGACAGTTCGTATCGAAATAAATTATTATTAAATACTTTGAAAGTAGTCACGTCACATACGCAAAATTCGATCGATTCATTTGAAAAAATGGACGTCCAAAGGGAAATACTTTTTCATGTCCATTCAAGTGACAAGTGCCAAAGAATTATATAATTACTTCATTATAAATATGAGTAGGCACGGCAAATGAGTGACCCATGTACAGATGGAGATAATTATTTTTATGTTTATTTTTTAACTCATAAAATAGACTTCTCATATCTAAGATTTAAACGTTGACTTTTTTGACAATGTAAAGAATTAATTAATTAAAAAGTATCCAATTCATTCATTCCTTTTTTTATTTTTATACATTACCTTTTTTTAAATTTATTTCCGCCCTTTTTGGAGCAATCTTGAACCATTGAATTAGTTGATTAGTTTATCTAAATCGTTGCTTAATAGAATGCCGTGTACGATTTTATTCGGATACTTTTAAACATTCCACAAGTAATCTACAGCAAGGACATCTTTTGTGGCCTTTGGCATCGCAATAGGAAACAACGTGCCCTGGTTTTAAAACAATTCTAAATATTAAATGCAGGCTGTAGATTTTTTTATGTGAATTACAAAAATAGACGCGAAGGAATGGGCATGTGAGGTGTGTTTTAAAATACGACTCCCTGTATTCAGTGGATATATTTTATTACGATATCAAGACAGACTTCTATGTTCCTTCGCCTTTACCCAGGCCATGTTAAGTTTGTGAACAACACGACAGTCAATTTTGAGAAGTTAACAATTTTTGTGAAATATATTATTTATTTTGTATTTTAAATTGTTAATTTTGTTTTATTAACCACTTAATGAATTAAAATACATCTACCGGTTTCGAAAAACATCATTTCCTTCTTCAGGATATCATTAACTAATCAAAAACTTATGTTATTGTTTATGTAATAGAATGTATTTTTAAAAAACAATAATTATTTAAATAATAAATTTAGTACCTGACTTAAATTGTTTTTCAGAATTTTTGAATGGGACTTGTGGTTAAATTTAGTTTTGATTAGTTTTACACGCTTTATTTATCGCCAACGATTCCAAATTATTTAATTTATGACCAACACCGTTTATATGCAAAATAGACAATCCCAAATTTTTATCAAAACCATTTTCCAACAAATGATAAGGAAATTCTAAAAACCCACTATTATTCAAACATCTCAAATGCTTCTTTATTCATATATTAAAATTTCGATCAATTTTACCAATATAAAACGCAGCACAATCTTTGCAACTAAGTTTATAGGCACCAGAATTGTTAAATTTATTATCTTTGTCTTTAGAATATATGAGTAAATTTCCTATATTTTTATCTGTATAAAATGCCGGTGTAATGTTTTGTGGTAGGTGTTTAGATATTTAAATCGAAAATTTATTTATGAATAAAATCTAACGCCAATAATCATTATTATCATTAAGTTTTATCTGTGATTTATATAAAAATTTACTATTATATTCTTTTAATTTATTTTTTTAAATAGTGTCTATTAAATCTGTATTATTTATAGCCGTTATTAACTGCTATTATTTTAATTGTACTCAGTTCAATATTAAAATTGGATGTTAACCACAAAGTTGATTTTGCTAATCTTAAAAATATTTATTTTGAAGTTTCAAAAATATATTTAGTAACAATACCGTATTACAGATATTGTTTACTATATACATATATTTATTTATATATCTTATTGGACCGTTATTTTATTTTTTTTATATAGTTATACTTATTACTTTTTTTTAAATTTAACAACTACACATTAATAAATATTATTGAGCACGTTTCACTGCTTTATTCACCCTTAGCCTTGAAAGAAGAAGTTAGCCTCGTCGTGATTCAATATCAACTAGTAAAGTTTTTATTTTAACATTTCCATACGAATCAATTAAAATATTATTAATACTGTAGTATTTATAAATATTACTAACTAATCAATTCATCAGTCTTCTGTATGAATAGTGTCTTCTTCTTCTTTATAATATTTAAATAGTATACTATTTACTAGAAGCGGATTAGGCGATTGATAATCTTTAAGCCTAAAGATTACCAAATATGAACTAGAAATTAAAACAATAATAAACGAAGAAGTTAAATTAATATGTAAATCCCCTCTAATTGACATTTTCAAAAACCTGTAATTAGAAATGATTTTTTAGTATTTGATTCTGCTATAAATGTTTCTTTGTTATAGGCATATCAGAGATGTGGAACAAAATGATGAACGTTTTTATTTTCATATGTGTAATTATGGAATTCTACAAACTTACCTCCGAAACAATAATGTATGTGTATTATGTTACTCTAAATTTTTTTTATTATTTCTTTTTTTATCACATATATATTTATTTTTATTTTATTTTTGGCCAAACTGCACGGCAGTTTTACGGCAACGATTGCCTTTTATATAGTTAAATACATTTACTTTTTTGACTACTTTTTTACTAACATAAAAAGATGTTAAATGAATTACTTAGAAAGATATAAAAAATAAAAAATATACGTAAAAAAAAAACAATATTTCGAAAAGATAAACAATTTTTACAGGGTGTAACAGACCTAATTCACAGAATTTTATGGGCGAATTACCTGATTATAATATAATACAACAAGGAAATAAAAAATTAGACTAGAATATGTTCTTAAGGAGAACACATTCTTATTATGAAGTTGCAATTATTCAGAACAGACGGTCTGTAATATTTATACTATATTTATATTTAATATTTTTAGTTGTATCAATGTGTCCGAAATTTAATAAAAATGAATTTATAATTCTGGCGTCTGCTATCAAATTACTCAAAGCTATTTGAGATTCCGTAAAAATAAGATAAATGACTCTTTAAAATAATGGAACGATTAAATGTATTAATATCAAAAAGGTAACATGTAGGTTCGAAAATTTGTCGCTAAAAATATCGTCGCTGTAGCATAGTTGAATAATGCACCTTCCCCTGTTTGGAAAAGATTCAGGTTCGAATCCCGGTGGCGCAACAACAATATTTTTCGATAAAATTGATTTTATATGTATATCTTTCTAATTAATATATTTAATTCATATTTAAGAACATGTTCCCTTACTTTGCATTTTAAGGTGATCACTGGGGTCGCATCATTTATTTAAATGTTTAATAGGTCTGTATCGGTTTTGTTAATTATGCTTAGCACAACATATTCTCTCTTCTTTCACCGTATACATTGTTCGCGATCGCTTCTCTCGTGGTTCGACCCGACGATCTGTTTGAATAGCTATGGTGAGGATCAGTATTTATATTTTCATTATTTATCAACTCTTCGAATATTATATCATATGTTACTTTTTTGACAACTGGCAAAATTTTGCATATTATAAATAATTTACTATAATAATCTTTATACGAACACTTCGTTCTGTTATTTACTATAAGTTTTAAAAATCTTAATTGTAGCTGTTTAATTTTATGTTTTATATTTCAGTACATAGCTACTCACTCCATAACTATTGATAACCGAGTCGATCATCGCAAAGTACAGTGAGTACAGTGTAGCCCGAGAGGTGCATAAACTTAACGCTAACACATAAGCGTCTCAAATATAAATCTGGCAATCTTGAAGATATTTCTCTGCGACGATAAATTCGCCATTTGCTTAATTTTAATACACAATAATACGTTTAGATAAATACGTAAAACATAAATCAATTGCGATACAATTTGCATTAATTAGAACTGATTTATTTTTCTAATCTAATCAAAAAGTTTATAAAAGTCCTCCCTTTAAACGTATTAGTATTTCATTTTAAGTATTATTTTAATAATTGTATTTTTTACAATTCCTTTTCCAATCGATTAAAGAATAATTTTTATACATCTAAAATTGTAAATAGTGGCATCACATCACCATGTGTAGTCTTGATACGATCGCACAAAGAAATTTGATGTCACGGTAAGAAGATACCGTTTTCGTAGCGATTTGAAATTCAATTACATCGCTCTCAGTATTGTTATGTCTGTTCCCCAGAAAAAACAAAAATAATTGATAAAATTGTATCCTACCTGCATGTGTTGGGCTGGCATGGGTGGACGGTAAGCCTGGGGCACGGGGAAGTGAAGGGGTAGACGGACGGGCCCTCCCAGCGGGACGGGGAAGCCGCTCATAACCTCCACAGCTTCGGGTGCGTCCCTAAAACATTATTATCATTGAAATATATATCCAACATTAACTTCTGACATCACGTTGTGCCACCTGTAAAATCAGGTGAAATAAATGTCTGCTGGCGTAGTACAATGACCGATGAATATTCGTAATCCTGTAGGACATACGAGTACTCACATGTGCAAAAGAAATATATTTTTCATTTTCATTTCATATTATTGTTATTCTTTTACTTTTTTAATTTGAAATCTGAGGTATTCTATTCGTACTTTACAATATATCACCTTCAAGACGAATATTAATTATATAGTAAAGCGCGTTATTACAGATTTCTGTTATTTGAAAGGCGATTATTAGCAAGATAACTTTCTTTTGAAACTTGTATCAATATAAACATTTATTACATAATTAATACACCAGCAAATACAATAATAAGTTATTAGGAGAACACATTCTTATTGTGAAGTTGTAATTATTCAGAACATTGGTCTGTTCATTATAAATAGATAATACGTTTAATTAGTATTTAAAATATTACAGACCTGTATTCTGAATAATTACAACTTCACAATAAGAATGTTTTTTCCTAAAAATATACAAGTTGTATCAATGTGTCCAAAAATTTAATAAAAATTCATTGTTAATTCTGGCGTCTGCTATCGGTTTACTCAAAGGTATTTGAGATTCAGTAAAAACAAAGTTCATGGCTTTCAAATAATGGAACGATAGATGTATTAATTTGAAAAAGTGTAACATTTGGGTTCGAAAATTTGTCGTCAAAAATAATGTCGCTGTAGCATAGTTGGATAATGCACCTTCCCCGGTTTATAAAGAGATCCAGGTTTGAATCCCGGTGGTGCAACAACAATATGTTTCGATGAAATTGATTTTATGTATATATATATATATATATATATATATATACACGTAAAATCAATTTCATGTATATATATTTTATGTATATATATATATATATATATATATATATATATATATATATATATATATATATATATACATATATATATATATATATATATATACATAAAATCAATTTCACGTATATATATATATATATATATATATATACGTAAAATCAATTTCATGTATATATATTTTATGTATATATATATATATATATATATATATATATATATATATATATATATATATATATATTAATATGTTTAATTAGTATTTACAATAATAAATATTAAATATTACGTATTATTAATATGCAAGACTGTTAGCCGCTTCCTACCACGCTAAGTACATATAAAATACCTGTTCTGAGGTAAATAGCCATTAGGTTTCATTATTTATTTATTATTGTTTTTAATATTCCTGAAAACTTATATGTGTATGAGTAGAAAGTATAAAGTAGGACTAATTTAAACAAATTAAATAGTAAAAAACAGAAAAATCAAAAAGGAGACAAGTAGAAAGAGTAAGTAAGAGCAACAGTGTAAAAATTTAGATACAGACTAAGAACATATAAGAAGTAAGGAACTGAGTAAATAACGTTAAAGTAAGAGCATATTAAAGAAACGGAGTAAAAAATAATAACAGGTTAAAAAGATGTTAAAATAAGTGGACATGAGAATCAACTAAATAATAGTAAAGTAATAATAGTAACTAAAAGAGTAGTAAAGTTATGGTAGAAAGATCAGAGTAGAGTAAAAACAAAGTAAAATGCAGGATTAGAACAGAAACAATATGATAGGGACGAGAAGTTATGAATTCAATTGATGATTTACCTAAAAAAAATATATTCTATATTATATATTTGTTTTATTCTTTAGATTTCTCCTTAATCAATCGTCATCAAGATATGAAACATGAGTGCTTAAATATTATACAACTTTCCGATTTATACAGATAAATAATATTCTAAATTATCTATTTTATATCGCGGATTTACACCAGATATTTAAAAGTCTCTATAATATATTTTAAAAAAAAGCTTTGCGTACATATTTATGATTGAGCAAAGCCAGCACAGATGGCGCGCAACCGACAACAAACAGTGAAACAATATTTTATTTTAACATCATGAATAGCGGCATCTGTCGTAGAAGCTATGAAGGTAAATATACTCGAATCATTTTTCTGCAGAATAATATTTTAAGAGTTGAGCTTTTATCAGAAGTTCACAGGCGTAAATTTTGTTTTTCTTACTCGCAAGGAAAAATATTTATATGAATTAACTAAGTACAGGGACGAAACGAATGCGCTGATAAACTGGGCAAGGAGGCCACTCTTTCCGGAGTTTTCCCACATCAATTCCATATCCCGATGTATGACAGACTTAATATGGTAAAAAAACGTACGAATTCTATCTGGACTACACAATGGATGAATTCAAATAATCATAAGAGTAATCGTCTTAAAGTAATTCAAGAATCTATTCCCCGCACCCCCTGGTTCTCAAAAAGGAAAGTTCCCAAAACAACAATATCAAATACATATCTCTAGAATGAAAATTGGGCATTGCCAGATAGCCTCTCATTTGTTCAGATTGAACTTAGATTCTATTCTATTAGATCTAATATGAAAATTACTGTCTCGTACAAAAAAGTAATTTAAATGGAACTTTGAAAGTTCATTTCTCAGAATTATATGAAAATAATCCAATATGTGCATGCAACATAAGTGACATAATTTTATAAAATATCAATGGGCCAAAAATCATAAAAAAGTATACTGTAAAAAATCGGCAAAATGCAACTGCACTGTTGTCATTTTAACCCGAAAGGAAATTGCCCAGGTCATAAAACAATACAATTCCAAAAGACACCGTGCATTTAAAGAAACATGGGTGACGGAAGAAAGGTTAAATGTGCTTTCAAAATCTTCTATTGAAGCTGAAAAGCGTAATAACTCAATTTCGAAGAAATCGTTAGTGACATATGTGAAAATACAATGCTCGTTTTTTGATTCTACTCGTTTAAATTACTTGAAATTACGTTTAAAGTACTTGAAACGCGTTTCGCGTTGTAAGAGCATCATCAGTATAACAATTTGTATTTATATCTATAGTGAAGCTCGAGTAAATTAAACGGGTAGAATAAGAAAAACATATGTTTTATTTTCACATATTATGGAATTTTACAAACTAACTAACCTCGGAAACAGTAAAATAAAAATTGTTTGTGATTTTGCGGCAAAACGGCCACAATATATCATTTGATACAGTGGTGTTTCGTGCGCATCTTTTAGCTAAAAAATATTCTGAGAATATTTGAATGAAACTTAGTTCATTATTTTTTATAATTTAGCTACATTATTACTTAAATTTTCTATTGAGATTATATCATAAAAAATTATAGAGGATCGATATCGAGGGGCGGCATTCTGAAATTCGCCTATGGGCGGCACTTAGCCTAGGGACGTCACTGACTAAGGACGATCCTGAAGAATTGCTGGAGGCAATTAAAAACTAAAATCACCCTTCTAATTAAATGATGATATAATCACCTATTGTTATCCTCGCCGTCGTCGCAAAAGATGACCATCCTCTCGCCTGTGACCCTCTCGATGCGCGGGTCCGTGGTCAAATTCAGGCCGAAGGGCAGTTGCACATTGCGGGGCTGGTGGTCCACCAGCTCTTCGGCGCGGCGCTTCTCCACAATACAGTTCATGCGAGACCTGAAAGGAAAAAGGGAAAACTCATTATGATTGCTTTTTTTACTTCATTTATTTACAACGATAATTTATCAATCTACATCTTGATATTCGTCTTGAATTATTTTTCGTGATCATGTTGTATTTAAAGACTATGTCGAGTTATAAAGAGCAACGATCAGCTGAATACTCTAGAATAATAATACTTTAAAATATTTGCTTCTTATGTTGGTATCAGTTTTTCAATTCCCTTCAAAAATATCTACTGGATCAAATTCTACCTAAATAAGCTGGTAATGCTTCTTATATAACTTTATCATACACGCTTTATAGCCACTTCTAAATTTAATTTTATATCATAATGTTTACATTGTTTTTTTAAATGAGAAAATAATTTAAATAATAAAATAATAACATCATCAAACCTTTTAATTGGCTAATATACTGCTTGAGTCCAAAATATTTAATTCCATTCAAATATTTTTTAATACACTATTAACTATTTTCTACCTCTGTTCTGCTCGTTGTGTACTTCTGAATTGCCTTAAAGCGCGCCTCACTAAATGATGTGAAAAGTTAGCTAATCGCACAGGATTGGGGTCGCACATTGTTATATGGAGCGTCATGTTAAACTTTTATTCTGCCACGTGCTCGGTGTGCCACGGGAGTTCGGCAAAGGGTCAGACACTTAAAAACACTGATATAGATGGATACAAAGGTCAACTTAAATAACACATGAAACCGAATGAATTTCATAGTGATGTTCATATATATAACAGGTAACGCGCAGTTTCATGGTCGAACGAGCAGAAGAAAACTGTATGATAAGAGCCGTATGAAGCACAGCTTAATGAGTTTCATTTATTTATTAATTCAACAGATAATACCCGAAGTGTTGCATAATAACCCAACCCATACATATTTATACTTTTCACGTAATCATAGATAATAGATGGTAATTACTTTTCAAAACAATGTACAGCCAACTTTCAATTGTGCAATTAAATGTATTCATCAGACTGGTGTTGCGATGTGACAGGATGTACAAAGATATCATCTACATATGTCACCGTGCAACTGGAAGAACACCAAAGGATAAGTATCGTCAGAAGAACGAATTTCGCTAACTTACAAGATCTTCAATATATTCGCACAACAGCGTGCCTACCACAAATAATATTGTAATAAACACTGGTGATGAGAAAAAATTCTACTTTTGACTCACTGGTGTGATTGTGATTGGTATTCGATAATATCAGTGATTGAAAGCTGTAATGGTGATCACAGTTTCATTACTAATGCGGACGCGCCGCACAATATTACAATACACTAAATAAATAATAAAACATGTTCTAGCAATATATACCTAATTTAATATCATCACAAAGAGCATGAAAACGCTTAAAAAATGTGACTTTATTTTTCGGGTCAAATTCTCAGCGTTTCAGATCAAATGCGTAAAACGTTTTGGCAGAATCTACTAGATGGCGCTGATCACGAATTATAATCATTCATTCGCCGAATCATGGTTCACTATCAAATATAATGAAAATAAATTACGAATCACGATATTCTCAGATATTCAATCACTGACAGTGAGTGTGACTCAAAATATATCCGTGATTGACTCACGGTTCATGATTTTGAGCTCATCACTAATTATGTTTATTAATTATGTTATCTTTCTTGATCCTATTACATTTTTTTTAAATAGGTACTTATTTTTGTGTGCACTATCATTCCAATAGTGGGATACTCTTTTCGCAAAAAGGGGGTCAAAGTAATAGGATATCAGGCATTTAACCTAATATCAAACCATTCTTAAGAAAGGGAATAAATTAAAAAGTGAAACTGTAAAAATATTTTTAAAATTCATGAAACTGTTTTTGGAGTACGGGACATGACGTACATGCCATGAACCTCATTCACATTTAATAAAAAAAAATTGAGAAACCGTTTTCAATACATCTTTAAGCAATATTGCATGAATAATAAGTTCTTCCAAAGCTAGTGATCACCTCCCTCAAGATTAAAAAAAAAAGTCCTTGAAATAACCAAAAACAATTTTACCTCTGGTTCTTCTCGATCAAAGCACCAGCCAAGTCATCCAAGTCCAAGTGAATAGGAAGGGTGATCCTGATTGGCCGCTGGCCGAGCTCGTTTGAGGATTCCTCTGACGTGTCACCGGAGTCGGAATCGGAGCTGGAGTCTGAGCTTGCATTGGAATCTGAGCTTGAGCTGGAATCTGAGTTTGAGCTGGAGTCTGAGCTTGAGCTGGAGTCTGAGCTGGAGAGTGAGTTGGAGTCTAAGCCGGAGTCTGAGCTAGAGTCTGAGCTGGAGTCTGAGCTGGAGTCTGAGCTGGAATCTGAGCTCGCACCCAAGTTGAGAGACGAGTCGATATGCTCTTGATAGTCGACGCTCTGAAAAAATTAAAAAATAAACATTATTAGCGTAGAAAAATATGATATTGTAATTATAATTATATTTATAATGATTAACGATTAGAACGGAATGCTTTTGGGAGGGAGTGGTCAAACAGAATCATAAACAACTTGTAAAGAATTGATGACTTTTTCATTTTTTAAATTATAATAAAATATTAATGTTTCCAGCGGAAAAAAATAGGTCTCCCTAAAAAGTAACATATGTTGATCAAAATTTGTGAAAAATTACAGGGTTACTGTGATTATACTACTCTTTACCGGTAATGTATTTCTGGTTGCAATTTTAAATGCAGCAATAAAATGTGATATCATTTAAAAACTAATAATCTATTTATTTCCCTTGAAAATATCTACGGGATCATATTATAATGAATAAGTATCGTATTTTACCAAAAGCTGGTCATTATTATACATGTCTTATATAATAAAATAAAATTCTTCTCATCTAACCAATAACTACCGCTAATAGAAAATTCTGGGTCAAAGTCCCGGTAACAAATATGTTTTTCGAAAGATAGATTTATAACTTTTACTTTTCTAAGTAATATTTGTTTTTTTGTATTTAGTACATATCTAAAAGTGTAGATTTTTATGACCATCGTCAACGCTAGATTACTTCGTTCTAAAACATAAGAGTTGATGTATATTTTTCGTATTTTGGAAGGAATGTATTTAGCAACGTTAAAGTTTATATAAACAATGAATTATTATCATTTTTCAATGTCACGGTGAGGTTCCAATCACACGACATGTTCCTTTTACCAAAAACAAACCAAGGTCTTACAGTCACGCTGGGAACCAAACCTTTGATCAATCTTAAATCAAAAATGTAAATATTAAATCCTTTAATAATAATCATACTTCGCTAGGAAATATTTGTTCATTTGTATTTGCTTGTTAGATATGAATCTTCTATAATTATTTATCAAGTCAGACATTTAATTTCCATTACTTTCGTTGAAAAGTATATTAATTTAAAAAAGGAGAATTACGAATTAAAAATTATCGATTTTTAAATGTTAAACAAGCATGTAATGAAAGAATTGGAATTGGATACATCTTACTCCATAACAATTTTCACCTTTTCAAGTATCTTAATAACGATTTAATTTACGGCAGAAAATGTATAACAAAGGAATATCATATGCAGAAATGAAATAAATACTAATTAAATGTATTAATTAGAAATATATACACATAAAATCAATTTTATCGAAAAATGTCGTTGTTGCTACTGGGATTTGAACCTACATCGCTTTCCAATCCGGGGAAGGTGCATTAACGAACTATGCTACAGCAGACTTTTGACGACAAATTTTTGAACCCATATTTTAGTCACACTTTTCAAATTAATACATTTATCGTTCCATTATTTGAAAGAGATCGAGGTTCAAATTCCGGTAGCAACAACAATATTTTTCGATAAAATTGATTCTATATGTAAATCGTTCGAATTAATACATTTAATTAGTATTTAAAATATGACTGGATAATTACAACTTCAAAATAATAATGTGTTCTCCTTAATAATAAATAAGACACAATAATATTTACGAAACAATCTAATACTTATTACATTTTCCATTTTTCCGTTATTTATTTCGAAATAATTCGTCGTTTTAATATTTTTAGTTTTGTATTTCGTAGCACATTTTTAGTTTCACTAAATAGTGAGAACCAAATAATACGTACGTCGCTGAACACAATGAAACCGAACACAATTACCATTATTTTTTATAGACATTCGTAATAAATAAGTTTCTGCGCAATTCACGGCGTCAAACCGCCATTATTATAAATGTATTCAATTACACAGCCTCGCGATTTACGGGTCCAAGGATAAAAATTGATATCAGCCATCTCAATAAACGAGATACAAATTGTATTGAAATATTGTGAATTGCAAACTGCAAACAAGAAATAAGAAACAAAGCTATTTTGCAACAAGTCAATAAAAAAAGACTCTTAGAAAATCAAATGGCGTTCCGATCCATTTCTGCGGAGATAATAACCATTGTGTTCTATCTAGATAATGGTGTTTACGATACACAACAGTTATTCAGCATTCTAATACGTTTTTGTACAATTCAATCATTTTTGCAAACGGACGCCACCATTTCCAAAGAATCGCTCGGCGTCTCTATCGCTTTGCAGTAACTGAATTCAGAATGCACAATCCAGACAGATAATCTAAGATTACGCACGATTCTAGATTTGTTTTATACAGTTGCTTGTAAGAGAACTAAAACACAATCACGATTAAATAACTCAGTGAATTTGCACCGATTCTTTTTCACAGTGTTTGCGCAAACAACTCGGTGTATTTATTATTAAATGCAGGAGATTTGAGAACGATCTTAAATACCAGTTTCAGCAAAAAAATATATCTATTTTATGAATAAAATTCATAAAGAGTCAAATTGGTTTTAAAATGTGTATAAAACTTTTTGTACTCAAGGTACACTTAAATAGTAAATCTACTGAAGAAATCTACTGTCAGATTGAAAACATTTCAATGTAAAGTGATTTAAATTGTACGCAGGTACCTAGGAAATGATTGTAAATTATTTCTATATAATCTTTTTTTTAATTCGAACGTCAATTTTTCTTTCTTGACGTTTCATTTGACGTTGGATATTAATTAGAGTTTTTAGTGTTTTGTTTCATTAATATGAAAGACGATTTAACTCAGTGAAGCGATTCTTAGAAAAAGACATCTAAATTAAGAAAATTCGACATTCACGTGTTTGAAAAGCCACACTCGCATGTACTAAAATTAAAGTACATAACTTCTAAAGAAATTCTTTATAACTACAGTTCTGCCCGGTACCTACCTAAAAATATAAATGCAAAAATATTTCCCACCTAGTACCTACCTATACGAAGTATAATTCTAAACAACCGTTACCCAATAAGTGAAAAATTTGAATGTTAAAAATAAAGGTAAAAAACACACACACATATAATGTTCACACATATTTATGAAGTATATAAGTAGATGTATATTTAAAAATTGCAAATAAAAAATACATAATAATAATAATATTTAACCTTTTAAATTTTGTATATTGAAATTAATTATTCTGCATCCAATTAGAAAGCTACTATTTGCATAGTCGTTCCATCGTTGCGAAAAGCTATAAACAATATTTATGTATATTATTTATGATGATTTCTTATCAATATAATATCCGAACGTTTTCGATTTTCTAATTCGCGTAAACACGGCCATGAGCTTAGTTAGAATGATCTCCAAAACCCAGCGAACCGTTTCGCTGGATCGCTGTACAGGATGTAACATATTAATTATCTACCCCTAAAATAGTCTACCATATCTGTGAAGTGGATAGATATCAAAATTTGGGACGATATGTTCAATATGCAAAATCTTAACCGTTTTTGAGATCCAAACATTTTATTTAAAATGTATGAATACAAATATTAAAGCAATTTAGTTGTGAATTGATGTAAATATATGTAGCTAAATATTCAATAAAAATATTAACAATATTTTCAGTTTGATCTGAATTTAGGAAAATAGTAAATACCCATCACGCTGCAGGGGTATAAGATAGAACGCCATACTAATCTGTCCTGGCATACCATCGCATGACTTGCCTCGTTCACTAACATCCTCCAATATCTATCTGGTCTTATAACGTACACTATCAGATCTCATTGCCTTTAATACTCATACTAATTTCCATCTTTGCGACCATTACCTAATTAAATTTAACACAAATACTATAAAACGCATTTTTTTTAGATTTAGATTTTCAACATAATCATTATACATTTAATTGTATATTTACTTTTTTTTTTAAATGACATCATCTGTATATTTGACACAGATAAAAGTCTAGCAAAAATGCTAGGACAAGGCTGAATATATCGTAGGTAATATATACTGCATCCTACTCAAAAAATAATAATCTGAATAGCAATTTATTTATAATAAATTAGGGGTAGGTATTAGTTGCAATTTCAGCAACTTCGATAATTTTTTTTATTTGAAGAAAAATGTGAAATACTGATGGAAGCTTAAAGAACAATTTATTTATTAATTCACTTCTTATTATGAATGACAATCCTAATAATCTAAACTAAAACACCCACATAAATACAACTTCCAAAAACAGGGTAGTTTCCATACTGACGGCCATTTAAATTTCTATGAAGCGAAGACTTGCTATTGGTTAGGGGCAAAAGTGACTGATTTTGCAACTAACATAGATTTTGAATGACCAATTTACATCAAAAAGAGCTAAGTTCAAATGTTTATAAATTAACACAATGTGTAAAATCCACATGCATTAAAAGTTAAAAGAAAAAAAATAAACGTTGCTGACTTTGCAACTAGTATGTTATATTATTTTATTATTGTGCGTTTAATGTACAAAATGGTATAAATATATCAATAAGGTTTAACAAATATACAAGCATTCCTAATTTGTTTATTCCTCACTCTATATAATCTACAAAGATTTTCACATATGTTAGTGACCGCATTTTCACCGCATTCAGTCTGCGTTCGTTCTTCTTTTACCAATTCCAAGAATCACTTCTATTCGTTAGTTTTAGCATTTGTACTACATCGTGCACTGATAATTGACTTCATATTATTTCATACTATCATTCTACGTGATTCGTGTAATTTGTTTTATTTATCAAGGTTTCTTAAAAAAAATGGTTACTTCACAAATTATTATTATAATATAATATACATGCTGTATACGAGAGAACCATTAGCTCACTGCGGATTCGATTTATAGAAAGGCAGATCTGGTAGTCGGTAGGTGGTAGCACGCTCATCCGAGGAGATGTGCAACGAGATCGTGTCTCGTGATTCACGAAGAACAGTGTAACGAGGCTGCTGCAACATTATGGACCATCACGTTCAAGAGACAGGCAGAGCGGTATCCGCTCTTTGAATACCATAATTTGTACGCCATTAGAACACATGTAGATACGTGTTTCATATTATTTAAATATGTACTTGCACAGGTGTAGCAATTTTTAAATGAATCGTCTAACCCTTTCACCGAAACGAAAATACGTCCAGCATCCACTAGCACGTCTGTACCGAGCGTTTGTCTCATTATTCGTATTTAGTTGCTTCGAAAATAATTGTCAATATTAACTATTAATATAATAATTAAAGATAATTTTATAGTAAAAAAATAATTAAGGTTGTAATTTGTTGGAAAAAACATCTACTTACCCTAAAGTTGAAAGTTAAATTTGGTCAATTATTTTCGGAAAAATAAATATTTTTTTATATTTTCATAGAAAGCAATCTCCCTCTTTTTGTATTTATGATTAGTTTCAAATACATCCTGATGAAGCTTGAAATAAGCGAAACCGGTTGATGTATAATAAATTTCGTGACTTCATACAAAGTGGTTGTTATTTTATTTAATATAAAAATATTTTTTTATCTTTATCTCCATACATGTACCCAAAGTTATCCAGTACAATTACCCTTTCCACACGAATTAACTACTCCATCTTGTGTATTTACAATATATTATTTCATTTCACTCTACTAACCTCATTTCACTCTCAGACCTACAACTTACTTCCATATTTTTTAATGTTTTTAATATTAAAGATAATGTAAGTAATAAAACTCTTTTATGAATCGCTAGCCATGATTCCAACCGTAGTTTTCGTTCCATTTACGGAGCACAAAGAACCATTAATTAACCTTATATACGTAATAAACCTACTTCCTCATATCATTTTCTGCAAATCCTTTGTGAAAGAGCGCAAAAAAATGATTACATTATTGATTTCTTTACAACCGATACTAATGGATGACGTAGGATATTAGTATATAAATTTTTAAACAATTTAAAGTCTATTCGGGTAATGGGGCAAAGCTTGGAAAGAGGGGGAAGATTTCGATCGTTAGCGGAAATATGGATAGTAAAGGTGAAGTTTTAGGGAATGTAGTGTTGTTAATTAGCGTTTTCTCCGAATTAAAATTCATTTGTTTTTCAACGATTTCTAAATTGTTAATTATTAATCCTTCTTAAGGTGCCTTATAGACTAGACTACAATACTACACTAAGTTTTGTTATCACCTGATGATACACCTCTCAAAACTATAGTAGTGACAATAACCCAATGTGTGTGTAGTACAAAGTTTAGTTGTGAAAATTAAAATGGCTACACTACTCTCTCGCATCGAAGAAGAAAGTTAAAGTGGGCTTTGAGATAAATAAGGTAAAAAAATTAAGCTAATGATTGTTGATCGACATAACCACCTTCCACAAACAGATGATGCCCTTCCTATTGTCTAGGATTTCAATTATATCGGGTCCATAATCACTGACGACGGTGGTCACGAGTCATAAATTAGACGATGGATAGATATAGTATAGGTATACAAAAGTTCTATGTCCATACTTGACAAAATATGTAAAGACCGCGGTATTTCTAAGATAATGAACGTCAGGCCTGTACAGTCTCTGGTACATTTTATATTTTTATACAGCGTGGAATCATGAATCCTGAAGGCAAGGGAGAGAAGACTGATTGATGTTTTTGAGATATGGTGCTGGAAATACATTACACAGCACACTGTGACGATTTCTTCAATTCTTTGGGCGTCTTGCGGGAAGGGAATATAGCTTTAAGAAGCTTGTTGTGGTGGGCCAAGAGGAAGAGGAAGAGGAAGATCGGCCCACCCGTTGAACCGACCAAGTGAAAAAGGCAACAGGCTATTCTCTGGTGGCAGCCCTAAGGTCTGCAAGATGCCGAGAAAAGTGAAGAAGCATAATTAAGAGGACAAGAGTTCATGGAGATTACGAGATCTTTATTGTTTTACAAATTGGCACTGGTCGTGGCCAGCATATGGCCGAGCAGTGATCGGCGAAATCTAATTACTTTCCACTAGTAAGCAATAATATCAATCGCATGAGTCGAATAACTATAATTACCTGAATTAAAATAATTAACTTTTGAGACCTAAATTAATTTTACTAATACTACTTTAGTACTATTATTTTTATTAATACTACTAGATAACAATGTACATTGTTTTTTAAGATTTGGATGTAAAGACAATCACTGATAAATAACAGGTTGGTGGGTTATTAGAAAAATAAAATCTAGAGAATACAATTCGTATAATACTATTATGGTATATGTATGTGTAAAAATCGCGTATTATTTTTACTGTTTACTGGAAAGGAAGAACGAAATGAAATTTTAGTACAATTTGTTAGAAGACGGCTGTTTAGATAGATACTTAATTCATAAAGAAGTTCTATTTTTATTTGTTAACTTTGTTTTATTAACCACTTATTGAGTTTAAATACATCTACTAACAGTATTGACAACCTAAAGAAAAAAATTGTATTTTTTAAAACCGGTAGATGTATTTAAACTCAATAAGTGGTTAATAAAACAAAGTCAACAAATGAAAATATGAATTTTAACCACAAAGTTAATTTTGCTAATTTCAAAAAAATTTATTAATAATTTATTTTCACTTAAATATGATATTTATGAGTACTGAAAAAAATAAATAGTCACCACGGTAACGAGAATGACGTATGGTCACTTTCATTCTGAGATTAAGGTTTACATATAAAAAAAAAGTGCAACGTACAAGTTCGAAAAAAAATTGTCGTCAACTTACAGTGTTGTTATGGCATAATCGGTTAATGTGTTTCCCCGGATAGAAATCTCGGAATCCCGATAGAAACAACAATATTTTTTCGATAAATTAATTTTATATGTACCTATATTTTTCTAATTATTACATTTAATTTGTATTAGGAATTGATTTATTTTAAATATGAAGGCATTTTCGAATGGTGTTTATAAATTGCCACTGATTAAATTACATTTAACAGTCACCTGACACAGGTAGGGTAGACACAACATCGCTACATAAAGCCCAGGTGAAATTTCATACGCTTTAGACGAAGCAGTCATCACGACGCTATAGGACTGCAGGTAGATGCAAATAAACTGGACCGCTTTTCAAGATCTCCGATGCGGCTCTCGCATCCTCCGCTCGTAGGCAAAATTGGCCTAGATCCGTTTGGCTCGGAGATGGCGGAGCATTGCAGAATATTCACCGTTAATACACGGCTCCTACAACGTTATTCAGACGCTTGAACCGGATCCCATGATTCTGCCCATTTTCCATTTCGAGCAGAACGCGCCGACCATGCTGTAGCTATTATGGCGTTATTGTCAAAGGGTATTTGAATAAGGTTTTCGCAATCGATACACCAAAAATAAGGTAGATAGATAATTCTCATCTTTAAACCACACCATCACTCAACTTAGCTTAGTAAGGAATAAAGAATTAAGACAATAGTGTGCGTAAGCAAAAAAAAAGGAATACGTGTGAAGCTATTTGTACGAGGCACGGTAGAGAAATTAAACGCCTAACGGAACGCCCACTGGAAAAACCGCATTCTGTCGCCCGTAACAGACATCACGGAGTTAGTTTCGTATCCACAGATGGCGGCATATATCCAGCTAATATATCGCACACCTAGATCAAAAGTAAGACAACACAAAAAACAAGAATTTTGAGTTATTATTGTATAATAGATCACTAACAGAGAAGCAATCGGCGATAACCGATATTATATAGGATCATGTATTGCTGTCCCTGAAATTGTACTAATGGTGTTTATACGTATTAACTTTGAGATATATGTATCCACTTAAAAGCATTCTTGAAGAATACGAACAAAACATTAATATTCTCATAATTTGCTCTATCATAGGTAAGAAACTGACCGTAGAGTGCGATGCGATATGACCATGAGACATAGATGAGATGACAGGATGAAAGATGATAAATATATTTTCCAGCCGTAATACGACTTCGCGGATATATATTTACGTACTGTCATTGAACATATAAAAGAGAAAACATTTAACTTATCTTAACCTTACTTAAAAAAACACGTTATTTTTGCCGCCGCTGTTATATAGCCATAATGAAACAACATCCAACACTTTCAAGACCTGCGAGACGTCCAGAAAGTCATTAAAATAGATGGGGATACGTAATATTATCGTGGATGATGAAAAAACGATTTAATTAATTTTATTAACACAAACACAACGTCATTCGTCAAAGCACCTGACCAGTGACGCGCACGTCGACGGTAAACAACGTTCACAGAATTATAGAACTTGTGTTTGGACATACATCGAATTAGAATGGCATCAAAACATCGGGAACATTGAACCCTGCTCTGCTACGTCTATTACTTTCATATTAGCGGCAAGATCGATTCTTGGAAGAACACTGTTTACTGGGGAGATAAATTCGTGATGCAGACTTCAAACACTCTACTACCAGTTATTTTATATGCAGAAGGTTGTTTAAATACAGTCTGCTCCTCTCGTATACGCGTACAATTATTATTACATATTTTTTAGTACGCATATTTTTTTCACAATAATAATACTATTACGGCAATACTTAGGATAGACCTAATCTAAGGAAACCGCCTCACATTTAAAAATAATTTATGTTTACTGTTTCCGAGGTAAGTTTATAGAATTCTATAATCACATATGTGATTATAGAATTCTATAATCACATATGTGAAAATAAAACACTTGTGTTTTAACAATATTTGCTCCAAAAACATTGTTATTAAACAAATTAAAGATATCTCATAGAGACGAAGCTATTTACATTATATTATATGGGAAGAATGGAAGTGTGGGTATTATAGGGTTTACGATCTATCTTCGGCTGGCTTAAGTGATCACTTTATACAATGTAACGTTCACCATTCCACCTAATCTCCCTCCATATCTATCAAATTTTTGGAAGTTGTATATATGTTACTATGTAGAAACACTTCATGTATTAACTATAACTTCACTGTTGCCATCTATGGTCTGAAAATTTGATATTAATTTCTCTGGAACAACATAGATGTCACTAATGAGAATCTTATTTTTAGAAATAATTGAAGTTATATTCTTTATTTGTATATATGGCAAATGATTAACATGTTATACTGGAATATGCCTGAAAATTAAATTTTTAATTTTATATATTACTTATTTAGACCAGTACATCTCTTTTTCAGTACAGGATTTTTTATCTCTAAGGGCATTGTTATTAAATAAATTAAAAATATCTCATAGAGACAGATATGAGATATCTTTAATTTGTTTAATAACTTGTTTTTTAATTCTACTCTCTAAGGGGTAAGGGTAAAGGGTAAGGGTCTTGTGTCAATCTAACAATTTAACTCAACAACTTGTATATGTATCTATAGTGGGGGACAGCTATAGAATTTAATTTGCGTGAGATGAAAATGGATAACATTATTCATTGTAATTCTGAAGATTTCCATATATTTTTCAGAATTCCAATGGATAATATTGTCTCTTTTCATCTCACGTAAATTAAATTGTATAGCTGTCCTCCACTATATATTGATGATATAAAATTTATCGTCTTCTTACTCTGTTAGCGTGGTGTAAAGGTAACGTATTTCCCCGGATAGGAAAAGATCCAGGTTCGAATCCCGATAGATCCAGGTTCGAATCCTGGTTGTTCGATAAATTGATTTTATTTGTACGTTTTTCTAATGGATACATTTAATTTGTATTAAAACATAATCCAAAAAATATAATACATATATAAGATAATTGACGGTCATTGTTGGTATTGCGTATTAAGTAGAATTGGTCTTACTTTAGATAAGCTTGTGGTCTAGTAGTTACGATAGTCGCCTAGTGATCTAGTGATCGTAAGTTCGAGCCTCATTCCTGGAGGCCATCAAGTTAGTCATATTTTAAGTTAGTTTGAAAATAATAAGAATTTTGATGTAACACGTATTCGCATCTATATTATTACTTTTTTAATTAGTATGCGGAATTGAATTTAATTTACGGTGACAAGATATATATTTTTGATCTAAATATAAAAATAAAAAACATGTTCAAAATAACATCAAAAATGTTCTAACACGCTTTTACTAACGCAGTTACTGTGGAAAGTTTTCCGGAAAACCCTGTTCTATGATTTTAATTTTAATGATTATAAAATGTGTTTGAAAAAATCTAATAAAATAATATTTTAGGTTGAGGTTATCGAAAAATAAAACTGCGGATAGTAGAATCAAGTCGTCCCGAAACAATGTGATCACAATAACCTGCGTCTATAGTACATTTATTCTGAGACATTTTTTATTTACACCGAAACAGAAAATTTCGCCTATGTAACATCAACGCTCCGGCAAGCGAGGAAAATCTGGTATTTTAGTTCAATTATCTTTAAAACATATTCCAAGGCTGGTTGCACCGATCGGAAAATAAGATTAGATAAATTATTATAAATAGATTTGCCCATCTCTACGTTAATTGACTGCCTTTCGCAAGATAATTCTGCTCAATTTGCTTGCACAGTACATAGATACCTTCTACTGTAATTATTATATTTGCCTCAGCAAGATTTTTTCATTTATTACACAAAAAGTACATATTATAAACATGGGATATGTTTGCTCAACCTCCCAGTAAAATTTTTTCCAAAAATAATAGAAAATTTCGTAATATTTATATGCACACTCACATTAACCGTGTGTTTTATTTTAATTTCCACCGATTCCAGATGCCTACGAAATCTTTTTGAAATAAAAAATATTTTGCAGACGCCGAGTATTGAGTTCTAAGAGAAGACGCTGTCATCTTGCTAGTCCTCGTTTAGACTATAATATACAGGATGTAACAAACCAAGTACACAATATTTTTTCTGTCGAAAATTTTACGTATAAATATTTTCGTACGAGATTTTTACAAAATCATGTTAATCTTTAAATTTACGTATTTCTAAATAAATATTAGCGAAATTGACTCATTATTATTCTATATCTTTGCTTCGTGCCGCTCAAAGTTCATTGGTATTTTATTTGTTGTATTTAATATTTAATTTGAAAATAATACAATATTCCAATTAATGGTAATAATGCTGACATGAAAGAATAAACACACGCGGCTTGAACATTTTAGACTCATGTTTGTATGTTTCCAAAAACGTTGCATTCTAGGGACAAGAATATTATAATTTCTACAACTAAATAAAAATATACATATGCATTATTATATTTTTAATTATATATATATATATATATATATATATATATATATATATATATATATATATATATATATATATATATATATATCTACTATGCACTGGGTGTGTTACATTCAGTAAATTGCAGATTTTTTTATATTAAAATTTGGTACATCGATTTATATTCTGATTAAATTAATTTTTTATATACATAATATACATTTTTTAAAAGCGAATGTATATATTATTATGTCTAACTATCGCATATGTGCATGTGTTACAGTTCACTGTGAGGTAAAAAAAAAAGGAATAAAATTTTATTACATTTAATATAGAGATTTAAAAATTTTACTTGTCAGTCACGTAGAATTGCGCAGATATGTATTATTATTTTTTATTTAATTTATAATTAGGTACCTACTACATTTATTTTTAAAATTCTTTACCTACCTACCGGAACGATAAAATACATATTTTAATTTTCGAACACGTAAAAATTATTTCGGTATAGAACACACGCGAAGCATAAATTCTTTTGGCATTTAAGAAATATTTGATATAATTACAGAGATAATATTGTGTGCATATAAGTGTGACTTGGCTTCTATCCGCCACCGGATGTTGCCGGATGTTGCCACAGCAACCGCCGAATTACGTTGCCTAAATATTTATTTTATCCATTATAACTTACGAAAATTCGTTGAAGATGTGAATTATGTACGATTAAAAATTTTATACGATTTGAGCAATTTACACTCATTAAATAAAAGTAAATAATAAACTGTGATTATAATATTTTGTTTTGAATTAGCTATTAGCCAAT
Source organism: Eubasilissa regina (assembly GCA_022840565.1). Lineage (NCBI taxonomy): Eukaryota > Metazoa > Arthropoda > Insecta > Trichoptera > Phryganeidae > Eubasilissa > Eubasilissa regina. The sequence goes on along the minus strand of JAINEB010000006.1, from coordinate 29,228,567 downwards.
ACTCATACGTTACATAAAGATATAAATAGCGCATTAGAAAATTTCGTACCTTTATATAAAAATGCAGGGTATCAATCCCAGTACCTGTAATATACTATGCAAGTCCTTTATCATCTCAGCTACACCCCAAATATGAATTGTTAAAGTAATTCATTATTAATATAAAACATGATAACAAAGACCATTTAAAATACTATATATAAAATATTTAGTATATTTCAACTGTGAAGAAAAATGAAGCAAAAATTATATCCAGGGATGGTTTAAGATGTATACTGTAATAGATATTAACAGAAATCTTAACCTCTTTAATAATTCAGTTTGTTGCAAATTTAACTATTGAATAATTAAATTCAATATTATACATCAAAAATTTTAATGATTGTATATATTTTTAAAAATCACCATTGTATTCTTATGCACATTATGCGTATTCAAAATATTTTTAATTTCAGAACAGTTTAACGGTGAGAGCGCATAAAAATATTACGAATTTTTGGTGTCAAATTTGACTGGAGTACCAACCCGCGATGTTAATTAGTTGCACGAATTACAATTCTATCCATATGCCGAAGGTGTGATGTTAAATCGCTTCTCTGCCACTAAACAAAATCACAAGTCAGAAGTGGCTACGTTTACAAATTTCACTTCTCACACGTTTATGTGACTGACAACAATTTTCACCTCCATTTTATGGACACAGACTATTTAACGGAACTGATGACTAACATCAACATCGTCAACTCTAATTATAAAACTAAACACATCAGAAATGAGTTAATTTCGTTAATGTTTACTCGAACAATTTTAGCATATTTAAACTTGACCTGTACGAAATGAAGGACAATTTTGCGTAGATACAAATTTAGCGTATTATTAGCTACATTTAGTGGTGAGAGTTCGTCCGATGATGATCTCGTTGTTTAATAAATATTAGCACATAATCCGTAAAAAATATTTCGACACTAAAGTGACATGTGTCAAACGCAGGGGAAAATAGAGCCATAGATGATGCATGATTATTTGTCTTCCCACGCTGTGCGGCGACATTTCTTATCTATGCTTTGATGATACTAAATTTGACGTACCGACAACCCGTAAAGTTTTAAAATTACGGGCGATGGTAAAAAGTTACCATTGTACAAATTTACCACCGATCACACAACTGGAAATTTGTATTTTCTTGTACTAACCTGAATTTTCTTTTCATTTTTGACGTATGGGCTTTTCGTCTCCAAGAGAGCATTCACCTTCTTCGTCTCCGCCGATGGGGCATCCTGATGTAGAGCCTGAGGGAGAGGGGGAAGATGCGACATCTGGAATACAAAAATAAAAAATACGTAAATCATAGTGTTCATTTTTAATTGATTCATCATTAAAACAGTATATTCGTGTAAACAATCAAGAATTAGTTTTACATAGCGTTGAAAAAAGAGTGGTTTGCTCCGAAATTGTTCGTATGTGAATGATACGATGCTGTGTATTTTCAGTATTGTTATACAGGCATGCATATTGGACATTTTTTTAGACTACTGGAAGCATTTGAGATAGACACAGTACTTAAGAAACAAGTATAGTATGATTTAGATGTATAAAAAGAAAGAAATGATAAAAAATATAAAAATACAAATAGTAAAATGTCTTAGATGTACTAAGCAATAATCACAAAAATAAGATATATCTCAAATTTAATAATACAAAGCAAGATTGATGGAAATCAGGGTCACGGATGATATTAAACTTAACCAGGTATCAAGGTTTAAATAATGTTAAACAATTGTACGAACATTGTGCAGAACAGAAGCAGATTGTCGATCTAACTCAGGTCCTGGAAATTTTTGAGACCAGCGGCGTTAAAAAACATTTTGTTTATTTAACTACGCACTTTGTTCCGCAATTATCTCAATAATGACGTCATTATTAATGTCATTCAGTCAGTTTGTCTCTATTGACATTGGCATAAAAGTGTCTAGTCTACTGTCACTAATAATATTCCAGTATTTCGAAATGTTTTTTTTTTCCCAGCCTGTAGAGCTGTCATTATTCTTAACATTTACAATGTCACTTATTGCGGAATTCTTTTTTTAATTGCCAACAAGTCGAGTTAATTTAAATACGTTTAAACAAATAAAACATATCTCATAGACGAAATCTTTTTTTTGAAATTATATTTAATGGAAAATAGACATAAGTATGGGTAATTACAGGGCTTACGACCTGTCTTCGGCAAGCTTAAGTGATCACTTTATATAAATATAACGTTCACCAATTCTCACCCATCAATCCCCATATTTATCATTTTTTTTTAAAGTTGTACAATTAGATTCTCGTGCTTTTCAGAGAAATGAATTATCAAATTTAGTCCATAGATGGCGATAGTGCAGTGGTACTCGAAGTGTGTTCACATATTAACATATATATATATATGTAACTTAGTTAGTTGATTAGATTATATTAATTAGATTAGTTGATGACATCCTGAAGAAGAAAATGATATTTTTCGAAACCGGTAGATGTATTAATAATCTATTTATATCTATGATGGATTTTAACCACAAAGTAGATTTTGCTAATATTAAAAATATAATTAAATTAAATTTAACCTTGGACCACAAAATCAGAACATAACGGGATATTTTAGTTTCTAGAATATGCAAACATCAAAGACTACTCAAATCAAAGAAAAGTTAATTTTATATACCAACTAATTGAACTTGTACTCATATATGAAATATCTAGCCTGTGGTTAATGTTTGCCTGCAGCATCCAGCATCTGATAGATGCTCTCTATAAAAGCGCATACAAAATTCATTACATTATTGTACCATTAAAGCGTAGTAATATAAAATAAAATGAAATCTAGTGTGTTACGTTTTACGACCGACTGTTGCAATACGTTGTCTGGAGACGGCTCTTGTTTTTGTTCATAGAAGATCCGTAACTCATTAATGCCGACATTTCGAATGAAGATGACCTTTGAAGCTTTCACCTCAATCATATACCATTAACGTCAAAGAAATTGCTTTTCACACAAAGTAATAACGCACAAGCACGATTTTAAATTTTTTATTTAATGCAACAAAGCTTGCATGTTAAATTCGAATCACAAAAGCGACATATGTACGCTTCAAGAGGTATGAATATAATTAATTAAATTATATTACATATATTATGTTGGTATATATTATGGCAGCCACATGCAGGCAACGCATTGAAATAATTTGTACCTATTTACATAACATATTTAACAAAGAATATGTTTATTCAATGGGTACTCCATTAATAGATTGTTATGTATGATTATCGTTAGAAATAGGATAAAATATAAACGTTCTGACACTGTAATGTTCCCTAAAATGACGATTTTATATATTATTGATATATTTTATTATTTATACATTATTGTATTTTCTCAATGCGTTAATATGTATATTATTAATGTTAAAAAGTAAATAAATCCAATATAAAATTATTGAGGATATATGTCGCTCAGAAATCAGCATTCCGGACGGCTGACGGAGCACGTTATTGGCACGTATCGTCGGTACCGGGCGTCTTTATGAAACCGTTCTGTTTTACGCCCAAGTATTTACTGGGGTCGAAGGTTAATATAATTAAGTGAAGCATTAACCGGGTATTACTGCACTAGTAAACTATGCACAGCAGGAATACCATCCATGAACACTCGAGTACATCATTACTATTACGGTAATCTTTTAATTAGAACATACTCTTAAAAAATTTCTGCGCCACATTTCGAAAAGACAAACGCACGAGCGTCTACAAGACGACGCACGCGTGAGAAATGTCAAATAATTTTACAGGAATGTGAATTTTTTCAGTCCCATTACCACCGTAGTCGGAGAAAACCATGAGAGTTTTTATTTTAAAATTACCATTGTAGTCGGATAGTTCTCACATTTTATTGCGGCTGGCTAGACGGGCGGGTAACGGCTAAAATAATTATTTATTTTACTATCAAATTGTGTAAGTTGTGATATATGCATTCCCATTGGGTAGAAGGCATTGGTTTATCGTTTTTAATCGGAAGATCACGCCGGGCTCGTAAAGCCATCCATAACGCGCTTGTCACGACGGTGGATTTCAAAAGAAATGCTCACAGGCATAACAACACAGAATTAAACCACATTAATCTAATGATATATCTCAAGATGTTTGCGTAGAACAACGAACGTCAGATAATTTTACATACCTACCTTGAAAACGTTAAACACAACGAAATAATTAAAAATCCACCATCTAGCTGTAGTCGATGGAGCAGACTGCTATTACATAAAACAATAAAATTCCCAGTGGTTCAAGAAACGTAGTACTCATAACCCAAGTTAAATAAAATGTATTAACAGTTTTTGAAGCTTAAAGAATAAATATTAACTACAAGCTCGTAAATTTAATTAAGCAAGAAACAATCAAAAAGTCCCATTTGGCCGGTCATGTTGAAACAATTCCAGGTGACATGATACTATAGATCATATCCACGTGGAATACTTCAGCAAAACTGATTTAGAGGACAACTAAGAAAGAGGAGGGCTGACTATGTGAAAGAGAAAGGTCCGAAAACTAGAGAAGAATAGTCATGGATAAGTCATCAGTTGCGGAAGATGCCAAATCCTGTAAAAGAAGAAAAAGAACCTAATAATAGAAACTAACTCTGTAACTCAATGAATATACCAAATTTGGAGTAAAATAATTATAATACTTTTAAGATTAGAAAAATCAATAAATATTAGAAAAACAGGTCGAAATTTTAATATAAAAGTTAATGAGCATTTGGGTTGTTTGAATAATAATGGTTTTACAGAATTTCTAATCATTCGTTAGAAAATGATTATACTTTTGATAAAAATTTAAGATTGTTTATTTTACATATAAACAATGTTGGTTTTAAATTGAATAATTCGGAATCATTGGAAATAAATAAAGCGCGTAAAACTATTTTATATATATATATATAATATTATAAACAACCAACAAAATTTAACCACAAGCAACCTAAAAACTATTCCAATTATTTTATATCATTAAGTAATCATTTAAGTTACAAAAATTTATTTTTTAAATAATTATAGTTTTTTAAAAATAAATAAAAACAATATTACATATGTTTTTGATTAGTTAATGACATCCTGAAGAAGAAAATGATATTTTTCGAAACCGGTAGATGTATTTAATTCATTAAGTGGTTTATGAAACATCTAAAATAATGCTTTTTACCTCAAATCCCTATATTTTATTAAAAAATCTTTATTCTTTTCTAACCTAGCCTAATCCGATTTTCGTCTTCCATCATCCTATTGTGATAGGGTGAATTTATTTATGTACTTATATATAATAATATTTATTTCGAACTAGCAAGAGGTACTATGACACACGTGTCTTAGATATATAACGCATTTTTTTTCACTACTAAATGTATCTGTCCTCTTAAAAATATTCCAAGAATCGTTCGTTGACACAACATTGCTGCAAAAATAAACATGTACATATATGATATTTAGCGTGCCGTGTCGATGTCTCGGAAGTGTTTGGTTCAATTTCTAGCCAAACCACTTCATGAATCACTCGTGTTGATGCGGGATCCGACAATAATTTAAATGTTTTCGGGGAGCCATCGTGACCTTTTCGGACACGATTTGAAAGTCGAACGCGTGATTCGAATTTCAAATAAGTAATACAGATGGGTGGCGACAGATGGACACGACTGATACATTTTATTGCCCGGCGAACGGAAGCCATTCGCAACGGCATATAAGGAAAAATTATTAATAGTATGTATATTATTATTATGCATTGCCTATCAAGTTGTACACTACAATAGCGATCAATAAATTGATAAATTAAAATTGGATAAAACTCATGTTGAATCTCAAGGTTTATAAAGTGGCCCCCCAATATTAATCAAAATATATATATTAAAAAAAAAAAATTATGAAATTATTATTATTTTACATTTCGTACACCAAGTGAAATAGTCAAAAATTTTATAATTATATTTATTTGGCATAATTAAGCGTCTAGTCGTAAAATTTACTTGCTTACCCGCATTCTAAATTCTAAAAGCGTTCTTAATTCGATGATTGCAAATTTTAGAATTAAACTTTTCTTGGATTGTGAAATTACTACATTTATCTGCTCTCAAACCAAATAAATCTTTTTCTTATTAAGGAGAACGCATCCTTATTGTGATGTTGTAATTATTCAGAACAGACGATCTGTGATATTTTAAATACTAATTAAATGTATTAATTAGAAAGATACATATAACAATCAATTTTATCAAATAATATTGTTATTGCTATCGGGATTCGAACCTGGATCTCTGGCTATGTCCAATTATACTACACCAACTCAGTGGATTGACGGCAAATTTTCGAACCTATTTATTACACTTTTAAAATTAATACAAAGCCATCTTAATTAATTGAATCTACTTTGTTTTAACGGAATCTCAAATACCTTTAAGTAAACCGATAGGAGACGCCAGAGTTCAGAATTTATTTTTATTAAATTTTGAACATATTTATTATATATTTTTAAGTAAAATACATTCTTATTGTGATGTTGCAATTATTCAGAACATAGATAATACATATCTTCTAATTAATACATTTAATTTGTATTTAAAATGTTTTTCAGTTATAAAAATAATTATAATATGTAAAAATAATTTTCGATTTGCGTGTTACAAGTACCAACTTAATATAAATTTTAATAGTAAATAACAAAATGCAATTATAATGTCAATTAAAAAATTTAAATTGTTCTTCATATACACCTTTTCTTACAAATGTAATTCTGTCTACTTATAATTCTAATTAATTGAACAATTGCTTGTAAACTATGCTCGTCTCGACACAGAATTTCTCTAGTGAGACGGGCACAGTCCAAACAGATTTTTAAATAGTATTATATAGTTATAAATTAAATAAATGAATAAATTAATGTTAATTAAAAATTTACTTATAGGTACAAAAAATATTTCTCATGTTTTTTCTTAGACTATGAATTAAAAACGTTTTCATCACAACAATTCAAAGTAATATGGTAGAATAAATAAATAAATCTGTTAAGTATAACTTCGATGTTTTATATTACCTAAAAATATATTTCTAGAATGTAGGGACAAGAGGCCGAAAAACATGGACGTTTAGTGGCGACCCTATCTAAGTGGCATGGTTCGTAAAGTCGTCTATTATATCTACCTTGGACGGTTAACTCTCGACAATTAACAATAAATCCTCTACTTCTATGTACAGGTGTAGTTTATCTAAGTTAATCTGGTTTATAGACCATAAAATAGACATAATAATAGGTCGTAAAATCATTATTAAACGTTTCTCTGTTCATGTATGACACCAGTATACAGCGTTGCGGGAGAAAACTGGGATTTTAATATAGGTTAAGATTTACATATTTATTGTAACATCTTATAACAGGTTCGAATCCATAGGAGATTAACATTTTTCCAAAATAAGCGACAATCGTGTATAATTTGATTTTTTTTTAATTAATGTTGTTGTGAAATTCAAAACACTTTCATTATTCAACACGGTGTCCAATTATAATACGAAAATTAGAAAAATTCTTTTAATGTGATAGATAGGAATAGCAAAAAAGGTATTTAACCAAAGAAAATATGTCGTACCCTTGAAAACAGACCGAAAAACCAAAAATAAATCGTTCTCTTGATGAATTCACAATATTCGAAATACACGGAAGTGAAACAAGGCTAGAAGTATTTCAGATGTGGTTTAGAAGAACATTTGATAAATATAGCTAGAGCTACATAGTTTCACTCGATAACGCATCCCGATTTTTTTCATCGAAAACAGAATTGTATAATGAAACAGAATGAAAATAACAAAGAGAAAGAAAAAGACAAATATATCAACCAAATAATGATAAAGGCATGGAACTATCGCTTGTGATCGATTAAGGGTCATTTAGAAAGAGCTACACCGACTTAAAAACGAGAGATAATACAATATTACAATATAGTCGCAATATAAAAGTCACATCTTGAACAGTTCATCTATACATGTGATCGTGAGGAAATATTTGAAATTTATAATTACGTTTATGCATTATAGCTCATGTAATCGCGTTCTATACAAAACCCAAGGCAAGACGAGAAAGTTCCACAGCCTCGTGTGACAGATCAAAAGATGGCGCGGGATCAGGATGACAGAATGAATAATAACTGGTGCCTTTGATGTCACATCTATAATTTATATAAATGTGGCATCAAAGGGAAACCGATACGTGTGAAAGTAAACTGGCACAGCCTAAAAAGGATGAATCCAGATCGCATGAATAATTTTATATGATCACACATTCTATTCTGGAAGCTCAGTGATTTATTTTCGCCATTCTCTCGAACAACCGACGTGACCCGGTACGACTTTCTGCATTTCTGGAGTCATGACCTTATGTTATGTACGAATCGTCATCATCACAATAGATCGCTCTCTAGATCTCAATCAGATACTCTTGAGAAGCAGACAATAGAAATAAACAAAAGTGTAAACCAGAAAGTTCGTAATTGTATCAAAGAATGAATATACAAAAATTAATGGCAAAGAAGCAATGCAATAAATATATTTCATCGTCCATTAACTTGTTAAAAAAACTTTACACCTATAGAATGAAATTCTATCACCATCAATATGGGTCCTGGTCTCCTGAAGAATACACCCCCACGGATAGGGAGAGATGATCTATATTATCCAGCCATCGCATTTTGGATCCACCAGTCCTGACTGATCTTGGCTCATCACACTCGTTAGAAGCCACTAATTTTTGCACTATACATTCAATTTCTTCATTTTATTCTAAAAACAGGAACTCTTGTGGGTTGGAAAAATTTTTTAAAACGAGAAATTAAATAAATGAAATCAAAACCTTTCATTTGTTAAACCAATAATGTGTTACTACACCGAATTAACTTACAACGTAGAGATATGAGAAGATGGCGAGAAGTACGAATAAGCTTTTTTGTACCTCATTTTTTTTACTAATCACTTTTTTACGTATTGCCAATTAATTACAATACAAAAAAGAACTATTATAAGACTAATAATAACCTTTCGCAAAACACTTAACCTTTCACGTATTTTACGGTAAATCTTAGAAAATAAAAATACAAAAATAAATTAACATAATTTGATATGATACATTTTCTTATTTTAATTTAATACCTTTATAAATTACTAATATTTCCCCTTTAATAATATTTTTTTAATGTTTAAATTATGTATATATGTGTAATGTATGTAACGTATTCTGTATGTGTAATATATATTATTCTGTGAACCCATCGATACCAATATATATATAAAATAAATTTTAAATCCTATCTCACAAATAGACTCAGTGGAGGTTTCGTAAATGTAACAAAATTAATTTTTTTTAATATTCTTACTGCGCAATTGTAAATACCAATTTTCGTGTTCAGCTGAAACCAAATCAACCTAAACAAATTCAAAACATTTTGAATTGAAAATCATTTTACGGTTACTAAAATTGAATGTGAATAATAGGCGGTGAATAGAGGATGACACGACAGTGTTTGAAGTCAGCTTCCAAGGCTGTGTCTCAGGTCAACGCGCCCCGGTTGAGCTGATCCGGAGAAAGGAGAAAGTTCGGTGCACACAATGCTGCGTTTTATTAATACTCTCGAGTCGGTATTGCATCTTGCATCTCGTTTCAATCGTGTGCCTGTGTGGGTGTCACTACAAAACCATTATTCATCTTGTTCATTAGATTTTTGAGAGATAGTCGCGTAAGACGTGCATGGAATTAAACTGTGTGTACATACATGTGAAAAGAAAAATACTGCCATCAAAACGGAATTTACTACAGTGGAACTCTGATTTTAAGTTTTTGAAGGGACCAACAAAAAATATACATAAACAGAGGGAAAATTTAAATTAGGGGTATTAAAAAAAATTGATTATTATTTTTATTGTTTTTAAATAGTTCTTTCAATATATAATACATTGTTAATACTAGTAAAATATTCTTTGAGGCCTTCAATATGCATTACGGCATCGTTCTTTGTGTGATCTTGGTTGATGGGATGAGCAGACACTTCTTCTTTGTAGGGAGGTTCTCCTTCTGTCAAGTTTTCGTTTATGCAACTGTCCACTATTTCATCAATCTCCATGTTATTACGTTGGAGTCAACGTCTAAGTAAATCTGCAAGGATTATCCATCAATTCTTTCTCACCCATCAATGTTGTCTATACTATATTTTACGCAATTTTTTTGCTGATTTCAGCTTGTAAAAAAACAGTAAAACAGCGAAATAATTATGTAGGTGTGAGAATGAAAAATGCGCATATACGACGAGCAAATGACCAATACACTCTTGACTCTAAAGTGAATAACGAACTGTTAATTTTTGACGTAAATCGCGGGAAAAACAAACGTAAAATAGGGTTTTTAATGTACTAAAATGATACGGGATTGCAGAAATAACAAGCAGATGCACTTCCACAAGTCTCGAACCTGGGTCGCCCTCGCAGCTAGCTCCAGTGTCTCTGAAGCCAAATACAATGCACCACCCAACGTCGTAGCACTCTTCCACGTCTTTATCATTCTTATGCTTAGGATTGTTTACTTTTCTAGGCTATCTATCATATTGACATATATGGCGCGGTTGGATTGTTATTGTAGGATTTAAGGTGTTATCCACGGGACACGTAACATCCTTTTTCCGTCGCAATTACAGACCGTCAATGATTCCGTTACACACATGAAGATGGGAAAGACGACATAGCTGCTAGCTTAATATCACTGTCAATCCATATTCTCGTATGCTGGTTCATAGCAACTAGTTGGATGCTTCTTAGAATTTTTTACCCACTGTCATTGGTGTGATATATGATATTACCGCTTGAACTATCCAGTGTTTTGCTATTTGGGAAGTTTATGAAAAAACACTTAAAACGAAAAAAATAACTGAAAAATGTATTTTAAATATTAATTAAATGTTTTAATTAAAAATATATACGTATAAAATTAATTTTACGAAAAAATATTGTTGTAAGGTGCATTATCCAACTATGTGTCATACTTTTACTTGACTTTTTTATCCGGTTTACTCAAAGGTACTTGAGATTCCGTAAAAACAAAGTACATGGCTTTCAAACAATGAAACGATAGATGTATTCATTTGAAAAGTTTAACATGTGGATTCGATAATTTGTCGTCAAAAGTACTGTCACTGTAGCATAGTTGGGTAATGCACCTTCCCTGATTTGGAAAGAGAACCAGGTTCGAATCCCGGTAGCGCAACAACAATATTTTTCTATGAATTTGATTTTATATGTATGTCTTTCTAATTAATACATTTAATTAATATTAAAAATATCACTGACCTATGTTCTGAATAATTACAATATCACAATAAAAAAGTGTTTTCCTTAATGAAAAATGTATTTATAATATGAGTTTGTAACCGCTAGTTAGTTTAACTGCTGATTAACGACCGGGCTTGAGCGTTGCGACACTAATAATAATTACCGGAGATATGCGACGTCACGACGATGTCGATGGTTGATGTCGTCTTTGTGAAAAATGTGTCGTTCCGTGACGCATCGCCTCGCCAGCAGAAACTCGAACCCACATAAAAGTAGACTTTCTTTTCCGTTTTTTTATACCCATTACAAATATAATGATAACCGACGTATTATTGTAGACTGGTTTAATCACTCAAAAGAGTATTTCCTGACAGACAACTCCACAACTCTCATGCTACTCGGTGGTTCTAATAAGCGCGTCTTCCTGTTGCTGGTCTCGGTATCTGATCATCATGGACGCAACTGTGAGTGGTTTGAGCAGGTTGCTTCGGGCGCAAAATTGTAATTTTTTTTTATTTATAAAAAAGGCACGATAGTCGATTGTATCCGCATATAAACCTATATGCGAGGACGAGTCAAAAATTATCTACACTTTCGCCATGACACACCTTCAAGGTTGTCATAATGCCTTCTGCGCATGCGTGGTTAGAGTTCATGCGACTGCGGTCACGTGTACTATATTTGATCCCGATCGCGTTGTTTGCCTTTCGGCTATTAAACATGTCCGCTTCGTTAGCAGTATGCACCAAAGAGGAACAACGAGTAGTGATCCGATTTGTCTGGTCGGAGGGTGTGTAATGGTTTGAAATTCATCCTAGACGTATTTAAATATGAAGATACAAAATTATTACAACTATTTTGCAGTCTCTTCCATCTATCCCAGTTTTCGGGGTTACATGTATGACGATCAATTAAGGTCTAATCTATCTTCATAGTCTTTGTTGCTATTTACGCCAATAGGATATGCTATGGCAATCGTTCCTCTAGCCACCTCGCGAAAATTGTAAATTTTTGATACCTGCAATATCCACGTTTAAATTTATTAAATTTTCTCTTTACAGCTGACTGCGTTCTACATACCCAAAGCTATTATTTATTAATCTTGCTATCGATACAATCATCTTTTTATTCGCACCTAATTTATTCATCCTTTAAGCTGTCGCATAGATACATATTTACTGCGTACTATATACCTGGGTGACCGCATTTGCACCGCTGCAGCCTACTTTAATTGTTATTTTACCAGCAGCGAACGTCACTTTCCAGTATCAGCAGGAATATTATCGCCATCAATGTTGGCACCAGAAACCGTGATTCACTGCCAATCTTGACACATTCCTGACTCGTTGGAGACCTGTTCCAATTACTCCACTATTTCATAATTCGTGGACACAAAACGCGTGCTACATGTACCTACACTCTGAACCAACATTCCTGTCTTTTAGTCTATCAACTTTAACCTTTCAGTAATGATTTAAGGGAAGTTATGAGTGAACCATTATTTTTAATAGTTTTGTTTACATCTTTTCTCTAATCACAAACCATTTCTATGATTATCTTTTAAAATTTACCCAATTATAATAATCTTATTATTTATGTTATCTGTAAACGGATTTGAATTGAAACGATTATTTGATATCATTTATTAGTTGTTTATCCGGTACAGATATCTTCTATATTATTTTATGGTAGCATTATTTCCACAATTGTGTTTATAAACAATAACACGACCTTTCAGTGGTTATACCGTATCTAAAATCCAAACGAGAAAGAACTGAAAGTATATTCGTTCCAATACATCTCCGTGGACAGTTTTACACCTTTATTGTATCAATAAACGAACTCTTCACAAGTATAGAGTCGTGATTTCAAAATCTCACTGATGGAATATAAAACTGCTGCTCTCCCGCCTCACTTTCGGTAGAGTAAATAGCGTGCACGAGCATAAAACGTTACATCGTTCATAAGTCGATTTTTCTTTCGACATATAATTTATTTTCTAACTCACAAACTATCCACTATTAAATAGATCAATTTATAGTGGTATTATTAGCTCAATTACTATCAATCCGCGAGAGTTGGCAGAAAGGATAGTACGCCACACTCTTCTGTCCCACTCTTGCCTCATTCACTTTCGTACATTCAAATTTGATTGTTCAAACTTTTAACACAACTGTCTTACAGCATCTAGTTTTCCTGATCATTCCAGGTCTTTGAACACTTACCTCATATGTATATTCTTTATCAAGTCTTATTTACAATGTTAAAAGAACTGTAACACCTATTATCGAAGCATTTATTCATATTTTTAACATATCGTTACTATTTCTGTGGATGAAATATACACATAAAACATCACATCATTGATAGAAATAATTCACACCAGATTGATAGTATATTGAATAAACATTAGACACACGTACGCCAAAATAGTAGATGACATAATTTTAAAAATACACGTTGCAGATCACACTTTTAGCCAGCAAAGATCGCGAATAATATCGTATTCACGTATTAAGATAATTCTGCAAAAAGGCCGTATTGTATTCAAATTGTTTTAAAAAGCATTATTACTCGTATTCCGTGACTGAGGTTGGTACATGCCTCTATTTGAGTCGAAAACACCGCTAACCTAAAAAGTTGACTAAACCGACAAAAGAAACGTCGAGAATTATGACGCCACCGTCGGTTGTGTCGGTATGTTTTATCCCCGGTATTATAACAAAGAATTGAAAAATATTTTGGAATACTTATCGCTTGAATAACTGAAAAAAAGACGTTCACTTTATAAAACGTTGAATTTGATTAAAAGATCGCTACTAAAGCACTCGTCATGTTGGCAGAATGATCCAGGTGTAAGAAGAATCTTACTAAAACTATCTGTAAATATTAAAAACATAATTTATTATCTAAAAAGGGAAGTAGAAGTATTATTTAACTGTAGGAAGTACCGCAGCCAATGACTAAATAAAGCGGTATGTGACTTGGCTAATTATACATAATAATGAAATAAAAGCCGAAATGTGTATGTCATGTGACGCTATATCTAGGTAAATGTAACATCTTTTTGCCACACCTGTTTTTATGCTTTTCTCTACGAGATTGATCGTTTTTTTATGTTTTTAAATATTCTAATGGACGATAAAATTTCGCCGCATCTTCTTCTATTTCCATAACTTGCCTGACCATCGCATCTTAAGACGGGTAAAATGCCAGTACGAATTAAATTTTAAAATATATATATATAGATATCTAATGTTTAGTCAGATGTCTAAATACTCTACACTTACTATACTTAATTAAAAATAAAACGTATTCGATGCTTACTGCGTCATCTTCAGTAATAAACTAAAACTTAATACTAGAAGATATTCTATCGACTACACGGGCGAAGGGCGGTTTGAGAGGTACGAGAGAGAAATAAAAAATGCAAGAAACACAAAGGAAACGTAACAAAATCATTTTCTAAAAATGTTTTTGACTTCTTAACAAAAACGATCGCCGTAAAATCGCGTGTAATACAGATTTTTTTATTGTTCTGTCAAATTAAATTAACAACGAACCGAATAGAAATGTGAAATCATCCAACATTCGAACCAATTTTTCGATCAATTTAATATCGTGACCGGCGACATGAGTGCGCACACTTTCTAGTATCTGTCTTGTTGATCACGGTGTTGATCACGGATTAGCGTCGGCAGTTGGCTCTTGGCTGTCAGCTCTTGGTCCGTTCCTGCGGGTGAAACTGGCCGAGCTGTCAACCGTGAAAGCAACACGGTAATAGATCCAGTCGGCACTTTCCTTCGCAGACTGCAGAATCGCATTGTCAGACCGCAGAATGGGAATACTAATCACATCAAAATAACGGCTAAATTACCTCCATACTTGTGGCCATTATTTTGACACATGCCTTAAGTGTGCATTATGCATAACCTGAAGAATAAAATTATACCGAGTCCCTAAATACACATTAAAAATCAAACATTACTAATATACATAGACGTAGATATATTTCTGCAGTCGTATCAATGTAATTGTGGGCGTACAAACGTAGATTAGTCATTACATCAGGTCACCGTGTTTTAGAATAACCCTTGATATGGAATTTAATAATAAATAAATAATATGTATCTCATAGAGACAAAGCTATTTTTTATTATATTTAATGAAAAAATATGGAAGTATGGGTAATTACAGGTCTTACGATCTGTCTTCGGCTGGCTTAAGTGATCACTTTATACAAATATAACGTTCACCATTCTCACTCATTAATCAATCTTCATATCTATCAATTTTTTTTATGTTGTATATATGTTAATATGTGGAAATATATTTGTATAAAGTGATCACTTAGGCCAGCCGAAGACAGGTCGTAAGCCCTGTAATTACCCATACTTCCATATTTTTCCATTAAATATAATAAGGAATAGCTTAGTCTCTATGAGATATCTATTATTTGTTTATTAACAGTGCCTTTGTATGTGAAAATCCAGTCATTGTGTATACTTGAACATATTCAAATATTGCTATTTAATAACAGTTTAAATGAAATTACAGATTTGGTATAATACACTAATATGTTATATTTTGATTTCTTCGCCTTGATATAAGGACTGCGTGGTTTTTCGGCACTACACTATCACAATATTACAGAAATAAAGTCACTCTGACACGTATTATATCCAATTATGAAAGAATTTAAAATGTACAAATTGGGAGAGAATCTAATGCCGATCTTTTGATAGTGAACATGATTTATATATGAAGATTGTAATAATATTAAACTACCCGAGTGTTAATTAATGGCACTGTGGTGATTCTGCACACGCTTTATAGACATGACCGTGTAGGGACTCACTTAACAACCATAAAGTGTAGAAAACCAACCAACCAATCACCAAACACCATACATCGTGATGTTGAAACGAAGGTCTGCGGAGAAGTGGTCGCGAGATCCTAGGGCATTCATTTTATAAAAACACTAACCTCAAAAATCATCACTTTATTACTATAGCCTATCACATAAAAACACATGTATTAGGTATATATAATATCATCTATGTATCGAATTTGTTGTAAGTTAACTCTTTAGCTATTTTACAATAACGTACAAAATAGAACGATATACATTTGCGTTTTATTTCATGCATGTCATGTATCTATGTACAAGCAAAAGAGCACGAACTTTACGACATCGTGCGTAATTGTTGGATTTGATTCTACATGTTATGATGACATCCAATATAACAACAAATTTAACGTCAAATGTAACACACTTCCAAAGTATATCAGCCAATAAACTTTCCTCGTATTAAGACATTTAGCATTTGCGTTAGGTAATTGTTAATTTGTTTTGATAATTATAAATTAATTGAGGTCACACACGTAAATTCACATTTAACCTTTTATTAATTACACAAACGCAACACGCACCGTTTCAACGAACTCATCAGTGATAAGCGTGACTTCCAAATGTCACCGATGCGTTAACATTTATCGCCGATTGTAGATAATTAAATGTCAGATCCGCGATGCCAATTAACAGCCTAATTGACCATACAGCTCGGTTACGATGCATTGTTCGATTTTCACCATCTGTTAGATTTCACTGCCTCTTTTTTTCCTGTTGTGTATGTCACGTGACTCTATCGGATCAATTTGTTTTCACACCGCATACCTTCGTTGAAAGACAATGGCCGACGAGACAATGCAAACTCAGCAGTTTCTTTTGGTCTGACCAGGGCCGGCCTAGGGCGGGCGCAAAGGGTGCAACACACCTCGGCCCGGGCTCATGACAGAAAAAAAATCGAGTGACACAATTAGTAATCTTACAGTTGAAGTGTAAAGTTAATTGGGAAAAATTTTTATTAAATAAAATCATGGATTTTCATTGATATAATTCTAAAGCGACATGAAGCGTTCTAAAAATAAGATATGTTGATTGGATAACTAATGACAGTGTGATGCGAAAAGAAAAATAAATCTTTAATTCGATGAAAACATGGAATGGCAATATGCATTCTCATTGTTCAAAACAAAGTTGTTAGCAGAAAGCTATGAATCTAAGGCAATGATTTGGTAAGTCCACAACATAACTATTTCAAAATACATATTTCAACTCGCCAACATTAACTTAGTGCCGCAATTTTCCCAACCGGCCCTGTTAGATTTTTTCATAAACTTTTTATTAAAATGAATATATCACGTGTACAGTTGCAATCAGTATCTCCTCTAAGCTGGGAAATTTAACGGCTACTGTATTTTTGTTTTCGCTAACGCGCAACTACAGACTCAAGAGTGCGTGCGCACAGATAAAACATTACTCAAGCCTCACGGAGATTAGATCAGTTGATCATTCTGCTAAGCTTACAAAATACTATAAACAACAACAGTTCGCACCGCGCTCAACTTTGCACTGTCATTCATGCACAAGACAAAAACTACCACTACCTACCTAGGTTTGATTATAGATTCCTTTTAAAAAATAGAACGTCCAAAGAGTAATATTTTTTGACATCCAGTCAAGTTACAATGCGCCGGACGTTAATTTAATTATTTTATTCGAAATGTGCGCGTGTACGGCGTGTTATAAAATGTGTGTCCGACGTACAAAGCGCGAGAATTACTTCAAAGCATTGTTATTTAGATATCGAAGAAATATACAAAATTAAAAAAAAAAATTGTTTGTTAAATGGCAGGCCCACTTTTGAATCCTTAAGCATGTCCATAAGTCGCTTAATTATTGTAATTTATCTGACACCTGTTTTGACGATTTCACGACGAGGGGAGGTTCCAAGTCTTGTCGGCCGAATGCAGCAGCCCATGCGGCGACTAACAGAATC
Organism: Eubasilissa regina; assembly: GCA_022840565.1. NCBI lineage: Eukaryota > Metazoa > Arthropoda > Insecta > Trichoptera > Phryganeidae > Eubasilissa > Eubasilissa regina. The sequence goes on along the minus strand of JAINEB010000006.1, from coordinate 29,210,341 downwards.
GACCCGGTTGTGTTCATTGTTGTTGAGCAAAGCAGCATGAAGCTGTGGCGCATTTCCATCAGCTCTTCCGTCCGTCGGACACGAAAGCATGTAATTGCAAGATTCAAAATGAGGCCAGCGGACGGTGGGCGCCAAATAATTGCCACCAGGTCGAAATTCGATGGCATTTCGGGTTTCAGCGATTCTGAACGAACAGTTTCGGCGTAAAACATCGTGAGAGACGTGATTCAATAATTTAAATAATACAAAAACACTAGAAAAACTATAGTTACCTACAAGATTTGACAGAAAACTTTTTATTACCGGTAAACTGCTTTACCAACCGTGTTTTAGCAACCAATAAGATATCGAACAAATAATAGACATCTCATAGAGACGAAGCTATTTTTAATTACATTTAATAGAAAAATATGGAAGTATGAGTAATTACAGGGCTTACGACATGTCTTCGGCTGGCTTAAGTGATCACTTTATATAAATATAACATTTACCATTCTCACCCATATCAAAGCCAGTAATCATCGTAATTCCTGTACTACCCATATTTTCATATTTTTCCATTAAACATAATAAAAAATAGCTTCATCTCAATGAGATATCTATTATTTGTTTAATAACAGTGCCTTTGTTGGTGAAAATTCAGTAATTGTGTTTTCTTGGACATATTCAAATATTGCTATTAAAATATCGTCTGATTCTGATCATTATTGAAGCAAAATCAGTATATTTTTTATTATTAATATCAAAATCAGAATTACTAGACACTTGTAAAATAAAATTATGAATTTTTTACAACTCATAAAGAAACTCCTGACCTTTTTCACTATATTAAAACACATTTTTAAAGATTTCTATATATTCTACAGTTTCCATATTATACAAAATATGGAAAGAACGCGGTATATATAAAACAACCAAGATCATACTTTTACAGTCTCTGACCCTGAAGGCAAGAGATAAGGATTGGTTCATTTGAGATGTGGTGCTGGAGACATATGTTGCGCATACCATAGACGCGAGACACACGAATGTCTCCATTCTGCAGAAACTGAACATCAAAGACAAACTCTCAACCTGAAGCCTGAGATGAATCCTTTTATTTTTAGTGCATCTTGCGAGAAGAGAAAATAGCTTGGAGAAGATTGTTGTGATGGGGCACGACGAAGGACGAAGAGGAAGCGGAAGATCCCCCGCCCGTTGGAGTGAACTTATCTGATAACAGCCCGAAGATCTGCAGGATGCCGAGAAAAGTAGAGTTTCATTGTCAATCAAGATGGCACGAGTTCATGAAAATCACGATCTTCAGTCGTGAGGGACTGACGTGATTCTTATAACAAAAATAATAAAATACAATAGATTAACAACTACTTCCGACTTCAGTTATCTCAAAACATAACAAAAAAGTTAAGTTAGGTGTCAGAAGCAGCTGTCACACAACTATGCTACCAACATCGCAAAATATCAACAGCAACTGTGTCGTTGATGGCGGGAGATAAGTAAGTTATCGTCATCATTTAAAATATATAAATAATTTTATCCCCGTGAATATATATCACCAGTGCAGGCTGCATCTGTGTTGAGAGATCAGATGTCATCTGTTACATGTATTCGAATTTTATTTACAAATCAAATTACACAATCAAATGTTCGAGCAAGTAGTATTTCACCCACGGAAACGGTTAACTAATTTGCCGCACTCTGCATCGGATAATAGCCGAGATGATTGTGAAACTGAAAACGGAAGAAAAACTAATGAAAAAAATCCTTTCACCAGTAAATGAATTTCAAACATCTAACGCCTGCCATGACAAGCCGTGATCGTATTAAAAAATGTAACCCTAAATAGTATGGACCAATTAACTGTCATGCCCCGTGTCAATGGAGTGAGATACGATGAGATAAATCTAATTACCAGGAAGACGTACTGTGATTTTAATCTGAATTTAAACTTAGAGATCATTGATTGAGATTGGTATAAAGAAATAAAAAAATTAAGCTCGTGTACACGATGTTCGACGACATGTAGAAGAATTATTTTTGCATTTTTAAACATGTTGTCAGATGGAATGAGAAATGTCTTTATAAACTCAAAATCGCTTTGATACAGTTGAGGGTAAGCGAGTAAGAAGACAGCGATGGCGAACCTTTTGGGCTCGGCGTGTCAAAATTTCAGAAAATCGAAATTAACATAATAATAAAAACAATCGACTTCATCCCTATTGCCAAATAATTTAAAATTAGAATTATTTTCTTAATTTTACGTTCTTCACGTTATTACGCCCAGATAACTGAAAACAGGATAACTGCGCACACGGCAACTGCACACAAGATAGGTGCGCACATAGACAATTACACAATGACAAGTGCACACAAGGTAGAATAATACATTTATGTTGCCCCATAACAGGTTATAATATTCCTTTAAAATAGGTTACATTAAGTTTGACCATGTGCTGACTGTATGCACCTGTCTTGTGTGCAGTTGTCATGAAACTGACCTTTGTACTTTTTGTGAACTGAAATTATATTAGAATGCGATGGTCGGTTAGGCAAGTCGATGTACAAATGTGAGAGCTATGGAAAGCGATAAAACGGAGACATGTATTCAACACTGAACAAAAATTAGCAGAAGTAGTTTAAAAAGTAAAAAGGTGTAATTTTTCCAACAAATAACAACACAATTACGACATACTTTAGTTTAAACTCGTTGATTATGTCGTCCGGGTTCGTTACCTATTAAAAATAAATTCTTTTGTGTGCATAAAAATTTATTCTAAAAATAAAATTTATGAATTTGGTAGATTAAAAAATATGTAGGTATGGGTATATATATAACGAAAACCTTTTTTATATAATTTTCGATATATTAAAGGTTTTTCATTACTGTTACCGCTGGCTAATACAATTAGCAAATATACACAATAGTGTCAGTGGACAAGGACAAAGTAGATACCTACACAGACAGGAACAATACATTATAATTTGTTATTATTACACGATAATTCTATGTTATTGTTTGAGATGACGACACTAAATCATTTTTAAATATATCTTCAGTTTTAATGAAACAAGTTATATACTAGACCTGTATATTCATAATATATACTATTATAACAGGTAGTCTTATAAGTTTTGTTTTTTATTTAAGTAGATTTTGATAAAAAGACTATTTATTTTAGAGAGTTTCTAAGGGTCTAAATCGTGCTGATACCAGGTCTACTTAATTATTTATGCTTTAAGGTGTTAACATGTTATACTTGCAGAAAAATGTTTATTGTATTCCTGACGGATAAAAATGAAAAAAAAAAACTGAATATAAAACAATTGCAAGTGACCATTAACTACGATCGGGGTCAGATATAATTATATTTTTTATTTAGATTAAACAAAGATGGGTTTTTTCGAAGCTTCGCAAGAGCTTCATTTCTTATCTGGTCAGCATCCATCAATAACAATCGTGAAGATGACTCATCAAAGACCGGACAATTAGTCTCGTCCTATGAAGCGAAAAAAAATGACCTTCATTATACATAATACGCTGGTTCTTTACTTTTAACAGAACACTTTTAAATATTCAAGGTTATTTAGTATTGGTATCTATCTAAAAAAAATACAGTCAAATGAAACTTAAATTCTTTATATAAACAAAACAACTTTTTTTTAACTGAATATCTATTTACTAGACTGTCTATGTATGCTGAGATGAATGTTTAAGGATGATACATAAGATGCCCTTAAACAAGGTACATATTACCGTTATGTAAACATTATCAGTAGTGTACACAGTAACGCAACAGATTCCGTTAATCTTCATAAAATATCTATCGTATCAAGGTGTTCGACAAGGTTATACAATCTCGGAAATCTATTCATGCAACTAAAGTGAGAGGTAACAGATATTTTAGTAAATGGCAAGCATTTAAGCCATCACGTTCCGCAAATGATACCGCGATCTTCTCAGATGATCCAGATGAACTTCAGAACAGAATGCAGGAACTAACAGAAGTCAGTGGTAAAGCAGAATTGAGGATAAACGTCTGAAAGGCTAAATAAAATACGAGTAACACATTGTTAGACATTCATGTTAATGGAACCCAACTTAAGAAGTCTACAATGACGTCAATCTAGGACAACAAATTTATTTAATAGAAAACGTATCCGAAAAGTTGTTCTCAGAACATAATCCTAAAACAAAAATGATTCAATAAATGCATACTTATATGTAGTGCCCACATATCTTGAGAGGTTCAAAAACATAGAGTTATGCAAAGGGACATGGAAAGATGGTTCTCAGGCATCAGACGACGAGTCAGAAAAAGAAATGAGTGGATAAAAGAACAGACAAGAGTAGTCGATATAATAGAATATGCTAAGAAAATGAAATAGCAATGTACAGAACGTACAATCGTTGGGTAAACGCAGACATTCAATGGCATCTGAAGAAAATTAAGATGCCGTTCTAAAATCACCTGGTCTGATGAAATCATCAAAATCTGCAGAAACACGTGGCAGAGAATAACAAAAACATGAACAGAAAACGATGAGAGATACTTGGGGAGGCAATAAAAACCTGTATTTAACAAAGTGTACATAAATAATTGAACCAAAATACATATATTAGAATGTGTATATGGGTTTATGATAAATATATTTAGCTAGTAATTGCATATTTTTTTCATGGGTTACCGCATTAAGTTTAGAAGATGATGCTGTGTATTATAGTATATATTAATGACTAACCTTGGAAACATATCTTTTAAATGTAAAACTGTTTTTTTTATAAAAGATCATTAATAAATTTTATTGCTTGAGAAGATTAAAATATCAAGACGAAATACATTCCGGAAATTATAATACAATAGGTATTTATTTATACAATCTGTAATTTTCGGAATTATCACTTCACTTTAGTATCATCTTGGATAAAATAAAAAGATAACCTTCATTACGTAAGATCCGGTGTAAAAACAATGATTCGTTTTAATGGCCTGAAACTTAAAAATTGACGCAATTATCTCGAAGCTTAATTGCAATTAAATGTTACAAAAACATTCAAAATAATAGTGAAGACTTTTATAATGTTAGTTTGATACTAATAGACATTAAACAAGCAAACTAAAATTATGTTGGTTCACACACAGAAATAATAAAATAGCTGCATTCATATTGTATAGCTGGAGAAGGATGTTACGTATCCCGTAGACCACGACGCCCGAATGTAAATCCTCAATCCACCAACAAATCCAACCACGACATTAACGACCTGTTAACAACATTAAGCCGAAGAAGAACCTGGAGAAGTGTCACAAAGATGGATGGTTGCGATGCATATAACTGGAGAAATCTTGGAGTCAACTGTGAAGGAAACCCAGAACCGAGACTAGTGGACTTGTCATGTAGAAAGGACATTGATATAATTCTTCGGTGACTTTAAGTCGAACTTCAAAAATCAACATAAAATATAATCCTCGCTTATCTCAAGTTTTATCAGGACGTATTTAAAACTGATCATAAATACTGAAAATAGATAGAATATAAAATTGCATGTGAAAGAGAGAGACAGAATACATATACAGATAAAAAGAACATTAAGGGATGAGAAAATACAGTGTTGATGGATATTAAATTGATTTTAAAGGAAACATACCTAATATGGAGCTAATGGATAAATTAATTTGATTATTAAAAATTGGCGTACCACTGCCTTTTTTATTTCAAGGGCTTCTAAATTGTCCAACCGAAGACCAAACCCGTTTTTATGGAGGATATTAACCTCTGTGGTGTTATTAAAAGAATAGTCTTTTTCAATAACATGATTGGCAAATTAATTGGTTGACCTATAATAAATTTCGTGGTTTCATACAAAGTTATTGTTATTTTATTTAATATGATACATCAAACCACAAAGTGATTGCTTTCTACGAAAATATTTAGAAAAAGACTTAGTTATTTTTTTAATAAAGTAGGCTCTAAGGGCTTTTCAATTTCATGACCGACCTTACAACCCACCTTTAGGCCTCTTTATCTTGACCTGAGAGATCCTAACCGGAAATTTGAATCCTCGCTACATCATTTTGAACGTGTTGGCTTTCCATCGTGGACCTTATGGAGTGCTATGAAGTCTGACATGATCTGTCCATCTCAGCCTTCTAGAACTAAATATTTCTGAGATATTCGGTTATTGAACTACTGACTAATCCCGTCCAAGTATTCTTCTGAGAAGTTTGTTTTTGAATACTGGATATCCTTTATTGATTTTCCGTGAAGCTCAAGGTTTTTTCTGTTGGCTTAACGTCATTAGTCACATTGTAAATGCGGATTTTGGGTTTTATTGACAGTACATTAGTTAGTATTTTTTTAATATCATAATTGATGATGTATGTTGAATAAATACATTGGTTTATTTCCTCTTCGGGTTCGACTCATTCTTTGGATATTGACTTCCATCTTTTAGGGAACCTTCGAGAAGGATCTGTACTAATAGGTCTTCCATGTGGAGTAATCCTGAATCGTCTATTCTATTTTTAACGTTTTCTTTAAAACTTATCTGTCAAATTTGGTTTGTTTCATTTGGTAGGCCAATTTATTTCAATAAATGCACATGACATATAATGAAGACGTCTTATAATTTAATAACGTAAATATTTACCTATTCATCTTTCTCACAATGTCCCAAACGCGTTGTCGCTGCTCGAGTAAGTACCTACGTACATGTATTTATTTTAGTTATTCCGTGTGTGTGCGGCATTAGGAAAAACAGCACGTTCACACGACTCAACAAAGCGTTCGTCAGCTGAGACGGCGGTCGCTATTGGCTGATCTCTCGCTGTGGTCGCCGGCGCGCGCAACAACGGTGACAGGTCGTACCAGGCCGCGCCGGGTTCGTTTTTTAAAGGCGCCCGCCATCTTTGTGAATTTTATTATTGACAGTTAGAAACAAAACAGGAAAAATATTTAGAGATGTCGCTTTTAATGTGTTTATTCGTTATGTAAATACGATTTTGTTTATTAAGAATTTGCGAAATACTAGTAAAACAGGTTTGATTAGGGTGACCAAAATAATATTAAAAACTTTTCATAATTAAAATATTTTAAAAATCATATACATTTTTTTTTTAATATTTAAAGTTAACATTTTGGCAAAAATTGTTTGGTGTTATATATAGCTTATTAAAAAGATTATCATTTGATTTAAAACTTACATTCATTCCGCAGATCAATTAAATTACTAATAAAGCTGAAATGTTTCTCATTGTGTTTAGAACTTTATTGTGTAAAGAATTATTAACTCACTTAAATCGTTTAAAATTTTCTTCACGTCTTTAGTTAGAAGCAACTGAGAATATAATTCGACAATGTAGTCCCCATTCTCCAATTTTTTTAAATTAAAAATACATTTTTATAGCTCGTATATTTAAAACTTTCTACAACGTTGTAAAAATAAATTACAAATTTTTAACGAGCTTTATTAATTAACAAACAAACTTGTCATGTAGAAGAACTTGAGTGATTTAATGGGGTTTTTTTATATATAAAATAGTAAATGGCAAGCTGGAATCCTTCGAATTAATTGATCTGTTTTCATTGGTTCGCTCGGTCATTAGGTGAATTTTTTGAAAAAACAAGTTATTATATTAACTCACTAATACAAAGATTTCCCACAAGCTCGGTAACGAATTCAATCTTATTTTTCTATTTTCTTTTTAATACCACATTATAATGGTAGGATATTAAAGCGGTTCTGTATTTTTATTTAATACCTTATTTTCATTTGTGTTAATTTGATGTTCATGTACTGAAGTAAAATATTGAGGACTATATTCGACTAAGTGAAATGAAATAAAGATCAAAAAAACCTTTATTTATGCTATTCATACATATTTAATAAATAATGCATTAATATACAATCTTTCGTGTTTGCCGTATGGAATATTATTATCGTTTTATATATTAACAGTTTGCTTCATCGTCTTAACATGATAACTGCATACATTCAGCTTATTTCTCTGCAACTCAACCCAAGCTAACTTAACATAACCTATCATAAGATATCGTGTGTCACTATCTAACTTTTACTTTGTGTGCGGTTGTCTTCGTATGCAAATTTAAACGTGTGCAGTTAACAGCAGTCAAACATCCTGTGTATTGATATGTACGTAGGCATGTATATTAATCGATGTAATCGTTTTATGGCGCACAAACTATCTAAAGTATATATATACTATTCGATTAGAAATAAATACACAGTTGCAATACAGTATCATCAACACGCGTTCATAATATTATACAAAGGTTTGTTTTACGACGCGAGACTGCTCTTCTCAGCATATTCTGCCTTCTTATCCCGTGACTGCCATTCGTGCAGAAAATTATCGCCAGTCTTCAGAGGAGATTTGTTGCGCAAACCGAGTTGCGTCACATCCCGGAGGAAACCATCTTCACAGATGCTGTCAACTGTTGATACGTGTGCCGGTTCGAAGATCGTGTCTCGCATAACAAGTCATACAAATAAAATTACATAATAATGTTTATATATAATACCTTTCAGTCACATTTAATACAGAATATAACAGACGTATCGTATGGATGTATTACCTGACTAAAATACGAGTCTAAAATATTCAAATATACAAGAACGTGTATCGTGTCACAGAAACTATTGTTGTGTGAGATTTTTATGAAAATCATGTTAATCTTTAAGTCTATGCATTTGCAAAATTGACCCATTAGTATTCTAAATCGTCGCTTCAGGCCCTAAATCGTCTACCAAAAAATAGTCTGGCCGCGTGAAGTTCAATAAATCACCTTAAACGTATAATTCAGAACCAATAAAATATCCCAATTAATCGACATAATACAGCTTGAATATTTTAAGCTCATAATTTTAACATGTGTCCATAAAAATTTTTAACATGTAACCATAAAATATTCTAAATCCAGTATAACACTAGAATAAGAATATAGTTCTTCATAAGAAATATTATCGCAGATCGTGATCAGGAAACTTTGAAACTAACATTTGTTTAAAAAATTATATATACTTGGGATGCAATGAATGAAACTCTTCTAAAAAATTGACTTTATAAATATCTCGACCAATTTCATGTCCAGTCTGAGTCGCTGTCTCGTTTCAAAATGGTGACTGTTCAAAAATTAAAAATTCGTAACTTCGTTACTATTATTCCACGAAAAAAATGGTAAAAACACGTTTTCGCACCCGGACGAAAGATATCTAATTCTTGTATTATTATATAATCGTATATTTATTTACTTTCTTATGTGTCGGAAGATTAAGGTACTATTAAAACGAACACATTATTGTGAAGTTATAATTATTCATAACATAGGTCAATAATATTTTAAATACTAATTAAATGTATTAATTAGAAAGATGTACATATAAAATCAATTTTATCGAAAAATATTGTTGTTGCGCCACCAGGATTCGAACCTGGATCTTCCAATCCGGGAAACTTGCATAAAAGTAGATGGCTTTCAAATAATGGAACCGTAGATGTATTAATTTGTAAAGCGTAACATGTTCGAAAATTTATCGTAAATGCACTGTGTGCTGTAGCATAATCGGTTAATGCACGTTCCCCGAATTGGAAGAGATCCAGGTTCGAATCCTGGTAACAACAACAATATTTATTTTATATATATATCTTTTTAATTAATACATTTAATGTGGTACACTTTCTACATACTAATTACATGCGTTTGTACCACGGAAAACAGAATCTATCGAGGATGCATGTTCACACGGCTCCATTACATTTGCCTACAAAAAGATGAATCATTTTCTGTTACAGGAAGTGATGATAACGAGGCGGAAATATATTGTATTGATGTCTTTCGATTTCTAATACTCGATCGTGAGATCGGTACTTTGCTGTGTGGACAAGCAAGGAAAGTAGAGTTTGAATGGCGGTGGATATAAATTGTTATACGCGCTGACCACCTAGACCGGTCTCACACGTTATTTACATCTTATCGACTCTAAATTTCGATAATATCCGAAATTTCACGTTTCGCGTCAAAGAAGAAGATATTTAATTTATTACTGTATATTTAAAAAAAGTAAAATATTTGCATTTAGCAATTTTTTTGATTAACAGCGCATGTGCATACACTTAAATTCTGCAATCTCCGTGAGTATTTATTATCCATGACATCATAATATTGTACAGTAGGTTCTTACATAGCAAAATTGTTTTGTATGTGTACTATTACTAGAATAAGCACTCTGAATAATTATCTGAAGTGAATTCACAACGTTATTAAAACAGAAACAATTATGGTAATTGTAATAAACATCGCGTGCTTCTTATTATTGTGCCATCATTTTAACAAAAAAAATCACCCATTGTTACTGAAATAGATAGTGCCTTTTGAGACACCCGTATAAGGCTCACCATTATGCAAAAAAATTGTCAGAAAATAGGCCCTTTAATTTTAGCACTCAGACGTAAGATAACACAATATTTCCATCTAACCTTAGACGTGACTTCATTCAGTTTAATTTTGAAATAAAAGTTTTATAATATTGTCTAATTTGTATGTTATGATATTTTTATAAACTATTATTTCAACCAAATGAATAAATAATATTTGCTAATTTATTGTGTTCATTTTGTTACGGATTATTCAACCTAATGTGTCATTTTTAAAACACCAACCGTAATAGATCGAAATTTTCACATTAGTCAAAGAATATTTTAAGATATTTAAATAGTAATGATTTTTCAGAATTTGCAAATCATTTATTAGAAAATGATCATACTTTTGATGAAAATTCGGGATTGTCTGTTTTACATATAAATATGTTGGTCTGTATTGATTAATAAAGCATATAAAATTAACCAAAATATTATAAATAACCAACTTAATTTGACCACAAGTCCTATTCTAAAAATGTATCCAATAATTTAATATCACCATATCAATTTCCACATCTTTCATAGTTGTAACAATTTTTAAAAAATTTAATAATGAAGAAGGAAATGGTATTTTCCGAAAGACTCATTAAGTGATTATTATAAACAAAAGTAAATAATCTATATAAAAAAATTAATAAATATCACAAAATACATCATTCAATCAACATTGCTTATCTATCTCAGAGAGCCAATTTTGCATTTGCGCAGTTTTTGTTTTGAATTGATAGTTTGAATGTTGCTAGTTTAAAAGAATACTTCACAGAAAAAACTTCGTAATTTTCTCTAATTTTTAAATTCAAATGAATTATTCAATCCAAAATCTATTTGAATATTAGGAAACATTACTGATTTTTATCAGTAATTACACGAAAATAGCTAAACAATTGTCGGTATTTGAACGTAGTGCGTGTCTATACAAAATAGAATATACGGTCAGGTACTTAAATAGGGACATCGTATACAGTATAATACATACGGTGGTATTTAAAAGGACAAAAGACTTCCTTAGAGATATCGTCTGTTTCAAAACATTTCATTTGGCCTAGAAAGTGTCATTAGCGAACACAGACGTTCGTGTCTCAGGGCAAAGTGTCCCCAATTCACGATATTTCCATTTACAGTAGTCGTGTCATACCATCGTCACTCCAGCTCACACTATTTCCAGTTTCATATTTAAAATGATCTACTTATGATACTTGTCTCGCTCTTCAATGTCTTTCTCATGTGCCTTTCAAACATGTGTTGGAAATTATTTAGCTCTATTCATTGCATTTTTTTTTCATATACAGACTATCAATAGGTCGTTGAAGACCCTGAAAACCATTTAAGGCGATTGGGGATATATCGTACACACCTTTTATGGTTAAGAAAATTAATATTAGAATAAAAAGTTATGTAAAATCAATATATTAAACTATCGCACAGAAATACACAGGCGCGTGGGTTCCAAGGTCGACGAAATCAATTCCCGTGATATTCCTATGCCAACAGTCATTGGCTTTAATAGCATTGCCCGTTTTTGAAGCATTCTTAGAATAACCTATGTGTGACCTTTGAAACTTCTACTTCAGCTTGAACCAGAAATCTTTCCATATTATCCTTTGCACCTTGTGATGAAGACAGACGTGGACCGAATTTATTATCCTCTGGAATAAATACATTGGTCCCATGGTTCCTCACCAGCATCATATTTTTAAGCCATCTGTCTTTCTGAGATGAAATGCGGTCTGATGAAGATTTTAGTAGCTATGTACCATAATATCTTGTAAAATTAATTAGCACAGATGCATTTTTAGATTGTAACTCGAATCAAGGATTATCACAGAGACCTCGAATAAACAAAAATTGAGTTAAAAAAAATCTTTTCATGTCGTGCATAGAAGATACCCGGAAACTGTCTCGCGTTCTACCAAAATGGATGTGATCTTCATGGCATTTTAAGTTTAAAAATTATCTCGTCATTTTTATTCGAGTACCTATTCAAAATGATTAATGTTATACGCAATACAAAAAAGTTTACTTTTTTTGCTTTCGAAATCGATTTTAACAGTTTGACATTGTTTTTAGGTTATTTAAATTTGTTTTAACCATAATTAAATACATCAACCGGTTTCAGAAAATACCATGTCCTTCTTCAGGATGTCAAATTAACTAACCAAAACCATATATATCATGCTATTGTAATTTTTTTTTATATCTATTTTTAAAACATTAGAATTTCATGTAATGCCCAATGCAATGCCCTGAGTTATTTAATATGTTTAATTGGCAGCTCTCCCAAAGCCATAGAAATAGCGTGAAAAACCATAGAATTTCTGAAATAATATACAATGCTAATCCCTGCGGGGGGCTATTATAGCCGCTTCGCGGTCAATAGTACCGCTGCGCGGCCATTGGTGACTGCTGCGCGGTCAAGATCTCAATAAGGTCTATATTTCAATGATAGTGCCTTCCCCAAAACAAACCGCACGTAAATAAAATGTCGATGTAATTAAAATTATTCCACCTTTGTAAGTTAGCTGTCAAAACGAACAAAAATGACAACTAGATGATATATACTTCATTTCAAATTGAATATATATTTACGTACTGTTATGCCGTGCTCGCGTCTCACAGACTTGGCCGTTTAATCAAGCACTGTACAGCCATAATGACATTACCGAAGCCACCACATCCCAGATCCACATAGCATAATATTATTATGGATAACGAGAATGAAATATGTAGGAAAAAAACAAACATATTCTATGATACACAACTGAAACACTATTAAATCTATTTACGATTAATCATAAGAAAAAAAGAGTCATCTCAACCGTCCCATCTTTAAAATAATTTATTTTAGTCACGTGCGTTGTCCGTGACGGTGACAGCACTGAAATGTTAGTTTTAAATGTGGAATATTTTTTGAACCTGTGTTTTAAACCAAACAAATGGTCGTGTTTTAAACCTGTCAAATGGCTGTGTGTTTTCAAGCGCAAATGAAAATATCAATCCCGCTGTGGACTGTGCATGTTGGCAAAATCCTTGAAACAATTTATAATCACTGACATCACCGGTCAATTTGTTACCGTCATGGACGTGGAAGAGTCGCTAAAACTGCTAATTTGCAACAAACGATGTTCCTGAAGAGTGGATCGGCAGTCTATAATGACGACCGCATCATTAAAGAGACGATCTTCACTCTAATAGATGCCCATTTATTTTGTGGACACAGTAATGTTTGATTTGCTAGTACCTGACTGAGATGCTACAACGAAAATGAATTTTACAGACAGAATTCAAAAAAATATATATTATTATTTTATTTTGAATCTATTTTTTTTTTAATTGTGACTGATAGTTACTTCAATATGATCTAAGATGAAATACCAACAAATATTTTTGATAACGTGGTAATGTTTCCGTAAAATCTATTTTTATTGTTGAAAAATGTCATACTCAATTTATAATTGTCGTACATAAACAGAAGTGATCTGTATTACAACAGTACGATATATTAATATCCAATTGGACATATTTCAAAAAATATTTGAATACGTATTGTGCCGTTCCGACGGTAACACGATACACGTCCGCCACATCCAATGGCTGTCGCTCCAACTCCGCCTGGCGACAAATTCTTTCAGCTGCAATATGACACGCGTTTAATAATTTTGTCAAGTATCCAAGTGTCGTGCCGGCACTGCCTAGCGACAGATTATACGGAGTTTTGCGGTTCGTGCGATTAAGACCAATGTATATAATTGATATAGAATTATCTTAGACCATTCTGATTTGGGAGTTTTTTTGTAAAATCACTCATCAAGCTAGAGTTGACTAATCACATTTTTTAACCCTTCCCAAACCATGCCATCCCAATTGAACCTGTAATATTTCGGTAAAAACACGCAACATAAAATTAATATTTCAGATAACTGTAAGTAAAATAATGGCGCTTAGGAATGACTAGTGAAAAACTAATTATGAAAAAGAATTGTACAAAAATAATTATTTTTTAATTTAATCAGCTGTAGAATTAATACGTTGATAAAAATACCATGATACGACAGAAAGAGATTACACACTATTTTCACAGTGAAAAGAACTACAAACATACGACTATAATTATGTCTCTTTCTCACTAATTAAATTGAGAGAGATAAGAAGTATGGACGCATTGTATAGAATTTAATGAAAGCTCCAAATTATGTTGTTTTATTAATGATTTTTTCAAAATGAAATGCTAAATGTTTAAAGTAAATTTGTGCCATTAAAGTCATGCAAGCTTATAAAAACCTTTTTTCTTACAGTTATTTACGGTGTGGTGATTCTGCACGCGTCCCACAGACATGGCCGTGTAAGAATTCACCTGACAACCATATAGGGCCGAAATGAACTGATCAATAATAAGCAGATGCCAATACATCGTGACGGACGAGCACCAGGAACTAGTTGATCACTTCTCCGCAGACCGTTCTTTCGTCAACATCTCAAGCAAGCCACTCCAGTCTTTAACTTCATAAAGGTCTAAACTTTATGCTCGTCGTACCTGCCATTGTAAATCATCCCGCAATAAATGCCAACTTTTGTAAGTTCTCTTTTATTTATATACCTTGCTCTAGACACAGCACAGCATACACAGATATACACTGCGACATGCACCAACACGCGTGAGACTAGAAGAGAGTTAGGGGCTTCAATCTGACCATGTACAAAACTTTCTGATACGATCGCACAATTAAGATCCTCACGAGTCAATCATAGTCTGCAACCACAGCCACTACAACGGTAACACGAGTTGAGAGCGTGGCTGCGTGCGGGTATATTATATCAGTGTATGGTAAAGGTTAAACATAAAATATGAATCTAATTATAAAATACAGATGTTAATATCTCCATCAAATAGACGGTATATTAAATTGAATTGAAAAATTAAAATTTCGCGTAAATTAAAAAAAATAAACTCCACATTTACATTCTCTATTGCATAGATATCCATAAAGAAGACATCATCCACCCAAGATATAGTGCATGACTGACCTCGTCTTCAGCTTGCATCCTGGCCTCATAGGCCAGCTCCTTCTCCAGCATGGCGTCCAGCTGCTCCAATTGCTGACAGCCCGCCCTGGCCTGCACGTAGCTGGCGGCGAGAAGGAACCCTCCCAGGATCATGGACGACAGGATGATCGTGACGGCGACTATCCTGGCTATCTGTACGGACGAGGATCGGGGTTGGCGGTAGGCCTGGTGGAGATAAAACTATATTAGTTTGATGTACATTACAGGTATAAATATAAATATGTTGACAGTGTTTATTGTAAATGTTAGATTCGACTAATAAAAATATTATATATAAATGTTAAGTCTATTAAATATGCACATATTAAAATTTTTATTCTAGAGCTTTACCGGTTGGCGAATGATCGCTGATCGTCTGATATTAGCGATCATCGCAGATCCGAACGATGTAGTACGAGTACTTCATCTTTCAGGGCTTCATTCACTAGCAAATTTACCTTTAATGATGCATAATCTGGTATTTTTCCAGATATCTCACGATATTGCCAAAATATTGCAATTCCCGGATTGCCACCGATGGCAACCAAAATATTTTTTAGATAAATTGATACAATTAATTTGTATTCAAATACCATAGAACTATATTCTGAAAAAACTGTAATTTCATAATTATAATGTGATCTTAATAAGGAGAACACGTTCTTATTGTGAAGTTGTAATTATTTAGAACACAGGTATGTGATATATTTTTTGATTAAATTGATTACATATGTATATCTTTCTAATTAATACATTTAATTAGTATTTATAATGTATTCGCCTTAAAAATGAATCTTTCCTTTCGCATAAAGATCTATACATTGTCATTAGTGACCCTATCGATCTAGCTTATTTTTACAAGTGATTTATGGAACCACATCTCAAATACTTCAAGTCGATTCCAACAAATTTCAATTCAAAATAGCGTCAACAAAAAAATATATCGGAAAATCTTTAAAAAAACATACACAGAGCGAAATCTACTTAATTCTATTTACCTTATTTATTTGTATTTTATTTCAGTATTTTTATTGTGCATCAGCTACATGACGAAAAATTTATTAAGATATATATTTTAAACATGAATTAAATATATTAATTAGAAAGATATACATATAAAATCAATAAAAATATTGTTGTTGCGCCACCGGGATTCGAACCTAGATCTCTTTCCTAACCGGGAAAGGTGCATTATCCATCTATGCTACAGCGACAATATTTTTAGCGACAAATTTTCGAACCTGTATGTTACCTTTTTGATATTAATACATTTAATCGTTCCATTATTTGATAGATCTACCCGGTGGCGCAACAACAATATTTTTCGATAAAATTGATTTTATATGTATATTTTTCTAATTAATACATTGAATTAATGTTTAAAATATATGTTCTGAATAATTACAACTTCACAATAAGAATGTGTTCTCCTGAAAATATATATTTAATTAAACTCGATATTTACTATTTTGTATATTGATTTATAATACCCTACATGGAAATTTTTAATTTTTCCATAGATAAGATCGTTAAAAATAACGCAAAAGGATACTCATATTTCTAACAATAATCACGGTACGTTTCCCATTCTAAATCAAAAAAAAATTGACAAAAGAATAGCATCCAACATTTGAAACTCTTCCACGAACAATAAATTTTATTTTGGAAACCGAATCGCAATTGTTCTATTGTCAAGTGAGAACGTGAGAAATTTTACACATCGGAAAAAAAAATAATTGCACGCCCCGTGAGACTTTTTATTTTTTATAAATCCTAAAGCCGGTTAATTTTCAAAAATGCATTCGCGCCTCTCGCAAATCAGCCCCGAATTATCAATTTGGATCTGCCAAGGTGCGACCGAAATATAACACAATATGCACAAGGTCAAATGGCCAGATCTTGTGATGATGGACTCCGTGACTGTGCATTGTGTATTATGTGTGACGATCAAGATCTAGAACGCAAAGGTAAAAAAGTTAGACACTAAAAAAAAAATTGTGGCCATTAAATTGGAGAATAGGTCGCGCATTGTACAGACGGTGTCACACCAGTTAAAATGGCACGATTTTCATAATGTTCAATATAAAATGTGAGGTCATTTTTTTAATGTGTAAACATCATAGTTCGCTCCCTCCCCCCCTCTCCCCTTCAATTCTAAGAGAAATCCCAAAAAAATATGTGACAAAAGATTGAGCAAAAAACACGTCACGATCGCACCGTGGCGAGTCCTTATTGTATCAGCATCCGTAAATTCAAATTCACGTTTTGTTTTTTTTTTTAAGCTTTAAATTTTTTAAAGTCACAAAATTTCCATTTACGACAATTATAATATTTTGGTGTCACCCACATGATCATTTTGGTAACACTTACGAAATGAAGTAGTGACTATGGAGTGAATATTTAAACGCTGACAATACACATTAATGTAAAAAAAAAAAAGTTTAATTTTCGAAGAGTACTGTTGCATAAATGTGTCATAAACTATCCGATTTATATTTCCTCCAAGAATGTGTGTAGAATACCCATCGTCTTGCAACTAATATTTCAAACCCCTCTCCTATATATATATACAATTTTATGTCTATTCATTCACTGGTCTGTGGATATACTCACAAAGTAACTGTTTTCTAAGAAATTACATTTTTAGATGTGAAAAATAAATGTACAAAAGTGTCATTCCTTCCATCCTTCCTAATGTTCTGAACACATAATCATGAAAGCATTAATTGAACTCACAAAAAATTGTTTGTACCTAATCTTTTAAACCAAATGTATCTAAAAACATGATATTCTATGTATTATATTATATTATACATACTAGATTGCGTTGCATCGATATAAGCTCGTTATATAATATTTAAACGTGTTATATTACTTTAGTATCGAAAAGCTGATTGTACAGTTAAATATGTCGAAAAAAATACTAATTAATTTTTAGTATTGTGAAATGCCGCCAATTAAATTTCGAAGACATTTAAGCAAATCATTTTTATTATACCACTAAGCAAACCCGTGACCCGTGTATCCATAATTTAAGTTATCTTCATATTAATAGATTTCTTCATATCCATCTACGATATTAAGTTCCACAAGGCAAACTGATATTGAACTTGTAATTTTTTTAATGACGTATTCCAATATTTCTAAAATTATGACTCCTGATTGACGTTTGATATTTTTTTTAAATTCCAAAAATTTCATTTTTTTATTTGCGTATCAACGTTTTGATGGATAGTCAATAAATTTTTATATATTATTTAAATGAATCTACAGCTTTTTTTCAAATATTAATCTCTCGTTTTTAACTTTTGGTACACAAAATTATAAAAATAAAATACTGTAGGATCTCATAGAATTGTCGATGCAACCCATGAATTTCATAGATTTAATATTTGTATAAAGAATGTTATATTATAATTACGTTTAAATAATTAAATAATTTCTTAATCTACCCTGCATAGTACTCTATTTATAATTAGGTAATAAGGATTATTCATTTTAAGCTGCAACGCACCCTACAAGCGAATGCAAATGTTAAAATAATTTATACAGAAAGATAATTCTAGCAGAAAGCCATCGGTACAGCTGCGGTGGAGGTTTTCGTAGACTCTATATTTTAATGTTGAAATTATAATCCAGGTATTATCAAAAAAGGGAAATAGTCCACCACAATATAACTTAACTTATCCAATTAGTGCAAACAATTACCCAATCACATGTGTTGCATTATGATTCCGAGTCTAGCTACCCTAGCGGCGATTATTACTATAAGCCTGCTTTTAAATAACAACATGACTGAATAGTTTTTACCTCTGATAAATATTGCTTAATACGCAAATACATGCCGGGAAGAAGATTTAAATATATAATTTATATATACATATAATTAACTGCACTTAATTTAATACCCCCTTCTTGAAACGGCTATTAGATGAACGGCAATAAATAATTATATTTTGGTATAGGTAGTACCTATTTGGCAAAATTATTTACTTGTTATACATATATAAGACGTGAAATTCTATTTGATTCTATAGAAACACTCTTTTGAGATACTTATTTTTGCTGGCTGTACAGACTGTACAACATGATGCGAGTAACTCGCATTTTTGAGAGAATAAAGTTTATAGATTTATTTTTCGTGATATATACTCATTCCACCCGACTACGTAATAAATTAAAATAATTAATGTTTTATTTTAATTAAATGATCGTTATCTGTTATTTAGTTTAATTTAAAATGATAACTGTAAAATTTCTCAGGTTTTAGTATTTAATGTATAATATGATTTAATTGCTAGTTATCTCTTTTTAATTAGCGGAACCTTTGTTATAATAATGGCATACGATCTTTGAACTACTTAATTATAATGAGAAACTGAACTACAATAACTCAGACCTGAAGATGCCATGTGCGGATGATGAGAGACAGGTTGTATTATTTTTAATTGATGGTCTAACTGATTTTGATAGTTATACAAGAAGAGAGGATATTTGACGCACTTGTAATTAGAAGCGGTTTAATTTGATAGTCTCTTTGAACCTGGCAACGTTTCCGAAACATTCTTAGAGCTACGAAACAAAACAATCTACTGCTGAATCAGGATGTTACATATCCTGTGGACAGCACGAATGCCTTAATACTGCAGCAAATCCAACCACAGTAAGCTACGGTAGTACATCAGTTTTTCGGCTACATTATGCATCAGTATGTTAGCCTAAAAGAGAAAATGAACCTTTAAATAATACCTGGAAAAGTCACGGCCACAACTGTAGATAGAGGCACTGGATCCCAGGTAAGTAAGTTATGGAGGTGCAATACGAACATAGCATAATTTTTTGATTGAGGCCACCGTGTATCAATACTGACATGAGGTAATGAAGATGATTGGAAGTACAATTTATCTCTGATCATATCTTCAATCGATATATTTCTTCCAGTGCTCACGTGTGGCTGCAAAACATAGACTCTCAATAAAAGAGAGCGAGAGAAGCGTGTAGGTAAAAGAACCGACAAAAACTAGTTGATACCATTGAATATGCCAAGAAAATGGGATACACAGGCAAAATAACCCAAAAAACGTTTTATTCATGTTTTTAATAAGCATGCACTAACCTATCCACACCAGCTACCGCACGATAGCAAACGTACCTAGCAGAGACCCAGTACTCTGTTGTGAATCTCCAAATTTAAAAAATTTAAAAAAATTGCTTATACACTTTGATGAAACCATAAAAAGTGTTTTGACAGGAAAATAAGAAGAAGAAGAAGGATGAAAGATAAAAATCTATATGCGTTACACGTTTATCTATCACCAGAACTTTTAAATTTAAATATTTAACTTTTAATGACTGAGAAGAGCTACAAAACAAATGTGATGGGAAATAAACCATTTTCCTGTAAAGAATGAAGTTAATTGTAAGTTCAAAGACGCATTTGAAAATAAATGTATTGCGTCATTCTGGACACATTTTGATAGAAAAATAAGAAGAAGAAGTGAGAAAGATAAAAATCTCAATCCGTTGCACGTTTGTCTATCACCAGAACTTTTAAATTTAAATATAGAACATCTTTAATGAACATGTATAATATAGCCTTCCTACAATAATAATGAAAGTAATACGTTGAAAACAAGAATTTCTAAAAACATGAAAGATATTTAGTGTAATAAAATTCTAAAACCCGGTTGTTTGATCAATATTAATAATTTACGTGGTAAAAAACGTTTGCGGGTTGTTCAAATATTAAGATTACTACTGTCAAAACTAATCTCGCCTGATAATTGTGAATAATCACCAAATATCTGAGAATGTCGTTAAATTTTATTTATTTTAAATAATGACGAAATTATGTATTCATCCTTGCGTTCTAAATCTGTCACTTTACTGGCGAAAAATCTTCTGTCTATGTTGCTCATATAAATTCAACAGCGAGATTATCATATCGGACGAACTCTCTCTAAAATAGCGGAATATTGAACGATTCTTTGATGTACACTGCAATTTTCTAACTACCGATATGACAGACGACTTTTGAAACAGCTGTGAAGATTCCGCAATTTTTATCTAACGATTTAGGGTTTTTCTCATCCGATATTTAAAGGTAAAATTAATTCACCATTGAATGTACTTGCGATAGCTAAATATTGTTTACCGGCAATTTTACTAATTTAACAATTTTTACTATTGTAAAAATTTACCACTGATCAAGTATTATTGATGACTTGGCTTGTGGATTCTGAAATATTCAGCAATAAATGAAAATGAACAGAAACTCGGACGCGATTGCAAGTCACCAGTCACCAGTCACCAGTGTTACCTCTGGTCACGGTCGAATCCATTTGCTATAAAATACTGGTTGTCTTTATCGGAACTGCAGTGGACTTTGTCCATATCCAACAGGGCTTATCTCGTTATTTTTGTTTCAATCAAATAACCGTACAACTGTAGCATTATGTCATATGCGAGTATGCATTTTTTATTATTAATATTACTAGTGCATCTTCCCCGGATTGGAAAGAGATCCAGATTCGAATCCCGGTGGCAACAACAATATTTTTCGATAAAATCGTTTTAATATGTTTTATATATCTTTATTTATTAATACATTTAATTAGTATTTAAAATATCACAGACCGTCTGTTCTGAATAATTAGAACTTCACAATAATAATGTGTCCTCCTTAATAAAAATGTACGTGTTGTAATTATAATATTAATAATTTTGTACAATATGTAGATTATTTGCCCACCTAGATACGGTGCAAAATATGACTAAGGTCATCAAGAAACTAGAATAGGAATGCTTTATTTCTTAGGTACCTACCCACCTAACCAGTATTACACAAGAACAGTATTGCAGTTTTGTGCAAAAGAGATAAAAAATTATTAAAAGTGAAAAGTCATGCAGCCAGATTGTGTTCGTATGCAGAGGCATCAAAACCCGGAGGCCAAGAATAAATGGAAAAATCTCTAATAAGCCATCATCATCTTAATGTGAACTGATGACTATGATGATGATCAAGTTCACAAAATTATCCAGCGTAAATGTTGCAAAACGTCAGCAGGTGTTGGGACATTGCAAAACAAATTTTGATGCTTTGAATGATGCAAATTAGTTTGTCGAGAAAAAAACGAAATGATGATTTTTAAATGACCATGTTTGGGTCATATCCTCAATCACACAACATTTGTTATCACAGTAGTTGTAGTAAGAAGAAAAAGAGAATGGAAATGAAAAATATTTATGCATATCAGTACTACTCATTCGCCGCCGATTTGGCATTTTTAACTCTACATGCAATCGTGCCAAGCGACAATCCATCACGGAATGGTTATCAGCAAAAAGCCATTCCCTGTACAAATAGTGCAAAATTTATTATTACAAAAAAAAGCATCTAACTTATCATCACGCAGGAGTAGGTAGAGAGGATAGAGCTCACAATGCAATGCACATCTCACCTACATTCATACATCTTCTTATGCAAGTTCGTCGATTACTGAGGCTTCTAAAAGAATACAAGACATAATCAGAAAATCGAATCAACTACATATACACAGTACAATGGACATGAAATATACAAGAACTTGTCACTGACATACAACGAAAGGCTTTATTATAAGCACCCCTTTAAGGGAAAATAATAAACTAAAGAGACTCTTAGCCACAGAAACAAGGAAACATTCTTTAAGAAGAAAAAGAAGATAATTGTCAAAACTGAATGCTCTACCTTTCTGTTCATAATGTTAATTAATGGCCAACAGCCTTTTCAAGAACACGAAGCACACCCCATCTCCTTGTATTAAAATATACTAGCGCCAATCATCTTAAAACCGTATTAGTACGTTTAAACCGTCTTTTTCAAAATTCAAAACAAAATTGTGCAGTTATTCCGCACGATCTGTTCTCGGTTTGTGATAACCCTTGAAAGAACGTTTGCACAGTGTCCCCAATCAAGGTTTTCAAGTTACAACAACAGCACGCGAGATAGTGAAACTCGATTTTTAAGAGTAACCGTCAACGGGAGTTGGCGAACAATGCTCGTGCGCGGCGGACTCTCGATTATCCGAGGTGGCGGGAAATAAAATTGACCCGGATAAAAAAAAATTTTTTTTTTTTATATCCTACAAACTAGCGCAAATAGCAACAATATACGAAAATACAAAATTACAGATATAAAATTCGCGTCTTTGCGCATAACAATGTTCCTTCAGTAAATACATATTTAACAAATATCAGATATCTCATAGAGACAAAGCTATTTTTCATTATATTTAATGGAAAATATATGGAAGTATGGGGTAATTATAGGACTTACGATCTATCTTCGGTTGGCTTAAGTGATCACTTTATATATATGTTAGTTATTCTCATAGTGATGACATTAATGCTATTTTTAAAAAAAGGATAAATGAATTATCAAATTTGATTCATAGATGGCGATGGTGTAGTGGTACACGAAGCGAGTCCACATACTAACATATATACAACCTGCAAAAATTTGATAAATGTGGAGATTAAGGGGTGAGAATTGGTGAACGTTATATATATATATATATATATATATATATATATATATATATATATATATATATATATATAACGTTCACCAATTCTCACCCCTTAATCTCCACATATTATATATATATATATATATATATATATATATATATATATACATATATATAAAGTGATCACATAAGCCAGCCGAAGACAGGTCGTAAGCCCTGTAATTACTTCATACTTCCATATATGTTCCATTAAATATAATAAAAAATATCTTTGTCTCTATGAGATATCTGATATTTGTTTGATAACAGTGTATTTGTAGGTAAAAATCACGTAATTGTGTATACTCAAATATTGCTAATACATATTAACTTTAAATTTATTTCTTAGAAATTGTTGTTATGACAAAATCATTATGGCTCAAAGCGAGCTGTGATCAAAGTCTTATCCATCTCATAAATGAGCATGTGCAAAACATATGGAGTGATGATTCAGAGATCATTTCACACTAAATTCTGTTCTGTTCTTTAGGCGCACTCGAGTAAAATATCGAATATAGAACACGGGTCATGCAAATGTATGGACTAAACGTATCTGTTTCCAAAAAAAACACTCTCCTTCTATGTTTACCGCCTCTCTGGGTTAGAAAGGTCGGATATACACGGATTCTGAACAGCGTAATAACATCTTCTGTGTACAGTTTTCTGGGTTAATCTGCCGTGTATATCTGATTGATGTTGATGATGATGGACTCTACAATGTGATACAAAACGTCGACCAGAAAGGTCAGATATACACGGCAGATTAACCCAGAAAACTGTACACAAAAGATTCTGAACGGCCGTGAAAACCTGAGAACATTTTGAACCTGATAACATTTTTAAAAATTCCCCTTGCAATTTTGGGTTTTATTGTTCTTCGATAATTTTATCTATTATAGAAATGTTCGCTCACTTTCTAATGGAAATTAGATTCATCAGATTAAATTGTTATAAAAGTTATAAAATATTGTGATATTGCACTGATGTAGGATATGAAATGACGTAAAATGCATCGTTCCACTTAGTAGATACAACTCTTGACCTTATGTACTCAGAATTATGCTGTTTAAGCGACATTTCTAGTTCACGATTAAGAAAATATTCCATCTGATATCATCATTTAAATAAAATTGAATATGTTTCATTTAAGATTTTCGCAAACACTAATGTGTGGAACCTGTGTCTTGTGCAAGCCTTGACAATGACACGCCTTACCGTGTAATCGCGATCTAACTATATAGTTCACACTTCAGTTTCAAAACTTGATATCTCTCTACAATCCTAAACCTTTGACCGATCTAAACAAAAATTTGTGGAGTTACTCTATAGATATCATCCCCCTACCCCTGGCCATACAACCGCCTCCTCCTGTAAATGTAAAAAATAAAAGACATTTGAAATGCGACTGTATCGACGTATGTTAAAGATCTCACGGTTTCACCGTATTAGAAAGGGCTGGTTGTGTGTTCAGTGGTGAATTTTACTATAGTAACTTTTTACCGTCGCCCGTGGTAAAAAAGGTTTGCGGGTTGTTCGTGTACTATAATCAAAGTTAATACCGCCTAATAATATGGCAAGGCGAATAATTATCAAATACCTACCTGTGAATACAACCAAAATATTCACCATTGGCAATACGTACAATTTTATGTTAATCAACACAATAAATCAGACACGATTTTTTTTTTTTGGTTCAATATTTAATTTTTCCATTCGTTTCGACCGTCTAGGCTGTGTCAAAACGATCGTCCAATTATTTGAAAAAATTTAATATAGAACAAAAAAAAATCGCGTTTAATTTATTTTGTTGATTAACAGTGGAATACTAAAGAATTTTTACCATCTGTATTCAAAAAATAAGATAATATAATTTTATGCTTTATCTACGACTCTATTCACCTCTGCGTTTGAAATCTGTCTCTTTATGCTTATTTATTATTATTAATTAAGGGTTATTAATATTACATGGGGATGTAGACAAAAAGTGGTTATCTTGACCTACCCCAAAAAAGTGGCCTAATATCCAAAATACCGGAGATCTTGCTCAAGATAAATCACCATACTGCCATGGCATGGTTTGAGTTTCGTTCTTACCCTAAGTAGAAGTACGTTGAAAGTAGGCGAAGCAATATATTGTGAGAATGGGAGAAATGAGATGCTGGCTATTGGTAGGATATTCAAGTTGCATTTCCAAAACAACATTTGATTAATGCTCTTGCACAAGGATGAAGCAGAATATCTTCCACTTTTGGTGGAGTATTTTTTTTTGCAATAGTTCAAGAGAGTCAAGCCCTGTGTATTGATGGAAAATTCTGAATCTTCAACAGAATTGTCTACCCCAAAAATCGTTTAATTTCATATAACATTTGATTAACATAATTTTTTATCGTGAGAACTGTCAAATTTGTATGTGCGGGGTATGTGTGAGTGTGAGATGAGCGGTGGGGGGTATGGCATATGAGAGGCCGTCACTGGGGAACGGGTCTCTTATAATATCGTTCCTTCGCTTTAGAAAAATAGTATTAAATATCCGAGTTCTATAAATTGTACCTTCTGTAATAAGTTTTATTAATAAACGATAATTGTCGCATATGTCGGATCGAGTTTTACTAGAACCAAGCAAATCGAGAAGGACAATAAAGAGGAAAATACCCAAAGGGAATTTGTGATAGTATTTCCAATGGCACCACACTGGTGCAGGTAAATTAGGACATTACTACACTTAACATAGGTTAATTACAATTGTTTTGTAACATTTCTTGAACGCCTGGGATACGGTCACGTCAAACAGAGGAATGCACCAGTAAAAAGTAGTTATTGAAGTCTGCTTTTTGAAGCACGCAGATGCATGTGCAATTTACATTACACCAGGCGCGTGCAGTCCGTACATTCACCTAAGCTGAGCGTAATTATATTTTTTATGAAACAAATCGATAAATGTACCAACCTACATAAAATGCTTTCTTTTCTAAGTAAATTATCAAATTATTGAAGTGAAGTTATCAATTTCTTTTGAAATGCGAATTACGTATATTACCTACATATTTAACGACTGTATATTTATTCTTAGAAATTAAAAAGTCCCTACTGTGAACTGAAATTTTGATTATTTTTCAAGCAGTGCACCAAATAAACTGACTACATATTTCATTCAGTACCCGTGAACGTCAAACATACGTTTGAGACTTTTTATAAATTATTATTAAATTATATTTACACAAAATTTTCATATGTGAATTTAAAACCTATACAGAATACCTATCTAAAAAAATATTTAAAAAATAATAAAAAAATTAGTACCTACCTGCGCAATATACAATGCTAGAAGACCTATTTCTTCTAACACAAGAAATTTTAAAATGTCAAAAGTATATTAAATAATATTTCAGTCTGAATAATATTATCTTGTAATACATTAGCACGTGTCGTTCTAGCAAGCTCCAATGTCAATCTCCAATGTTATTGTCAACTTGTTCCGATTTGGTATCGATTCAATTAATATAAACAATCTTGGTCAGATGTTCAGTATACGTAAATATTTATTTAACTTTTGATAAATATCTAAACATATTATTTACTTGTTAAAGTTAATCTATTACATTCTTCAATTAATAAAAATTATCTACGAATCGTAAAACCAGCTGTGTGTCAAGATTTGCCGTAATTTTGAAAACATACTATATGTATGAAACAACGTGCAGAAGTTCAATGTCGGCGAATAACTTAACCGATGAAAGATGACAAAACGGGATCGTCGTGGAAAAGTTCCATGTTTTAAATATTTTCGATATCATCGTCACCATCCCTTGCTGTACAATCTGGTACGAGTCCTAGTCTATTCGAGAATACACCTCCACCGGTCCCAGAAGTGGTATGGACACCTGCCACCAGTGGCGCGCAGTGGGCACAAACTTATGCTATTACCGACGATGCTAAGCTGACAATAGATGTCAAAAAAAATCTAATTTTGAGAACAATTCTATCAATTTAAATTTAGAATATAATTGTGAATTTATTACTTTTAAAAATAACAAGTTCTTTCATTACTTCGTACCTTATTCTGCTATCGATTTCGCTTAAAATATTATCGATGATTTTTCCCACGGACAACGTATTTAAAATGTTTCATTAACAGTGCTCAAAAAAATACCATACAGAATACAAATTACCATAGCCGAAACTCATAACAAAAATAATTTTATTTCAACATTTCATTTAATATTGATTATAATCTAACATAATAATATCCCAAAACATCCAAACTCGCTCGCTTGACAGACGCAAACAACGAAATGTGTAACGACTGAAATAGTTGGAATACACTAGGAAAACAAAACGTTTAGTCTGTCAAGGAAAACAAATATGCAAAAGGTGTACACATTTACGTAGTTTTCAATAAGGATTAATCCCTTTCGAAATCAACAGAATTAAGCACAAAATGTTTGAAAAATACAGATAATTGACAGATGCCGACATAGGTAGAGTAAGAAAATTTTAGGTTTATTATTGCGCAGCCTTCTCGGGAGTATGCATCATTTAAAAAGTTCTATACGGCCTAACCATTAAATCTTCCCTTATTAATTTCAACTCATGCAGGTAGTAATATACAAAAGTTATTTAAAAAGATTTTTATTAACACAGTACGCAAAAGATATTTTTATACCATATTTTTGTTTTATTAAAAACGTCTTAAATTTTTTAATATCAGAATCATAAAAAATCAATTAAATATATATTTGTCAAGTATTTATTATTTTTCGTTAGTTGTTATCAATTTTCAACGTTTTATTTTGTGTTTTTGTATTCGGTTCAGATTTGTCTCTCATTTCCGTTTCTGGTTTGGTAAATTCACGTAAAATTACGTAATTTAATATTTTTTTTAATAAACCTGAAAATAATAAAAAATTAACTCACTTTTTATATGAGAATGCGCAACCATACCTCTAATCACCCATTAGCGGATATAACGTTTGTATAAACGATTAGACAAACTTTTTTTGTACTGTTAAAAGTAACAGCTTTTAAAATACATAAATACGTACAAGACATGTGAATCTCTCGTTATGCCTGCATATTGGTCTTCCAGGTTAACCTTTCACTTCCTAGTCTGTGTAATCAACAATAATAATGCATTCATTTCCGCGTCGCGTACCCGCGGCGCAGGCTGTACACGTCAACGACAATTTTTTTCTTTGTATACGTTGTTTAACTGTAAAATAATAGATGATTAACCCAATACCGTGCACGAAGTCGTAATGTGTCGTGCACGGTTTTAAAGTTTAAACACATTTTAAGATGCGGTATTAATACACAGTGAAATCTGTCACGAAAACTGCGTTAGAAGATTTCGTAATATTTTTATATTTTCTCACTTTTATCTTGTGTTTTATTTTCAACTTTACCAGTACCGGAATTGATACCAGGCTCGTCCAAAATCTTTGAAAAATATATTTTTTTATATTGAATTTCGTATCGATCCCGGTACCTCTCACATGTTAAGCGATCATTTTACCATCGTACCATCTCCCACTTTACTGGGATATCAAATTGTTCTATAAGTATACAATGCTGATTTTTTGTGTTATAATTTAGTGCATTGATTAATATTTTAACATTAAATTTTACTAACTGATGCTTGGTCTTATCAGCAGCTTACGTTCTCCACTCCGTGTCATCACGTTTAATTAACAAATCGAATTTAACTTTTGTAACTTGACGAAAATAAATTCAGTAAAAATCATGAGTATTCGGTTGTCATATTAAATTTTATTTTAAAAAAATCACACACTGTGATCTTAGAACCCAACTATTAAAGTGCTAAAGATGTTTATCAACGTCTATTTTCACATCTCACTTATATCTTTCGGCAGTGCAGTGATTATTTCCACCCACATAAGGAACCATAAAAACATATTACATGCAGGAGCGGTATGATACATGTATCTGAGACCTGTAACGCATTTTTAAAGGCATGTAGCATATCACTGTCTTGTGGGTGAATTTACGCCGTGACTCTAGATGCGAATAATCTATAAGTGAAAATATTATGTAAATGTTTTCAAAATATTAGGATTTAATTTTAATTTATTAAGGGTTTTGAGTGTAAACATAATAGAACTAACATAATAAATATTTAACATGTGATACTATTTATAAAATATCCACAGAAATATTTATGTACATAAGTATGTTTAGGTGCAGAAGATAAAGAAAGGAGTTATGTATTATATTTAATAAAAGTAAAACGAAACCAAATATCCCCGATTATTGCTATTAACATTTTTTTATATTAATTTGATGTTAATTAATTGTAATAAATTGTAATTCCATAGTGTGGATACTGATGAATCAAACAAATATCATAGATATATCGTAGAGACGAAGTTATTTTTTATTAATGGAAAAATATGGAAGTATGGGTAATTACAGGGCTCACGACCTGTTTTCGGCTGTGTTAAGTGATCACTTTACACAATGTAACGTTCACCAATTAACCACGCAATTAACCTCCATATCTATCAAACTTTTGAAAATTGTATACAATATATGTTCATACGTGCAAACACTTCGAATACTACTACAATATCGCCATACATGGACTAAATTTGATATTCATTTCCTTGAAACAGACATATGTCAAAATTAGAATCAATTTTTTTTTTTTTAATTATTTAAAGCAACATTCTTTATCTGTTTAAATGTTTTTAACACATTCTACTAGAATACGCTTTCAATATTATATATACTCTTACTTTAACAAGTATATTATTAGCAATAATGTACTGATAAATCAAGTCTGATATAAACGTTTTCATTATAACATAAGCCCCTATTGACGGCGGATATCAATAACCTCCAGGAAAATTTATTTTGAAACCGCGATGTATGCAGAATTTAAAAAAAAAACATGAAACGCAATCAACCATAACCGCAGATATTCGTTAGAATGAACCCGTTAGTTTCGCGTTGCACTAATTTAATACCGCCAATAGAAAGTGCTTGACGTAATAGTGCATGCTTCAACGGGCGCGCCAATTTGTGAGATAAACTCGATAAAATATAAATGTTGCATAGGTGTCACATTTCTCGTATAAAAATATATCAATACTATGCTAAATACTATAAAATTCATTCTTCCCAGTACGTACTAGACGCAAGAATTAAGATAGATTTCATATGTTCGTGCGAGTGTGTTTTTACTCATTTTTCTAATTTCAATATTAACAGAGTTGCAAATTTTTGAACTTTTTGTACAGCAGCCATTTTTAAACAAAATGACGAATCGGACTAATTAACGAACTTAATCGAGATATCTATCAGGTCAATTTTACAGAATTATTGATATCAAGACCCATCGTATTCACAAAAAAATTCTAAATAATCATATTTTTTATTAGGAGAACACATTATTATTGTGAATTTGTAATTATTCAGAACATAGGTCTGTGATATTTTAAATATTAATTAAATGTATTAACTAGAAAAAAATACATATAAAATCAATTTTATCGAAAAAATTGTTGTTGCCAAACCGGGATTCGAATCTGGATCTCTTTCCAAACCGGGGAATGTACATTTATCCAACTATGCTACAGCGACATATTTTACCTATATGCTTTTTCAAATTAATGCATATTTATCGTTCTATTATTTGAAAGAGCCATCTTCTTTGTTTGTCAAATACCTTTCATTAATCCGATAGCATACGCCAGAATTATTCATTCATTTTTATAAAATTTTGGACACATTGATACAACTTATTTATTAGGAGAACACATTTATATTGTGAAGTTGTAATTATTCAGAACAGACGGTCTGTGATGTTTTAAATATTAATTAGAAAGATGTACATATAAAATCAATTTTTTAGAAAAAAAATTGTTGCGCCACCGGGATTCGAACCTGGATCTCTTTCCAAACCGGTAAAATAAATAAATAAATAATTGTTGGATAAATATACCTTCCCCGGTTTGGAAAGAGATCCTGGTTCGAATTCCGGGGGCGCAACAACAATTTTTTCGATAAAATTGATTTTATATGTATATCTTTGTAATTAATACATTTAATTAATATTTTTAATCCTATTTTTGATTACTGGATATGCTTGAAACGTATAAAGTTCATTCTTGTATTTGGTGTACAGCCACCATAGGTTCACATGGTTGGAACATGTTTTTCGTATGCCTGCAGAAAGCCTAAAACGTGCTTGACTTTTGTACATCTGGCGTCTCAGACGTTCTGCAAGAACGTACACAAGTCATACTCGGCGGAACTGCGAGACATGCCATTGATGGAGGATGCGGTAGGGCTGGCGGCGGACGGAAATGCCAAAAGAAGAGGAATAAGAATGTGTTTACAGATACACGGAGAACTGAAACTAACTTAGCCTCTATTTAGACAAAGAACGGATCCTGATCCATTGTTGTTATTTGAAAGACTATAATCAAGATTGTATGCATGTTATAGATTTTCTAACAAGCTTGTAGATCTTTAACGTTGTATAATACATATAGTGTATGTTTCTTAAAACGTTATTATATCCCCGGGACCTGAACGCTGAACGCAGAGGCCATAGATAAATCATAAAATTGTATGTATTGCCAATGGTGAATATTTAAAATAAATTAAATGCCACGGACCACTGCCATTCGCCTTGGCGGGATTAACTTAGTTTACAGAAGAAAATTTGACGTACGAATAGCCAGCAAATGTTTTTTACCACGGGCGATAGTAAAGAATTATTATGGTCAAAATTTACTACTACTTCTCGCTGCACGTCGCATTAAACAAGTTTGACGGCAAGCAACTGAAAGCAGAATAGAGGACTTCGACACTCAGTCACCGAGAGAAGACATAATGTTGACATCAATCTCACTCATAGCGACTGCAAATTGTCTTTTTTTTTCTACTTAAATGTCAATAACTGTTGTTAGCATTTCTACACGGTGGCCATACCTCGACCATTAAAATCAATTGAGTTACGAAAATATTATTATATATTAGACTGCATAGATTTGTTCCGCTTAAAAAATCGTTGCATAAAATTATATAAGTTACTCAACTAAACATACGTTCACTTCTTGCACTAAATTATTTTTAAATTATATACTTAAATTTACCAACTAGTGTACTGTTTTGACATCCCCTTTATTTGCGGAATACACCGCCCGCTAACAGATTAATGTTATTCATTTTATTAGACGACGACAAACCGGGATCGATCTTTTTGAAATCAAAAAGGTTATTGTGGCGCAGAACATCGACAACAGTACATCTCGCTTTTGTCATTGTTATATACTTAAGTGTATATAATGCCGATTTTTCTGTGTAGAATTTAACGCATCGATTAATTTCTCGGTAAATTTGGAGAATAGAAAGATGGCCGCCACTATCAAATTGACAAGATTGATATAAACGTATTTGTAACTGATTTTATAGCCAGAGCGGAGATTTTAAAATTGATATGCTTTTGATAAAATGATTCTAAAACATTCAAACATGTTTACAAGAGTAAAACTACCACTTGTCAGATTATTGTTATCAAACACAACACCTTCTATTTTCGTGAGTTAAATAGTTGCGATTTAGTTTCTGTGCCCTTATTTATATGTATTTTATTATTTATATTTTAAATTTTAATGCTGATATTTTATTTTATTTGAAAAATTGTTATTAAAGAGAACACATTCTTATTGTGAAGTTGTAATTATTCAGAACATAGGTTTATGATGTTTTAAATACTAATTTAATGTATTAATTATAATTATATACGAAAAATATTGTTTTACGGCAAAAACAATATTTTTCCATAAAATTGATTTTATTTGTATATAATTTTTTTTTTTTTTTTAAATAGAGATACGTACACGTAATATATATCACATCAATATTCTTACTATTTTCAAACTAAGCTAAAATGCTTGTGCTATGAAAATTGGACTAACTTGCTGGTGTCCTGGAACGAGGCGCGAACCCCTGACCACTAGATCACCAGGCCAACGTCTTGACCACTACACCAACAAGCTACTCAAATTATAATTAATATATTAAATTAGTATTGAAAAATTATTACTTCTAGTGAACGTTATAGCGAGCCAGTATTGTGAGGGTGTACCCGCCACTTACCTAGAACCATTTATAAGCGAAAGCTCCCATGTGGTCCTACTCATTCGCCGCCTTGATGGTATTTTTCTAATGCTAATAGGCAGCTGTGACGAGACGGAGCCGAACAGCTGCCATCTCAAAAAATCTAGTATTAATACAGATCTCTGAATTATTATATGCTACAGTGCAATAGTTAACCTTCTCACTTGTCACACGCAGGACCGGATTTCGGTTCTCCGCCAGGAAAATTTTTATTTAATTTATTTATCATAATACGTAGATAAATTGGTAAGAGCCGAACGGCCTGCGAAAAATACATGTTGTCGCGTATTTACATAGGGCTTGGGTGTAAACAATATATTTAAATAGTATGTTGAATGTTACGATACGTGTGTCTGAGACATGCGACTTTTTTTTTAATACAGTAGGTCGATGATCTTTTTCTCTCGCGTGAAACTCGCGCATCGTTAGCTGCTCGATGGCCACGAAAATCTCCAACCTGTAGTCGCAAATGGAAGCTACCGGGTGAACGCAATCCGAAGCTTGTGCTATTAACAAGTACGTCATATACGTGACTACATATCATATTCAATAAAATCATATATGTCAAACGTGCATTTTTATACCTTTTAGAAATGAAAAATATATATTTTCACGTCCCAATAGGTAGATAAAAAATATCTTTGCAAATTTAGTACCTACATGTTACCTACCTAATTAAAAATTAATTTATAAAAATGGCACATACACATATAAAATAGAATTTTAAAAATATCAAGAATTAGCTATATACATAAACGGGATGTTTACTCATAACCAGAAAAGTTCTAATTGTACTCCTCCAATATATCTTTATCTAGAATTATGTACATTATTTTCATACAATCATTTTGAAATTTAATTTGCATAATCATGTGCAACGGTTGTGTATATTCTGTACATCTGGTAAAGACACATATTACTTTATTTATTTTTACAAATGAGAACACCTCCTGCAACAACACTGTATATCGGTTTATATAAATTACTGTTAATAGATAGACGGAGCGTCGGCCATCTTGAATAACATACAGTGTTGTTGTTGCAGGGAAGCTCACTATAAATTGTGTTCAATAGGATTTACATTATTTATTTGTTATATATGGTTGTTAAATAATATAGCATTGGATTCTTAAGAAGATATCCCTAGGTGCAGCGTTGTGGCATTCGTGACTCAGATCTGCCCAAAGCCGATATACGGTGTTTATGTGTTTTATAATAGCAAATGTCCTTTTAACAACTACGCTCGATCGACCATAATTACCTTTTTATAGTGTTGTAATTTAAATTAACATTAATTGTTTATTTTCTTTTAACGTGCAATAAAAAAAAAGTGAAATCGAACTAGATTAGAGTTGGCCCCCGCCCGAACGCAATATGCAAACTCGTCATTAATAGTGTATAAATATATATTATATATATATAAAGTAAAATGTACTTTCACTGTCGCAGCCGTTCAAACACAGCTATCATCTGTCAGCGAGATCGATTTATGTATTGTTTCTTTCGAGTGTTTTTGTAATTCCGAGCCAAGCGAAACGATCCGAGCCGAGCCAACCGTGCGTAAGATTAGGGCTCGCGATGTTTAGCACCATAAATGTTACTCTGAAGCATTGTCCCGCTTAAATATCAACAACTGTCAACATTTCTGGCGCGGTTTGAATGCTCAATGATTACGAACAATGCAATGTTTTCATCATATTTCCACGTACAAGGATTACTTATCTCTTGCGCATTAACATTCGTGTTGACAGTTGAAGTGGTTATATTTAAATGGACGAGTTTTCAAACTATCGGGTTGTCACGAAAATAATTGCCGATCTTCCATATTAATGAAACATCACAAAGTCAACGTAATAAACACTTTTAAATACCAAATTTCAAGAAAATGAAACAATTATAAACATTACATTTTGACTGATTTCCCATTCAATTTTCATTTATGTTATAGTTATGTTTTATTTATAAGATTTATTGAATTAGGCTTTTAATTAATCACTTTAATTCTTCTGAAATTTTAGCGTAGGCTTTACCAAGCAATATTAACCGATAATGGTGTGAAGAAACCACTTCTGAACGAACAGTGTTAAAAGTAAAGAGGGTCAGAGACTTCCTGCTACTGTTAAAAATTGAAAGCCGGCATCTTGCTTCATGATATTTCTTACATTTTCAAACACCTGAGTTTTATGGTAAAGGCATAAATTATCTTGTAATTCTTTGTAAAAAATACGTACAATGAAATGGCTCTGAAATGGTAGAATGAAACCAAATACTTGAAAGTAAAAATCAGTCATTATTTTCGAAACTACCTAATAATTTAAAGTCCACTGAATTTAATTATAAATTAAGTATTTTTCTATTTAAATGCTCCTAATCTAAATACATTTGTAGATGTTCACGGTCGTCTGATGTTAGTTGAATTTCTTTTGGGTTATTCTACCGTGCAACATCTGTTACTAAAAACAACCGATACACGTCAAAATAACTCACAAGAGATTTGTTATCTCCACAGTATTAGATCAACTAGATGTTAAAGAGGAAGATTCTCTCTTGTTAATAGCCCACAAAAATATATATCGCGCGTATATATTTTATCAAGACATTTAATAAGCACGATACGTTACTGCAATCATAAACTGTCATAAATTACATATTTTTGCAAAATTATGGTGTTGCCACATATTAACAGTATTAATTATCCATTAAACGAATTTTTGTTGTTAATATTATATATTTTTCCAAATTTTGACATCCAAATTCCAGCTTTGACATCACATTTTTTTTCATTCCATTTCTTTCAAGAAAGTCATTCATGGTATCCTGCTAGTTTATATACATGTGTAGTGTTCCAGCTCGATGAGCAATCACGACTTTGGCTTTGAAAATATATATTTCAATTGTTATTAAACAAAAATAACCAGATAATTATTTTAATTAAAATATCGAGTAATGTTCCTTGCGAATGATGAATATAATTATTTTCTATATTGTAAGATCAGCGCTGGAACATTCATAGTCGAAGTTAACCGATCGCAAAGACAATCTTCAACATTTATAAGATTATACATTCAGTTCTCACACCGTAAACAGAAAACCGCGAACAGAATATCGAAAGGAGTTCAGATGGTGTATCAGATGTAGAGAGAGACGTAAACTCTAGAGAAAATAAATGGGGCAACGAAAGGGTCAGTTCTGGTACCTCCACATATATCAAAAGAGCCAGTAGTGTAGCAAAAAAAATTCCGGATCCTCGTCCCCTAATAATTACTTGAAAATTATTCACTCCACTGGCATTATTAGTAGAAAATTATTTTTAAACTAATACGATTATGTATTGGGTCGTCTAATTGCGTTTTTTTTTTTAATGCTATTTTGTTTTTGTGACAAAAAATGACATTTTCCCTGCTTTAAAATGTCAGTGTTGGCGATTTTCTGTATCATAAAGTTTTTCTTAATTTTTGGACTTAAATAATGGAGTGTCAAGTCGGGTATAACGAAAATTTTCGACATTCACTTCTTTTATTCAAGATTCCAATACTTCCAACTGGAAAATTCTCCTGCATCCACCCTACAGTCACCTATTTAGGTCGCTCTCCAATCAAATGCGTAGCGTTACTTTGAAAAAATTGGTTCGATAACTATTTAGATACCAGACCACCTAATTTTCATACAAAAGGCATCTAGAATTTGGTTGACAGATTAATGCAGAATACATCATTGATTTAAATGTTATAATTTTGTATAAAATTATAATAAATTATGGAATAAAACCGCAGAGACTTATTAGACAACCCAATACATACTTTTCAAATAGATAATGTAAAATACAACGCATGTTACACTGTACTACTGCCGTCCTTAAACTGGTTTATCTGGTATATTTGTTAACATAATCACATCCTATATTTAAACAATTATTATAACTGTTCAAGAGCTTTGAATTCCCGCTGTTATAGTCTATTTTAATTTAAAACTGGCATATCTACTCATTCATTCATAACTAAGGTTCTTAAAGCTATGTTGTAATTGTTACGAGTATTAAACTTGTTCAGCGATTCAGGGTCCCCCTGGGGCCCGGGCTCTCAGGCGGTAGCCACGCCACTGATAAAGGTGCGTACATTATTCAGTATGATGTAATATTTGATTTGAAACTCGTGTAAAAGACAGTATAGTATTGAGCGCGGTGCATCATTCGTTGTGTATTGTATTTTGTACACGGTACTTTTTGCATTTTCTAGCGCTTTTCATTTATGGAACAGTTTTTTATCCGAGACCACAATATTCTGAGGGTAACTTTTTCGACTATCTAATTTAAGACAAGATACTATTTCAGAGAAATAAATTAAAATTATATATTTATTTGATAGAACATTAGAATTTGAATACATAATATTATAATAATTACTCTACTGTATTTAAATATTGAATAATTTATTTTTATTATTTCCGAGAAATTCTAGACGTTTATAATTTATTTGTATATATTTAATTTCAAGCGCCTGCAATCTTGAAATTTGAAATTATAAATTGTATTCGTATTATGTAATGATTGAGTTAAATATTGTAACAAAAAACTAACGTGTGAAAATATAAAATTTTATTTATGTTTCCAACATTACTTTCACTCCAAATACAAGATAGAATTAACTTATATACTAGAAGAAACTCTGTATTTAGATATTTGTATTTTATATTTTGATATCGATTATTATTACATTCTGATTATTATGGGCGCAACCTTAGGACGAAGTAAATCTACCTCAGTGGTAGACGATTACATTGAGATACTCCGGAGTAGATTGAAACTTATGGAGGTGTTTTACGAGTCGTGTCTCGTCAGAATGAGGCCACGGTGTGTAAATATAAATAAATTCTAAAAAGTTAAAATATCTAGCGCAAAATAATTACTTCGAAAGTTAAAAATAAGATCAATAATTAATTGAATGTTTAATTAAGTCTCGAAGTTCGCGACCCCTGCGTGCACTCTTTATGTAACAGCAACTTTGCCATGATTCGGCACTGATCACCAGTTGGCTTAAAACTTTAAAGAAGTTTATTTCGTGAGGTTTAGTTCTGAGATCATTTTCTGACCATTGACGACAAAGCATTATGAAGCATGAGCGAAGTCTGTAGCTGAATTTATTTGGCAATGTTAAATACTAGCGTTGTTTGTTTATATTTTATTAAACACTTCAAAAGTGACGATTGAAATCAGCCTTGAAGTTATGATGTCACGAGTTCGATTTTTATCTACGAGGCTACTGCCGTTATTTTGAATCTAGAATTTCTAATAAATATACCTTGTCTACTTTATTTTTGGAACAGGATTTCAATATTTATTCATTCAATTCCAACGCAGTCGCCAGCTTCAAAATTATTTCGTTTATATTTTTATTATGCTAATTATTTTAACGAATAACTTCGTGTTATGTAAAAGAAATGAAATATAAACAGCATCTCAATACAAACATCGTGAAAATACAAATATGTATTCTTCTGATAATTACTGAAGACTGAAATTTTAGAAACTTTCAAATCAGAAAGATGCTTTCTGAGACGTTAAGTATTAATTGAATAACTTTTTTTTAAATTCACTAATTATGTTAATAATTTATATTTCAAATAGTGGAATAATTCTGTGTCATGTTTAAAAAAACGTGCCGAAAGCGACTCTCAAAAATAAAATTCTAGCCCGAAAACAGTTTGTCATTATGCACGTAGCATACCAGAATGAGGTATATTACATTCAGTTATTTCAATTGAAATATGTTTTTTTTAGTTTTTAAATTAACTTATCGGTGAAGTTAATTTGAATATTGCCGTATATAAGATTATTACAAATACCTATACGAAATACCAACCCACTAAATAAAATAATTAAGCTTTTGATTAAACAAACTATAATACTTAGTTGATTTTTTAAATAAACAATATTGTGGATCGTAACGCTTTTAACAAGGATTTAACGAATGACAAAAATTTTACAGGATACATAGAAAATTGTATTGTAGATTATGAAAATTAACTATTTCGATACAGGCCATGTATCGATAAGTATTTCTTCAATTAATTTCTGCAAAATTCAGATCATTCACAGTCATTTCTGTTGTAGGACTGAGATTATAATAGT
Source organism: Eubasilissa regina (assembly GCA_022840565.1). Taxonomy (NCBI): domain Eukaryota; kingdom Metazoa; phylum Arthropoda; class Insecta; order Trichoptera; family Phryganeidae; genus Eubasilissa; species Eubasilissa regina. The sequence continues at coordinate 29,170,040 of JAINEB010000006.1, read as the reverse complement.
TTGTATAAAAAAATATACATTACCGGTGGAGGCTCAGAATTGCTGTAGACGGACGGAGGATAGTCCGGCTTCATCGCGACAGTCGCCATCGAATCTGGTTGGTGCTCTTTTTCCATGTCTCCGTATCGAGAACGCACTGGAAATATGTTTTCCGAACGCACTGATTCACGTCAAAATCGACAGCGGCCAAATTCGACACTAGAACGTTCTACTTTCAAACGCAGCGCGCGACTGACAGCGACAACGCAGCCGTGAGGGATGTGCAGATCGTTTTCCGGCAGATTCGATATCGAGACTAGTGACGTATCCAAAGTGCCAAGATGTTTGCACGCCGACGCCAACCGCCGGTATGAAAGTTGTTCTTGCGGCCAACAGGAAGCTCGGGTCGCCCGGGAGTGGGGGGCCGAAGAGAGAAGTGCCGTGTCTGGCGGAGAATGGTGCGATTGTTCTAAGGCAAACCGTTTTCAAATAATGTTCGCCGAAGGTGCCGTTATGTGCCGAGATCGTTTTGAAGAGCGCGCCGTCAAATGGCGGCCATTTAGGATATTATAATTTCAATATAAATGAACAGCATGTTGATATTTAAAATTTTCGATGATTGATCGGTTGATAATTGCTTCACTTAATCTTCAATAATTTCTTTTTCTTCATTCAAATATTTTCCCTGATAGGAAGATAATAATTTTTGAATATTAACATGCTAAATATAATTAATTACATAAATAGTAAATAAATCTTCTATAATTATAGGTACACGTGTGGTCACTATATCATTGATTGTAGATAACAAAAATAAAAAAAATATTTACATGGGTCTAAACGTCTGTCGCCAACCAACATATTTTACCTTGCAAACATTGACACATGCCAAAAAAAATATAATTAACACATCATCATCACTATCACCCGTTTTCTATTCACTGTTGTATGAAGACCTCCCCAGTTTTCACGATTTCACCAGATCAATTTAGGGCGGTCTGTCCATTTGATTTTTTAAATACCACCTGATACATTGTTAGCCTGCCTATTACCATTTCATTTTCTTGGCGCATTCAAATATACCTTTTCGTTTTGTCTGTTGACCTAGCCTAGATAGACATAATTATCGACAGATTTAAACTGAATTCCATTAAATGACATGACATGACATGAATGACTATCGAATCAACAAATCAGATATCTTTATAGATGAACGTATTGTTGATTGTTGGTTCTTGATGAAAATAATTAAAATCATGGACACAGGTTATCAGGGTTATATTGAAAATAAAATTCATATAATTTTTAATTATTTAAATGTAACTAAAATATCTATTTATTATTTGTTTATTTTATAAAAATGATTTTGCACCAAGTAATGGGCGATAAATATTTATTGCACAGACAGTTAATGTACAAAAGTTTGTCAACTTATTGAAATACTTAAAATCGTACCAAGTGACACCAAAAAGAATAGTTGAGCATCTAATAATGGATATTTAACATTTACTTAATGGATACCGAAAAAAAAATATTTGCAATCTCGATTACACACTATCATGAATTTTTTAACTAACCTAACCTAACATATGTATTCATTATATCCTAATAATGTCATCAATAATATTAGTTCTACGCATTGGCTGAAAGAGATCTAATCTACTCCAAGTTTCTTTGTCTTGCTTGTAAATTGCTTGCTTTGTCTTATCTACAATTTCGTGATAATTTATTATATTTGACTCAAATATATCTAAGCATTCATTTATAAAACTTATTTTAAAATCTTCAGGGGGCAGGGGCCATTTAACAATCGTGTACACAGAAAGATTTACAATTTTCTCTTGCCCGTGTCTGTGAAATTACAAATGGAACCATCCAAGACGCCGAAAGAAACCGCAGGCTTAGATTAATTTTCTCTGCATCAAATAAAACAAAACAAACAGCGCGCTTGTCATTTGTCACTTTCTCTGAAAACAATATTACACTGCCACGCGAAGTGGTTCACTGTTTCCACTTGCGTGTCGGCAGATTGCAGTCTATGGAATTTTACTGCAAGTCAAGGGATGTTTTTCAAATACGTCATAATCAACTTTCAAACATTTCGTGTTGTACAACGTTAATAAAATCATTATTTTGTAAATTAAATGCAACATGGACACTGCACACTCTATGAGAGTGTTGGTGGGTTATCAAATTGTACTTCACGCATATGGTCAGTGGCGTTACACGATTCCCGTGTTAAATAGAGGCGCAAAAGGTTCAAGCCCTACAATTCATTTCGTGTCGATACATTTCTCAGCGCTAATGATTCTTTAAATCGTGAATGTGGAATTATGTAAATTAAAAATCATTTATCGCGCTAATATATTGAGTTCGTTGATTCGCTTTACGTGGGGGGTCTGGAACACAACCCGACATATAAGCGAGGGATGCTGTACGTATCTTACCAGATAAAGTGTTAAAGTTAATAGCGCTAAAGCACTTGTAATAGTAGAATAGTCGGTACTCATGAATAATATTGTAATAGTAGAATGTACAGTACTCATAGTATCGTAGGCTCTAAGGAATTGAAAAATAAATCTTACAACAGAATACAAAACGAACTTTATAGAATACGTTTATTTTTACTATTTCCGAGGTAAGTTTGTAGAACTCCATAATCACATATTACACGATAAAAGTAAAATTTACTTACTTAAAAAATTGTTTCCAGTAATATAATTTTTTTTATTAATCATAAATCACTGTGCACTAGCTTCAACACGCGCATGCTAAGTGAAATTGTTTGCGTTTTCTTATTTTACATTTCATTTCAAATTTTATTCTGATTTACTTAAACCAAAGCATTGTTTATATTTTTTTCTATAATTTCTATCAGATTCAGTCCAGCTTTTGGCATTTACAAGATCAATTCTTAGATTCCATCTCAGGTCTTACCTACCTTCATTTTCACGAATGTATTGCAGAACTACCAATTACAGACGCAACAATATATGTAATTATTATAGAACTCAGTTGTACACTATACAATAATATAAACTTCCAACAATATACCTATTTTACCCGAAAACCCTATTATCACAAGATGAATCATCCACACCGTTCTCCATTAAATTGAAAATGAACGCCTCAATTTTTTTCCGTACTCTGATCCATGATACAATTGATGGAATGCAAAAAACCTGTGAACAAACTATTGTTTCCGATATCTCTAACGTCGCTGTTCAATTCAAACATATCGATTACGAGCACAAACAACACTAATCGATTAAAAACTTTACATTTTGTACAGTTTTTAATGAATACCCAAATACTGCCACGATGAAACATGATTTTGGAACATAAAGTGACATAAAATATTTTTATTAATTAAAAACGTCAACTCCACATTATCTATTTCCACATCTTATCTATTTCCTCTTGTTGTTTATGCCCACAGTTGCGATGTTTGCCTCTACAGCATCCAACGATCTTAACTGGGGTCTTCCGATATTCCTTCACCTCGCAGGCTCGCTGTGAGTCCAGGATAGTCCAGCCTCTTAGGTGGACTGTTAACATCCTCTTCTACAGGTTGGATAATTTAATTTGCCGGAGGCTCTTCAAACAATTATACAAATCGTCCAACACCGCGTTAATATTATTAAATTACATTCATGAGCAAACTTATCAGTGGCGCATCGTCCATGCACACTGTGAATCCATTAATGGTTGTACGTTGTTTTGGCAAAAGTTTTATTCATACAAAATGATATTAAACGTAACAAACGGCAAATATATCGTCTTAATCCGATTCCAGCTCACATATATGTGTGCGCGCACTCGATTTGGCATCATAGCGCACACAAAAAAGTATAGCGCGCACACAATTTTTAACAAGACTTCTTCTTCATGTGCCATCATCCATCGAAAGTTGGCGACCATGTTGCAGTATGTTGATGTATCCTGCATAAATAACATCACCAACATGTTGGACATTGAATCACTTCCTGGGGTTACGCAGCCAAGATAACCTACGCCTCTGCTACCTACTATCTTCCCCTGCTTAATGACTTCTAAGAGATCTGTCGTCGTAATTATCTTCGATAGCTAAGTCCTGGTTTTCAATTGGTTTCAGTTGAATACGCTCATTCAAATTATGTAAATAAAAAGACTAACCTGGCGTAACCAGGCTGCAAATCGCCGATTCTTCTATGATGATCGAAACTCGGTTGGCAGTCTTCTATTAACTTCTCGAAACTCTATCACATTCGACAAACCGACAAAATCATGCACACTCTATATCTTGTAAACACCGCCGACAGAAAATCGTCCGACTTCGGCCACATTTGAACAGAAGCAGTTACGCTTTTGTACTTATGTTTAAACTTACATAATTACATAATTTTAATTGTGCAAAATGTGTCCGAAGTATGACGATTGTTTATGCTTAATAAAGGGTGTTTTTTTTAGAGGTATAGAACTTTAAAATGAAATAAAACACATAAAAATAATGGTAATGGCCATGATATAGCTGTATTGAAAAGACACTTTTATGCGATTAGTATTTATATATGATTTCTCGCATACGGGCGCCGCGGCTGGCTCGAATAAAGCGCAATCTGGAAGTCCAATTTTCGACCACTTTTTAGAGCAGCTAGGACCGTATATCGGCAATAACGCGACAAATGTTGGCTTCCAAGTCGTCTATCATATCTGGTTTATCGGCGTAGATTAGCGACTTTACATATCCCCACAGAAAATAATACAAAGATGTTAAATCGCTCGATCTTGGAGGCTAATTCACAGGTTCATTGTGCGAAATTGGAGAACGAAAAAGTCAGTAATAATGGATCTATAGCGCCCTCCATAAACTGTAACATTCTGGCCGGCATCTTTTTAAAAAAAATATGGACCAATGATTCCACCAGCCCATAAAGCTGGATCTTGGAAGCTCGTAAATCAAGATCTTTCTGCAAAATCATTCATAAAGTGGATGGACACAGCTCCAATTGCTGTGCAAGACGGGGAAGCGGTTCATTTAGGTCCTCCTCAAGCTTTTTCGGTGAGCACTGTACAACATCTCTGAGGATGCGTATTATCAATTAGAGTATGCGCGGTGTAAAAACGATCCATGGTTATTCTAATTATTTGCTCGGATGGACAATTATGTCGACCGTAAAATGGGCATAGCGCACGGTAAGTTTCGCGAACTAAACCACGATTTTCGAAATAAATTCCCACAATTTACAAGTGTCGTTCTGGTGTAAGTCTATTTGTGATTAAATATCAAACCAAACAGAGCACAAATCAACTATCAGCTATCAAATTGGCTGTCACTCTTTACGTGTTTATTAGTAATGTGGTCAGGTCAACCCAAGCCCTATCAGTAGACATATACTGGTATGGTCCTTAAAACTGTATAAAATATGCTCACACCGCAATCCAAACTTAGAGCAAATATTTGTCTCGAGGCGTACACTACGAGAGACTGATGTTACAATATAAAGTCTAGAAAAGAACCCTGCCTAGCTAGAAGGGTCTGGTGAATAATAGCATACTCTAGAAAGCTGTCAGGAATATACCAGATGGTCTTGGCTGTGGTGCCGTCATTATCACAGCGACCACAACTGCTCTGCTAAGAGCAGTATAACGAAATAGATGAAGAAGAATTCATCTTCCGATTTAATGAACCGTTATAATATATCTTGAATTTCGTTAGTTTTCATTTTTATTTTAAAAATCTATTAATCATTCTAAAACGTCAACATCCGTAAATAAATTACTTTTTTTAAAACAATGGCTTAATGAGATTCTAGAGAGTTTTATGAACTTTTATTTATTGGCAGTGGCGCACATTGGTAACAATGACCTCCATGAAGTACAAAATACTTTCTTCAATCTCCTTCAAGACTTCATTTGTTTGCACGACAATGATCAAAACAGTGTAATTATTAAATATATAATATTTAACCCTCGGCATACCGTGATAGATAATACCCGCACGCAGCCATAATATCAACTTGTGTTATCGTGAGGAATGAGTAATTTTTAACCATGCTTTTACTAGTTTCAATGGCCTCAAAATACTTGTTATCATACTTTTACTGTAAATACTGATAAATATGATAATATAACCGAGCATTGATTGTATGCAATCTAACTGTGGTAAGTATCGATCTTACAGAGCGGTAGACCTATCTTACTGCATGGCATTCATAATAATTTAAAAAGAGACTTCGATTATCCTAACAAATTTGATTTCAATCGGACTCGGATTCCCGCCTAACTGACAGTGGTACAAATCATAAAATTATATTAAGGCTCTTACTTTGATTAATAATATTTCGAGTTTCATCAATCTTTAGATAACTTGTAAGATATAATGATCTTGTAGAATTGAAAACCATAAATGTAGATGCATGGTTAATGGATAAATTAAAAACAAGATATAAAACGAGTCCAAAGCTGCCGATTTAGAAATATGCACTTGTATATGCAAATTTACTATACGTGTGTTGTCCACGTATTGTTTAAAATATTAATTACTTTACTATTACTAATTAATATAACGTTACACATATATACACAACCAATGTTATTAATTAGTCCACGTTTCCTGCGCAGAAATATTCGTGATATAGCGTGTAATAAATATTAGGCAATACATTTATTGTGCATCCGTTTTAGATATATGAGACCATCCCCTGCAACAACACTGTATATCGTTTTTGAGCAGATCTGAGTTATAAATACGTTATATTTCCTCTTGTGCGTCGAATGGTATATTAAATAAACATAAAAAAAGTTAAAATGCTGTTATATACAATTTTTAAGTGATCTTAGCACATATAGCAACTAATATGACCGATGCTCCATCTATATATCAACATTTTTTAAAAAGATACCCAGCGTTATTGCAAGGGGGTTCCATATATAGATTTAAGTTCGTAACAAATAACGTTTCGAATGAATTCCATAGAAATACAGTTTTAAAAAGACAGAGATCACACTGAAAATTGAATGAATTATATGCCTACTTAGTGAAATTTAAATGAGCGTTCATTTTTCTACAAGAACGCGTGACAGCTCGGTCGTTAGTCACATGTCCCGTGTTTGATTCCATCAAATTGTATTTTAAAAGTATTCCCGTATTTCATGTATAATGAGATTTTTTATTGCGTACGAGTTAGATTGCTCATCTGCTTTTCGGAGTCAACATCCTCAACTCACTGACTGACCTTTCGAGAGAAAGTTGCCAGATTCGTATCAAGAGTCGCGGCAGTACGTCCGTACGTTCCCAGCGCAACTATTATATATAATAATACAACTTTGTGCATTTTAATGTTTATAAAAAAAAAATCTACCAATATTTTTGACAAATTACATATTATTTTCGATTTATTACACATATTACCAATGAAATGTATCTAACGAATGCATACATCCAGTGTTCATGTATGCATCCAGTGTTCATGTAGGTTATTATGGCCTGTTTTCTTATTATAGCCTGTTTTCACTTATTACGGCCTGTTTTCACGAATGATATTTCTCTCGAAGATTCGTCTCGAAAGTGAGTAAAGGTCAGTACAGAATTCAGCGTTTTATGAATCATCATCGCACGTGTTTTGCACCTGGAATAGAATGATGCATCCAGTACATAAGTACCTTTACTGGCTTTTAGAGATACATCTCTCATTGAGAGATTACCGTTGACATGAGCAGCGATGGCGTAACCTGCCTGTGGCAGCCAAAACAAGAGCGCGGCCGAAATATATATAAAAATTTACAAGTTGCAAAACGATAATATTGTGTAATAAATATAATCCAAGAAAGTAAATCTAATAAATAACATTATTGTTACCTCCTAATAAAGCAGTAATTTGTAGTCAACACTATTGTTCATGACATCTTTTGGACCCCTCAGAATAACAAGGTTCCATCTGACACTAACACTGTTTTGAGATAATGACCTCAAAAGTGTTGATTGAATTCATGTATATTTTGTTTCGAGTATGCAAATATGATCAGTTTTAAGGTTTAAACTTATTTTCAGTATTATCAACGACCTTTGTTAGATGAGGGAAATTAAAAATAAATAAATACATTGTACAATAGTATTGTAATTGTTAAATACAGTTCGTATATATGGAAGAAATAAATAATAATGCATTTGAAAATTTCCTGCAATAACTCAAATTAGGCCAAAATGTTGGTCGGAACCTTGTTGGAACCTAAGGGGTCGTTTTGGTAAAAAGCCGCCTTTGGGCAAGTTTCAAAATGCCGGCCAAACAAAATACCACCCCCGACGTGTGTGGCACGCGGGAAGTCAATTTAGGGGGCTGCCAAATTATGGGGATGATTTGACAAAATTTGAAAACATCATCTTCACTTAGCTACTAGGGCGGAAAAAAACAATCTTGCCTGTGGCGGCAAAAAGTCTGGCGCTGGCGCTGGACATGAGTAATTAGAGTATCAAACGAAGCATGGATAGATGCAAGTTGAGCATCAGACGAAGGGATAAGAGTGATTAACATAATTGAATACTTCAATTAAATTATGATTGGCAATGGGCAGGCCACATCGTTCTGAGGACAGACGATCGAGAGGTCGACTAGCGGCCCTAAAGCCCGCTGGACTGACGAAATCGTCAAATTCTACGAAAATACGTGTTAGCAAATAATAATGACGATAGAGTAATGGAAGGCAATGGGAAGTCCTTCATCCAACAGTGTATAGAAAACGGCTGATAACTATAATCAATTACAAAATCACGTATCTAAATCGAGAATAATTCACGATTTTTTCACTTTTGTTTATATATCATCCACGTGGGTCCCTCATGACTGAGAATTGCAATCTCCATAAACTCTCGCTCTTTTAACTATGCTCCTCCATTTTGCTCGGCATTCTGCAGACCTTGAAGCTGTCACCAGAGAAGTACATGTTACCTTTGCCACTTGATCTGTCCAACGGCTGGGGGATCGCCCTCTTCTTCGTGCCCACCACACAAGCTTCTCCAAGCTACCTTCCTTGAAGGAATTGAAGGATTCGTCTCAGGCTGCAGGTTGAGAGTCTATCCCGAATCTATCTAGAATGGAGACATTTCCCGTTCGTGGTGTGTCCGTGTCATGTGTCTCCACCATTATTATACATATTTCTAAATCTTATTTATACATTAGTACCTCTAGATTAAATAATTATATTTCAATTAACAATATGACTTCTTAATCTTCTAAATTTTGAAGTTTTCTGAGCTATTGCTATCTGCTGTGTATCAAACCTTATTGACATTTTGTCAAATTGTATAATATAGAATCAATTTCAATAAATCATTCAACAAAATATAGTCTGGCTACTTGAAGTTCGATGTCACTTTATTTTTTGTAATCAATATATAATTTAAAATCAATAAAATACTTCAATTAATAAAAATAATTAATAAATACGACTTTTTAAATGCTTTATTTTTTTTGGTTGAGATTAGGCACGTGCAGCTTGAACATTTTCGACTCATATTTTTAATACGTATCTACTTCGGAAATATGTTACATCCTGCACATGGCTAAATTAAAAAGAGATTGCAAAAAACACGGTTTGTGCAATTAACCGATATAGACGTGATTGCATTTGTAGGCGGTGCTTGGGAGAGAGTTAATGTTAACAATATTATCGATCGTTTTTCTGAGAAATTATGCTGGTGTACAATTAGCTATTCAGCTATTAAGGCCCATGTCCACGGAAGAAGACACGATGAGGATTATCTCAGAGATTAGTTGAGACACGTGTACACGTGATGAGATTTTGTTCAGGAAATCAGCTTGAGATTGGTAGAAAGAGACATCAACTCAAACCATGACGTTCAATCTGACAGTGAGATTTGACACGTTGTCACATGCAACTCGGGCTGACCGGTCACTTTTTCCATAATACGGATAGAACGCCAGGCCCCTAGCTTACGTCATCGGCTAACTACAATCGACACTTAAGTACAAATTACTGTTTTTTTTACCGGGTGAAGTTCATTGTCTGTAGGGGGAGGTTGGATTACACAATGATACACAATTTTGTTCCTTGTTTCACATAAATCACAGAATTTGTCAACACAACACGACACCCTCTCAATTGTAGTTCTTATGAACCTGGCCCTCCTATCTTACGTCTTTTCTTCTCCATCTTGGTCAGCTCTCCTTCCTTCGAGTCCTCAATCTCCAACCGCTCTCATGAAAAAGTGACAGCTTCGTCATCTCGCTTCGCTCTCTGTCATCCTTGGCCGATTAGCGGGCTTCTCGTTAGCTGCTGGACTGCGGCCAGTCCCATGCACAGTGCGACATTTTAAGTCTGACGCTTTTGGTGGGCCCTCACACGTGGGCCCTCACATGCATTATGACATCACAACGACCACACAAACGTCACATAAAACTACTATAAATCCCAACAACTCTCTATTTTTAAAGTCATTAAATATTAACATTAACATAAGGCGTTAAACTACAATAGTTTATTCAGAAATTCAAAATCACCCAACCGGCGAACGACAATAATATTTTACATCTAGTAACTATCAATCAATTTCTTTCTGCTAGTTTTAATAATAATAATTTCTTAATTATAATTTTGTCAATGTCTCAACATATGTTATATAATGAGAAACCAAACAGGTTTAGAATTTCCACATCGTTTGACCTATTGATCGGAACTTCACCGTTTATGAAATATTCACTTAACTTTTTATGTATTTTTATAAAATATTCAATTGGCGCATTATGTAACCCAAATAAACAAACAATTTTTTTTATATTTTATCGTCCATGATTAATGAATCTTTGTATACCTGATTTAGCACTAAAATAATATATTTAGTATTCAGTATACATCATTAACCTTTACCATACCGTGATATAAAACACTCGTACGTAGCCATCCTGTCAACTCGTGTTCTATTAGTCTTTAAAATTTGAAAAAATGTTTAATGTCATAAATTTAAAGTATTGAGCACTAAATATTTTTTTTAAATTATATTATAATTCGAAGCATTCAAGTTTTGTATAGGAGGGTGCATTGTATAATACAACCTTCCTTTTTATCTATTATATTCCTGTGAAATTAATATGTGATTTCTTTCTGTCTTGACGCAAATGGTATTTTTGTCAACGTATTAATTTTACAACGGAATGAATTAAAAATAATTATTTTTGTAGGACTCGTCTTACATAATTGATTTTTACTAATCATTTCTAAGCGTAATTATTTTCCTTCAAATTAACTAAAGTATGAAGTGAATGTTGCGTATATTTACCGAAATATTATAGATTTAATTAAAGAGGTAGACCTGTGTTATTGAATGGTTTAGGAAGGGTTAAGTCAAATCACCGCACGCCAAGAATTTTAGCATCTGTTCTCATAACTCAATATGCTGCTACTTTAGGTCTTGGTGAGATTCCATGATTCGCAACTATAGAGTAGGCCTATAAGAGCAGAGAAATCTTTGCTTCTAGGATCTGAGAAAAAATACCAAGTTGAAATCCGATGTGAAAACATAAAAACTTTTGTATTTTGGTGATTAGTTTTAAATAAAATAATATTTTTTTATTTAAATACAAAATCTAAAAAAATCTTGTTATAGACTCCCATTTTCGTATTCACAAATGCGAACTTTGTGTATAGGTAAAAAAAATCTCCACGCTAAAAAGATAAATAAATTAAATGGTACAGTGACATTTGGCCCCACCTGTATAAGCTTCGTGAATTTTTTCGATCTAGTAGTTTAATATAAATTGTAAAGTATTAAAGTATGTTCGGTGGAAACGAAAAGACAGAGAAAGATATCGAAAAGAGGGAATAAAGTGAAAAGTGGGGGAATTATAGCTAATGGAAACTTGTCAACTGAGGCATGACTAACGGTTCACAATGGAGTCCTGGTACCGATACTGTTGTATGGAAGTGAAGCCTGGAGCTGGCAGAAGAGGAACAAAAATAGACTGAATGTAGTGTATATGTGGAAAATCCATTTATGACAGAGCAAAGAATGAAGAAATAAGAAAAGAATGTAAAGCTGATCTTAGTATAGTGAGTAAGATCAAGAAAGGATCACTTAAGTAGTTTGGTCATATGAAACAGATGAATGAAGAGAAAATGTTAAGAAAGATATATGACGCTAGTTTTGGTGGCACCAGAAGTAGAGGACGTCCGCGGAAGACTTGGCACGATCAAGTAAACCAGATACTGGAGGATGATGCTGTTAGAAGCCTCAATAATCGTCGAGCTTGTATGAGAAGAGCGAGAATTGTGTCAGGATAGAAAAGTATGACGCTCTATCCTCTCTGTCAACCCCCGCGGGGAAACGGCGTGATGGTAAGTAAGTAAAAATATGATCTATTAAATATTTAATATTATGCGGAGTTTTTTTTTTGCTTTTTTCTTTTATGTTTATTTATTTTGTATTTTAACTTTAACTATGTTCATATAATTTAAACATACCCTGCATATATTAATAAAACATGTTTATTTCCTTTTACGTGACCATACAACGTTGAAAAATGATCGGGACACGCCCGCTAATCATAAATTTCCTCATTGATCAAATGTAAATTCAACTACTCCATTCTTGTTTCTCTGTCTACCTCTCGTCATTGTCACCGCAATCACGAGTGGGCTATGTTCACCTATCTAAATGATTAATTCGTTCGACATAACTTTAATTTTATTTAAGTATAACATTTCAATAATATATGAGAACCGACAAGAATGGAAGAAGCTAATTATGAAGAAATACAACAATTGTCAGTGCTGCAAAATAAAACTTTGAAAATAATACAAAAAGAATAAATAATAAAAACTCGGATCAGTGCAATGCTTAAAGATCTGAATATGATGACCTTTAAGCAGAAAATATATTCCAACGCCATTGTATTTATTGAATTTATAAGAATAATTGAAGCAAATCAACATGAGCACGAACATCATAGAAGAGGAAAAGATAGACTGAGACTACCATTCAAGAAGAAGACCTAATCTCAGAAATTAACGATGTACAGTGCCATGAAGATTTTTAACGAAATACCAGAAGACATAAGAAAGGAGGAGAAACTTCATAAATTCAAATGAAACTAAATAAATATGTGAAACATAAATTGAAGTAAAATGGAACATTTTGATCTTGTTTATATTAGAGCATATATATTGCACTATATTAAGAATAAATAAATAAATAATTGAGGTAATTTAATAAGCTAAGAAAATGAAATGGCAATGGGCATGCCACATCGCTCGGAGGACGTACAATCGTTGAACAAATGTAGAAATCCTATGATTAAACTTATAAACTCGCTGGGCTGACGAAATCAAAATACGTGGCTGAGAACAATAATGAACAGAGAAGACTTAAAAACACTCGGGGAGGCCTTCATCCAATGATAATAGTGTGGTTGTGAAAGTATACCACCACAGAAATGTGTTTATTATCAACGTTCTTCGTCCTCTTCTATTGAAAGTGGGCAACCGAGTAACATTTATCCCCAGAATTTGAACCGCTTTTTGAAGTTACGCAGTCAAGATGACCTATTTCCACCTATACCTCTGCTGACTTCTATCTCCTGCGTAATGAGTTGTAATATATCATATTTGTCACTACAGAGAATGTGTCCGAAGAATGCAGCTTTCCTTCTTTTATTAGTTATTATTTGTTCACATTGTTAAAGTTACAAGTCGTGAGTTAATATAATCACTCCTCCGGTATGGTCAGCGTGCCTGGCGCGTTCACGTTCAAATTCAATTCCAACTTAAGAATAACAGCTGATAAATCAGTATAGACAAAATGATCTGATTCGTGACTTGGACCACCGCAACCATCTTGAAAATATAGTAAATGTATATTAAAGATGAAAGGTATAAAGGTATATTTATTTATTTGTAGAATAACTGATAGGAGCTTGACGAGCAATATTATTTATTATTAATGCACTTCTTATTTCGAATAATTATCCCTATAAACTGAAGAAAAAAACAAAATATATACAACAAACCATTCTAGCTTCCATACAGGCGATCATTTAATTTTTTGAGTAACGAAGACTGCTATTTGTTGAATTCTAATATAAATGGCACCAGGATAAAGTGACGGATTTTGCAACTAACGCATATTTTGAATGACCAATACACGTCAAAAAAAGCTATGTTTGACCAATCATAAATTTAATAATTTTGAAATTTTAAATTTATTTTCAAAGGATTATGAATAAGATTTTTGCAACAACAAACCACATTAAGATCCAGCACAATGGAGACTCTTTATTAACTAATCGAAGTTCAGTTTAAAGGCCAGTTCACAACGGAAATAAATATTCATGCATACCCACTGCTCGTGCAGTCCGTATTCTGTATTTTTCCAGTATTCTGATTTGAAAGTTGTAGTAATACTCACAGGTCTTCAGAGAGGATATACTCAATTTTGTCATATTGTGTTATTGTTCAAAATGGTGGGTGACAGGAAAATTACGCAGTCAGATTCAGAATAAGCATATTTGAATTTATAAAATTCAGAAAAAAAAGTTTTTTGTTTACCGGTCGACCCCTCAAAATAACAAGGTTCCATCTGACACTGCCACTGCTTTGAGATAATGAGCTCAAAGATGTTGGTGGAATTTCAATACGTATTCATGTATATTTTGTTTTGAGTATGCTAATATGATCAGTTTTAACTTATTTTTAGTATTATCAGAGACCACTGTGAGATGAGGGAAATTAAAATTAAAAAAACATTAATGATCCATTAATTTAAATAAATAACTATTACTATTTCCTTTAATATCCGTTAAATATAGTTGAAGTGTATGGAATAAATAAAGAATAATGCATTTGGAACCCATTTCACGCAATAACTCAAATTAGCCCAAAATGTTAGTTGGAACCTTGTTATTCTAAGAGGTCGCAGTATTATTGTGCCTGTACATTCACTTAAGAGTTTTGTCTCAAATTAACACCAACATTTAAAATAAATATTGACTAATGAAATATTGAGGAAATTATGGTTTATAATGATGTATTGATATTGTCAGGTACACCGCGTGACAGTCCAAGCCACATTTACCGCCATATCCCTCTGTCGTCACACTGCATAAACGACAGAGAAGAAAGAAGTGCCACGGAGGCAGTGGGTACTGTACTAACACAATACACAGATGGGTAGATACTCACATTTCCGTACACATATTTGTACGGATGTGAAAGTGGCAACCATTGTGTCTCGGTACTTACCTAATTGTGGGAAGGCTTGCGTAAGGATGGTCACATTTTTTTAAATAATCGATATACCTAGATACTTACAGAACTTACTCAAACCGATTTTCTTTTATACAATTAGTTACACAATTATACACTCTCTATTTATTTTATTTCTTCTTTATTACATATACATATATTCGTTTTAATTTTATTTTTTGCCAAACTGCATGGTACTTTTACGGTGAGTATTTTACATAGTTCGTTATTTTTTTATAAATAAAATATAACAAGGGGGAGAAATTAGATAAGGAGATGTTAGATGAATTACTTAGAAAGATGTAAAGAAAAAATCAATCTTTCGAAAAGATATACAATTTTTACAAGGCGTAACAGACCTAGTCCATAGTATTTTATATGCGGATACCTGAATATAATATAATATGACAAGGAAATAAAAAATTTAATAAGAATATGTTCTATTACTTTGTATTTTAAGGTAGTCACTGGGGTCTCATTTTTTTTTTTAATATTTAATAGGTTTTTATTGATATTGTTAATTATTCTTAGCACAACACATTCTATCGATCTGTCACCGTACACATTGTTCGCGATCGATACTCTCACGGTTCGACCCGACGATCTGGTTGAATAGCTATGATCAGTATATATATTTCCATTATTTATCAACTCTTCGAATATTATAGCACATGTTACTTTTTTGTCATTTGATATGATTTTGCATTTTGTAAATAATTTACTATAATCATCATTATCCACTATAAGTTTTTAAAATCTTAATTGTAACTGTTTAATTTTATTAATATATGTTTTATATGTCAGTCCATGGCTACTCACTCCATAACTGATAACCGAGTTGACCATCGCAAAGTACAGTGAGTACGGTGTACCCCGAGAGGTGCATAACCTTAACATATAAAATGCACTTAAAAGAGAAATATTTGGTCAGCACGTGTTCTTCGATGTTCTAGGGTTTTCATATTGTGGAAGTTTGTTGCATCTAAATCGTTCAACAAAAACAGTCGCTGCTCAAATTTTGGGGACCTTTTATTTATTTATTCTATATATTATTTGGAATCAATAAAATATTTCACTTAATCGAAATAATCGCATTTTTACTTCGACTATTTAAAATGCTTATATCTGTGTCGTGGTTGAGATTAGGTACTAGCAGCTTGAACATCGACATGAAATCTCCCATAATTCGTATCAGATTTCAATCAAACTTTTATAAAAAAATGATCTTATCAATTATCTTATAAGTTCATCGGCCAGCTTGATCCGCCATCGTGATTCAAAATGGCGGCAGTTAAAAAAAAATGAAAATTCGTAACTCTAATAATATTGGTCCTAGAGAATAAAATAAAAGACGTACTTACGTATATACCCCGTAAAAAAAAAACAGTTTCTTACAAATGTTTTACACACATTTTAAAATGCATTGCCCAACTAGGCAAGCCTGTTTTAGGGCAAATTGGTAAACAAATACATTTCACAAAACCAAAACTCATTGTAGGCAAAACACAATCAAATAGAATACGTAACACACAAGGCAAAATGCCTTATGCCTGAAGGAATTTGTTTATGTATATAATTAGGTTACACCTTAGCATTTTATCCACGGGTTAGCGATAACCAGCGATCGCGCAACGCACTATTTATTTTATCCGTCGAGTATCGCTAATCAAAAGTTAACCGGAGATGGCGAAACAATCGCTGTATACGATTAATTTGAAAGTTATCCAATTTTACTTTCACTATAATAAAGGGACTTTAAAATCAGTCATGCACGTAAAAAATAATAAATTTATATTTACGTTATATAATATTTTAGGTAGGTAGTACATACAGGGTGAATACTTGAAAGTAAGGGTCTACGCTAATTCAATTCCAAACAATTCCTATGCTACAGAACAATATTCGAAATGAAATTGCTGAAATAACACACGAAGTGTGCGAGAAGGTTATGAAAAATATGGTTAAAAGAGCACTTGTGCTGCTGCCAGAGGCGGCTACTTGGCCAATGTCATATTTTATACATAATTGTAATAAACCAAATAATCGATAAATGAAAACTGAATTAAAAAATTATATTTCATTTTCTAGTTATTTAAAAACAACATCGGTGTGGAACATAATATTCACATAATATGTGTTACATACATATTTCTAATACTAGGGCAGTCTGAAAAATTTACAGCCTCGTAAAAATAATAATAAAAAATAATAAAAAATAAATACATACCCGAATAAAGTTGGATAAAATATAATAATATTTATTATTATTACATTTTTAAAGTATGTTTCAAAGCTGATATTCCAGTTTTATTTACGGATTTGTCATGGTCTTCAAATACTGCTCTCCTGCAACCTATGGTGCCTGGCTGATGATGAACTCTGAAACCCCGAAACTCTGGCCAGAGAGAGGTCGGAAACTCGCTGCAAAATAGCCTAGAAAACTCTGAAAACTTGAGAATATTTTCAGCTGAGTACAATCCATTTTTACAAAAGTGAACAAAAATTCCAAGTGACGTCAGACACTGAACAAAAAAATATTCAAATTGTTGATAACAAAAATAAATTAAGAATTTCTCAGCCTGCATCTCATTAGCAATAAAAAAAAATTATCTTCTGCGTCAACATTTATAAATATTATATATTATATTTGGCGCAGTGGCGTAATTACAAAAATTGGGCCCCAGTGCAGAATGGATAAAGGGCCGACTAAATAATTATTGTAGGTATATAAGATATGCGACTATTAGTATTGCGTAGTTTATCCATTAAATAGTAACTACAACGTTAGTCTCTTGTCTCATATATTAATAACACTTTAACGAATAAAACTAAAAATATGTGTTTAAGCATGTGTATGCACTTGCAATTTAAAAATACTTTCTTCGGCAATTTTCGATTTACAACGATGGTCTAGTCCAGGTATCGGAAACTTTTTTGGCTGCTAAAATGTGACTATTAACCTTTTAACTGCCATCTCTATTCGAAATGGAAGACACCGCATAGGGTAAGACTAGGCTTTAAGGGTTTTGACTTATATATAAAAAGGTGGGACCTGTCCTCCACAAATGGCAAAATTATTTAAAAATACGGCTTTAATCTCTGCAAGTTTGCAAGGTCTAAAAGTGCATATAAACACGCTTTTAGCTTGGCATGACACAATGTTTGACGTGTTAACGCGCTCGTGGCATTTAAACGGTTTGGGTCAATTGGTATTTTCATTTTAAAACAGTCCATTAGTGAATAATAAGATAAATTTTATTGAGAAAACTATTACAATATGCTTTTAAACTAAACATAAAAAACAAAATTCTAATTGTAATTATTATAAGTTTTAGTCAAGATTTATTAACTTTATTTATAAGTGTTCTCTTCTGTCACAGGCTCTTTCTCATTGGTCCACACCTGACGGATGCGCGCGCGTCTTTTAAATAACGAAAAGGATTCAGACCACTTCACATGTTTATGTTTTATAATTTATTTTTATATATTATACTTTATTCGGAACTCAAATGGGTCACTTGGTGACCCGCGGGTCATAGATTGCCGATGCCTGATCTAGTCCTTAATCCCTACACATTAGCGAGGTACATTGTATACATCGATAATGTTTTCAATCAGGTATCGCAGAAATATTTATACCAAATGATTGCAGGGCGCGAACTTTTTGGGCACCTATCGTAGGCACCATATTTATCTATCGTGGGCACCATATTGACTGCATTACGCCACTGATTTTGCGATTTTAATTAACATTATTACTCATTGTATGGCAGTTGACCATGAAAACTGATTCACGTATTTATATTTAACTGTTTTATGCACCTTGACTGTATAATATTGTCAAGACCATTTTTTGCCATCTGACGGAGACCCCGTAACACAATCGGATGTTTTTCAAATGTATATTTTTATCGATTTTCTCAAGGCAGTAACCGTAAGAAGGCGGTACAGAAATTTACATGGACAATACTAATAAAGTTATTTCACGAATCCTTGTTCATTCTAAATAATTAAATCATTTATGTACCTAATGTGACCATCAGGCAATCCGAGAGTACTGTACGAATGTGAAACTTAAAGACTTGAGGAACGGGCTGTCCAAGTATTCGTAAATAAAACATTCAGAAGCATTCTTGGACCCGCGCATCCGCATCAGTGCTGAACTCTTCTCGATCTTCAAGCAGCGTAACACTGTGTCTTATCTGAGGGTGATATGACTGAGATGGGCAGATTACCTTACCTGATGCGAAGAATTCAGAAAGTCTTTGAAGGAAATTCGACGAGAACGCGGCCCAAGATTGCCACAAATCCTAACGGCCACAAATCTGATCACAGCTCAAAACAGTAACGTATGAAGAGGGATTGTGCGTAGACCGTAAAACTAATAATGTTAATGACCGTTAATTAATGTATACACTCAACCATTTTTATCGCTTTAAAATTATCAATAATACGATTGTCGATAGTGAAAATCATCCTTTTACGAAATATTATACTTTTATTCGCAGAGATGGTATGTGATAATTTCACTTTCGTTCGTTAAGAGCAATACATCGTAAAGTTTGATCAATTACTATAGTGGTCTCTATTGCCGAACATTTGTATATCTGTTTGGTCCGAAATCAAAAGCACCTCGAGTACAATGTAAACCTATTTTCGAGTAAAATGTAAAAAACCATTGTACCACATTTGGAATCGTATTTAAATTGACCAGTAACCACAGGTCACATGACCAACTAACTGTTGTCTTATTGGCTGAAAACATATTTGTCTGGGTTTGAGTTAATTATCCATTGGACATATCTGCGATTGAAGTAACAAGCAAATTTTAATTGCATTTTTCGATAAAATTCGGCGATATTTGTCTAATTTGTTTAATTTTTAATAAAAATCTCGCATTTTACCTAGCGTTTTATTTCCACCTTTACCAGTACCATGATCGATATCAAGCGCCTACAATATCTTTTTTAAATCACCTATCACACGTTAAGCCAGGCCTCTGCCATCTTAGCTATTCCCCTAGGAGACTGGTACCTAATTTTTATATAAATATATAACACAGATTTTTTTGATAGCTATTTTACAATTCAATGACAATCAAATTGACACAGCTCGACGCTTATAAAATCATGGCTTTGCATGCTTCAGACTTCATTCACTTTTCTTAGGTAAAACAAAACATTTGGGTTGTATATTTTCTGAGGCGTATGATAACTTATAATCATTACCGACCACTATCGAAGCTCGCCATACACATCTCTGATTTGACAGTTGTAGACTTCATCCTTGAATCCTATAAACTAAATCAATTTAGAGTTGATTTTGTCTCCTTTACTATTTATTACACATCAATGAGCACATCCTTGCCTAAATGATGGTTTTTTATTTGGCAATACATAATTCTAAAAACAATTATCATTCAATAAAAATCCTTAAAATAGTTTGACCAGCCTCCGAGTACTCATATGCTTTTTGACCCTGTACAAAAGTGGTTGTGTTGTTGACAGCGCTCTATAGGGTCTTTTAATAGGGACGCTCAAAATTTGTTAGGTTAAAGCAGCCATGTTGTTAAAGTGACATCTGTCAAATTTATTGTCAATTGTTAAGTAGTATACGGCAAATCACCATGGAAGGTTGAACAACGTGTGTAAATCATCAAATTTTATTATCAAAGTCACGATTTGAGGGCACGGTTATCTCGCGCGGCGGTGACGTGAACTGGCCACAGAGATCGTGCGATTTAACGCCTTTAGACTTCTTTCTTTGAGGCTATCTTAAATCGCAAGTCTTTACGAATAAGCCGCAAGCAATTGACCCCCTCAAAGTCAACATAACAAATGCGATAAAGTCATAGAAAATTGGACCTCCCAAACCTGCCACCGAACAAAACCGCAGCGGATATTCGAACAACGTTATATTCCACACTTAATGCCATAAAATATACTTTCAAATGAAAGAAAAATTGAGTGAATATCTCACACACAACCTGTTTAACTTACATTTTAAAATCGAGCGTCCTCGTTGAAAGACCCTATATTAATAGATAATTTTCAATATCACAAAGATACTCTAAATGAGTATGTTAAAAGTATTTACCAATGTTTTCTTCATAATAAATACTTTCAAGATATCAAGGGAATAATACTCATCATTCCTCGCTCTCTCCGGTATGGATCCTGGACTCCTCAAGAGTGCGTCTCCATCAACTTCTGAACTGGTCTGCTAACCACTAATCGCTAATGCCAGGAATGAATAGGTCTTTATTTATATTCAAATAAAAAATAGTTTTACACACATACCATCCAAGATGGCTGACGATCTATCTAACATTTGTAAAACCCGATATAGTGTTGTTGCAGGGTGGTCTCATTTATATAGATCAGGCTTAACCTAAGTATATTATTATTGTGAAAAAAAGGTGTACTAAAAAAAATGTATAAATCAACAAGGATTCCCCGCAAATATTCACACATTTTGAAACACAATTTAAGAAAAACAAACATTAAATATTACGTAATACGTTTATTTTTTTGCATAATATATAAATTATAAGATTAATTATGTTAATATTAAGTTTCAAATAATAAGCAATAATTAATTTTCATTTGTGAGAATTATGTAGAAGCAAAAGCAAATCTTAATGCAGTCTTTAAAAAGTGCAAATTTTCCCAAAATACAGTTGGCTTTCAATTATCCAAACATAACTCGCAGAAGCCATAAACTAGGTCCGTACCACAAAGATTTGAATTGAATGATAGTCGATACATATATCTCAATTATATATGATCTCCATTTTGGTACACCTGTGAGATGCAAATGATGAAGAACCTGACTACATCAACAGACTTATTTTAGATGACCGGAAAGCGGTTTGTTTTGTTTTACAGTTCTTGTTACAATTAAAAACAGATATAAAAATAGGAAACTAAAATATAATTTTTACTCAAATCAAAAATAATAAATAAGATTCATCACAAGACTTTAATCATCTTCATTTTCGAGATTTATGTGCGTTGAAAACTTTCCATATAGATGCGCTTTCAGTTCAGTCATTTGGTTCTTGATGGCTTCGGCCTGCGCTTCCAGTTTTTCAGACTCTGAAGTTTTTGCTAATTTCGCTATCTCTAATAGTTTCTGAAAGATAATGTCATGATGTAATGATTACAATACAGAAATAAATTGATTTGAAATTCTCCATTACATAATTGTCTGCACAAGAAAAAGATTTTTAAAATCAAATGAGTCCTAAATTCTTTAAAATTGATGGATGTAAATAAAATTAATTTTCGCTACTCAAGTTTCAAGAGAAACAGTAACTTTCATCGACAGGTGAAGTATTAAATGTCAATGAGAGTTACTGTTTCTCTTGAAACTTGAGTAGTGCAAATTGTTTTATTTATATCCATCCATTTTGATGATGAAACTACAAAGTTAATGCCAATTCTATCTATATTCTTTCTAGCTTCATGCATTTGAATAGTTTTAATATTCAAAATATTTTTTCACATTTTGATGTATTTATTGGCTTTGAATATTGTTATGGCCCGTGTTCATGGAAGAGATTTCTCTCGAAGATTTGACTTGAGTGCGTAAAGAACACTACAGCATTGAGCACAAAACATTTAACTCACAGATTATAATAATGCAACCAGCAACTACATACCTTTACTAACTCGGAGATCAAAGTTTCACTGAGAAATCTTTGTGGCCAAATGCCATTAGATAAGTTAAACATTTATAATATATTATATTATAAAAAATAAATTAGTACAATTAGTACTCTAACGGTTAAGTGAAAATATTGTGTGTAAGTGGGTACTAGGTATACATTTTTTAAATTAAAATATTTAGGTAGTTGCCGTGTCAGTACTGAATTCAATAAATTCTTTACCTACCAATCAGGGCACAAAAGGACAAATTAAAATTTTCAAACATACAAGTGTTATTGTTTTGGGACATGTGAATTTCTAAAAAGCGTTAATAATGTATACAATAAGACAGTTATGGGTACTGAATAAAATATGTAGTCATCATGGTGATGGGTATTATATATATTTGATCATTCATTTTCGTCACATATTTTTCTAATTACAAAACTATTTTAGAGGTGCGAGCTAAGATGCTTTCGATCAAAACTGTATACATATATAGTTGATCACAATAGTACGGGACAATGGAAAATTTATAATTTAGTGCATTTATCATTAGTAAAATATACTGTACTAACCAATGTTTCGTCTACATTCTGACAGATGAAGACTTCTCCAATAAGGTAGGGAACCTTCCCATCACTTTCGTCCATCAAAGCGAGCTCATCACACGCTTCCTCTAGACTTTTCATGTCGTTTTGTTTAGTTTTCAGTTCCTCCTTAATATCTTCCAGCTTGGCATTGAATCGGGCAAATTTGTTTATTTTCTGTTGGTCTTCAAAAGTGATGGAAACGTCATCGTAATCCTTAAAAAATAATTATAATTATGCACTTTAAAATGGACACCTTACTCGCATCAATAGTAAACATAAGAGTAGTCTGTTGTCTGTAGTTTTTGTGCGAAAGGTTACATTCACGTGAATTGGAGGTTGACAAAACTTCCTAACTAAACATCAGCCTCTGAAGATTCTTTTAAAATAAGGCACCATTTTTGGAACTTCTGCTATTTTCTTTAATTTCCTCATTACTCTGATGAAATGAATGATCAGCGACAAATTATTAAAATGAATCAAATAAAATCTTGTTTAGTCAAACGGTTAGGAAGCTTACTTGAAAATTAAGGATTGTATTACAATGTTAGTCTCGACTTAAAAAGTCAAATTGTGGTACATAAAATGACTAGACATACTGAATTTGAAGGTTCTGCACTGATTTTAAGAAAAAACCAGTGTAAAAAAATTAACATTTCCTTTCATCCTTCATATTCATAGCATTCTTACTTGTACGCCTGAAGATCTTATCTGCTCATTTCCTACCATCAATGACAGTTGTAGTTGAAATTTTGCATTGTTGGTAGCATAATTATGATAACTACTTCTAGTTTTTAACTAACTTTTTTGTTGTGTTTCGAGATAGCTGAAGAGGGAAAATAGTTGTTAATCTGTGTTATTGAAATAAGAATATTGTGCAATGTAAAAATGCTTGAACATGTCTATTATAAATTGTGTTAATATATTACTGGTAGTTCTATAAAGCATGACGTTTGATAATAAAATCCGCTATTTCTGATTTCGGCAATACAAAATGTATTGATTTTGCCTTCAGAAAATCTGGTTAGCAAAAACGTATAATACTCGAAATGGAACGCAAATATAAATCGTGGTTAAAAAGAAATTTTTCAAAATACTGCACCGAAGCAATATTTCGAAAAATATATTTAGTTAATTCCACTATAATGTTAATAAAATTATATTGTCAATTCCTGCATACAAAAAAATACTTTTAAAATGATAGATAGCATGAAACAGATGTGAGAAAAAATCTTGGTAATGATTCAGTTAATACAAAGATTTAAGTTTTACCGGCATAAAAGTTTCTTTTCCGCTGGAACCCGACATTTTTGCCATATTCGAGCTTATCTCGAATAAAAATATTTAAAGTTAAACGGCAAAAAAGTGGAACTACTTGTCCAATGCGCGGATCACGAGAATCTTAGGTTATAATTTATAATTGAATTTGTAGATTGTAGTTATTGGTATATTTATCTATGATTGTACTGAAAAAGACAAGACCATAAACTAAATTATCTTTGTGTTGTATGGTTATAAAGTGCCCAACCAGCAATGCCGGCCTATGTCTAAATAAGTTTTTTTTCATTTAAAATATAATTACAGTGTTAATTTATATATATGATATACTTATGTATACAAAAAGCTGTAACTAAACTACTAGTAACAGGAATTAAATATTTATTAAATATTTCACGATTATTCTAATGCACTTGCATAAATAAAATATCCACTATTTTTAATATAACAGGGGGTTGAATTAATTCTCGCCGTTCTAAAAAAATAAAGAAATAATCGTAATCTTAATATTTTTTACTGCTGTTTTTTTTGTTTTAGTGTTTCTTGCTCTGCGCAAGCTCCACGTGGCACTTTCAACCGCTCAAATTCTTCAAAACGGCGAGATTTTCGACTTGCGACATGTCAAACTTTGTACCATCAAAACAAAACTTGCGGGAAGCCTTGCTTTTCTGTTTCCACCTCAAGAAAACTGCTGCTGCTGCTCATCTAATGCTTGTGGAGGCTTATGGGGAGCACGCCTTGTCTGCTAGAACATGTCGGGAGTGGTTTCAAGCATTTTCAAGGTCAAAAGCAATGCTCTGCATTTGGTGGGATCAACAAGGTGTCATTTTCTTTGAGCTTCTCAAAGCAGGTGAAACAGTTACAGCAGAGCGCTACAAGGAACAACTAATCAAGTTAAAGGCAGCGATTGAAGAAAAACGACCAGAATATGCAAGCAGACATGAGTCGATTCTTATTCACCATGACAACGCAAGGCCCCATGTGGCTAAAGTGGTCAAAGACCAGCTAAATTCTTTTGGTTGGGAAGTGGAAGTTTTACCCCACCCGCCCTACTTCCCTGACGTCACCCCATCAGATTACCATCTTTTTCGCTCTATGCAGCATGGTCTATCTGGCGAACTCTTCCGTAGTTACCATGAAGTTCAATTATGGGTAACGAATTGGATTGCTTCAAAAGAAAAGGTTTTTTTTTACAGAGGCATCAGGCCTTTACCTGAAAGATGGGCAAAAGTAATTGAAAAAGAAGGGCAATATTTTGAATAAAACTTTACTTTTAAAAAAAACTTTTTTTTCTGTTTTATTATTATAGAAAAACTGCGAGAATTAATTCAACCCCCTAATATGTGAAATACTAATGAAAAATATTAAATATTTATACAACAAACACATTAAAAAATCTACCACCATCCCTTTTAATTCGATCCCTCTAATCATTTTAAAATTATAGCTATACCTAAAGTCATCTAATTTATTAATTTAATCTTTTTTATATATGATATTATTAAGCTCTTAATTAAATTTATTAGGGCGACACCTCGTACTCTGATAAATACTTAGCTCCACTATTCATTTCCATGTATCAGCTTTATGAAATTATAGTTATGAAAAGGAACACAGGTGAACTATATAAAACACTGATAGCACATGAATCTATTTATTTTTATCACGACATGTGTACAAATAGGCAAGTGTACATCTTTAATGCTAAAATTCTAATTTAATTCTACCTTAAATTATTCCACGATGTTCCTCTGGGGCCTTTTTCCAAAAATCTGATCTCTGGCCAGCGAAGTGGCTTCATCAGTTTCCAGCTGGGCGGCTGCTTCAGAGTTGACTGTAACAGCTGTATATACTCCGACTTTCTCAAACCCTGTAGTAGACGGTATAGACTGTGGCTGTCTATCCTCCGACTCTCTCAAATTCAGTAGCAGACTGTAGACTGGCTGTCTATCTTGGGCCATTCCGGTGGACTGTCTCCGAGGAACCTTGTCGGACCGTGCTTACAAACAACGTCAATTTCTAAAGCGAACTGTTTCAATTCCTCAAGCGAACTACGTTGACTAATTGTCTGTTATTTTGAGTTCAATGACGGACTGCGATCTGAAGCTAACTGATGAGTTCTTCTCGAAGGATTATCCTTACGGACTCTTTCAATTTCTAAGACGAACTGTGTGAAATTCTTAAACAAGTCTCTCAATTTCTCAAGCGAACTGTGTCAATTTCTCAAGCGAACTATGTCGAACAAAAGTGTTCTATCCATTTTAAACGCCCATGGCGAGGACGTTTCTTTGCTAGTTAGATGGTCCATTCCTCTCAAGATTGACGACGTTCATTGGTCACTCTCTAATGGCCAAGAGCTCCGCCCTTATTTTTAGACCTACTTTCGAACCCGCCTTTATCTTATGATTAAATTATGATCAATTTCTTTATGTAATTATTCACTAGTGTTATTACACGACCATTTAAAAACTCCGAGTCCGGTTATATCAATTACGTTAGACAACATTTCCTTAATCAAATTACGATAAATCTTATCTCTATACAATTATATTTTAATTTTATTGTTTATTTTATCCATTTCACTATACTAATCACCTTACCATAATAAAAACTCGCAGCTAAGATAAATCTACTCATGGGCTAATCATTTTACATAATTACCTACATATTGAATTGATCATTCAACAAATATAAAATCTTTCCTACAATCATTTTATAATAATTGATACGCGTGAATTCATTTATTATAAAACTTGCACCCTGAATTTTCTATACTTATACTTGTTACATACCTTTGTTTTAACTTGTCTATTCATTATCAATTAGTGTTCATATTTTCATTTCAATTTCGTTTGTTTTAATTTTACACGCATTTATCTACGAGGACGCTGTTTCTTGGAATTGTCTCCTTACGTGGTGGTCCAGAGTAAGCGTCACAGAGTTTGTGTAATATTTTAGGCTATTGTCTTATGGGCTTTGTCCCTCTCGAGTGACAGAAGACCTTGGGAAGTATTTATTTATCTGCAACCTATATCATTGCGAGTAATCCCTACTGGTCATTCTACCTCTCCCTCTGGACGTGATATATCACTTATTGTTGGTGGCGATTGAGTAATTACTTTCCCCTTAGACAAGAGAAATTTTAAGAACGATGCCTTAAGTATGACGAAAAAAAAACGGCTCGTCTTCTGTGAAACACCCCGTTTGTGAGCCGTCATCTTGTTGCCATTGTTTTCGCTTAATGGTTATTGCGTAATCCCCAGGCCACCGGGTCCTGAATCAATTACACTCGTTAGTCTGTTCTATGTTAAAACCGATGGATTTCTCGCCATCTGGACAATCGCGGTCACGGAAAGACACATGGCCCTTACGTATTCACGATTTCATTGTGTAATTAATAGCGTTGAATTTGTTACACTCACGTCATAAATCGACGCTGGGGCATAACTACATGTTGTTTTTGAGACGAATAATGTTGAACTTTACATTTTTTAGTCTAAAGTCTAAACTTCACATTCAGAGCCATGGACAAACTTTGCAAAACATAAATAATCGTATTTGTTTGTGTAGGATTATTTAAATCGGCGAGCTTGTATAAGAAGATGTAGGAATGTGGATCAGGAGAAAATTGTGTGTTAGGATAGAAGAATGTGGGGCTCTATTTTCTCTGCCTATGCCTGCGGAGAAATTGCATATTGGTAAGTAAGGATTCTTTAGTTTTCATTTTTTTTCGTACGTAAGAACTACACACTGAATTAAAATTAATTTTAAGATAACGCGGCAATAATTTGATTTTGGCGCAAATATCTAACAAAGTGAAAACTGTCAGTTTGACTCGTTTGACTTAAAATGGGAGAATATTAAAGCGTGCTGTGTAATTATTTTTAATACGCGTGGTTCTTTATACATACGGATAATTCAGCACTTTAACATGTCAGATATAATGATAAAAGGAATTCCAGTTTCATTTCCATTTAAACCTTATGATGTTCAAGAAGCTTATATGGAAAAAGTTGTTGAATGTTTACAAAATGGGTATAACGGTGTCTTGGAATCTCCTACTGGGACGGGCAAAACTCTTTGCCTATTGTGTTCTTCTCTTGGTTGGCTTTTAGTTAAAAAGGCTCAGATCCAAATAAATGCGCAAATGGGAATAGCTGACAATCCTGGATCATTTATGAACTCCCTGGAAAATAAATTAAATAATGTAGCAGGAAAACAAACTAAAAATGAAGGAGCGACTGGATGGGGAATGCCGAAGATAATATACGCTTCCCGAACACATTCGCAACTGTCGCAGGCCATGCAGGAACTAAAACGATCTAATTATCGAAATGTTAAGGCAGCAGTTCTCGGGTCCCGCGATCAGATGTGCATCCATCCTGAAGTGTCCAAAGAAATAAATAACGTCAACAAAGTCACTCTGTGTCAGGCGAAAGTCAAAACTAAAACATGTTATTTTTTCAATAATGTAGAATCGAAAAAAGATGATATAAGTGTTAAGGAAGGAATTCTAGACATTGAGGACCTTGTAAAAGTTGGAAAAAAATTAAAATGCTGCCCTTACTACATGGCTAAAGAATTAAAACAAACTGCTGATATAATTTTCTTACCTTATAATTATTTATTAGACCCAAAGTCGCGCAAGGCGAACGGCGTCGAACTTACAAATAATGTAATCATTCTGGACGAAGCTCACAACATTGAACGAATGTGTGAAGAATCTGCATCGCTGCAGTTCAGTTCAACAGAAATAGCACTGTGCATAGAGGAAGTTACGCACATCATGAAATCCCTTTCGGAAACGCTAGACGAAGGTTCAGATTTTACAGTAGGTGATAATTCACAACCAAAAGATTTTACTCCAGACGATTTGTGTACATTGAAAACAATTCTTTTAGCTCTTGAAAAGGCCGTTGATGAAATTCCTGTGAAGGTTGGCGACGGCGTTACTTTTGACGGCAGCTACATATTTGACTTGTTATCAAAAGCTCAAATTAACGAAACAAACTGTATTGTTGTTATAACGCTGGTAGAAAATTTAATTCAATTTCTAACAATGACTGGTGGCACTTCTCCATTTCAAAGAAAAGGAAATGGCCTTCAAAAAATTTCAGATTTGTTGAATATTTGTTTTAGTAATACAAAAAATATCCACAGAGACAGAGTTTCTAAATGTTACAAAGTGCACATCCATTTAGAGGAAAAAAAAAATAAGAGATCAGATTCGTGGTCAATAATCAAATCACCCACGGGCAATTCCTCGGAAAGAATCATAAGCTATTGGTGTTTCAGTCCCGGCTTCGGTATGAAGCAACTCTTGGATCATAACGTCAGATGCATCATTCTCACCAGCGGTACTCTTGCGCCTCTAAAACCTCTCATACTAGAATTAGGAATCCCGATACAGGCTAGACTCGAAAATCCACACATCGTTTCCGGAAATCAAATCTACGTTAAAATAATAAGTCAAGGACCGGATGCGCAAATTCTTAACTCCAATTATGAAAACAGAAATAATCCCAAATACATCACATCGCTAGGACGCACAATACTTAGTTTTTGCAGAGTTGTTCCTGATGGTTTACTAGTTTTCTTTCCATCGTACCCTATTTTAGCTAAATGTCAACAGGAATGGCAAGTAGAAGGTATTTGGGGAAATATTTCCGATATCAAGCCAATATACGTAGAACCGCAACGCAAAGACACTTTCAACGCGACTATGGCAGATTTTTATGGCAAAATTAACGATCCTAATTCACGTGGAGCTTGCTTCATGGCCGTGTGCAGAGGAAAGGTGTCGGAAGGACTAGACTTTGCAGATATGAATGGTCGAGCTGTGATCGTAACTGGACTCCCTTTCCCGCCGCTTAAAGACCCTCGCATCGTCTTGAAAAAAAAATACTTGGAGGAGCGGAGAACTAAAGACAATGAGTTTTTATCAGGCGATGAGTGGTATTCTTTGGAAGCATCTAGAGCTGTAAATCAAGCAATCGGTCGTGTAATTAGGCATAAAAATGATTATGGCGCAATTTTACTCTGTGATACTAGATTTAATAATCCTCGATTAAAAAATCAGTTATCGTCCTGGCTGAAGGGGCATTTAACTCTTGGAAACAAATTCGGTGAAACTGTAGGAGAATTGTGTAGATTCTTTAAAAATGCAGAGAAAACACTTCCATCACCCAAATTAAAACCATTAATTGATGCAGAATATTGCGATGCTACAAGAAATAATATCTTAAATTCCATGCAAACTCCCAAGTCGAATATCCGAACTATCCCTAAACGAGAAAGAAGCAGTGACAATTTACCTCATTTACCAAAATCAAATGAAGTTTTGGGTGATATTGAATATTACAAAAATATGAAGTGCAATTTAGGCAGCAAGCAAAGCTCTTTGAGAAAGGCTTCTGATTTATTCAGCGCACTAGATTCCTGCAACGATACACCAATTGAAAATATTCCATCTTCTAGCAACGCAGAAGTTACAATCCATAAAAGAGAAAAAATATCAAACACAGACGATAATAAAAGCAAAAAGAAAAAACTTAAAATGTTGCCTTTCGGTTTTGACTCCATGACGAGCGAAAAGGGGGAAAATAATCCTCTGGATATTTTACACTTTCAAAAAAAAGCCCCTCAAGATTTAATTGAATTTGTGAAATGTGTGAAGAGTTCACTGAACAAGGATTCTTACAAAGAATTTCAACTATCCATTTCGTCATATAAATCAAGTAACAACTATGATGAGTTTATAAAAACATTGGACAAGATATTTTACCCCTACCACAAAGTGCACTATCTCCTGCAGGACATGGGAAGATTTTTAAAAGAAAATCATAAAAGTAATTTTGCAATTTATTGCCAGAAAATTAAAAATGTGAATGCATAATTAGGGCTTTTTAAAAATATTTTTTACACAACCTTTTTTATTGAGTATTTATTAAATAAATTATACATTTATTTTCGAGTCTTTTACATAATTGTTTTTATTCAAACTCCTTCACCACAAGCTTCTTAACATGGACAAGAACAACAAAATAAACAATCACAATAAATATTATTACATTAAAGACAATTATTGCAAGTCCAAACCAATTTTACAAAATATTTATTGTATATTAGTCTTTTTTAGGAACACAATTTACTTCTTCCAAAAACAAAGTAATGTATTTCACAATATTTAGTTAAATGCCTTAGGATTTTCACTTTTTATCATACTTTTCAATATTGCAAATTAAGTACCAGACATATATGCGAATAACATGCTTTATTTCAATATATATTATGTGCATAAAAAATTGCACTAATGTGAATCTCACATCAGCGTGAGATCAGAGTTGGATGCTACACGGGATACAAAAGCAAATACTCCAGCGCCATGAATGGTGGCTTCTACAATACTTTTCTATACAATACTTTCCATTTAATCTCATTAGGGACGTGAAAACCTATTATACATACGTTTAAGTATTATCATAAAGGCAATTTCCAACTTCATTGTTGTTTTTCTGTTTGTCCTTTATGGTAAAATAGGACATGTAGTTATATCAACAACTGGTGGGGTGCGAATTACTCAATATTAAAACAGATTTCTAAAAACCAATGAAACAGACCACTGCCAACATAATTGCAATATTTTTATATTTTATTATAATTATCCAAATGTTTTTATTGCAATCAGTTTAAATTGAACATTGAAATTTAAAATACATGCAATGTTATCGGTGTGATAATCCTGAAGATACGAAATAGTATTTTATTAATATCTTTTGGAATACTATGTTCCTCAAAATTTTAATTAACGACATTCTATTGCACATTAAATATTAGTGTTATTAAAATAAACTATAAATCCATTTTTTTACACGTAAAAAAAAACTAAATAAAAACACTTCTTACCCCTATCCTTAATATCATTTTTCCTACCAAGTTTCCATATACAGTAAAACCGCGATATAACGAAATCCAAGGGACCAAAAAATAAAAATTCGTAATAACGAATTCCCACATATAACGAAAAAAAAAAAAAAAAACCTACTATATGTTACGCGCCGTCGCAAAAAAATGTTGCGCGGCTTCAAAAAAGATCGCAAATTCTGCAAACAAAGGAGGAAAAAGGCCATAGGGAACTGAATACTTACATATTTTTAGTAGTTTTGTTATTAAAACAGATAAGCAAATGGATAATCAAATGAATTAAATTAAGAACAGAATCTATTCAACACCAATTGGAAGATATTTTTGTAAATTCCAGAATATTGCAAACACAAAACAATATTTTAATTGTGTTTAAATGTAGAGCCGCTTCAAACATAGTTTTGGGCATGAAACATACAAAATAATTAAAAAATAACAATCTTACAATTGAATCGCGACATTTTTATAAAATGAGTCGTATATAAATTACGAAGGTATTTACCGGTAACGGCGGCAACCACTTCAAAATATATTTATAATCGTTAAAATTGTTCACTTAAAAATTATCGTTAACATTGTACACTTAAAAATTATCGTTAACATTGTACACTTAAAATACACGAAAACAATAGTTAATAGAAATACAAAATACCGTACAAAAATAGTTCATAAAATATTTTAACGAATTATTTATATTATTGACGAGTTCACACGAAAACAATTGTCAAACGAAAATGAATTTATGTAAATATTCAGTTCGGTCATGCAATAATCGCGTTAAAAGCTGAACAAACTTAACTCTACAGACGTTACACTGAGACCATAGATAAGACTGAGACTGACATTTCCAATAAGTACATTCTGCAACTTTCGGGGGGTTTCTGCTAATTTTTGTATTTTACATCTGTTTGGGTCTGGGTTGCAATCATATTAGAGGCGTATGCGTACGT
This sequence comes from Eubasilissa regina, assembly GCA_022840565.1. Lineage (NCBI taxonomy): Eukaryota > Metazoa > Arthropoda > Insecta > Trichoptera > Phryganeidae > Eubasilissa > Eubasilissa regina. The sequence continues at coordinate 29,136,437 of JAINEB010000006.1, read as the reverse complement.
AAAACGCAAGGCAAAACGTGTCAGAGAACGCTGCAAGAATTATGTCAAATGGTTTTATGGGCCTGCTATGAACCCAAGAAAAAGTTTGAATTGTTTTACTACCTTGTCGGCCGACCGCCGCGCACCGCCGAAAAGGCCATAAAACTGTCGCATACGGCAGATGCATCGGCGCGGCTTTGTAAGTGCGAAATAATATTTTCATCTTTTAACATTTTTTTATTTCGTTATAAATTTACGTAAATGTATTGGCATTTTTTCGTACGGGACAAAAATGATTTTGTTATAAATATTAACGGGATTTCGTTATATAAATGCATTTTTGTATGAAAAATTGGTTTTAGGGACTAAATTTCGATTTTTTTTTCGATATACGTCATTTTTCGCTATATCGGGTTTCGTTATATCGCGGTTCTACTGTATATAACTATTATTTTTATATGCCTATTGTGAGCTAGACACGGAGTGGCATCTGTCAATAGAAAACCAAACTAACAGCGTATCAGTCCGTTGCTGACACAACAGCGTGCCATTCAGGGATTGCGGCTTCACAGCAACCCGCTCCAGGCGGCGTTCTTGATTTATAGTCGTGTAGTATTGTATGTAATATCTAATTTAATAAATCTAATGTTTTCATGTAAGTACTTATTTTGCTAACACCTCACCATTTTCTTAATCCTTTTATTCCTTATTGTAAGCCAAGTTGAATACTAAAACACCCAAATGCGAATTTTGGAGATGGATCATCATTGTATATTGTTTCATAACCTGTCATACACCTTAAGTTTTATTCTATAAACCAAGAGGTACTTTCTAAGAGAACATAAATAATACAGTAGTATTGTTATTGAGCTACAACAGTCAAAATAAATATTTCATTAGAATGTAATAGTAAATATCCAAATATAAAGGTAGGTTAATTTAAATTAAGTCATTTGAATCAATCAAATTCAAGCTAGAATAGAAAATTTAAGTTCCTGCAAATTCAAACCAGTTGTATAATATCATTTCTGCGCATAAATTAAAGAATATCTATAGAAAGCTTATCTAAGATGATCGGTAAGTATGAAAAGGTATATGTACTATGTTTTGAAAATGCAACTTTACAATAAAAATGTGTTCTCTTTTAAGAAAATGATATTAAAAAACAATCTTGCCTTGAAAATTCAAATACTCATCCCTCCCACATCTTATACTTAAGATTCTTTATTAGCATGCATGATGCCCGACTACCATCTATGATGTTGATTTTAAAATATTACTAGTACATATTTGTAATAGACTTGTTGCAGATGTCAATTATTAACAATTATAGTTCAGATTACTGGAAGACAGATGACATCTTATCCGGACAAACAATTACTAAATATTTACAAGACATGTATGACTTCTTATAATATACTCAAAATAACACGAGTTTGAAAATCTTTAGTTTACTGTTACGGGTAAACCTCAACTTCCTTTCGGATGTCTTTTCTTGATGTGTCTTCTAAGTCCTGTCTTGCGGGTGTACGTGGCTCCGCAATGCTGGCATCCGTGTGGACGCAAACCGGCGTGCACTGCCATTATATGCTCTTCCAGTGGTGGCTTATCGACGTAGCTCTTGCCGCATATATCGCACTTAAAAATCGAAACTACATGTAAATTTGTAGAATATTATGTATTAAAATATTTTTGAAAATCACAATTTTAGCAGTTTCCATCTTGATAATACAATAATGTGAAAAGGAGGTTATATTTTCACATATTCAAGCACATAAGTTCCAAAACTTGGATGTCCCGAAAGATATAAACACGTTTTGTTTAGAATCCATCATTGACACAAAATTTTCCAAAATATAATTAAATTATCTGACTAATACGAGGGCCAAGTAAAAAATAAGGTTCCCTACGCTGTACACTCGCCACGCGAGATGCTAGGCGAAATCCGGCAACACTGACTTGATTGTTGGTCCCTTAACTACATCCCCACTACCGGGAGCAAACGCTGCGACGCTCAGTAAAGGCCTGACAGCCATCCGCTATGGAACCCGCCATCGCCGTGTGAAATCCGTTCGGTGACTCGATTTTTAAACGCGAAGAAGCTTAAACCTGTTGAAATTCATCGACAGTTGGAAGAAGTTTATGGCACAGCTTGCATCAGCGTCCAACACGTCCGCAAATGGTGCAGGGAGTTCTCCGAAGGACGCACAGACGTCCGCGACGAGCAAAGGAGTGGGAGGCCATCGGTGTCGGACGAAGTCGTGGCGAAGATTGAGCGCATTCTCCTCGAAGATCGGAGAGTAACGCTTCGGGAGCTTGCTGTCCAGGTTCCTGAGGTTTGTGAAAAAACCATCGACAACATTTTGACCGATAAACTTGGTTATCGCAAGGTGTGCGCGCGGTGGGTCCCACAGAATTTCAGAAACCCACAAAGACAATCGTGTCAAGTGTGCCGAGGGGTTTCTTCGAGAATACCGAAGAATTCTTGGACTCCATTATTACGGGAGATGAAACGTGGTGTCACTACGTCACTCCAGAAACAAAAGAACAGTCCAAACAATGGCGCCATCCTGAATCGCCTAGGCCGAAAAAGTTTAAGCAGACGCTTTCCGCAGGGAAAGTGATGGCTACGGTGTTTTGGGACCGAAAAGGCGTCTTGCTGACCGAGTTTATGCCTAAAGGGACCACCATCAATTCGGACAGGTACTGCGAGACATTGACAAAACTCAAAAGAGCCATCCAAAATCGCCGGAGAGGAAGGCTGACCAAGGGCATTAGGCTGCACCACGACAACGCTCGCCCGCATGTCTCTCGACAGACCACCGCCCTACTGGACAAATTCGGCTGGAAATTGCTTGACCATGCCCCCTACAGCCCTGATCTTGCTCCCAGCGACTTCCACTTGTTTCCGAAATTGAAGCAACACTTGGGTGGACAACGCTTCAATACAGATGAAGAGGTGAAAGAAGCGGTCACCAAGTTCATCGGCGGCCTAGCGGCGGAATTCTTCGAAGCGGGTTTTCAGAAGTGGATAACTCGTCAGGAAAAATGCATAGAAAAATCAGGAGACTATGTAGAAAAATAGAATAAAGTACAAGCTTTCAGATGGTTTACTTATTTATTGCAATAAAAAATACCTTATACCTGAAAAAAATGTAGGAACCTTATTTTTTACTTGCCCCTCGTAGATTGTGCTGCATAAATGATGGAAAGAAACCAAATTAATAAAATCTGTATTTGATGATTAAAGACCCTCACTGTTGCTGACAACAAAGACTATTTCCATATTGATATTTTGAGTGTTAATTGCACCAATCTTTATTGAAGTGTACTCGTGATAATTTGGTAACGTAAAATAGTAAAGAAGCATGTAGGTCAAAAAGTTCTCAGATAGGTGAGATTGGAATAAAACTCAAGTTGCTAGTGAATATGGTATCAAGGAAGAATGGCTTAGCCAACCCAACACGAAATTGACACATCAATTTGCCCGGCAATTCGTGCACTTTCTTTTGCAAGAAATTGCATGTGCTATTTATCAAATATACACATTTGCGGTAGATAGTTGCAGAAAGAAAAGATTGGGACTCTTTGGAAAATTTTATATTTCTGACATAATTCAGATATGTTCATAACACCCCATCTTAACCACTACTTTTTTTTAAAAAATGTTAGGAGCTCGAAGATTTTATACTCAAGTCTGTCTGTCTTGCGTATTTTACACACGCTTATAAAAAAAAACAATAAATAAAGAATACCTTGTAATCCTTAACACCTGTATGTCTCTTCCGGTGTGAATTAAGATTGCTTTTGGTGGCAGTCAGTTTGCCGCATACTTCACACGAGTACGGCCTCTCGCCCGAATGTTTGCGCATGTGAAGAAACAGCGAGTTCCGAGTGGAAGTCTTGAAGTCGCACTCCTTGCAGCTGAAAGCCTTGTAGTTCATGTGAAGCTTTATATGACACATCAAACGGATACGAGTCTTGAAGCACTTCCCACAAATCTGTAAGATAATGGTAATTAAATCATAAATAATAATCAATTCATTCATTCATTGGGATTTACAAGCAACGTCAAGATTTTTTATAAATATTTACCAACATATATTGCAAAAATTAATATAATAAACCAATCTCACTATTGCACTTGATATAACCCAATAGTAATTTATGATGGTAAATTAAATAGTATTTACAACATTAATTTAAAAATTTAAGCAGCTGCAGCCCATACTTAGAAGTGTACTTTGCTTAAATTCACAATTGTGAGGTAATTGCACTGGACTTATAAATATATTCATTAATTACTTTTACTCATACTTTATTTCTTGATTCATTTATTCCAATCATCGCATACCATTGTAGAAACAAGAATATACCAGCATCCAAACTGTAAATGACCTGTTTTGTTTTAACCCTAAGCACGCCAGGAAGGAAGAAAGTGTGTATTTGTATTTAGAGGCTGAAGTAAGGTATCCGGTAGGTATTGCGACACAAAGTGTAAATAAAATACAAGATATGTCAGATAAATAAATTACATCACACCAGATTATTAAGGAAAGTGGCGGAAAGTCATTGCAATGGATATATTCAGCGCTAAGCTGTAAACGGGTTGACTACTTTTTGACCTTCCATAAAAAAACTGGAGCACTCAGCGGAGCTGGACTCAAATAATAAAAATGGTAATAGATAAACGCCATAAATGACGACCTTTACCTATACCATAGATTCAATTTCTTCACTATATTGGCACTATTTTTTCTAAAAATAAACTAGCTTTGTGCACAAACTTACTACATAAAACTAATTAAATTCTTCAATTAATATAGTTACCTCACAAACCAAGTCTTGCTTGTTGTGATTTTGAACATGAGTGTAAAATGATCCATGCGTGGCGAGTGTTTTGGGGCAGTGCGGGCACGGGTAGATGGGACCCAACTCTAGAGTGTTAGCTTTAGGAGCAGCCAGTGCAGTCCGGTGTCTCCGAATGTGAATGTCAAAGTCCTTTCGGGACTCACAGGATGTCTCACAATCCCTACATGTATTTCAAAAAGGTTTTTAACTATTTAAATGAGAATCACATTTCATCTGGTTTTTGAAAATAATTATTAAATACAGCATAGCTAAAACAATATTTTAAATCAAGTATCTTTATACTGTATACCCTAATGTACTGTATACTATTCAATACCGAATGGCTCCATAATTGTTTAATGATTTGATTACAAATACCATAAACAAATACAAATAGATTAACTAAAAATGATACAAATAGTAATTTATCACTCCAGCAGTGACGCAACAAACTACGTAAAGCGGTTTGTATATTGGTTAAATAAAAGTTAAAAAAAACTGGCCATCGATATTATCATAAATTTACGTGTTTCGGCTAAATGTACACCATACACATATGTTGCGTTTCTGGAGTAATATAAGAAATGATACTTGTAATAATTAATAGACAAACTCAATTACCTGCAACGGTATTTTGTACCTGGAGGCATTTCTGGACAACTTGTTTTCTCATGCTCCGAACGTTTATACTTTGTTGGAAACATCAACTCGCAGGCATAACATTTATATTCTTTTTTGAAATGACCATGCTGTTCGGCCATATGTTTATGCAAGATTATCTTAGTAGGAAAATGTCGTTTACACTCTAGACAACCATAAAAATCCTGCGTAAAATTTGCCTTTACATCAAAGTCATCATCAGATTTCACACACACATCTTTAGATTCATCAATCACTTTATTTTCTTCATTATCTGAATAACAAATATCATAGAATAGGTCACTTTTGTCATCTACAGATTGCGGCGACATTACTTCATCACAAATAGACATAGAATGTTCTTTAATTTCTAGTGTGTTGGTTTCACAGACATCCATCTTTGAAATGCTTTGATTGGTGGGACTCAATTCTGGTGATAATTTCTCGTCAACTGATTCCTTTACTTCATCATTGGCTGGTTTTTTTTTTTTCTTAACGTTGGAGCGAAGAGTTCTAGTCCTTTTTGGTATGGATAGACTTTTTTTGATATCTGTGATTGAAGTGAAATCTGAAGGTTCTTCCTTTATTAATTCTGAATTACATGGCATATTTTTTGTATTACTTAGAATATCTCTTAGTGTTTTGTCACTTTTTTCACTAGCAACTTTAAAATGGTAAGCCATGACGAGTAAATTAATACAGTTTTTACATATCTTGCTTGGCAAACCATCGCCCATAGCTAATTCTATATGTGCACATAACCTCATTTTTATGGACAGATCGTGCACTTCCTGAGGCCTTAACTTATCTTTGTAATTAAAAATATGATGAAGTGTTCCTTTTTTCATGCATACTCTACAAATACTGCCGAATTGAGAAATATTCAAAACTTCCATGGCCAAAAAAATACTTAAATATTTTTTTTATATCGAAACATCAAACTGGTAACCAAATAAAATACCCAATCGGTAATTAGTATTAAACATTAAACAGATAAAATTAAATGAAAATCATTATAATTCTATCATTTTTGTCCACATTCTGTCAAACCAAACATAGATATAAAACAAAACATTTATTATTCCATAGATTATGCAGAAACAAAAAAAAATGAAAACATCGAAGTCAAAAACGCGAGCAGAAAAACAATATCAATTTCCGATATATACTTAAAGCGCGCCATTTTGGTATTTTACACAAATTCATTTTGTTTTCCATCATGTTTTGATATGGACATATTATGTAACGTGCTGGTCCAAGACCAGATCAAACCACTTTTAACCGTCATAAAAGCCCAGACCATTAGCATATTCAAGTAATGCAGTTAGAAATTATTTTCAGATTACTGAGGTAATTCAACAATTTTACGTCAATCTCGCAAAAGTCTCCAGGCATCCTTATCTTGTGCCAAATTGTGATTTTTTTTCTTGTTATCATTTGATATAAAATTATGAATATCATTAAAAACTTATTTAATTGGATATAAAATATATTTTTTAAGTTGATACTAGTCGAAAAAATAATCGCCTGGTGGCGAATACTATTTCAAAGCTCTTAGAATGACTATATCGTGGCTGCTACGCATCCATTTAATAGTAATAGGCCGACCACAATCAGTCTTTGGAATTAATAAAACATTGGAATGTTTTTAAGCTATTCTCGTGCTGAGGAAAACATTTTATACTTTTTGTATGAAGATTCTACTTTATAATAAGTCGTATAAATTACAGTAATAAAACATTAATAATAATTAACAATTTTGAATTCAAGTATATATTATGATATATATTGTCAATGGAATTAAAATAAAATTGATTAGATTTAATCATTTGAAACAGTAATAGTAGGTACGACAGTAAAGTAATGGAGTCTCATATTGGAAAATCACTATTTTTAATAAAAATATCATTGTAGACTAAGGGTGGGGATGATATCAATTTTACTGACATACAGGCGATCGTTTTTATTACACGTATGGTAAAGGTATATAATGTTTATGTATTAGATTGCAGTTTATGTCTTTGCGGGACTATCTATAAGAATTATTAAGAGACCTGTTGTTAATCTGTTTAAAGTATAATTACATATTATAACATAGTCACGGCTTTTTTTATTAAAAAAAAAAGATGTCGGAACTCAAACCAGGAGAGCGCCAATTTCGAATCCATCCATATTTCATCTGGATCATAAAAACATCATATTTTATCATTTGTGCGACTTATATAAATATGGATTGAAATTATTATATGTACGTGCGAACATTATTTCATCTTATTGCTTTTGGAATATTAAAATACCGTAAAAAAAGGTGCCGAAGCACCGTTCAACCGCGTTACATGACAAAAAAAGCTCAGCATACAGGTATGATCTATATTAATGAAAAAAATAGGCTATATGTATTGTGGTATGACACATGTGTCACACCACCCCTGCATAGAATATATTTTTTTGGTTCGTTCTGCCTCGTCGTAATTTGTTTGTTCTATTCAAACATTGTCTAAATTTATTTTAAGTTCAGATGATGTTATTTTGCTTTGTGGAAAATAAAAAAATATTTGTACATTCTGCAAATTTCTTTTATTTCATTCATGGCGTGTTATTCTATAAAATATTACATACTTTTCTAATGTGTGTTTTTAATGTAGTTTTGTAACACATTTTACCCGAAAAGCCTCCGAAAAAACATATCCAATGTACATCGCGACCATAATCTCAAAAATTGGAAAAGGAGGATAAATTATCATTGATTAATTTCGAACGCACGGGTGCGTATGTAGGTACTTATGTAATATTTTGAGAAACACTATCTTTCTGAATTTCTGAGGCCGCATCTTATCGTCATTTCCTTCTGTCAGCTGATGGGTCGGTCGACATTACCAAGTCGGTTTCCATTTCGATTTTTGTCATGAGAAAATGTCTGTCACGCGCCATGCAATATGGACCTTAAATATTCTGTTAACAGCTAGTTTTAGCTTTATTACTTTTTAAACGGTTCGCTTCCCCCAAGAATCCCGGTAGTTTACAGTGTTAGTACAATCGGTGAAGTGCTGAAAATGCTTCAAAATATTATGGAGTTCCGCAGTTATGGCGATTGTTGATTGTTAAAAATTTCACTTATTTGTGGCTTTTGTTGGTGTTTTGAATCCAATTTTGGTTAAGTTTGTGTGCATTATCGTTTTGGGTTTCGCCAGTGAAAATGGTGAAAGAAAAGCCTAATTCAATAAGAATTTACGACGAGGATGGGTTCCGCCGCCGTGCCGCTTGTATTTGCGTCCGCTCGGACGCAGAATCTGAGGTTAGTTTTGTATACTTATCAACAAATAACGTTGTAAATTATCCGCTGTACATCTATATTGTGTTTTCTGTCTCGATTTACGTTATGCGGCTGTACTTTAGGAAAATGCTCCCATCTGTTACGTGCATGTTTCACCTGTCATTAAGGCATGCGCTATGTTATGTTTTAAAATAGGTTTATTTTTATCCTGCCATTGATTTTTTTAATTGAGGCAATTCCAATAATTATCCAGTACTGTAACAGATTTAAGTTTAGGAAAATATTTATATTCATTAATACATCATTTGTCTTTAAATATGGAAGTGTACCCATGTAAATTCCTGCGAATACTTGACAACATTTTGCCTCTTACTTTTTTATAATCTGTACTAGAATATAACATCTGATCTATGTGATAAAGTAAAAATATTTTACTTATAATATTACATCAACATGTAACAGATTGGTCGGTACTTACTTTTTGAGCTTTATTACAATCAAAAATGCTATTTTTAAAATTAATCAATTGAATAAAACAACTCTTTATTTTATTGGAATTCTGTTTATTTGATCTGTATTATTGTACATCCATACAGTGAACATGTGAACTCAATTAGGATAAACTTAAAATGTTAAAAATTATCCCTTGATAAAAGTTTAAAGTCCGGTCCAAGCTTTCAAAAAAAAAAGTTTTTTCTTATTTCTGTTTCAACATAATATTGTCATGTTGGCAAAGATGATAAAACATCTTATAATATGACTAAAATAACCAGTTGTTTACATCTCTATTTGAGACACATTTCTCACTTCATTCCTGTCTATTTTTGAGACTCCTTGGTCAATTATGCAATCTCCATTATCACTGCACAATATTTTTACCATGTATTGATTTTCCACACAAAAATATTAGTGTTGAATTACATAAAAGATGTGTTCTTTCCCATACACTAACTATGGCAGATTGACTGATTGCCCCACATAGACGGAACTGCATGAAATTTTTAGTCTCAGATTATTAGTAATCAGGATATTCATAAATGACTTATATTTCAATACAAATAACAAGCAATTATAATGTTGCCCAACCCTTTTAGGTATCTAATTCCCAGATGCGTCCAGTCAGTACATCAAAATAAACTCTACGTAAATATATATATTGGGAAATAAAGCTAAATTAAATATTTATCTTACAGAATATATAAATCTGAAAAATCTATAATAATATTGCACTTACTCGTCTATTATCTATGACTTTCTGTATGTGGCGGCTTCTGACATAGTCCTGGCTGTTTAAGCAAGTACTATACGGTCAGTGAAAAAACGAATGTGTTTTTAATATCTCTAGGTTAAGATTTCTTAAATGTTTTCTCTTTTATATATTCAATAACAGTGAGTAAATATATATTCAATTTGAAATGAAGTATACATAGTCTTTATTACGAGTAAGAAAAAACATACATGACATCTGTCATCTTTTCTTATCTATGCTGTATATCTATGCTATTGACATTTCATACTATTCCGTCTTTACTTAAATGTACATTATACTGATAAAATACATTTTTGTGTTTATTATTGTCTATCCACAATTCTTATACATCTAGATGTAATTTTTGTGGTTTGTTTTGAGGAAAGCTATAACATTTAAATATAGATTCTATTGAAACCCTGACCGCATCAATGGCCACTTAATGGGCATTATTGGATGCGAAGCGGCCATATTAGCCGCTCGCAGGGCCTAGCAGCAAGCAATCAGTGATAACCAGTGAAACCTTGACCACGTAGCGGTCATCAATACCCGCGTATTGTCCACTATAGCCACCCACAGGGCCTAGTAGTAAGCAATCAATCATAGCTGATTGTTTATCTGCTAGTATGATAATAATTGTGATAGAAATATTACGAGATATGTATTCTATTTCAATTTATTATAATTAAGTGCAGCTTATTTCAATGTACTGACTGCATGCTGTTGTTAATTCCTTGTGTAATTCCCGGCCACTGTAGCCTATGATCTCTTATAAATCTCAGATTACAAGTGTCGCTTTCTTTCCTTTACATTATGTTTAATATTAGCTTGACCATGGTCAAACGTTCCACATATCCAAAGTCATCTGTGCTAGTTGTCACCAGGCGTGTACAGTTTTTTTTTTTTTTTACTATTTAACACATCATTTTCAAAGATGCAGAATTTAAATTGTACTTTGAGATGTGGTTTGGCGTCACATGCTGCATATACATATACCATAGACTGCGAAACGAACAAATGCCTCATTCTTCAGGATCTTTGCACTAAAGAAAGGTTCTCATAAGCACATCGACTACGAGAATTGAAACAATTATAAAGTGTCTTGATATTGCATTTGTTTTATGTATGTAGATACGTATAGTAAATAATTAGTTTAGGTATTAAAAACATTCATATATATTGCCTTTATGTATGTAATAGTTTTCGGATAATATAATTACCCGATATTAGAATGCCGAAGAACAACGTGACCACAGTAAACGACGCTAATTTTTTTTCAAGAATTTTTTTTATTGTATACATTAACTTTCAAGTCTTGGTTGCCTAACTACGTGCCTATTTTTCCTATAATATTTTATTATTGTGATCAGCATGAGAGAAATTATTTTGATTGGTGGAGAATTGGTCTACGCTCATGCTGCCCATGTATTGGGTCATCCTATAAATAATGCAATTTTTTCAATTACATGAACTAAAAGTCGGAGGGTGGGAGAAAATTACTATTTGCTATAAAAGCAAGTGTAGTCTGACCAACGTAAATTGGTGAACAGCGGAGGGCACCACTGTACTACTAATGATTCTTATGAAGAGGGAAATTGTTGCACACAGGATTCTGCCTCAGGATGGGCACAGGAAGCAGCTTCTCGTGAGAAGTCGCCGGCGGCCAGATTCGAAAGGTCCGCTTGGAGACGATATTTGCAATGCCACTGGATGAATCCCCCGATCGGGAGCCCTGAAATGGGCTCCTTTTATGTTTACGATTCAGCGGCCCTGAAAAGGCATTTTCTTTCGGTGCAGTGGCACCAAGCCGGCAGTTGGGCGCTGAGCGCCAGTGGCAGGCTCCAAAAGGGGCCAGCCACCACGTACTAGCTCGCGATGGCGGTGCAGGAGCGGTTTGTTGCTCACCATGGACCTGCGGGGGGCACATGGTGGGGTCAAGTGGTGGGGGTTGTGAGCCCCCCACATTACTGCTGGCCATGTCGGTATGAAACATGTAATAAATAGGGTGGTACCGCAGTTAAGAGCGTCAGTTCTCGTCTGCAGCCTTCCGAGTAAACACCTCTCCGCCTTTTACTTCTCTCTTACACATATCACCTCCTGCACGCCTCGCATCTATACAAATAAAGCAAATCGGAGTACTACTGCCTGCGAATTTGGAGCACTCGGACTAGCCCACACTTTTCAGTGCGTTCAGCGACATCTTAGTGTTCCTTAGCGGTGACGTAACTGGGCGACCATATTTGTTATTGTTGCGTAACAGGAATGTTAGGGATGTAGACGGAGGGAATGTTAGTTCGAAAAGTCACCGCTTGCCAATTTACGTTGGTCAGACTATAGTAACATTCTTAATGCAGTTGGATTTTAACAGTTTAAATGACAAAGGAGCATATTTTATTTTATTGAGGGATTTTGACAGTGTAAAACATATTGTAACAAACATAATAACTCTTTAACATGTGATACTAATAATGGAAATCCACTAAAATATTTAGATACATAAGTAGTTTTTATTTTATTTATTTTTGCTTTATGAGTTCATTGAAGGCAACAATGCAACTGCGAAGAATATTAATGCAGTATGTATATGGGGATCGGACAATAAGTGCAAGCCAGTGTTAATGGTGGTTCCAGAAATTCCGAGCTGGAAACTACAACCTAGAAGACAAGCCTCGTCCTGAAGATCTGTAGAGCTCGACGAGGACGTTCTGCAAACCTGGTGGAACAAAGCTCCATAGCAACTGTTGAGGAACTAGCGGAGAAGCTTGGATTTGGTCATTCAATCATTCATTAAAACCTGCGTGCCATTGGAAAAGTTGTCAAATTGGGTCAATGGGTTCCTCACAAACTTTCAGAGCCTAATCGTGTGCAGAGAGTGAATGTGTGCTCTTCTTTGTTGTCAAGTCTCAGGAATTAACCTTTTTTGGACCGAATACCGAATAGTGCTAGAAGAAAAACGACTATCTTTAGGTTCAAAACGAAAGGTGTTCTTCCATCAGGATAATGTTCAGCCACATACAGCAAGGATAATGTTACAAAGGTTGGAGCAGTTTGAATGGGAAACAATGCCCCACTCACCATATTCGCCGGACATTGCTCCATCTGATTATCATTTATTCCAGCCTTCAGAATCGTTTGGGCGAAATAAATATAAATTCTGTATATATTCAAAACAGTAATGGAGGATTATTTTTCATCATTGACAAGTGAATTTTGGAAGAGAGGCCCTGCTAGTCTACCAGAAAGATAGAAAAGCATTGTAGAAAATGAAGGAGAGTATATTTTAGATTTAAAAAAACACATTATTTATGGGATGACCCCAATAGTTAACGGCTGCAACATTGTCCTTCCAATTTTGTAAAATTAAAGCTATTCTCAATTAACTGTTTCTCATAAAACCAACAGAATAATCAACTTCACCATGTTATTACGTGCAAATCTGGTCAACAATGACACAAATGAACTGAATCCTTTACACACAGTGCAACTCGGTTAGGGGCGACCTTGGAAACAACGTCAACACGGCTACAACGTCACGTTTGTATTAGTCTAATAAATCCCAATACAAATTTGAATATTTTGTTCCAGATATGCAGATAATCCGTCTCGGTTACAATTTCATAATATCCAATAAATGAAAGATAAAAAATTTTGAAATCATTTATTCATTTTATGGTAATATCTGAATTTTAAGAATATTTTATCATAGTATTATTACCTGCAGATATGGCTAGAGTTTTAGACTATTTAATAAATATGTATTTTTATTCCCACTGGATGGAAAATGTTATTTTTATCATATTTTTGATATGTACCTCGGTTGCAATTTCACCAAGACTATCTCGGTCTCTCGGATGGAGCTATAATATAAATGTTGTGATTTTAAAGATTTTATTTTCACTTTGCCTTAGCAATAAATGTCATAAAATAAATGTTGCTGATCCGATAATTGATAAAACTATTAAAATGTGACATCGGTACAGCATTGATTATCTTGTTTAACCTGTTATTTTTCAAAATAATGATGCATCTTATTATAGGAAACAATATCTCATTACATTATAATAATTTGGTTTTTAATTACATTATACCGGAGTCATCTCGCATGCTTACCGTTGTATGTCTTTGACAGGGGTGTGCACTGCATACAAGCAAAAAAACTGCATTACTAAAGATTATGGGAAATTAAAATAAATTAAATGATCCTTATCTTCCAAAAAACCCTATAGAATTCTGTTATTACCCATATTAGCGTAACCCACGGCTAGATTTTTATCTAGCTGTGGATTATTTAGAAAAATTGCAAATCATTTGTGTATAACTTCATGGCAAAGCTGGGAGATAATTTACTAGTATGTACATGTCTAATTGCCTACTGCATGCTGCTGATCTTTGGCATCTTTGGGGATATGATTTGGAACGAGAAATAGCATGGTAACACTGTGTTTACAGAATCTTAAATAGATTGTATAATAACGAGATAACGCATCGATAGATCTGTAAAACAATATCATCTGATGTTATGAATATTCTCCTAAAGTAAACAGAAATGCATTTTTTTGTGTTTAACAGGTGCTTTTGGTGACGTCGTCCCGCCGGCCTGACAACTGGATTGTTCCCGGCGGTGGGGTGGAACCTGAAGAAGAGCCCTCGGTGACGGCCATTCGAGAGGTGTTTGAGGAGGCGGGGGTCATTGGAAAGCTGGGGCGCTGTCTCGGTGTTTTCGAGGTCTGCATGTGAATTGTGTTGAAATTTATATAGAGGTTTTTCTATAGAATTGATTTATAAATAAGTGCCATTTTACAATAGTTATTAAAAAAATATGTTGCCATCAATTTAATAAATTCTGTATCCATTTGTTCCCATTTAGATAGAAATATTTTTTTTTTAAAGAGAACACATTATTATTATTATTTTAAGTTGTAATTTTTTCAGAACATAGTTCTGTGATATTTTAGTACAAACTAAATGCATCAATTAGAAAGATATACATGCAGATAAACATCGGAAAAAAAAATTTACTGCCATCATGCGCAATTTTTTCTTCTTCGATAAATTGAGTTTATCTGCATGTATATCTTTCTAATTGATGCATTTAATTTGTATTAGAAATATATTAATTTATTTAAAACATTATAGGATGAAGGTGTTGTGTTACAAATATAAAGTATTTTTTGCATTTTTTTTATATACGTAACACTTTTATCCACTAAAGGATTGACTTGTGTTATCACATATTGTACACCCTTCACTCACTATTCTGTAATAGAACAAGGAGAAAGAAGGTGTTATGAAAGAATTTCACATAACACCTTCATCCACCAAAGCTTTCAATTCCTTCCTTAAAGAATTTTATAAATCTGTTAGTACGAGGCCCGGAGAGTAAGGAGGGTGTAGAAAAATGACCACAAAAGTATCAGAAATATTTATTGGCTTATTATAAGAAGTTCATTTTGGGATTTGAATTTAATACTGTTGAATTAACGATCTTTACAAAACAAATGCTTCCAACTACCTGCTGTAGGCAAAGTAAGTAGACACCATAAAGAGAACTGGTTTTTCAGAATAATTACTGAACCCCTTATTTATGAATCAACCCATTATGCTTTGTGTTATTGTCTTACACTCATTATTGTGTTACTCGCATTTATTAATAAATCATTTCATTACTTCACCCTCGTCTTGTGTAGGAGGAGAACTTAGTCCACACAATAGTTTGGGTTCATGGAAAACAAAAGTACACAAGACGCAATAGGTAGACTATCTAATATCATCTATGAATCTCTAGACAAATCTCTTAAATGTATTGGAATTTTCGTGGACTTGAGAAAAGCCTTCGATAGTATCTCCCACAGTTAACTAATATTATAATTAAAATTCGTCAGTATAGACGACAAAGCAGGATTCAAAGCTATCTTTATTGTTTGTTTAGTATTTAGTATACTGAAACAAACAATGCAAATTAACTTTATGCGTGATTCGGTATATGGGACTGATACTACCCATTGGATGGACTTTGATATTTGACAAGCACATTGCGTAACGCACTTGTATTTTTCAGATTACGGACATTTGACAAAAAAAATCGAATTATGCTAAAAATAGATCGACAATAGGGTCCAAAAAAAGCTTTGAATAACGATATTCGATTTATAAAAATAATTTTGTATGAAAACTTTCCAGAGGGACCACATTTTACTCCAAAACTTTGACTTGTGGCGAATTTTGAATAAACGGAATATTACTGTACTACACAAGATTTTATCCATATTAGTCAAATATTCCGATCAGTCGAGGTTTGGACTAGTTGAAGATTTTTGACTCAGAAATTAGACGTGATTGATTCAAATTTACCAGTCTTACTAGTAGAAATCTTCAAACTTATAAATATATATTACTCATTTAGATTGAAATTCCTCTGATTCATCATACTGAGACATTTTGTTAATCTTGTCCCACATACTATTTTTTCTCCAGAATCGGGAGCACAAGCACCGCACAAAGGTGTACGTGATGATGGTGACGGAGGAGTTGGCCGAATGGGAGGACTCCAGGCAGATGGGGAGGAAGAGACAGTGGTTCCCCATAGAGGAGGCCCTTGCCCAGCTGGCCCTCCATAAGCCCATCCAACGCCACTACCTGCAGCAGCTCAGGCGCTCTAAAGGAACTAACGATTCGCCCACATAACCTCACATGTCATGCACTTTATTATTTACATTTATCGTCAAAACGTAATACACAATTTCGCAAATTACAATTATCGTATGTTTGTTATGTATGTCTTAATTTATTGTAAACGATTCTCGCCCGTATGGTGGAACCATCACCGATTTGTCCACTGCTCATATTGCCAGTATAATTTCTTACCATTGTCCTCCAAACAACATTCATATTCCTTTGACTTATTCATTTTCACCACTGTAATGTCATTGTATTTTTTTATGTGTTTTTTTTAAATGTAATAAAAAAATACCGCAATAAAATAGATTTTTCTCGTTGTCTACCATTTATTTTATCTGTGCCACTATTGTTCATCTTGTCTGTTGTTTAATTTGTTTTCTGAAATGGCAACATTAAGCTTTTAATTACGTTTATTTGTGTTTTACAATGTGTTGTAATCCTAACTTTCAACTTCCAACTTTTTATTTTTCATTTTATGTTTCGGTCATCGCGCATAACTTGTCTCGATTTCTGAAATCAAACGCTAATTATATTGGAATTTAAATGTACAAATATTTTCACTTAAAATATGTCGACTTGACAAAACTAATGCAAATCTTGATTGAATAAATAAAAGATCTTTTCATGCAAAAATGTCCCATGTGTAGGTAATTTATTAAATTAAGAATTCACGATTCTCCATACATATTTCAATCTTTTATTAAATTTCTTAACTGACTGTTAACTTAAACTTAACTGCGTCATTTGCTTTTTCAGTTTTATTAAAATTAATGTTTTGCTTTTATTCAAATGCCGAAGTCAACATTTATCCACAGAGGAGCTTAACCATAATACATACTGCCATTTTTCAATTATTGTAATTTGATAACATTTATATATGTGTGATAAATATGTAAAATGAATGAAACATAAAAATTTCCAGACACTTTCAGATTTTTGGAATTCAAAACATATCATGTGTCATATTTTGAGCTCATAGATTTTTAAGTACTATTAACTCTTGTGGACTTCTATTATTATTATTTCAATATAATTATATATATATATATATATATATATAAATATATATATATATATAAATAAGTTGAATGTTAAACCTTTACCGCAATGAAGGGGAATTATCATTCACACATTGATTATAATATATTTTTTAAAATTATTTTACATTGTACACTTCGTGCATGCTTAAACAATATTCTTGCAAATATTTATTGGCAAAGAGTAAAAATATATTTATTCAATATTTCTTTTATTATTATTTAAAAAATACCCTTACGGAATGTTAAATATGAAAAGTGCATTTTATCAATGTGAACACGCCTGAATGAGTATAATAATTGATCTGTTCATATTTCTAAAATACACAATCTTGTGCCCAAATGATAATTTGAATATTTTAAGTACGCGGAGGTTGGTGAATTCAAGTGCAACTCGTATGTGCTCCAAAATACCTTTGACATTCTAAAATTTCAAATATATTATTATATATTTGATATTGGTTTTACTGTTATCGATTTGCTTTATAAAAACCTACCTTATAATTACTATCCTTTTATACAAAGATATAAGTCATCCTAGATATAAATTTATATTGTATAGAATTAATGATTAATGTATTAAGAACCAATTTTGTTTTGTGCGATGAAATAATCCTCTACATTTAAATTGGTGCTCGATTACGTTGTTACCGAGGGTAACAACATATTCTACGCCATTCACGTGCTGGTCATATCTCCTGTCCTTTCAGAGAGCCAGATAATTTTCACAAGTGGCCCTATTGATCTTGTTTTCAATCTATGTATTACATATATGTAGGCTGCTGGCCTTAAGAGAATAAGTTAAAGGGAGGGTAAATGTGATTACTCTGGATTAGTCAAAATGGTGAAGGGAACTCTATAACATATTATGTATAAAGTACCAAAGTAAAATTCTAAGTCTAACCATTCTGATGCAAATCCACTTCATCCCGATAGTTTGTTAAAAGAACTTCACTCAAAAAAGCTAAAGATATAATTATACTTCCATGTTTGTGGAAGTATAATTTGTTCCCAAAATTTTCAATATTAACAAGCGCAGGCCTCTCAATATATTTCGCACTCGTGAGCCGTTAACGAAGAATGTTTTTCAGTTTTACGCTGTAATTCAATAAAAAAAAAATACCTCCTGTAAAATTGCCAATCAGCCTAAACGGATTGTATTCTCTTCACCGACAGGCTAATTGGGTGTCGTCAATAATATTCTAAATAGACCTTCAGGAGGTAGCACCGTATCTTATTTCTGCTATCTAAGTTCGGAGCAGGGTGGATTATAACTATATGACTGAATAAGAATAACAAGATCGGTGAAACGTTGATACGCGCCTTCTATCCTCTTAATAAATAATTCCCTCTCTTATTCCTGCTATGACTTTGATATAATTCAATTATATTCTGATGCGTCAAATTATTTAATTTGTTAAAGTAAGCAGGCTCGGTCTTCACAGAGTCGAAAGATGCCTAAATATTGTTTATAATTTTATACTCAGAAATATTTTTAATTTTCACAAATGAAAAATGTTTGCACTAGTTTTTATGGGTACTCGAATCATTATCCGAGAAGGTAAATATTATTCTTACCGAGAGTTCTTAGTAACAGAATAACAAGGTGAGCGATAAATACTTGACTCATAATAAACTTAATTAATTTTTTAAATATCTTTTTATATTTCCCTCTAGGATAAATATTAATACCTAAATAAAGTTCTGGTAGAATGTTTGCATTTAAAAAAAAAAAATTCTCAGCGCGAAAACAAATTTTGAATATTTTAAATTAATAATTATTAGGCTGGTTTACTACATTTTTAAATTGTCTGAGGTTCAAAAATTACATTAAATTGTCAACTTTAGTAATGAGAGCTTCGATAAACTCTGCAGGCGTAATGTGTCAGGTATTCGTAACCCATCCTGTGTAGTCGGGATTCTAATCTAAATGCAAATATTTGCTTTTTCTGAGTAAATTAATAGTACTTAAGTTAAGATTTGACTCCTTTTAATAATGTACCTACAGCGTTATTTAAAAATCGTACCATGAAATTGCAGAAATCTAATTTTCCATTATTATTTTCGGAAATATATTATACATGTATTGGATCAAGAACAATAATTTTAATTTTATTAAAAATATTTATTTAAGAAGATGAAAAATAATTGTTTAATTAGATTTATGTAGAGTATTTTCAGTTTTATTTTTTTATGCAAATTTGTAATTAATTTTTTTTTACATAAATGTTTTTTTTTCTTTAAACGGATTTAATTAATTTTTTTAATTATGTTTACCACATTTTTGGCCCCGAACTGTTTGTACGTGAAATAAAATACCTTGACAACATTTGCAAATTCTCAAAAACAATCTGTAACACGAATGAAAATTTAATTTTTTGCATGCCTTTCAGTAAAAGTAATAAAACTGGGCCTGGATTTCTGTTTACACTTCTGACTCAAGTATGAGGATTGACAATTAAGCTTAGATTTGGATTTTTTTTTATTACAATTACGGAACATACTTATTTGTTATCTGGTATGCGGTCCCCTTCATAATAAAGCAATGTACTCGGTCCAGCATTTTTTTCCATTGCGAGAAGTAATATTCATAGCCATTCTCCATGAGGCTGTTTAGAGCATGTGTCGTAATCTGCTCCACTTTCGCTCACCTTGATCTCAACCTTGACCGTTCATGTATTTCTTGATTTTGGAGAATATAAAAATGTCATATAATTTGGAGAATATAAAAAAAGACTGGACGAATAAGGTGGATGTTCCAACATAGTGATTCAGTTCTTGGCAAAAAAGAACTTCAAGTATTGTCCCGATACAACATCTAGCTATAGATTTTCCGTCATGTCTTACTCGCGCTTGTGACAGGATCATTACCTTCGGGAACGAATTCTCAATGTATAATTCTCCTATCAAAAGAAATGATAAACATATTTTTAAAGAACTTAATTGTCAATCCCTTGTATATTTAATGGCGCTTCTTTTTAGAAGTATTCATTTTGTGGTTGCTGTAGAAATACATTCAAAAGAAATTACTTGTATGTATCCGACATGGCATTTAATATAAGATCTGTATATAAACAAGTGTTTTTTACATTATGTATGAAACGTTTACATATTGATTTTTGACATTTAATAATTTCATTCAAGTGACTTAAACAGTGGGATGGTACGTACGCTTATAACGCATACCCAAATTAATTTTAATTTTACATGTCCCAATTAAACTACTTGTAATAAAGAAAACTAAGCAAATGATTAAAATTTAGAAAATGGACTAATTATTTATTCCTCGATGCATATTGTTCTACCTTCCTAGCAAGAGATATAAAACTAGCATTACGGCTTATTATATACTTTAATGAACATCAAATTTATATTAGTTTTAAAATCAGAATAAAACATTTGTGAAATATACATGTTGTCTCACTCCCCACTAATCTTTCCTTTCTTCATATTACTTTGCGGGCCCTGAAGTTTTATTATTCAACAAGAATAGTTGCAGAAGTGCAAATATTAAAAAGTACTTATCTACCGTGTAGCCTATTGCTTTAGAAATGGAAATCCAATTAATAAAATTGTATAATCTATGGTATGCATTATAAAATTATTATGTATTTATCATATTTATAAAACAAATCTCTCAATCTGAAATCTGTAACATTTTATTAGTTTACTAGTGTTTTAAACCAGTTTTATAGAGTGGACGCCAAAGATGTACATATTCAACATTGTCATAAGAGATATGTGCGATGTGGAGAATACCGTGAGATGAGGCAGAAACAGAAGACGACATTAGAGAGACCATGTAGACGGGATAGTAAACATTATAGCACAGGAGACCAGTGGGCAGACCACCCAAAAGATTGTCAGATAGCTGACAATAAAATTGACACTTCATTCCAATATAATATATTAGTTTCCATTCAAATTTCCTTATGCATAACCCAAAAGGACATCGGGATATTATAATATACGTAATATATCAATATTTTAGTTTTTAACCTTTTGAATGCTACTCCCAGCCCTGACATTCCGATACTCACAGGCGGCCCTTTTTTTTAATACACAAATACGCATTAAATCATCAAAATAGATGATTTATCGCCTCAGATAGAGATAAAATATCATCTTGTTTAATATGAAGCCAAAACATGGTTGTAAAAACTATAGGATGTTTATAAATAAATAAACATAAATTCCATGCATGTACAGCAATGTGGCCACTACTCGAAACATGACAGATGTTGTTTTAACAAAGTATAGGGTGTCCAGTGGAAAAAATTTCAAAATTAAATTGTAATTGCTCGTAAACCATCAGGGTGAAGTAAGTGTGAGGGTTATTGTTTGTGGATTTGCCAGTCGCAATGAGTAACTGGTCAGGAGTGCACCACGCGTTCGTGCTGAACAATATTTAAAGTGCAGTAATTCATTGGTTCGTGCACGTTGCGCTTTTTATGCTCACTTTAATATTTGACAAGTGATGGGCCGAGCACGCAACTTATCCGGTGTTGGGTTTAAAAGTTCAGACAAGAAGGGACAATGGTTAGCCAAACTCCTCTGGGACCATCAACGTCAGTAGCGACTCCAGAACATGTGGCTTAGTTCGACGTGAAATTATGCGCAATCCGTGTAAATTGATAAGGAAGATTCCAGCCTGTACTGGAATAAAAAAATCAACAGTGCACGTTATTTTTAAAAAAAAACTAGTTTCACCCATACAAACTGCAAATCGTGCAGTTTCTCAACAAAAATGACTATTCTTTACATGAAACCTTGGCGAGAACGATGCTGGAACGTTTTGGAACAGCATGAACTCTTGGAAACATATTGTTTACTGATGATGGACATTTTCATATTGATAGCTATGTTAATAAACAGATCATAAGATACTGGTGCCCCGACAACCCAAGGGAACTCCATCAAAAACGTATGCATTGTCTAAAAACGACAGTGTAGTGTGCGATTTCTGCCCGAGGGATAATTGGCCTTTATTTTTTAAACAGCGAGAGACAGTCACTGCTGACGTGTATTGCCGAATGATCAATGAGTTTTTGGTACCGCAACTGCAGTTGTTTCCCGGAGTCAACAACAGAACACAATTTCAGCAAGACGGGGCTGCTCCATACAGCTAGAGTTTCAATGGAGAAGCTGAGGGGAATTTTTCCCAATAAATTAATCAGCAAGTACGGAGACATACCCTGGGCACCTTGGTAACTGGACCTTACACCGTGTGACTTTTTCAAACCCTACAAGAAAATATCTGCCATGAAGTTGCTGTCATTGAACCAATTCTTTGCTCTCGCGTGTTTCCAAATTTAAGAGCCCGATTGCAAGAGTGTCTTGAGAGAAATTGTCGGCATTTAGACGATATTGTTTATGAAACGTTAAATCCGCATCGTTAAACTCCATTTTGTAAAAATAAAATATGAGAATAACATTGTAGTTTTTTTTTATTATTTAATATTAAACTTTAAAATTTTCCGCTAGACTACCTTTATGTTTTTATTTTCGTATTAAGAATCTTTTATGTATGATAAAATATTGTATGAAATAGGCGCACAAAAACTAATTTTTACTATATTAACTGTTGATACAGTAGCATTCAATAGGTTAATAAGTGTTTTTTTTATTTTACAATAATGATATATAAAAAATATGCCGTCTTCATCCCTTTAATGTTTCTACTTTTTTGTAACTGAAGCGAGATAAATCCATACACTATAAATACGATTGGGATATGGAAACATTTCTACACCGAGCGCAAATTCAGTTGAAGTATTTTCATTCAGATGTGTCTGTGTCGCTTTTATAGCGGAGACAATATCACCCATGGAAGTGTAGGTGGTGTTGAATGGAAAGCCATATATCTGAAATGAAATAAATATCCAATTATGTATACCTTTTTAGTGTCGAATCACCCTTCATCAAAATACTAATTGATGCATCCAAAATTTTATCATATTTTTCGGACAAAATATGCACCCCAAATTTATGAGACAATTTCTAGAATATGCATCTCATTCACTAGCGAGCACCAGTTTATACCAATTTTTCACGGTGTCAGATGCCTACCACATATTTTTTTTGCATGCTAAATGAACTGTCAAATTACTATGAAGAGTTTTAATATGAATGTTAAAAAAAACAGCATAATTAAATTGAAGTGAAAGAAGAATTAAATACATGTATAAGTATAAAAAGAAATGCATGTTTCCTTTGATTGTTTAAACTGTTCTCTGCAGGGACCAATGTTCCCTCTGATTTTGGATCATGATGTATGCATAAAAAATCTTTTGTTCAATTTTAAGGACCAATACATTAATATACCAGTATAAAGACACCATGCAAAATACTTGTAGGTAATGAATGTTTGGAACAAGTAGATGAGTTTGTATATTTGGGAAGTATGTTTGATAGAAATGGAAAGGCTGAGAATGATATCGAAAGGAGGGTGACTGCAGGAAATAAAGTAAACGGTGCTTTGAATGGAATTATATCTAACAGGAATATGTCAACCGAGGCAAGACTAGCGGTGCACAATGGAATCCTGGTACCGACACTGATGTATGGAAGTGAGGCCTGGAGCTGGCAGAAAAGGAACGAAAGTAGACTGAATGCAGTGGAAATGAGATCACTTAGACGTATTTGTGGCAAATCTATTTATGACAGAGTAAAGAATGAAGAAATAAGAAAAGAATGTAAAGCTGATGTTAGTATAGTGAGTAAGATTAAGAAAGGATCACTTAGGTGGTTTGGTCATATGGAAAGGATGAATGAGGAGAGAATGGTAAGAAAGATATATGACGCAAGTGTTGATGGAACCAGAAATAGAGGACGTCCGCGGAAGACTTGGCACGACCAGGTAAACCAGATAATGGAGGATGGTTCTGTTAGAAGCCTCAACAATCGGCGAGCTTGTATGACAAGATGTATGAATGTGGATGAGGCGAGAATTGTATGTCAGAATTGTAGGACAGAAGAGTGTGGCGCTCTATCTTCTCTGCCTACCCCCACGGAGAAACGGCGTGATGGTAAGTAAAGTAAGTAAGTAAGTTAACCACATTATTAATGAAGATATATTAAGACAGATAAATAAGTCAAGAAAACAAATAACTACTATCAAGGAGAGCTTCATACTTTGGACACATTGTCCGCAATGAAAATATGATATCTTTCAACTCATTATGCAAGGGAAGATATGTAAAAGGCAGAATTATTTCAATTATAGCATATATTGTCGCTTAATATGTGATACTTCGTGAATGTAAAAAGCAATCTTTTCAGGAGAAACAAAAAAAACTGATTATTTTGATATTATTACTGAAGTATTAGTTAAAAAATATGTTGCCTGACATTAAATCCAAGTTTTGATAGTAAAATTTAATTGATGATTTTTTCCTGCAAATTTTGATACTTATTTTACGGTAATTTGTCAGTTACATCTTAAGCGACGATATGTAGAAGGCAATTATTTCAAGTATGGTCTGAAAAATACGGTATGTCTTTCCTATTCTGTTTACATGAAAAAAGAAAGACTCTTGAAATAACATATTTCATGGTACTTACATGGTAAGACAGCAGTAATTGTTGTAGTCTGGGGCTATTTTTTGGCTTCGGCGATGACTGATTTAGACTCCATTTTTCCCAATGGACAAGGGTATTTTTTAAAATTCCACTGCAATGTCTGTTTTGGAAAGGTAGGGTAAATTAGTTCTATTTTTTTTTAAATAGGTCGAGTCAATAATATTATTCTGCTTAAACCGATGATCTTGGTGGAGATGGAAAATATTAAAACTAAACTGGTCTTGTATTTTCCTAGCAATGATGACACCACCAAACCCTATACTGGCGCCATTATTTGGTGCTGTCAATCCGCGCAGATTCTGTAGTCAAACTAAAAATAACTTATCCCATTCAGTAAGCGAGTGAATATTCTATAAAATGTCCAGTAAAATGAAGCTATTAAACATACCTATTCCACGTGGTTCTTCTGTGCCCTCGCCACCGCTGTATTTTATTTTTTAGTTTATCTTCTACCGCGTCTCTCAATCTCTGGACGTCTTGCCCGCCATAACTGTAGAGAGATTCCTCCGTCGCGGATAATCCTGGCAACGGTCCCGGGCATGATATGAGATGATCCTTTTGGAACACCGGACGCCACTCTGACGTGACGTTGAAATCAAATTTGGTTAAACTGCATCGCTCTGCAACTTGTACATTGGCCCATATCTAAAACAAAAATATGCTCCACTTGAACATAATACAAATTGCATTATATTATTATCATATTTTCCTTTATCGCAGAGGGTTTCATAAAGAAAATTCAGTGCACTTTCTTTGATCATGACCAAGAGATCTTTGATCATGATCACCCTCCTATCTCTAAACTCTAGATGGATCAAAACAATGTAAAGTTCTTAAATCCAGAAACAATAATAATATCAATATCTATATATTTAATAAAGGGTGACCAGAGTAAAATTTTGAAGTTTAACATTAAATTTTAAAAAAAACTACAATGTTATTCTCATATTTTATTTATACAAAATATGGTAAAAATTAGTTTTTGTTTGTTTTTGTGTGCCTATTTCATACAAAATTTTAGCATACATAAAAGATTCTTAATACTTTGACGGTGCTGACATCTTCAGATATTTCTGGAAAATAAAAACATAAATGTAGTCTAGCGGAAAATTTTGAAGTTGAAATATTAAATAATAAAAAAAAAACTACAATGTTATTCTCATATTTTATTTTTACAAAATGGAGTTTAACGATGCGGATTTTACATTTTATAAACAATATCGTCTAAATGCCGACAATTTCTCTCAAGACACTCTTGCAATCGGACTCTTAAATTTGCAAACACGCGAGAGCAAAGAATTGGTTCAATGGCAGCAACTTCACGGCAGATATTTTCTTGTAGGGTCTGAAAAAGTCACACGGTATAAGGTCCGGTTACCGAGGTGCCCAGGGTATGTCTCCGTACTTGCTGATTAATTTATTGGGAAAAATTTCTCTCAGCTTCTCCATTGAAATTCTAGCTGTGTGTGGAGTGGTCCCGTCTTGCTGAAATTGTGTTCTGTTGTTGAACCCGGGAAATAGCTGCAGTTGCGGTACCAAAAACTTGTTGATCCTTCGGCAATACATGTCAGCAGTGACTGTCTCTCACTGGTTAAAAAAATAAAGACCAATTATCCCTCAGGCAGAAATTGCACACCACACTGTCGTTTTTGAAAAATGCGAACGTTTTTGATGGCGTTCCCTTGGGTTGTCGGGGCACCAGTATCTCATGTTCTGTTTATTAACAGAGCCATCAATATGAAAATGTGCTTTGTCAGTAAACAATATGTTTCAAAATGTTCCAGCATCGTTCTTGCTAAGGTTTCACATAAAGAATAGTCATTTTCGTTGAGAAACTGCATGATTTACAGTTTGTATGGGTGAAACTGTAGTTTCTTTTTCAAAATAACGTGCACTGTTGATTTTTTTATTCCAGTACAGGTTGCAGTCTTCCTTATCGATTTACGCAGATTGCGCATAATTTCACATTGAACTTGAGCCATATGTTCTGGCGTCGCTGCTGACATTGATGCTCCCAGTGGAGTTTGGTTAACCATTGTCCCTTTTTGTCTGAACTTTTGAACCCAACACCAGATAAGTTGCATGTTCAGCCCGTCACTTACTTGTTAAATATTAAAGTGAGTACATAAAGTGCGACGCACACAAACCAATGAATCACCGCACTTCAAATACTGCTCAACTGCAAACGCGCGGTGCACTCCCGACCAGTGACTCATTACGACTGGTAAATTTTCAAATCATGCGTGTCGAACAATACCTCTCCCACTTACCTTACTCTGATGGTTTAGGAGCAATTATAATTTAATCTTGAAATTTTTCTGCTGGACACCCTATATTAATATCAGCAATTTTATATACTGTTTTCAAATTAAAATTTTCTAATTTCTGATATTAGAAATACATTTTTCAAATCCGAACATATTCATATAATTCAAATTCATAAGAAATTGACCCTTCAATGTAATCTATCAATTCCCTTTTAATGTTAATCAATTGTAAAATACAGATTTATTCATTCATAAAATACAGACAGGACAACGTAATCAGCAGTGCTGTAATCGAGGGTATACGCTATATACCCTCTGCTATATTTGCAGAAATAGCATATATCCTCTGGTTAAATTAAAATATTCTAACATCAGATAAATATTAATGTAATTCTAATCTTAATATTCAATTTTCCCTTTTATAATCCATGGCACGGTAATATACAATACGGGCTTAATTTAAACTGTATAAATATTGGTGTATATATAAGGTATATGATATCACACAAAGAGTGCGTTAACGTATACCCTCTGTGAAGTTTACGACTACAGCATTGCTAAATCAGCTTTTTGTTTCAAAATGTTCAAAAACTTAAAAATGAATAACTGTTAATATCGGAATTTTTAAAAAAAAGTTTAAAATTTACCTTATTTTTATATATGTACTTACATTTTCGTTGTTACAAACAAAATAAACCTTTTGTAGAGGACAAAATGAATCTTTTGTGTCATACTTTATCCCAGTAGTTGCATCGTAAATAAAATATTTCCAAACATTTTTTGTGTTCATTGATGATAGCCTGGCATAGCTTTTCAACCCTTCCTTCATCCCTAATTCATTTGTGTGCTTATTTTCCTTAATCAGAACATATGTAGAGAAACCTCTAGGGAGAGCGAGGCCGGATATGTACCAACAATCAATTCCGAGGTGGATGAAATAGTTCATCAGTAATATTGTGTGGTCCATCATGGAGCCACATACTAATCTGAGAGTTTGCTGTAAAATTAAATTTAAATTAATAATTACTTCAAAATTGTATAAGGTTACCATGGCGCAATCGGTAACATGATTCTACCAGCAATAAAAAGATCTGGTGTAACTGAATCTGATAAGTAATTCATGTTATCAAAATTGTATTATTGATGTGGTTCCAACTTACATAGCCTGAAAGTGCAACATAATGAGTACCCAACGTATTCAATTCAAAAAGTGGAATCATCGCTACAAATCTTGTGCATATTTGTAATCTTTGTAACACATTTTTTTCTGCGTTATCTGTCACATTTTCATCTAAACTTTTCATCTCAAATGCATCCTTGTTAGATTTGGAATGCCTTCTTCCGTCACCTACGTTTGTGGATATTACCGATTTGGTGCTCCGTGTACCTACGTCATCATTGTTTTGATTTTTGGATGATTTCTTCCTGTTTGGTGTTGAACTCTTGGAAGACACTGACTCTTCATAGTGTGACAGATTTGCAAACAAGTTACTCAGATTGTCAGCAAACTCGGGTAATGGAAGCGATTTAAAGAGTCTTGTGATGCAAATATACTTTCCGCTTGTGTCCAACACGAGCAAGTGTAGAATCCTGTTTGGAAATGAGCTTTTATAGCTTTCAGAAAAGCTGTTTAGATATTTAATCATGTAATCCATTTCATTGGTTTCCAAAATTTCAATAGGAATGGTTGTCTCCGAGTAAGTTGGAAATACTTCAAGAAACATTGAAATATTGAAACCTTCTCTTTGTTTCAAATTTACATCTCGTCTCAAGCTGTCATATGAAACATGTGAATGTGCATATTTGTCTTCTAAATTTTGTTTATACCCGAGTATTTCCGGCGGTGAGTACATTAATAATATACCCTCAACCTGCAATAATTAATTCAGTTTTTAATTAAGAACTTACATTTTAATTTATGTAGAAAAAATTACTTCCAAATAAAACATGTTCAATTAAACATATTACAAATTAAATGTATCAATTAGAAAGATATACAGGAAAATTCAATTAATCGAAAAAATATTTTTGTTGCTTCCGGGATTCGAACCTGGATCCTTTCCTATCCGGGGAAATGCGTTAACCGATTACACCACACCAACAATTCTGTTAACATGGAATGATATGGTTGATGACAAATTTTCAAACTTATATGCTACAGTTCTTTCAAACTGATACGTCTATTATTCCAAATTTAAAAGCTATCACCTTTCATTTTAATAAAAAGGAATTGATTTAATTTCTGGCGTCTCCTAGTGAATATTACTCAAAGATATTTGAGATTTTACATTTAAGCATCATCTGTTACGTTTTATATAAAGAGTAAGCTGTTGAACCAATTGATGTATCCCGTATCTTTACCATTTGTTTACAGAGTTAAATTTCTAACATGAAAATGGAATGATATAATATTTAATGATTATTTTAATTATTAGATACTGTGTATACGTACTTTCGCCTGCGTAAAAACATTAGGTAGAGGTATTTTCATAGAGCCCAACCAATTGGCGCTGTATTGACAATGTACAGTTGTGTTCTCGAGCCTGTCGTCAGTCAATAAATCTTCAAATATTTCATCAAATAAATGAAACGAGATAACTGAAGATGAGTCGTACCTTTATAAAAAGTATTATATTCATTTTGTTAATTTATATTTTCAATATGCCTTTAAGGTCAGTAAATAAGTACAAATGACCTACCTGACAGGAAAACATAATTGTTCATTCCATGTTGGATTGTTTCCCACCGCAGTCGACGTGCGTAAACTTCTTCCTTGACAAGTAACTCGAACAAATGGTTTTATGTTCATCATTTTTAACCCTCCTAAAGCAAAATACTTCATTTGTTTATTTTTTAATACACATATTTTTTTCACAATAATAATATTATGGCAATTTTCTACTTAGTGTAAGTAGATCTAGGGAAACCGCCTCACATTAAAAAATTTATATTATTAAAAAAAACATATAAAGAAGTACTTATTATAATGTTTTTTTTAATAACATAAATTTTTTAATGTGAGATCAGGCTTACCCTAATTAGGAAATTGCCATAATATCATTATTGTGAAAAAAATATGTGTATTAAAAAATAAACGAATTAAGCTTTTTGCTTTAGAATAGAATTTAAAATGGAAACTTAAAAATGACACATTACATATTAAAATATTTTCAAAAAAAGCGTACTAAATATTTTTTTTAAATAATAAATGATTTTAAATTTGATGCAAATTATTCAATGTTAATATAATTCTAAAATGTAGTATATAACAATACGGAAACTAAACAATTACTGCAATGAAGTATTTATATAAAATGTGTTTAAATAAATATTTAACTTATTTATGACACATTTTTATTTAACTTATTTATGCCTTATTCAGGCATTAACATAATTTGTAAAATAATAGAAAATTTCATCAGAAGTGCAATACATAAAGAAATAAATTATGTAATGTCAGCATGTTTTTTCATAATCAAAATTAAAAATAAATATAAAATGTAAAGTAAAGCAAATATCCGTCACCATTGAGATGAGACAAAATTTTTTAATAATGTAGTCGTATGAAGAGTTAAATTTACAGCAAAAATGTCGACTATGTCCGCATATTCATTCCCCAAAGAATGCAATCTGGAGACTGCGGACTTAGCTAATGCGTGTGTTCTGACATTACTACTGTAAGAGAACAATGAATTGTGTCTCAATGACCTCTATGGTGCATGAAAGTTAAGCAGACCAACAATCTGAAGGCAGTCTCTCATACCATTGATGATCCTGTATAGAAATATGTACAAGGTCGGTCATCGTATGTCTCATTGATAATTTTAACAATTTCAGATGGCCAAGGAGATAATCATAATTGATATCCTCAGAGCGTATATTTAATTTAAAATTAATGAATCTTGAAAACTTCATCTGGATTCTTTCAACCACCGTCGAGTGAACAATGAAATGTGGCGACCATATGACCGAATTATATTCTGCCTGAGATCTGACTAGAGAAGTGTAGAGGAGTTTATAAGTGTGCAGGTCTGAAAAGTTTCTTGCAGTTCGCAAAACACTTTAAGTTAGTCAATCCTAGTCATTTTATTTAGTTTACAACAATATCTGGGTAAATTGTTCTCCTCTGTCCTTGATTGTGATCATAACACACCTTCTTCAGTGTCTATGCTGGTTCCGGCTTGTATTCCTTCTGATCTACACGGTAGTTGAAATGCTTTTAGTATGCATATCTTCAGTGTATAGTTTCTTGCAGTGTCAATTTTATGGGCTTTCAGAGGAATGTTGGGCTGTCTCGTTTGATAAAACAATGGCCTTTTTGGTCTCAAAAAATTAACTGTGATTGTTCTGAAAACAATAAAAACCTTCTAACTAAATATGAACATATGTTTTTTTAAAAAGCTTGCCGACCGGGTATTTGAACTATAACGACTGAAGTTGGCACACTGACTTATACACTGTAAGTTGACTGAGTTTATACACTGTACCACGATAGGTAATCAGGGTGTATTGATATTATCAACTCACCAATACAAACAGATTAATTTATTTACTTATTTATTTATTATATTTAGGTGATTCTGCAAGCTATAACAAGTAAGTATAGTGTTGCACGCAGAGATGAAAATTTTGTATATATGTATGTTGCTTGTTTTGTGTGACATGCCGCAGGATTGGGAAAACAATAAACACTTGCCTACACATCGGTAAGCCACCTATTTTCCCTATTTTGTATTTTTGGATGCCGTAGACACAATAGATTAAACAAATGTTATGGTCCACAGCACCCCGTTATCTAATATTTAAAATAATTTTTTAATAATTGTTTTATTACCACCCGCCAAGTGCTCCTACCGGAACGCCGCAAAACAGCCTTTTACAGGGCCGCCAACAAAGCTTTCTACACGGCGGCCAAAAACGGCCTTTTGTGGGGGCACTAAAAACGACCTTTTGTGGGGGCGGTCAAAAATGGCCTTTTTCAAAAAAAGCCTTCTGCACCGCGGCCAAAAAACGACCCTTTTCAGGCCAATACCGATATTTCCAAGGTCGGCACCACGAATTAATTCTTCTAATAAAATCAAAGGAGCACTGGTCCAGCCTTTATTGATACAGGATATCACGGTATATCAAGGTATAACCTACCGATTCCTCTATTTGTGATATTCCGCGTCAAATGATTTTTAATTTTTAATTTTAAATATTATTAATGTTCCAAAATTGCATTTCTGCTGCCTGCCAGTGTACGAAAAATGAGCCGTACCTTTCAAGTTCGGCCGGCAGGCGGCAACAGCCGCTGCGTCGATCGTGAGGCAACTAGGGTTGTAAGCGCGCTCCGGTTGGCTCAGCGGCAAAAACTAGGGGTGTGGGCACTGTGAGCACCCGTGCTCGCCCAGTATTAAATAAATAACGTGGCGCTGCAGTACGGAGCCTACTTCTCATCTGCAGGGCGCTACGATCACACCTTAAGCAAGTATTTCTTTTCTCGCCCTTCCTTTGGAGCTTTGCCGTCCAGCCACCTTTAAGCCTGCACTCTCTGCCCAGTGGAGACGTTCTCGGATCTGCGACCACCGGCGAATTGGAGCGAGTTAGACTAGCTGGGCCTTTCGGTTAAACGAAATCTGCTCACCCCCTAGCAAAACAATTTGAGGTGACCGCTTTTTGTTTGGTTGGTAACATACAGTTAATACATACATACATAGGATGTATAAAAAAAATTGTTGTATATAAAAGAAAGACAGTATACTAATAAAATAATTAAAAAGCAAAGTTTCCTCCGATTGAGACCTCGAGAACACATACATTAGAACTCTGTTCATATTTTTAAATATCTTATTTAGTGATCATTACTGATTACTCAATAAAACATTTTCTATATAATTGATTGAATATCAAATTAAGATACCTCAATCCAGGATATTTGAACACTGTTACAATGTCGCCCAACTGCTTATCCTTTTTGTCAACTTCAGTCTGTAATGAAAGGTGTTCATATACTAATTGAAGATATCTAATACTCGTTCTTCTTTGCAAGTCAATAGGATCTAATATTTTATTTAGTATCGACGCATCATCAAGTACACTTCCTCTTGGTTTGCTCGCTGTGGAAGTGTTCGCTTCTTCATTGGTAATGATTTGTAAATTATTTCCGAGTAAATCTTTCATATTAATTTTATTTGCCAGATTCATATCTAAGAAAGATTCAGAATTTCTTATTTGAAAGAAATCAAAATTTAAGAAAAAATTTAAATAAAACTTCTCAGTCGATTCCGGTTTATCTTTTAAATTATTCAAATATTTAAATAAAAATGTGTTTTTTGGATCATTTGGATCCAGAAGGGTGTCGGCTAATTTTGACAGTATTTCTGAACTTGGAATTTCTTTGTTCAATATATTTGTACTCGGTTGCGTAAGATTGAATATTCCTTCAGAACTTGTGGTCCAACCAAATTTCACACGTATAGATCCTTCACATATCATCGGTTCTTCAAGATCTATATTGTGAAGAATGAGTTGTGGATATTTCGCTTTCAATAGTTCTGAAAGGGTATTACAAAAACCAGCGCCATTATGATTGTAATTTCGTTTGTTTCTCATTAAAAATGAATATTCTTCCATTTTAACATCTGAGAGAAAAATATTTTTTTCGGGAATTGTGACCAAAATTTCCCCAACTACAGTAGGAGGTAAAAAAGAAGGTTGTTCCAATATTACAAACTTGACACTCGCAGTCTCTTTGGGAAGATGGATAGAAAAACTCTCATCTATGTTTAGCTCAAAATCATGGTTCAGGGAGACGACCTTTGTCTTACATATTTCTTTATTATTGATGAATATTTTTATGAACATTTTTGTTTTATCAACATCTGCTCTCCTGTTCATCTCAGTTAAAGAATTTGTCACTTCGGTTATTATCGTTTGGGAGCGGGATAATTTAAATGATATAATTGGTTCGCCTGGTTGTCTGAAAGTGTCGCACATTTCGTTGAACAAATTTTTTCTTATCTTCACTTCGTCATATTCTAAGTAAGGTTTTTGAGACTTTTCACTCAATGCGTCCGGGTCATTTTTCTTCGACATTCTAGTTTTTTTAATATAATCCATTTTTAATTCAAAATATTCACATTTCAATTCAGCAATTATGTCACTAACTTCCATTTCAAAATTGTCTTCCCAGAATTTTCTGTCCTCTTCAATATCAACCTGAATTTTGCATATTTCTAAAACAAGGCTTGTACTTGTACATTTTAGTTGCCTTCTAATATATTTCATAATTCTCCATAATTTTAAAATTTCTTTTTCCAAATTCTTTTGATTCAAAGCTTCTTTGAATCTGGATTTTCTTATTTTTGATATATCTTTTATACATTTTCTTAGATTCTGATCCTTGTAAAGTTTTCTGTAATTGTTGTCATTCTCTGACAGTATTGTTTGTTCAGTAGATATCTTGGCCCGTCTTAAAGAAGACAAAAGATTGTCTTGCTGTTTGAGTACTCTCTCTGATTGTTTTTTCACATATATATCGTATACCTGAATAACTTTTTGCGCTATTATATGTTCTACAGAGAATAATGGATGATGAGAAAATTTTAACGTACTGAAGTCAAATTCTATTACTGAGTGGGAAAATTCATTGTTTGCATCGAGTGGTGTTGAATATTTTTTATTTCCCTTGAAAAAAATTGGTTTAACATAACTGGTTAACAGTTCCACTTCTTTAACTGGGATATACTTTATTTCAGTATTTACTTTGCATACTGGATTGTCTTCCATTACTAGTTCGCCATCAGTTCCAAACCATTCACTACAAAATAATAATAGTACATTTTATTCTGTAATATAGGTTATAAGGTTTATAATAAAAATGTATGCTTATGGATCCAAACACTGAGAATTCGATCGCCGTATCTAACAGACATAAGCGAATCCTATTTTCATGGCATAAAGCAACTGGTCAACTGCATAAAACAAATAACCAATCGGTCTCTATTATAAAATAATATAATGCACGCAACAAATAATCCATTTTATATATATTATAACCATTATAATTATAAAGTCAAATAGTCATTTAATTTAAAAGTGGATTCATGATAAATATTTTAAGACTGTGTTTTTAAATTTCCTACCTTTGATCTTCCGATTGACTCAAAATTCCCCTCAAATGATTGGATCTTGATTTCGGCTTGGTTCCAACAAAAAATCCTTCTTCTAATTTATTTCTAGATCTTATATTTAAGATAGGTTTTTCCTGACCATCCCAGAATAGAGAATCAGCATTGTTATCAATGTTACCTTTGGATATAATCAATGATGTCACCATATTGTGATCATTTAACTCCGTATCAAAATAATTTAATGCTGTTTTACTGGGTGAAATTAATGTTCTGTCTTTATCTCCGTCTTCCTTTTGAAGTGATGTTATTTCGTTTGTTGATGGCGATGTGGGTACTTTGTTTTTCTTTTTGGTTTTTGATTGACTCGTTTCTTTGACTTGTTTAGATACTTGTAAAAAGAAATCATATTCTATTTTGCGCTGCTCCTTTCGCACATGTGATGCTTCCTTTACTCTCAACTCTACCATATTTTCTAATAAGGCTTTTTTAATTTCATTTTCATGATGCAGTTGGGGCAGAAGAGATTCAACGCATTGCCGAAAGTCAACATTTTCGCCAGATTTGTCATGTCCAACATTCGACCTGGCATTTAAAAGAGTGTCTGAAGATTTTTGCTTTACAATAGATACTCTATCCTTTATTTTATCTTTAAATGTTTTTTTTTTCATTGGAGTACTAGTATCCATTTTAAAATATTCACTTTATTTTATCAATAATGATATTATTTTAGAGATCAAAACAATCTGAATCTGAAAGAAATGGATTTGAATCTGTGTACATATTTGTAACCATGACTACAAGAATACAATTTCTAAAATGTCAAAAAAATATTCAGTACCTACTTACCTAAATGTGAACCGTTAATAAATATTATTTTTAGAATCATTAAAAACAATATTTATAAAAGCTGCGTTAAAATCACTAATTCTTTAAACTTCAGGGTACAAAAGTCTTTAAGATATCATTATATAATCACGCTCTTGCAAACTTTATGCAAAGACCCTTAATTTTTCATGGAAGTTTAAAAATTTTACCCAAAAGCAAATGTGAATCTATTAGGCATCCATTTCGGCTGCTTATTTTTAAATTATTTTGCTGACTATTTTAATAGTAAATTATGACCAAATATTAAGCCTCGCTTGAATATTTCGCTCGAAATGTCATTTTTTGGCTACTTCATAATATATATCTACATAAAAGTAATTTATAAGGCAGTAAATAGTCTCAAAGACAGATTATTTTGATATAGTAAAGGGAGGAGAGTTTACGTATATTGTATTAAATTGATATATTACTATCAGTCAATCAAAGTAAAAAAAACTCCCTTCATATCTCAGATACGAGTATCATACTACCTCCACATATTTTTCCGATTCGAAAAAATATTCATAAATTTAATAAAATAAAAATCGTCTCCCGCGTGATAGGCGGGCACACTAACCACTGCTCTGCCGATGGATACAGACTTGATATTATACTCTTTGCTCTTTATTAATAATCTATTTAATTTTTAAGCTTATTATAATGTTCACCAGGTGTACCTATTTTTTAAATAAATTTCAATTTTAGTGTTAAATTTTGGTGTTAATAATGTTAAAATAATTAAGTATGGAAGAGATGTTAGCGGTTTATGGCGATTGTTGCCCTAAGAAAATCATAACTTTTTCAAACAAGAAAGTAAGTTGATTGAAGACGACCTTTATCCGGAATGATCCATTAAGACCTCGCGTATTGTTAAAAAAATATAGAAAAACTTGCATTGAAAGATGCCGAATTGAAGAAAAATCAGATTTCAGAAATGGTTAGAATACCTACAGTGATATTGAATACCCTAGGTACGTATGTCAAAAAAAAGTATAAGGTGGGTGCCGAAAATGTTCACGTCACTTCAAAAATTATTGCGTATCGAAACAACAAGGACGAAGTTTTGAACCGAATTAACGCCTGTTTTGAAGTAGAAAACCATATATTGACTTAAAAAGCTTACACCCCTCCCCCTCCCTGATGTAATCAGTCGGTAAAATCATGATATTTGAGGTACGAAAGATATCCTGCTAATCGATAACTAAATAGTTCTACTCTGATTAGCTAAAATAGTTAAAAGAAATTGTGAAAGAGAAAATGGACCAAAGGGTGTTTTTGAACGACAATATGCCCTTGCTCGGGAGTAATATTTTTTTGGCTGCTCTACACGACTGTGTCATCCATTTTTATCTCACTCTCCATACAATCTAGACCTGGCTTCATCCAATTATTATTTAATTACAAACATAAACGACAATTTTTAGATAAAAAATGGTTAAAGCTGCAATTTGATACAATAAATAAATAAAAAATTTCGAAGCCACAAATAAATTTACTAAAAGATTTTTAAAATGTGTTACTTAGAGGTGAATATATTAAAGGGAAAAACGATAATTCGTTTTTTTTTACTCTTTTTGTCCTTCATTTTATGACCTCCCCTCGCATAAGATAATATAAAACATGCATTAAATTTTAACATAAAAAAAGAAGCATCATATATATACTTGCATGATAATTTAATGCCACAGTCTAAGTGGGAATAACAACTCAA
Organism: Eubasilissa regina; assembly: GCA_022840565.1. Lineage (NCBI taxonomy): Eukaryota > Metazoa > Arthropoda > Insecta > Trichoptera > Phryganeidae > Eubasilissa > Eubasilissa regina. The sequence goes on along the minus strand of JAINEB010000006.1, from coordinate 29,098,193 downwards.
TGAGGTGCCTGAAGAGGCATTTTTCATTTGAATCTGAAAATATAGTCAGATCAGTAACCAACATAACTTGCTTGTCTTTTGAACTGCATGTTATACATTATTATTCATAGATAGATAAGATGTTATATTACTAGCATTAAAAAGGTAGTATAATTACGAGTACCTTTATAATCTAGCCCATAGATAATAATCTAGCCCCACCGCAAATTAAATTTATTGCCCCTGGTAGTCTTTAGCCCTTTATGCTTTAGCCTCTCGTCTAACTTAGGATCACTTATCTATGCCTAGGATCGTCAAATGCCATATCTCTTATCTATGGTCAAATGTCAATTTTAATGAAGCAAAAGCAATTTTATTTCTTATCTGTGGAAAGACATCGTGTGTCACGCCAAGCCGAAGATAAGAATATATGAACTTATTAATTACTTATAGTTCTTCACGGTTTATATTCGGACGTGGGCTGCCGGTTCTTCCATAAGAGTCTGTGGTAATACAAAATATTTCAGGTGTTCTTAGACGTGTTTAATATTGCACGTAATTATTTCGTTTTTGAGAGATACTAAACTTTTTCCTCGCTTTGTAAGCAGTTATATAAAATAATCTCGAAGCCGACCCGTAGCATTTATTAGCAAGAAAATGTCGGAAACTGCCGGTAAAGTTATTAATTGTCGTGCAGCCGTCGCTTGGGAAGAAAATAAGCCACTTTCCTTCGAGACCATAGAAGTTGCCCCACCACAAAAAGGAGAAGTCAGATTACGCGTGATCGCGACCGCACTGTGTCACACCGATGCCTACACGCTGTCAGGAGCTGACCCTGAAGGATTATTTCCAGTTATCCTGGGACATGAGGGAGGAGGGATCGTGGAAAGTATCGGGGAAGGTGTAACATCCGTCAAGCCGGGAGATCATGTGATACCTCTCTATATACCACAGTGCAAGGAGTGCGAGTATTGCCTCAATCCAAAAACTAATCTATGTCAAAAAATAAGACTTACTCAGGGCAGAGGACTTATGCCCGATGGCTCATCTAGATTTACTTGTAAGGGAAAAAGTCTCTTTCATTACATGGGGTGCTCCACTTTTAGCGAGTACACTGTGGCCGCAGAAATATCTATCTGTAAAATTACTGACGTAGCTCCTCTAAATAAAGCATGTTTACTTGGCTGCGGGGTCCCTACTGGATACGGAGCCGCCCTCAACACCGCTAAAGTAGAAAAAGGTTCTTCTTGCGCTATCTGGGGTCTCGGTGCTGTCGGGCTCGCTGTCGCCATGGGCTGCAAGGCTGCAGGGGCCACTAGAATCATCGGAATAGACCTGAACCCGGCCAAAGCGGACCTAGCAAAACAATTTGGCGTTACCGAATTCTTAAATCCCGCTGATCACCCAGACAAACCGATTCAGCAGGTTTTGGTGGATATGACCAACGGGGGTTTAGACTATACGTTCGAGTGCGTCGGAAATGTGAACACCATGAGGTCCGCCCTGGAGGCCGCACACAAGGGTTGGGGAGTATCAGTCATTGTAGGGGTGGCGGGCGCCGGCCAAGAGATTAGCACGCGTCCTTTCCAACTGATCACTGGGCGAACATGGAAGGGGACGGCCTTTGGAGGCTGGAAAAGCCGCGACAGTGTTCCCAAACTGGTGGATGAGTATATGAGTAAAAAAATACTTTTGGATGAGTTTGTCACTCATAACTTACCTTTCGAAAAAATCAACGAGGCCTTTGAACTGATGCATGAAGGAAAAGCGCTCCGCGCTGTCATCCATTTCGATTAAACTATTTTTTTGAGAATTTCCTATGTTTTCTGTTTGTATATTTATTTAGCTGTTGCAGAATAATCAGGTATAATAATAAAATCATTTGAAAATAATAAAGGATTTGTATAATTTCATTATATTTTTATAATATATTGCACAAATAAAAATTTCATAAATACATTTTCAGTTATTTTATTGAGTCTATTATTATCTATCATACTCGGGGAATAGAGTTTGGTACAGCTGCACATACGAATCACATTGCTCCCCTGAAATATATAACGACATAAGATATAATCAATTTGTCTAGTCTAGTTTTAGATATGAGAATTAGAACCAATGATGTCATCCAGCCAATTAGTGCATATCGGTTGTTAAAATCTACTGTTGAGAAAAATGCCAAATAAAAAAAACTAGATCTTTTTAAAATATAACTCATCCGTGTTTCAAATTACAAAATTTGAAAACACATTCCTCAACTAGGATCCGGACACAAGTAATAGAGGCATTACATCTCGGTGACATTACGATCTCTGTGATGCAGGATGCAATAATGCTTTTTAGACAGTCATAAAGTTCTTGGAAACAATACAGTGACTTCAAAAAAGAGAAGTTTTCTCGCTTTAAAACAATTGCTGAACATTTTTCAATTCTTAAGAGATAAGTAGTTTATATTGGTATAATCTGTTATCCCAAGAGTTCAAAATAAAAATCAGAAGTTATAGATCCATTATTATACTCGTTATGTCCAGTCATACTTGGTAAGCAAAGATTTATGGCTGTAGAATTCGTTTGGGTTTTCTCTTGTGCCTAATATTGAAACTAATACTTATAACAGTTAAAAATAAAGAATATTGGGGATATATTATTTACTAAAAAGGCTGTTCCATCTATTTCAATCTTGATCCCAAATGCCTTGTATACTGAAAAGGTTTTTTTTTCAAATTTACTTCTCAATTTAATATTTTATTACCCACATTCAATAATAAAAACTATAAACATTTGTGTATACGTTAGAAATACTGTCCAGCTATTACTATCCGGTTAGTTAAGTTAGGATGACATCACAGATTCGAATGGACAATCTTTCGTTGGCTGTGCATTGAAAGAGAAAATTAACCCTTAAAGGATACAACTGTCATCATAAATATATTAATTTTATTATATTCGCTGTTCGGGAGGTTATGGGGTAGATAAATGGCCACTGTGGCAAATGAACACACTAATATAATAGTGAATAAATAAGGATATCTTGCAGAAACATCGAGTTCATATATATAGAAGTATGTATATTGACACATTTATATTGATTTAATTATCAAGGGACGATGTCCTGAAAATAATATCATTGATTGTTATTGGATTTGTCTTTATTAAATATTATAGAAAGAAATTACAGCAAGAGAAAGTCCTGGTGATGACTATATTTTTTTGATGCATAATTTTTTTCCATGAAGCGATTTATCTAAAATTTGTTTAAAAGTAGAAGACATTAGAATATGCGAAGTATCTGAGACCCCTCTGCAACAACACTATATATCGGTTTTTACAAATGTTGCTAATTAGACAGAGAATCGGCCATCTTGGTTGACATAAAATGTTGCAGGGAAGCTCGCTTAGAAATTGTGTTGAGTAGTATTTTTATTTATTTTATATGAATTTTTGATATGTCATTCGATGCCCAAAAAGATATACAAGGTTGTGGCATTCATAACTCAGATTTGCCCAAAACCGATATACAGGTGGTCTCATTTATATTATATAAGTTAGATACAATACATTTATATTTACCTTTGAAAAAACAATGTGAGTTCCTTGTGGTTCTATTCCTATTTTCTAAAGCATGGTATACTGATGTAAACGTGTTTACATCGCCATGGGCAGCCGACAATAGTTTTCTTGCCGGAAGGGAGTTCCACACACTGGTGATCCCTGTCTGTGGCTGGCCAATGGCTACGGGGCATGCTGCGCTGTACTGTTTGGCTACTCCGACTGCTGCTATGACTTCACCACCTCCCAACAATACCTCCACCGCCTCCTGCAAGTTTATTTTGCAATGAAATTTTTATAATAAGAAAATACAGTTGATCTCGGTTATAATGAGTACGAAGGGACCAGTTAAATTTGCTCATTATAACCGTTACTCGTTATTACAAAAAATATTTAATATCCAATAAAATTAAAAGCAAGTTAAATACATATGAAAAATCAAAAATTTATAATTGTATGAATAAAAAAAACATTTTAAAGTAAATTACTACGTTCAATCACATTATTTCTTAACAAAATTCAAAATACTGTTCTGTTTTAAAGTTTAAAACTTACTATGCACACTAAATAAACACCCATTGTTTTTTTTTCTAAGAATTCACAAACCTGAAAGGAATTGTAAACAATAAAGAACCTCGTCAGTAGATGCTGCTTTCAATTTTATGTCTTCTCAAGAATTAGGGTTTTTAAACTGTGTAGTGTATTTTGTTCACTTGTTAACAATATTTTTGTACGTTATATCAGTGAAGCAAGCTCACTATAATAGTGAGAATTATATGAAAACAGGCCTGAATCAAAATAATAATAAGTATTTCCTCATTTTAACCGTAATCTCACTATAACCGTACTCGATATAACCGAGTTCGACTGTATGTAAATAAAGTCTGAAATTAAATAGTTGATCTATTATAAAAGTACACTTTTAATACAGAAGTGAATATCAAGTTGAAAATGTAATATTAGAATCATTTTTTTAACAAATCGGAAATTATTTAATAATTACCTCGTGAGCATTGAGTCTATGCAGCATGTCTAGTGCCAACTGATGTGCCGCGGGGTGTAAATTGGCTAGAGATAAGAGCAGGCAAGCCAATGGTTTTGAATCCCCAATGGCTCCATATTGTAAGAGCTGATGTAAATCTGAGAAGCGACCAGACTTTACTAAAGCACGCACCAGCATTTCTGTCAACGCATGCTGAGGAGAAACACGATGCCGGGCCAGCGAGCATAGGTAATTAAGTACCACCTGAAGAATATGAAAACAAAAAAAAACTTGTTATGTCTGTCTCAGGCACATGCATCATGGCGCATAGAATGTTATTTTGATTCACTCAACCCAACCACGTTTACGTATCATTGTATTTTTTTTATCTCTTCAAACATTGTCTGAATTTTATTTCAAGATCAGATGTTCTTTTGTTTTATGGAAAATATATTTTTTTTCCATACTATGCTACAAAAACTTTTACTCATTTTCAACCCCAAGCTCGCCAGGAATAAAATAAAAGGAAATATTTGTATTTAGAGGCTGAAGTAAGGTCTCCGGTAGGTGACGCTACACAAAACAAAGATAAAATATAAGATGTGTCGGATAAATAAATTACATCACGCCGGATTATTGCTTAGCTGGCTGTGGTGGAAAGTTTTTTTGCGATGTATATATTCGGCGCTGATCCGTAGAGGGGTTTATGTAGTTTTGTGACTTACCCATTTTAAATGGGAAGCCTCCGAAAAAACATATTCTATGTTGAAAGCCTTCATAAAAATGTATCATTTATAAATACATACATACATGTGCAATGTTTACAGTCATAGCACATGATAGATAAAGAAAAAAAAAATTACTTGTACAATATGTGCGGAGTCTGTATGATGTTGAAGGACATTAGTATAAATATCCTGCTGAGAGACTACCACTCTGTGTTGCACCGGCGTCGGAGGAAGTTTGGAACTTGAGTCGTTAAATTGGCCGGAGCTCTGTCCTGTTTGCTTGGCCAACTCTTGTTCTGCCCATTTTCTATAAAATAAAATGATAATTTGACATGTGTATCATACCACGCACAGACTTGCTATTACTTGCACTACACTGCAGAAGAATACAAGCAAGACTTAATAATAGCAGTTTAGGAATATCTTAAGCTCTTTTACAATAATAATAATGTTAGTATGTATAAAAAAAGAGCAATGAGAAGTATGGGGATCCAAGGTTCAAAAAGATTTTGAAGTATATATGTACTATTTAAGATGGAAATAAAACACAAGGTATAAGTGAGAGGACAGTGGAACCACGATTTTACATGCCCGGAATTCACGTTTTCCTTTGATTTGTGTGTTATTTTTGCAGTCCCCTGTCATTTTAGTACATTAAAAACCCTATTTTGTGTTTGTCTTTCCTGCGATTTACGTCTAAAATTTATTTAATTTCGTTTGGTCAGTCACAATTCGCCATAGAACCAAGAGTGTGTTGGTCATTTATACGCATTTTTCATTACCTACGTAATTTTAACGTTTTGTTTTTTTTTGTTTTTTACAAGCTGGAATCAGCAAGAAAGTTGCGTAGAAGATAGTATAGACAACATTGATGGCTGGGAAAGAATTTATGATTAACCTTTGCAGACTTACTTAGACGTTAACTCCGACGCAATAACATCGGAGTAGTGAAAATTGATGAAATAGCGGACAGTCGTATAAAGGAAAACTTCCTACGAAGAAATGTCTGCTCATTCCACAAACCCAGTTCCTACAAATGATGATGCCATTGAATATGTCTCATTGAAGGCCTCAAAGCATATTTTACTATTTAAAAACATGCAGGAACAACATTGTTTTAATTTTTTTTTTTTAATACCCCTAATTTACATTTTCCCTCTTTTTACACTTTTTTTTGTTGTTCCCTTCAAAAACTGTATATCGGGGTTTCACTGTATATAAAAATGTTACAATTTTTGTTGATGTGTGATCTCTAATGCAGTTTTGGTGACAAATTTTACTGGGGAACCTGCTGAATAAACATATTCATTGTTAAAATAGGAATTGTGTTGATAGATGAATTAAAACTGTATGTACCTTGTTTAAAATCAACAATATTCAGTGTTTATCTTTGTGGAGTTAATCAGATTAGTTTATGACCGGCCCATACAATAGAGTAATGCTAGAAGAAAATCAAAGTGCAATAATTTAAAAAAAAACATTACTACCTGTAGACTGCATTAATCTGATTAAATATTTCCATCAATGGAGCTAGGTTCTTCCCTCCATCGGCTGTTAATTCTTTCAGAATATCAAAGATTGGCGCTCGACCTTCAGTTCGTCTCAGGAGTACGCCGACTATCTTGTCCGGGCTGGCGCACAGTAAACCACCTGGTTTCAGGATTACTCTCCAAAGACACCCTAAACGAGCATCGATCACTATGTCTGGTTGAAACACTACCCAATTACCAGAGTCTGATTGGAAATTATTTATTATTAAGGAATTAATACTAATGTGAATTTATTAGTTCAGTGTCATGTTCTATCATACATGTTACATTCCATCTGTTGCCGTAAATACTTCGATAGCTAGTTCTGGATTTTCTATAGGTAATGTTGAATACAGTAATTCAATCTATGCAAATTCAAAGTACACAAACCTTTGTGAACCTGTGCTGGTAGACGGTCGTTCTCCTTGTAGTCTGATGGTCCTTAAATCTGCTGGTCAGCCACCGAAAACCTTCTCACAACCGATAATCCGAAAATATATAACACAAAATGTTTTTATTATCGCCGCCGTAAAAGTCCGTCCGAATCGCAAAAACTCTCTTCCCAGAAGCAGATTCACTTTTGTTTTCTGTTTTTAAACTCTCACAAAAAGAACACACATATTCAAAATTTTATATCAGGCCTACCTATCGAAGTATAAAAACGCGTAAACACCATCTACACACAATATATTTTATCTGGTGATCTTTATCTTTTATCAATAAATATTTGGATTTTTAATGATTTGGTTGCTTGGTAAAATGTGAATACACATGACGTGTGCCGAACAGGATTTGATTTGAAATGAGGCGAGCCAGGGCACCAAAGCTACGCCAATGATTAACAATGAACAATTGCGAAGATTGTATGGTACTGAACAACGTTTGCAAAAGTAATGTGATGAAGATACGAGGCAGAGTTATTAATATAATAATAATATATAATTAAAAACAAAACGACGGGCAAGGCACCCGAATATAGGACAACAATGATTAATATTTGCGTATGCACCTCATTGGAATGTGTTAAATGTTGGTAAAATGTGATATGGGCCAACATTAAACGCAATGAATGATTAAAGTAAAAATGAATGATAAATTGTTTTAGTATCTTATTGTCCATGACTAAATAAAAGGAGGAACACTGCAGCCGGGAACCTATTCTCTCATCGTGTATGCCTATAGTGAATATTTTTCAGTGTTTTATTTCTTCTGATTTTGCCCTTATCATCATCATCGAGAGAAACGGAGATTGGCAAACCACCCTTGTTTTGTCTTGTTTGGTGCACTGTATGCAACATGATGATTTGTGTACATATTATGTTATTTGAGAAGTCATAAATTTTCCAAGAGAACCACTCACAAGCACATTATCTCCGAGTCAATGATTGTAAAAGGTCACGGCAAATTGACAATCATTACATATTTTAATAAATTATACATTTTCAACAAGACGGGTTAAATTTCTGATAAACTGTGATTAAATTATGTAGTGCTATTATAATGACACGCATAATATGAATAAATATATTATATTGTATTTAATATATAAAATGATTGGCGTTACATAACAAATAAACAATTTTTAAGTAGACTGATTCTCTGTGACAGCATTATGTTAAAATTGTATGCAAAGAAATGACTAACGTTTTCTACAGCAGCATAAATGCTACAATAATTTAGCTCTGGGACCAATAAAATTAGAAAATTATTTAACAGTAAATATTGTATTATTAAAATCAATAGTATTCATTCTTTTCGAAAAATAAGCGATGTCAAAAGCATTTATTTCAATTTTATGTTTTTAAAACATATTTAATAACACAAATAACTGCTCAAATATAAATATTTATATTTTATATATATGTACATATTTTGCTTTGGTAATGGGCAACACTGTTTCCTCATACAATATATCGTTTAACTTATAGATTCTACTGAAAATCCCGCCATAAATCATATTGTTAACAGTTCCTGGTTATCAGCTACTTCAAGGATTACAGTTCAATAGTTACTATAAGTTACTTTTCATCATTATCCCAATTAAATAGATATTAAGCACTCCTCTTTGGCAAAATACAAGTTTAATCTTCTTTATCTTAAGAGACAAAGATAGCACATTTTAAAACAATACACAATGGAAAACAATAAAGAAGGATTTAAATTAAAGTACATAATTCAAAGGATACACATTTGGCAAGTTTGATCTGGCAATACGACAGGCTTTAGTGATTTTGGGGGCGCAATCGGACCATGAATTATAATATTACCCTCTACAATTCCATTTTCCATTATATCAAAAAGCATGGATGTCTGACTTGCCTGAAAACATAATCGCTGATAAATAAAAGAAATGCGAATAAAATATACCTGGCACAAACATTAATGGGGAAACAAAAGGATTCAAGTCAGAGACAATTCTTGACTCTATTAAGTTAATATTTAACTCAATTATAATATTGTTTTATTATTAACTTAAAAAGAAAACTAAAATAAAGAAATTTTTTTTTTGTACTAAATCACTAATTTGTTTGCATTGAATGCATAATAAGATAATCATATCAAAATTATTACTAATGTTTATTATAACTATGAGGACGGCGGTTCGAATTCACCACATCGTTATCGACCCCAGGTGACACTGACACCGGTGACATCTATATTCAGGGTCCAAGCTTCAGTGTAGAGGTCGCAGTCAGCCCTGTCTCGTCACTCAGCCCCAATGTACATCTCCCATCGGTGTCCGATTCGCCGTGCACCAACTCGCTCCCCTCGATCTTATATACTCTTCTATTATTATCCCTGTCTTCAATAAAGACTCGACACCAACTGCACGTTTCATTTCCACCACCAAAACATCCCCACAAATTGGTGAAACTTGACATGATATAAGCACGCAACCCGATGTGAGTGAAATCAGCTCGTGGAGAATAACAGTGGTTGAAACGTATCTATATATTTTGAAAACATAACATATCAATGTTTTACAAAATCCAAACCAATGCAGGCCATTTGTATGTAATAAAATTCTGTGTATATTATGTCTAGATTGACTTTTTATTATCATAAAACCATGGAACCATAAAAATGAAAATAAAAGATTTTGACTGTCTTCTTGATTTTTTTGCTTGTTTAAAAAAATTCTAAATACATATCAAATGCTAAACCTGACACTTTCAAAGATAAATTTTTAATAGTAATTTTTTGACAATTCAGATATCTGTATACTTTTTTTTGGTAATGCTGGTGAATTTTTAATTATTTACGAAGATGCTTTTCAAAACAATTAAATTTAAAGACACAGGGTTCATGATTATTATTGAGAATAAAAAATATAAGAGAAATTTTAATTTATCGGTTACCTGATGGTGAACAACGACGAGATCATCAACAACATTGATGGCGAATCTACCGACAAGTCCCGTACGAAAGGCATGAACTTTGTAATGTCCGGAGGCATCTAATGGAAGAGCCAATACTTCTGCGGGGCATTCTCCCCCATGACGTAACACCAGACACCACGAAGATTCATACAGTCTTGCACAACTAACGTCGCGCTCACTTACTGCTCTCGAACCATCCACTGAAATAAAATATTAATTGAAAAATAATAATAATAGATAATTAAAAATAATAAATCAAATTATTGACTGATAAATATAAAATCTAGACTAGAATCAGAAAAAATAATGACAATGAACAGGTTTATATGTCAATATTTATAATTAATCTTGTCATCATCATTAACTATCTCAAAAGTATAGATAGATTCTCATTAATCTTGTCATAATCCAGAGCCGGCCTGAACATTTTGTAACTTTGCAATCGCAGAGTTTAAGCGCGGGGTCTTCTAATTTATTTATATATAGGGTGAAAACCAGATCAAGTATCGCTCAAATATTTTCAAGCATAAAAGATTAATTTAAAATGTGCTTATTTATTTCACAAAAAAATTGTCATGAATGGATGTAGCAATACGTTGATCATAGAATATTGTAAAGAACAAACTCCATCACTTTCCGAGTATATATCTGTATATCTGTATCCGAATAAATAAAACTGAAAAATCATTATTTCTAAATACACAAAACAAGATTTATTTGAATTAAGGTGGCACTATAACAATCAACCAAATTCATTGTTTTTCTATATTTATCTGTTATGAACATGGGGCCTCACTAAGTGTGGAACTGGATACGACAACACCCTTTGGACCTATCTAAGGCCGGCCCAATTATGATTATTGACTATTTAAAACGGAAAGGTATGTCTTATCCGGATTGGCAATTCAATCTTCAACTTTCAACTTTCGTTAACTTCGTAAGGCTACATGAAGAAAAAAAATATTTAAAAAATAGCTTAGTTTGAAATATGTATAGTATTCAGAATACTAAAGAATGCATGCATGTTTTTTATAAATAACATAACAACTTACTCTCAACTCTCGGCAATTTAGTGATGGATGAATTGTTGAGCAAAAATGGGTGAAGATAAACCCCATTTTCACTAGCGAGAAGAACTAGCTTACTCCGGGCACACCAGGAGAACCATGAGGCACTGAACATACAAACAAATATTAATAATCATATAAAGTAGATCTATGAATATTAACAAATAGCTGGAACTAAAGTTGTAACGTTTTATGCTACTTACAGAACCAATAATAGTGACATAGGAAGGAAAAGTGAAGCAGGGCAGTAAGTAAGCAGAAGATAAGCCAGTTAAGGTCAGAGATTAGTCGGGTGTAATGTGCATTTATTTTACATCAGTTTAAAAAAATTTGTAGCTCCCAAAAAATGTGTTTTCATAACAAAATTTAGCCACATTTAAAAAAGAATTTTTACCTTATTGAAGTGGACTTTAAACTTTTAAGTAGTTTCTTCTCAGGTAAGACTTGCAACATTTCTATACCATGGTCGGATATTAATGCCACCTCATTTGCCTTGGTCCAAACAAATCCTAGCAGTGATCCATTTTTCCATTTGCAATTTTGAGAATATTCCGCTGTGGTCGGTGATAAATTTTCAAAGTTCATGAAATCAACGGACGTGTGCGATCGTTGTATCGCAAGGACAGATAAATCCGGGGAAAACTTAATGGATATAACGGGACCTTTATCTTCCATACGAAATGTAGTGCAGCTGTTGTGATCGGGACCTTTCACTATAACACCTGTCACCCCGCTAGACCGAACGGCAAACACCTGGGGGGGAAAAATTATTAGATAGCATTAAACACATTAAACAGGATTAAATAATACTATAGACACAAGACCCATATTGTTCATTTAATAATTGCACATATCTCTTCCCACAGTAAAATAAAAAATCTCAAATTTGTCTATTAAAAAAATGCAGAGATAGCGAATTTCTAGCTGAACAGGATTCTTTTGATAAAATTAACATTTTTATTTAATGTTTGTAACTAAACCCTCAATCGATGTAGGTATTCTGTGCTAAAAAAATATGATTAACTATATACAACAAGTGCTGGTTATCGTGATCACATTAGTGTTCCGCATAGCTACGGGACCGCGGAGCGCGATAACCGCGGCTCAAGAAAGGCACCGGGCGAAAGTCTATCTTTTCCGCTTCACGGAAAAATTTTGCCCGGTACTCCGCACCGCTGGAATCCCGACGCCCTTGTGCGCAGCGACCGGCTAAGTGGAGGGGGGATAGCGGGCCGAGGCTGGCCCCGCCCTCGGCGCCAGTAAAAATTGCAAAATGATTTTATGGAATAACTTAGTTTATAAAATTGTTAGGAATGTAAAATAAGAGAAAATAAATAGAGTTTTGAGAGAGCGATCGCCCGGAGATAGTATTATGCACTTTAAAAATCGTGTTGATTGTTAAAATGAATTTTTAAAGTTTAAGGTGCATTAATTAATTCCCCGGGCCATCGCCCAAGGTAAAATGTATCAGGCATCGCGAAGAGGGTCACAATCTGTAAGAAAAAATACTCACGATGCCTGGGTATTTGTTAATAAAATTATAAGAGACCTTTTTGCGGAGCAAAATAAGATCTGCCGTCCCGTACGGGACGGCGTAAAAGATGAGCAGAGCTTTGGAGTCTGGCCGCCAGGTGGTGGCAGCGCTGGACCAAAGCGGGGTGGCGCGGGGATCAGCCGCGCCACCGGATTGGATCTTGGTCCAACAGGGGGCCTTACACTCCCACAGCTTATTCATCTTAAATAAATAATGGTCCAGCGGCTGCAAAGATCACTTCCTCGTTTGCACCTGCACCGCTGGACTTCTCTGAAGAAAATTGTGTTTTTATTCATCTCTACTCTCGACCCTGCTATTTCATCTGGATTTTCCCTGGGATTTGACTTTTGGCTACGACATTTGGACTGAACCTGGAATTTCCTACGACTTTGGCTGCTACATTGGACGACGATTTGGACCCCCTGGGCCACTGCACGCCGCTGCAGACATCGACGTTCGAGACCAGAGCGAACCACCCCCTACGCGATTGCTACAGTTCTTGTTTCCTGTACGGAACAATTAGTTTACGGAGATTTTGATTGTAATATCCGATTAACTCTATTATTACATCAGCACGGTCTAAAAAACATTATAAATTTTTACATATAAAATTTTAAATAAATATCTGTATTCCAACTAATGCATTTTTTTTTAACAAAATATATAAGCACTACCTAAAGCAACTCGGTATTAACCATCAAACCGATAGTACCACTTACTTACATGTATCGAAACATCTCTATAGTTATGTTGTGTATGCGTAACAAATGTAAATTCATGTTGTGCTGTGGTCCCACTAAAATACATTGACTTTCTTTTTTTCTTGACTGACTTTCAATAAAATTTTTTTTTGGCCCACAAAATGTTTACAAAAGAAAAAATAGCCCGTAAACAGTGCTGATCTTCACAAAGACAAATTTTCTAGATATGTGCCTGAACAACTGGATTTCTAGTTTTTGCTTTGTTTCACTTGCATGTATGACAAATTCCTATTGGCAATAATTGCACTCAAAGGACCATTCGATTTATTTACCGCAATCACCCTCCTTTCAATATCATTCTCAACCTTGCCGCCCCTAGTAAACATACTAGCCAAACTCATTTACTTGTCATTTGTAACATCTGTAGTAATTATAATACCATTTTGATAATAAGTTTAATGAGTAAATACAATTATACAAACAATAGTTATATTGGTACTGAAGAGACGCCCACTAAACAATTAAAATAATAATTCAACAAACTTAGGTAATAAGCAGTGATAATAATGGATTAATTGCCATATAGTGCCTCGAGACAATGATTATAATATAAAAAATTACCTGTCCATTTGTATCGTCAAAAAATACATTTGTAAGCTGACTAACTGCGTCAAATCTGATAGGGTTTTCAGAAAGTTGCAGGTAGAATTCTTCTATTTGTTGCATCGCTTGCGTCATTTTGTAGGGAGTTGGTCACAGATCTCCTCACTCGTAGAAAGGCAAGTCCGGTGGAGTTGATTAATTCGTAATTCAGTGATAATTAAACAAGAAATGACATCGCTCGACATGACAGAAATAACACGAATCTAAACTTTCCACTACAGAATTCATTTTGACAGAAGAAATGTCAAAATGCTAAACATTACGTTTCTATGGAATCTGTCAAAAATGTTTGCTATTTTTGCCTGCGCCTTTTAAATGTCAGTTTGAAAAATAAACTTGTACTTTCGCACGTTTTTTACTTGTGATTATTGTGTTAAAAATGTCATCTACGCTCTTAATAAGACATCTCTGCGGCGAACTAAGCGTCTCGGAACGGGAAGGTTTTTTAAAACACTTCGGAGCACAAAAAGTATGGTTTATCAACCCCAATAGTAACACGGCGTTTGCCTCTTTCAAATCTAAATCAGCCGCTGAAGAAGCTTTACTGCGTCTTCACCAGCTTGAACTTTTAGGAAAGCGATTAACCGTTGAATTCGCCCACAATTCGAGTAATTCACAATGCAATGGAAGTATTCAAAAGGATTGTATTCAAGTTAAACAATTTATTGACAGCCTCAATAGCTGGAATCCGTCTATAAGCTTTCTGCAACCTCCTCCTCCTTGCTTGAACTACAAATATCCTTCAGCGTCGCCGCAAATTTTGTTTAATATAATGTATGCACTACAGAAACATGAGCATTTATATGTGCAAACAATTCACTTGATGAATAAAATGGGCTTAGATCCACCATTCAATATTGTAAACAAAGAGGTTAAATCATACATCAAAGAATGTTTACAAGTGCTAGATATAATATTACCAGAAATTCAACCTGTTGTCGTTAATTCTACACAAAGCAGAGATATATCTTCGGAAGAATCTGAAATGTCAAGCAATGAAGATGCGCCATCATTCACCGAGTTTCAAACACAATTACCAAAGAAAAGGAAATCTAATTTAAAAAGGATAAATAAAAAACCTAAACTTCTTTTACAGACGCCTCTTATAAACTCAGATAAAAAAAAAACAGCTGTCCTCGACACAAAGGAAGTTTTTGATGAAACACCCTTGCAAGAAATGAAGAAAATTGAAGTAAAGTTTAAAAAAACACATTTTGAAGAAAGACCTACCACTGAAGATGCAACTGAAATTATCGGTACCATAGGTAAAATTAATCCCATGTCAACCAACTCAACCATTGATAATCTAGATGTGTTCAGTAATAAGGATAATAAATCAATTCAGGAGAATACTATCATCACGTCAAAGGAACTTTTAGAAAACAAAATATCTCTCAAAGATATGAAATCATTACCAATCTTCAAGAATTACCATCCGGGTACTCCATCAATGAGACTCTATATAAAAAACTTATCCAAAGATGTAGATGCATCGGACATAGAAAGAATCTACAAACGCTATGTGATCGATTGCGATCTTAACGAATTGGAAATGTTTAGCGTCAGAGTAATGCAAGAAGGCAGAATGAAAGGTCAAGCGTTTATCTCTCTTCCTTCTGTTGTTCTGTCTGAAAGGGCTCTCAGTGAAACAAATGGTTATATTTTGAAAAATAAACCAATGGTTGTGCAATTCGCCAGAACTGCTAAATGAATTATTTATTTGTATCGTGAATCGTACAGTGTTCAAATTTAGTTTTGATAATTTTACATTAATAAAGATAAAATGTATATTTTAATTTTGTTTTATATTTAAAAATCAACACCAAAATAATGTTTGCTGATAGTAGCGTAGTGTGTTACTGTGGAGGATGATTATATAATGGTGATCGACAATATTTCCACTAAGGGTGTAAGGGTGTTCGTGCGCACATAACTAGGTACACAAAAAAATATAGCATGCACACTGTTCAGTACAGGAACAAGACCGTAACAATCACGTAGGGGATGGTTCGTCGGTCCGCTCTGTCTCTCGAATGTCGATATTCTGTAGCTGCGTGCAGTGGTCCAGGGGGTCCAAATCTTGTCCAGTGTAGTTTGCAGAGTTTTAGAGTCTTCCGGGATCAGTCCAAATGTAACAGCCAAAAGTCGAATCCTGGGAAGAAAGTCCAGGTGAATAGCAGGGTCGAAAGTAGAGATGAATAAAACACAGTTTTTCTTGAGAAGTCCAGCGGTGCAAGTTGAAACGAGGCAAGTGATTTTTGCAATCGCTGGACCGTTTATTTATCCTAGAGATTTATCTCCGGGAGCATAAGGCTCCATCAAGAGGCTGGGAACCAATCAGAGGGCACAGATATCCCCCATCCCGATTCGGTCCAGCGCCGCCACCGCCTGGCGGCCAGACTCTGAGGCTATCGTCATTTTTTCCGCCATCCCGTATGGGGCGGCAGAACTCAATTTTGTCCGCAATTTTGCCTTTCATAATTCGGACAGACATTTCCCAGACATCACGAGTATTTTTTATTACAAAGCTTGACCTGCCTCGCGATGCCTGGTAGTTTTTACTGCGGGCGATGGCCCGGGGAATTTATTAATACACCTTAAACTTTAAAAATCCATTTTAACCATCTGTACGATTTTTAAGGTGCATAATATTATCTCCAGGCGATCGCCCTCCACAAACTCTCTTTATTTCAAATCTTATATCATATATATCAATTTTTTAACATGAATTATTCAACAAAATAATATATATGATTCCAGCGGCGCGGAGTGCCAGGCGAAATATTTCCGTAAAGTGGACAAGATAGACTTTTCGTCCGGTGCTTTTCTTGGGCCGCGGTTATCGCGCTCCGCAGTTGCGTAGCTGTACGGAGCACACACAATTTGTAACAAAAAATTTTCTTCGTGTGCCGCTTTCTATGGAAGGTTGGTGACCATGTTGATTTATCTTGTATAAGATTATGAAGATTTTGGACATTAAACCATTTTCTGACGTTTCACAGTCAAGATAATCTCTTCTGCCTTCTATCTTCCCTGCATAATGAGTTGTTATCATATTTTTCATTGCAAAGAATGTGTCCAAAGTATGCAGCTTTCCTTGATAGTTTATTAGTTCTCTTGATTTATTTATGTGTTTAAATACATCTTCATTAGTAATGGTCAACCCAGGCCCCACCAGTAGCTTTATACTGGCATGGTAATATTTTTCTTATTTTCTCCTCCAGCGCACATATTGATCTTTAAAATTGCACAAAAGATCTTTTATGCTCACACCGTGATCGAAACATAGAGGGAATATTGGTGATCAAGTATCAAGTAAGTAAGAAGTGAGAAGGGTTGTCACCATAAGGTGGTATAATGAAGGATTGCCTCCAGTGATGGCCGTGAAAAATTGAAGTGCTGGGTGCAAAATTTTGGTGTACGGGGCTTTCTTATATATATTTACACATAAGGTCACATGTTGCCTGAATTTTCAAATATAAAAGATTAATTTAAAATCTACTTATTTATTTCAAAATAATAAAAATATTATTGTTTTGTAGTTGTAATACAATTGATCATAGAATATTGCAATATTCAGGCTACATCCCTTTTTGAGTGTATTATCACGGTGCGCCAGCATAATTGACTTTAAATTCATGATTAAAAAAAACACTATTTCAAAATACACAAATAATAAGTTTTAGGGGCCGCCTATTTGTATTAGGCTGGGACCGAATAAATTAGCATTGTTTTTCTTTATTTATCTATTATGAGTGTAGGGCATTACTTAGTGCGGGGCTAGGTGCAGCTGTACCCTTTAAACCTGGCCAGATTGGCTTTGGAGTTTAGACTCAACCCATCAGTTTGTTCGAAGAGATTGAGAAAAAATCAGGTAAGTTGGGCAGAGTAAAAAGTACATACATGGTTCATATGGTTTATTCATAATAGGTTACATTAATAATACAAAATATGATGTTTTGAGGTGAAAGTCTGTGTGGCGGAAAGACCTGTAAGCTTGACGAAACACAATGAAAAATTGAAGCCGAAGGTATGTAGCTGCTAAAGTAGCGCGCGGCTATCCTCTTTTATTTTATTCATTTTTTAAATTTTTGAACATAAACATTTTTAAAAAGTATCAAAGTCACTTTTTTGTCACATATTTTTTTGAGATTACTCTAATATGACATTTTTAGGGGAGAAGGGGAAGGGAGCATTTTGTAAGATGTTTACACACTAATAAATTACAGGAATTATTATTTAAATTTATTTGACTGTAACAATATGAGTCCGTAAGAAATTATGGCGCTGACTATTGAATGTATAAATGTATAATCAAAGGAATAGAAGTTGCATGGCTTAATTTGCAGTGTGTGGTATGATACCGGTAGAGAGAATTGTTTCAAAGACTTTCGCAAATGTAAATCTGAAAATTATAAAACTTAGCATTAGTTAAATGTCAATTAATATAATTTATTAATTAACTTATATAAATCAAACCTGTGCAGGGATAAGCTTCCATCTTGTTGAGGTAATTTATGAGTTGAATGTTTTTCTGCGATAGTACCGCACAGAAACACGCACTGGTAACTATCATCCATGACAAGCGAACACACCACAGTAAAGTATTTCCCAAGTATACCAAATCCTAATAATAAAAGCATTTCATTAATATATACATACAGTAAAAGCTCTTTAATACAAAATCGAGGAAACTAAAATTTAAAAAAAAATTCTAATTTCGATTTTGGAAAGTAAAATTTCATATAAAACATTGACATATTTTCTAAACATTTATAGGTGTAGTACAAATATACATTTTCTCAAAACATTTTTAAATACATGTATTTGGCCAATGTTACATTAATTTTTTCAAAGTATCCCATTATTGTTCTAATAAAAATTAATATAAATTACCATCTTGAGTTCTGTCAACTTTCAATTTGATTTTTATATAAAAATGGAAACACATATTGTACATAATTTCAATGTGGTTAAACATATATACGTTACTGTACTTAAAATACACAAATAAAAAACTATCATTAAACTTTTAAAAGTCCTTGATTTTTGTCTGTTTTGAAATTGAAAAGTTGTTTGTATTAATGAGGTTTTACTGTATTTGAAAAGAGATGCCGAATGATATGCGCCTATGTATTATTTATAATTTAACACCTATATTTAAGTATGCAGCTTTCCTTAATTTGATTGTTGTTGACTTATTTGTGCATCTTACTATCTCTTCATTCATAATGTTGTCAACCCATGAGATCTTTAGCAAACGTCGATACAGCCACATCTTAAATGCCTCCAGCTTTAATGGTGGCTTCTTTTAACGTTCAGATCTCAACTACAATTCAATTTATGCCAATAAATGTTGTGTCAAAAAGTAAATAAATGATATGAAATTAATCATTTTTAGTTAAATATATTTTCTTACCGCATTTTCAAATAAAAAGTGTAGATGAACCACTAATAAAATATTCACAAGAGCCGCAAATGATATAAAAAGAATCTGTAAATTGAAATAGTTAATACCAAACATAAAATTAAACAACATTTATTTTGCCAATATACTTCAAAGTGTTTAATTAGTACTCACCGAGAGACCGTAGCAAGAGTTTAAAATGCCAGCATTTTCTGCAATCTTGTCATAACTCTTCATCATGTCTTTAATCGATTTTTGGAATTCAATATAATATCCTGTTGATGAAAATTCTCCCACAAACGTTATATCTGATTCAATGATACTTTGGGATAATTCACATTTCAATATTACAATTTGTAACAAACTAGACAGTTGCTTCCAAAGAATGTAAACATAAACATTGAACTCCAGAAGAATGAGATCCAATACCATTTGATGGAAGTACCAAAACACAAGCATCAGTGAATATCCCCACATAAGTATATCGTAGGACATTTGCAACATACTCAAAAGACAGTACAAAATGGCACCAATGAAAATGTTGTTTTTTATAATTATTTTAATCTTTTTTGTTTCTTCACCCAAACTTTGATCAATGAAATGACAGTTGTTCAGAAAAACAATAATATCGTAGGGTACAAAATGCACCGACATAATAATGGAGATAATCAAAGCCAACAGTGGAAATGGGGTTACTAAAAGGTACAACACTACATGATCATAATCAAAATATCTCATATAGAAATAATACCTATATATCATTACATAAATACAGCAAAATATAATTAGAAAATAAAATAATATAGAGTAAATTTTGACTGGTATGCTTGATACGATAATCTTTTCATTTAGGATGCTTGTTTTTCTTAAACCAAAAATCAGCTGCAGAAATCTTACATATTCAAATACTACAATTAAACTTTCTACAGTCATTGCAATCTTGCCACATGCGTTTACTTCATTTTAATGAAACATTCTATTAAGGAGTGGCCTTTGAAGTATTATTATTTTCAATACACACACATATTCAATTTAATTGGTATAGTATGTTTTTAACCCTAAAGTGCCAGAGTTTTAATAAATTGTAATAAGATTTATATTTTAAATCAAAATATTACACATATTTTTACTCTATTTGAATATTATAAAGATATCAATCATCTTTTCATAAATTGTTATAATGTGAAATATAAAATATTCATTACTGAAAAGCAGTGATGATATAAACTGCGATTGTGCTTGGTTTAAGTGTGATTTAATGATTGGAGATTTAGGTTTTAGTGTACCAGTGAAACTCACCGAATTACAAATAATTACTGTCACCAATTATCATTACAATTGGTCACCAATCCCATGATATATTTTAAATTATTATATTTATGGGCTAGTACAAACTTAATATCAAATGCAGAATAAGAATGAGTGTAAAATTAATTTTCTTAATCTTCATTTGCGCAATTCTTCTCCACAGACTTTCAAAAATAAAGTTTTGCATAAGATTTACAGTCCAGTATGAGAATATGAGAAGGCTACATTAGACTTAATGTGAAATGAGAGTAGGTCTCATAACATGCGTAAAGCCCTCTTACACAAGCCAACAGAATTGAGAGAAAGACAGAGACGTAGATAGGAGGATAATGTCAAAGTGAACCTGCAAAACCCGCAAATCCATAACAGTGATGTCAAAGGATGTATGGCTCTCTGTATTGACTGCAGTCATGGACTTTTGAGTAAGTAGACGTAAGGCCGCCAAAGAAGAAGATGAAGTAAAGTATTGAAAATAACACTACAAAATAATAAATTAAAATATTTCTTTTTACATTAGATACAGTAAAAACGTTATATTATATAGTAAACCCCACCTGAAAAGTATGTATATCATGTGTTTCTGAAAAACCTTTTTTTTTTAAATTCACATCCAATAATATGAATAAACTTTAATATTTCATTATCTGTGGAGTTTGTATATCAATATAATACAATTATTTTGAATTTCAATTACAAAAATTGTTTGTTAAATGATTGACTTATTTTTATCATTGGTTCGATCAAAAAGGGTTGATAGATTAATTATTCATGCAAATAAATATTCTGGAAATAATAGCATACATATGAATTATGTACATACTTAACTTTATGTACATACATAAAGTTATTCCACATTTCACCATACATAAAGTTATTCCACATTTCACCATACATAAAAGGATATTATTTTAATTTCTGTCGTTTTTTGGTATTACTACTCCAAGAATATTTATCAGCATGAACTATTTATTTTCTGAGCGGCTTTATAAAAAAAACTGAGTACAGTTTTCAGTGGTTTAAATTCTCGCTTAATGATCAAGTGGTTAGGGGTTCAAGCTTCAATCTAAGAGACCACCAAGTTAGTTGTATCAAATCAATTATGTTTTGTTGAGTGGGATTCAATATGCGATTTTCCAATCATTATTCAATCAAACTAAATCATTATCAAAGGTACACATTTTTATATTACACAATCATTTTTTCTCACATTTAAAAAAATAATAATTTGAAATTTGTAATGATAAAAAAATTTATTATAAAAATTATAACTTATTAGGACAACTCTTCTGCGACTTATTCATGGGATAAATATTAATTTAACCATGTAAGAACTCTAGGACTTTCCAAAAGATTGTTGTCGAAATATTGTTATTTATTTATACCTGGGATAAATATTAATCTGAATATCTCCCAATACATGATTGACGGATATTTAAATTAAGTCAATTGTTCCGCACAGCTTTGCGGCCACGGAACGCGCGGACCGCGGCTCGAGGAAGCGCCGGACGAAAAATCGTACTTGGCCGCTTTACGGCAGTATTTCGTCCGGCACGGGCCGACCTTGGAGAATCGCCACCACTGGGACACCGCGCGGCCGACGGGGAGCGGGGGAGCGGGGCCGCGGACGAGGCCACGCCCCGGCCGCCGCCAGAATTATCAATTATGTTTTGTGTAATATCTTAGAATAAGAAATTAGTATGTATAAGATGATTATATAAATAAATAGAGAATTGAGAGGGCGATCGCCCGGAGATAGTTTGATGCACCTCGTTTGGATAATAAAAACAGAATTTTAAGGTTTGAGGTGCATTTATAAATTCTCCGGGCCATCGCCCGCTATAAAAACTACCAGGCATCGCGAGGCAGGTTAATGTTTGTAATAAAAAGTACTCGCGATGCCTGGGTAATGTCCGAGAAAAGGACAATGATAAATAATGTGAGACAAAACGGAGTTCTGCCGCCCCGTACGGGACGGCGGAAAAAATGAGAAAAACTTCGGGGTTTGGCCGCCAGGCGGTGCCAAACAAAAAAGGGCGAGGCGCGGGACCGAATCGGGGTGGTGCGGGGGATGCTTGCGCATCCTGATTGGTCCCAGCATCCCGAGGGAGCCATAAGCTCCCAGGGCTAAAGATAAATATAAATAAACGGTCCAGCGGTTGCAGAAGCACGTCTCGTCTCTTCTCGCCTTCGCTTCTTGCACCGCTGGACAACAACTGGACTAGAGCCTTTTTACTTTGACCCCTGCCTTCATCCTGGACTTTCTTCCCTCTGGATTCTGACTTTGGCTGTACCTCTGGACTGATCCTAGAAGAATACTACGACTCTGCGACTACACTGGACACGATTTTGGACCCCCATTGGACCCCTGCGAACGACAGGATATCGTCGTCCGAGCCAAGAGCGGCGACAATTGAACACAGCACCTCAGCGAAATTACAGTCTTGTTCCTGTGCGGAACATCAATTAATTGTTTAAAAATGAAGATAATATTTTTAATTAATCAATAAAGTTACATCAAAGATGGAAAAGTATTCCTGCACAGGTTTAACAAATTTATAATAAATTATTTATAATGAAAGTTTTAGTCAATTTTACTTCCATGTTTTACATTTGATTAAAAATGAAGAGATCATTTTTAATAAATCAACATAGCAACACCTTAACACACAAGGAGATATTCATACATAGGTTGTACATTTGACTAATTTAATTATTAATTATTTATCATACATAGGTAAATATTTTTTCATTTTAGACAGACATTTTTCACTTGTATTAAATACTCAAGTAAGTGATACTCAGCGACCTTGGAAACATACAAAGTATTGTCATATTTGTTCTAGTCTAATTGAAACCAGACAAAAGATACAATTTTTATCTGGATACAATGTTAGTCCACCTCGGTTAAAATATCTTAATATCTAGCAAAATCAGGGTTACTTATCCTTTTTTTCCTTTATATTTTTATAATTTCCTTTCGAAGGTGAAAGATTCTTGAAATATTTAACACCAGCTTAACAATAATGCTATTGGCCTATAGTAGCATTATTTTTAGGTACTCATATTGAGCCAAGAGTCTGCAGTCGACAGCTTGCTTCAATTCCATTTGTATGGATAGGTGTGAGCGATGATTAAACAAGATGATCGATAAGTGAAGAGTGACAGTAGTTTTAGTTAATAAAACAAGTTAAATTACTAATTTTGTATTCAGATTAAACATAATACACATTTCTGCGATAACAATATTATTTGTATCCATTGCAAATTTATTTCAGTTGCATTAATATTACAAAGTATGAAAAAATAGTTCCAATTATATTGTAAAGTAATCCAAGATCCAGGTTGAAAAATCCACAGGCTGTGAATTGTGGAAAGCGCCTTGTCGTCAATTGTATCCAGGATTCCAGTTCATTCCTCTCTTTCGTAGATTCTAAAAAAATATATTTTTTAATTCACATATTATGTACTGCGTGTTTTTTTGATAAAAGTTTAAGAAATACAAATATTAATTGGGTAAGGAAATTCTACCGAAAATTCCTGTAAAAGTTATACATGATAAATAGCGCGCACATTTTCTTGGAAGAAATATGTACTACGCAATACAATTTGTTAATAAAAGCTTGTCCGGCACGTTAACTGAGCCAGTATCGTCTGATAAACAGTCAGTGCAATGACTATTAGTAATCTAAGTTTTATTTTTAACTATTGACTTCACTTATTGTACAATTAATTTAAATCATTACAATACCCTTTAGTAAATCATTACCTCACCTTACCTGAATAATTATTGAGAATAGTATCCAGAAGAATTGCTGTCTTTCTTGCCTCCGATTTAACAAACTCACATGATGACAACAGCAGGAATATATTTATTAAGTCATACAAAGAATATAAAAAATTTGCTGAGGAAGAACCCATTGAGTTCTAAAATATTAAAAAATCATTTAAATACTAAACCAATAAAAATAAATATATAAACATAATGCGATCTTCACATGTATATGAGGAAATCATACGATGCATATTAAAGACAGTGAAATGAGATTAAGATCAAAAAACTTATCAAAAATATGTTATAAAACTTGTATTGATAATTAGGCTATGTAAATTTTTAATGAATAATGTAAAAGCCCATAATGGGCAATAATAAATAAAGAAGTGTAAATAAAAACAATGGAGGCACTGTTACTGCTGCTCTATACTAGTAACACTTTTTCAAGGACATGCAAACATAACAAGTTGAATTTCTCAATTTAATATTGATTTCAAATAACTAAAAAACATTTTCAAAAACAAACCTCAACAAAAATAAGACCAACAGCATACTGGAGGCATCGGATGATTGAAAGAATTCCATAATTTATTGTAAACAGATTCTAAAACACAAAATTTAAGATAATTCATTATTGGATAATAATAATAACTTGCAGAAGGCTGCTAGGCCTTGTATATAAGCTACCAATAAACAAAATTGTAATAAATGAAGCAATAAAAAATGGTATATTATATTTTTTAATCCCACAGTGCTAATGTATTTACTTTGCTAATGTGATGTTTAAAAACCAATGCAGAAAAATAATCATCTGTGTACACAGCACAACCCGATCGCCAATACTAACAGCGTTAGTTCCTTAGAAATATGTTGTAATAAGAGAGAAATTTGAAAAAGACAAAAGAAGAAAAATTTTCAGGTCCCAATAAAATCTATATTGAAATGATAAAAAATAAACAGCAAATGATAACTTAAAAACAGATTTACTATACTAAAAATATTAGTTGATGAATAAAAATGTGATCACCTGAAAGGAAAATAAAAAGTTTATCAAATCTGCTTGCTCGCATGAATATAAATAAACATTTATCAATTTCTTGATGTCCATCTTTTTAATCAAAAAGGCATTCTCTGCCAGCTTAATATATTCATCACAGCCATAGATATAGTTTTCAAAAATTGATACAATGTACAGTTTTTTGTTTCTTCGTACTCTTCTATTACTGTTATGAGCCTCAAAACAGGTTTGATACCAAACTTGAAGCATGACGTTGAGAATGAAGAATTTGATTTTGAGAAAGTACATAAGTATAATAAAATAAATCATTACAAATGAGTTCAAATAATACAATACATATTCAATGATGTAACATATTGTAAAATTCATATCATGACTTGTAAAAGTCTCCAAGCAAAAGGTGAAAGTCAGGACAGAGATATAATAAGTCATAAGCTTGTATACAGATTCTCGTCCCTTTTTGTATAATATTAATTTATCAATACAAAGAAGAGAGTCAATGACACGGAAATTGTCGTAGAATTTTTTAAATATTTTAGGAGAAGTGAATGTATTAATGAGTAGGTTGCTTGTTGCAAGTAGAAGAAAAACAGTTGTGGTCATCGTATCTAACATAGTTACAGTATCAAATGTTTTAAAATACAAAAGTAAAAAGCGGTTTGTCACAAGCATCATCGCCAAAATCCAAAGAAATACGAGCACCACCAGGGAATGGAGTCGCTTTTTCCACTGAGCTCTGTAAGGATTATGATTTATTCCTAAAAAATTCATGACATATAATAATGGTTTCATTGCTCCATAAGGGTCAGTAATATCTGTTTTATTAGATGTTCTTTCCTGGGTCTTGATAAACAATGTGTTTCTATTTGAAGAAATCTTAACTCCATCAGATATAACCTTGATATTCATATTGCTTCATGTAACAAAATGAAACAAATTTAAACTAGCCAATGTTCACCTAACAGCAACAACTTACTGAAAGAAACTTGTTCTAGTTATTACTTATCGACACACCGAGTAACGAAATAATGAATACTCGAATCAGGGTTATTCAACATTGTATTATTTTATTTGAAAGAAAAAGATGAAATATTTTTTATTTTATTATAGTCACTCCTCACTTAACAACCATCTTGTTTAACGACTGCTCACACTTGTCTGACTATTATCATACACCTACCAATACTACGTCCTCTGCACAAGAACCATCAAGTCGATGTGTCGAATTGTCCATTGTCACGTTTAAATTGGCGGGATAGTGCCGATGGCGACCTGTTGTACCGACCTCGAGCAGACACAGATTGCAGCTGGATGAATGAGAATAGTGAGTGGGCTGGCGGGAGAGGACTTCAGCACGAACGGTTGGATAGCACAGAGCGTGCACCTCGCTCTTCACTGGGAAACAGCGACAATCTAGATCGCAAACGAAGGTTTTCTCTGTCGCGGTGAAACAAGAGATTATTGGACCTTGGTTCACCCATATGTTGAAGGAAACTCTCAGCCAGGACTAGCGGGCAACTGCTGAACGAGTGGGCAATCCCACTAAGAGCGGCACAGGATGGCGTCTCTTGGAAACCTCTTTAAAAGGCAAGATGGCATCTAGGACCACGGAGATCACATGGAAGTCGAGTGTTAATGCAGCGATTCCTCAAACTCGTAACTAAACATAACTATTGTGATAATTCATAATTTAAAATGTCCTCACTCTGTGGAAAAAACAATGAGACATGAAGAAGATTTAGAAATCTAATTGTGCGATCATGTTTATCGAGTGTATCTTGTAGAACTGTAATTAATTGTGATTATTGTGTTGAAAACAAGTGTTTTTACTGCATGATACTATTTCCATCCATCCAAGCCAGCCATTCCAGCATCATACACGCATACACCCACAGACTGAGCCTAGCCACCGGAGCCAGATTGCAATGTAACTATTTATTACTATTGTTGCACACAAGATTCCGCTTCACGACAGGCTCAGGAAGCAGCTTCTCATGAGGAGTCGCCGTGCGCGGAGCGCCGGCGGCCAGACTCGAAAAGACCCGCTTGGAGGTGATATTTGGAATTCCACTAGACGAAATTCCTAAAATGGGCTCCCATTGTGTTTTACGGTTCAGCGGCCCTGAAAAGGCCCTTTTCTTATTCGGTCCAGTGGCACCAAGCAGGCCTATGGGCGCTGAGTGTCAGTGGCGAGTTTCGCAAGGGGCCAGCCATCACGTACCAACTCGCGGTAGCGGAGCTACCAGCGAGTGGTTTGTTGCTCACCATGGGCCCGCGGAGGGCATATGGTGGGGCCGCAGGCAGCCCTTGGTAGGGCCGCCAATTGTATTTTGTATAGGGCGACCGTCCACCGAATGTAATTGTTTTGTGTATTGAGATTTCGAACGGTCGCCCACATTTGTAACTATTTTGTTGTGGATATCGCGAGTTAGTCTTGGTAATTAATGTTTAATGCTCACGATATCCACACATACTTGTATTATTTTGTATGGGGTGATCACCCACTGAAATGGATTGTGTAAATTACGGGTGATCACCCCCACCCCCTGTTTATTCCATGTTAATTGTTTGTTGTATAATAAATGACTTGATTATGTTGTGGATATTGCGAGCTAGGTATTATTGGTATTTGTTTATTGCTCGCAATAATCCACAACTATTTTGCATTTTATTTATTTTTATGTCTGGACCCCGACTTTGGCACGGTATTAAAACCGTGCGTTGTCGGGCTCCGGATATTGTAGTTCGACAGACCGCCGTATGGCGGCGGTCGCGTCTTAGCGGTCAAGTGGTGGGGGTTGTGAGACCCCCCACCACTGCTGGCTATGTCTGGATAAAATATGAAATAAATAGGGGGGGTACCGCAGTTGAGAGTTCAGTTCTCGTCTGCGGCTTTCCAGAGTAACATCTCTCTGCCTTTTACTTCTCTCCTGCATACATCACCTCATGCACACCTCGCATCAGTACGAATATAGCAAATTGGAATACTACCGCCGGCGAAATTGGAGCACACGGACTAACCCGCACTTTTCAATGCGTTTGGCGACATCTAGGTGTCCCCTATCGGCGGCGTAACTGAGCGACCACTTTTGTTTATGCGTAACAACTATAACTATCTATTTATTTAGATTTTATTGGTATAGACCAAACATTTTAATGGCCCGTGTCCACAGTGATCTCTCAATGAGACTTTAAGACATTGAGTCAGTAAAGGTACGTACGTACTGGATATATCGTTCTGATCTTCAAGCGTACAATGATGATTTATATTTCACTTCGTACTGAACTCTGAACTGACCTTTACCTTCTTCTGAGACGAATTTCCAAAATAAGTGGACCCACACCACAGTGAACTATACTTTATATTCATATTCATTCCCATAGGAAAAGATCTGCTCAATATAA
The DNA here is from genome assembly GCA_022840565.1 of Eubasilissa regina. NCBI lineage: Eukaryota > Metazoa > Arthropoda > Insecta > Trichoptera > Phryganeidae > Eubasilissa > Eubasilissa regina. The sequence goes on along the minus strand of JAINEB010000006.1, from coordinate 29,069,171 downwards.
AGTTGGTAGTGGTTATTATAATCAGTTTTATATTATGCTCATTTTCGATTGGACACTATCAACCATCAAAAACACATGAATCTTTCATCACTACTGCATCCCACTCAATAAATTTGTAAACTTAATAGCTATTTATTTACAAATCACTCATGAACGGTGGATTGCTTATTTAAAAGAAGAAGAAAAAAAAGAAGCTATTTATTTGTAATAAATGTATTATTAAATGTTCACCTCTGATGTAAAAAAAAATATGTCAATAAAGCTAACCTTATCATATCTTAATTGGTTTTAAAATTGATAAATCATTACACTATTATATTAACTCCAGCCTCACTAGGTTATGCTCGTGCTGAGGCAAACATTTTACACTTTGTGTATGAAAATAAAGAATACGAAAGCTGACCTTTTAAATATTACAGATTTTCCTTTAAAAATATCATTACAATCTGATGACGGCAATATCTATTTCATCAAGCTTCAAGTTGCATTTTCAGAACATGTTCTATGGTATTTTTAATACAAATTAAATTAATCAACTAGAAAGATATAGAAAAAAAATCTATTTATTCAATTTGAACCTGGATCTCTTCCTATCCACAACACCTGGGACAAATATTAATTTTAATGTCCGCCAACCCACGATTGGTGAACATTCAAATTAAGTTATCGATTAAATAAAAATATTTTTTTTAATTAATCAACAAAGCAAAACCTAACATTTCCTATACAGGAACAAATTTGACTAATTAATTATTCATAAAGCTTCAGTCAACTTTGTTATCATGCTTTTATAATTACGATAATTACTCAGATGTCCAATAATAATTTCTCACCTACCAAACTATTTCAACACCTATCAAAATTGCTATAATAGCGTGCGTACACTGATGAGATTATCTCAGAGGTTCATCTCAAAATTATATAAAAGACAGTACAAAGTTGAGCCCGAAGCAGGCTATGAATCATATCCATACATATTTTGTGTAGAGTAGAATAACCTTACTAACATAAGGCTCCTAGCAGAGTTGCCTTCCAATTTTGGTTTACCTGAACACGCCAGGGTCCAGTGACATAACTTGGTGCATCGGGACCCATGTTAGATAACGGCCCAAAAGGTAAGCACCCTACAATACTTCTGCAAGTATCAGTGTATTTTCTTCTCAGTGTTAATATGAACTAACCAATTTTTGAACCCATTACAGCAGGTAATAGTTATAAAATTTAAAAAATCATTTCTTAAATATATTACGAAAACATGCGTATTCTCAATTAATACAGTAGTATCTTACTAATATGTTATGTTAGGGACCAAACTGTCGCCACAAAGTGAAGGAGGACTTCCTTCAGCTGCGGGTGCGAATAAGTGCCAAAAAGCACATCATAATTTAGAAAAAATAAAATACACTTTTATTATTTAAATACTAAAAATATTTTGTGTTGCAATAACTCGATGACTGGTCCATAAGAAACCATTGCACCAACCATCAAATGATGAAATAGAAAAAGTTACTCGATTTGTGGCTTACATGTGCGGCACAGTACCAGCATATAGCGATATATCAAAACATTTTTCAAATGTGAAAATGAATAAACTGGATATTTATCTAAAATTATGAAATTAGAGATTTTCACAAAACTTGGATACATTTACCAACATTATTGCGAAGATCAGTGGTTTCAAAACTTTTTTGCATCACGGCACATTATTAAACTTCCCATGCTCAACTATGTTGTAATATAAGCAAATAATGAGTCATGTCAGACGTGTGTTTAGTTTATTTTTTGGTAAACACGCCTCGCACGTTGTCAGCACAGCGAGGCACATTCAGGTGTTAATTAAAAAAAACTAAAAATTTTGTATTCTTAATATACAGTTCCACCGTTGCTTCAATAATTTATTTATTTATTTATATATATTTTGACATCCATATTTTTGCTAATGTTAATTGCTAATGTTACTTCCGGAACCCTTCCTAATATCCACGTCGGTCTCTTGCGACTCCCACCCTCCACTTTTCTCGGTATCCTGTAGATCTTAGGGCTGTCACCAGACACCAGACTGTTTGTTCCCAATACCAAAACTTAAATTAAAATAGTGTATCTTACAGAAGGGATGGAATGGATGGATAACGAAGGATAAGGAAAATAAAATAAAAAAGTCTTGAATAATCTGATTTTTATATTAAAAGCCTTGTATTTTGATTTCTTCTATATAATATGTTGAGCTGTCGTCAATACACATATTTTGATTAATGTCTTTACCAGCACACAAAGAAAACAGCATCGGTATAACACTCTCGGTGCATTCAACCTGGCAGATGAGATCGTCAACTGTCGACACCAAATCAGAAAGTATATTTCTGGTAACTTCTTCATTCAAAAGCGCCAGTTGCTGATAATGAGAATCTATCAAAACAGAGCTCCACAAAATTATCTTCTGTTCAAAATCAAAATTATAATTTGTAATCTCAGATTTATCTGATAGTAAGAAGTTAATGTATCTCAATAAAAACAGCATGTCCTCAAAGACTAAGTTTTTTCTTAAATGAGATATAATATTTTCTTTCACATATGGAAGGTCTAATAATGAATTTAGCAAAGTGCGTAACTCTAACGTATCAACTGATAATTCATTTTTAAAATCAAATTCAGATATATCTAAAGCACTTTTCTCCCTAAGCTTCTTAATTACAAATGACACTAAGTTGACAATAACATTTTCCGGAATGTCTGTGAATTCCTTGATAGATTTCCTAATTGACTTTATATTATTTTCTTCTAATAAAGGTGGGAAATATTCTAGACATATTTCTCTTTCTGACATTCCTTTAGTAGCTAACTCGTTCCAAACATCCTTACACTTCCACGAGTTTTTTCCCTTGCCCCAATCTGCTGTTAATATTTGATCACTTTCTTTATCACTTTTATAAGATCCAATTAAAGAAAGTGTATTACGGTGCGAGGACAGAATAAAAGGAACAACGGCTAGATGTTGAGTGGCTTCTAACAAGATATATTCAGGAAGACACCATAATCGCGCTCCTTTACAAAATAACTTAAGAGGATGGCTACACGTTCCCACACCAAAAAGCACGTTGAAAACGGCGAGAACTGCTCCTTCCTGGGCGGAATCAGCACCGTACAGAGCGATGTGTTTGCCACCCATCCACGCCAGACTCACATCGACATCTGAACATATCCAAGGAACATGGCCCACTAGCGTAAATGAATCTGTAGTTAAATCATTTGAAAATAATCTGCCATCAGACCCTGAAAAATCAAAATGAATTAATTAAAATTTTAATTGAAAGATTAAATCAGTTTTATTTTATTTAACTTAATCCTAAACATATTTTTTTTGTTCTCAGTAATTTTTAGCAATTATTAAAATAGACTGCATCAAAACATAATGTATTTGAAAATGTTCTTAGGTTTTCACAGCTATTCAGAATCTTCTGTATACAATATTCTGGGCTAATCTGATCTTTCTGGCCAACATCAGGTCTGATGTGTGACAATGATGGACCCTGCAATGGGATCCGAAACGTCAGTCAGAAAGGTCAGATATACAAGGCAGATTAGCCCAGAAAACTGGACATGAAAGATAATGTACTTATTAAAGTTTTTACTTCTTTAACGATCTGGAATTACAAGATAAATAGAGTAATGATACAGATATTGGAAGTTGAGTACCACTAAAAATACTCACACAATACATGGACTTGTGGAGGCTCAGCGCCAACAGATATTGTAACACCGATAACTCTTCCACCAATTAGTTCTTCCCTTTTTATATCAACATTTTTCAATGTTTCCACAATAGGTGTATTTATATCAGTATTCAATTCACATGTCAAAATATTGTATTGATCATTCCGTTTGCATATGTATGAGATGTAACTTTTTTCTTCCAGCGAGAACATTGCCACATCAGTGATACTTTGGTCTTGATCAACAATTGAAACGGGGTCGAGGTTCTTTCGTGCGTATACGGCGTATGATAGAGCCGCACAATCGCCATCTTTAAATACTAGAGAACTTCTTCCATCTCGGTCTTTTATCACTTTCAAGATGGATTTAGAAAACTGAAAAATAAAAATGTACATATTTTATAATGCAAAATAAAGAGCTAATTATATAAATAATTAAAGTTATTTAAATAGACTGCTTGTCAAATCCAAGCACCACTATGATATTTCAGTCATTTTTCAGTTGTTCATTCAATGTTTTAACAGTAGTTTATGGAAATTTACACTATGCATCTTGATGTTTACCATAAATTGCTAAAATAAAAATGGTATGTTTATATAGTAGAATTGAAAATGGATTCGTTAGTAAATTAAAATAAGCTTTAACTAAATAAGTGAGAACTCTTGAATTTTCTATCAAAATTCAATTTTTCCTGCATTTAAAGGTTATTAACATTTTCTAATGTTCTTTTGCGACTATTTAAAAATTTATTTGAATTAACCTTTTTTTAAAACGAAAATCTTTGCATAATACGAGTTTCGGTACCCTTTCTTCTACAAAATAAAAAACACTAGGTAAAGTATACCGACTGGTCACATTTTGTATTGCCGCTATGGATATTTTTCACACACAATTAGAATAGTGTTCAACAACAAATGAAAATAATATAATATTTTAAATGCAAGAATTGAATATCAAAAATTAAAAATGCATTGAAAAATTGTTTAAACATAATATTAAAATACATTTTCTAGTAAACAACAAATAAATCCAAAAATGACTGTGTTTAAAAGCATTGAGTTACGAAGTCAGATGTATATCTGTAGTTATAAAATCAAGAAAATTATTAGACGATTTTGCCATTTGTACCTTATTTTTTTTCAGTTTGTCCAAGTTGTTTACATCACTGTTCCATACTTTAATGATATTTTCATTAAATATGCCGACATATTGGTTTTCTCCCACGTCATATATTACTGGAGCAGATATATGATCCTTAGATGTCCAGCCCCCAATTTGTTTTTGATCTGAAAACTAATTAACAGATTATGAACTAAAAATTTTAACTTAAGCCTTTAACTTTAACCATTCTTAATTTTTCCAATTTGAAATTTTTGATATTTTCTGAATATTTAATAAGATAAATAAAATGGCTAATTGTTTTCCACACTACTCGACGACTTTTAGGCAGTAACTCAAAGCATTATTAAATTTTGGGATAAATAACTTCTTGTGACTAGCCTTTGACCAAGTCAGGATCGAAAGTTGTCCCAAAATAAACTCCTTTCTAAAACATTTATCATAAATATGTGACATTTTTAAGCTATTTACAGCATAATGTAAAATATTTGCAAATACCCAAAAACATTAAGGATTTGGCGGCAAGAACGAACAAAACTAGAAGAACGCTAAAATAAATGGTTAAAGCAAAGCTAACTTTGTATCTGGTGACAACATTTCTTCCGAGAGTTATTATACCGCAACCAGCTTCACTATCTTCTGAAACTCCCAAAAAGGATTTTCTGTCAATCAAAGGACACAAACTATAATATGATCTAAGTTGAACCATTGTTGAAAACTTGAGTCAATAATTTGAAACAAATTTGACAAGCAGGCAAAACACGTGCCACTACCACAGATAAATCTTATATCTCTTATCTATGGATAAATCTTTAATATTTCTCATAGATAATAGATATAGACTATACATATAAGAAAGTATATACATTCCTCAAATTCTTAATCTTCACTTTTTTTTATAGAGTTGATAAAAGAAGTTTTGAAGTTATCATTTATAAATCGAACATTGTTATGCTCCTGGCCGTTCGTTAGGGCGACACCCCCGCACTCTGATAGAATGTTCGCTTCGCGACCCATTCATCAGATATCACGTCTTCATTAGTACCATGATTACAGAAAGAGACAAGTGAACATAAATACCCAGAAGTCACACAAATTAGATATTTATTGGTTATACATTTAGACTCGTGGGCAGGCGGAAATACTTATGACTAACTTTATCTATTATTAATTCTACCTCGGGTTATTTTGTGATGTTCCTCGAGGATCGTTTTCCGGAGACCTGATTTCAGGTCGGCGAAGTGGTGCCGTTAATATTAGGCATGGGCGGCTATCTACTAACTGCTTCTAGGCTAGCTCAGCGGCTGCTCGTCGCTACTTGGATAATAGGCTATCAGGCTGGTTGTTTAGAACGGGCTGGGAACTGTGGCCGTCTATCCTCCGACTCTCTGTTACATTCGTATTGAATTTCTGATGCCAACTGCTTTTTTTGCCTCTGCTGGTCGACCTTGCGACGTCTTCCGACTCCCGATGTCGATAATCGATTACAGTTTGATGACTACGTCACGGCGATGTCGACTTTGGCGATCGTGCCGTTCGATTTCAATTGTTAACTGTCGCTTCCTCTCCAACTTCTGACGTCGAGCTTCCACTTCCAACTCTTATTTTCAACTTTCAACTCCCCGACTTCCGACCTCCAACTGGCGACTTCCTTCGACTTTCAACTCTGATCTTCAACTACCACAATAATGGCGTTCTAGCCCTTTTAAAGTACCCATGGTGAGGGCGTACTTTTCATTAGCGGGCTAGCCCGTTCTCCGAGGATTGATGATGTCTTATTGATCAATTGTTGATAGCGACGTCAAACCTCTACTTGTAGGCCTAATATTTGGTTCCGCCTACATTGTTTATAATTAATTATAGTCCACTTTATTGTACAATAATTTAAAGTTATCACTATCCGTTCATCTAGGAATTTTTGTCCCCCACAACAAATCATCGACGAAACACGATATCGTTCCCTATATTAAAATTATGAATAACCTATATTCTATACATTTGCATTCATTTACATATCAAGCCTACTCCTTACCAGAGTTCTTACATCTAATTACATATCGACTATTCTTTTATTACATTTTCAATTAGTACAAAATCATTTCATATAAAATCCAACTTATGAGCTATTCATTTTTATTCTCTGTTTTAATTTCGAGAAGAAAAATTTTATAACTGGATAAATATGAGGTATGGTCGTTTCTTTATTATGCTTTAAATAACATTATTTACATGAATACACTTATATATATTACATGTTTTTCCTTTTTGCCTGCCCAGTTGTAATTATACATCACTCATTTATTTACAGCGTAATTCTCCTTGCCCGTCTATTTGTTTCAGTTATCGGTATATTATTCTAGGCCCTAGACTGATAGAGTAGGAACCAATGCAGACTGAATACTACGAAAGTGTAACTACACCGGCACACTTGAGGCAGACCTAATTGTGATCGATTAAAGATTGAAGGATTTCAACGATTATGTTTTTCAGAGACTCGCTCAGGTGATTTGGCTGTATGGAACGAATGAATGATGACGAAATAGTGTAAATTACGCATCACATAAAGTTCATGAATGTGGAAGAGGTGAATTCGAGTACCTGGACTTATAAGTATGCACTCTATTCTTTCTGTTTATCCCTGCAAAGAAATGGCGCGATGGTAAATTTCCGGTTCACGGCAAGTGTTCAAATTCGAATTTAACAAAAGGGGCTATATTCTTTGTTCTCCCGTACCGTACAATTATACTCTCGCCATTATGTTTACTTAGTGAATATTACGCAAACCCAACCGCCGGGTCATGGAGCCTTCACGTCTACCTTGGCCATCTGCGTCATATTAAAATTGACAGCTTGCTCCGAGCGCGGACCACGAAGTTCTCATGTATCCGAGACCATTAATAATTAATCGGTCTGAATCTACTACGCTCGCGGCACAATTAACGCCGGGGCATAATAATAGACATAATACAATACTATTATATCCATAGACACAACACAATACTATTATATTATGTCTATGGAGTCTCCGTCTAGCATAGATGACAATTAGTTCGAACCATAGACGGTATCATCGACAAACTGACATTTGATCATAAAGCAGAAGTTGACATTTGACACGATATAAATAATATTAACATTACACGATAATAAAGCATATGAGTCTGTTTGTTTAATTTAAAGATGTGTTTTACTTTATCAGTTTCGTTAGACTTACATTAATTTTTTTTTGAAAATTTCGTTGTAAATTCATAGTATTATGGATAACAAAGCTAAAAATGTTTGTGTGGTGGTGTTAGGTGATATCGGTAGAAGTCCAAGAATGCAATATCACGCTCTATCACTCGCTCGTTGCAAGTTTGATGTCGATCTCATAGGTTACGCAGGTTCAAAGCCGTTGCCGGACATCTTACAAAATGAAAATATTCACATTACTAATTTAACTCCTTTGCCAGAGCTAAAAGGACCTAAAATTCTTCAGTATATATTGAAAACCTTCTGGCAAACGATAAGTCTATTATTGATTCTGTCAATCAAGAGAAGAAGTGATTTTGTCCTGTGCCAGAATCCTCCAGCGATACCCACCCTGTTTGTCTGCTGGTTATACTGCCTTATTTCAAGAGCAAAGTTTATTATTGATTGGCACAATTATGCTCATACTATTATGGCTTTATCGCATGGAGAAAAAAATCTTTTGGTTAAAATTGCCAAACGGTTTGAGTTCTTTTTTGGAGCAACGGCGCACGCAAATCTATGCGTAACTAATGCAATGAAGAAAGATTTGTTGCAAAAAAATATAATGTATGTAGCGGTGTCATTAGAAATTACATCAACATTGCTGTCCAGTTAATTGTCTCTGTCTTCATTTACCAAACTCAAAGAAATGAGATTCTAAAATCAAAATAATTATGTATATTATATATTGATAAGTTTATGCTCCATATTACCAAGACAGCAGGAACATAATATGTTCTGAAAACTTTATTAGTGGATTTTATATTCATAAAATTAATTATATTAAATAATTCATTTGAAAAAAAAACCTGGTGGTGTACGACAATTACTATTTGTCTGGACATTGATGTTATATGTTTAAGAATTGTTAAATTTATCTTAAATTCTACCATTTTTTAAACTTATCAATCGATTTTTTTCAAATGATTGTGGTAGAAACTGTTAACACCTAAAATCTTGCTCTGTCACTCCAGTATTTCAAATTATAAAACAAATGGTGCAATATCTCTGAATGAATTAAAATGAACTACTCAATTAAATTTTATTTCATTCCATCAAACACATTTTTATACAACAATGAATTCTGATTTATGCTTTTGATCATTTTGAGATGCATCTCAATAACCATCATCAGAGCTGATATCATATCAGACCACTGAATCTTATGAATGTGAACCATGCCTAGCTAGATGAAAGATTCTAAGGGCACAGTAGAGGGTTTAATAGGGAAATTCTAGAAGCTTTGTGAAATTTTTAGATTCAAGGGTTAAAATTTTCTATAAAATGATAAAATCAGAATACCCACAAAATAATGAAATATTATTCAATAGCTGTGAGCTGTTAAAAGTTACTAGATATCCAGATCCTACTGAACTGTTTTTAATTGGAGTAATTACAGTTCAAGAAAAATCTTAATTAATTCTAAAACCTTATTTATTTATTCTAGTATACATTGAAATTGGTTGTATTTAGGGATAATTGAAAGTCAGCCTTGAGTAAAATTAACATTCAATGCAACCATTTTCACAGGGAAAATATATAAAATCAAAAATAATATTTATTTGACTTTTATGAAAGAAAATTATACAATGTATCCATGGTGAATACAATGAAAATACAAACAAACTTCTAATTCATTCATCACCAGCTTGTTTTCATCTCCTGTTGCTTCTGGCTGCCCACCTTATGTCATTAGACTATCAAGTTTGTTCTTAAGGAACTCCACTCCAATACTTTCTTCCTCCAGTGATTATCAATTCTTCGGCAGAGGTATCCCTCTGCTCCCATTGCCATTTTAACTTACAGAGTATTTTGGTGACTTTGGTTCTTTCGCAAATCGTTATATTCCTTAAGTTATCGCTCAAAGATGTAAGGAAGGAAGCACTAATAAAAATCATTAAAATATCATACAGAATCAAGCGGGAACTCCCTGACACATCTTTCACAGGCACACCAGCTAATGTTCCTTCCGCACTTTGATCATTATAGCATTCTGATTTTATTAATTCATAGTAGCATATTTTGTTCTAATATACCCAACTGTATTTTATATTTAAACCAAGAATGCCAAGATAAATAAACATCAAATTTTCACTTTTGTTTTCACAATTAATTAAATATATGCATAATTATTTCAGAGCCAAAGTACTATACGACAGGCCTGCTGACATATTTCACGCAATCACTGATAAGCAAAAGCACGATTTCATCAGTAAGATAAGTGTGCAGTATTCTGAATTTGCTGCGGCAGATAAATCACAACTGAATCTTCCTGAAACGAGGGAGAATAATGGCAAAACAATCCTGACTGATTGCGATGGAGGTGTGGTGAAACACAGAAATCCCCGACCTGGAGTTTTGTTCAGTAGCACTAGTTGGACACCCGATGAAGATTTTTTGATTCTGCTCACAGCTTTAGAAGGTAAAATAAACTGTAAAATATTACATCAATGGTAGGGGTGGGGTTGATAAAACTAAGTTAACTAATAAATCAAGTCCATCCTCACAATTCATTAAAAACTTACTTGGATTTAACCACCAGGTTTTATTTTTGGTTCTGAATGGTTTCAAAGCTACCTCTTGAAAATGAAGTGGTTGCTCAAATCATCAAAATAATTTAATTATTAAAAATGCCAAAATCAAAGTTACTGTTTCAAATATCAGTATAATTAATTAATACTAAACCTGAGTTGAGTTCTTATTTATGTAAGGTGAAAGACCCAATACCTGGCAAGCTCCTAATAACTGGCAGGGCCCGTAAAAACTGTCTAATAAGCCTCCATAGCCTCCTACAGTTTGTCCCATTACACTCTTAATTTGTAAATTGGACCTTGTGGCACCATAGTACATCCTCAAGTTAACATAGTCCAAGCAGCAAATTCAATATGGCAGCAATTTTGTAAAAGAGTAATCATGTTTTAGTAAAGTAAGTAATGTATGATATCATGTTTTGATTCTATTTATATTTTTTTTACTGTGTTTTATGAAGTAATATATATTTATTTAGTTATTTGCTTGTTAAAGTAAGCTTTTTCATTAACAAAATCTTAAATATATGTTTTAATTTCAAAGTTATGGAGGTGCCAGTTATTGGTTCTCAAAAAATTGTGAAGTTCCAATACCTGATAAACCTGTCAGGTACTGGTGTTTTTACTTTTTTACTAAGTTATTCATGGATAATTTTATTCTTGTGTTTTACTCTTGTTTCCTTTTAAGTTTCATTTCAATGAACACATATTTACTAGTAACTGGCATAGGGATTGTCATTAGCCTATCTCATCTATGTCTATACTTGGTATTGGTACGTGGACTTGGCCCAGAATCCCTGATCTATCTTGGTATAATTATTATAAATCAGTAGATACATCTGTTTATGTTTAAACAATGAATATTTTGTGACTGCCAGTTATTGGTTCCATGTAGGCCAGGTATTGGAGACAAGTGAATTTGGCTACGCCAGCTATTGGTGTCATAAACAACATTTTTTATTTAATAAAAATAAAATATATCTATTAGTTATTTAATTTTTTAATTACACCAGCTTTCAGAAATGTATTGTTTGTTCATTGGATAAAATTAATATCTATTTTAGTCACCATGGAAGGTTTAACAACCAATGAAGTTTTTTTTTCCTCAATGTGCCAGGTATTGGGTCTTTCACCTTACAATACAATATTTTTATATTTATTGAGAATTTGTGCTACAGATTGTAAAGTTCATCATTGTACCAATTCTCCACATTCCTCCATTATTCACAAATTCATAAATACATTCGTCCATAGTTGTCATAAGCTCAGCTATCTTCTCTCTTACTCCAGGTTTCACTTCACATGATACCATTGTTCAAATAATGGTTTTGTGTTTAAGTACCTTAGTTTTATGTGTATATTTCTGGACATTAGAATCGTAAGTTATATCCTGCAGCCAACAACTCTAATAAATTCATCATTCTGGGTAATATTGGATACAAGGTAGGTGAAGCCTTCGACCTCTTGAAAATTATAGGCATCCTTAAAAGTTGTACATATATGTTTCATTAGAGGGTAATAAACTAGTAATATAAAATGATAACTATCTAGAAATTGCTTTCTGTGATGACATCCTACTATGATACCACCAACAATTTTGTTCCAACAAGAATGAAGGAAATAAATTTGTTATAATTAAAATTTCAGAATACGAAGAGGCTTCTTTGGATAATAATTTACACCCTAAACTAATATGTGTGATTACGGGAAAGGGTCCGATGAAAGAACACTACATCAAATTAGTGGAAAAGAAAAATTTTAAGAATGTCCAAGTGATCACACCGTGGTTGGAAGCAGCAGATTATCCCAAGATGGTGGCCAGTGCTGATTTAGGAGTCTGTCTTCATACCAGTTCATCGGGTTTAGATCTACCTATGAAAATTGTTGACATGTTAGGATCGGGCTTGCCTGTTTGTGCATATAAATATAAGTGGTATGTATTTATGCAAAATAATTAACACATTTGCGGACGCTTTGGTCTTTTGAAGCTTATGGATATTGTATACTTATCATAATTTTGAGTTCACGCACATTTGACGGATACATTATTGAGATTACTGTTTACAGGACATTTTAGATGAAGAAATTTTTTAAAACACTAGGTTAAATATTTTAAAACAAGATTATTGATTTTATAGTACATATTATAAAAATAATAAACTATTCCTTACTTGTAATTATTAAAATATGGTAGCATTGCTTTACTGCGACTGTTAAATTCATTTCCAGTGTGTTACAGAAAATACCTACATGTACAGAATATATTTTCTTATGAATCCAAGATTACGAAGATAAATCTGTACTCTAGAAATTAACAAAATGATAATAATGAATATATGTGTTCAACACAAAATTTTCAAGTTTAAAAAAAAACTACAATGTTATTCTCATATTTTATTTATACAAAATGGAATTTAACGATGCGGATTTTACGTTTTATAAACAATATTGTCTAAATGTCATCCATTTCTCGACTTAAGGTATCCCCATAAGAAAAGTTACTCAGTGTAAGGTCCGGTGTATGCCCAGGGTATGTCTCCGCACTTGCTGATTAATTTATTGGAAAAAATTCCCCTTAGCTTCTCCATTGAAACTCTAGCTGTGTGTGTAATGACCCCGATTTGCTGAAATTGTGTTCTGTTGTTGAACCCGGGAAACAGCTGCAGTTGGGGTACCAAAAACTCGTTGATCATTTGACAATATACGTCAGCAGTGACTGTCTCTCGCTGGTTAAAAAAATAAGGGCCAATTATCCCTCAGGCAGAAATTGCACACCACACTGTCGTTTTTGATGGCATTCCATTGGGTTGTCAGGGCATCAGTATCTCATGTTCTGTTTATTAACATAGCCATCGATATGAAAATGTGCTTTGTCAGTAAACAATATGTTTCCAAGCGTCCGTGCTGTTCCAAAATGTTCCAGCGTCGTTCTCGCTAAGATTACACATAAAGAATAGTCATTTTCGTTGAGAACGAACAAAATAACGTACACTATTGATTTTTTTATTTCAGCACAGGTTGCAATCTTCCTTATCGATTTAAGCGGATTGCGCATAATTTTAAATCGAACTTGATCGATCTGGCGTCGCCGCTGACGTTAATGGTCCCGGAGAAGTTTGGTTAACCATTGTCCCTTCTTGTCTGAACTTTTGAACCCAACACTGGATAAGTTGTATGCCCGTCCATCACTTACTCGTCAAATATTAAAGTGAGTACAAAAAGCGCGACGCCCATGAACCAATGAATCGCCGCACTTTAAATATTGCTCAACCCAACCAGTGACTCATGTACGTGACGTCTAGCAAATCCGCAAATTACGCGTGTCAAACAATACCTCTCCCACTTACCTCACCATGATACCCTTTAGTTATTACATTTATTTTATTATTTTTGTTTCAGCTTGGATGAATTAGTTAAAGACGGAGAAAACGGTTGCACATTTGAAAATGCAAAACAGTTGGCCCAGCAAATTAAATTGTGGTTTGAGAGGTTTCCGAATAATGATAAGCAAAACGAAGTTTCGGAAAAATATAAATCAAATATACAAACATCCTTCAATCAGAAATGGGAAAGCAATTGGGACATTCGTGCAAAAGCATTATTTATCTGACCTAAGATTGAAGATGAATTCTTTCAGGTGACACAAATCTTTAAAAAGAAGAATGTGCATTCCATTGTTGTTTATTACTTTTATAGTTCATCAATAAACTTCTTAAAAATATACCTTTTACTAATTAATTTTTTTTTTCTTCTGGGAAGACCGGCTTGGGAAATTTATAAGATAACCAGCGCAATTACAATTTTTTTTGGTTACAATTACAAATTGGTTTACTGCAGGATGCAATAAAATTTGAGTGCTTATTTGGTATCCTTCATTGCCTAATTAGTTTAGGATGAATTTTTATATTGTATTTTATAATAAAAAATATAAAAATTTATTCCTATGCTAATTAAGAGCATGCTGTTAAAATTTTTGCACTAAACAATTACATATTGGAGTATAGACAACATAACTATTAGTTAGAGCTGTTATTTCTATTCCTTTTTTAAAAAATTTGTATGCAACAAAAACTTTCCTAACATAATTGCTTAAAATGGATAAAAGCATAAACTTATTTTGAATATATAACCAAATTGATGGAACTGCTGAAGAATAAGGCTTTCAAAATCATTATTTTTAAAGCAAAATAGAAAATCGCACTGGGCATCATCTCCATTATAACCACATGCTGATGTCACATACCTATTTACTCTTTATAATTTGCATTTTACGGAATCACAGCAAATACAATTTCCTGAAACTATTATAGTGATATTTAAAAGTTACCTGCTATACCACAGCAGAATTGAACACAGCAAGCCATGATTGATTCTACGCTATTCTCTATTCTGAGCTGTGCTATTCTCCCGTGTCTTCGACCCCTCTAGCTGACGTTTCGAAGTATCATTTCTGATGATGGACACTACAATGGGATCTGTAACCTCAGTCAGAGCTATCGGAATTGGAGACACAAAAGAAAATGAAAGATTCTACACCATGAAAAACTGAGAACATTTCTACAAATCTTTTAAATTGTATTTTGCTCACAAAGCAGAATGATAACTGATGCATAATACATACTGACAAGAGAGATCTGTGAACACGCATTGTTAGACAGTGATGTGGGAAAAACGAATGAATTAAAAAGAATCAATATATATAAACTTATCTTTATTTTAACAAAATATAGCATATTACGCTATAATTGGTTGATCCCAATTCGAAAATGTATATTACTTGAATCACAGGACCTTTGTACATTATAATAAAACTTAAATCTAAACCAGTAATTTTTCAATTTCTTGCTGTATATTCTGAATCTGAGGCTTCAGTTGAGATCCCTCGCTTACAGTGACCGAGCACGCTATAATAGGGCGAGACACTCCGCAAGAGCGTCCTAGAGCCTGCTTTGACCTTACAAACACATAAGGCACGTTTTTGTCTTCGCACAGAAGTGGAAGGTGTAACAATATCTCCAAAGGCTCAGCGTCAGCGGCCATGACGATAAACTCGGATAGGCCCCTGTTTAAAGTTTTCGTCGCTTCATTCGCGCCTTTTCTCAACTGCTTGTAGTTCATTGCCTGCTGAACCAGATTGAGGATTTTAGATGTCAACGTCGCGTCGGCGAGCGGATAAGCCTTCGCATTTACTTCGTCAGTCTGAAAATAAAACACGTGTTAGAAACATGTTCAATACAATTCAAGTAACAAATTATAATAAATCATCCTAATATGTAAGAATCATAATTACCATTTTTAACGTTGTTATTATCAACCTCTCAGCGATATATTCGCTTCACTGAGGAATTAAACCTCAAATATGCAACCAGCGGACAACACGATTCGACCGACGTCGGTTTGTTTGGTTTATAACCTACAAAACGCAAGCGAGGAAGAAGCAATAACGCGCGGTGAAACCACAGACAAGAATACAAAGAATTGACAATATTGACATTGAAATTTTAAATAGCGTCTGTGTCCTATACACTATATCTCTTATCTATACTATACATCTTATCTATGCTATACACGCAGTTTCAAAATGAGTGTGGTCCTTATCTATGGTGTGGTCCATAGGATAAGTAAAAAAAGTGATTGGATAATTCAGTCAAATTTTTTGTGAGCCATGACAAAACAAATCATAAAACAAAGTATCTACCTAAAATCTACTTTTTAGTAAAAAAAAAATTGTAGGTACTGTTGGATTTCATTCTCGAGTACTAAATGAGTATTTTTTTTTAAATCAGTATTTCTTATCGATCAAAAAGGATTTAATATCAAAATATTTAACTTTTGTAAAATTTGCCTCATGATAGATACTTAGTTTTATTTTGGGGCAGCCAATTTGCAGAAATAGTACAAAAGAAATGAACTACAATTTATGTAAATTAATTTATTGTAAAAACAATAAAGAAAGCTACTTGTTGCACACAGAGACGTGACAACTCGCTACTTTTGAACATTGTGTGAAAATATATATTATGTCTATAAAATTACATTGTAAATTTAATTGTTGACTTTACGCGGCGTGCCGCGGGATTGGGAATACAATAAACTTGCCCACCCGTCGGTACGCCGCCATGATTTTACTAAAAATAAATAAATGTCTATTTGCCCGGTGCCGTGGACGCAGTAGAATAAACAAATGAGATAGTCCACGGCACCCATATATGATGCCAGTGCCCCTTCCAAACAGCCTCTTTCAGGGCCGCAAGAGAACGAGCCTTCTGCTCTGCGGCCCCTCGGCCCTTTTCAGGGCTACGAAAAATGAGCCTTCTGCTCATTTTATAATTTCGGCCATTAAAAATGACTATAACTTTCGAAGGGGCACTGGCCCCGTAATTCTTGTTTCGGGATATCACGAGGAATAATATGCTCTACCTTGTCCCCTACTCGTGATATCCCGGAAATTTGGTTTTATATTTTATATTTTCATATTTGTATGTGTAAAGCCGTTTCTGCCGGCCGCCAGCCCGCGACCGAAAAATGAGCCGGAGTTGCGCGCTTCGGCCGGCAGGCGGCGACGGCCGCCGCGTCGCTCGGGGTGCGGTTAGGGTTGTAAACGCGCCCTGATTGGCCCGGCGGCCACCCAGGGGGTGGCGGGTGGCGCTAACGGAGCGCGCCCGTCCGTATGAAATAAATACTGGGGCGCCGCAGTACGGAACGCACTCGTCTCGTCTGCGGCGCACCGACAACAAGCAAATTTTGACTCTTCATTTCTTCCCTTCGGAGCCTCGCCACTGCAGCCGTCCAGCCGCCTTCCAGCCTGCGCCCTCTGCCTAGTGACGGCGTTTTGGACCTGCGGCCACCGGCGATTAGGAGCGAGTGGAGACGCTTGACTGCGGTCGGGTGAATCCTCTCGTACCCTAGTGGGGTTTCTTGAGGCGACCACTTTTTGTTTGGTTGGCAACACTACTTACTTACATTTAATTGGAAGTTTTGTTAAAGTACTGCTTATCTGAAAACTGACTACCTGTTCAATTTTCTTGTATGTATGGGTTCATATTTATGAAACAACAAGACCTAATTTTAAAAATCATAAATACTGCATTGAAATAAAGAGTAAATAAATATTACATTAAAATAAATACTAAAAAAAACTCTCTTTCGGATCTAATTACCATACATATTAATTTACAAAGTCACTTAAGAAACTAATTGGTGGTCTTGCACCAGGGCTATACTTTAATGACTACCTCTATTGATCGGTAATCGTCGCCGCCTTTAGTTTATTTATGTAGGTTATAAATATATTCTTTTTTACTCAAATTTTGTATCCTTATTTAATGATTTTCACTTAATTATCAGAAAAGCAATCGTCGATTGCTATCGTCAGGCCCTGAGAAAACTATGGCATGGTCGCTGCATAACCACGATCAATATCTTTACAATTGACATTGAATCAATAAAACAGTACAGAGATCAATTTTTATTTTGTTCCGAATGCCTTGGGTAAGGTCATATGAAACATTTAATACCAAAAAGCAGTGCTTTTTTGTCATAGAACGCACCGGAATAAACTACCGGCACCTTCTTTCGACGGATATTTCAAATTTTATAAGCTAACGGCAAGGAAAGGAGTCTAGAAGATTTGTCAGACCAGATTTGGACAAAATTTTGGAATTTATTATGAACATTTCCTTTAAACACAATAAATGTACTTATTCAATATTTGTAAAATTACTTTGTAGCCTCATTTTATATTAATTATTATACAAAATACTTTGTTTAAACCACTATTTATTAATTACTCTATATGTCTCGACACCTATGGTATCTTCTTTAGGAAACAATGTATACTGAAATTAAAAAAATACAAGCATAGACAAAACCAAAACTATAAAATGGTGAACATGTAAGAACTAATATGAAAATTAATTTAAAAGGTGACTATTTGCAAAGAGGATTTGGTTATTTATAACATTATTTCTCACAGGAAACAAGAACTGTATAAAAGGTGTGATTCGCCGGTTCATTCTGGTAGATCGGATGAGATCTACCGCGGTGTGAAGTGGTCCAGAGGGGTCCAAAATCTACTCTCGTCGTCTAGTGTAGCAGCCAAAGTCAAGTAGTTTCAGGTGTCAGTCCAAAGTCATAGCAAAGGTCGAAATTCTAGAAGGTCCAGTAGAATAGCAGGGTCAAAGCGAGGTGGAGATGAATGAAACAAAATTTTAGACTTGAAGAGCACAACGGCAAGAGAATCAATCTCTGAGGCCGCTGGCCAAGTTTTATTTAACATAGACCCCGGCTGAGCGTGCGAGGCCCCCCGTTTCGTGCTGGACCAATCGGGGCGGGCAGACAGTCCCCGCGCCACCTCAATACGGTCTAGCGCAGCTTCCGCCTGGCGACGAGACCCCGCAACTCTCGCTCATTTTTGCGACGCCGCGCTGGGGCCGTCAGATCTGCATTTACTCTTAGTTTTATTATTATATAAAATCAAGGGTCAAACCTAGAGGCATCGCGAGTACTTTATTCTGTTCTAATATTAAAATTTATGCAAGTTTAACATATATAAAAATAATTGCAATCATTGTAAATTAATTTGTAGATTCTCCGATTTTTTTTTTAAATGTCACGCTTATCCTTATTATTTAATATATAATTCTTTAATTTGTTATTAGTATAAAAAGCCGGTTTTATAGAAATTTGGATATTTTTAATAATTGAATTAGAAGTAAGATTATTTAAAAACACAATTTTTCTCCACTGCTTCTCACTATCAATAATAGGTGGGTAAATATATGATCTGATAAACTTTTTCTTGTACGTATTGTTAAACAAATTATCTATTAATTTAAAATTATTGGCATTATTAAATGGAATTTGTTTAATATTTCATTTAATTCTATGTTGAAGTTATTTATGGATAAAGGAACATTAACTAATCTATTAAGCATGGAAGGAAAAGCTGATAATTTTTGAGAAAACGGACGATTAGAAGTATTATGTATTACTACGTTAGTGTAAGTATCTTTACGAAAAATGTTAAATTCTAGTTTATTTTTAATTATAGAAATGTTTAAATCTTAAAAATATATGCTGGAATTTTTACCTATTTCTATGGTAAAGTTCATCTTTTTATGGAATTTATTTAAGAAATTAAGATATAAAAATATATTAAATCAGTATTTCATATAAAATATATTAAGCAAGTATTTCAGTTCCAGTCCAAACACATAAATTATCATCTACATATTTTTTCCAGAAGAAAATATATTTTAATAGTAAAGCAGAACTATTAAAAATGTTATTCTCTGAATTATTTAAAAATATATCAGCAACTAAAGGACTAATTGGAGGCTCTTGTTTAAAAATAGTATTATTAAATTGAAAATAATTTTGTTTTAAAATAACAATAAAAATATTATTTCAGTCTTTTGGTAAATTAGAAGAATAAAGTAATTAATAATTATAATAAGTAATTAATAATTATTAACAATAAATTTAATTTATGTTAAGAACTAATATATATATATTTTTTAAATAAAAGATTAACAAGACGCGAGTTCCGGCACCTTTTTTCTTACAAAAAACATTGCTAATAAGAATTATAATTTTCACTGTCCGATATGGCTGTCATTTTGTTATTGTTTAGTTATAAACCGAATGGTGATGACGGCTGTCATTGCCATAATTTGAGCATCTACAAATGTTTTGATTAGTATTGGAATTTTTAATTTGTACTTATCATCGTATGTTTCCAAATATAATATTAACATAGACTTCGTCTTCAGAAGTTCGTAAAGAATAAAAAAAAAAGTAAAAATATCATTGCAATTTAACCAAGGTCCAATTTAGTCAAGGAATATATATCCATAGACTGGGATATTTTCTCAACGGGCGATGTGTTTCATAAACATACGTACGAATATTTATACCAATGGTTAAAAATGGAGTAGAAAAAAAAGTGCAAAATGACGAGCACGCGTTCTTCGTGGACCTGGACGCGTGTCACACGTAGGTGGTCGCTTCCCCACAGGAAGTTAAGGAACTCGTGGAAAATGAAAACTATTTCACTACATTGACCAAAACACACGTGGGTAATCACTAACAACGGCTTCTAATTCGAATTTACCGATTTTAACTATGCATCTACATTACGTAAAATGGAATTAAAACTAAGTTAAACTTCACCGTCACAGTCCCATTATATTTCTTTTTATCCTGATCATTGATCACAATACTAGCCACTGGTGAAGAACGTTGCGGAGCCCTCTTTCAGCGCATCTTGTTGCACGGCTCACGGCCACGTGTCCTCGCAATGGTGTCGGCTTGCGTCGACGGTCACGCGTCAATGGTCACGTGTCGACTTCCTCGATCGTTTGTCTCAGTCTTGTGACCAGGCATGGTCAGCTTACAGACTCACGCATGTAGGGCCTGCTCCATGGGTCCGGACCGTGAAGGAAGTTTGGAATCTGCTTCGGCGTCCTCGGCTATTGTGGTGAGTATTTCAGCTCACACTTATGGGGCGCGCTCCATGGATCTAGACCGTGAAAGAAGTTTGGCGCCTGGTAGTCTCTCATCGGGTTGACTGAAACTTCCGTATCTCTAATGTGGTTGTTCTGCGGCCTCATATTGGACACGAGGTGTAGTGATCCCTCGTGTTTGGAGATGCAGACGTTCGTCAAAAGGCTTGTGACTGCTTCAAAAGATTTACCGCTAAAAAGGTAAAGCTAGTAACACATATTACGCAATGGAACATTGGACTCGGTTACATCAAGAATGTGGATGGGATGTTTTTTTGTTGTTTATGATTGAAATTCCATAGATTTTAATTTAATTTTTAATAAGTTTTTTACGCATTTAATAGTCTATTGGTCTATGCTTCCGATGACTTCTGTGTATTGTGTTGCGTAGAATGATAAATAAAATTAATTAATCGAATTATAGTGTGTTATTTCGCTAAAGCGATAAAATAACTTTTAATCGTTATATCTATTTTATAATGCAAAGAATTTTATCCCTACATTTGGCATTCAGTACGTATATTCGGCAATATCATTGAGCCAAATTCCAATGTTATGACGTGCATATGACATCGCAAATGTTTATTTCCGCATTACCATTTCCTAATACGATTGTTTATTTTTCATAGATGCGAATAATCCTAATATCCAAGATGTCTGGCGAAGATCATACGTTGCCCGTGGAGCTGGAGAAGTTAGAAATAGTGTCTGGCAAGGGAAGTGCGTCGAGTGGAGTGACTGGTGATGAGAATCCTTTCCAGAGAAGGAGCACCGGATCCCGCACGAGTCTCGCGCTCTGGGGAGGTAGGTGTAGCTGTTCATTGAGTAAAAAGCCCTCGAGGAACAAGGGAGTCTTTAAAAGAAATAATGGAAAACTATTGAAGGACCCAGTTTTAAAGTATGTTAACACATGTTGTCAAGGTGTTTCGAGATCCGAAGAACTAGCGAACTCATTGTCGTCAGTTTCTCTATCCCCGGTCCTTAAAAGTAGCTGTAAGAAAGAGGAAAGAATAGTGGACAACGGTCAGATATCCAGCGCCGCTCCCGTGCACAATGACTTCCGTTCTCTCGTCTCCGGCTGTAGCCAACTGCGAATCTCGAATGGGACCGGGATATTCACATCCGAGAGCTTCCAGAATCCTCAATGCCGCGAGAGTGACAGAGTAACCGTTTTCCACTGTTCGGGAAGTATCTCTGGAGACAGACAGGGTGGACTGAGAGCGTGCTCCCAGCAGGCCCTCAACCCACCCTGTGACGTGACCATAGACGAGTTGGCCAGCTATTTCGAAACACTGGTTCATATTCCTAAAAAGATGTCTACGATGGCGGAGATGATGTATATATAATGTGTATTTATGTTGACTGATAAATTATGTTTTCAATAACATCACAATACTAGATACTAATGTGAAATTTATAGTTGTAATAATTTAAGATAAACCTGTTAAACATATCTGTATAAAATATTTTCCACCATAGACCACCATCACACTTTTGTATAACAATTTTAACATGTTTTAGATAAAAATTATATGATAAAAAACATGTTCATTAATATTTTTAATAGTATATTGTAATTAATCCAATTTTGTTTTACCATTAGTGCATTCAATAACCAGTTGCATGCAATAACCTAACCGATTTTCATAACATAATTCAGTACTTTTCTATTCTACAATTTTTTTAATGTGTATTATTTCATATTATTGTGTGTTTTTTGTATTCGCCAGCAATTTGTTTTATGGTAATATTTTCATTCTCATACTTTATATTTCATGTAGAATAAAATTTCATCACAATAACAATCAATGGTGTTTTAATTACTCAAATTGTTACAATATTTTTAAACTAATTTTTAAAACTCGTCCTAGGGCATTGTTTCTGCGTTGAGTTTTTGAATTTAATCTTCTTTCATAAATGTAACATTGCGATACCGCAAATAATTTTTAATAATCATACACAAGATTTGAAATGCTAAATAGTTCAATGATTTAATTTTTAACAACGATTATAAAGAAAAATGATTACCTACCTACCTGCATAATATTTGTATCAGAAACATTGATAATTAAATTTAAATAATTAACAGTACCTTCCTACAGTAGTGTTACAATTTTAAAATTTCTGACAATAGACATCTTTATTTATGATGAATAAAATAACTAAATGGTCAAGTGAAATTAGCATTTTTTTTTTATAGTTTAGTGGCACCGACCGATACATTGGGTTGTTTTACCATGATTACAGTCAGCACAAGATCCATGATTTATTTTATATTTTTCATTTGCTATGCAGACCTCGTGTTTATTTGTGACGCAGTATGAAAATTTTGTACTAATTTTATCTGTATTATGTTCGTATTGTGAAATATGAACACCTAAGGTTGGATAGGGGGGGTATGGTAAACATATATATTATTTTAATGCTGTAATTCTCTCACAATTAATATGTATTTCTTTAATTATATACAGATAGGTATTAATTAACCTAATTAGTTTATTATTACACCTGATCCAAATGCAAGTTTTTTAAAAATCAGCTTTCTATTCAAAAGCTTTTTGAATCCGCAAGTATTACACCAGTCGAATAAACCCAAATTTTGTGTCACTGACCACAGTGGCAGGATTTATAGTGGCGTGAGTCGCATTTATAAGGGGCCCTACTTTCCGGAGACCCCTGAATTTCTGAGAAAAGGGAAGTAAATAATAATAATGCGTTTATTCCAGCGTGATTGGCTTTTTTTTATGAAGACCCGATTCGCCATAAAGATAATACATTTAAGTTATGAAATATTATTTATGTTATGAAAAGAAAACAAAAAAAATTAATTTAAAAAAATGTTCACACATATATATGTAAATATAAATCAAAATATAGATACTACATTTCAGTTATGGCCATTTTGTATCTGTATCTATTCTGTAGTCATTGTCATTCTAACTAAAAACTATAAAATTAAAAAATGGAAAGAATTGAAAAAAGTAAGTCCAGAAACACTATTTTAACTTCAAAAATACTATTGCTACTCAACTGCTGTCTAGCATTCAATCTTTGTCGAGTCGGCTCTGTCATTATTGATAGTTTAACTAAAAACTTGTCTATATTCGAAGTTTACATTTTTTTTGTGATACAATTTTGGCATTCCCTTGTCTCAAGGCATGGGACCTCCAAAATATCCATAAGACAGGCACCTGAACCACAAAGCCACCCTTGACTGGCCATTTACAGAAAAAATGATTAAGAGATAAGAGTGTGATATAAAATTATTTTTGTGAGATATATCATCTATCTGATCCCTTCTTTCAAAATTGGATAATTGAGGGGTGCAGAAATAAAACTGCCACTGTCCAATAAAAAGAAAATAGAGGGTGACATGTTTGAATGTGATTGCCTGGCAATACTGGCAATTTTACAATTGATAACTACTCTAGAAACATGTTTGTATGTTTTAGAAGCATTTTATTAAAAGCATATGTAGTATGCAGCATACACGTGTTTTATTTACGGAACAGAATACAACACATCCATTTAATACATTTATTTATTGTGATTACAAACAAAATTACATGTTAATATTTCTAATATTAATAAATATAAATTTTAATGTATTAATGTAATACTTTCATAATAAATGGAAACGTTAATTAGTTTGCTGCCCATGTAATATTTTATATTTTTTCAGTTGTCTGAGTACGCTTTCATCATATTAATTACGCGTGTATAAAGCAGTGACCTGACACCTGTAGCCCACAAGTGATCTAAATGGTTGAATTTATCATTTGGTATCCGGAACATTCCTATCGGATTGCCCAATTCTGTATACAATTTACTCACGTCCACCCTGTCGGACAGCCAATCGTTGTCTGAATAATGCAAGAAAACTGGAGCAGTAACGTCGCTCAGTGAGTATTGTGGTGGGCTTATTGAACCGTATTCAATAAGATTTCCAATGAGACCATGGTCATATTTTCGGAATTTGCCTGATAGAAATTCTTGGCCGTAATGTACGACTTGCTTACTGGAGGAACCCGCCGGTGTGTGTGACAGAATAACCGGCAGCATTGTCTGAAAAATGATAGTTATTTAACACTAAATTTACTGGCATTGATTGTATACCTATTTTTACTGAAATCTGTCATTTTGACGGGTATATTCAAATTAAATATAGGTTTATTTCTTACATTTTTTACAAATAATTTCCATTTTGAGCGTACATTTTCCGCACACATCTTATTACACTTAACACAAATATTATTAGATCTTATATTACACTTAACACAAATATTTTTTTTACAAAATTCGATTTGGCAGGACTTGGCAGACTGGTACTAGCTTCGGGTTTATCTCTATGGTGGTCACTTCCTAGTTCTTCAGCCAATTTAAAAATAAAGTTTTTTCTCAATATATTTACTCCAGTGGTCTTTTTATACAAAATCAATGCATTAATAGCTGCTAAACCCAAGATGTCATAAAATACTTGAAGCCATCTACGAGATCCTATTTTCATACTATATTTTCGCGCCATTTGATCAACCATATCCACTCCAAACTTAGTATTATTATAAAAACTAACTGTCTGTAGGATAAGTTTATCATTGTTTTCAATTGTCACAGATTTGTTTTGAACTAAGTAATAGTACTTTTTTTGGTTTACTTTTGTAAACTGTGAAAATGTAATTCTCTGATTTATAAAGTTGTGTTGAAAACCAGATCATATCTTCCTTGGCTTTTGCTGATTTAGTCCCAACATCAGTAGTTTTATTGCAAGTTTTTTGTTAGTGAAAAGCCGATGAAAAAATTGTCAATAGTTATCTATATTTCGTCCACAACCTAAATATGGCTCAGCAAGTTTGTATACTACGAATTTGCTCAAAGGTACATTTTGTATTTGGGTTTCATCTTTACCGAAATATGGGAAACTATTTGACCTCCGATGTTAACCAAAATTTTATGTCAAATTTATCTGGTGTATTTGGCATGTACTGGATAAAAGGAATTTCCAATAAATTTATTCTATATTTTAGAAATCAAAACAAATTTGTCTGTTTTAAAACGTTGCCAAAAACGTTCCCGAAGGCAGGGATGCTGTTTTAAACAAAAGAAATGACGAGTGAAAACTTTTATTATATGGTTTACTTGTTGTTTTATTTTTTAATAAACCACTGAATTAGAAAACTGTTTAAAAAAATTCGGGGATGGACAAAGCAGTGTACAGGGTCACCCCATCCGGACATCTGTTTGGTGGGAAATGCATACTGTCTTTTATTTTGAATGTTGTTTGTATGTAAGTTTATTGTTGACAACTATCAGCACTAAACTCTGAATATAGTGAATATTAAAAAGGTAATATTTATCAAGATATTGGACCGCATGTGGCACAGACAATGAAAGACTGGAAACTTCCGTTTCATTCTCCTTACTCAATAGTATCATTTATTTTTCAGCCTTCATAATTTTTTATCTGGGATAAATTAAATGATGATGTCCAGTAAGGAATTTCCAACTTTTTTGCATCAGAGTAAAATTTGCCATAAAGATGGCAAGAAGTTTTCAGCAGTAAAAAAGGACAATGATTAAGTAATCAAATGTGTTTACAAGATCTTTTGGAGATATTCCTATCTGTGTAGACATCTAAAGCTATTGAGTTTGTAAAAAATAATAAAAAAACGAGTTGTAAAATTAAAACAGCTTACATTATTCAGAAGTTCAGGGTTAAATCCACACAGGAGGAACAGTATACTGGTGCACACTGGTTGGAATACCGAATTGTCTTTGCATAATAATTTTGCAGCCAATGACATCAATTCACTGCTAGGCAGGAACTCATTTATTCCAATAAGCGATGCCAGTAACTAAAAAAACATATAAACATGCTTTATATTTATTGTTAAATTGATTTCATTTTTACAAAGCCAAGTTTTTCTTAAGATGATGATGACTTTCATTTAAAATTTTAACCATGGATAATTTTGATTATTATGATGATAATTTTGTACTAAAGTGCGGTAGAAAAGTGTTTTAATTAATTTGTATTAATTATTAAAATTGGAGAAATGAAAAAAGCGTATCATCCGTACAGTGGACACACATAAAATCTTGCCTACATTGAAAATTATGCACAATTTGTAACAAAAATGTAACAATTCGTTTTAAAATTCTTAATGTGTCATAATTTTGAATGTTGATTTATTTCGGACTTGCTTAGCTGGGCCTAATGGCATCAGACAATTTGTTCATTCTTCAAACAGTCGTGTATAGATTTTTCACAAATGAATCATAGCTTAAGTGATCGCATTTCCACTACACTCAGCCTATTTTTGATCTTTTGCCATTTCCATGCACCGGTAGTCTTGCTTTGGATGACAAATTTCTATTGACTATAATTACCCTCAAATTAAGATAACTCTTGGTCATATATAAAATAGTAGACCTGATATATGCAAGATTCAAGTAAATAATATATAATTCTAATCATTATTAAAAAGGATATTATAAGTGGTAATTTATATTACGAGTATATTATACCTCTAAATTAATGTCTGTAAGTGTAATTAGTTACTTTTACCCACCTCCACAGTGCCTGCGATTGGTGCCATTGCTATAACCAGTGGACTCTTCACGTGTGACATGTAAGCGACGGGTGCTAGGGCGTGCATGGTTGTAATTTTGTCATTGTATTCCTTCCTTAAGGATGCCATCACAAAGAAAGATGTAGTTCCCTGAGAGTGACCGGCATAATGCAGTTTGGTTTCACCAGTTTCAGCCAAAATATAATCTATCATGGCTGGTAGATCATAATAACCAATTTCGTTCCAACTGAACTTCCAGAATTTAGAATGTCTGTCAGCATCTAAGGATATGTGTTTACGCGAATAATAAGTTCCACGGGCATTTCCCATCCACACGTCAAAACCTTCATCAGCTAGGTAGTATCCTGTAAAAATAACATTAATTGAGAAAAGTCCGCAATAGGTTACAGTTAAATTTTCCAAAACACCCCAATATTTATCTGTATAACTTTCTGAATAATTTATTAACAACCAAACTTATTCAGTATATTTTAGAACCAGTATTACAGAATCAGTATTGAATTTGGGAAAATTTTAGATAAATCATGTATCACGAAGCAAAGCTAATTTGTATTTATATATACTGAGCAATGTATTTAAGAAATTATTAATTTAATAATGCATTATCCCTTTCATTTGGATAATATATAGATCTATTCCATGAATATAATTGATAATATACAAGTCTTAAGTCAAAGGTAGAAATTAATGTGACCATAGAAAGATATATGGAAAAATTCTGTATATTGAAAAGTCATTTTGGTTGTTCAAATAATTCAAACCTGAACCTTTTCTTATCTGAGGAAACACATAACCATTCCCTTTCAACAACAGATTATGTTAAAATTTGTATTAATATAAAAATACCACAGAACTATGTTCTGAAATTGCAACTTCACAATAAAAAATATGTTTATTAAAAAGCTTAATATATGATTGACGCAATCAATGAAGGTAATACTTTCGACCGAGTTCCAGTGTAATCTTACTTCTTGTCACACAGCTTTTATTAAAATAGTTAAGTTTCTTACCTAAGCCACTGTCTGGGCCCATAAAGATCCAGTCAGCCGAAGAGCAGAGAAGTCCGTGCATCAGGAGGACAACAGGTTTGTTCTTCTTCTGTCCTCCTTTACTTCCAGGAATCCTATGAACTGTCAGAAGGTATCCATCCTCGGTTTGTATTGTGTGCGCTTCCACAGGGTATCCATACTTCGTGGCTAGCCCTACCTAAAATAATAAAATTTATTGTAATGATTTAGGTAACATGTGTTCAACTTTTGCCTAAAAACCCACAACAAAGACATTTATAAACGTCAAACAAAAAACACATTACAAGTCTCAGGTAAATGTATCATACCACTCCTGCATATAATGTTTTTTTTTTTTACTTTCAAAAAAATATTCATAAAATCAGTTTAATTCGTAAGTATAATGAAAAAAAAAATTCCCTAGCAGAGAACTGAACGGTGTGACTGATGGGGATACTAACTACTACATTGCCAAGAAACAAGTGAGATGTGAAAATTGTAACGTTTACAAATATTTTAAGCTCTTTATTAAAACTTGTCGTGTTACAAATTTCAACAAGGGTAACTGTTCCTTTTTTTTTTAAATCAAATTATATAAAAAATAATAATCAATACTAAAAAAAATAATGCATTGTATTCTTCTATGACGATTTGACGCCATAGTCTAATAGGGGAGAAGCTAAGCTGGCATGTGAGAGATACTTGGATCATTTCAAAATGGTTATAAAATAGAAATCTAAAAGAAATTTTCTAACACGCTATTTTTAACACAGTTATCACGACAAATTTTACTGGGGGGCCTACTGAACAAACATATGATAAAACAAACAATTCTGGATGCCAATTTCAGAGGATTTTGGAAAGGAAAACTTTGATTACTAGTGCTGCCTTGTGCTAACATATCTTTCTTCCTATATGCGTAATAATTTCCCTAATGCCGTCACACCGAAAATGAAACAAAACATATATATAGAAGCTACTGCTCAACTATTTCAATTTAAAAATACACGCTGTCAAAATAAAACGGCAACTGAAAGGTAGGCGATATTAAATTAGGTTGATTATATTTTAAACTAAACATTTATTTATTACAAACAAAATGAAAAAATATTTTTTATTAAAATTAGGTAATTATTCTGTGAAATAATGTAAGTAGGTGTAACAATTAACAAGTATTTAATCAGTGTTTCAGAAATATAAGACGTCATAATAAATGGTATCACAATAGGTATAAAGATGTCTATCGCGATGATATGTATATTTTATCTAATCACCATCTTTTAGTGCAAGGTATTTTGGAATCGAAAATACTCGGAAACTTTTTATTTAAAATTATATCTGTGTAGTTTTCGTAACAGTGGATTAACAATCTCGTGTTGTCGCTAAGATCAAAAGTGACGTCCATCTGAGTTAGTACTAATTTCACAATAAATGAGTACTGACTTTTAAATACATCAAAGTGTATTTTAAAAATATATTGTACAGCCGGGTAAAAATAAATCGCTAACTATTCTAAGCGACAGTAGACTAGAAGCTTTTATGCTAATGTCAACTGATAGAAATATAGTTAATTGAATTGATAATGACGTAATTGTCGATCAAATTGGTGAATAAAAGCGAGTTTTTTAACTCATGGATACTTTTGTAATAAAGTTTTTTTTCCACATTAAATAATATATTTTTTGTGAACTATTTTAAAAATTATTATAACACATTCTTATTGTGAAATTGTAATTATTCAGAACATATGTCTGTGATATTCGAAATATTAATTAAATGTATTAATTAGAAAGATATATATATATATATATATATATAATCAATTTTATCGAAAAACATTGTTGTTGCACCACCGGGGTTCGAATCTGAATCTCTTTCCAAACCGGGGAAGGTGCAATAGGAAAGTAGATGACTTTTTCAAATAATGGAATGATAAATGTATTGATTTGAAAAATGTAACACATAGGTTCGAAAATTTGTCGTCAAAAATAATGTCGCTGTAGCATAGTTGGATAATGTACCTTCCCCGCTTTGGAAAGCGATCCAGGTTCGAATCTCGGTGGCACAACAATAATAGTTTATATATATATATATCTTTTTAATAAATTTAATTAATATTTATTTTCAAAATTATGATTGGGATTATTGAGTCAGCTTCAGTCTAGAGTTACAGATTTTGATAAATTTAAGGAGATTTTTATTCCCATAAACATTTTCTGCACGTATTTTAAATTAATCGATTTTTTTTAGATTCAAATCATCATAGGTTAAAAAAAACAATAATTTTGTCTCAACTTTTTAAGATAATATCCATGAATATGACCTGTATTAACGAGTTAATTTCGTGCTATATCGATGGCACATTTGAAATATAATTATTATACTTACGAAATCTAATGTTGCATCTTCAACCACATTAGGGTCGAGTTCGTCAGCGTTCACGGTGGCCAGGTAGCTCGCTCCATTGGGCGACTTCCCCCCACACACGAACGTGACAACCGTGAGGAGCACGAAGACCTTAAACACCATGTTTCGAGTACCCGTTTTACCTTCACTGGGAAGTTGTTGAACTAAAAAAAACCTTTTATATACCAAGATAACATCGTGATTATTTCAAATCTAAAAATATGTCACGATAAATGAACAGATTTTAATATTTATAATTATCAAAGATAATAATCAATACGCATAATTTACATTTAAAACTATTCAGTACATCGTAAAAGTTCGTTAAGGTCAGCACCACAGAGTACACAATACATGGCTGTATAATTTTATTATATAAATATTTTGATTTATAATAATTTGACAGGAAAAATTTTATAAATATAATGTTCGTATTTAACAACTGGAAACCTTTTTATTTTTTATTTATTATCTTTGTTTTATTAACCACTGAATTGAGTTTAAATACATCTATCGGTTTCGAAAAATACCATTTTTTTCTTCAGGATGTCATAACTAACTAAAAACATTGTTTCTTGTTGTCATTGTTTCTTCACCAGAATCCATTTAAAAAAAAACGACAATTATATAAAAATTATTTAAATATGAATTTTAACCACAAAGTTAATATTGCTAATTTTAAAAGGAAACCTTTTTATTTAATTTACTTAACTGGTTTGTTAGAGACCAGGCAAAAGCCTAAAATCACTTAGTTTTTTTTTCACGGTAGTGTGAATATTATAAGAGACGAGAGACTAATGCTATTCTTACTATTTAAAAAATGAACAACAGTAAGTGCTCGTATATTTAATAATACATACAATAATTTTGAATTATTGTATGTTAAATAAATGAATTAAATTTTATTACTTTTATTTTAGATATATTAGTTAGAAAACGGTTGCTTAGTATTGTACTTTTTGTAGATAAGTAGGAATCGTGTAGGTATTTGTAGCGATTAGAATTCATATCCACCGCTATCTCAGTCGGCATCGACGTTAGCGACAGCGCTGCCCGCTGCTGCTACAAGTCTGGCTCAATTTTTCACCGCCGAGCAGTCTCTCCAGTTTCATCGTTACACAACGGCGGTCTTGGCGGCCCACGCGCGCCGAGTGAGAGCGCCGACTCGCTTCACTTCGAAATCCACGCACACCTTCTACATCTTCACTCATTTATTATATTCATTCTCAACTATCTTCATTGTTATATCCATCACAATAAACACCTCAACACGCAAACAACATTTCTTTCATTTAACCACCGTCCTAACCCCTAAATATTAAATTCACAAATAAGTTTTTTAACTACCTTTTCCGTAGCACATATTTTTTAAAAAGTGTCAAAACATTTGACACTCATATGTACCCACTGTATAAAATACGTAGTATCCATGGTAACGTGTATGATTTATTTGTTTAATAATTTTTTTATCGCATATATTTATGAGATTACTTTTAGGTCAGCTAACATAAAAAAATACATATTTATAATAGTGACCCACTCAGCGATGAAATAACTGAAGAAAATTTAGCAGGACAGAAAGATCGTTAGGAAAATTGTCAAAAGTGCAGTCTTTCCAAACTTTCTATACGGGCCTAAATATGGACACATGACAAAGCAACTGAAGACTGAAGAATACAAAATTTCATTTGTTATTTATATCTTATTCAATACGTTCTGTTTAACGCTAATTTAGCACATCAATGTACAACGCCATGACATAATTATTTACCTCCTTTTAAGATTGTGGGCAATGAATTGCTAATTATTGTTTAATTATATTAATTTAATAATGCAATAATATTATAATACAAGATTTTAAAATGGTAAACAGATATTAGATATCTTTTGCACAAGAAATATTCAAAAAATATTACGCCAAACAATTCGTGAATTAAGTACCAATGTCAGATTAAATGATTGATTTGTTGATTTGACAATTCTTAAACAATATAATTACCTAACTATTAAAGAGGATTAAAGAACTAATATATTTATCAGATTAAGACGAAAAATAGATTTATCAATCGAGAAAAAATCTGAGAAAAATATTACTAAAAATTTTTTTTTAGGTAACTAGATGATTAGATTCTTCGCTATATGAATGGAAGAGTGAACATGTACCCAAACTGGACTTGAAGACGTAGAATACTAGGTAACAAAGCTGAAATGGCGATGAACAGTTCATTGAAACCAACCGTTCTATCGACAGCCACGATCTAAAATTACTGCACTCGGTACCGCATAGGGGATTAATAATGAACAATCTTGAAATGATAGAAATTCCGAATAATCTGAATTCGGAAAAAAAAATTTAATATACAATCTCACGTTTTCAAATACTTCATCGTTACTATTGATGTTTCCAAGAAATGATAAAACTACTTCCACCCTTACATACCCTACCGCTCCATACCCAACTGTGTTTAAATTAAACAAACAATAGATATTTCATAGAGACAAAGCTATTTATTTATTATGTCTTACGACCTGTCTTCGGCTGGCTTAAGTGATCGCTTTACACAAATATAACGTTCACCATTCTCACTCATTAATCAATCTCCATGTCTATCAAATTTTTGAAAGTTGTATATATATATACAAGGTGGTCCAAAAAAAGGGAGAACATCTCGTAACACATGAATTATTTCAAAACATAATATAATTAATTATAATTCTTAATGTAATTTTTTTGCACAATAATTAGCTAATCAGAAATTATCAAAACACCCTCATTGCATAATCTAGTGGGTTTAAATCTGAGCTGTTTGGTGGCCACATGCCTGGCTCGATGAAATGAACATTCTAACGATGAAGAAAGTTGATTGTATTTCTGGCTGTGTGAGATAGAGCTCCATCCTGCTGTAATGTCTAGCTACAATCCAGACTTTGTTTTGAAACACTGATCATTTTCCTAGCACCCCAACGTTTTTCAATTCGCAAATTTTTTATTAGAATACGGTCTTCTGCAGTGATTTTTGCCATTCTGGGCAACAATTTGGAAAAAACCAAATATAAACAATGGGAAAATTAATAATCAAAGATGGCGACCGGAAATTGTCGAAATAAAATGTAATATAGGTAAATAGGTGAGTAAGTAAACTAGTAAACTATTTAAGCTATTGTTGATATAGTTAAACTAATTTTGATGTAATTATATCACATTTTACGGAATGTACTCACTTTTTTGGATCACCCTGTATGTGTAGCCGAAGACAGGTCGTAAGTCCTGTAATTACCCATTCTTCCATATTATTTTTCTATTAAATATAATTAAAAAAATAGCTTTGTCTCTTTCAGATATCTATTATTTGTTTGATAACAGTGCCTTTGTAGGTGAAAATCCAATAATTGTGTGTTCTTGGACATATTTAAATATTATATTTAATTTAGTTTATTTTACACCTGTAAATGGGAAGGACTGCTCTTCCCGAAACTAGTAGTGTTATAAGCTCAAGAATTGTGTGTGTAGTGCAAAGATAAAATAATAATTATATTTTTAAATTAAACTGTCACTACACAAAGTGACTGCCAAATCAATCAATGATGGAAAAAGATATTTTGCTCCAATGCAAACTGATTATGTATTGTATATATGATATAAGCGTATTATATACTGGACGGTTTTATTAATTAGATACATTTTAAAAAAATGTATACGTAATATTCACACTTTCATGAAAAAAAGTCCTTAAGCATTTAAATGCACTCGAAAGTGAAAAAAAGTTTCCTTTGGTTTACGGCTATTTTCGCTTTGCGCCGGTGGTCCGATCCCTAACCCTAGATATATTATTCGAAAGTTGCTTCTATGTACGGGTTCTTATAAAACGCAGACAGATTTTTGGGTCCTAATGCTTCAATGGCTGCATTGGTGTAGTTACGCCATTGACTATGTAGCGACCGGAATTCAAATCCACCGCCATCTCAGTCGGCATCGACGCTAGCGACAGCGTTGCCGGTTGCTGCCACAAGCCTGGCTCAGAATTCACCGCTAGGCACGCTCTCTAGTTTCAGCGTTTCACGACGGTGGTCTCGCCGGCTCGCGAGAGCCGAGCGAGGCCGCCAGCCCGCTTCACATTATTTCATTTCGTAATATACACGCACTTTCTACATCATTTCATTTTTACATTTATTCATTTCATTTTGTCTTTCTTGTTTTTACCATACTGTCATAATAAAACCTCAACACGCGCAAACAAACATCTCTATTTCATTTAACCACCGACATAACCCCCAAAACTATAATAGTATAATAGAAAGCTGAGATGGAGAATAAATGTCGTGTTGCTGTTTCATTCTAGTATTTGTGTAAGTCTCTCGCTATGTCTATACTGGTTATTGGTATAAGACAGTAATGGCAGAAGATGTAAATATAATAGAAACAAATAAATTTATTATCTTTAAATTACATCCTAATAAATTAATGATGCAAGCGTCGGAGCGAACTGGTGGCAGTGCTCGGCTGAACGTCTCTGACCGTTGCTCACAACACACGCATGGTGCTCTGTAGTCTCAAGTCTCATGAGGCCATTGAAGTGAGAAGAAAAAAGAAGACGGACTCACCATCAAACAAGAAAATATACAAAGATGAACAATCTTGTAATCCTTATGTCATATTCATGTCGTGAAAGCCGAGTGGGGAGAGAGATACACTTTTTAATGTCGAAAATTATTATTAATCAAAGGAATTCAAATAATCTTATAATTAATTGATTACCACTAAAGATAACGATAAGAGAAAATTTTTGCTAACAATGTGCTCCAATAGATATTTAATCTCTAGAGATGGCAGTTCTGTGATTAGATTGAGTGGGCCAATGTTTATAGCGAGATATCAGTGAAATGTAATGTCATGATTTTATAATTCCCCACCTATTATTAGTATGTATAATATATGTGTATTGGGTTAACCCATTAGCTAATGACGTTATCAAAACAGGATAAAAAGATAAATACATACGAGTAATAAAGAGTGTTTTTTTTATAAGTTTGTTTTTTGCATTAGCAATACTTTTTCCAGCGAAAGCCAATTTTACAGCTGACAGCTGATTTGTGCTCAGTTTGGTTTGCCATTTCACCATGAATAGACTTACGCCAAAACAACGCTTGCAAATTGTGCAAATTTATTAAAAAAAATCGTTGTTCAGATTGCGAAACTTACCGTGCGTTACGTCAATTTTACGGTCGATTTTAATTGATAAAGCACAGCCGCAGAGACGTCGTACAGTGCTCACCGAAGAAGTTGTTGTTTCTTCGAAAATGATGCCGGCCAGAACGTTACAGTCAATAACTACAGATTCATGATTACTGACTTTTCGTTTCCCAATTGAATGGCATTAATGTGGAAGAGCTGTGATTTCAACAAAACGGCGCAACACGCTACACAGCGCGCGCCACAAACAATTCATTGAAGGAAACATTTGATGAGTGCATAATTTCGCGTAATGGACCTGTGAATTGGAAATTGGAAGATCGTGTGATTTAACGCCTTTGGATTATTTTCTGTGGGGATATGTGAAGTCTAGTCTACGCCGCTAAGCCAGAGACGATAGATGATTTAGAAGCCAACATTCGTCGCATTATTGCCGATATATCCCCAGCTGCTCCAAAAAGTGGTTGAAAATTGGACTTTCGGATTGCCCTTTATTCGAGCCAGCTAATATATGCGCGAAATCACATTTAAACACTAACGACATAAAATTATCTTCCCAATAAAGCCAATACCATGGCCATTATCACGACATTACATCTACCATTACCTCTAAAAAAACAACCTTTATATAGAATCTAAAAACAGCTTTATAAACAACTGTATGTTGTCGAATGTTCTTACTAATCCTGCTGCAGCTTCTCTGATCTCTTGATGATGGTAATGATTCCCATCGCGTGGATGGTAGCGGGTTTACTTGATGTTAAGTAATACTGGGCGTGGTCAGTCTTTGAATGGATGATCACTTGGAACAGTAGACTAATTATTTCTAGTGATACCAAACGTGTACGGATCAGAATCTGTTTCCAAGTGTTGCCGCCAAGAATACCTAAACATCAGTTTTGTGACTAACTCCTTTCATTGTAGAGACCAAAAAGGAACTGGGTAGGCACATTTGAAAGCAATGTGATACATTACTTGAATTTTTACACGTTTTGTCACGTGATCAATCGCGGAGGCTCAAAATGTGAAAAATCAAACCGCTACAACTTTTTCATTTTCACTGAAGTGACGCGAATAAGAAATCCAAACCATGTGAAAATCTGGATAACAGGGAGCTCACAAAAAGAGAGTTCACAACGTACGTCAATTTATACAGAATGTGGTATAAGAAAAGTCATACACGAGTTAAACAATATAACACAATGATTTAAATAAGGAAATTTAATGTGGACATTAGAAAAATATTATAATTTAAAATAATTACATTGTTTGTGTATTAATATAATACATTTATAGCCATAGGATAACATCTATTTGTTCCCTTTACATGCAATATTCTGAAACACATTTCTCTGTACATTTTGTACAGTAAAGCTTATTAATTGAAAGCCTTCATCAAATTCATTACACGAGTGTATAGCAGAGGTCTGATGTTAATCGCCCACATGAAGTCTAAATGATTGAATTTGTTGTGTGCTATACGGAATTTTCCAATCGGATTGCCCAGCTCCTTGAACAGCTGGTCCACGTCGTCAGGTTCAGCCATCCAGTCGTTATCTGAGTAGTGCAAGGCGACGGGAGCAGACACGTCGCCCAGCTTGTAGTTGGGCGGGCTCGCTGATCCGTACTCGATGATGTTTCCTAGCCAACCGTGGTCGTATTTACGGAAC
Organism: Eubasilissa regina; assembly: GCA_022840565.1. Lineage (NCBI taxonomy): Eukaryota > Metazoa > Arthropoda > Insecta > Trichoptera > Phryganeidae > Eubasilissa > Eubasilissa regina. The sequence goes on along the minus strand of JAINEB010000006.1, from coordinate 29,031,213 downwards.
TCTGCAGACAGGTGTTCCTGACCGTAGTGGACCATTTGTCTGCTTGAAGCGCCTGCTGGTGTGTGGCCCAAGATGACGGGCAGCATTGTCTGAAAACATAAAAGGTATTTAATAATTAAGAGGTCAAAACAAGGCTTATGCCTGTTGTGGTTCACCGATCTCCACTTCTCAACAGGCGATGATGAAAAATAAGAACATGTTCTTTCTAGGGACACTAAGGCGACAGAATCGAGAATACGTTCCCGCCCGCAGTGAACTGCGTTTTATTTAAGATACAAACAATACATTCAATTCATTCTATAATTTCCCACCATGTCAGTGAGCAGGCGGCAACAGGTACCAGAGAGACGTATTTTATTACAAAATTACAGTCATTGTTTGCCGAAATCTAACTCATGTTTTTCTGGCACCCCGCCGATGATTATATTTTTGAATTGGTACTGCTTCGTGTCCTTGACACATCACTTTTTTGGCGTCACTTCGACGACCTTTCAACCCTGGTGCGATATACCCGCTAAACATGTCAGAAAACTGGTTCTCTGTCTAAATATACGAATGAATAAAAGATTTGTAGAATAATATTTGGCACAATTAAAAACTTATTTATTTATTTTTAGTATAAAGATTATCAACAGCTCATTAACAACCCTGATGGATAGTCCTAGATGTTCAAAAACCTTTTAAGACAATTAGAGGAATAATATATTTACAAAATACACTTTTTTATTTACCGCGTATGTACAGAAGCGCGTGGGTTCCAAGGTAAACGAAGACTAATCATGTGACACGCGACAATCCTCGGTATTAGTCGAAATTATCATTGTTAAATTGAAGTATTAACAATTATAATAATACACGCTATGCGAAGATGTCAGTGTCGTACAATTAGACAACGCTGGTTGTGTCAAGAACTAGCAAAGAAGGATTTGTCTATGGCGCTCCGTAGTGACTGCGGTCATAGACTTCTGAGACCAATGACACCGTTGAAGATTCACAATGATTTATTCTGTAAAAAAGAAAATAGAAAGTAACGCCAAAATTGCACTTACTGTGTTTAGGAGCTCGGGATTAAATCCACACAGGAGGAACAGTATGTTACTGCACACAGGTTGAAACACAGAACCATCTTTGCACAAGAGGTCGCCGGCAAGTGTCATCAGCAGGGTGCTCGGCAGAAACTCATTTATTCCGATGAGTGATGTCATAACCTAAAATATGTGAAAAAAAAAAATGCATAACTGAAAATAGAAAATTGATGTACAGTACATTGTTTCGGGGACGTTCGCTTCTAAATCTTGTCCCACAACTTTATAATTAGTGTGATGTCCTTTATGTTGTTTGATGTTTTACTCAGACCTTCAACAGCAACGAAGTGCATCACGAATATGTACTAATACCCCAGTACGTAACAATTAGACTACTATCACAATTCACGATCTTGTAAAGTGAGGTGCGAGGGCGAATTGCGAATTCTAAATATAAAAATAAATAAATATAGATACTTTAATTATATTGTTACAAATCAAGACTTGTATATTCAAAATTATAAAATTTAAAATTAATATCGTGAACCCCTAGATGTCAAAACTTAAAAAATAAAAATGCCCCACTGTATATTAGTTTAGATAATTTATAAATATGAATTAAATATATTAATTAGAAAGATATACATATAAAATCAATTTAATCGAAAAAAATATTGTTGTTGCGCCACCGGGATTCGATTCTGGATCTCTTTCCAAATCGGGGAAGGTGCATTATCCAACTATGCTACAGCGACGAAATTTTAAGCGACAAATTTTTGAACATAAGTTCGAAAATATAAACATATAGATGTTACCTTTTTTAAAATATTAATACATTTAATCGTTCCATTATTTGAAAGAGCCATCTATCTTATTATTATGACCGGAAAATGAATGAATTTTGTATGTAATATATATACAACACATGTGAATTCATCACGATCTGCCCAAAAACGATATATAGTGTTGTTGCAGGGGTGGTCTTAAAAACTTTTTTGTTGACCCCTTACTCATTAGACATTCGAACCGCCTGCGAGGCGGTCTCTCTTTTTCCGATACTGATTTTCATAAGTACCGGAGTCTTTTCAAATGCATTGAACATTTGGAATTCTCATTTCCCTTGCATCATCAAAGCAATTAAACAACAGTAATTTAGTATTACAAATACAAAAATACATTTAAATCATTTCAACTGTTTATCTGATAGAGGTATTTCTTTATCTCCCAATGATAAGTGAATATCCCGGATGTTATCGATACTTAAAATAATTTAAAAGATTAAAAAATATATTGTTCAATTCTAGAATAATCAAAGCGATATTGATAAAGAAAATAAATCAATCTGAAAATGTAATTAAAAGATAATTAAATTTTAAACTTGTTCTGTAATGTATTATAAATTATAGATTTAAAAAAATTATTTAATATCATTTAATTGTTTTATTAAACTTTTCATTTTGTTGGAAATTTGTGATAATTATCAGCTAAATAAAATGGAATGTCAAGTGCAAAAACAAATATTTCCGACATATTGTTTTGTTTGAGTTTAACCGAGGAATTAAGGTATGGACACTACTATCGATATTACTACCAATTGGATCTCAGGAATGTCACCATACAAAAAACGATCAGGAAGACGGCATCAAGTGATTTTTCAGCATTATAATGCCCGTCCGCATACTACTAACATTACAAATGAGGCTCTTCAAGAGCTCGATTGGGAAATTATTCCACCATTCGTCTTATTCTCTTGATCTTGCTCCATCATTGATTTTCAATTGTTCCCCTCTCTGTCTATCAATCTCCGGGGAATCTTCTTTAATAAGAATGCTTTTCTTCGAATTTGGCTAGACAACTTTTTCACCTTCAAACTATTAGGTAAAATTATCTACATCAACACATATCGGTTATACATACCTCTATAGCGTTTCCAAAGCGTGCCATGACTCGAACCAATGGACTCTTTAACTTTGACATGTACGCGACCGGTGCTAGAGCGTGCATGGACTTTATTTTGTGATTATATTCCTTTCTCGTGGATGTTATCACGAAGAAGGACGTCGTCCCCTGAGAATGCCCCGCGTAATGAAGACTCTTTTCACCAGTTTCAGCCAAAACGTAGTCGATCATGGCCGGAAGATCGTAATAACCGATTTCATTCCAGCTAAATTTCCAGAACTCGGAGTCCTTGTCAGGACGAAGTTTAACGTGTTTGCGGGAGTAAAAGTTTCCTCGAGCATTTCCCATCCACACGTCAAAGCCTTCGTCAGCCAGGTAGTATCCTGCAAAATGGGGATGACAGGAGATTCATTAGTGACGCGTGTACACGGATGAAATTTATTTCAGAGACTCATCTCGAGTGCGCGTAAATGACAGTACAGAATTGCACCCAAAGCGAGATATATTTCCGTCATTATATTGTATAAGCCGTGTTACTGATACATACCAACCTTTACTGACAAATCTTTGATTCAAAGTCTCATCCGTGGACGTATACCATAGACATTCTACATTAAAATGACTTTGGAACCTTGAAATTTATTGCTGTCAGAGAACAATGAGGATAAATCGGACAGCTGATCTTGAATTAATTAAAACAAATTAAAGAAAATATCTATCTGTCGTAAAAATATATAATTATTTCAGGACTCGAACCCAGACACTTTTCTTGCCGTGAGATTAAGTTACCTATTACGCTGTGTTAATCATTTACCTTCACATTAAAATTTCAACTTCATATGCATTTCTTCTATTTTAATGAGTGATCCATTACTTCCTATTAAAATTTTTGACTAATATATACTGACATACTGCTAGAACTTCCAATTCATTTTTATTTAAAATTGCAACTTCACAAATATATTTCGCTAATTTACACAATTTAATTAACAACGCGACAAAAATGCTACGCTTATATATCTTCACTACTCTTAAATCTATTAATCTATGTCCAATGTACATCTATTTAATATAAAGCATTAAAAATATTTATCTTTACGCATTTCCATTACGGCGCCTGTTGGATGCAAATTATTAACGTAATTGTTATATAGATTGCAAGTACAGCCAGCATTAGGCGCAAGTCTACATTTATATTAAGGAGAACACATTCTCATTGTGAAGTAGTAATTATTCAGAACACAGGTCTGTGATATTTTAAGTACAAATTAAACGTATTAATTAGAAAGATATACATATAAAATTAATTTTATCGAAAAATATTGTTGTTGCTACCGGGATTCGAACCTGGATCTCTTTCCAATCCGGGATTCCAATTTGAGATTCCTTAAAAATAAAGTAGATGGCTTTCGATATTTGTATTAATTTGAAAAGTGTAACATATGGGTTCGAAAATTTGTAGTCAAAAGTACTGTCTGCTGTAGCATAGTCGGTTAATGCACCTTGCCCGATTGGAAAGAGGTCCAGGTTCGAATCCCGGTAGTAACAATAATATTTTTCGATAAAACTGATTTTATATATATATATATCTTCCCAATTAATACATTTAATTTGTCTTTAAACTATAATGTGCTTACGTATATTGCATCTATATAGACTGACTTTGTATTCAAGATCACGAAACAATGTAAACGTAAATATATTTTTTTATGTCTTCTTGATTTTTTGCTCACTAAAAAAAATTCTAATGTCAAAAGCCATACATAACACTTTCGAAATAATAGACACACGGTTCACATGTTAGATTCGGATCCGTTTCACCGATTTTAGTTTTGAAATGTCATTGTCGTGTATCGTTGTTTCAAATGCATCAAATTTTTGGCAATCAATCATGTACATAAAATAAGTTTTGACATCATTTGTTTGAAATGTTGAATTTATCAGTGACAGATAAGCCCAGAGCGAGGTGTAAAGAGTGCAACCGTACAAAGCCCCACACTCGGCGAGATAAGATAGATATGGGAAAACGTGGTAAATAGGCGCCCTCAAATCTTGTTATTTGAATGCACTTAAATTGATGTTTTTTGGGATGTTACTTAATTGTGATATCTGCGGTACCCTCGGAATTATATAACTAATATTTATATTATCTATTTATTGCGCACATCCAATCACAACAATAAATACAATTTAAATGGGTTTCTTGTGCATGAATTTATTTCACTTTTACATACGTGGGTATAAATAATTAAATTGGAAGGCTCCGTGTCTAATCTTTGCACCCAGGCCGGCCCTGGATAAGCCCAAGACTTGTATTTCATTCATCGTGCAAAGGATTTAAAGTTTAATAATTATTTGAATAAAAAATAACTATATATATCGTATTAGTCTGAATATAACGCAACCGATGAAATTTTAGTCAATTATTTAGAGAAAAAACCTTTTTTTTCGAAACAAAATATAAATTTTAATATGTATAACATGTTTGTATTATATACAATACCTATACTTAATATATAACTAGAAAAATACTTGTGCCAATATCGCAATAACAAAGTTTTCTTTATACGAGGTTAGGTCTTGAATTTATTTATTTATTTATATATATTTTGACATCCATATTTTTGTAGTTACAGAGGTGGATACATAACATACATAATACATATTTTAATGTGTGGAATGGAGTAGACTTCACCTCTGATATATACAGCGTTGTCCTGGCTACTTTGCTAGACTAAAGTCTGTGTAAGTAAGTCTGTGTAAAGTAGCCAGTTAATATAATATAATATAATGCGAACGTCATTTTTATTAAATTATTGATGTTGAAAAACACCGAGTTATATTCGAGCCAATACGGTTTATAATATATGAAGTTTAATATTTTGGGGGTGATTTTTAGCTTTCTAATAAAATAAACAATATACATTACCAGGTATCGAACCTTTGCAATATTTTTGAAACGAATACATGGATACCTCGTGATAAAATTTTTTGAAAACAGTTCGATTATTTTGTTCTCCTAACAATAAAGTTGTATCAATGTATCCAAAATGAAAATGAAAATGAATTGAAAATTCTGGCGTGTGCTATCAGATTGCTCAAATATATTTGAGATTCCGTAAAAATAAGGTAGATGGCTCTTTCAAATAATGGAACGATTAAATGTATTAATATCAAAAAGGTAACATATACTCGTAGGTTCGAAAATTTGTCGCTAAAAATATTGTCAGGACGAGACAAGACACGATAATAATAAGATCACAAAAGACAGTAACAGATGAATACAACTCGTGACAAATAAACAATATGCACCAAACACTAATAAAATAGAAATTTATAAAAAAAATGTTAGTAATAATTAAAACACAAAAAAGAATAAGATTCACTGGCAGAACAAATTACTTGTGTTGAAATAATAATTGTTTCATGACAAAATATAATATCGTAAATTCTTCTAGAAACTTCTACATTTTCAGCGATGATAAATTGCTTCCTATTAAAATGAAACTACGCCAGATTTTTAATAACTATTGACATAAATACATACACGAGTATAAGAATTATGTATAACTATATAAATTATATATTTTTATTGCATTCTCTTTAAACAGTGTAAAAAAAAAAAACATTTTTGTTTATCTGTTTATAAGTGTGTACTATTTTTTAGTCGACTAATTCGTGTGATATTTTAACTTTATCCAGCTAAGAAGAAACTTCACTTGTCTTATTTTTATATTACGTCACAAGTTATTAAATATTTGTACCGTTTGTTTCTCATACATAAATATGAGAAAATTTATGAAAATGGACGTGGCAAGAGTGGTACGTCAGGACAGAAGAGTGTGGCGGTCTATCCTCACTGCCTACCCCTGCGGAGAAACGGCGTGATGGTGTTAAAATCCGAGTAATCCGTCCGCTTTTGTTAGTATTTCGTGAGATTTGAGTCCCAAAAGATCTCATTCGCAATCTACACTTAGGATAACACCGCAACAGTTTAATTTAATTCAAACCATAGATAAGATTCAAACTCAACTAAACTGTTTAAAGCGCAACAAGGAGTCAGACGTGATATAAGGAAAGAATGTAAAGTTAATCTTAGTTTAGTGAGTAAGATTAAGAAAGGACCACTCAAGTGGTTTGGTCATACGAAACGAATGAATGAGTAGAGAACGGTAAGAAAGATATATGACGCAAGTGTTGATGGCGCCAGACATAGAGGATTTGACACGACCAGATGTAAACCAGATACTGGAAGGTGGTCCTGTAAGAAACCACAATAATCAGCGAGCTTGTATAAGAAGATGTATGAATGTGGATGAGGCGTGAATTGTGTGTCAGGACAGAAGAGTGTGGCGTTCTGTCCTCACCACCATATGCCCACCCCCGCGAGAAAACGGTGATGGTAAGCAAGTCCATAATTACCGACGACGGTAGGTGCGAGCCAGAAATTAAACGACGCTTAGGTATGGTGAAAAGTTCTATGTCCAGACAGTCTATTGTCGTTATTATTATTTTTTTTCTACGTTCTACCCAAATACGGTTTGCGATGTACTGTTCTGTGGGTTAAATCTGTCGGCAGTGGTGCGTGGAGGGTGAGTCTCTTATATGTTTATGACTCTTATATGTTAAGACGAGACCTCGTCTTGCCTCGCCTTGCCTCGTCTTGCCTCGCCTTGCCTCGCCTTGCCTCGCCTTGCCTCGCCTTGCCTCGCCTTGCCTCGCCTTGCCTCGCCTTGCCTCGCCTTGCCTCGCCTTGCCTCGCCTTGCCTCGCCTTGCCTCGCCTTGCCTCGCCTTGCCTCGCCTTGCCTCGCCTTGCCTCGCCTTGCCTCGCCTTGCCTCGCCTTGCCTCGCCTTGCCTCGCCTTGCCTCGCCTTGCCTCGCCTTGCCTCGCCTTGCCTCGCCTTGCCTCGCCTTGCCTCGCCTTGCCTCGCCTTGCCTCGCCTTGCCTCGCCTTGCCTCGCCTTGCCTCGCCTTGCCTCGCCTTGCCTCGCCTTGCCTCGCCTTGCCTCGCCTTGCCTCGCCTTGCCTCGCCTTGCCTCGCCTTGCCTCGCCTTGCCTCGCCTTGCCTCGCCTTGCCTCGCCTTGCCTCGCCTTGCCTCGCCTTGCCTCGCCTTGCCTCGCCTTGCCTCGCCTTGCCTCGCCTTGCCTCGCCTTGCCTCGCCTTGCCTCGCCTTGCCTCGCCTTGCCTCGCCTTGCCTCGCCTTGCCTCGCCTTGCCTCGCCTTGCCTCGCCTTGCCTCGCCTTGCCTCGCCTTGCCTCGCCTTGCCTCGCCTTGCCTCGCCTTGCCTCGCCTTGCCTCGCCTTGCCTCGCCTTGCCTCGCCTTGCCTCGCCTTGCCTCGCCTTGCCTCGCCTTGCCTCGCCTTGCCTCGCCTTGCCTCGCCTTGCCTCGCCTTGCCTCGCCTTGCCTCGCCTTGCCTCGCCTTGCCTCGCCTTGCCTCGCCTTGCCTCGCCTTGCCTCGCCTTGCCTCGCCTTGCCTCGCCTTGCCTCGCCTTGCCTCGCCTTGCCTCGCCTTGCCTCGCCTTGCCTCGCCTTGCCTCGCCTTGCCTCGCCTTGCCTCGCCTTGCCTCGCCTTGCCTCGCCTTGCCTCGCCTTGCCTCGCCTTGCCTCGCCTTGCCTCGCCTTGCCTCGCCTTGCCTCGCCTTGCCTCGCCTTGCCTCGCCTTGCCTCGCCTTGCCTCGCCTTGCCTCGCCTTGTCTCGTCTTGTCTCGTCTCGTCACGCCAAACCTTATCTTTTGCCACATCTTATCTTATGCTACATCTTATCTAATGCCACATCTTATCTTTTGCTACATTTTTCTTATGCCACATGTTATCTTATCTTGCCACTTCTTATTTTATGCCACATCTCATTTTATGCCACAAATCTTATTATCTTGCCACCAATTTTATTATCTTGCCACAAATACGTCTAAGTGATCTCATTTTCACTGCATTCAGGTCTACTTTCGTTCCTTTTCTGCCAGCTCCAGGCCTCACTTCCATACATTAGTGTCGGTACCAGGATTCCATTGTGCACCGCTAGTATATATATATATATATATATATATATACTAGCGGTGCTATATAACTTTAATATATATATATATATATATATATATATTAAAGTTATATATATATATAATATATATATATATATATATATATATATATATATATATATATATATATATATATTAAATTTAATATATATATATATTAAAGTTATATTTATTGTAAAAATTCATTAATTGTTGTTCGTCGTTTGAATATATTAATCCCTGAATGTAATCCTCAAATTCATAGTGTTTTTAAAAGTTTGTTGCTCTGTATAAACACCACGTCAAAGAATTTGTTGCGAATCTTGCATCTGGACATACGTTGGAGAAGCTTCTGAAATATCTTCTGTATGCGTGTTACATTCCCTCTCTTTTGTCATCAACAGTAAGGGTCATTTTGTAGGAATTTCCCATATCTTTTACATCCAACTATTGACCACAATAACTGAAGTTTGATTATAATAAGCAGATTATTTTTAATAAATTTTATATACAGTGTACATTACATATCGGACCGACTGATTAAAATAACGATAACCGATTGACAATATTATTCAGATTGCGCTGTATAAAATATACCTTTATACAAATAAAACAAAATAGAAAGAGTATATATTCAAATTAATAGACACATGAGATAAAATGAATATTTAGAGGCGTTGGCATTATCCTCTTTCAGAAAGTACTATTAATATCTCTGTATAATAATATATACACACTTGGACCATAGTACTTTTTTAAAGTTACATAAACACCGGGTTGTCGATTAATAATCTAAGTTTTATTTAATTTAAATGAAACTGATAATCACTATCAAACTGATAAAAATCAAATGCAAAAGAATAATGTTGTTATAAATAAGCAAAAATATGTAATCATATTGAAAATAATAACAAAAAATCAAACATTATGACATTTTCAAACATTATAATTAATTGCGATGTTATTCGTATGTAAAACACGTGTTATAACATATTATAATGGCGTATTTATATCACATCCGCCGCATAAAATATGCAAGTAAATGGCACGTAGGCAGGAAGCCTGCTTATACAGAGTGGGCCATAAGTTTTCGCCATAATTGCGTCTGCGGGTGACTAAAACTAAAATTATTTTACGCTGAACGTGCGTTGTTCCCCTGTGAAGCAATCCATTGCGACTAAATTTCAAAGGACCTAACTTCCGCGCGCTGTTGCCCGCGTGCCCCTCATTCGCGCGGTTCCCGCGCAAAAGCGATTTAAAAAGTGTAATCGATTATTGACTGAAACGGCATGTATAGTGACATCTATGTAAAAAAAAGTTGTAAAGAAAAAACCTAATACTTCGCGCCAAATTTAATTAGTCACTTCAAAAAAACGTTAACATAAAAAAAAACATTTAAAATATTCCTCACCCTTTAGAGGAAAATAAATTATATTTATTAAGAAATATTAATAGTAGAAAATCTTAAAATACTATTTTGTTCGGTAAATTGTAAAAACATATTTTCCTTACCAAAATTATTTAATATAAATCTATTTACTGAAACGGCATGTATAGTGACATTTGTGTTTCAAATTTGTAAAAAATGCAAATATATATCGCGGCAAATTAATTATTAAATTTGATTTTTATTTATAACATTTATTAATATTCTGAAAAGGCTATAAGACGCCATAAATTAAAAAAGTATTTTCCGTAAATAAAATAAATTAATTTCTACCAAAATATCGTTATACTCGGCGGTAAAAGATTGCCAATAAAATGCCTAGAGAAAAATGTGCACTATGCCATAGTCTAATATAGGGGAGAAGCTAAGCTGCCATGTGAGAGATACTGGGATCATTTCAAAATAGTTAGAAAATATTTTTTTTTAAAGTTTATTATAATAAAAGAAATTTTCTAACACGCTATTATTTAACACAGTTATGGCGACAAATTTTACTGGGGGGCCTATTGAACAAACATATGATAAAACAAACAATTCTGGATGACAATTTCAGAGGATTTTGGAAAGGAAAACTTTGATTATTAGTGTTGCCTTGTGCTAACATATTTTTCTTGTCTCGCCTTGCCTCGCCTTGCCTCGCCTTGCCTCGCCTTGCCTCGCCTTGCCTCGCCTTGCCTCGCCTTGCCTCGCCTTGCCTCGCCTTGCCTCGCCTTGCCTCGCCTTGCCTCGCCTTGCCTCGCCTTGCCTCGCCTTGCCTCGCCTTGCCTCGCCTTGCCTCGCCTTGCCTCGCCTTGCCTCGCCTTGCCTCGCCTTGCCTCGCCTTGCCTCGCCTTGCCTCGCCTTGCCTCGCCTTGCCTCGCCTTGCCTCGCCTTGCCTCGCCTTGCCTCGCCTTGCCTCGCCTTGCCTCGCCTTGCCTCGCCTTGCCTCGCCTTGCCTCGCCTTGCCTCGCCTTGCCTCGCCTTGCCTCGCCTTGCCTCGCCTTGCCTCGCCTTGCCTCGCCTTGCCTCGCCTTGCCTCGCCTTGCCTCGCCTTGCCTCGCCTTGCCTCGCCTTGCCTCGCCTTGCCTCGCCTTGCCTCGCCTTGCCTCGCCTTGCCTCGCCTTGCCTCGCCTTGCCTCGCCTTGCCTCGCCTTGCCTCGCCTTGCCTCGCCTTGCCTCGCCTTGCCTCGCCTTGCCTCGCCTTGCCTCGCCTTGCCTCGCCTTGCCTCGCCTTGCCTCGCCTTGCCTCGCCTTGCCTCGCCTTGCCTCGCCTTGCCTCGCCTTGCCTCGCCTTGTCTCGCCTTGCCTCGTCTTGCCTCGTGTCGATCTAAAATTACTGCACTCGGTACCGCATAGGGGATTAATAATGAACCATCTTGAAATGATAGAAATTCCGAATAATCTGAATTCGGAAAAAAAAATAAATATACAATCTCACGTTTTCAAATACTTCATCGTTACTATTGATGTTTCCAAAAAATGATAAAACCACTTCCACCCTTACACACCCTACCGCTCCATAGCCAACCGTGTTTAAATTAAACAAACAATAGATATTTCCTAGAGACAAAGCTATTTTTTTATTATGTCTTACGACCTGTCTTCATCATCATCATCACTTTACACAAATATAACGTTCACCATTCTCACCCATTAATCAATCTCCATATCTATCAAATTTTTGAAAGTTGTATATATACAAGGTGGTCCAAAAAAAGGGAGAACATCTCGTAACACGTGAGTTATTTCAAAACATAATATAATTAATTATAATTTTAAATTTTTTTTTTTTTGCACAATAATTAGCTAATCAGAAATTATCAAAACACCCATATTGCATAATCTAGTGGGTTTAAATCTGAGCTATTTATTTGGTGGCCACATGCCTGGCTCGATGAAATTAACATTCTCACTATGAAGAAAGTTGATTGTATTTCTGGCTGTGTGAGATGGAGCTCCATCCTGCTGTAATATCTAGCTACAATCCAGACTTTGTTTTGAAACACTGATCATTTTCCTAGCACCCCGACATTTTTCAATTCGCTAATTTTTGATCAGAATACGGTCTTCTGCAGTGGTTTTTGTCATTCTGGACAAAAATTTGGAAAAAACCAAATATAAACAAGGGGAAAATTAATAATTAAAGATGGCGACCGGAAATTGTCGAAATAAAATGTAATATAGGTAAATAGGTGAGTAAATTAATTAGTAAACAATTTAAGCTATTGTTGATACAGTTAAACTAATTTTGATGTAATTATATCACATTTTACGAAATGTACTCACTTTTTTGGATCACCCTGTATATATAGCCGAAGACAGGTCGTAAGCCCTGTAATTACCCATTCTTCCATATTATTTTTCTATTAAATATAATTAAAAAAATAGCTTCGTCTCTTTGCGATATCTATTATTAGTTTAATAACAGTGCCTTTGTAGGTGAAAATCCAGTAATTGTGTGTTCTTGGACATATTCAAATATTATATTTAATTTAGTTTATTTTACACCTGTAAATGGGAAGGACTGCTCTTCCCGAAACTAGTAGTGTTATAAGCTCAAGAATTGTGTGTGTAGTGCAAAGATAAAATAATAATTATATTTTTAAATTAAACTGTCACTACACAAAGTGACTGCCAAATCAATCAATGATGGAAAAAGATATTTTGCTCCAATGCAAACTGATTATGTATTGTATATATGATATAAGCGTATTATATACTGGACGGTTTTATTAATTAGATACATTTTTTAAAAATATATATATAATATTTATAAAGATTGGGCATAGCAACGAATCTTTTAGCACGGTTGGAAAGACTCCAGTTTGTAAACTCAGGTTAGTAATAAATGCAAGTGGTTCGGTTACGAATGACTTAATTTCTTTTACAAGCTTGTAGAAATACCATCTTTACCTGGAGCACTATTAGTTTTTAATTCCTGTATAACTGTGTTAATTTCATGTGGTGTAGTCGGAGTTAAAAATAATGAGTTTGATGTTTGCGAATTTAGGCGGACATTATTACATAACTGTAATTCATTTGTGTTCATTCTAAATAAGTGATCATCTGAAATTTTTTTACCTATTGAGGAGAAGTATTTATTTATATAGTTTAAAATATCAGTCTGATTTTCATCAGTATTTGGAATGTTTTCATCATTAACCATCTGAAATACTTTATTACTTTTTTCTATATTAGAATTGGTAAATTCTCTAATAATTTGCCAATATTTTTTTGTATTGGTTTTATTTTGATCTACTAAATTTCTATAATATAGTATTTTCGCCGTTTTTGTTGCCTTATTACAGATATTTCTATATCGCTTGTATTGAATTCGTACGTCTAAGTTGAGAGGATACTGCTGAACTTTTTTGTGAAGTTTGTCGCGCTTTCTTATACTTGAAATTAGACCCTCAGTGATCCACGGTTTTATGTTTTTTTTTGTAGAGTGAGATTTATAATACTGGTTTTTAGTGATGTGTTGTTGCAATATAGTATTAAATTCTTTAAAAGCTGAGTTTACATCCTCGCAGTCATATACTGAATTCCATGCTTCCTGTTCTAGGTCTTTAATCAGTTCGTTGTAATTGATACATTTTCTTCGCAGATTGTTAGTTTTGTGTGATTTTTTGGTGTACTGTTCGATGCCCATCATAACCGGAAAGTGGTCGGTTATAGGTGATTGACAAATTACTGCGTGAATTGGAGACTTGGACTTAATCATAATATGGTCGAGACAAGATTTATCTCGTGTAGGTTTGTTTATTGCTGAGAGGAGTCCGTGGTGAGCTAGAACATCGAGGTAGTCTTGAGTGATAGTAGGCAGTGACTGATTGATGACGTCGATATTAAGGTCGCCTGTGATAATTATTTCCTTTGATTGTGAGAGAGTGGTAAGGAAAGTATCTAGTGACACTACGAATGTCGCAGCGTTCTGAAATGAGGGCGGGCGATATAACGCTAGAACATGAGTAAACTTGTCAATGATTAGGTGAAGGCAGTTTGCATCTTGTATGATGGATGATTCTTCATGTGCGACATGTAAATTGTTATGAGTGTACACTACCACTCGGTCATTTTGGTTAAAATGTTTGGTTGTAGCGTGTACATTGTAGCCTTCTATTTGCTTCGGTACGGACAAGTTGTTCAGCCAACATTCTGTGCAAATTATTATATCAAAATTGATGTTAGTGCGTTGGAGTAGCACTTGCAAGTTATCGAAATTATAATTAATGCTTCGAATATTGACATTGAGTATTTTAATTCTTAGATTTTCATTAATTATTTCTTTGCAAGATTCCGGTTCCCCGACTTCTCTCGTTTCTATAGGTTCGAATTCTTCTAGGACGTCATCAAAATTAATGTCTTCAAAGCCTTTTAACGAAATTAAAATTGTGCGTACTTATTGTGCTAATGGCGATACAGTTTAGTCTGATGCATGTACGTGTGAATGAAATGTACTGGAAATTGCTGACAGTAAATAGGAAAATAGATTGATTCGTTTGAATTCTGTTAATGGCTCCACTAATGATATGAATAGTTTGTGAAGATGTGTAAATATATTTATGGTAAAAAATAAAGAAGTGTTTTTTTTAAAAGAAGAAAGATTTAAATAAATAGGGTAAAAGTGAAATATGAGATAGCAGATAAATTTAGTAAAGGATAGTCATATAGACGAGAGGCAAGACTCGTTAGACACTAAAATAACTTTGTCGCCTTCAGTTTTCCGTACATAATAGTTCAAATTAATTCAATTATTTGTTCTTCCATTAAAAATCGATTAATTAATTGATTACAGAATAAATTTGCTATTAAATAAGTAATAAAAAAAATAATTAGTGTTAAAATAAGTAAGGTAAAATCATGAAAAAAATTTATTTGTTCTATTAAAGGAGAAGACCCATTTTGAAAACTTAAGTTTAATCAAGTAGCGATTTCTAAAAAAAGATGAATCTTTATAATTGGGGTTTAAATCCATTGCATTTTTCTGCCATATTAGAAATATGAAATTAAAGGTATTTCGTTGAATCTATGTTCAGAGGGCGGAGTATTTTGTAATCAATCAATATATTGTCATTGCCTCTCCTTGCCTCGCCTTGCCTCGCCTTGCCTCGCCTTGCCTCGCCTTGCCTCGCCTTGCCTCGCCTTGCCTCGCCTTGCCTCGCCTTGCCTCGCCTTGCCTCGCCTTGCCTCGCCTTGCCTCGCCTTGCCTCGCCTTGCCTCGCCTTGCCTCGCCTTGCCTCGCCTTGCCTCGCCTTGCCTCGCCTTGCCTCGCCTTGCCTCGCCTTGCCTCGCCTTGCCTCGCCTTGCCTCGCCTTGCCTCGCCTTGCCTCGCCTTGCCTCGCCTTGCCTCGCCTTGCCTCGCCTTGCCTCGCCTTGCCTCGCCTTGCCTCGCCTTGCCTCGCCTTGCCTCGCCTTGCCTCGCCTTGCCTCGCCTTGCCTCGCCTTGCCTCGCCTTGCCTCGCCTTGCCTCGCCTTGCCTCGCCTTGCCTCGCCTTGCCTCGCCTTGCCTCGCCTTGCCTCGCCTTGCCTCGCCTTGCCTCGCCTTGCCTCGCCTTGCCTCGCCTTGCCTCGCCTTGCCTCGCCTTGCCTCGCCTTGCCTCGCCTTGCCTCGCCTTGCCTCGCCTTGCCTCGCCTTGCCTCGCCTTGCCTCGCCTTGCCTCGCCTTGCCTCGCCTTGCCTCGCCTTGCCTCGCCTTGCCTCGCCTTGCCTCGTCTTGTCTCGTCTTGTCTTAGATACACCTTTATCTTTATCCTTTGATATTTAAATTTCAAATACTAAAAAAAATAATGCATTGTATATTTCTATGACAATTTAACGCCATAGTCTAATAGGGGAGAAGATACAAGTAACCCCGTTTTGGTTAAATCTCGCGATTGAGTTGAAGAAAAATTGAAGAAACAAATGAACCGTTTTTTTTGGCTATTTGACATACTGAACGATGACAGACTTTACGATTTATGAAAAATGTCGATTTAACATGAGAAATGACATATTTTTAGAATTGTTAACCATCTATATACACAATTCCGTATGAAACGGTATATAATAAAAATCGTATTAATGTACGGATTTTCGAGTTCATGCACCCTGAAGAATAATATTTACCCAATACGAATTAAAAATAGTATTTTTATTAAATTATGTTTTAATATTATTTCATTTTAATAAAGAATGTCACATGAAAAATTAAAAAATTTTAGGTTTAAAATCAATCTCTCTAGACTATACAGTATGAACCGTTCATTTATAAATATTGTATTAACAAAGATATCAGTGTATGTGTGCACCATGCAGTAAAATATTAAACAAAACAGAATTAAAAGCATTATTTTTATTTAATTATGTATTAATATTATTTAACGACATGGAATGAATAAAAATTTTATGTCAATTTTAGAATAGACCTAAAAATACATTTTTTCTTTATAACAAACTATGTTAGAGCATAATCCGGACTGTGAATTTCTGTAAAAGATTAAAACGAAATGGATTGGCAGAATTTTCATACATTTAAAGCATTATTATTAAAAAAAATACTTTTTCAATCGATCTTTTTATGTTAAAAAAATTTGGTCAACTTTAATTTAAACTTCATAAAAACAACGATAGATGGCAATTTAAGAAAAAAGTATTCATTACTGTGGATACTAATACGAATAACATTAAAATATCTAAATACAACAATAAGAGTTTGAAGATTAATTATTTAAATATACATTATTATATTACATACGCTATAATATTTTATTTTAAATAATCATTTATATTAGTTATCCAATTTGTAAGCCATCATCACTTTGCCTCAATCTCGGTATTTTACAAATACTATTTAATTATGGCGTCCAAGTATTGTAAAACGATTTTTTTTATGAAACTTAACGTAAACACGTAACAATTTAAAACAATTACGAGCAAATTAATAAGTTTATGTAGTAGGTACTTTACCATAACATTAGTTCCGTTCGCATTGTAATTAATTATAATGTTTGGAAATGTCATAATGTTTGATTTTTCGTTATTATTTTCAATATGATTATATATTTTTACTTAATTATAACAACATTGTTCGTACTTTCTGAAAGAGGATGATGCCAACGCCTCTAAATGTTCATTCTATCTCATGTGTCTATTAATTTGAATATATACTCTTTCTATTTTGTTTTATTTGTATATAGGTATATTGACTACAGTGCAATCTGAATAATATTGTCAATCGGTTATCGTTATTTTAATCAGTCGGTCCCAAAACACTGTACATAAAATTTATTAAAAATAATCTGCTAATTATAATCAAACTTCAGTTATTGATGTAAAAGATGTAGGAAATTCCTACAAAATGACCCTTACTGATGATGACAAAAGAGAGTGAATGTAACACGCATACAGAAGATATTTCAGAAGCTTCTCCAACGTATGTCCAGATGCAAGATTCGCAACAAATTCTTTGACGTGGTGTTTATACAGAGCAACAAACTTTGAAAAACACTATGAATTTGAGGATTACATTCATGGATTAATATATTCAACAACAATTCGATGAATTTTTACAATAAATTATATGTTTTTAAAAATAATGTAGCTTTAGATAAATAGTTGATAGTCGTATTATTTTTTAATAAATTAGGTTCAATAATTATATTTTTAATCTATTTAAAAAATAAAAATCATCATCATCGTTTAAATCGCCACCTTCTTTAATTTTCACAAACGTCGTAGAGGATAGTACGCCGCACAGTGCAGATAATTGGAATGCTGCCTATTATTATTTTTAAATTCAAAATAGTATGAATATTGTGAAAAGAGTGTTTTGCGTCATTCAAGTCTTATTAAACATATCGTGTTGGATATAAATATAATACGCCTGTGCATTGACAATCGGTGTAACGCACAGCAAATAATGTGAATTAAAGAGATATGTGTGTATATTAAAGAGACGCCTGGTTGACTGCAATTGAAATAGCATTGGCGTTAGTTTTAGTATGCAACAAGAGTTTATATATAATTATACCTCTATTTATGAATTTATATGAACACTGGTTTTTTTGATTATATAGGTTAGTTTAAGTGCAATTTTAATTTACTTAATTTTCTTAGTAAATCAGTATAAACTGCTTACTTACTTACTTACCATCACGCCGTTTCCCCGCGGAGGTAGGTAGAAGGATAGAGCGTCATACTCTTCAGTCCTTACACACAATTCTCGCATCATTCACATTCATACATATTCTCATACAAGCTCGCCGATTGTTTAGGCTTCTAACGGAATCATCCTCCATTAACTGGTTTACCTGATCGTGCCAAGTCTTCCACGG
Organism: Eubasilissa regina; assembly: GCA_022840565.1. Lineage (NCBI taxonomy): Eukaryota > Metazoa > Arthropoda > Insecta > Trichoptera > Phryganeidae > Eubasilissa > Eubasilissa regina. The sequence goes on along the minus strand of JAINEB010000006.1, from coordinate 29,012,528 downwards.
ACGTCCTTATTTCTGGTGCCATCAACAAATTTAAACATATCGTTTGTTATTTAAATGGATATAAATGTAGAACGCCTGTGAGTCCACAATAGGTGTTACTCTGGCGTTTTTATATTGTCTTTTAACTGGCGCATACTTTGTTTTAAGACCTTTAATACTTCATTTTCTTAGTAAATTAGTATAAACTGCTTTCTTACGTACTTACGTACCATCACGCCGTTTCCCCGCAAGGGTAGGCAGAGAGGATAGAGCGCCATACTCCTCTGCCCTGACACACAATTCTCGCCTCATTCACATTCATACATCTTCTCATACAAGCTAACCGATTGTCGAGGCTTCTAACAGAACCATCCTCCGTTAACTGGTTTACCTGATCGTGCCAAGTCTTCCACGGACGCCCTCTATTTCTGGCGCCATTAATATATTGATTATATTGGTTAGTTTGAGTGTGATTTTATTTTTGAAAAATTCTACAAATAGGTGAATACGTAATGTATTTAAAAAGATGAATTATTCCTTCTTCTTTTTTTTATTTTCCTATCAAAACACTTTTTTATAGTATTATTAAGTGTGTTAAGATTTTTTTTTTCTGCAAATTGAGATACGTCTGCTGCCGGGCGGCAGCTGTGCGGGTAAGCTAGTCATATATATTAAAATAATAAGCCCTTTTTCGCGATGTTTATATGTTTATATGTAACCGATTTTGTCACACACGTTTTGGTTAATATCTCGCTTATTAGGCGTTCTATCCGCTATCTATATTTTTCCCAGACGTCCGAAGGTTGACTGAGTCTTTACATCTTTTTCTTTTCATTCTTCTTCTTCTCCTCTATTTGTTACAACTCTTTTAGTTTGGTGATTTTTGGAAAATTTAACCTTTTTATTTAGCCTAACTTTTTTTTCATTCGCTTATAAGTTTGCGAGTTTAAGAGCTAAAATCATTTTAATATTTTTTGGCAATTGCCACCGATGAGTAGTATCGTTGCACACTTTGAAAAAATCTTCTTCTTCTAATTTATTTGTGAAGCTTGATTAAGTGAAATTTCGTATTTTTGAGCTTTTCTCTGTGAGTTTACGACCAAAATATAATTTTATTGCATCTGTGCATACATCACAATGGACTATAATTTATTTTCGTATTTGTAAACTCTTAACGTTTAAAATTCACCTTTAAATTGTGAAAAACGCGTATTTTTTTTTTTGAAAAATGTACGGACTTACCTAGATGCGCCGAAAATGCGAAAAAACTGATACAAATAACCCCGGAAAAGTGAAATCTCACGACCGCCGGAGAAAACAAATGAATGCGGTTTTTTCCACATTTGACAGGCGAAACAATGACAAACTTTGCGATTTATGAAAAATGTCGATTTTCACATGGGAAAATGTACATTTTTTGATTTGAAAACGATCTCTGTACACTATTCGGTATGAAGCAGTCTATTAAAAAGATCATATTCATGGAGGTATCTTCGTGTCCATGCACCCTGAAGGATAATATATACCCGATACGAATTAAAAATAGTGTTTTTTATTAAATTATGTTTTAATATTATTTCATTTTAATCAAAAATGTCCATTTTCACATGAGAAATGAAACATTTGAAAATTGTTTCTACACTCTATGCATTATTAAGCGGATTCAAAAAAAATTGTAATAATACACGTAACGGTTCGTTAGACCACCGTGAAGCGAAATATGTGACGAATCCGAATTAAAAAGAGTATTTTTATTTAAATATGTACATTGACATTTTTTGACATGTACATTTTTCTCTAGGCAATCTTTTACCGCCGAATAGAACGATTTTTTGGTATAAATTCATTTATTTTATTTACGGAAACTACTTTTTTTAATTTATGGCATCTTATAGCCTTTTCAGAATATTAATAAATGTTATAAATAAAAAGCCAAATTTAATAATTAATTTGCCGCGAATTCATGAGCATTTTTTACAAATTTGACACACAGATGTCACTATACATGCCGTTTCAGAAAAAAAAATGATATTAAATAATATTAAATAATTTTGGTAAGGAAAATATGTTTTCACAATTTACTGAACAAAAGATTTTCTACTATTAATATTTCTTAATAAATATAATTTATTTTCCTCAAAAGGGTGAGGAATAGTTTAAATGTTTTTTTTTATGTAAGCAATTTTTTAAGTATTAGGTTTTTTCTTTACAACTTTTTTTATATAGATGTCACTATACATGCCGTTTGAGTCTATAATCGATTCATATTTAAAAAAATTAGTAAGGTAGTATAGTAAAAATTAGTAAATTAGTAAATATGTACATTGACATTTTTTGACGTGTACATTTTTCTCTATATTTATTTTTCCGCACAAGATAAAATTGATGATTTCACTCCGGAATTTGGTTAATTATGGTGAAATCATACATTATACTTAGAAAAATTTTCTGTACGTTTTTTTGGATTTTTATAGGTTATGTCTAGAATAACACAATGATGATTTTTTAAAAGCGTTATTTAATTCATTATTATTTCGCAGTTGTACACGTGACTTAAATACGCCTGTCTTACTACAGACCGGTCGAAGGAGTTTGTTCTTTTACGCGTCTGTTATTCAATATTTAAATTGAACAGTTCTGGTGATAGATAAACCTGTAACTTACTTACCATCACGCCGTTTCCGGGGTAGGCAGAGAGGATAGAGCGCCACACTCTTCTGTCCTGACACATAATTCTCGCCTCAACCACATTCATACATCTTCTCATACTTCTAAGCTCGATGAGTGATGGATTATTATTCTTCTCTTTTATTTTTCTTCTTCTTTTCCTGTCAAATCACTTTTTATGGTTTTATCAATGAGTATTAACAAAATGTTTGTTTTTATTAAAACCTGGAGAGATGGGTTGATGGTTGTATATGCCAGACCTGTTTTTTACAATTTTAGGATGCCGAGAATAGTGGTATTTTTTTTACGTGGTTAGTAATCTAACCTAACGCTTCTCAAAGATCAACAGGCCTTTGACCGTTTTGGGTTGTTAGTTGTGTACGTCGGGTTTATTTTTTACAATTCTGGGATACCGAGAAAAGTGGTATTTTTTTTAGGTGCACGGAGTGAGTCTGTGTAGCTCCTGCACAATTTCTCCACCACCCCTTAGGTTGTTGGCTATGTACGTCGGCTCTGTATCTTACAATTCTGGGATACCGAGAAAAGTGTTTTTTTTTTGTTGGGTGAGATTGAAAATAGAGTACTGCGTCTCTGCAGGATACATCTGCTACCGTGCGGTAGCTGTGCGGGCATGCTAGTATATATTAAAATAATAGGCCATGTTCCGCGATGTTTATACGTTTATATGTAACCAATCGAGTCACACATTAGATTGGTTATATCTCCGTAATCTCTCGCTCGATTTGTGTTTTTAAAATTTTCCCCGGCAGAAAAAGGTTTACTGCAACTTTTTCCTTTTCAAACTTTTTTCTACTTCTATTAATAACGCGGGGACACCCGGTTGATTAATGTTTTTTTTTTTGTGATTTTTGAAAATGGTCAGTTACTTATGGACCGCTCTTGCGATGCATTAGAATTCTTTATTTTAAACAGACATGCGAGATAATTATTGCGAAGTGTCGGCAAAACAGGGAGCCGAATTGAAAATACAACATGGCCGCCTACTTTTTGACAGCTTACAGCTGTTTGACTTTGACTTTTGCTACGCGTTGATTGGTTTAATTTTGCGGCCTTTTTTGGCTTTCGAAATTAATGATTTTAGTTCGCACTTTGGATTGTGAAATCAGCTGTAAAAATCTGTTTTCTCCGCAATGGGTTTTTTTGAATATATTAATTAGTTTAAGTGCGATATTAATTTTGATAAATTCTATTAAATTCTTTTAAAGAGACATGGGAGACAGCGAAATGTCGACAAAACAGGGAGCCGAATTGAAAATACAACATGGCCGCCTATCTTTTGACAGTTTACAGCTGTTTGACTTTTGAGACGCGTTGATTGATTTCATTTTTGCGGGTTTTTTTGACGTTTGAAATTAATGATTTTAGTTCGCACTTTGGATTGTGAAATCAGCCGTAGATGTTTTACGCGCATTTTTTTAACAGTGACTTTTCCGGTCAGCCATTGTTGTTTACTTTTAAACCACGAAATTAATTCAACAGAGGGCAGTAAGATGTCGAAATGATTGATAATATTGTTTAATGTGCAGTATGGCAGTATATTCTTTAGAAACATTTTGTGAAATCGTAGTAATAATCTGTTTCCTCCGCAATGGGTTTTTTGATTATATTAGTTAGTTTATGTGCGATTTTCTTTTTTTAAAATTCTATTGATAGCTACATTTTTAACTCATTGAGATTTAAACTTTTTCTTCGTCTTTTTATTTTCCTATCAAAATACTTTTTATGGTTTTACGAAATGTATTGATGATTTTAATTATTTTTTTAGAGTATTACGATAAAATAATTAATTTTATTTACGGAAAAATTTACCGGAAAAGAATTATACCGAGAAAAATTGTATTTTTTCTCTTGGGTTGCTGGCTATGTACGTCGACTATGTTTTTTCCAATTCTGGGATACAAAGAAAAGTGGTTTTTTTTTGTTGGGTGAGATTGAAAACAGAGTACTGCGTCTCTGCAGGATACGTCTGCTACCGTGCGGTAGCTGTGCGGGCATGCTAGTAATCTTATTATAATAAAATAAATTTTCTAACACGCTATTTTTAACACAGTTATGGCGACAAATTTTACTGGGGGGCCCATTGAACAAACATGATAAAACAAACAATTCTGGATGACAATTTCAGAGGATTTTGGAAAGGAAAACTTTGATTACTAGTGTTGCCTTGTGCGAACATATTTTTCTTCCTATATGTGTTTGGTGCATATTGTTTATTTGTCACGAGTTGTATTCGTCTGTTACTGTCTTTTGTGATCTTATTATTATCGTGTCTTGTCTTGTCTCGCCTTGCCTCGCCTTGCCTCGCCTTGCCTCGCCTTGCCTCGCCTTGCCTCGCCTTGCCTCGCCTTGCCTCGCCTTGCCTCGCCTTGCCTCGCCTTGCCTCGCCTTGCCTCGCCTTGCCTCGCCTTGCCTCGCCTTGCCTCGCCTTGCCTCGCCTTGCCTCGCCTTGCCTCGCCTTGCCTCGCCTTGCCTCGCCTTGCCTCGCCTTGCCTCGCCTTGCCTCGCCTTGCCTCGCCTTGCCTCGCCTTGCCTCGCCTTGCCTCGCCTTGCCTCGCCTTGCCTCGCCTTGCCTCGCCTTGCCTCGCCTTGCCTCGCCTTGCCTCGCCTTGCCTCGCCTTGCCTCGCCTTGCCTCGCCTTGCCTCGCCTTGCCTCGCCTTGCCTCGCCTTGCCTCGCCTTGCCTCGCCTTGCCTCGCCTTGCCTCGCCTTGCCTCGCCTTGCCTCGCCTTGCCTCGCCTTGCCTCGCCTTGCCTCGCCTTGCCTCGCCTTGCCTCGCCTTGCCTCGCCTTGCCTCGCCTTGCCTCGCCTTGCCTCGCCTTGCCTCGCCTTGCCTCGCCTTGCCTCGCCTTGCCTCGCCTTGCCTCGCCTTGCCTCGCCTTGCCTCGCCTTGCCTCGCCTTGCCTCGCCTTGCCTCGCCTTGCCTCGCCTTGCCTCGCCTTGCCTCGCCTTGCCTCGCCTTGCCTCGCCTTGCCTCGCCTTGCCTCGCCTTGCCTCGCCTTGCCTCGCCTTGCCTCGCCTTGCCTCGCCTTGCCTCGCCTTGCCTCGCCTTGCCTCGCCTTGCCTCGCCTTGCCTCGCTTTGCCTCGCCTTGCCTCGCCTTGCCTCGCCTTGCCTCGTCTTGCCTTGTCTTGTCTTAGATACACCTTTATCTTTATCCTTTGATATTTAAATTTCAAATACTAAAAAAAATAATGCATTGTATTCTTCTATGACGATTTGACGCCATAGTCTAATAGAGGAAAATTAATTTAGAATAATTAATATAAAAAATAAAACTCCTGGTCTCCGGCACCAGTGCGATGACAACATAACAAATCCGTAAATCCCTAACCCCTACCCCATTCTCCAAAAATCCAGATTTATTAATTTATAATAAATAAAAATTGGTTGTCTGTAAAGTCGGTTTACGGACGATAGTTTAACGTGACAACGTCATAAGAAAACATTGATGAAATGATTGCATACTTTTATGAATAAAATGGAATCATTTTTATTGAATTATCATTATTTTGTATGGATACGAAGAAGGAGTGAAATGAAATCTACAATTTTTTATTGATATATTTTATTTGCACTCATTAATTCAAATATGTTTATTACTTTGATGAACAGTTTATTTACAAGTAACAATGTGCTTTTAGCAATTTATTTACAACTTTTATACATGTGTGATATTTAACGTCTTCCAATCTGTGTTATTTTGTTAAAGATAGGTCGGTGATAGGAAAAGTAGGAACGAGAAGAGGATGCAGTATTCGACTCTAATGAACCACTGGCAAGAGCCAAGTTAGCAGCTGTGCGTAGTCTGCTCTTTTGTCGTCTTTCGGTATTCAATTTCCTCGCAGCTGTAGCTTGTGCAGAAGTTCTGGATGCTGAAATACGCTGTCTGTACTCACGTTGTCTCTGCGCGTTCGATTTTGGAGCAGCGATTGTTGGCCCAGCGAATGGCGTTGCAGAGTGGATGCGGTAGCATCTTGCACCTCCATGGGTATATTACTCCTTGACGATAGTGGCAGATCCGTGAGATTCACAGGTTCGTCAGGTCGGTCTGCCATGGTGTGACTTTAGGCGGTTCTGCGAAAGAAATCGTTGATAATTTATTGTTAAAAGTATATTTGTTATACGTTAATCAGATTTTTAATATGCAAGAATTAATTACCTTTATTGCCGCAATTGTTGTTGTAATATAAACAATGAAAACCACATTAACATTTCACTTCACTTTATAAATAGTTGTAAACAGATCACGTATAGGTACTGTAGGTGTATAAGTTGTGTGCTGCCGCTGTCTCTTTTCTACTCAGACGCATCGACCAATCGAGTGAAAGAGAGATAGATGCGGCACAATCCGAACGGTAGGCCGATCGTGCCTCTCCATCGCTTATCCGCGCTCTCGCTCGCACGCTTGCCTTCGGCGTAACGCGACAAACGGGACAATGAGTCATGTTTTTTCGTGCGTGCAGCAGGCGTTCATCGATTTATAAGACGTTGTCACGTCAATAATAAAATCCTGATCTCCTGGTCGCAATGCCCAGCGTAAGGGTCCCGTACGTTCTCCTACTCACTTAAATAATATTTCGTGTTAATTTATATCCTCCTGGCCTCCGTCGCCAGTGTGGAGATCTAGCTTTCTACCTTACTTAATACCAATTTTTACGCTCAATGCTAGTCTATTCGCTTAATATCTAAATTTGGCCAACGTGATCGTTCTAGTGGTTAAGAATATTTCCCATGTTATGTCCGTAATAATCCTAATTCTTTTAACCAGCGTTTTCAATTATCAAATATCTAAAGTTTACAAATATCCAAATATTATAGCCGTTCAAATACCTATAGAGCAATTATTAAAATAAATATACCGATTATCTTATGGTATACGACTAGGTAACAGAAACTTCCGATCAAGCGGTATGATATTCGAGCGCACTCGTTATGACACTAATTATGTACTTATTATTTAGAGCTAGAATGTAAAAGTGTGGAAGAAATTATAAATATGTACGTATTATTCAGAGCTAGAATGTAAGAGTGTGGAAGAAATTATACATATGTACGTATTATTCAGAGCTAGAATGTAAGAGGGGGAAAGAAATTATACATAGGACACCAACCTTGTCGTAGACTCGTACTCGTGACTGTGGCCGCTTCGTGGCGTCGCCTAGCTGTTCATAAATTATGTGGACATGTGAAACAACATGCGACATGCTAAGTGTCTGCCTCGCTTGACAAATATGTTCCGTGATTATACGATAAGTTCTCCAGACACCAGTCTGTGGCGTACGTTCGGCTCCCCTGAAACCCCAGATTAAGAATCCGTACGTCTGGTCCCTATTCGCGGTAGACGACGGGTTCTGAACTCCGAACCCTGCACCCACGCGTTCAAAAGTTTAAAAATGATGATGATGATAATCCAAAGTTTTGATTCGGCCAATGTCTTAGTGAACAATATCATTTGTTATGACTCATTCAAGATGCATGGCCGAGGTCCTTGTATCTCCAATACGTTGCTGTTCAGTATCGGTAGGAAAGTGGCCAATCCGGGGCCACGTCCACCACTGAAGGTAATTAATTGTGATGAGGTTGTGACATGACAGTACGACTCTCAGGAAATTCCCTTGATTCCTTTGGGTGCGTCTATAAACATACGTCATGTGACAGCGATGTCTGAAGAATAGTTTAAATTATCTGCAGGATGATCCGCGGTGTCTCGAACAATGCATCTCGAATAGAGTCAGGAACAATTGGTTAGGATTATTATTACTGCATGCTGGTGCGTGTGTGTGTTTGTGTAATCGCAGATCGTTTCAGGAACACTGTCTCCGGGTATTAACCGCTAGAGATCCTACTATCACCCTCCTCAACTATACTGAGGTACGGGGTGTTCGGAAAATCCTACAGGAACCCACCTGTTACGCTCGTAAGCTACATACAGTTTGTGGCGCACATAACGTATGTTGAGAGAACCGAAAACGCCGCGGAATCGTCACCTTAGCCTGTAGCCTCTTGTAGGTGACGACAAGGCATAGTGGCGGATCTAAATTCTCTCAGCGATTGGTCTCGAAATCAACGCGACTCGTCCATATATCAGTGCCAAACTATACTTTGCCATCGGTACCAGACGCCCTGAAGGTCAGCCTAAACCCTTTCGCTCACGTTCAAAATCCTTCAAGCAGGCTTACATATCAGAATATTCAGATCAGCTCACTGGCCGAAAGAAGTAAATAAATAAATAATTAAATGCAACTCCTCATTTTGTTGTGTGTAATATCGCCGAAGTCATTCGACAATGGTAGTAGCTTGTTAATTCCTTTCGAGGATTAATCGTGCAATATACAATAAAACAAATGGTTATAATACATATTGATATTTTGATTCTCCATGATTACACCAGTTTATATTATTCAAGACCAAGCTCTGCAGCAACCAGGGTGGTTATCGTTCAATTATAATTTTGAGTAATCATAAAGAGTCAAAACATATATTAAAAATGCGGTAAAATAATATGGTAGTCAACAAAGGCATGCAAAAGAAACTCATCAAGATTCTATCAGGTCCTCGCTGCCGACGTCCTTCTGGGCACTAACACACGTCTCCCGCGATAATATCCGGATCGAATAAATTGTCCGCCAACACTTTCGCGACCGTCGTAAGTTAATCGATTATCACTTTAATACATTAGATAAACTCTGACAACCGTCGCGGCCGCGTAAACTCCTCCGTCCGAGTGCTCCAGGCTCCCCTCCCCGCTCCCCGCGCAAAGCTTCCAACCGACCGACCGACACCCATACGACCCCTTGGCCCACCTGAAGCCGAATGTCCTGCGATCCCGAAACTCCCTCTCTAGAGCCGCGTTTACAACCACCGACCCGCCCCTGCGTCTTCACCCCTGCTCCTGCTGTATCAGCTCTAGAAATTTCTCGGAATTCGTATTTTTTTATCAGTTGGTTATATGTGGATCATCACAGAGACAAGACGAGACGAGGCAAGACGAGGCGAGACGAGGCAAAGCGAGGCAAGGCGAGGCAAGGCGAGGCAAGGCGAGGCAAGGCGAGGCAAGGCGAGGCAAGGCGAGGCAAGGCGAGGCAAGGCGAGGCAAGGCGAGGCAAGGCGAGGCAAGGCGAGGCAAGGCGAGGCAAGGCGAGGCAAGGCGAGGCAAGGCGAGGCAAGGCGAGGCAAGGCGAGGCAAGGCGAGGCAAGGCGAGGCAAGGCGAGGCAAGGCGAGGCAAGGCGAGGCAAGGCGAGGCAAGGCGAGGCAAGGCGAGGCAAGGCGAGGCAAGGCGAGGCAAGGCGAGGCAAGGCGAGGCAAGGCGAGGCAAGGCGAGGCAAGGCGAGGCAAGGCGAGGCAAGGCGAGGCAAGGCGAGGCAAGGCGAGGCAAGGCGAGGCAAGGCGAGGCAAGGCGAGGCAAGGCGAGGCAAGGCGAGGCAAGGCGAGGCAAGGCGAGGCAAGGCGAGGCAAGGCGAGGCAAGGCGAGGCAAGGCGAGGCAAGGCGAGGCAAGGCGAGGCAAGGCGAGGCAAGGCGAGGCAAGGCGAGGCAAGGCGAGGCAAGGCGAGGCAAGGCGAGGCAAGGCGAGGCAAGGCGAGGCAAGGCGAGGCAAGGCGAGGCAAGGCGAGGCAAGGCGAGGCAAGGCGAGGCAAGGCGAGGCAAGGCGAGGCAAGGCGAGGCAAGGCGAGGCAAGGCGAGGCAAGGCGAGGCAAGGCGAGGCAAGGCGAGGCAAGGCGAGGCAAGGCGAGGCAAGGCGAGGCAAGGCGAGGCAAGGCGAGGCAAGGCGAGGCAAGGCGAGGCAAGGCGAGGCAAGGCGAGGCAAGGCGAGGCAAGGCGAGGCAAGGCGAGGCAAGGCGAGGCAAGGCGAGGCAAGGCGAGGCAAGGCGAGGCAAGGCGAGGCAAGGCGAGGCAAGGCGAGGCAAGGCGAGGCAAGGCGAGGCAAGGCGAGGCAAGGCGAGGCAAGGCGAGGCAAGACGAGACAGGACGAGACAGGACGAGGCAAGACACGATAATATTATAAGATCACAAAAGACAGTAACAGATGAATACAACTCGTGACAAATAAACAATATGCACCAAACACTAATAAAATAGAAATTTTAGGCTAGTAGGTAGAAATGACAGAATTTATCCGAGAACTTTGTGTGTGTATTTACTTTCGGAACGCACAACCGCATGCGTATGTAAATCATACTAACCTTTATTATTGATATTGTGCTAACAACTCATTGAACATTTTACTTTACGGCACATCTCACAAGTAAGATTCCGCATTGATCCCTACATTATGTAAACATTTATCCTTTCGGTTATCCAGCTGAAACCAGGTGTTTCATTCTACCGACTTTCAACGCCTATGTGAATTGTAGTTTCCTAAGAAGATTAGATTGGAAGGAAAAGGTGCTTCTGGAGGCTGAACAGAGTCATTCGATGGCATGAAGCGTGGACGGGCTAGCTATGGTTATATTGGGTTGGTAGTGACAGCCAGAATGAAAGAGTTATTGAACATCATCGGTCTGCGTAGGGTGCACAAGGCTACAGGCTAACCCTACGTATGTTTACCGTTCATGATCTGTTTCCGATATATAATCTGGCGTAAATAGCTTAGTCCGCACTGTGTTGCATCGAGGTGATTTCTGTGTGGTCGCCACGGTACTCGTACTTCAGCTGTATAAGGAGGATGATAGTGGCGTTTCTAGAGGTTAATACCCCGAGATAGTGTTCCTGAAATGTTCTACAATTAAGCCACCACGTCGGCAAACCACACACATACACACGCACCAGCATGCAGTAATAATAATCCTAACTATTTGTTCCTGGCCTTATTCGAGATGCATTGTTCGAGACACCGAGGATCATCCTGCAGATAATTTAAACTATTCTTCAGACACCGACGTATGTTTTCAGACGCACCCAAAGGAATGATGGGAATTTCCTGAAAGTCGTATTGTGATGTCACAACCCCATCACAATTAATTACCTTCAGTGGTGGACGCGGCCCCGGATTGGCCATTTTCCATAGGCTATGGCATAGTGCACATTTTTCTCTAGGCATTTTATTGGCAATCTTTTACCGCCGAGTATAACGATATTTTGGTAGAAATTAATTTATTTTATTTACCATAATAATAAGATAGATGGCTCTTTCAAATAATGGAACGATTAAATGTATTAATATTTAAAAAAAGGTAACATCTAAAAGTTTATATTTTCGAACTTATGTTCAAAAATTTGTCGCTTAAAATTTCGTCGCTGTAGCATAGTTAAATAATGCACCTTCCCCGATTTGGAAAGAGATCCAGAATCGAATCCCGGTGGCGCAACAATAATATTTTTTTCGATTAAATTGATTTTATATGTATATCTTTCTAATTAATATATTTAATTAATATTTATAAATTATCTAAACTAATATACAGTGGGGCATTTTTATTTTTTAGGTTTTGACATCTAGGGGTTCACGATATTAATTTTAAATTTTATAATTTTGAATATACAAGTCTTGATTTGTAACAATATAATTAAAGTATCTATATTTATTTATTTTTATATTTAGAATTCGCAATTCGCCCTCGCACCTCACTTTACAAGATCGTGAATTGTGATAGTAGTCTAATTGTTACGTACTGGCGTATTAGTACATATTCGTGGTGCACTTCGTTGCTGTTGAAGGTCTGAGTAAAAAATTAAACAACATAAAGGACATCATACTAATTATGAAGTTGTGGGACACGATTTAGAAGCGAACGTCCCCGAAACAATGTACTGTACATCAATTTTCTATTTTCAGTTATGTATTTTTTTTTCACATATTTTAGGTTATGACATCACTCATTGGAATAAATAAGTTTCTGCCGAGCACCCTGCTGATGACACTCGCCGGCGACCTCTTGTGCAAAGATGGTTCTGTGTTTCAACCTGTGTGCAGTAACATATTGTTCCTCCTGTGTGGATTTAATCCCGAGCTCCTAAACAGAATCTTCAACGGTGTCATTGGTCTCAGAAGTCTATGACCGCAGTCACTACGGAGCGCCATAGACAAATCATTTTTTGCTAGTTCTTGACACAATCAGCGTTGTCTAATTATACCACACTGACATCATCGTATAGCGTGTATTATTATAATTGTTAATACTTCCATTTAACAATGATAATTCCGATGAATGCCGAGGATTGTCGCGTGTCACGTGATTAGTCTTCGTTTACCTTGGAACCCACGCGCTTCTGTACATACGCGGTAAATAAAAGAGTGTATTTTGTAACATATTATTCCCCTAATTGTCTTAAAAGGTTTTTGGACATCTAGGAATCGGGGTAGCGCGGGGATTGTCTTAGCCCCCTGATTGGTCCCGGAGTTTTGCTGGAGTCACTCTCTCTCTCGCTTCGCTTCACCTGCACCGCTGGACATCACTACTAGAACTTCTTTTACTTTGACCCCTGCTTTACCTGGACTTTCTTCCCTCTGGATTTCTGACTTTGGCTGCACCCTTGGACTGATTCCGGAAGATTTTCTATGACCTGGCTACCCTACTGGACACGATTTTGGACCCCATTGGACCGCTGCGCACCGCAAGAGAATCGGCGTCCGAGGCTACGGAGCGGCGACATTTTTACCAGCACCTCAGCGATACTACAGTCTTGTTCCTGTGCGGAACAATTATATCTTATAGAATTAAACTATATCTTTAAATTTCAAAAATTTATATGCCTCTTACATTAATATATATAGATACATATATTAAAGTTAAAGATAAGCTAAATAAGCTAATGAGTTCATACCTCATTTATATAGGTTATAATCCTTTTTTTTTAAATTTCTACAAATTATAATTACACAAAATTAATATTTTTTACTACTATAGTAATAAGAAGACTATTCTCTATTTCATCACTTTCATTTATTAATATATGAATTGGAATAGAAATTAACTTATTATTCCCCTAATTTTATTCCCCTAATACTAAACAATTCTAACTCTTTAAGTTCAGAAAGAATAATAAAATATTTTCTTATTCAATCTCTAAGATCAGCTAATTTTTTACTTTCTTCGATTATTTTAATTTCAATAAATAAATGATTCTCATATTTTAACTGAATAAACTTTTTTTTTTTTTTTTATTATAAATATTAGACTTTTAATTTTAGCTTGTTGGTGTAGTGGTCAAGACGTTGGCCTAGTGATCTAGTGGTCGGGGGTTCGCGCCTCGTTCCAGGACACCAGCAAGTTAGTCCTATTTTCATAGCACAAGCATTTAGCTTAGTTTGAAAATAGTAAGAATATTGATGTGACATGTATTCCGTGTACGCATCTCTATTTTTAAAAAAAAAATAAAAAAAATAAAAATAGGAGCAGCTCCCCTTCACTTTTGATTCTCTAAAACTATAAAAGGTCTAAGTTGAATAAATTGCTTAATTTTAAGAACTTGACAAAAAATTATTCCAATAATTATTTTATCCTATTGTTATTTAACAATAGTGTTAACTTTATTTATTATTTCAGAGTAATTTTAGGTAGCTTAATAGGATTTAATCAAACATCCTTACAAATAATTTTAGCATACTCATCAATTTCTCATATTGGTTGAATACTCACAACTATAATAATTAATATAAATATATGGTTATTATATTTTATGACCTATAGTTTCTTAACTTCAATTTTAATAATAATATTTAATTTTATAAAGATTTTTCATTTAATTCAAATTTTTTCAACTAAACCTTCAACATACATTAATTATTTTATTTTTCTAAATCTATTAAGTTTAGGGGGACTACCCCCATTCCTAGGGTTTCTCCCTAAATGATTAACTATTAATTTTCTTATTTTAAATAAATTTTATTTCATAAACTTTATTTTAATCATAAGTTCTCTAATTAATTTATTCTTTTATTTACGTATCATATATATACTCAATTTTAATAATAAATTATTACGAAATTAAATTTAATAAAAATTTTCTTAATAAAATTAATTTAATAATTACTATATCATTTATATCTTTATTTGGTTTTATTTTATTTACACTCATTCTCTATCTTTAAAACTTTAAGTAATTAAACTAATAATCTTCAAAATTATAAATATAATATAAAAAATTATAAAAATCTTTTTAAGTTTTATTAATTTTTACTACTTTAAATTTGCAATTTAATATCATTAATTGAATATAAAACTTTAGTAAAAAAGAATTTATTCTTATTAATAAATTTACAATTTATTGCCTAATATTCAGCCATTTTACTGCGACAATGACTCTTTTCTACAAATCATAAAGATATCGGAACGATTTATTTTATTTTTGGAATTTGAGCTGGTATAGTGGGAACTTCACTTAGAATAATTATTCGAACAGAACTGGGAACTTCAGAATCCTTAATTAAAAATGATCAAATTTATAATGTTCTAGTAACAGCCCATGCATTTATTATAATTTTTTTTATAGTTATACCTATTATAATTGGAGGATTTGGAAATTGGTTAGTCCCCCTAATAATTGGAGCTCCTGATATAGCTTTCCCTCGCATAAATAACATAAGTTTTTGACTTTTACCCCCCTCCTTAAATTTCCTTCTAATTAGTTCTATTGTCGAAAATGGAACTGGAACAGGATGAACTGTATACCCACCACTATCATCTAATATTGCTCATGCTGGAAGATCCGTTGATATCTCAATTTTTTCTTTACACTTGGCTGGAATTTCCTCAATTTTAGGGGCTATTAATTTTATTTCTACTACAATTAATATACGATCTAATTTAATTACTCTAGATCGTCTCCCATTATTTGTTTGATCAGTAGCAATTACAGCCCTTCTCCTTCTTTTATCTCTTCCAGTTTTAGCTGGTGCCATCACTATACTATTAACTGACCGTAATTTAAATACATCGTTTTTTGACCCATCAGGAGGGGGTGACCCTATCCTCTACCAACATTTATTCTGATTTTTTGGCCACCCAGAAGTCTATATTCTAATTCTACCAGGATTCGGAATAATCTCTCAAATTATTAACCAAGAAAGAGGAAAAAAGGAATCATTTGGATTCTTAGGCATAAATTATGCTATAATAACTATCGGACTTTTAGGATTTATTGTTTGAGCTCATCATATATTTACCGTTGGTATAGATGTTGATATCCGTGCCTATTTCACATCAGCAACAATAATTATTGCTATTCCTACCGGAATTAAAATTTTTAGTTGACTCGCTACTCTCCACGGAAGAAAAATCAATTATAACCCCAGACTCTTATGAAGATTAGGATTAATTTTCTTATTTACTATAGGAGGATTGACCGGGATTATCCTAGCTAACTCCTCAATTGATATTATACTTCATGATACTTACTACGTAGTAGCTCATTTCCACTATGTATTATCTATAGGGGCTGTATTCGCAATTATAGGGGGATTTATCCACTGATACCCCTTATTTACAGGAGTAACTATAAATACTTTTTGACTGAAAATCCAATTTATTGTTATATTATCTATATCAAATCTATATTGCCTAATATCAAAGGATAAGACAAGACGAGACAAGACGCCTTTATCTTTATCCTTTGATATTTAAATTTCAAATACTAAAAAAAATAATGCATTGTATTCTTCTAAGACGATTTGACGCCATAGTCTAATAGGGGAGAAGCTAAGCTGCCATGTGAGAGATACTGGGATCATTTCTCTACAGCATACAGCCCTTCTCCTTCTTTTATCTCTTCCAGTTTTAGCTGGTGCCATCACTATACTATTAACTGACCGTAATTTAAATACATCGTTTTTTGACCCATCAGGAGGGGGTGACCCTATCCTCTACCAACATTTATTCTGATTTTTTGGCCACCCAGAAGTCTATATTCTAATTCTACCAGGATTCGGAATAATCTCTCAAATTATTAACCAAGAAAGAGGAAAAAAGGAATCATTTGGATTCTTAGGCATAAATTATGCTATAATAACTATCGGACTTTTAGGATTTATTGTTTGAGCTCATCATATATTTACCGTTGGTATAGATGTTGATATCCGTGCCTATTTCACATCAGCAACAATAATTATTGCTATTCCTACCGGAATTAAAATTTTTAGTTGACTCGCTACTCTCCACGGAAGAAAAATCAATTATAACCCCAGACTCTTATGAAGATTAGGATTAATTTTCTTATTTACTATAGGAGGATTGACCGGGATTATCCTAGCTAACTCCTCAATTGATATTATACTTCATGATACTTACTACGTAGTAGCTCATTTCCACTATGTATTATCTATAGGGGCTGTATTCGCAATTATAGGGGGATTTATCCACCGATACCCCTTATTTACAGGAGTAACTATAAATACTTTTTGACTGAAAATCCAATTTATTGTTATATTATCTATATCAAATCTATATTGCCTAATATCAAAGGATAAGACAAGACGAGACAAGACGCCTTTATCTTTATCCTTTGATATTTAAATTTCAAATACTAAAAAAAATAATGCATTATATTCTTCTAAGACGATTTGACGCCATAGTCTAAGAGGGCAGAAGCTAAGCTGCCATGTGAGAGATACTGGGATCATTTCAAAATAGTTAGAAAATAAAAATCTTATAATCTTATTATAATAAAAGACATTTTGTTGTGTTTGTGTATCAGAAAGATGTATCTAAGACAAGACGAGACAAGACGTGACGAGGCGAGGCAAGGCGAGGCAAGGCGAGGCAAGGCGAGGCAAGGCGAGGCAAGGCGAGGCAAGGCGAGGCAAGGCGAGGCAAGGCGAGGCAAGGCGAGGCAAGGCGAGGCAAGGCGAGGCAAGGCGAGGCAAGGCGAGGCAAGAAAAATATGTTAGCACAAGGCAACACTAATAATCAAAGTTTTCCTTTCCAAAATCCTCTGAAATTGTCATCCAGAATTGTTTGTTTTATCATATGTTTGTTCAATAGGCCCCCCAGTAAAATTTGTTGCCATAACTGTGTTAAAAATAGCGTGTTAGAAAATTTATTTTATTATAATAAGATTTTTATTTTCTAACTATTTTGAAATGATCCCAGTATCTCTCACATGGCAGCTTAGCTTCTCCCCTATTAGACTATGGCGTCAAATCTTTATAGAAGAATACAATGCATTATTTTTTTTAGTATTTAAAATTTAAATATCAAAGGATAAAGATAAAGGTGTATCTAAGACAAGACGTGACGAGACGAGGCAGGGCGAGGCAGGGCGAGGCAGGGCGAGACAAGACACGATAATAATAAGATCACAAAAGACAGTAACAGATGAATACAACTCGTGACAAATAAACAATATGCACCAAACACATATAGGAAGAAAAAAATGTTAGCACAAGGCAACACTAGTAATCAAAGTTTTCCTTTCCAAAATCCTCTGAAATTGTCATCCAGAATTGTTTATTTTATCATATGTTTGTTCAATAGGCCCCCCAGTAAAATTTGTCGCCATAACTGTGTTAAATAATAGCGTGTTAGAAAATTTCTTTTATTATAATAAACTTAAAAAAAAAATATTTTCTAACTATTTTGAAATGATCCCAGTATCTCTCACATGGCAGCTTAGCTTCTCCCCTATATTAGACTATGGCATAGTGCACATTTTTCTCTAGGCATTTTATTGGCAATCTTTTACCGCCGAGTATAACGATATTTTGGTAGAAATTAATTTATTTTATTTACGGAAAATACTTTTTTAATTTATGGCGTCTTATAGCCTTTTCAGAATATTAATAAATGTTATAAATAAAAATCAAATTTAATAATTAATTTGCCGCGATATATATTTGCATTTTTTACAAATTTGAAACACAAATGTCACTATACATGCCGTTTCAGTAAATAGATTTATATTAAATAATTTTGGTAAGGAAAATATGTTTTTACAATTTACCGAACAAAATAGTATTTTAAGATTTTCTACTATTAATATTTCTTAATAAATATAATTTATTTTCCTCAAAAGGGTGAGGAATATTTTAAATGTTTTTTTTTATGTTAACGTTTTTTTGAAGTGACTAATTAAATTTGGCGCGAAGTATTAGGTTTTTTCTTTACAACTTTTTTTTACATAGATGTCACTATACATGCCGTTTCAGTCAATAATCGATTACACTTTTTAAATCGCTTTTGCGCGGGAACCGCGCGAATGAGGGGCACGCGGGCAACAGCGCGCAGAAGTTAGGTCCTTTGAAATTTAGTCGCAATGGATTGCTTCACAGGGGAACAACGCACGTTCAGCGTAAAATAATTTTAGTTTTAGTCACCCGCAGACGCAATTATGGCGAAAACTTATGGCCCACTCTGTATAAGCAGGCTTCCTGCCTACGTGCCATTTACTTGCATATTTTATGCGGCGGATGTGATATAAATACGCCATTATAATATGTTATAACACGTGTTTTACATACGAATAACATCGCAATTAATTATAATGTTTGAAAATGTCATAATGTTTGATTTTTTGTTATTATTTTCAATATGATTACATATTTTTGCTTATTTATAATAACATTATTCTTTTGCATTTGATTTTTATCAGTTTGATAGTGATTATCAGTTTCATTTAAATTAAATAAAACTTAGATTATTAATCGACAACCCGGTGTTTATGTAACTTTAAAAAAGTACTATGGTCCAAGTGTGTATATATTATTATACAGAGATATTAATAGTACTTTCTGAAAGAGGATAATGCCAACGCCTCTAAATATTCATTTTATCTCATGTGTCTATTAATTTGAATATATACTCTTTCTATTTTGTTTTATTTGTATAAAGGTATATTTTATACAGCGCAATCTGAATAATATTGTCAATCGGTTATCGTTATTTTAATCAGTCGGTCCGATATGTAATGTACACTGTATGTATATAAAATTTATTAAAAATAATCTGCTTATTATAATCAAACTTCAGTTATTGTGGTCAATAGTTGGATGTAAAAGATATGGGAAATTCCTACAAAATGACCCTTACTGATGATGACAAAAGAGAGGGAATGTAACACGCATACAGAAGATATTTCAGAAGCTTCTCCAACGTATGTCCAGATGCAAGATTCGCAACAAATTCTTTGACGTGGTGTTTATACAGAGCAACAAACTTTTAAAAACACTATGAATTTGAGGATTACATTCAGGGATTAATATATTCAAACGACGAACAACAATCAATGAATTTTTACAATAAATATAACTTTAATATATATATATATATATATATATACTAGCGGTGCACAATGGAATCCTGGTACCGACACTAATGTATGGAAGTGAGGCCTGGAGCTGGCAGAAAAGGAACGAAAGTAGACCTGAATGCAGTGAAAATGAGATCACTTAGACGTATTTGTGGCAAGATAATAAAATTGGTGGCAAGATAATAAGATTTGTGGCAAGATAATAAGATTTGTGGCATAAAATGAGATGTGGCATAAAATAAGAAGTGGCAAGATAAGATAACATGTGGCATAAGAAAAATGTAGCAAAAGATAAGATGTGGCATTAGATAAGATGTAGCATAAGATAAGATGTGGCAAAAGATAAGGTTTGGCGTGACGAGACGAGACAAGACGAGACAAGGCGAGGCAAGGCGAGGCAAGGCGAGGCAAGGCGAGGCAAGGCGAGGCAAGGCGAGGCAAGGCGAGGCAAGGCGAGGCAAGGCGAGGCAAGGCGAGGCAAGGCGAGGCAAGGCGAGGCAAGGCGAGGCAAGGCGAGGCAAGGCGAGGCAAGGCGAGGCAAGGCGAGGCAAGGCGAGGCAAGGCGAGGCAAGGCGAGGCAAGGCGAGGCAAGGCGAGGCAAGGCGAGGCAAGGCGAGGCAAGGCGAGGCAAGGCGAGGCAAGGCGAGGCAAGGCGAGGCAAGGCGAGGCAAGGCGAGGCAAGGCGAGGCAAGGCGAGGCAAGGCGAGGCAAGGCGAGGCAAGGCGAGGCAAGGCGAGGCAAGGCGAGGCAAGGCGAGGCAAGGCGAGGCAAGGCGAGGCAAGGCGAGGCAAGGCGAGGCAAGGCGAGGCAAGGCGAGGCAAGGCGAGGCAAGGCGAGGCAAGGCGAGGCAAGGCGAGGCAAGGCGAGGCAAGGCGAGGCAAGGCGAGGCAAGGCGAGGCAAGGCGAGGCAAGGCGAGGCAAGGCGAGGCAAGGCGAGGCAAGGCGAGGCAAGGCGAGGCAAGGCGAGGCAAGGCGAGGCAAGGCGAGGCAAGGCGAGGCAAGGCGAGGCAAGGCGAGGCAAGGCGAGGCAAGGCGAGGCAAGGCGAGGCAAGGAGAGGCAATGACAATATATTGATTGATTACAAAATACTCCGCCCTCTGAACATAGATTCAACGAAATACCTTTAATTTCATATTTCTAATATGGCAGAAAAATGCAATGGATTTAAACCCCATTTATAAAGATTCATCTTTTTTTAGAAATCGCTACTTGATTAAACTTAAGTTTTCAAAATGGGTCTTCTCCTTTAATAGAACAAATAAATTTTTTTCATGATTTTACCTTACTTATTTTAACACTAATTATTTTTTTTATTACTTATTTAATAGCAAATTTATTCTGTAATCAATTAATTAATCGATTTTTAATGGAAGAACAAATAATTGAATTAATTTGAACTATTATGTACGGAAAACTGAAGGCGACAAAGTTATTTTAGTGTCTAACGAGTCTTGCCTCTCGTCTATATGACTATCCTTTACTAAATTTATCTGCTATCTCATATTTCACTTTTACCCTATTTATTTAAATCTTTCTTCTTTTAAAAAAAACACTTCTTTATTTTTTACCATAAATATATTTACACATCTTCACAAACTATTCATATCATTAGTGGAGCCATTAACAGAATTCAAACGAATCAATCTATTTTCCTATTTACTGTCAGCAATTTCCAGTACATTTCATTCACACGTACATGCATCAGACTAAACTGTATCGCCATTAGCACAATAAGTACGCACAATTTTAATTTCGTTAAAAGGCTTTGAAGACATTAATTTTGATGACGTCCTAGAAGAATTCGAACCTATAGAAACGAGAGAAGTCGGGGAACCGGAATCTTGCAAAGAAATAATTAATGAAAATCTAAGAATTAAAATACTCAATGTCAATATTCGAAGCATTAATTATAATTTCGATAACTTGCAAGTGCTACTCCAACGCACTAACATCAATTTTGATATAATAATTTGCACAGAATGTTGGCTGAACAACTTGTCCGTACCGAAGCAAATAGAAGGCTACAATGTACACGCTACAACCAAACATTTTAACCAAAATGACCGAGTGGTAGTGTACACTCATAACAATTTACATGTCGCACATGAAGGCGTGTCACATGTCAATGATTAGGTGAAGGCAGTTTGCATCATACAAGATGCAAACTGCCTTCACCTAATCATTGACAAGTTTACTCATGTTCTAGCGTTATATCGCCCGCCCTCATTTCAGAACGCTGCGACATTCGTAGTGTCACTAGATACTTTCCTTACCACTCTCTCACAATCAAAGGAAATAATTATCACAGGCGACCTTAATATCGACGTCATCAATCAGTCACTGCCTACTATCACTCAAGACTACCTCGATGTTCTAGCTCACCACGGACTCCTCTCAGCAATAAACAAACCTACACGAGATAAATCTTGTCTCGACCATATTATGATTAAGTCCAAGTCTCCAATTCACGCAGTAATTTGTCAATCACCTATAACCGACCACTTTCCGGTTATGATGGGCATCGAACAGTACACCAAAAAATCACACAAAACTAACAATCTGCGAAGAAAATGTATCAATTACAACGAACTGATTAAAGACCTAGAACAGGAAGCATGGAATTCAGTATATGACTGCGAGGATGTAAACTCAGCTTTTAAAGAATTTAATACTATATTGCAACAACACATCACTAAAAACCAGTATTATAAATCTCACTCTACAAAAAAAAACATAAAACCGTGGATCACTGAGGGTCTAATTTCAAGTATAAGAAAGCGCGACAAACTTCACAAAAAAGTTCAGCAGTATCCTCTCAACTTAGACGTACGAATTCAATACAAGCGATATAGAAATATCTGTAATAAGGCAACAAAAACGGCGAAAATACTATATTATAGAAATTTAGTAGATCAAAATAAAACCAATACAAAAAAATATTGGCAAATTATTAGAGAATTTACCAATTCTAATATAGAAAAAAGTAATAAAGTATTTCAGATGGTTAATGATGAAAACATTCCAAATACTGATGAAAATCAGACTGATATTTTAAACTATATAAATAAATACTTCTCCTCAATAGGTAAAAAAATTTCAGATGATCACTTATTTAGAATGAACACAAATGAATTACAGTTATGTAATAATGTCCGCCTAAATTCGCAAACATCAAACTCATTATTTTTAACTCCGACTACACCACATGAAATTAACACAGTTATACAGGAATCAAAAACTAATAGTGCTCCAGGTAAAGATGGTATTTCTACAAGCTTGTAAAAGAAATTAAGTCATTCGTAACCGAACCACTTGCATTTATTACTAACCTGAGTTTACAAACTGGAGTCTTTCCAACCGTGCTAAAAGATTCGTTGCTATGCCCAATCTTTATAAATATTATATATATATTTTTTAAAAATGTATCTAATTAATAAAACCGTCCAGTATATAATACGCTTATATCATATATACAATACATAATCAGTTTGCATTGGAGCAAAATATCTTTTTCCATCATTGATTGATTTGGCAGTCACTTTGTGTAGTGACAGTTTAATTTAAAAATATAATTATTATTTTATCTTTGCACTACACACACAATTCTTGAGCTTATAACACTACTAGTTTCGGGAAGAGCAGTCCTTCCCATTTACAGGTGTAAAATAAACTAAATTAAATATAATATTTGAATATGTCCAAGAACACACAATTACTGGATTTTCACCTACAAAGGCACTGTTATTAAACTAATAATAGATATCGCAAAGAGACGAAGCTATTTTTTTAATTATATTTAATAGAAAAATAATATGGAAGAATGGGTAATTACAGGGCTTACGACCTGTCTTCGGCTATATATACAGGGTGATCCAAAAAAGTGAGTACATTTCGTAAAATGTGATATAATTACATCAAAATTAGTTTAACTGTATCAACAATAGCTTAAATTGTTTACTAATTAATTTACTCACCTATTTACCTATATTACATTTTATTTCGACAATTTCCGGTCGCCATCTTTGATTATTAATTTTCCCATTGTTTATATTTGGTTTTTTCCAAATTTTTGTCCAGAATGACAAAAACCACTGCAGAAGACCGTATTCTGATCAAAAATTAGCGAATTGAAAAATGTCGGGGTGCTAGGAAAATGATCAGTGTTTCAAAACAAAGTCTGGATTGTAGCTAGATATTACAGCAGGATGGAGCTCCATCTCACACAGCCAGAAATACAATCAACTTTCTTCATCGTGAGAATGTTAATTTCATCGAGCCAGGCATGTGGCCACCAAATAGCTCAGATTTAAACCCAGTAGATTATGCAATATGGGTGTTTTCATAATTTCTGATTAGCTAATTATTGTGCAAAAAAAAATAATTTAAAATTATAATTAATTATATTATGTTTTGAAATAACTCACGTGTTACGAGATGTTCTCCCTTTTTTTGGACCACCTTGTATATATACAACTTTCAAAAATTTGATAGATATGGAGATTGATTAATGGGTGAGAATGGTGAAAGTTATATTTGTGTAAAGTGATGATGATGATGAAGACAGGTCGTAAGACATAATAAAAAAATAGCTTTGTCTCTAGGAAATATCTATTGTTTGTTTAATTTAAACACGGTTGGTTATGGAGCGGTAGGGTGTGTAAGGGTGGAAGTGGTTTTATCATTTTTTGGAAACATCAATAGTAACGATGAAGTATTTGAAAACGTGAGATTGTATATTTAATTTTTTTTCCGAATTCAGATTATTCGGAATTTCTATCATTTCAAGATGGTTCATTATTAATCCCCTATGCGGTACCGAGTGCAGTAATTTTAGATCGAGGCGAGGCAAGGCGAGGCAAGGCGAGGCAAGGCGAGGCAAGGCGAGGCAAGGCGAGGCAAGGCGAGGCAAGGCGAGGCAAGGCGAGGCAAGGCGAGGCAAGGCGAGGCAAGGCGAGGCAAGGCGAGGCAAGGCGAGGCAAGGCGAGGCAAGGCGAGGCAAGGCGAGGCAAGGCGAGGCAAGGCGAGGCAAGGCGAGGCAAGGCGAGGCAAGGCGAGGCAAGGCGAGGCAAGGCGAGGCAAGGCGAGGCAAGGCGAGGCAAGGCGAGGCAAGGCGAGGCAAGGCGAGGCAAGGCGAGGCAAGGCGAGGCAAGGCGAGGCAAGGCGAGGCAAGGCGAGGCAAGGCGAGGCAAGGCGAGGCAAGGCGAGGCAAGGCGAGGCAAGGCGAGGCAAGGCGAGGCAAGGCGAGGCAAGGCGAGGCAAGGCGAGGCAAGGCGAGGCAAGGCGAGGCAAGGCGAGGCAAGGCGAGGCAAGGCGAGGCAAGGCGAGGCAAGGCGAGGCAAGGCGAGGCAAGGCGAGGCAAGGCGAGGCAAGGCGAGGCAAGGCGAGGCAAGGCGAGGCAAGGCGAGGCAAGGCGAGGCAGGCGAGGCAAGGCGAGGCAAGGCGAGGCAAGGCGAGGCAAGGCGAGGCAAGGCGAGGCAAGGCGAGGCAAGGCGAGGCAAGGCGAGGCAAGGCGAGGCAAGGCGAGGCAAGGCGAGGCAAGGCGAGGCAAGGCGAGGCAAGGCGAGGCAAGGCGAGGCAAGGCGAGGCAAGGCGAGGCAGGGCGAGGCAGGGCGAGGCAGGGCGAGGCAAGACGAGGCGTCTTAGATACACCTTTATCTTTATCCTTTGATATTTAAATTTCAAATACTAAAAAAATAATGCATTGTTTTCTTCTATGACGATTTGACGCCATAGTTTAATAGGGGAAAAGCTAAGCTGCCATGTGAGAGATACTGGGATCATTTCAAAATAGTTAGAAAATAAAAATCTTATAATATTGTTAGCGCCATTTAAATGTACTACGCACGCGAATCTCATTGGACTACAGAAATATGTCCTGTCCCTCTTTCTTTTCCTATCCTAGTCCCTAGGCACAAAGGAGAAAGAAAAAAGAAGCAATCCGCTGTTACTACCGACCGAGTCATTCCGCTTTCGCCACTGAACACGGTACGCTGCCGTCGCTGTAAATCCGCTTATAACCGCTAACCATAATTACCGCTAATATATAATATCTTATTACCGCTAACATATTTAAAACAATTACTTTTTCAAACCCGAGTGTCATCAATTACGAGACAATTCTGCGTCGCTTGTGAATTGGTGGACCAGGGAGAAACGAACCAGCTTCAAGAGATCGGAGACCCACAAGTAAGTGCCATCCTATCTTTTATCTCCCGATAACCCGCCAACTTTCCATGGTCCTTCTAACCGGAGTCCTGAAGCCCTTTTCAGACACGATATATTTGTCCCATATTTTACGGCCGCTATTGTAATATTTAAAAATATTTATTTTTATAAAAACAGTACATTATTGTCAAAATTGTGCCAATAATATTAACGCGCTCGCGCATTCAAATACTCATTAAGGTTTGATTGACAGCTACCTACATTACGTGTCTATCGCAAAAGGCCCTAACGCCAAAAAATTAAATAATTTTTAATTAATTAATTAATTAAATTAAATTTATTAAGATATTCAAAATGCCTAAAGCTAATACGTCTGCAGATGTGGAATTGAAGAATCGCGTTTCTATATTATCGTATAAATAACAAAGTTTATTCGCGATTATTCAGTCGTTATATGATTTGAGTCAACACGTGGAGGATGAAGTAAAAAGAAACCCGTTCCTCATACGCATTCAATCATTGGAAAATGTTCGCAAAGAGTTTAATGAAGTGACAGAGGCTTTAAATATTGCCATATTAGACTGTGACCCTAGTGCCCAGCCAGAATTTAATGCTCTTATAGCCTTTGACGAATTGTACTGTCATGTAATAGCCTTTGACGAATTGTACTGTCATGTAAAAGCCGTACAAACAGGGCTCGCAGCTACCGTTATGCAAAAACCAAAAACTGGTAATTTTGATACATTCCAACGAAATTTACCTAACCTAGAATTAGTAAGCTTTGATGGTTCGCCTAATAAATGGATTTTGTTCTTCGAAAATTTTAACGCCCTAATCCATAAAAACCGTCATCTATCAGATGCCGAAAAAGTGCAATATTTAATAGGCAAACTTTCGGGGAAAGCGCTTTTAGTATGCGCCGGTATACCGCCCATCGCGGACAACTATGAGGTACTTTGGAATGCTCTCATAGAGAAATATCAAGATAAACGCACGCTCGCTACGCTATATTTAGAACAAATTTTTAATTTTAAGGGCAGTCAATCTCCCTCGCTAAACGCTTTAGATATGTTCCTCGAACAGTTTTATACTGCATGTGCCGCTTTGAATCAGCTCAAGATAGATGATTTAGCTGATTTTATATTAACGCATCTCGCCTTATCAAAACTAGACAAAGAAACCGTAGCGCTTTTCGAACAATCACAACGCAATGAGAAGATACCTACATTTGGATCATTGATCACATTCGTAAAGGAACAAAATAAAATTTATACACTTCGCCACGCTGGATCTTCTCAAAGTAAACAACAATCTAATACATCAAATTACAATAAAAATCAATCAAATCAATCCAATGCTTCACAAAATAATACAACCTATAAGTCTCAAAATAAAAAATACACCGTGCAATCTTTTGTTGTTAACAATAATAATAATTTTCCAAAATGTCCATTTTGCAACAATAATAATGTTCACGCCCTGTATAAATGCGATTCGTTTCTCAACTTGAATCCTTATCATAGGAACAATTTTGTAAGAAATCATAACCTGTGCACCAACTGTCTGGGATTTCATAATATAAAAACATGTAAATCACAAAATAAATGTTCTATTTGTCAACGCATGCATCACACGAAATTGCATTTGGATTCACCGAGAATCGAACCCGATCTTTATAATTCACAGTCACGCGTCTTATCTGACAACATTAATGCATCGCCTATGCTGCCACGACAATCACCTGAATCGAAGCCGGTTAATTCGAACTCCCCGCCTTCAACGCAAAACAATATCGCTTTAACCGCTACGCGTCCACATTTTTAACAACTCAATTGTTCTACTACCAAGTGCTATTGTTTACGCATATAACAACGCTGGTGAGCGTTTAAAAATTAGAGCGTTCTTACACAGTGGCTCAACGAGTCATTTTATAACAAAAGCATGTTGTAATCGCCTCAAAGTTAATATTGTAAACGCGCCTACAACAATACGAGGTATTGGAAATACCGAAAAGTCTGTGCTGGGCTTCGCTAAATTCACGATTTATTCCCGCTTTGACGCACGCTGTAGGTATACGATAAATGCACGAGTTATCGATACGATATCGGATAAAATACCGAACGCTGTAATAAATACGGACGAATTACAACATTTGCTCGGCTTGCCATTAGCTGATGACGAGTACCATATACCTGCGGATATAGATTTGTTAATCAGTAACGAATTATTCCCATTCTTGTTAGGAAATGGTAAAGTCATGTCACCAACCTCGTCGGTAGTTGGTGTACAGACGTCTTTAGGTTATGTACTTATGGGAAGAGCTAAATGCAATGCTCAGCCTACTTTCAATGACCGCTCACTTCACGCTATGATTGAAAGTCCTTCTTTAGAAAGTCTAACGCAACGCTTCTGGGAGTTAGAGAACGTTCCAGTTAGAAAACATTTGAGTCCTGATGACGCAGCATCCGAACGCATTTTTAAAGAGACTTTTACACGCGACGCAACCGGACGATACACCGTAACGCTTCTTTTTAAATCAGATCCAACCGAACTTGGCCGTTCAGAAACACGAGCCAAGGTACGCTTACTCCAGTTGGAAAAGAAGTTAGATTCTACTCCTGAATTACGGAAACAATATAATGACACTATAAAAATTTATGTTGATAAAGGGTACCTCAATCCGATTGAAGATCCCGTTCCCGGTCCATGTTATTATATGCCGCATCGCGCTGTATACAGGCCTGAGAAAGTAACGTCACCAATCAGAGTTGTTGTTAACGCTAGTAGCAAAACAAGCTCTAATAAGTCGCTTAACGATATCTTATATATTGGACCGAATCTTCAAGCTAACATTTTTGAACTTCTGATTAACCTTCGACTTTTTCCAATTGCTCTTTCAGCAGACATTGAAAAAATGTATTTTCAGGTTAAATTGATTCCTGAACATCACCGTTTTCAACGCATTTTGTTTAGATTTGACTCTAATGATTCAATTAAAACTTACGAGTTTAATCGCGTTTGCTTTGGTATTTCAAGTTCGCCCTATCTGGCAATGCGTGTAATTAGACAACTTGCAGAAGATGAGCGATTACGCTGGCCCGCAGCGGCCTGGGCTGCTGAACGTCATTTTTATATGGATGACTACGTCTCATCCGTCGATTCAATTGATGAGCTTATCAACTTCACCGCGATCTTATACAGTTGTTCGAATCTGGTGGCTTCAATCTCGTCAAATGGGTGTCGAATAGTGCCGAATTAACGAATCGAATTCCCGATAGCCTTAAGTCACCGAGCATCATTCAATTCGATGAAGACGCTAACACCAAAATCGTAGGCCTTCAATGGAAGCCTATCGATGACGCTTTTCTTTTCGAAATAAATTCTGACTTGTGTAAATCAGATCGGTGTACAAAACGAGTAATTCTATCTGTGACCGCGAGATTATTCGACCCTCTTTCGTTGTTAGGACCGGTCACCGCTCTACTGAAGTTATTGGTCCAAGAGTGCTGGAAGCAGAACCTGGACTGGAATGACGACGTCCCCGCTTTATCGAAAAACAGTGGCAGCAATTTGAAAGCGAACTCCATTTACTCGGACAATTAAAAATACCGCCTCATGTAGGTATTTCACGATCTCGTCCGAATGTAACTCTAGTAGGTTTCGCTGACGCTAGTGAAAAATGTTATGGCGCCATCCTGTATATTCGAGTTAGTAATGACGACAATGACGAAGGTCAAGTTACGTTATTATGTTCAAAGTCGAGAGTGGCTACGCCGAAATATGTGTCCCTTGCGAGACTCGAGCTTTGTGCAGCGCTATTACTCTCGAATTTGATAGTATGCGTCCGAGACACTATCCGCGAACGAGTTCAAATAAGCAACTCTAACAATTTACGCAAATTAAATGCATATGAAGACGCCACTAATGTCATTCGCGTTGGTGGTCACTTGAATCAGTCACAACTCAGTGCTACACAAAAGCATCCCATCGCTTTACCCTCGAAAAATCGTATTATTTATTTAATAGTCGATCGCTATCATACTAAAAACTCACACGCTGGCGCAAGCTTATTATTAGTTTTACTTAAACAAATTTTTTGGATACTTTCTGCACGCAATATGATTCGAAAACGCATTAAAAAATGTAACATTTGTTTCAAAACAAATACCTCAAATACTTTTCATACAATGGGCGATTTAGCTCACTTTCGTGTCAGCGAAGTAAAAAGCTTTGTTTTCACTGGAGTGGATTACAGAGTTGTACGTATCGTTGAAGTTAGGACGCAAACGAGTAGTTACGTGAGACCTGTTATACGACTCTGCCCTTTGCCGCTTCAGTAATTCTTTCGTTCTTTTTATATTTTTGTTTTTTTTCCTTTTGTCAATAAACTATTTTATAAACGCTAAATTTAATATTTCTTTAACGTTATCTTACGTTCGCTTCAATTCTACATTTTTAGATTTTTTTATTGAGTTTGCTAAAGGCATCGCTTTAGCCCGGGCGGCAATGTTAGCGCCATTTAAATGTACTACGCACGCGAATCTCATTGGACTACAGAAATATGTCCTGTCCCTCTTTCTTTTCCTATCCTAGTCCCTAGGCACAAAGGAGAAAGAAAAAAGAAGCAATCCGCTGTTACTACCGACCGAGTCATTCCGCTTTCGCCACTGAACACGGTACGCTGCCGTCGCTGTAAATCCGCTTATAACCGCTAACCATAATTACCGCTAATATATAATATCTTATTACCGCTAACATATTTAAAACAATTACTCTTTCAAACGCGAGTGTCATCAATTACGAGACCATTCTGCGTCGCTTGTGAATTGGTGGACCAGGGAGAAACGAACCAGCTTCAAGAGATCGGAGACCCACAAGTAAGTGCCATCCTATCTTTTATCTCCCGATAACCCGCCAACTTTCCAAATATTATTATAATAAAATAAATTTTCTAACACGCTATTTTTAACACAGTTATGGCGACAAATTTTACTGGGGGGCCCATTGAACAAACATGATAAAACAAACAATTCTGGATGACAATTTCAGAGGATTTTGGAAAGGAAAACTTTGATTACTAGTGTTGCCTTGTGCGAACATATTTTGCTTCCTATGTATTTGGTGCATATTGTTTATTTGTCACGAGTTGTATTCGTCTGTTACTGTCTTTTGTGATCTTATTATTATCGTGTCTTGTCTTGTCTCGCCTTGTCTCGCCTTGCCTCGCCTTGCCTCGCCTTGCCTCGCCTTGCCTCGCCTTGCCTCGCCTTGCCTCGCCTTGCCTCGCCTTGCCTCGCCTTGCCTCGCCTTGCCTCGCCTTGCCTCGCCTTGCCTCGCCTTGCCTCGCCTTGCCTCGCCTTGCCTCGCCTTGCCTCGCCTTGCCTCGCCTTGCCTCGCCTTGCCTCGCCTTGCCTCGCCTTGCCTCGCCTTGCCTCGCCTTGCCTCGCCTTGCCTCGCCTTGCCTCGCCTTGCCTCGCCTTGCCTCGCCTTGCCTCGCCTTGCCTCGCCTTGCCTCGCCTTGCCTCGCCTTGCCTCGCCTTGCCTCGCCTTGCCTCGCCTTGCCTCGCCTTGCCTCGCCTTGCCTCGCCTTGCCTCGCCTTGCCTCGCCTTGCCTCGCTTTGCCTCGTCTCGCCTCGTCTTGCCTCGTCTCGTCTTGTCTCTGTGATGATCCACATATAACCAACTGATAAAAAAATACGAATTCCGAGAAATTTCTAGAGCTGATACAGCAGGAGCAGCGGTGAAGAAGACGCAGGGGCGGGTCGGTGGTTGTAAACGCGGCTCTAGAGAGGGAGTTTCGGTATCGCAGGACATTCGGCTTCAGGTGGGCCAAGGGGTCGTATGGGTGTCGGTCGGTCGGTTGGAAGCTTTGCGCGGGGAGCGGGGAGGGGAGCCTGGAGCACTCGGACGGAGGAGTTTACGCGGCCGCGACGGTTGTCAGAGTTTATCTAATGTATTAAAGTGATAATCGATTAACTTACGACGATCGCGAAAGTGTTGGCGGACAATTTATTCGATCCGGATATTATCGCGGGAGACGTGTGTTAGTGCCCAGAAGGACGTCGGCAGCGAGGACCTGATAGAATCTTGATGAGTTTCTTTTGCATGCCTTTGTTGACTACCATATTATTTTACCGCATTTTTAATATATGTTTTGACTCTTTATGATTACTCAAAATTATAATTGAACGATAACCACCCTGGTTGCTGCAGAGCTTGGTCTTGAATAATATAAACTGGTGTAATCATGGAGAATCAAAATATCAATATGTATTATAACCATTTGTTTTATTGTATATTGCACGATTAATCCTCGAAAGGAATTAACAAGCTACTACCATTGTCGAATGACTTCGGCGATATTACACAGAACAAAATGAGGAGTTGCATTTAATTATTTATTTATTTACTTCCTTCGGCCAGTGAGCTGATCTGAATATTCTGATATGTAAGCCTGCTTGAAGGATTTCGAACGTGAGCGAAAGGGTTTAGGCTGACCTTCAGGGCGTCTGGTACCGATGGCAAAGTATAGTTTGGCGAGTATATGGACGAGTCGCGTTGATTTCGAGACCAATCGCTGAGAGAATTTAGATCCGCCACTATGCCTTGTCGTCACCTACAAGAGGCTACAGGCTAAGGTGACGATTCCGCGGCGTTTTCGGTTCTCTCAACATACGTTATGTGCGCCACAAACTGTATGTAGCTTACGAGCGTAACAGGTGGGTTCCTGTAGGATTTTCCGAACACCCCGTACCTCAGTATAGTTGAGGAGGGTGATAGTAGGATCTCTAGCGGTTAATACCCGGAGACAGTGTTCCTGAAACGATCTGCGATTACACAAACACACACACGCACCAGCATGCAGTAATAATAATCCTAACCAATTGTTCCTGACTCTATTCGAGATGCATTGTTCGAGACACCGCGGATCATCCTGCAGATAATTTAAACTATTCTTCAGACATCGCTGTCACATGACGTATGTTTATAGACGCACCCAAAGGAATCAAGGGAATTTCCTGAGAGTCGTACTGTCATGTCACAACCTCATCACAATTAATTACCTTCAGTGGTGGACGCGGCCCCGGATTGGCCACTTTCCTACCGATACTGAACAGCAACGTATTGGAGATACAAGGACCTCGGCCATGCATCTTGAATGAGTCATAACAAATGATATTGTTCACTAAGACATTGGCCGAATCAAAACTTTGGATTATCATCATCATCATTTTTAATCTTTTGAACGCGTGGGTGCAGGGTTCGGAGTTCAGAACCCGTCGTCTACCGCGAATAGGGACCAGACGCACGGATTCTTAATCTGGGGTTTCAGGGGAGCCGAACGTACGCCACAGACTGGTGTCTGGAGAACTTATCGTATAATCACGGAACATATTTGTCAAGCGAGGCAGACACTTAGCATGTCGCATGTTGTTTCACATGTCCACATAATTTATGAACAGCTAGGCGACGCCACGAAGCGGCCACAGTCACGAGTACGAGTCTACGACAAGGTTGGTGTCCTATGTATAATTTCTTTCCCCCTCTTACATTCTAGCTCTGAATAATACGTACATATGTATAATTTCTTCCACACTTTTACATTCTAGCTCTAAATAATAAGTACATAATTAGTGTCATAACGAGTGCGCTCGAATATCATACCGCTTGATCGGAAGTTTCTGTTACCTAGTCGTATACCATAAGATAATCGGTATATTTATTTTAATAATTGCTCTATAGGTATTTGAACGGCTATAATATTTGGATATTTGTAAACTTTAGATATTTGATAATTGAAAACGCTGGTTAAAAGAATTAGGATTATTACGGACATAACATGGGAAATATTCTTAACCACTAGAACGATCACGTTGGCCAAATTTAGATATTAAGCGAATAGACTAGCATTGAGCGTAAAAATTGGTATTAAGTAAGGTAGAAAGCTAGTACTCCACACTGGCGACGGAGGCCAGGAGGATATAAATTAACACGAAATATTATTTAAGTGAGTAGGAGAACGTACGGGACCCTTACGCTGGGCATTGCGACCAGGAGATCAGGATTTTATTATTGACGTGACAACGTCTTATAAATCGATGAACGCCTGCTGCACGCACGAAAAAACATGACTCATTGTCCCGTTTGTCGCGTTACGCCGAAGGCAAGCGTGCGAGCGAGAGCGCGGATAAGCGATAGAGAGGCACGATCGGCCTACCGTTCGGATTGTGCCGCATCTATCTCTCTTTCACTCGATTGGTCGATGCGTCTGAGTAGAAAAGAGACAGCGGCAGCACACAACTTATACACCTACAGTACCTATACGTGATCTGTTTACAACTATTTATAAAGTGAAGTGAAATGTTAATGTGGTTTTCATTGTTTATATTACAACAACAATTGCGGCAATAAAGGTAATTAATTCTTGCATATTAAAAATCTGATTAACGTATAACAAATATACTTTTAACAATAAATTATCAACGATTTCTTTCGCAGAACCGCCTAAAGTCACACCATGGCAGACCAACCTGACGAACCTGTGAATCTCACGGATCTGCCACTATCGTCAAGGAGTAATATACCCATGGAGGTGCAAGATGCTACCGCATCCACTCTGCAACGCCATTCGCTGGGCCAACAATCGCTGCTCCAAAATCGAACGCGCAGAGACAACGTGAGTACAGACAGCGTATTGCAGCATCCAGAACTTCTGCACAAGCTACAGCTGCGAGGAAATTGAATACCGAAAGACGACAAAAGAGCAGACTACGCACAGCTGCTAACTTGGCTCTTGCCAGTGGTTCATTAGAGTCGAATACTGCATCCTCTTCTCGTTCCTACTTTTCCTATCACCGACCTATCTTTAACAAAATAACACAGATTGGAAGACGTTAAATATCACACATGTATAAAAGTTGTAAATAAATTGCTAAAAGCACATTGTTACTTGTAAATAAACTGTTCATCAAAGTAATAAACATATTTGAATTAATGAGTGCAAATAAAATATATCAATAAAAAATTGTAGATTTCATTTCACTCCTTCTTCGTATCCATACAAAATAATAATAATTCAATAAAAATGATTCCATTTTATTCATAAAAGTATGCAATCATTTCATCAATGTTTTCTTATGACGTTGTCACGTTAAACTATCGTCCGTAAACCGACTTTACAGACAACCAATTTTTATTTATTATAAATTAATAAATCTGGATCTTTGGAGAATGGGGTAGGGGTTAGGGATTTACGGATTTGTTATGTTGTCATCGCACTGGTGCCGGAGACCAGGAGTTTTATTTTTTATATTAATTATTCTAAATTAATTTCCCTCTATTAGACTATGGCGTCAAATCGTCATAGAAGAATACAATGCATTATTTTTTTAGTATTTGAAATTTAAATATCAAAGGATAAAGATAAAGGTGTATCTAAGACAAGACGAGGCAAGGCGAGGCAAGGCGAGGCAAGGCGAGGCAAGGCGAGGCAAGGCGAGGCAAGGCGAGGCAAGGCGAGGCAAGGCGAGGCAAGGCGAGGCAAGGCGAGGCAAGGCGAGGCAAGGCGAGGCAAGGCGAGGCAAGGCGAGGCAAGGCGAGGCAAGGCGAGGCAAGGCGAGGCAAGGCGAGGCAAGGCGAGGCAAGGCGAGGCAAGGCGAGGCAAGGCGAGGCAAGGCGAGGCAAGGCGAGGCAAGGCGAGGCAAGGCGAGGCAAGGCGAGGCAAGGCGAGGCAAGGCGAGGCAAGGCGAGGCAAGGCGAGGCAAGGCGAGGCAAGGCGAGGCAAGGCGAGGCAAGGCGAGGCAAGGCGAGGCAAGGCGAGGCAAGGCGAGGCAAGGCGAGGCAAGGCGAGGCAAGGCGAGGCAAGGCGAGGCAAGGCGAGGCAAGGCGAGACAAGGCGAGGCAAGGCGAGACAAGACAAGACACGATAATAATAAGATCACAAAAGACAGTAACAGACGAATACAACTCGTGACAAATAAACAATATGCACCAAACACATATAGGAAGAAAAATATGTTCGCACAAGGCAACACTAGTAATCAAAGTTTTCCTTTCCAAAATCCTCTGAAATTGTCATCCAGAATTGTTTGTTTTATCATGTTTGTTCAATGGGCCCCCCAGTAAAATTTGTCGCCATAACTGTGTTAAAAATAGCGTGTTAGAAAATTTATTTTATTATAATAAGATTACTAGCATGCCCGCACAGCTACCGCACGGTAGCAGACGTATCCTGCAGAGACGCAGTACTCTGTTTTCAATCTCACCCAACAAAAAAAAAAACACTTTTCTTCGTATCCCAGAATTGGAAAAAACATAGTCGACGTACATAGCCAGCAACCCAAGAGAAAAAATACAATTTTTCTCGGTATAATTCTTTTCCGGTAAATTTTTCCGTAAATAAAATTAATTATTTTATCGTAATACTCTAAAAAAATAATTAAAATCATCAATACATTTCGTAAAACCATAAAAAGTATTTTGATAGGAAAATAAAAAGACGAAGAAAAAGTTTAAATCTCAATGAGTTAAAAATATAGCTATCAATAGAATTTTAAAAAAAGAAAATCCCACATAAACTAACTAATATAATCAAAAAACCCATTGCGGAGGAAACAGATTATTACTACGATTTCACAAAATGTTTCTAAAGAATATACTGCCATACTGCACATTAAACAATATTATCAATCATTTCGACATCTTACTGCCCTCTGTTGAATTAATTTCGTGGTTTAAAAGTAAACAACAATGGCTGACCGGAAACGTCACTGTTAAAAAAATGCGCGTAAAACATCTACAGCTGATTTCACAATCCAAAGTGCGAACTAAAATCATTAATTTCAAACGTCAAAAAAAACCCGCAAAAATGAAATCAATCAACGCGTCTCAAAAGTCAAACAGCTGTAAACTGTCAAAAGATAGGCGGCCATGTTGTATTTTCAATTCGGCTCCCTGTTTTGTCGACATTTCGC
Organism: Eubasilissa regina; assembly: GCA_022840565.1. Lineage (NCBI taxonomy): Eukaryota > Metazoa > Arthropoda > Insecta > Trichoptera > Phryganeidae > Eubasilissa > Eubasilissa regina. Next base: position 28,975,544 of record JAINEB010000006.1, on the reverse strand, counting down.
TGTCTCCCATGTCTCTTTAAAAGAATTTAATAGAATTTATCAAAATTAATATCGCACTTAAACTAATTAATATATTCAAAAAAACCCATTGCGGAGAAAACAGATTTTTACAGCTGATTTCACAATCCAAAGTGCGAACTAAAATCATTAATTTCGAACGTCAAAAAAGGCCGCAAAATTAAACCAATCAACGCGTAGCAAAAGTAAAAGTCAAACAGCTGTAAGCTGTCAAAAAGTAGGCGGCCATGTTGTATTTTCAATTCGGCTCCCTGTTTTGCCGACACTTCGCAATAATTATCTCGCATGTCTGTTTAAAATAAAGAATTCTAATGCATCGCAAGAGCGGTCCATAAGTAAATGACCATTTTCAAAAATCACAAAAAAAAAAACAATAATCAACCGGGTGTCCCCGCGTTATTAATAGAAGTAGAAAAAAGTTTGAAAGGAAAAAAGTTGCAGTAAACCTTTTTCTGCCGGGAAAAATTTTAAAAACACAAATCGAGCGAGAGATTACGGAGATATAACCAATCTAATGTGTGACTCGATTGGTTACATATAAACATCGCGGAACATGGCCTATTATTTTAATATATACTAGCATGCCCGCACAGCTACCGCACGGTAGCAGATGTATCCTGCAGAGACGCAGTACTCTATTTTCAATCTCACCCAACAAAAAAAAAACACTTTTCTCGGTATCCCAGAATTGTAAGATACAGAGCCGACGTACATAGCCAACAACCTAAGGGGTGGTGGAGAAATTGTGCAGGAGCTACACAGACTCACTCCGTGCACCTAAAAAAAATACCACTTTTCTCGGTATCCCAGAATTGTAAAAAATAGACCCGACGTACACAACTAACAACCCAAAAGGGTCAAAGGCCTGTTGATCTTTGAGAAGCGTTAGGTTAGATTACTAACCACGTAAAAAAACACCACTATTCTCGGCATCCTAAAATTGTAAAAAACAGGTCTGGCATATACAACCATCAACCCATCTCTCCAGGTTTTAATAAAAACAAACATTTTGTTAATACTCATTGATAAAACCATAAAAAGTGATTTGACAGGAAAAGAAGAAGGAAAATAAAAGAGAAGAATAATAATCCATCACTCATCGAGCTTAGAAGTATGAGAAGATGTATGAATGTGGTTGAGGCGAGAATTATGTGTCAGGACAGAAGAGTGTGGCGCTCTATCCTCTCTGCCTACCCCGGAAACGGCGTGATGGTAAGTAAGTTACAGGTTTATCTATCACCAGAACTGTTCAATTTAAATATTGAATAACAGACGCGTAAAAGAACAAACTCCTTCGACCGGTCTGTAGTAAGACAGGCGTATTTAAGTCACGTGTACAACTGCGAAATAATAATGAATTAAATGACGCTGTTAAAAAATCATCATTGTGTTATTCTAGACATAACCTATAAAAATCCAAAAAAACGTACAGAAAATTTTTCTAAGTATAATGTATGATTTCACCATAATTAACCAAATTCCGGAGTGAAATCATCAATTTTATCTTGTGCGGAAAAATAAATATAGAGAAAAATGTATACGTCAAAAAATGTCAATGTACATATTTACTAATTTTTACTATACTACCTTACTAATTTTTTTAAATATGAATCGATTATAGACTCAAACGGCATGTATAGTGACATCTATATAAAAAAAGTTGTAAAGAAAAAACCTAATACTTAAAAAATTGCTTACATAAAAAAAAACATTTAAACTATTCCTCACCCTTTTGAGGAAAATAAATTATATTTATTAAGAAATATTAATAGTAGAAAATCTTTTGTTCAGTAAATTGTGAAAACATATTTTCCTTACCAAAATTATTTAATATCTTTTTTTTTTCTGAATCGGCATGTATAGTGACATCTGTTGCCAACCAAACAAAAAGTGGTCGCCTCAAGAAACCCCACTAGGGTACGAGAGGATTCACCCGACCGCAGTCAAGCTTCTCCACTCGCTCCTGATCGCCGGTGGCCGCAGGTTCAAAATGCCTTCACTAGGCAGAGAGCGCAGGCTGGAAGGCGGCTGGACGGCTGCAGCGGCGAGACTCCAAGGGAAGAAGGAAGAGAAATGAGACAACTTGCTATATGTTATCGGCGCGCCGCAGACGAGACGAGTGCCCTCCGCACAGCGGCGTTCCGCTATTTATTCTATACAGGCGGGCGCGCTCCGCTAGCGCCACCCGCCACCCCCAAATTTGCCGCCGAGCCAATCAGGGTGCGTTTACAACCCTAACCGCACCCCAAGCGACGCGGCGGCCGTCGCCGCTTGCCGGCCGAAACGCGCAACTATGGCTCATTTTTCGGTCGCGGGCTGGCGGCCGGCAGAAACGGCTTTGCGGATACATTTTAATTCTTTAAAAATAAAATACTGATTTGCGGGATATCACGAGTAGGGGATATGGTAGAATATATTATCCCTCGTGATATCCCGAAACAAGAATTACGGGGCCAGTGCTCCTTTAAAAGTTATAAAGGTTTTTTCAGGGCCGAAATTAGATAATGAGCTGAAGGCTGATTTCTTGCGGCCCTGAAAGAGGCCATTTAGGCCGCAGAGCAGAAGGCTTATACCTTGCGGCCCTGAAAGAGGCCTTTTAGGCCGCAGAGCAGAAGGCTCATACCTTGCGGCCCTGAAAGAGGCCTTTTCGGCCGCAGAGCAGAAGGCTCATTTCCTGCGGCCCTGAAAGAGGCCTTTTAGAAGGGGCACTGGCATCATATATGGCTGCCGTGGACTATATCATTTGTTTATTCTACTGCGTCCACGGCACCGAGTAAACAAGGGAACTTATTCCTAACGACACGGGCGGCGTACTGACGGGTGGGCAAAGTTTATTGTATTCCCAACCCCGCGGCACGCCGCGTAAATTAACAATAAAAACTTACAATACAAATCAAATACAAACAATTTTACAATACAATTTTACGGCAAAATAACAGGTCATAATGTCTCTTTGTGCAACAACATCTGTGTGTCAAATTTGTAAAAAATGCGCATGAATTCGCGGCAAATTAATTATTAAATTTGGCTTTTTATTTATAACATTTATTAATATTCTGAAAAGGCTATAAGATGCCATAAATTAAAAAAAGTAGTTTCCGTAAATAAAATAAATGAATTTATACCAAAAAATCGTTCTATTCGGCGGTAAAAGATTGCCTAGAGAAAAATGTACATGTCAAAAAATGTCATTGTACATATTTAAATAAAAATACTCTTTTTAATTCGGATTCGTCACATATTTCGCTTCACGGTGGTCGAATGAACCGTTACCTGTATTATTACAATTTTTTTTTAATCCGCTTAATATTGCATAGAGTGTAGAAATAAGTTTCAAATGTAAAATTGTTTCATTTTTCATGTGAAAATGGACATTTTTGATTAAAATGAAATAATATTAAAACATAATTTAATAAAAATACTATTTTTAATTCGTATCGGGTATAAATTATCCTTCAGAGTGCATGGACGCGAAGATACCTCCATGAATATGATCTTTTTAATAGACCGCTTCATACCGAATAGTGTACAGAGATCGTTTTCAAATCAAAAAATGTACATTTTCCCATGTGAAAATCGACATTTTTCATAAATCGCAAAGTTTGTCATTGTTTCGCCTGTCAAATGTGGAAAAAACCGCATTCATTTGTTTTCTCCGGCGGTCGTGAGATTTCACTTTTCCGGGGTTATTTGTATCAGTTTTTTCGCATTTTCGGCGCATCTAGGTAAGTCCGTACATTTTTCAAAAAAAAAAATAAGCGTTTTTCACAATTTAAAGGTGAATTTTAAACGTTAAGAGTTTACAAATACGAAAATAAATTATAGTCCATTGTGATGTATGCACAGATGCAATAAAATTATATTTTGGTCGTAAACTCACAGAGAAAAGCTCAAAAATACGAAATTTCACTTAATCAAGCTTCACAAATAAATTAGAAGAAGAAGATTTTTTTAAAGTGTGCAACGATACTACTCATCGGTGGCAATTGCCAAAAAATATTAAAATGATTTTAGCTCTTAAACTCGCAGACTTATAAGCGAATGAAAAAAAAGTTAGGCTAAATAAAAAGTTAAATTTTCCAAAAATCACCAAACTAAAAGAGTTGTAACAAATAGAGGAGAAGAAGAATAATGAAAAGAAAAAGATGTAAAGACTCAGTCAACCTTCGGACGTCTGGGAAAAATATAGATAGCGGATAGAACGCCTAATAAGCGAGATATTAACCAAAACGTGTGTGACAAAATCGGTTACATATAAACATATAAACATCGCGAAAAAGGGCTTATTATTTTAATATATATGACTAGCTTACCCGCACAGCTGCCGCCCGGCAGCAGACGTATCAGAGACGCAGTACTCTGTTGTCAATTTGCAGAAAAAAAAAATCTTAACACACTTAATAATACTATAAAAAAGTGTTTTGATAGGAAAATAAAAAAAAGAAGAAGGAATAATTCATCTTTTTAAATACATTACGTATTCACCTATTTGTAGAATTTTTCAAAAATAAAATCACACTCAAACTAACCAATATAATCAATATATTAATGGCGCCAGAAATAGAGGGCGTCCGTGGAAGACTTGGCACGATCAGGTAAACCAGTTAACGGAGGATGGTTCTGTTAGAAGCCTCGACAATCGGTTAGCTTGTATGAGAAGATGTATGAATGTGAATGAGGCGAGAATTGTGTGTCAGGGCAGAAGAGTATGGCGCTCTATCCTCTCTGCCTACCCTTGCGGGGAAACGGCGTGATGGTACGTAAGTACGTAAGAAAGCAGTTTATACTAATTTACTAAGAAAATGAAGTATTAAAGGTCTTAAAACAAAGTATGCCCCAGTTAAAAGACAATATAAAAACGCCAGAGTAACACCTATTGTGGACTCACAGGCGTTCTACATTTATATCCATTTAAATAACAAACGATATGTTTAAATTTGTTGATGGCACCAGAAATAAGGACGTCCGTGGAAGACTTGGCACGACCAGGTAAACCAGTTAATGGAGGATGATTCCGTTAGAAGCCTAAACAATCGGCGAGCTTGTATGAGAATATGTATGAATGTGAATGATGCGAGAATTGTGTGTAAGGACTGAAGAGTATGACGCTCTATCCTTCTGCCTACCTCCGCGGGGAAACGGCGTGATGGTAAGTAAGTAAGTAAGCAGTTTATACTGATTTACTAAGAAAATTAAGTAAATTAAAATTGCACTTAAACTAACCTATATAATCAAAAAAACCAGTGTTCATATAAATTCATAAATAGAGGTATAATTATATATAAACTCTTGTTGCATACTAAAACTAACGCCAATGCTTTTTCAATTGCAGTCAACCAGGCGTCTCTTTAATATACACACATATCTCTTTAATTCACATTATTTGCTGTGCGTTACACCGATTGTCAATGCACAGGCGTATTATATTTATATCCAACACGATATGTTTAATAAGACTTGAAAGACGCAAAACACTCTTTTCACAATATTCATACTATTTTGAATTTAAAAATAATAATACGCAGCATTCCAATTATCTGCACTGTGCGGCGTACTATCCTCTACGACGTTTGTGAAAATTAAAGAAGGTGGCGATTTAAACGATGATGATGATGATTTTTATTTTTTAAATAGATAAAAAATATAATTATTGAACCTAATTTATTAAAAAATAATACGACTATCAACTATTTATCTAAAGCTACATTATTTTTAAAAACATATAATTTATTGTAAAAATTCATCGAATTGTTGTTGAATATATTAATCCATGAATGTAATCCTCAAATTCATAGTGTTTTTCAAAGTTTGTTGCTCTGTATAAACACCACGTCAAAGAATTTGTTGCGAATCTTGCATCTGGACATACGTTGGAGAAGCTTCTGAAATATCTTCTGTATGCGTGTTACATTCACTCTCTTTTGTCATCATCAGTAAGGGTCATTTTGTAGGAATTTCCTACATCTTTTACATCAATAACTGAAGTTTGATTATAATAAGCAGATTATTTTTAATAAATTTTATGTACAGTGTTTTGGGACCGACTGATTAAAATAACGATAACCGATTGACAATATTATTCAGATTGCACTATAGTCAATATACCTATATACAAATAAAACAAAATAGAAAGAGTATATATTCAAATTAATAGACACATGAGATAGAATGAACATTTAGAGGCGTTGGCATCATCCTCTTTCAGAAAGTACGAACAATGTTGTTATAATTAAGTAAAAATATATAATCATATTGAAAATAATAACGAAAAATCAAACATTATGACATTTCCAAACATTATAATTAATTACAATGCGAACGGAACTAATGTTATGGTAAAGTACCTACTACATATACTTATTAATTTGCTCGTAATTGTTTTAAATTGTTACGTGTTTACGTTAAGTTTCATAAAAAAAATCGTTTTACAATACTTGGACGCCATAATTAAATAGTATTTGTAAAATACCGAGATTGAAGCAAAGTGATGATGGCTTACAAATTGGATAACTAATATAAATGATTATTTAAAATAAAATATTATAGCGTATGTAATATAATAATGTATATTTAAATAATTAATCTTCAAACTCTTATTGTTCTATTTAGATATTTTAATGTTATTCGTATTAGTATCCACAGTAATGAATACTTTTTTCTTAAATTGCCATCTATCATTGTTTTTATGAAGTTTAAATTAAAGTTGACCAAATTTTTTTAACATAAAAAGATCGATTGAAAAAGTATTTTTTTTAATAATAATGCTTTAAATGTATGAAAATTCTGCCAATCCATTTCGTTTTAATCTTTTACAGAAATTCACAGTCCGGATTATGCTCTAACATAGTTTGTTATAAAGAAAAAATGTATTTTTAGGTCTATTCTAAAATTGACATAAAATTTTTATTCATTCCATTTCGTTAAATAATATTAATACATAATTAAATAAAAATAATGCTTTTAATTCTGTTTTGTTTAATATTTTACTGCATGGTGCACACATACACTGATATCTTTGTTAATACAATATTTATAAATGAACGGTTCATACTGTATAGTCTAGAGAGATTGATTTTAAACCTAAAATTTTTTAATTTTTCATGTGACATTCTTTATTAAAATGAAATAATATTAAAACATAATTTAATAAAAATACTATTTTTAATTCGTATTGGGTAAATATTATTCTTCAGGGTGCATGAACTCGAAAATCCGTACATTAATACGATTTTTATTATATACCGTTTCATACGGAATTGTGTATATAGATGGTTAACAATTCTAAAAATATGTCATTTCTCATGTTAAATCGACATTTTTCATAAATCGTAAAGTCTGTCATCGTTCAGTATGTCAAATAGCCAAAAAAAACGGTTCATTTGTTTCTTCAATTTTTCTTCAACTCAATCGCGAGATTTAACCAAAACGGGGTTACTTGTATCTTCTCCCCTATTAGACTATGGCATTAAATTGTCATAGAAGAATACAATGCATTATTTTTTTTAGTATTTGAAATTTAAATATCAAAGGATAAAGATAAAGGTGTATCTAAGACAAGACGAGACAAGACGAGGCAAGGCGAGGCAAGGCGAAGCAAGGCGAGGCAAGGCGAGGCAAGGCGAGGCAAGGCGAGGCAAGGCGAGGCAAGGCGAGGCAAGGCGAGGCAAGGCGAGGCAAGGCGAGGCAAGGCGAGGCAAGGCGAGGCAAGGCGAGGCAAGGCGAGGCAAGGCGAGGCAAGGCGAGGCAAGGCGAGGCAAGGCGAGGCAAGGCGAGGCAAGGCGAGGCAAGGCGAGGCAAGGCGAGGCAAGGCGAGGCAAGGCGAGGCAAGGCGAGGCAAGGCGAGGCAAGGCGAGGCAAGGCGAGGCAAGGCGAGGCAAGGCGAGGCAAGGCGAGGCAAGGCGAGGCAAGGCGAGGCAAGGCGAGGCAAGGCGAGGCAAGGCGAGGCAAGGCGAGGCAAGGCGAGGTAAGACGAGGCAAGACGAAATAAGACAAGACAAAACACAATAATAATAAGATCACAAAAGACAGTAACAGATGAATACAACTCGTGACAAATAAACAATATGCACCAAACACATATAGGAAGAAAAATATGTTAGCACAAGGCAACACTAGTAATCAAAGTTTTCCTTTCCAAAATCCTCTGAAATTGTCATCCAGAATTGTTTGTTTTATCATATGTTTGTTCAATAGGCCCCCCAGCAAAATTTGTCGCCATAACTGTGTTAAAAATAGCGTGTTAGAAAATTTCTTTTATTATAATATGATTATAAGATTTTTATTTTCTAACTATTTTGAAATGATCTCAGTATCTCTCACATGGCAGCTTAGCTTCTCCCCTATTAGACTATGGCGTCAAATCGTCATAGAAGAATACAATGCATTATTTTTTTTAGTATTTTAAATTTAAATATCAAAGGATAAAGATAAAGGTGTATCTAAGACAAGACGAGACAAGACGAGACAGGACGAGACAAGACGAGGCAAGACGAGGCAAGACGAGGCAAGACGAGGCAAGACGAGGCAAGACGAGGCAAGACGAGGCAAGACGAGGCAAGACGAGGCAAGACGAGGCAAGACGAGGCAAGACGAGGCAAGACGAGGCAAGACGAGGCAAGACGAGGCAAGACGAGGCAAGACGAGGCAAGACGAGGCAAGACGAGGCAAGACGAGGCAAGACGAGGCAAGACGAGGCAAGACGAGGCAAGACGAGGCAAGACGAGGCAAGACGAGGCAAGACGAGGCAAGACGAGGCAAGACGAGGCAAGACGAGGCAAGACGAGGCAAGACGAGGCAAGACGAGGCAAGACGAGGCAAGACGAGGCAAGACGAGGCAAGACGAGGCAAGACGAGGCAAGACGAGGCAAGACGAGGCAAGACGAGGCAAGACGAGGCAAGACGAGGCAAGACGAGGCAAGACGAGGCAAGACGAGGCAAGACGAGGCAAGACGAGGCAAGACGAGGCAAGACGAGGCAAGACGAGGCAAGACGAGGCAAGACGAGGCAAGACGAGGCAAGACGAGGCAAGACGAGGCAAGACGAGGCAAGACGAGGCAAGACGAGGCAAGACGAGGCAAGACGAGGCAAGACGAGGCAAGACGAGGCAAGACGAGGCAAGACGAGGCAAGACGAGGCAAGACGAGGCAAGACGAGGCAAGACGAGGCAAGACGAGGCAAGACGAGGCAAGACGAGGCAAGACGAGGCAAGACGAGGCAAGACGAGGCAAGACGAGGCAAGACGAGGCAAGACGAGGCAAGACGAGGCAAGACGAGGCAAGACGAGACAGGACGAGACAGGACGAGGCAAGACACGATAATAATAAGATCACAAAAGACAGTAACAGATGAATACAACTCGTGACAAATAAACAATATGCACCAAACACTAATAAAATAGAAATTTTAGGCTAGTAGGTAGAAATGATAGAATTTATCCGAGAACTTTGTGTGTGTATTTACTTTCGGAACGCACAACCGCATGCGTATGTAAATCATACTAACCTTTATTATTGATATTGTGCTAACAACTCATTGAACATTTTACTTTACGGCACATCTCACAAGTAAGATTCCGCATTGATCCCTACATTATGTAAACATTTATCCTTTCGGTTATCCAGCTGAAACCAGGTGTTTCATTCTACCGACTTTCAACGCCTATGTGAATTGTAGTTTCCTAAGAAGATTAGATTGGAAGGAAAAGGTGCTTCTGGAGGCTGAACAGAGTCATTCGATGGCATGAAGCGTGGACGGGCTAGCTATGGTTATATTGGGTTGGTAGTGACAGCCAGAATGAAAGAGTTATTGAACATCATCGGTCTGCGTAGGGTGCACAAGGCTACAGGCTAACCCTACGTATGTTTACCGTTCATGATCTGTTTCCGATATATAATCTGGCGTAAATAGCTTAGTCCGCACTGTGTTGCATCGAGGTGATTTCTGTGTGGTCGCCACGGTACTCGTACTTCAGCTGTATAAGGAGGATGATAGTGGCGTTTCTAGAGGTTAATACCCCGAGATAGTGTTCCTGAAATGTTCTACAATTAAGCCACCACGTCGGCAAACCACACACATACACACGCACCAGCATGCAGTAATAATAATCCTAACTATTTGTTCCTGGCCTTATTCGAGATGCATTGTTCGAGACACCGAGGATCATCCTGCAGATAATTTAAACTATTCTTCAGACACCGTTGTCGCATGACGTATGTTTTCAGACGCACCCAAAGGAATGATGGGAATTTCCTGAAAGTCGTATTGTTATGTCACAACCCCATCACAATTAATTACCTTCAGTGGTGGACGCGGCCCCGGATTGGCCATTTTCCATAGGCTATGGCATAGTGCACATTTTTCTCTAGGCATTTTATTGGCAATCTTTTACCGCCGAGTATAACGATATTTTGGTAGAAATTAATTTATTTTATTTACGGAAAATACTTTTTTAATTTATGGCGTCTTATAGCCTTTTCAGAATATTAATAAATGTTATAAATAAAAATCAAATTTAATAATTAATTTGCCGCGATATATATTTGCATTTTTTACAAATTTGAAACACAAATGTCACTATACATGCCGTTTCAGTAAATAGATTTATATTAAATAATTTTGGTAAGGAAAATATGTTTTTACAATTTACCGAACAAAATAGTATTTTAAGATTTTCTACTATTAATATTTCTTAATAAATATAATTTATTTTCCTCTAAAGGGTGCGGAATATTTTAAATGTTTTTTTTTATGTTAACGTTTTTTTGAAGTGACTAATTAAATTTGGCGCGAAGTATTAGGTTTTTTCTTTACAACTTTTTTTTACATAGATGTCACTATACATGCCGTTTCAGTCAATAATCGATTACACTTTTTAAATCGCTTTTGCGCGGGAACCGCGCGAATGAGGGGCACGCGGGCAACAGCGCGCGGAAGTTAGGTCCTTTGAAATTTAGTCGCAATGGATTTCTTCACAGGGGAACAACGCACGTTCAGCGTAAAATAATTTTAGTTTTAGTCACCCGCAGACGCAATTATGGCGAAAACTTATGGCCCACTCTGTATAAGCAGGCTTCCTGCCTACGTGCCATTTACTTGCATATTTTATGCGGCGGATGTGATATAAATACGCCATTATAATATGTTATAACACGTGTTTTACATACGAATAACATCGCAATTAATTATAATGTTTGAAAATGTCATAATGTTTGATTTTTTGTTATTATTTTCAATATGATTACATATTTTTGCTTATTTATAACAACATTATTCTTTTGCATTTGATTTTTATCAGTTTGATAGTGATTATCAGTTTCATTTAAATTAAATAAAACTTAGATTATTAATCGACAACCCGGTGTTTATGTAACTTTAAAAAAGTACTATGGTCCAAGTGTGTATATATTATTATACAGAGATATTAATAGTACTTTCTGAAAGAGGATAATGCCAACGCCTCTAAATATTCATTTTATCTCATGTGTCTATTAATTTGAATATATACTCTTTCTATTTTGTTTTATTTGTATAAAGGTATATTTTATACAGCGCAATCTGAATAATATTGTCAATCGGTTATCGTTATTTTAATCAGTCGGTCCGATATGTAATGTACACTGTATATAAAATTTATTAAAAATAATCTGCTTATTATAATCAAACTTCAGTTATTGTGGTCAATAGTTGGATGTAAAAGATATGGGAAATTCCTACAAAATGACCCTTACTGTTGATGACAAAAGAGAGGGAATGTAACACGCATACAGAAGATATTTCAGAAGCTTCTCCAACGTATGTCCAGATGCAAGATTCGCAACAAATTCTTTGACGTGGTGTTTATACAGAGCAACAAACTTTTAAAAACACTATGAATTTGAGGATTACATTCAGGGATTAATATATTCAAACGACGAACAACAATTAATGAATTTTTACAATAAATATAACTTTAATATATATAATATATATATATAATATATATATATATATATATACTAGCGGTGCACAATGGAATCCTGGTACCGACACTAATGTATGGAAGTGAGGCCTGGAGCTGGCAGAAAAGGAACGAAAGTAGACCTGAATGCAGTGAAAATGAGATCACTTAGACGTATTTGTGGCAAGATAATAAAATTGGTGGCAAGATAATAAGATTTGTGGCAAGATAATAAGATTTGTGGCATAAAATGAGATGTGGCATAAAATGAGATGTGGCATAAAATAAGAAGTGGCAAGATAAGATAACATGTGGCATAAGAAAAATGTAGCAAAAGATAAGATGTGGCATTAGATAAGATGTAGCATAAGATAAGATGTGGCAAAAGATAAGGTTTGGCGTGACGAGACGAGACAAGACGAGACAAGGCGAGGCAAGGCGAGGCAAGGCGAGGCAAGGCGAGGCAAGGCGAGGCAAGGCGAGGCAAGGCGAGGCAAGGCGAGGCAAGGCGAGGCAAGGCGAGGCAAGGCGAGGCAAGGCGAGGCAAGGCGAGGCAAGGCGAGGCAAGGCGAGGCAAGGCGAGGCAAGGCGAGGCAAGGCGAGGCAAGGCGAGGCAAGGCGAGGCAAGGCGAGGCAAGGCGAGGCAAGGCGAGGCAAGGCGAGGCAAGGCGAGGCAAGGCGAGGCAAGGCGAGGCAAGGCGAGGCAAGGCGAGGCAAGGCGAGGCAAGGCGAGGCAAGGCGAGGCAAGGCGAGGCAAGGCGAGGCAAGGCGAGGCAAGGCGAGGCAAGGCGAGGCAAGGCGAGGCAAGGCGAGGCAAGGCGAGGCAAGGCGAGGCAAGGCGAGGCAAGGCGAGGCAAGGCGAGGCAAGGCGAGGCAAGGCGAGGCAAGACGAGGTCTCGTCTTAACATATAAGAGTCATAAACATATAAGAGACTCACCCTCCACGCACCACTACCGACAGATTTAACCCACAGAACAGTACATCGCAAACTGTATTTGGGTAGAACGTAGAAAAAAAATTAATAATAACGACAATAGACTGTCTGGACATAGAACTTTTCACCATACCTAAGCGTCGTTTAATTTCTGGCTCGCACCTACCGTCGTCGGTAATTATGGACTTGCTTACCATCACCGTTTTCTCGCGGGGGTGGGCATATGGTGGTGAGGACAGAACGCCACACTCTTCTGTCCTGACACACAATTCACGCCTCATCCACATTCATACATCTTCTTATACAAGCTCGCTGATTATTGTGGTTTCTTACAGGACCACCTTCCAGTATCTGGTTTACATCTGGTCGTGTCAAATCCTCTATGTCTGGCGCCATCAACACTTACGTCATATATTTTTCTTACCGTTCTCTACTCATTCATTCGTTTCGTATGACCAAACCACTTAAGTGGTCCTTTCTTAATCTTACTCACTAAACTAAGATTAACTTTACATTCTTTCCTTATATCACGTCTGACTCCTTGTTGCGCTTTAAACAGTTTAGTTGAGTTTGAATCTTATCTATGGTTTGAATTAAATTAAACTGTTGCGGTGTTATCCTAAGTGTAGATTGCGAATGAGATCTTTTGGGACTCAAATCTCACGAAATACTAACAAAAGCGGACGGATTACTCGGATTTTAACACCATCACGCCGTTTCTCCGCAGGGGTAGGCAGTGAGGATAGACCGCCACACTCTTCTGTCCTGACGTACCACTCTTGCCAAGTCCATTTTCATAAATTTTCTCATATTTATGTATGAGAAACAAACGGTACAAATATTTAATAACTTGTGACGTAATATAAAAATAAGACAAGTGAAGTTTCTTCTTAGCTGGATGAAGTTAAAATATCACACGAATTAGTCGACTAAAAAATAGTACACACTTATAAACAGATAAACAAAAATGTTTTTTTTTTTTTACACTGTTTAAAGAGAATGCAATAAAAATATATAATTTATATAGTTATACATAATTCTTATACTCGTGTATGTATTTATGTCAATAGTTATTAAAAATTTGGCGTAGTTTAATTTTAATAGGAAGCAATTTATCATCGCTGAAAATGTAGAAGTTTCTAGAAGAATTTACGATATTATATTTTGTCATAAAACAATTATTATTTCAACACAAGTAATTTGTTCTGCCAGTGAATCTTATTCTTTTTTGTGTTTTAATTATTACTAACATTTTTTTTATAAATTTCTATTTTATTAGTGTTTCGTGCATATTGTTTATTTGTCACGAGTTGTATTCATCTGTTACTGTCTTTTGTGATCTTATTATTATCGTGTCTTGTCTCGTCCTGACAATATTTTTAGCGACAAATTTTCGAACCTACGAGTATATGTTACCTTTTTGATATTAATACATTTAATCGTTCCATTATTTGAAAGAGCCATCTACCTTATTTTTACGGAATCTCAAATATATTTGAGCAATCTGATAGCAGACGCCAGAATTATCAATTCATTTTCATTTTCATTTTGGACACATTGATACAACTTTATTGTTAGGAGAACAAAATAATCGAACTGTTTTCAAAAAATTTTATCACGAGGTATCCATGTATTCGTTTCAAAAATATTGCAAAGGTTCGATACCTGGTAATGTATATTGTTTATTTTATTAGAAAGCTAAAAATCACCCCCAAAATATTAAACTTCATATATTATAAACCGTATTGGCTCGAATATAACTCGGTGTTTTTCAACATCAATAATTTAATAAAAATGACGTTCGCATTATATTATATTATATTAACTGGCTACTTTAACACAGACTTTAGTCTAGCAAAGTAGCCAGGACAACGCTGTATATATCAGAGGTGAAGTCTACTCCATTCCACACATTAAAATATGTATTATGTATGTTATGTATCCACCTCTGTAACTACAAAAATATGGATGTCAAAATATATATAAATAAATAAATAAATTCAAGACCTAACCTCGTATAAAGAAAACTTTGTTATTGCGATATTGGCACAAGTATTTTTCTAGTTATATATTAAGTATAGGTATTGTATATAATACAAACATGTTATACATATTAAAATTTATATTTTGTTTCGAAAAAAAAGGTTTTTTCTCTAAATAATTGACTAAAATTTCATCGGTCGCGTTATATTCAGACTAATACGATATATATAGTTATTTTTTATTCAAATAATTATTAAACTTTAAATCCTTTGCACGATGAATGAAATACAAGTCTTGGGCTTATCCAGGGCCGGCCTGGGTGCAAAGATTAGACACGGAGCCTTCCAATTTAATTATTTATACCCACGTATGTAAAAGTGAAATAAATTCATGCACAAGAAACCCATTTAAATTGTATTTATTGTTGTGATTGGATGTGCGCAATAAATAGATAATATAAATATTAGTTAAATAATTCCGAGGGTACCGCAGATATTACAATTAAGTAACATCCCAAAAAACATCAATTTAAGTGCATTCAAATAACAAGATTTGAGGGCGCCTATTTACCACGTTTTCCCATATCTATCTTATCTCGCCGAGTGTGGGGCTTTGTACGGTTGCACTCTTTACACCTCGCTCTGGGCTTATCTGTCACTGATAAATTCAACATTTCAAACAAATGATGTCAAAACTTATTTTATGTACATGATTGATTGCCAAAAATTTGATGCATTTGAAACAACGATACACGACAATGACATTTCAAAACTAAAATCGGTGAAACGGATCCGAATCTAACATGTGAACCGTGTGTCTATTATTTCGAAAGTGTTATGTATGGCTTTTGACATTAGAATTTTTTTTAGTGAGCAAAAAATCAAGAAGACATAAAAAAATATATTTACGTTTACATTGTATCGTGATCTTGAATACAAAGTCAGTCTATATAGATGCAATATACGTAAGCACATTATAGTTTAAAGACAAATTAAATGTATTAATTGGGAAGATATATATATATATATAAAATCAGTTTTATCGAAAAATATTATTGTTACTACCGGGATTCGAACCTGGACCTCTTTCCAATCGGTCAAGGTGCATTAACCGACTATGCTACAGCAGACAGTACTTTTGACTACAAATTTTCGAACCCATATGTTACACTTTTCAAATTAATACAAATATCGAAAACCATCTACTTTATTTTTAAGGAATCTCAAATTGGAATCCCGGATTGGAAAGAGATCCAGGTTCGAATCCCGGTAGCAACAACAATATTTTTCGATAAAATTAATTTTATATGTAATCTTTCTAATTAATACGTTTAATTTTTATTTAAAATATCACAGACCTGTGTTCTGAATAATTACTACTTCACAATAAGAACGTGTTCTCCTTAATATAAATGTAGACTTGCGCCTAATGCTGGCTGTACTTGCAATCTATATAACAATTACGTTAATAATTTGCATCCAACAGGCGCCGTAATGGAAATGCGTAAAGATAAATATTTTTAATGCTTTATATTAAATAGATGTACATTGGACATAGATTAATAGATTTAAGAGTAGTGAAGATATATAAGCGTAGCATTTTTAATCTAATTATCTAATTATAAAATAATTTACTAAATAAACAACTAAATTAAATTTATTTCTTAAGAAATTAGATATCATTTAAAACGATTAACATTTCATTTCTAATTAATTATTATTTTTTTTTTTTTACTATAACTAATATAATTAATTAACTCTTTAAATTTCGAATAAATTAAATTAAATAATTATTAATAAATATTCTCTGATACACAAGATACAATAAATTAAACTTACTTTTTAATAATTAAATTTTCATATATTTCATCTTTCTATTACTATACTATTATACTATAAATTATATTTTTTTCTTTAATTATACTAAAAATAAGTTATTATTATTATTTTAATTAATTTAAATTATTAATTTTTTAAAAATTAAGAAAAAGTTTAAAATTAAAATGATTTGCACATTAAATTTTCAATGTAAATGAATTACTTTACTATAAAGATTTAACTTGATCTTTTTAGAAACACTTTCCAGTACTTCTACTATGTTACGACTTATTTCAATTTAAAATGAAAGTGACAGGCAATATGTACATATTTTAGAACTAACATCATTTAAATTAATTAATTTAAATTACTTTTAAATCTACTTTCAAAATTATATTTCATTTCATTATCTAAAAATTAATTTATTATAACCCATTAAATTCTTAACTATAAACTGCATCTTGATTTGATATAACTTTATCTGAAAAAATTAAAAAAAAATTATTTCTAAAAAATATTTTTATAACAACGATATACAAATTAAATAAAATTAAGTAAAATAAATTGTGGACTATCAATTAATAAACAGGTTGCTCTAAATAGAATAAAATACTGCCATATTCTTTAACTTTCGAGTTTCAAGGCGAGGCAAGGCGAGGCAAGGCGAGGCAAGGCGAGGCAAGGCGAGGCAAGGCGAGGCAAGGCGAGGCAAGGCGAGGCAAGGCGAGGCAAGGCGAGGCAAGGCGAGGCAAGGCGAGGCAAGGCGAGGCAAGGCGAGGCAAGGCGAGGCAAGGCGAGGCAAGGCGAGGCAAGGCGAGGCAAGGCGAGGCAAGGCGAGGCAAGGCGAGGCAAGGCGAGGCAAGGCGAGGCAAGGCGAGGCAAGGCGAGGCAAGGCGAGGCAAGGCGAGGCAAGGCGAGGCAAGGCGAGGCAAGGCGAGGCAAGGCGAGGCAAGGCGAGGCAAGGCGAGGCAAGGCGAGGCAAGGCGAGGCAAGGCGAGGCAAGGCGAGGCAAGGCGAGGCAAGGCGAGGCAAGGCGAGGCAAGGCGAGGCAAGGCGAGGCAAGGCGAGGCAAGGCGAGGCAAGGCGAGGCAAGGCGAGGCAAGGCGAGGCAAGGCGAGGCAAGGCGAGGCAAGGCGAGGCAAGGCGAGGCAAGGCGAGGCAAGGCGAGGCAAGGCGAGGCAAGGCGAGGCAAGGCGAGGCAAGGCGAGGCAAGGCGAGGCAAGGCGAGGCAAGGCGAGGCAAGGCGAGGCAAGGCGAGGCAAGGCGAGGCAAGGCGAGGCAAGGCGAGGCAAGGCGAGGCAAGGCGAGGCAAGGCGAGGCAAGGCGAGGCAAGGCGAGGCAAGGCGAGGCAAGGCGAGGCAAGGCGAGGCAAGGCGAGGCAAGGCGAGGCAAGGCGAGGCAAGGCGAGGCAAGGCGAGGCAAGGCGAGGCAAGGCGAGGCAAGGCGAGGCAAGGCGAGGCAAGGCGAGGCAAGACGAGGCAAGACGAGACAGGACGAGACAGGACGAGGCAAGACACGATAATAATAAGATCACAAAAGACAGTAACAGATGAATACAACTCGTGACAAATAAACAATATGCACCAAACACTAATAAAATAGAAATTTTAGGCTAGTAGGTAGAAATGATAGAATTTATCCGAGAACTTTGTGTGTGTATTTACTTTCGGAACGCACAACCGCATGCGTATGTAAATCATACTAACCTTTATTATTGATATTGTGCTAACAACTCACTGAACATTTTACTTTACGGCACATCTCACAAGTAAGATTCCGCATTGATCCCTACATTATGTAAACATTTATCCTTTCGGTTATCCAGTTGAAACCAGGTGTTTCATTCTACCGACTTTCAACGCCTATGTGAATTGTAGTTTCCTAAGAAGATTAGATTGGAAGGAAAAGGTGCTTCTGGAGGCTGAACAGAGTCATTCGATGGCATGAAGCGTGGACGGGCTAGCTATGGTTATATTGGGTTGGTAGTGACAGCCAGAATGAAAGAGTTATTGAACATCATCGGTCTGCGTAGGGTGCACAAGGCTACAGGCTAACCCTACGTATGTTTACCGTTCATGATCTGTTTCCGATATATAATCTGGCGTAAATAGCTTAGTCCGCACTGTGTTGCATCGAGGTCATTTCTGTGTGGTCGCCACGGTACTCGTACTTCAGCTGTATAAGGAGGATGATAGTGGCGTTTCTAGAGGTTAATACCCCGAGATAGTGTTCCTGAAATGTTCTACAATTAAGCCACCACGTCGGCAAACCACACACATACACACGCACCAGCATGCAGTAATAATAATCCTAACTATTTGTTCCTGGCCTTATTCGAGATGCATTGTTCGAGACACCGAGGATCATCCTGCAGATAATTTAAACTATTCTTCAGACACCGTTGTCGCATGACGTATGTTTTTAGACGCACCCAAAGGAATGATGGGAATTTCCTGAAAGTCGTATTGTCATGTCACAACCCCATCACAATTAATTACCTTCAGTGGTGGACGCGGCCCCGGATTGGCCATTTTCCATAGGCTATGGCATAGTGCACATTTTTCTCTAGGCATTTTATTGGCAATCTTTTACCGCCGAGTATAACGATATTTTGGTAGAAATTAATTTATTTTATTTACCATAATAATAAGATAGATGGCTCTTTCAAATAATGGAACGATTAAATGTATTAATATTTAAAAAAAGGTAACATCTAAATGTTTATATTTTCGAACTTATGTTCAAAAATTTGTCGCTTAAAATTTCGTCGCTGTAGCATAGTTAAATAATGCACCTTCCCCGATTTGGAAAGAGATCCAGAATCGAATCCCGGTGGCGCAACAATAATATTTTTTTCGATTAAATTGATTTTATATGTATATCTTTCTAATTAATATATTTAATTAATATTTATAAATTATCTAAACCAATATACAGTGGGGCATTTTTATTTTTTAGGTTTTGACATCTAGGGGTTCACGATATTAATTTTAAATTTTATAATTTTGAATATACAAGTCTTGATTTGTAACAATATAATTAAAGTATCTATATTTATTTATTTTTATATTTAGAATTCGCAATTCGCCCTCGCACCTCACTTTACAAGATCGTGAATTGTGATAGTAGTCTAATTGTTACGTACTGGCGTATTAGTACATATTCGTGGCGCACTTCGTTGCTGTTGAAGGTCTGAGTAAAAAATTAAACAACATAAAGGACATCATACTAATTATGAAGTTGTGGGACACGACTTAGAAGCGAACGTCCCCGAAACAATGTACTGTACATCAATTTTCTATTTTCAGTTATGTATTTTTTTTTCACATATTTTAGGTTATGACATCACTCATTGGAATAAATAAGTTTCTGCCGAGCACCCTGCTGATGACACTCGCCGGCGACCTCTTGTGCAAAGATGGTTCTGTGTTTCAACCTGTGTGCAGTAACATATTGTTCCTCCTGTGTGGATTTAATCCCGAGCTCCTAAACACAGTAAGTGCAATTTTCGCGTAACTTCGTATTTTCTTTTTTACAGAATAAATCATTGTGAATCTTCAACGGTGTCATTGGTCTCAGAAGTCTATGACCGCAGTCACTACGGAGCGCCATAGACAAATCATTTTTTGCTAGTTCTTGACACAATCAGCGTTGTCTAATTATACCACACTGACATCATCGTATAGCGTGTATTATTATAATTGTTAATACTTCCATTTAACAATGATAATTCCGATGAATGCCGAGGATTGTCGCGTGTCACGTGATTAGTCTTCGTTTACCTTGGAACCCACGCGCTTCTGTACATACGCGGTAAATAAAAGAGTGTATTTTGTAACATATTATTCCCCTAATTGTCTTAAAAGGTTTTTGGACATCTAGGAATCGGGGTAGCGCGGGGATTGTCTTAGCCCCCTGATTGGTCCCGGAGTTTTGCTGGAGTCACTCTCTCTCTCGCTTCGCTTCACCTGCACCGCTGGACATCACTACTAGAACTTCTTTTACTTTGACCCCTGCCTTACCTGGACTTTCTTCCCTCTGGATTTCTGACTTTGGCTGCACCCTTGGACTGATTCCGGAAGATTTTCTATGCCCTGGCTACCCTACTGGACACGATTTTGGCCCCATTGGACCGCTGCGCACCGCAAGAGAATCGGCGTCCGAGGCTACGGAGCGGCGACATTTTTACCAGCACCTCAGCGATACTACAGTCTTGTTCCTGTGCGGAACAATTATATCTTATAGAATTAAACTATATCTTTAAATTTCAAAAATTTATATGCCTCTTACATTAATATATATAGATACATATATTAATGTTAAAGATAAGCTAAATAAGCTAATGAGTTCATACCTCATTTATATAGGTTATAATCCTTTTTTTTTAAATTTCTACTAATTATAATTACACAAAATTAATATTTTTTACTACTATAGTAATAAGAAGACTATTCTCTATTTCATCACTTTCATTTATTAATATATGAATAGGAATAGAAGTTAACTTATTATTCCCCTAATTTTATTCCCCTAATACTAAACAATTCTAACTCTTTAAGTTCAGAAAGAATAATAAAATATTTTCTTATTCAATCTCAAGATCAGCTAATTTTTTACTTTCTTCGATTATTTTAATTTCAATAAATAAATGATTCTCATATTTTAACTGAATAAACTTTTTTTTTTTTTTATTATAAATATTAGACTTTTAATAAAAATAGGAGCAGCTCCCCTTCACTTTTGATTCTCTAAAACTATAAAAGGTCTAAGTTGAATAAATTGCTTAATTTTAAGAACTTGACAAAAAATTATTCCAATAATTATTTTATCCTATTGTTATTTAATAATAGTGTTAACTTTATTTATTATTTCAGAGTAATTTTAGGTAGCTTAATAGGATTTAATCAAACATCCTTACAAATAATTTTAGCATACTCATCAATTTCTCATATTGGTTGAATACTCACAACTATAATAATTAATATAAATATATGGTTATTATATTTTATGACCTATAGTTTCTTAACTTCAATTTTAATAATAATATTTAATTTTATAAAGATTTTTCATTTAATTCAAATTTTTTCAACTAAACCTTCAACATACATTAATTATTTTATTTTTCTAAATCTATTAAGTTTAGGGGGACTACCCCCTTTCCTAGGGTTTCTCCCTAAATGATTAACTATTAATTTTCTTATTTTAAATAAATTTTATTTCATAAACTTTATTTTAATCATAAGTTCTCTAATTAATTTATTCTTTTATTTACGTATCATATATATACTCATTTTTAATAATAAATTATTACGAAATTAAATTTAATAAATTTTTTTTTAATAAAATTAATTTAATAATTACTATATCATTTATATCTTTATTTGGATTAATTTTATTTACACTCATTCTCTATCTTTAAAACTTTAAGTTAATTAAACTAATAATCTTCAAAATTATAAATATAATATAAAAAATTATAAAAATCTTTTTAAGTTTTATTAATTTTTAATACTTTAAATTTGCAATTTAATATCATTAATTGAATATAAAACTTTAGTAAAAAAGAATTTATTCTTATTAATAAATTTACAATTTATTGCCTAATATTCAGCCATTTTACTGCGACAATGACTCTTTTCTACAAATCATAAAGATATCGGAACCATTTATTTTATTTTTGGAATTTGAGCTGGTATAGTGGGAACTTCACTTAGAATAATTATTCTAACAGAACTGGGAACTTCAGAATCCTTAATTAAAAATGATCAAATTTATAATGTTCTAGTAACAGCCCATGCATTTATTATAATTTTTTTTATAGTTATACCTATTATAATGGGAGGATTTGGAAATTGGTTAGTCCCCCTAATAATTGGAGCTCCTGATACAGCTTTCCCTCGAATAAATAACATAAGTTTTTGACTTTTACCCCCCTCCTTAAATTTCCTTCTAATTAGTTCTATTGTCGAAAATGGAACTGGAACAGGATGAACTGTATACCCACCACTATCATCTAATATTGCTCATGCTGGAAGATCCGTTGATATCTCAATTTTTTCTTTACACTTGGCTGGAATTTCCTCAATTTTAGGGGCTATTAATTTTATTTCTGCTACAATTAATATACGATCTAATTTAATTACTCTAGATCGTCTCCCATTATTTGTTTGATCAGTAGCAATTACAGCCCTTCTTCTTTTATTTCTTCCAGTTTTAGCTGGTGCCATCGCTATACTATTAACTGACCGTAATTTAAATACATCGTTTTTTGACCCATCAGGAGGGGGTGACCCTATCCACTACCAACATTTATTCTGATTTTTTGGCCAACCAGAAGTCTATATTCTAATTCTACCAGGATTCGGAATAATTTCTCAAATTATTAACCAAGAAAGAGGAAAAAAGGAATCATTTGGATTCTTAGGCATAATTTATGCTATAATAACTATCGGACTTTTAGGATTTATTGTTTGAGCTCATCATATATTTACCGTTGGTGTAGATGTTGATACCCGTGCCTATTTCACATCAGCAACAATAATTATTGCTATTCCTACCGGAATTAAAATTTTTAGTTGACTCGCTACTCTCCACGGAAGAAAAATCAATTATAACCCCAGACTCTTATGAAGATTAGGATTAATTTTCTTATTTACTATAGGAGGATTGACCGGGATTATCCTAGCTAACTCCTCAATTGATATTATACTTCATGATACTTACTACGTAGTAGCTCATTTCTACTATGTATTATCTATAGGGGCTGTATTCGCAATTATAGGGGGATTTATCCACTGATACCCCTTATTTACAGGAGTAACTATAAATACTTTTTGACTGAAAATCCAATTTATTGTTATATTATCTATATCAAATCTATATTGCCTAATATCAAAGGATAAGACAAGACGAGACAACGACGACTTCTCTCGTTTCTATAGGTTCGAATTCTTCTAGGACGTCATCAAAATTAATGTCTTCAAAGCCTTTTAACGAAATTAAAATTGTGCGTACTTATTGTGCTAATGGCGATACAGTTTAGTCTGATGCATGTACGTGTGAATGAAATGTACTGGAAATTGCTGACAGTAAATAGGAAAGATAGATTGATTCGTTTGAATTCTGTTAATGGCTCCACTAATGATATGAATAGTTTGTGAAGATGTGTAAATATATTTATGGTAAAAAATAAAGAAGTGTTTTTTTTAAAAGAAGAAAGATTTAAATAAATAGGGTAAAAGTGAAATATGAGATAGCAGATAAATTTAGTAAAGGATAGTCATATAGACGAGAGGCAAGACTCGTTAGACACTAAAATAACTTTGTCGCCTTCAGTTTTCCGTACATAATAGTTCAAATTAATTCAATTATTTGTTCTTCCATTAAAAATCGATTAATTAATTGATTACAGAATAAATTTGCTATTAAATAAGTAATAAAAAAAATAATTAGTGTTAAAATAAGTAAGGTAAAATCATGAAAAAAATTTATTTGTTCTATTAAAGGAGAAGACCCATTTTGAAAACTTAAGTTTAATCAAGTAGCGATTTCTAAAAAAAGATGAATCTTTATAAATGGGGTTTAAATCCATTGCATTTTTCTGCCATATTAGAAATATGAAATTAAAGGTATTTCGTTGAATCTATGTTCAGAGGGCGGAGTATTTTGTAATCAATCAATATATTGTCATTGCCTCGCCTTGCCTCGCCTTGCCTCGCCTTGCCTCGCCTTGCCTAGCCTTGCCTCGCCTTGCCTCGCCTTGCCTCGCCTTGCCTCGCCTTGCCTCGCCTTGCCTCGCCTTGCCTCGCCTTGCCTCGCCTTGCCTCGCCTTGCCTCGCCTTGCCTCGCCTTGCCTCGCCTTGCCTCGCCTTGCCTCGCCTTGCCTCGCCTTGCCTCGCCTTGCCTCGCCTTGCCTCGCCTTGCCTCGCCTTGCCTCGCCTTGCCTCGCCTTGCCTCGCCTTGCCTCGCCTTGCCTCGCCTTGCCTCGCCTTGCCTCGCCTTGCCTCGCCTTGCCTCGCCTTGCCTCGCCTTGCCTCGCCTTGCCTCGCCTTGCCTCGCCTTGCCTCGCCTTGCCTCGCCTTGCCTCGCCTTGCCTCGCCTTGCCTCGCCTTGCCTCGCCTTGCCTCGCCTTGCCTCGCCTTGCCTCGCCTTGCCTCGCCTTGCCTCGCCTTGCCTCGCCTTGCCTCGCCTTGCCTCGCCTTGCCTCGCCTTGCCTCGCCTTGCCTCGCCTTGCCTCGCCTTGCCTCGCCTTGCCTCGCCTTGCCTCGCCTTGCCTCGCCTTGCCTCGCCTTGCCTCGCCTTGCCTCGCCTTGCCTCGCCTTGCCTCGCCTTGCCTCGCCTTGCCTCGCCTTGCCTCGCCTTGCCTCGCCTTGCCTCGCCTTGTCTCGCCTTGCCTCGCCTTGCCTCGCCTTGCCTCGCCTTGCCTCGCCTTGCCTCGCCTTGCCTCGTCTCGTCTCGTCTTGTCTCGTCCTGTCTCGTCTCGTCTCGTCCTGTCTCGTCTTGTCTCGTCTCGTCACGTCTTGTCTCGTCTTGTCTTAGATACATCTTTCTGATACACAAACACAACAAAATTTCTTTTATTATAATAAGATTATAAGATTTTTATTTTCTAACTATTTTGAAATGATCCCAGTATCTCTCACATGGCAGCTTAGCTTCTGCCCTATGGCGTCAAATCGTCTTAGAAGAATATAATGCATTATTTTTTTTAGTATTTGAAATTTAAATATCAAAGGATAAAGATAAAGGCGTCTTGTCTCGTCTTGTCTTATCCTTTGATATTAGGCAATATAGATTTGATATAGATAATATAACAATAAATTGGATTTTCAGTCAAAAAGTATATATAGTTACTCCTGTAAATAAGGGGTATCGGTGGATAAATCCCCCTATAATTGCGAATACAGCCCCTATAGATAATACATAGTGGAAATGAGCTACTACGTAGTAAGTATCATGAAGTATAATATCAATTGAGGAGTTAGCTAGGATAATCCCGGTCAATCCTCCTATAGTAAATAAGAAAATAAATCCTAATCTTCATAAGAGTCTGGGGTTATAATTGATTTTTCTTCCGTGGAGAGTAGCGAGTCAACTAAAAATTTTAATTCCGGTAGGAATAGCAATAATTATTGTTGCTGATGTGAAATAGGCACGGATATCAACATCTATACCAACGGTAAATATATGATGACCTCAAACAATAAATCCTAAAAGTCCGATAGTTATTATAGCATAAATTATGCCTAAGAATCCAAGAATCCTTTTTTCCTCTTTCTTGGTTAATAATTTAAGAGATTATTCCGAATCCTGGTAGAATTAGAATATAGACTTCTGGGTGGCCA
The DNA here is from genome assembly GCA_022840565.1 of Eubasilissa regina. NCBI lineage: Eukaryota > Metazoa > Arthropoda > Insecta > Trichoptera > Phryganeidae > Eubasilissa > Eubasilissa regina. The sequence continues at coordinate 28,949,512 of JAINEB010000006.1, read as the reverse complement.
AAAAATCAGAATAAATGTTGGTAGAGGATAGGGTCACCCCCTCCTGATGGGTCAAAAAACGATGTATTTAAATTACGGTCAGTTAATAGTATAGTGATGGCACCAGCTAAAACTGGAAGAGATAAAAGAAGGAGAAGGGCTGTAATTGCTACTGATCAAACAAATAATGGGAGACGATCTAGAGTAATTAAATTAGATCGTATATTAATTGTAGTAGAAATAAAATTAATAGCCCCTAAAATTGAGGAAATTCCAGCCAAATGTAAAGAAAAAATTGAGATATCAACGGATCTTCCAGCATGAGCAATATTAGATGATAGTGGTGGGTATACAGTTCATCCTGTTCCAGTTCCATTTTCGACAATAGAACTAATTAGAAGGAAATTTAAGGAGGGGGGTAAAAGTCAAAAACTTATGTTATTTATTCGAGGGAAAGCTATATCAGGAGCTCCAATTATTAGGGGGACTAACCAATTTCCAAATCCTCCAATTATAATAGGTATAACTATAAAAAAAATTATAATAAATGCATAGGCTGTTACTAGAACATTATAAATTTGATCATTTTTAATTAAGGATTCTGAAGTTCCCAGTTCTGTTCGAATAATTATTCTAAGTGAAGTTCCCACTATACCAGCTCAAATTCCAAAAATAAAATAAATGGTTCCGATATCTTTATGATTTGTAGAAAAGAGTCATTGTCGCAGTAAAATGGCTGAATATTAGGCAGTAAATTGTAAATTTATTAATAAGAATAAATTCTTTTTTACTAAAGTTTTATATTCAATTAATGATATTAAATTGCAAATTTAAAGTAGTAAAAATTACTAAAACTTAAAAAGATTTTTTTGTTTATAATTTTGAAGATTATTAGTTTAATTAACTTAAAGTTTTAAAGATAGAGAATGAGTGTAAATAAAATAAAACCAAATAAAGATATAAATGATATAGTAATTATTAAATTAATTTTATTAAGAAAATTTTTATTAAATTTAATTTCGTAATAATTTATTATTAAAAATGAGTATATATATGATACGTAAATAAAAGAATAAATTAATTAGAGAACTTATGATTAAAATAAAGTTTATGAAATAAAATTTATTTAAAATAAGAAAATTAATAGGGAGAAACCCTAGGAATGGGGGTAGTCCCCCTAAATTTAATAGATTTAGAAAAATAAAATAATTAATGTATGTTGAAGGTTTAGTTGAAAAAATTTGAATTAAATGAAAAATCTTTATAAAATTAAATATTATTATTAAAATTGAAGTTAAGAAACTATAGGTCATAAAATATAATAACCATATATTTATATTAATTATTATAGTTGTGAGTATTCAACCAATATGAGAAATTGATGAGTATGCTAAAATTATTTGTAAGGATGTTTGATTAAATCCTATTAAGCTACCTAAAATTACTCTGAGAATAATAAATAAAGTAAACACTTGTTCAATACGCGAACAAGAACTGTAATCTGTCAGGGGTGGTTCGCCGATTCACTCTGCTGCTCGGATGTTGATGTCTGCAGCGGCGTGCAGTGGGTCCAAATCCAAAATCTTCATCCAGTGTAATAGCCAAGGTTGTGGAATAATACGGGGTCGATCCAAAAGTGAAAGCCAGGTCAGAATTCCAGAAGAAGCAAGTCCAGGGTAAGCAGGGTCAGAAATGAAAGGCTTGTTGTAGTAGAGAAGTCCAGCGGTGAAGTAAACGAGGCAAGTGATTTTTCAACCGCTGGACCGTTTATTTATATTTGACAAATTCATATTGGAGCGTAATACTCCAGCAAATCTCCGGGACCAATCAGGGGGCTCAAAATATCCCCGCGCCACCCCGATACGGTCCCGGGCCGACACCACCTGGCGGCCAAATCCGGAAACTTTGGTCATTTTTTCCGCCGTCCAGTGTGGGTCGGCAGAACTGACTTTCGTCACACATTTTATTTTATCATTCATTTATTTTACATTTCCCAGGCATCGCGAGTACTTTTTATTACAAACATGAACCTGCCTCGCGATGCCTGGCATATTACAATGCGGGCGATAGCCCAGGGAATTCATTAACGCACCTCAAATCTTAAAATCCATTTTTTATTAGTACAATGATTTTTGAGATGCGTCAAACTATCACCGGGCGATCGCCCTTACAAAACTCTATTTAAACATGGTCTTATCCTAACCAGAATAATTTTTTACAGACAGTTTTGTGGAAAAAACAGAAATAATCTTTCCACGCGGTGCCGGGGCGTGGCCTTGGCCGTAATCCGGCTTCCCCCCTCTCCTCGGCCGCGCGGCTGCCGCAGTGGCGGCGATTTTCCAGGGTCGGGGTGTGGTGACCGCGCTATTGCCGTGAAACGGCCAAGTTCGGGTCTCGGCCCGCTGCTCGCTCAGGCCGGGGTCCCGCGGTCTTCGCGGCCGAGGCCCGGACCGGCGCATGCTCGGGCCGGAGCGCCGCATTTCTCGCGGTCGCGCGGCTGTGCGGAACACTCCCCCCGTGCGGCTCCGCCGTACTCCACAGGCAGCACAGCGACTCTCCTGCGGCCGCCTCAGACCCGGGACTGTGGGTCAACAGAGGGATGACCTTCGTGGCGGGCCGCGTGTAATCGCCCGCCGCTGTCCTCACGCGGACGGACCGCACCTGTCCGTCCACCGCCGGCCGCGCCTCCGCGATGACCCCTTTGGGCCAACAGTTTCGTGGTAGCGCGGGGTCCGCCACTATCACCACCGCTCCCTCCCGGATCGGTGGCGCTGGCTCCTGCCACTTCCGACGCTGTGCCAGCGTGGGGAGGTACTCCTTTATCCATCGCCGCCAAAATGCATCGGCGATCTGTTGTGCAATCTGCCACTGCCTGCGGAGGCAGACTCGTTCGTCCAGTGCCCCGTACACCGCCAGATGTTGAAAACGGCCCGCGGCCCCGAGCAGTAGGTGGTTCGGGGTCAGCGGCGCACTGTCGCGGGGGTCCACTGACACGTGGGTGAGCGGCCGGTTGTTTACCGCGTACTCTGCCTCCGCCAGGGCTGTCAGTAAGGTCTCCTCCCTGGGAGCGCGCTCCTTTAGTGTCGCTCCCAGCGCCCGCTTTATGGAGCGCACCAAGCTCTCCCATGACCCTCCCATGTGAGGGGCGAGCGGTGGGTTAAAGGTCCAGTCGGAGACCGCCTCGCTCAGGTGGTTGTGGACCCGTGGGTCCTGCCGCACCTCCTGGAGGGCCGCGGCCAGCTCTCTATCCGCGCCATGGAAATTCGTCCCATTGTCCGAGTAGATGTGGCGCGGATGGCCGCAGCGTGCTGCCATCCGACGAACGGCCATGATGGCCGAGTCGGCCGTGAGGGAGCCTGCCAACTCCACGTGTACGGCGCGCGTGGTCATGCAGGTAAACAGCGCGCCGTACCTTTTTTCCTTCCTTCGGCCGATGGTGACCTCCATCGGCCCGAAGTAGTCCAGCCCGCAGTGTGTAAAGGGCGGCTCATGATGGGCCAGTCGGGCCCGGGGCAGCTGCCCCATCAGCGGCTGCAGCGGCCGCCCCCTTCGGTTGCGGCATGCCTGGCATTCAAATTGCACCCGGCGCACAGTCGGCCTCAGCCGTAGGACAAAGAAATTACTGCGTATGTCGCTAACAGTCCTCTCCGTGCCCGGGTGCTGGCTCTTCTCATGGTGGTATCTCACCAAGAGCCGTGTGTATGGGTGGGCGCCATCCAGTATAATCGGCGCCCTCAACCCTGGAGTAATCGCCTTCCCGGCACCCGCGTTCAAGCGGGTGCCCATTCTCAGTACGCCGTCCTCGTCCAAGTGCGGCGACAGCGGGTACAGGCGGCTGCTTTTAGGTAGAGTCTCCCCCCGTTGCAGCCGCCGCCGTTCGTCCTCGAACGTTTGCGCCTGGGCGTGTAAGACCCAAGCGCGCTCTGCCTGATCCTTTTCTACCAGTGACAATTCGGCGGCTGGCGTGGCGCGCTGCGTGCGCCGACAGTTCGCCACAAATCGCCCGACCCATGCCGTAGTGCGGACCAAACGGGTCCACGATGAGAAGCGGGCGATGTCCGGTAGGGCCCCGCCGGTCGCTGTCGTTCGCCCGGTGAGCGCCACGATCTCCGGCCGCCGCTCGAGCGCCTCCCGGCTCGGCTCGGCCCGCGCGGGCTCCCGCGGCCACGCCGCCTCCGGGCCTCTCAACAACACGGCTTTAGATCCCACCACTCAACAAACCACCAGCTTCTGAGAGTCGTCGAATTTATTACCGACGGCTTTCGTAAACACAGATCCACAGGCGCCATCTTCCTCGACGTGGCTAAAGCCTTCGACAAAGTATGGCATAACGGCCTACTTTATAAAGCTCTTGAAATCTACAACCTCCATCCTCAACTCTTCGGTCTCCTCAAATCCTTTCTCCACAAACGCCCATTCAGAGTCAGACTCAACAAAACCACCCTCTCCACCACCCGATTCATGAGAGCCGGAGTGCCGCAAGGCTCCATTCTCTCCCCCTTCCTTTATAACATATTTACGAGCGACATGCCCACCCCCTCCGATAGATACTCCATATCTGCTTTATATGCTGACGACACGGCGATCCTGACAAACTCCACTAATCCCTCCACCATAACTGCACGTCTACAACACCACCTAGATTCTCTCCAATGTTGGTTCGAGTCCTGGCGGATCGCCATCAATCCATCCAAAAGCGCTGCCATACTTTTCACGCGCAGGCGCCAAACCGGCCGCCACCCTAAAGGTCATGTCTCACTAAACAACACCAAAATCAACTGGCATCCGACAGTTAAATACCTCGGACTGACATTGGATAGAAAACTTAACTGGAATTCCCACATCACCAAATCCCTCAAGGTAGCAAACAAAGCGAAAGGAGCCATCTTCAGCCTTCTCTGCAAACACAGTCCAATACTTCTAAACACTAAAATCCTCATATATAAATCGCTTCTCCGTCCTCTCCTAACCTATGCCTGCCCCATTTGGGCCACGGCTAAATTCACGAAAACACTTGCCGTTTTTCAAAACAAAACCCTCCGTTTAATCCTCCAAGCCCCGTGGTTCGTAAGGAATTCGATAATTCTCCGTGACTCCAACACCCCCCCTCTTAACACCCACATTCTCGATATCTCCAAGAGATTTTACAAAAAACTAAAGACAATCCCCAACCCATCCATCACTTCTTTAGCAGTCAACGATCCCGATGCTGACCCCGACAACCTCTTCCCCATCTCCCTTCTCTACAACCAGGCACCGGCCACTTAAATTTAGCTCCATTTAATTTTTCTATCATTTTTTTTTTTTTTTTGACTTTGTATTCCTACATAACTTTTTTTTTGCTTCTAACTCTATGTACTATTTAATTAGTTTTTTCTATTTTCTTATGACTTTGTATTTCTACATAACTCTTTATGTAATTATTTAAATTTAAATAAGTTTTGTTTCTATTTCCAACTACTTTTTGACCTAAGAATAACTTACACCTGACATTGTATTTCTTTTACATGACTCTATATTTATTTAAGATATCTTTTTATTTATTTATTTATTTACTTTTTTTTTTTTTTTTTCTCTAATTCTTTTTTCTCTAACTATTATATGACTGTAATTAATTCTAATTTGTTACTAACCTCTCTATTCTTATTTCTATATCTGACCCCATGTTAATATAATCACTTCATGTAACTTTAAGTTTATTCAAAAAAAAAAATTATCTCATTAGTGCGTGACCGCACCCCCTCGGGGGATCACTGTTTCTATTCTTTACCCGCCACACTCCAGACTACGGAGACAAGGGGGCTTCGCCCCTATCACTCCATAACTTCATTTATAGTTACGTATTCTATTTAGAGGAACCTGTTTATTAATTGATAGTCCACAATTTATTTTACTTAATTTTATTTAATTTGTATATCGTTGTTATAAAAATATTTTTTAGAAATAATTTTTTTTTAATTTTTTCAGATAAAGTTATATCAAATCAAGATGCAGTTTATAGTTAAGAATTTAATGGGTTATAATAAATTAATTTTTAGATAATGAAATGAAATATAATTTTGAAAGTAGATTTAAAAGTAATTTTAATTAATTAATTTAAATGATGTTAGTTCTAAAATATGTACATATTGCCTGTCACTTTCATTTTAAATTGTAATAAGTCGTAACATAGTAGAAGTACTGGAAAGTGTTTCTAAAAAGATCAAGTTAAATCTTTATAGTAAAGTAATTCATTTACATTGAAAATTTAATGTGCAAATCATTTTAATTTTAAACTTTTTCTAAATTTTTAAAAAATTAATAATTTAAATTAATTAAAATAATAATAATAATAATAACTTATTTTTAGTATAATTAAAGAAAAAAATATAATTTATAGTATAATAGTATAGTAATAGAAAGATGAAATATATGAAAATTTAATTATTAAAAAGTAAATTTAATTTATTGTATCTTGTGTATCAGAGAATATTTATTAATAATTATTTAATTTAATTTATTCGAAATTTAAAGAGTTAATTAATTATATTAGTTATAGTAAAAAAAAAAAAATAATAATTAATTAGAAATGAAATGTTAATCGTTTTTAATGATATCTAATTTCTTAAGAAATAAATTTAATTTAGTTGTTTATTTAGTAAATTATTTTATAATTAGATAATTAGATTAAAAATGCTACGCTTATATATCTTCACTACTCTTAAATCTATTAATCTATGTCCAATGTACATCTATTTAATATAAAGCATTAAAAATATTTATCTTTACGCATTTCCATTACGGCGCCTGTTGGATGCAAATTATTAACGTAATTGTTATATAGATTGCAAGTACAGCCAGCATTAGGCGCAAGTCTACATTTATATTAAGGAGAACACGTTCTTATTGTGAAGTAGTAATTATTCAGAACACAGGTCTGTGATATTTTAAATACAAATTAAACGTATTAATTAGAAAGATATACATATAAAATTAATTTTATCGAAAAATATTGTTGTTGTTACCGGGATTCGAACCTGGATCTCTTTCCAATCCGGGATTCCAATTTGAGATTCCTTAAAAATAAAGTAGATGGTTTTCGATATTTGTATTAATTTGAAAAGTGTAACATATGGGTTCGAAAATTTGTAGTCAAAAGTACTGTCTGCTGTAGCATAGTCGGTTAATGCACCTTGACCGATTGGAAAGAGGTCCAGGTTCGAATCCCGGTAGTAACAATAATATTTTTCGATAAAACTGATTTTATATATATATATATATCTTCCCAATTAATACATTTAATTTGTCTTTAAACTATAATGTGCTTACGTATATTGCATCTATATAGACTGACTTTGTATTCAAGATCACGAAACAATGTAAACGTAAATATATTTTTTTATGTCTTCTTGATTTTTTGCTCACTAAAAAAAATTCTAATGTCAAAAGCCATACATAACACTTTCGAAATAATAGACACACGGTTGCCTTTGCACCTTTGCAATATTTTTGAAACGAATACATGGATACCCCGTGATAAAAATTTTTAAAAACAGTTCGATTATTTTGTTCTCCTAACAATAAAGTTGTATCAATGTGTCCAAAATGAAAATGAAAATGAATTGATAATTCTGGCGTCTGCTATCAGATTGCTCAAATATATTTGAGATTCCGTAAAAATAAGGTAGATGGCTCTTTCAAATAATGGAACGATTAAATGTATTAATATCAAAAAGGTAACATATACTCGTAGGTTCGAAAATTTGTCGCTAAAAATATTGTCAGGACGAGACAAGACACGATAATAATAAGATCACAAAAGACAGTAACAGATGAATACAACTCGTGACAAATAAACAATATGCACCAAACACTAATAAAATAGAAATTTATAAAAAAAATGTTAGTAATAATTAAAACACAAAAAAGAATAAGATTCACTGGCAGAACAAATTACTTGTGTTGAAATAATAATTGTTTCATGACAAAATATAATATCGTAAATTCTTCTAGAAACTTCTACATTTTCAGCGATGATAAATTGCTTCCTATTAAAATGAAACTACGCCAGATTTTTAATAACTATTGACATAAATACATACACGAGTATAAGAATTATGTATAACTATATAAATTATATATTTTTATTGCATTCTCTTTAAACAGTGTAAAAAAAAAAACATTTTTGATTATCTGTTTATAAGTGTGTACTATTTTTTAGTCGACTAATTCGTGTGATATTTTAACTTTATCCAGCTAAGAAGAAACTTCACTTGTCTTATTTTTATATTACGTCACAAGTTATTAAATATTTGTACCGTTTGTTTCTCATACATAAATATGAGAAAATTTATGAAAATGGACGTGGCAAGAGTGGTACGTCAGGACAGAAGAGTGTGGCGGTCTATCCTCACTGCCTACCCCTGCGGAGACGATATTTATGACTCTTATATGTTAAGACGAGACCTCGTCTTGCCTCGCCTTGCCTCGCCTTGCCTCGCCTTGCCTCGCCTTGCCTCGCCTTGCCTCGCCTTGCCTCGCCTTGCCTCGCCTTGCCTCGCCTTGCCTCGCCTTGCCTCGCCTTGCCTCGCCTTGCCTCGCCTTGCCTCGCCTTGCCTCGCCTTGCCTCGCCTTGCCTCGCCTTGCCTCGCCTTGCCTCGCCTTGCCTCGCCTTGCCTCGCCTTGCCTCGCCTTGCCTCGCCTTGCCTCGCCTTGCCTCGCCTTGCCTCGCCTTGCCTCGCCTTGCCTCGCCTTGCCTCGCCTTGCCTCGCCTTGCCTCGCCTTGCCTCGCCTTGCCTCGCCTTGCCTCGCCTTGCCTCGCCTTGCCTCGCCTTGCCTCGCCTTGCCTCGCCTTGCCTCGCCTTGCCTCGCCTTGCCTCGCCTTGCCTCGCCTTGCCTCGCCTTGCCTCGCCTTGCCTCGCCTTGCCTCGCCTTGCCTCGCCTTGCCTCGCCTTGCCTCGCCTTGCCTCGCCTTGCCTCGCCTTGCCTCGCCTTGCCTCGCCTTGCCTCGCCTTGCCTCGCCTTGCCTCGCCTTGCCTCGCCTTGCCTCGCCTTGCCTCGCCTTGCCTCGCCTTGCCTCGCCTTGCCTCGCCTTGCCTCGCCTTGCCTCGCCTTGCCTCGTCTCGTCTCGTCTTGTCTCGTCCTGTCTCGTCTCGTCTCGTCCTGTCTCGTCTTGTCTCGTCTCGTCACGTCTTGTCTCGTCTTGTCTCGTCTTGTCTTAGATACATCTTTCTGATACACAAACACAACAAAATGTCTTTTATTATAATAAGATTATAAGATTTTTATTTTCTAACTATTTTGAAATGATCCCAGTATCTCTCACATGGCAGCTTAGCTTCTGCCCTCTTAGACTATGGCGTCAAATCGTCTTAGAAGAATACAATGCATTATTTTTTTTAGTATTTGAAATTTAAAAATCAAAGGATAAAGATAAAGGCGTCTTGTCTCGTCTTGTCTTATCCTTTGATATTAGGCAATATAGATTTGATATAGATAATATAACAATAAATTGGATTTTCAGTCAAAAAGTATTTATAGTTACTCCTGTAAATAAGGGGTATCAGTGGATAAATCCCCCTATAATTTCGAATACAGCCCCTATAGATAATACATAGTGGAAATGAGCTACTACGTAGTAAGTATCATGAAGTATAATATCAATTGAGGAGTTAGCTAGGATAATCCCGGTCAATCCTCCTATAGTAAATAAGAAAATTAATCCTAATCTTCATAAGAGTCTGGGGTTATAATTGATTTTTCTTCCGTGGAGAGTAGCGAGTCAACTAAAAATTTTAATTCTGGTAGGAATAGCAATAATTATTGTTGCTGATGTGAAATAGGCACGGGTATCAACATCTATACCAACGGTAAATATATGATGAGCTCAAACAATAAATCCTAAAAGTCCGATAGTTATTATAGCATAATTTATGCCTAAGAATCCAAATGATTCCTTTTTTCCTCTTTCTTGGTTAATAATTTGAGAGATTATTCCGAATCCTGGTAGAATTAGAATATAGACTTCTGGGTGGCCAAAAAATCAGAATAAATGTTGGTAGAGGATAGGGTCACCCCCTCCTGATGGGTCAAAAAACGATGTATTTAAATTACGGTCAGTTAATAGTATAGTGATGGCACCAGCTAAAACTGGAAGAGATAAAAGAAGGAGAAGGGCTGTAATTGCTACTGATCAAACAAATAATGGGAGACGATCTAGAGTAATTAAATTAGATCGTATATTAATTGTAGTAGAAATAAAATTAATAGCCCCTAAAATTGAGGAAATTCCAGCCAAGTGTAAAGAAAAAATTGAGATATCAACGGATCTTCCAGCATGAGCAATATTAGATGATAGTGGTGGGTATACAGTTCATCCTGTTCCAGTTCCATTTTCGACAATAGAACTAATTAGAAGGAAATTTAAGGAGGGGGGTAAAAGTCAAAAACTTATGTTATTTATTCGAGGGAAAGCTGTATCAGGAGCTCCAATTATTAGGGGGACTAACCAATTTCCAAATCCTCCCATTATAATAGGTATAACTATAAAAAAAATTATAATAAATGCATGGGCTGTTACTAGAACATTATAAATTTGATCATTTTTAATTAAGGATTCTGAAGTTCCCAGTTCTGTTCGAATAATTATTCTAAGTGAAGTTCCCACTATACCAGCTCAAATTCCAAAAATAAAATAAATCGTTCCGATATCTTTATGATTTGTAGAAAAGAGTCATTGTCGCAGTAAAATGGCTGAATATTAGGCAATAAATTGTAAATTTATTAATAAGAATAAATTCTTTTTTACTAAAGTTTTATATTCAATTAATGATATTAAATTGCAAATTTAAAGTAGTAAAAATTAATAAAACTTAAAAAGATTTTTATAATTTTTTATATTATATTTATAATTTTGAAGATTATTAGTTTAATTACTTAAAGTTTTAAAGATAGAGAATGAGTGTAAATAAAATAAAACCAAATAAAGATATAAATGATATAGTAATTATTAAATTAATTTTATTAAGAAAATTTTTATTAAATTTAATTTCGTAATAATTTATTATTAAAAATGAGTATATATATGATACGTAAATAAAAGAATAAATTAATTAGAGAACTTATGATTAAAATAAAGTTTATGAAATAAAATTTATTTAAAATAAGAAAATTAATAGTTAATCATTTAGGGAGAAACCCTAGGAATGGGGGTAGTCCCCCTAAACTTAATAGATTTAGAAAAATAAAATAATTAATGTATGTTGAAGGTTTAGTTGAAAAAATTTGAATTAAATGAAAAATCTTTATAAAATTAAATATTATTATTAAAATTGAAGTTAAGAAACTATAGGTCATAAAATATAATAACCATATATTTATATTAATTATTATAGTTGTGAGTATTCAACCAATATGAGAAATTGATGAGTATGCTAAAATTATTTGTAAGGATGTTTGATTAAATCCTATTAAGCTACCTAAAATTACTCTGAAATAATAAATAAAGTTAACACTATTGTTAAATAACAATAGGATAAAATAATTATTGGAATAATTTTTTGTCAAGTTCTTAAAATTAAGCAATTTATTCAACTTAGACCTTTTATAGTTTTAGAGAATCAAAAGTGAAGGGGAGCTGCTCCTATTTTTATTTTTTTTATTTTTTTATTTTTTTTTTAAAAAATAGAGATGCGTACACGGAATACATGTCACATCAATATTCTTACTATTTTCAAACTAAGCTAAATGCTTGTGCTATGAAAATAGGACTAACTTGCTGGTGTCCTGGAACGAGGCGCGAACCCCCGACCACTAGATCACTAGGCCAACGTCTTGACCACTACACCAACAAGCTAAAATTAAAAGTCTAATATTTATAATAAAAAAAAAAAAAAAGTTTATTCAGTTAAAATATGAGAATCATTTATTTATTGAAATTAAAATAATCGAAGAAAGTAAAAAATTAGCTGATCTTAGAGATTGAATAAGAAAATATTTTATTATTCTTTCTGAACTTAAAGAGTTAGAATTGTTTAGTATTAGGGGAATAAAATTAGGGGAATAATAAGTTAACTTCTATTCCAATTCATATATTAATAAATGAAAGTGATGAAATAGAGAATAGTCTTCTTATTACTATAGTAGTAAAAAATATTAATTTTGTGTAATTATAATTTGTAGAAATTTAAAAAAAAAGGATTATAACCTATATAAATGAGGTATGAACTCATTAGCTTATTTAGCTTATCTTTAACTTTAATATATGTATCTATATATATTAATGTAAGAGGCATATAAATTTTTGAAATTTAAAGATATAGTTTAATTCTATAAGATATAATTGTTCCGCACAGGAACAAGACTGTAGTATCGCTGAGGTGCTGGTAAAAATGTCGCCGCTCCGTAGCCTCGGACGCCGATTCTCTTGCGGTGCGCAGCGGTCCAATGGGGTCCAAAATCGTATCCAGTAGGGTAGCCAGGTCATAGAAAATCTTCCGGGATCAGTCCAAGGGTGCAGCCAAAGTCAGAAATTCAGAGGGAAGAAAGTCCAGGTGAAGGCAGGGGTCAAAGTAAAAGAAGTTCTAGTAGTGATGTCCAGCGGTGCAGGTGAAGCGAAGCGAGAGAGAGAGTGACTCCAGCAAAACTCCGGGACCAATCAGGGGGCTAAGACAATCCCCGCGCTACCCCGATTCCTAGATGTCCAAAAACCTTTTAAGACAATTAGGGGAATAATATGTTACAAAATACACTCTTTTATTTACCGCGTATGTACAGAAGCGCGTGGGTTCCAAGGTAAACGAAGACTAATCACGTGACACGCGACAATCCTCGGCATTCATCGGAATTATCATTGTTAAATGGAAGTATTAACAATTATAATAATACACGCTATACGATGATGTCAGTGTGGTATAATTAGACAACGCTGATTGTGTCAAGAACTAGCAAAAAATGATTTGTCTATGGCGCTCCGTAGTGACTGCGGTCATAGACTTCTGAGACCAATGACACCGTTGAAGATTCTGTTTAGGAGCTCGGGATTAAATCCACACAGGAGGAACAATATGTTACTGCACACAGGTTGAAACACAGAACCATCTTTGCACAAGAGGTCGCCGGCGAGTGTCATCAGCAGGGTGCTCGGCAGAAACTTATTTATTCCAATGAGTGATGTCATAACCTAAAATATGTGAAAAAAAAATACATAACTGAAAATAGAAAATTGATGTACAGTACATTGTTTCGGGGACGTTCGCTTCTAAATCGTGTCCCACAACTTCATAATTAGTATGATGTCCTTTATGTTGTTTAATTTTTTACTCAGACCTTCAACAGCAACGAAGTGCACCACGAATATGTACTAATACGCCAGTACGTAACAATTAGACTACTATCACAATTCACGATCTTGTAAAGTGAGGTGCGAGGGCGAATTGCGAATTCTAAATATAAAAATAAATAAATATAGATACTTTAATTATATTGTTACAAATCAAGACTTGTATATTCAAAATTATAAAATTTAAAATTAATATCGTGAACCCCTAGATGTCAAAACCTAAAAAATAAAAATGCCCCACTGTATATTAGTTTAGATAATTTATAAATATTAATTAAATATATTAATTAGAAAGATATACATATAAAATCAATTTAATCGAAAAAAATATTATTGTTGCGCCACCGGGATTCGATTCTGGATCTCTTTCCAAATCGGGGAAGGTGCATTATTTAACTATGCTACAGCGACGAAATTTTAAGCGACAAATTTTTGAACATAAGTTCGAAAATATAAACTTTTAGATGTTACCTTTTTTTAAATATTAATACATTTAATCGTTCCATTATTTGAAAGAGCCATCTATCTTATTATTATGTATAAAATAAATTAATTTCTACCAAAATATCGTTATACTCGGCGGTAAAAGATTGCCAATAAAATGCCTAGAGAAAAATGTGCACTATGCCATAGCCTATGGAAAATGGCCAATCCGGGGCCGCGTCCACCACTGAAGGTAATTAATTGTGATGGGGTTGTGACATCACAATACGACTTTCAGGAAATTCCCATCATTCCTTTGGGTGCGTCTGAAAACATACGTCATGCGACAACGGTGTCTGAAGAATAGTTTAAATTATCTGCAGGATGATCCTCGGTGTCTCGAACAATGCATCTCGAATAAGGCCAGGAACAAATAGTTAGGATTATTATTACTGCATGCTGGTGCGTGTGTATGTGTGTGGTTTGCCGACGTGGTGGCTTAATTGTAGAACATTTCAGGAACACTATCTCGGGGTATTAACCTCTAGAAACGCCACTATCATCCTCCTTATACAGCTGAAGTACGAGTACCGTGGCGACCACACAGAAATCACCTCGATGCAACACAGTGCGGACTAAGCTATTTACGCCAGATTATATATCGGAAACAGATCATGAACGGTAAACATACGTAGGGTTAGCCTGTAGCCTTGTGCACCCTACGCAGACCGATGATGTTCAATAACTCTTTCATTCTGGCTGTCACTACCAACCCAATATAACCATAGCTAGCCCGTCCACGCTTCATGCCATCGAATGACTCTGTTCAGCCTCCAGAAGCACCTTTTCCTTCCAATCTAATCTTCTTAGGAAACTACAATTCACATAGGCGTTGAAAGTCGGTAGAATGAAACACCTGGTTTCAGCTGGATAACCGAAAGGATAAATGTTTACATAATGTAGGGATCAATGCGGAATCTTACTTGTGAGATGTGCCGTAAAGTAAAATGTTCAATGAGTTGTTAGCACAATATCAATAATAAAGGTTAGTATGATTTACATACGCATGCGGTTGTGCGTTCCGAAAGTAAATACACACACAAAGTTCTCGGATAAATTCTGTCATTTCTACCTACTAGCCTAAAATTTCTATTTTATTAGTGTTTGGTGCATATTGTTTATTTGTCACGAGTTGTATTCATCTGTTACTGTCTTTTGTGATCTTATAATATTATCGTGTCTTGCCTCGTCCTGTCTCGTCCTGTCTCGTCTTGCCTCGCCTTGCCTCGCCTTGCCTCGCCTTGCCTCGCCTTGCCTCGCCTTGCCTCGCCTTGCCTCGCCTTGCCTCGCCTTGCCTCGCCTTGCCTCGCCTTGCCTCGCCTTGCCTCGCCTTGCCTCGCCTTGCCTCGCCTTGCCTCGCCTTGCCTCGCCTTGCCTCGCCTTGCCTCGCCTTGCCTCGCCTTGCCTCGCCTTGCCTCGCCTTGCCTCGCCTTGCCTCGCCTTGCCTCGCCTTGCCTCGCCTTGCCTCGCCTTGCCTCGCCTTGCCTCGCCTTGCCTCGCCTTGCCTCGCCTTGCCTCGCCTTGCCTCGCCTTGCCTCGCCTTGCCTCGCCTTGCCTCGCCTTGCCTCGCCTTGCCTCGCCTTGCCTCGCCTTGCCTCGCCTTGCCTCGCCTTGCCTCGCCTTGCCTCGCCTTGCCTCGCCTTGCCTCGCCTTGCCTCGCCTTGCCTCGCCTTGCCTCGCCTTGCCTCGCCTTGCCTCGCCTTGCCTCGCCTTGCCTCGCCTTGCCTCGCCTTGCCTCGCCTTGCCTCGCCTTGCCTCGCCTTGCCTCGCCTTGCCTCGCCTTGCCTCGCCTTGCCTCGCCTTGCCTCGCCTTGCCTCGCCTTGCCTCGCCTTGCCTCGCCTTGCCTCGCCTTGCCTCGCCTTGCCTCGCCTTGCCTCGCCTCGCCTCGTCTCGCCTCGTCTCGCCTCGTCTCGCCTCGTCTCGTCTTGTCTCTGTGATGATCCACATATAACCAACTGATAAAAAAATACGAATTCCGAGAAATTTCTAGAGCTGATACAGCAGGAGCAGGGGTGAAGACGCAGGGGCGGGTCGGTGGTTGTAAACGCGGCTCTAGAGAGGGAGTTTCGGGATCGCAGGACATTCGGCTTCAGGTGGGCCAAGGGGTCGTATGGGTGTCGGTCGGTCGGTTGGAAGCTTTGCGCGGGGAGCGGGGAGGGGAGCCTGGAGCACTCGGACGGAGGAGTTTACGCGGCCGCGACGGTTGTCAGAGTTTATCTAATGTATTAAAGTGATAATCGATTAACTTACGACGGTCGCGAAAGTGTTGGCGGACAATTTATTCGATCCGGATATTATCGCGGGAGACGTGTGTTAGTGCCCAGAAGGACGTCGGCAGCGAGGACCTGATAGAATCTTGATGAGTTTCTTTTGCATGCCTTTGTTGACTACCATATTATTTTACCGCATTTTTAATATATGTTTTGACTCTTTATGATTACTCAAAATTATAATTGAACGATAACCACCCTGGTTGCTGCAGAGCTTGGTCTTGAATAATATAAACTGGTGTAATCATGGAGAATCAAAATATCAATATGTATTATAACCATTTGTTTTATTGTATATTGCACGATTAATCCTCGAAAGGAATTAACAAGCTACTACCATTGTCGAATGACTTCGGCGATATTACACACAACAAAATGAGGAGTTGCATTTAATTATTTATTTATTTACTTCTTTCGGCCAGTGAGCTGATCTGAATATTCTGATATGTAAGCCTGCTTGAAGGATTTTGAACGTGAGCGAAAGGGTTTAGGCTGACCTTCAGGGCGTCTGGTACCGATGGCAAAGTATAGTTTGGCACTGATATATGGACGAGTCGCGTTGATTTCGAGACCAATCGCTGAGAGAATTTAGATCCGCCACTATGCCTTGTCGTCACCTACAAGAGGCTACAGGCTAAGGTGACGATTCCGCGGCGTTTTCGGTTCTCTCAACATACGTTATGTGCGCCACAAACTGTATGTAGCTTACGAGCGTAACAGGTGGGTTCCTGTAGGATTTTCCGAACACCCCGTACCTCAGTATAGTTGAGGAGGGTGATAGTAGGATCTCTAGCGGTTAATACCCGGAGACAGTGTTCCTGAAACGATCTGCGATTACACAAACACACACACGCACCAGCATGCAGTAATAATAATCCTAACCAATTGTTCCTGACTCTATTCGAGATGCATTGTTCGAGACACCGCGGATCATCCTGCAGATAATTTAAACTATTCTTCAGACATCGCTGTCACATGACGTATGTTTATAGACGCACCCAAAGGAATCAAGGGAATTTCCTGAGAGTCGTACTGTCATGTCACAACCTCATCACAATTAATTACCTTCAGTGGTGGACGTGGCCCCGGATTGGCCACTTTCCTACCGATACTGAACAGCAACGTATTGGAGATACAAGGACCTCGGCCATGCATCTTGAATGAGTCATAACAAATGATATTGTTCACTAAGACATTGGCCGAATCAAAACTTTGGATTATCATCATCATCATTTTTAAACTTTTGAACGCGTGGGTGCAGGGTTCGGAGTTCAGAACCCGTCGTCTACCGCGAATAGGGACCAGACGTACGGATTCTTAATCTGGGGTTTCAGGGGAGCCGAACGTACGCCACAGACTGGTGTCTGGAGAACTTATCGTATAATCACGGAACATATTTGTCAAGCGAGGCAGACACTTAGCATGTCGCATGTTGTTTCACATGTCCACATAATTTATGAACAGCTAGGCGACGCCACGAAGCGGCCACAGTCACGAGTACGAGTCTACGACAAGGTTGGTGTCCTATGTATAATTTCTTTCCCCCTCTTACATTCTAGCTCTGAATAATACGTACATATGTATAATTTCTTCCACACTCTTACATTCTAGCTCTGAATAATACGTACATATTTATAATTTCTTCCACACTTTTACATTCTAGCTCTAAATAATAAGTACATAATTAGTGTCATAACGAGTGCGCTCGAATATCATACCGCTTGATCGGAAGTTTCTGTTACCTAGTCGTATACCATAAGATAATCGGTATATTTATTTTAATAATTGCTCTATAGGTATTTGAAATTTGGATATTTGTAAACTTTAGATATTTGATAATTGAAAACGCTGGTTAAAAGAATTAGGATTATTACGGACATAACATGGGAAATATTCTTAACCACTAGAACGATCACGTTGGCCAAATTTAGATATTAAGCGAATAGACTAGCATTGAGCGTAAAAATTGGTATTAAGTAAGGTAGAAAGCTAGATCTCCACACTGGCGACGGAGGCCAGGAGGATATAAATTAACACGAAATATTATTTAAGTGAGTAGGAGAACGTACGGGACCCTTACGCTGGGCATTGCGACCAGGAGATCAGGATTTTATTATTGACGTGACAACGTCTTATAAATCGATGAACGCCTGCTGCACGCACGAAAAAACATGACTCATTGTCCCGTTTGTCGCGTTACGCCGAAGGCAAGCGTGCGAGCGAGAGCGCGGATAAGCGATGGAGAGGCACGATCGGCCTACCGTTCGGATTGTGCCGCATCTATCTCTCTTTCACTCGATTGGTCGATGCGTCTGAGTAGAAAAGAGACAGCGGCAGCACACAACTTATACACCTACAGTACCTATACGTGATCTGTTTACAACTATTTATAAAGTGAAGTGAAATGTTAATGTGGTTTTCATTGTTTATATTACAACAACAATTGCGGCAATAAAGGTAATTAATTCTTGCATATTAAAAATCTGATTAACGTATAACAAATATACTTTTAACAATAAATTATCAACGATTTCTTTCGCAGAACCGCCTAAAGTCACACCATGGCAGACCGACCTGACGAACCTGTGAATCTCACGGATCTGCCACTATCGTCAAGGAGTAATATACCCATGGAGGTGCAAGATGCTACCGCATCCACTCTGCAACGCCATTCGCTGGGCCAACAATCGCTGCTCCAAAATCGAACGCGCAGAGACAACGTGAGTACAGACAGCGTATTTCAGCATCCAGAACTTCTGCACAAGCTACAGCTGCGAGGAAATTGAATACCGAAAGACGACAAAAGAGCAGACTACGCACAGCTGCTAACTTGGCTCTTGCCAGTGGTTCATTAGAGTCGAATACTGCATCCTCTTCTCGTTCCTACTTTTCCTATCACCGACCTATCTTTAACAAAATAACACAGATTGGAAGACGTTAAATATCACACATGTATAAAAGTTGTAAATAAATTGCTAAAAGCACATTGTTACTTGTAAATAAACTGTTCATCAAAGTAATAAACATATTTGAATTAATGAGTGCAAATAAAATATATCAATAAAAAATTGTAGATTTCATTTCACTCCTTCTTCGTATCCATACAAAATAATGATAATTCAATAAAAATGATTCCATTTTATTCATAAAAGTATGCAATCATTTCATCAATGTTTTCTTATGACGTTGTCACGTTAAACTATCGTCCGTAAACCGACTTTACAGACAACCAATTTTTATTTATTATAAATTAATAAATCTGGATTTTTGGAGAATGGGGTAGGGGTTAGGGATTTACGGATTTGTTATGTTGTCATCGCACTGGTGCCGGAGACCAGGAGTTTTATTTTTTATATTAATTATTCTAAATTAATTTTCCTCTATTAGACTATGACGTCAAATCGTCATAGAAGAATACAATGCATTATTTTTTTTAGTATTTGAAATTTAAATATCAAAGGATAAAGATAAAGGTGTATCTAAGACAAGACAAGGCAAGACGAGGCAAGGCGAGGCAAGGCGAGGCAAGGCGAGGCAAGGCGAGGCAAGGCGAGGCAAGGCGAGGCAAGGCGAGGCAAGGCGAGGCAAGGCGAGGCAAGGCGAGGCAAGGCGAGGCAAGGCGAGGCAAGGCGAGGCAAGGCGAGGCAAGGCGAGGCAAGGCGAGGCAAGGCGAGGCAAGGCGAGGCAAGGCGAGGCAAGGCGAGGCAAGGCGAGGCAAGGCGAGGCAAGGCGAGGCAAGGCGAGGCAAGGCGAGGCAAGGCGAGGCAAGGCGAGGCAAGGCGAGGCAAGGCGAGGCAAGGCGAGGCAAGGCGAGGCAAGGCGAGGCAAGGCGAGGCAAGGCGAGGCAAGGCGAGGCAAGGCGAGGCAAGGCGAGGCAAGGCGAGGCAAGGCGAGGCAAGGCGAGGCAAGGCGAGGCAAGGCGAGGCAAGGCGAGGCAAGGCGAGGCAAGGCGAGGCAAGGCGAGGCAAGGCGAGGCAAGGCGAGGCAAGGCGAGGCAAGGCGAGGCAAGGCGAGGCAAGGCGAGGCAAGGCGAGGCAAGGCGAGGCAAGGCGAGGCAAGGCGAGGCAAGGCGAGGCAAGACGAGGTCTCGTCTTAACATATAAGAGTCATAAATATCGTCTCCGCAGGGGTAGGCAGTGAGGATAGACCGCCACACTCTTCTGTCCTGACGTACCACTCTTGCCACGTCCATTTTCATAAATTTTCTCATATTTATGTATGAGAAACAAACGGTACAAATATTTAATAACTTGTGACGTAATATAAAAATAAGACAAGTGAAGTTTCTTCTTAGCTGGATAAAGTTAAAATATCACACGAATTAGTCGACTAAAAAATAGTACACACTTATAAACAGATAATCAAAAATGGTTTTTTTTTACACTGTTTAAAGAGAATGCAATAAAAATATATAATTTATATAGTTATACATAATTCTTATACTCGTGTATGTATTTATGTCAATAGTTATTAAAAATCTGGCGTAGTTTCATTTTAATAGGAAGCAATTTATCATCGCTGAAAATGTAGAAGTTTCTAGAAGAATTTACGATATTATATTTTGTCATGAAACAATTATTATTTCAACACAAGTAATTTGTTCTGCCAGTGAATCTTATTCTTTTTTGTGTTTTAATTATTACTAACATTTTTTTTATAAATTTCTATTTTATTAGTGTTTGGTGCATATTGTTTATTTGTCACGAGTTGTATTCATCTGTTACTGTCTTTTGTGATCTTATTATTATCGTGTCTTGTCTCGTCCTGACAATATTTTTAGCGACAAATTTTCGAACCTACGAGTATATGTTACCTTTTTGATATTAATACATTTAATCGTTCCATTATTTGAAAGAGCCATCTACCTTATTTTTACGGAATCTCAAATATATTTGAGCAATCTGATAGCAGACGCCAGAATTATCAATTCATTTTCATTTTCATTTTGGACACATTGATACAACTTTATTGTTAGGAGAACAAAATAATCGAACTGTTTTTAAAAAATTTTATCACGGGGTATCCATGTATTCGTTTCAAAAATATTGCAAAGGTGCAAAGGCAACCGTGTGTCTATTATTTCGAAAGTGTTATGTATGGCTTTTGACATTAGAATTTTTTTTAGTGAGCAAAAAATCAAGAAGACATAAAAAAATATATTTACGTTTACATTGTTTCGTGATCTTGAATACAAAGTCAGTCTATATAGATGCAATATACGTAAGCACATTATAGTTTAAAGACAAATTAAATGTATTAATTGGGAAGATATATATATATATATATAAAATCAGTTTTATCGAAAAATATTATTGTTACTACCGGGATTCGAACCTGGACCTCTTTCCAATCGGTCAAGGTGCATTAACCGACTATGCTACAGCAGACAGTACTTTTGACTACAAATTTTCGAACCCATATGTTACACTTTTCAAATTAATACAAATATCGAAAAACATCTACTTTATTTTTAAGGAATCTCAAATTGGAATCCCGGATTGGAAAGAGATCCAGGTTCGAATCCCGGTAGCAACAACAATATTTTTCGATAAAATTAATTTTATATGTATATCTTTCTAATTAATACGTTTAATTTGTATTTAAAATATCACAGACCTGTGTTCTGAATAATTACTACTTCACAATAAGAACGTGTTCT
This sequence comes from Eubasilissa regina, assembly GCA_022840565.1. NCBI lineage: Eukaryota > Metazoa > Arthropoda > Insecta > Trichoptera > Phryganeidae > Eubasilissa > Eubasilissa regina. The sequence goes on along the minus strand of JAINEB010000006.1, from coordinate 28,927,802 downwards.
CCTTAATATAAATGTAGACTTGCGCCTAATGCTGGCTGTACTTGCAATCTATATAACAATTACGTTAATAATTTGCATCCAACAGGCGCCGTAATGGAAATGCGTAAAGATAAATATTTTTAATGCTTTATATTAAATAGATGTACATTGGACATAGATTAATAGATTTAAGAGTAGTGAAGATATATAAGCGTAGCATTTTTAATCTAATTATCTAATTATAAAATAATTTACTAAATAAACAACTAAATTAAATTTATTTCTTAAGAAATTAGATATCATTTAAAACGATTAACATTTCATTTCTAATTAATTATTATTTTTTTTTTTTTACTATAACTAATATAATTAATTAACTCTTTAAATTTCGAATAAATTAAATTAAATAATTATTAATAAATATTCTCTGATACACAAGATACAATAAATTAAATTTACTTTTTAATAATTAAATTTTCATATATTTCATCTTTCTATTACTATACTATTATACTATAAATTATATTTTTTTCTTTAATTATACTAAAAATAAGTTATTATTATTATTATTATTTTAATTAATTTAAATTATTAATTTTTTAAAAATTAAGAAAAAGTTTAAAATTAAAATGATTTGCACATTAAATTTTCAATGTAAATGAATTACTTTACTATAAAGATTTAACTTGATCTTTTTAGAAACACTTTCCAGTACTTCTACTATGTTACGACTTATTTCAATTTAAAATGAAAGTGACAGGCAATATGTACATATTTTAGAACTAACATCATTTAAATTAATTAATTAAAATTACTTTTAAATCTACTTTCAAAATTATATTTCATTTCATTATCTAAAAATTAATTTATTATAACCCATTAAATTCTTAACTATAAACTGCATCTTGATTTGATATAACTTTATCTGAAAAAATTAAAAAAAAATTATTTCTAAAAAATATTTTTATAACAACGATATACAAATTAAATAAAATTAAGTAAAATAAATTGTGGACTATCAATTAATAAACAGGTTCCTCTAAATAGAATACGTAACTATAAATGAAGTTATGGAGTGATAGGGGCGAAGCCCCCTTGTCTCCGTAGTCTGGAGTGTGGCGGGTAAAGAATAGAAACAGTGATCCCCCGAGGGGGTGCGGTCACGCACTAATGAGATAATTTTTTTTTTTGAATAAACTTAAAGTTACATGAAGTGATTATATTAACATGGGGTCAGATATAGAAATAAGAATAGAGAGGTTAGTAACAAATTAGAATTAATTACAGTCATATAATAGTTAGAGAAAAAAGAATTAGAGAAAAAAAAAAAAAAAAGTAAATAAATAAATAAATAAAAAGATATCTTAAATAAATATAGAGTCATGTAAAAGAAATACAATGTCAGGTGTAAGTTATTCTTAGGTCAAAAAGTAGTTGGAAATAGAAACAAAACTTATTTAAATTTAAATAATTACATAAAGAGTTATGTAGAAATACAAAGTCATAAGAAAATAGAAAAAACTAATTAAATAGTACATAGAGTTAGAAGCAAAAAAAAAGTTATGTAGGAATACAAAGTCAAAAAAAAAAAAAAAATGATAGAAAAATTAAATGGAGCTAAATTTAAGTGGCCGGTGCCTGGTTGTAGAGAAGGGAGATGGGGAAGAGGTTGTCGGGGTCAGCATCGGGATCGTTGACTGCTAAAGAAGTGATGGATGGGTTGGGGATTGTCTTTTTTGTAAAATCTCTTGGAGATATCGAGAATGTGGGTGTTAAGAGGGGGGGTGTTGGAGTCACGGAGAATTATCGAATTCCTTACGAACCACGGGGCTTGGAGGATTAAACGGAGGGTTTTGTTTTGAAAAACGGCAAGTGTTTTCGTGAATTTGGCCGTGGCCCAAATGGGGCAGGCATAGGTTAGGAGAGGACGGAGAAGCGATTTATATATGAGGATTTTAGTGTTTAGAAGTATTGGACTGTGTTTGCAGAGAAGGCTGAAGATGGCTCCTTTCGCTTTGTTTGCTACCTTGAGGGATTTGGTGATGTGGGAATTCCAGTTAAGTTTTCTATCCAATGTCAGTCCGAGGTATTTAACTGTCGGATGCCAGTTGATTTTGGTGTTGTTTAGTGAGACATGACCTTTAGGGTGGCGGCCGGTTTGGCGCCTGCGCGTGAAAAGTATGGCAGCGCTTTTGGATGGATTGATGGCGATCCGCCAGGACTCGAACCAACATTGGAGAGAATCTAGGTGGTGTTGTAGACGTGCAGTTATGGTGGAGGGATTAGTGGAGTTTGTCAGGATCGCCGTGTCGTCAGCATATAAAGCAGATATGGAGTATCTATCGGAGGGGGTGGGCATGTCGCTCGTAAATATGTTATAAAGGAAGGGGGAGAGAATGGAGCCTTGCGGCACTCCGGCTCTCATGAATCGGGTGGTGGAGAGGGTGGTTTTGTTGAGTCTGACTCTGAATGGGCGTTTGTGGAGAAAGGATTTGAGGAGACCGAAGAGTTGAGGATGGAGGTTGTAGATTTCAAGAGCTTTATAAAGTAGGCCGTTATGCCATACTTTGTCGAAGGCTTTAGCCACGTCGAGGAAGATGGCGCCTGTGGATCTGTGTTTACGAAAGCCGTCGGTAATAAATTCGACGACTCTCAGAAGCTGGTGGTTTGTTGAGTGGTGGGATCTAAAGCCGTGTTGTTGAGAGGCCCGGAGGCGGCGTGGCCGCGGGAGCCCGCGCGGGCCGAGCCGAGCCGGGAGGCGCTCGAGCGGCGGCCGGAGATCGTGGCGCTCACCGGGCGAACGACAGCGACCGGCGGGGCCCTACCGGACATCGCCCGCTTCTCATCGTGGACCCGTTTGGTCCGCACTACGGCATGGGTCGGGCGATTTGTGGCGAACTGTCGGCGCACGCAGCGCGCCACGCCAGCCGCCGAATTGTCACTGGTAGAAAAGGATCAGGCAGAGCGCGCTTGGGTCTTACACGCCCAGGCGCAAACGTTCGAGGACGAACGGCGGCGGCTGCAACGGGGGGAGACTCTACCTAAAAGCAGCCGCCTGTACCCGCTGTCGCCGCACTTGGACGAGGACGGCGTACTGAGAATGGGCACCCGCTTGAACGCGGGTGCCGGGAAGGCGATTACTCCAGGGTTGAGGGCGCCGATTATACTGGATGGCGCCCACCCATACACACGGCTCTTGGTGAGATACCACCATGAGAAGAGCCAGCACCCGGGCACGGAGAGGACTGTTAGCGACATACGCAGTAATTTCTTTGTCCTACGGCTGAGGCCGACTGTGCGCCGGGTGCAATTTGAATGCCAGGCATGCCGCAACCGAAGGGGGCGGCCGCTGCAGCCGCTGATGGGGCAGCTGCCCCGGGCCCGACTGGCCCATCATGAGCCGCCCTTTACACACTGCGGGCTGGACTACTTCGGGCCGATGGAGGTCACCATCGGCCGAAGGAAGGAAAAAAGGTACGGCGCGCTGTTTACCTGCATGACCACGCGCGCCGTACACGTGGAGTTGGCAGGCTCCCTCACGGCCGACTCGGCCATCATGGCCGTTCGTCGGATGGCAGCACGCTGCGGCCATCCGCGCCACATCTACTCGGACAATGGGACGAATTTCCATGGCGCGGATAGAGAGCTGGCCGCGGCCCTCCAGGAGGTGCGGCAGGACCCACGGGTCCACAACCACCTGAGCGAGGCGGTCTCCGACTGGACCTTTAACCCACCGCTCGCCCCTCACATGGGAGGGGCATGGGAGAGCTTGGTGCGCTCCATAAAGCGGGCGCTGGGAGCGACACTAAAGGAGCGCGCTCCCAGGGAGGAGACCTTACTGACAGCCCTGGCGGAGGCAGAGTACGCGGTAAACAACCGGCCGCTCACCCACGTGTCAGTGGACCCCCGCGACAGTGCGCCGCTGACCCCGAACTACCTACTGCTCGGGGCCGCGGGCCGCTTTCAACATCTGGCGGTGTACGGGGCACTGGACGAACGAGTCTGCCTCCGCAGGCAGTGGCAGATTGCACAACAGATCGCCGATGCATTTTGGCGGCGATGGATAAAGGAGTACCTCCCCACGCTGGCACAGCGTCGGAAGTGGCAGGAGCCAGCGCCACCGATCCGGGAGGGAGCGGTGGTGATAGTGGCGGTCCCCGCGCTACCACGAAACTGTTGGCCCAAAGGGGTCATCGCGGAGGCGCGGCCGGCGGTGGACGGACAGGTGCGGTCCGTCCGCGTGAGGACAGCGGCGGGCGATTACACGCGGCCCGCCACGAAGGTCATCCCTCTGTTGACCCACAGTCCCGGGTCTGAGGCGGCCGCAGGAGAGTCGCTGTGCTGCCTGTGGAGTACGGCGGAGCCGCACGGGGGGAGTGTTCCGCACAGCCGCGCGACCGCGAGAAATGCGGCGCTCCGGCCCGAGCATGCGCCGGTCCGGGCCTCGGCCGCGAAGACCGCGGGACCCCGGCCTGAGCGAGCAGCGGGCCGAGACCCGAACTTGGCCGTTTCACGGCAATAGCGCGGTCACCACACCCCGACCCTGGAAAATCGCCGCCACTGCGGCAGCCGCGCGGCCGAGGAGAGGGGGGAAGCCGGATTACGGCCAAGGCCACGCCCCGGCACCGCGTGGAAAGATTATTTCTGTTTTTTCCACAAAACTGTCTGTAAAAAATTATTCTGGTTAGGATAAGACCATGTTTAAATAGAGTTTTGTAAGGGCGATCGCCCGGTGATAGTTTGACGCATCTCAAAAATCATTGTACTAATAAAAAATGGATTTTAAGATTTGAGGTGCGTTAATGAATTCCCTGGGCTATCGCCCGCATTGTAATATGCCAGGCATCGCGAGGCAGGTTCATGTTTGTAATAAAAAGTACTCGCGATGCCTGGGAAATGTAAAATAAATGAATGATAAAATAAAATGTGTGACGAAAGTCAGTTCTGCCGACCCACACTGGACGGCGGAAAAAATGACCAAAGTTTCCGGATTTGGCCGCCAGGTGGTGTCGGCCCGGGACCGTATCGGGGTGGCGCGGGGATATTTTGAGCCCCCTGATTGGTCCCGGAGATTTGCTGGAGTATTACGCTCCAATATGAATTTGTCAAATATAAATAAACGGTCCAGCGGTTGAAAAATCACTTGCCTCGTTTGCTTCACCGCTGGACTTCTCTACTACAACAAGCCTTTCATTTCTGACCCTGCTTACCCTGGACTTGCTTCTTCTGGAATTCTGACCTAGCTTTCACTTTTGGATCGACCCCGTATTATTCCACAACCTTGGCTATTACACTGGATGAAGATTTTGGATTTGGACCCACTGCACGCCGCTGCAGACATCAACATCCGAGCAGCAGAGTGAATCGGCGAACCACCCCTGACAGATTACAGTTCTTGTTCGCGTATTGAACAAGTGTTTACTTTATTTATTATTCTCAGAGTAATTTTAGGTAGCTTAATAGGATTTAATCAAACATCCTTACAAATAATTTTAGCATACTCATCAATTTCTCATATTGGTTGAATACTCACAACTATAATAATTAATATAAATATATGGTTATTATATTTTATGACCTATAGTTTCTTAACTTCAATTTTAATAATAATATTTAATTTTATAAAGATTTTTCATTTAATTCAAATTTTTTCAACTAAACCTTCAACATACATTAATTATTTTATTTTTCTAAATCTATTAAATTTAGGGGGACTACCCCCATTCCTAGGGTTTCTCCCTATTAATTTTCTTATTTTAAATAAATTTTATTTCATAAACTTTATTTTAATCATAAGTTCTCTAATTAATTTATTCTTTTATTTACGTATCATATATATACTCATTTTTAATAATAAATTATTACGAAATTAAATTTAATAAAAATTTTCTTAATAAAATTAATTTAATAATTACTATATCATTTATATCTTTATTTGGTTTTATTTTATTTACACTCATTCTCTATCTTTAAAACTTTAAGTTAATTAAACTAATAATCTTCAAAATTATAAACAAAAAAATCTTTTTAAGTTTTAGTAATTTTTACTACTTTAAATTTGCAATTTAATATCATTAATTGAATATAAAACTTTAGTAAAAAAGAATTTATTCTTATTAATAAATTTACAATTTACTGCCTAATATTCAGCCATTTTACTGCGACAATGACTCTTTTCTACAAATCATAAAGATATCGGAACCATTTATTTTATTTTTGGAATTTGAGCTGGTATAGTGGGAACTTCACTTAGAATAATTATTCGAACAGAACTGGGAACTTCAGAATCCTTAATTAAAAATGATCAAATTTATAATGTTCTAGTAACAGCCTATGCATTTATTATAATTTTTTTTATAGTTATACCTATTATAATTGGAGGATTTGGAAATTGGTTAGTCCCCCTAATAATTGGAGCTCCTGATATAGCTTTCCCTCGAATAAATAACATAAGTTTTTGACTTTTACCCCCCTCCTTAAATTTCCTTCTAATTAGTTCTATTGTCGAAAATGGAACTGGAACAGGATGAACTATATACCCACCACTATCATCTAATATTGCTCATGCTGGAAGATCCGTTGATATCTCAATTTTTTCTTTACACTTGGCTGGAATTTCCTCAATTTTAGGGGCTATTAATTTTATTTCTACTACAATTAATATACGATCTAATTTAATTACTCTAGATCGTCTCCCATTATTTGTTTGATCAGTAGCAATTACAGCCCTTCTCCTTCTTTTATCTCTTCCAGTTTTAGCTGGTGCCATCACTATACTATTAACTGACCGTAATTTAAATACATCGTTTTTTGACCCATCAGGAGGGGGTGACCCTATCCTCTACCAACATTTATTCTGATTTTTTGGCCACCCAGAAGTCTATATTCTAATTCTACCAGGATTCGGAATAATCTCTTAAATTATTAACCAAGAAAGAGGAAAAAAGGAATATTTTGGATTCTTAGGCATAATTTATGCTATAATAACTATCGGACTTTTAGGATTTATTGTTTGAGGTCATCATATATTTACCGTTGGTATAGATGTTGATATCCGTGCCTATTTCACATCAGCAACAATAATTATTGCTATTCCTACCGGAATTAAAATTTTTAGTTGACTCGCTACTCTCCACGGAAGAAAAATCAATTATAACCCCAGACTCTTATGAAGATTAGGATTTATTTTCTTATTTACTATAGGAGGATTGACCGGGATTATCCTAGCTAACTCCTCAATTGATATTATACTTCATGATACTTACTACGTAGTAGCTCATTTCCACTATGTATTATCTATAGGGGCTGTATTCGCAATTATAGGGGGATTTATCCACCGATACCCCTTATTTACAGGAGTAACTATAAATACTTTTTGACTGAAAATCCAATTTATTGTTATATTATCTATATCAAATCTATATTGCCTAATATCAAAGGATAAGACAAGACGAGACAAGACGCCTTTATCTTTATCCTTTGATATTTAAATTTCAAATACTAAAAAAAATAATGCATTATATTCTTCTAAGACGATTTGACGCCATAGTCTAAGAGGGCAGAAGCTAAGCTGCCATGTGAGAGATACTGGGATCATTTCAAAATAGTTAGAAAATAAAAATCTTATAATCTTATTATAATAAAAGAAATTTTGTTGTGTTTGTGTATCAGAAAGATGTATCTAAGACAAGACGAGACAAGACGTGACGAGACGAGACAAGACGAGACAGGACGAGACGAGACGAGACAGGACGAGACAAGACGAGACGAGACGAGGCAAGGCGAGGCAAGGCGAGGCAAGGCGAGGCAAGGCGAGGCAAGGCGAGGCAAGGCGAGGCAAGGCGAGGCAAGGCGAGGCAAGGCGAGGCAAGGCGAGGCAAGGCGAGGCAAGGCGAGGCAAGGCGAGGCAAGGCGAGGCAAGGCGAGGCAAGGCGAGGCAAGGCGAGGCAAGGCGAGGCAAGGCGAGGCAAGGCGAGGCAAGGCGAGGCAAGGCGAGGCAAGGCGAGGCAAGGCGAGGCAAGGCGAGGCAAGGCGAGGCAAGGCGAGGCAAGGCGAGGCAAGGCGAGGCAAGGCGAGGCAAGGCGAGGCAAGGCGAGGCAAGGCGAGGCAAGGCGAGGCAAGGCGAGGCAAGGCGAGGCAAGGCGAGGCAAGGCGAGGCAAGGCGAGGCAAGGCGAGACAACACGAGACAAGACGAGACAAGACGAGACAAGACGAGACAAGACGAGACAAGACGAGACAAGACGAGACAAGACGAGACAAGACGAGACAAGACGAGACAAGACGAGACAAGACGAGACAAGACGAGACAAGACGAGACAAGACGAGACAAGACGAGACAAGACGAGACAAGACGAGACAAGACGAGACAAGACGAGACAAGACGAGACAAGACGAGACAAGACGAGACAAGACGAGACAAGACGAGACAAAACTTGACAAGACGAGACAAGATGAGACAAGATGAGACAAGACGAGACAAGACGAGTCAAGACGAGACAAGACGAGACAAGACGAGGCAAGACGAGATAAGACAAGACAAGACACAATAATAATAAGATCACAAAAGACAGTAAAAGATGAATACAACTCGTGACAAATAAACAATATGCACGAAACACGTATAGGAAGAAAAATATGTTAGCACAAGGCAACACTAGTAATCAAAGTTTTCCTTTCCAAAATCCTCTGAAATTGTCATCCAGAATTGTTTTTTTTATCATATGTTTGTTCAATAGGCCCCCCAGTAAAATTTGTCACCATAACTGTTAAAAATAGCGTGTTAGAAACTAACTATTTTGAAATGATCCCATTATCTCTCACATGGCAGCTTAGCTTCTCTCCTATTAGACTATGGCGTCAAATCGTCATAGAAGAATGCATTATTTTTTTTAGTATTTGAAATTTGAATATCAAAGGATAAAGATAAAGGTGTATCTAAGAAAAGACAGGACAAGACGTGACGAGACGAAACAAGACGAGACGAGACGAGGCAAGGCGAGGCAAGACCAGGCAAGGCGAGGCAAGGCGAGGCAAGGCGAGGCAAGGCGAGGCAAGGCGAGGCAAGGCGAGGCAAGGCGAGGCAAGGCGAGGCAAGGCGAGGCAAGGCGAGGCAAGGCGAGGCAAGGCGAGGCAAGGCGAGGCAAGACCAGGCAAGGCGAGGCAAGGCGAGGCAAGGCGAGGAAGGCGAGGCAAGGCGAGGCAAGGCGAGGCAAGGCGAGGCAAGGCGAGGCAAGGCGAGGCAAGGCGAGGCAAGGCGAGGCAAGGCGAGGCAAGGCGAGGCAAGGCGAGGCAAGGCGAGGCAAGGCGAGGCAAGGCGAGGCAATGACAATATATTGATTGATTACAAAATACTCCGCCCTCTGAACATAGATTCAACGAAATACCTTTAATTTCTTATTTCTAATATGGCAGAAAAATGCAATGGATTTAAACCCCATTTATAAAGATTCATCTTTTTTTAGAAATCGCTACTTGATTAAACTTAAGTTTTCAAAATGGGTCTTCTCCTTTAATAGAACAAATAAATTTTTTTCATGATTTTACCTTACTTATTTTAACACTAATTATTTTTTTTATTACTTATTTAATAGCAAATTTATTCTGTAATCAATTAATTAATCGATTTTTAATGGAAGAACAAATAATTGAATTAATTTGAACTATTATGTACGGAAAACTGAAGGCGACAAAGTTATTTTAGTGTCTAACGAGTCTTGCCTCTCGTCTATATGACTATCCTTTACTAAATTTATCTGCTATCTCATATTTCACTTTTACCCTATTTATTTAAATCTTTCTTCTTTTAAAAAAAACACTTCTTTATTTTTTACCATAAATATATTTACACATCTTCACAAACTACTCATATCATTAGTGGAGCCATTAACAGAATTCAAACGAATCAATCTATCTTTCCTATTTACTGTCAGCAATTTCCAGTACATTTCATTCACACGTACATGCATCAGACTAAACTGTATCGCCATTAGCACAATAAGTACGCACAATTTTAATTTCGTTAAAAGGCTTTGAAGACATTAATTTTGATGACGTCCTAGAAGAATTCGAACCTATAGAAACGAGAGAAGTCGTCGTTGTCTCGTCTTGTCTTATCCTTTGATATTAGGCAATATAGATTTGATATAGATAATATAACAATAAATTGGATTTTCAGTCAAAAAGTATTTATAGTTACTCCTGTAAATAAGGGGTATCAGTGGATAAATCCCCCTATAATTGCGAATACAGCCCCTATAGATAATACATAGTAGAAATGAGCTACTACGTAGTAAGTATCATGAAGTATAATATCAATTGAGGAGTTAGCTAGGATAATCCCGGTCAATCCTCCTATAGTAAATAAGAAAATTAATCCTAATCTTCATAAGAGTCTGGGGTTATAATTGATTTTTCTTCCGTGGAGAGTAGCGAGTCAACTAAAAATTTTAATTCCGGTAGGAATAGCAATTATTATTGTTGCTGATGTGAAATAGGCACGGGTATCAACATCTATACCAACGGTAAATATATGATGAGCTCAAACAATAAATCCTAAAAGTCCGATAGTTATTATAGCATAAATTATGCCTAAGAATCCAAATGATTCCTTTTTTCCTCTTTCTTGGTTAATAATTTGAGAAATTATTCCGAATCCTGGTAGAATTAGAATATAGACTTCTGGGTGGCCAAAAAATCAGAATAAATGTTGGTAGTGGATAGGGTCACCCCCTCCTGATGGGTCAAAAAACGATGTATTTAAATTACGGTCAGTTAATAGTATAGCGATGGCACCAGCTAAAACTGGAAGAAATAAAAGAAGGAGAAGGGCTGTAATTGCTACTGATCAAACAAATAATGGGAGACGATCTAGAGTAATTAAATTAGATCGTATATTAATTGTAGTAGAAATAAAATTAATAGCCCCTAAAATTGAGGAAATTCCAGCCAAGTGTAAAGAAAAAATTGAGATATCAACGGATCTTCCAGCATGAGCAATATTAGATGATAGTGGTGGGTATACAGTTCATCCTGTTCCAGTTCCATTTTCGACAATAGAACTAATTAGAAGGAAATTTAAGGAGGGGGGTAAAAGTCAAAAACTTATGTTATTTATTCGAGGGAAAGCTGTATCAGGAGCTCCAATTATTAGGGGGACTAACCAATTTCCAAATCCTCCCATTATAATAGGTATAACTATAAAAAAAATTATAATAAATGCATGGGCTGTTACTAGAACATTATAAATTTGATCATTTTTAATTAAGGATTCTGAAGTTCCCAGTTCTGTTAGAATAATTATTCTAAGTGAAGTTCCCACTATACCAGCTCAAATTCCAAAAATAAAATAAATGGTTCCGATATCTTTATGATTTGTAGAAAAGAGTCATTGTCGCAGTAAAATGGCTGAATATTAGGCAATAAATTGTAAATTTATTAATAAGAATAAATTCTTTTTTACTAAAGTTTTATATTCAATTAATGATATTAAATTGCAAATTTAAAGTATTAAAAATTAATAAAACTTAAAAAGATTTTTATAATTTTTTATATTATATTTATAATTTTGAAGATTATTAGTTTAATTAACTTAAAGTTTTAAAGATAGAGAATGAGTGTAAATAAAATTAATCCAAATAAAGATATAAATGATATAGTAATTATTAAATTAATTTTATTAAAAAATTTTTTATTAAATTTAATTTCGTAATAATTTATTATTAAAAATGAGTATATATATGATACGTAAATAAAAGAATAAATTAATTAGAGAACTTATGATTAAAATAAAGTTTATGAAATAAAATTTATTTAAAATAAGAAAATTAATAGTTAATCATTTAGGGAGAAACCCTAGGAATGGGGGTAGTCCCCCTAAACTTAATAGATTTAGAAAAATAAAATAATTAATGTATGTTGAAGGTTTAGTTGAAAAAATTTGAATTAAATGAAAAATCTTTATAAAATTAAATATTATTATTAAAATTGAAGTTAAGAAACTATAGGTCATAAAATATAATAACCATATATTTATATTAATTATTATAGTTGTGAGTATTCAACCAATATGAGAAATTGATGAGTATGCTAAAATTATTTGTAAGGATGTTTGATTAAATCCTATTAAGCTACCTAAAATTACTCTGAAATAATAAATAAAGTTAACACTATTATTAAATAACAATAGGATAAAATAATTATTGGAATAATTTTTTGTCAAGTTCTTAAAATTAAGCAATTTATTCAACTTAGACCTTTTATAGTTTTAGAGAATCAAAAGTGAAGGGGAGCTGCTCCTATTTTTATTAAAAGTCTAATATTTATAATAAAAAAAAAAAAAAGTTTATTCAGTTAAAATATGAGAATCATTTATTTATTGAAATTAAAATAATCGAAGAAAGTAAAAAATTAGCTGATCTTGAGATTGAATAAGAAAATATTTTATTATTCTTTCTGAACTTAAAGAGTTAGAATTGTTTAGTATTAGGGGAATAAAATTAGGGGAATAATAAGTTAACTTCTATTCCTATTCATATATTAATAAATGAAAGTGATGAAATAGAGAATAGTCTTCTTATTACTATAGTAGTAAAAAATATTAATTTTGTGTAATTATAATTAGTAGAAATTTAAAAAAAAAGGATTATAACCTATATAAATGAGGTATGAACTCATTAGCTTATTTAGCTTATCTTTAACATTAATATATGTATCTATATATATTAATGTAAGAGGCATATAAATTTTTGAAATTTAAAGATATAGTTTAATTCTATAAGATATAATTGTTCCGCACAGGAACAAGACTGTAGTATCGCTGAGGTGCTGGTAAAAATGTCGCCGCTCCGTAGCCTCGGACGCCGATTCTCTTGCGGTGCGCAGCGGTCCAATGGGGTCCAAAATCGTATCCAGTAGGGTAGCCAGGTCATAGAAAATCTTCCGGGATCAGTCCAAGGGTGCAGCCAAAGTCAGAAATCCAGAGGGAAGAAAGTCCAGGTGAAGGCAGGGGTCAAAGTAAAAGAAGTTCTAGTAGTGATGTCCAGCGGTGCAGGTGAAGCGAAGCGAGAGAGAGAGTGACTCCAGCAAAACTCCGGGACCAATCAGGGGGCTAAGACAATCCCCGCGCCACCCAATTTAATTTAATAATTTTAATTATAATTTACTTAAATAACTTATATAGAGTATAATATTGAAGATGTTAGAGAGATTGTTTTAATCTTTAAGTAATTTATAAAAATTATTTATTTTTACTATGGTTTAAGTTAGCAGCTTAATATGAAATCTCTTTAATTGGAATATTTATTCAGTTTTATTATTAACAATAATATACCTCTACTTTGGTTTCAATTAAAAATAAGTAGTAATTTTATACTCAATTTTTAAGTCGAAATTAAATGCTTTAAGCTTCTTATTTAGATTTTAAGATAAGTTTAATTAAACTTTTTTTTAATGAAAATCAAATATTTTATATAAATTATAATCCTAATTTGTTCAGTTTAGTATATTATTGTTTCATTCATAGTATAATCCTATTAGTAAAATTAGAATAAATAATGTTCTAATAATAAATCAATGTATTATTTGACAGATGTTAAAAATTGTAATTATTGGTATAATAAGAACAATTTCTACATCGAAAATTAAAAAAATAACTGTAATTAAGAAAAAGTGGAGTGAAAAAGGGAGTCGAGCAGATGATTTTGGGTCAAATCCGCATTCAAAAGCTGAAAGTTTTTCTAAATAATTAAAGGATTTTTTTGCTAAAATTAAGGCTAGTATAATTATGATATTTACAATTAAGGTTGAAAAAATAAAGATTATTATTAATAAAAGGATTATTTATATTAAAAAAAATAAACTTTTTGATTGGAAATCAAATATACTAAATATATTATATAAATAATTATGATCCTCATCAGTATATTGCTGTGTATAAGAACAATCAAACAACATCGACAAAATGTCAGTATCATGCTGCAGCTTCTAGCCCAAAATAATGGTTATTAGAAAAGTGGTAATTATAATGTCGTATTAAACAAGTTAATAAAAATAAAGTTCCAATGATCACATGCAATCCATGGAATCCTGTTGCCATGAAAAATGAAGTTCCATAAATTCTATCAGCAATAGTAAATGCTGATAGAATTTAGAATAGCCATTTGAAATTTAAATATCAAAGGATAAGACAAGACGAGGCAAGACGAGGCAAGACGAGGCAAGACGAGGCAGGACGAGGCAGGACGAGACAGGACGAGACACGACGAGACAGGACGAGACGAGAAGAGACGAGACGAGAAGAGACGAGACGAGACGTGACGAGACGAGACGAGACGAGGCGAGACGAGGTGAGACCTGCCTCGCCCTGCCTCGCCCTGCCTCGCCCTGCCTCGCCCTGCCTCGCCCTGCCTCGCCCTGCCTCGCCCTGCCTCGCCCTGCCTCGCCCTGCCTCGCCCTGCCTCGCCCTGCCTCGCCCTGCCTCGCCCTGCCTCGCCCTGCCTCGCCCTGCCTCGCCCTGCCTCGCCCTGCCTCGCCCTGCCTCGCCCTGCCTCGCCCTGCCTCGCCCTGCCTCGCCCTGCCTCGCCCTGCCTCGCCCTGCCTCGCCCTGCCTCGCCCTGCCTCGCCCTGCCTCGCCCTGCCTCGCCCTGCCTCGCCCTGCCTCGCCCTGCCTCGCCCTGCCTCGCCCTGCCTCGCCCTGCCTCGCCCTGCCTCGCCCTGCCTCGCCCTGCCTCGCCCTGCCTCGCCCTGCCTCGCCCTGCCTCGCCCTGCCTCGCCCTGCCTCGCCCTGCCTCGCCCTGCCTCGCCCTGCCTCGCCCTGCCTCGCCCTGCCTCGCCCTGCCTCGCCCTGCCTCGCCCTGCCTCGCCCTGCCTCGCCCTGCCTCGCCCTGCCTCGCCCTGCCTCGCCCTGCCTCGCCCTGCCTCGCCCTGCCTCGCCCTGCCTCGCCCTGCCTCGCCCTGCCTCGCCCTGCCTCGCCCTGCCTCGCCTCGCCTCGCCTCGCCTCGCCTCGCCTCGCCTCGCCTCGCCTCGCCTCGCCTCGCCTCGCCTCGCCTCGCCTCGCCTCGCCTCGCCTCGCCTCGTCTCGTCCTGTTTCGTCTCGTCTCGTCTTGTCTCGTCTTGTCTTGTCTTGTCTCGTCTTGTCTTAGATACACCTTTATCTTTATCCTTTGATATTTAAATTTCAAATACTAAAAAAAATAATGCATTGTATTCTTCTATGACGATTTGATGCCATAGTCTAATAGGTAATAGGTATCATTCATGTAAGTATGTCGCTAAGTCTATACTGGTTATTGGTGTGAGAGAGTGGCAGACAGTAATGGCAGAAAAGGTAAATATAATAGAAACAAATAAATTTATTATCTTTAAATTACATCGTAATAAATAAATGATGCAAGCGTCGGAGCGAACTGGTGGCAGTGCTCGGCTGAACGTCTCTGACCGTTGCTCACAACACACGCATGGTGCTCTGTAGTCTCGAGTCTCATGAGGCCATTGAAGTGAGAAGAAAAAAGAAGACGGACTCACCATCAAACAAGAAAATATACAAAGATGAACAATCTTGAAATCCTTATGTCATATTCATGTCGTGAAAGCCGAGTGGGGAGAGAAATACACTTTTTAATGTCGAAAATTATTATTAATCAAAAGAATTCAAATAATCTTATAATTAATTGATTACCACTAAAGATAACGATAAGAGAAAATTTTTGCTAACAATGTGCTCCAATAAGATATTTAATCTCTAGAGATGGCAATTCTGTGATTAGATTGAGTGGGCCAATGTTTATAGCGAGATATCAGTGAAATGTAATGTCATGATTTTATAATTCCCCACCTATTATTAGTATGTATAATATATGTGTGTTGGATTAACCCATTAGCTAATGACGTTATCAAAACAGGATAAAAAGATAAATACATAATAAAGAGTGTTTTTTTTTAGAGGTTTGTTTCTCGCATTAGCAATGCTTTTTCCAGCGAAAGCCAATTTTACAGCTGACAGCTGATTTATGCTCAGTTTGGTTTGCCATTTCACCATGAATAGACTTACGCCAGAACAACGCTTGCAAATTGTGCAAATTTATTTCAAAAATCGTTGTTCAGTTTGCGAAACTTGCCGTGGGTTAGGTCAATTTTACGGTCGATTCTAATTGATAAAGCACATCCGCAGAGACTATGTACAGTGCGCACCGAAGAAGCTGTTGTTTCTTCGAAAATGATGCCGGCCAGAACGTTTCAGTCAATAACTATAGAATCATGATTACTGACTTTTCGTTCCCCAATTGAATGGCATTAATGTTGAAAAGCTGTGGTTTCAACAAGACGGCGCAACATGCCACATAGCGCACGCCATAAACAATTTATTGAAGGAAACATTTGATGAGCGCATAATTTCGCGTAATGGACCTATGAATTAGCCTCCAAGATCATGTTATTTAACACCTTTGGATTATTTTCTGTGGGGATATGTGAAGTCGCTAGCCTACGCCGCTAAGTCAGAAACTATAGATGATTTGCAAGCCAACATTCGTCGATATATCTCCAGCTGCTCCAAAAAGTGGTCGAAAGTTGTATTTCCAGATTGCCCTTTATTCGAGCCAGCGCGAAATCACATCTAAACACTAAAGGTATAACATTATCTTCCCAATAAAGCCAATACCATGGCCATTACCACGACATTACGTCTATCAGTACCTGTAAAAAAAATAACCTTTATGTAGAATCTAAAAACACCTTTATAAAGAACTGTATGTTGCCGAATGTTCTTACTAATCCTGCTGCAGCTTCTCTGATCTCTGCCGAGCCTCAAATTTTGCTGCTTGATGATGGTAATGATTCCCATCGCGTGGATGGTAGCAGGTTTGCTTGAGGTTAAGTAATACTGGGCGTGGTTAAATGTATTATTGTACGCATTAATAACAGTGCATTTGTAGGTGAAAATCCAGTAATTGTATGTTCTTGGACATATTCAAATATTGCTAAAGATTGTTTAGCTTAATTCACATTATTTTATTCAATAAGGTAAACAATAAACAAGTCTCGGTAGCGGTCATGTCACCAGAAGTAGAAAAATTTTCTTAATTATCTTCCTGTGCGCAATTTCCAAGTTCTGATATGAAAACAGCAGAAAGAAAAGAGAATTGGCAGTGGAACGACGCAGGCTGATTAAATTATGCATTGCTCACCTGATAATGAACTAGATATATTTGTCGAAGAGACAAAGTACGGCGGGGAAAGAAGTTTAAAAGAAATATGGGCCATCGTCGAGTTCAATGAAGTGACGGTGGTGATGACGCTATTAAAACATTTGACACTGCTTTTGCAGTAAATTACTGAACACGTTGTATTTGACGCTCAGATTTAATATTAAAATGCTTACGTGGGCTTACGTGATCAATCGCGGAGGTTCAAAATATGAAAAAATCGAGCCGATACAATTTTGTGATTTTCACTGAAGTGACGCGAATAAGAAATCCAAACCATGTGAAAATCTGAATAACAGGGAGCTCACAAAAAGAGAGTTCACAACGTACATCAATTTATACAGAATGTGGTATAAGAAAAGTCATACACGAGTTAAACAATATAACACAATAATTTAAATAAGGAAATTTAATCTAGACATCAGAAAAATATTATAATTTAAAATAATTACATTGTTTGTGTATTAATATAATACATTTATAGCCATAGGATAACATCTATTTGTTCCCTTTACATCCAATATTCTGAAACACATTTCTCTGTAAATTTTGTACAGTAAAGCTTATTAATTGAAAGCTTTCATCAAATTCATTACACGAGTGTACAGCAGAGGTCTGATGTTAATCGCCCACATGAAGTCTAAATGATTGAATTTGTTGTGTGCTATACGGAATTTTCCAATCGGGTTGCCCAGCTCCTTGAACAGCTGGTCTACGTCATCCGGTTCAGCCATCCAGTCGTTGTCTGAGTAGTGCAAGGCGACGGGAGCAGACACGTCGCCCAGCTTGTAGTTGGGCGGGCTCGCTGATCCGTACTCGATGATGTTTCCTAGCCAACCGTGGTCGTATTTACGGAACTCTGCAGACAGGTGTTCCTGACCGTAGTGGACCATTTGTCTGCTTGAAGCGCCTGCTGGTGTGTGGCCCAAGATGACGGGCAGCATTGTCTGAAAACATAAAAGGTATTTAATAATTAAGAGGTCAAAACAAGGCTTATGCCTGTTGTGGTTCACCGATCTCCGCTTCTCAACAGGCGATGATGAAAAATAAGAACATGTTCTTTCTAGGGACACTAAGGCGACAGAATCGAGAATACGTTCCCGCTTACAGTGTACTTGGTTTTATTTAAGATACAAACAATAGATTCAATTCATTCTAATATTTCCCACCATGTCAGTGAGCAGGCGGCAACAGGTACCAGAGAGACGTATTTTATTACAAAATTACAGTCATTGTTTGCCGAAATCTAATTCATGTTTTTCTGGCACCCCGCCAATGATTATATTTTTGAATTGGTACTGCTTCGTGTCCTTGACACATCACTTTTTTGGCGTCACTTCGACGACCTTTCAACCCTGGTGCGATATACCCGCTAAACATGTCAGAAAACTGGTTCTCTGTCTAAATATACGAATGAATAAAAGATTTGTAGAATAATATTTGGTACAATTAAAAACTTATTTAAGTATTTTTAGTATAAAGATTATCAACAGATCATTAACAACCCTGATGGATAGTCCTAGATGTCCAAAAACCTTTTAAGACAATTAGGGGAATAATATGTTACAAAATACACTATTTTATTTACCGCGTATGTATAGAAGCACGTGGGTTCCAAGGTAAACGAAGACTAATCATGTGACACGCGACAATCCTCGGTATTAGTCAAAATTATCATTGTTAAATGGTATTAACAATTATAATAATACACGCTATACGATGATGTCAGTGTGGTATAATTAGACAACGCTGGTTGTGTCAAGAACTAGCAAAAAATGATTTGTCTATGGCGCTTCGTAGTGACTGCGGTCATAGACTTCTGAGACCGATGACACCGTAGAAGATTCACAATGATTTATTCTGTAAAAAAGATAATACGAAGTAACGTTAAAATTTCACCTACTGTGTTTAGGAGCTCGGGATTAAATCCACACAGGAGGAACAGTATGTTACTGCACACAGGTTGAAACACAGAACCATCTTTGCACAAGAGGTCGCCGGCAAGTGTCATCAGCAGGGTGCTCGGCAGAAACTCATTTATTCCAATGAGTGATGTCATAACCTAAAATATGTGAAAAAAAAAATACATAACTGAAAATAGAAAATTGATGTACAGTACATTGTTTCGGGGACGTTCGCTTCTAAATCTTGTCCCACAACTTTATAATTAGTGTGATGTCCATTACGTTGTTTGATGTTTTACTCAGACCTTCAACAGCAACGGAGTGCACCACGAATATGCACTTACAAATCAAGACTTATATATTAAAAATTATAATATTATAAAATTTAAAATTAATATCGTGAACCCTTAGATGTCAAAACTTAAAAAATAAAAATGCCCCACTGTATATTAGTTTAGATAATTTATAAATATGAATTAAATATATTCATTAGAAAGATATGCATATAAAATCAATTTTATCGAAAAAAATATTATTATTGCGCTACCGGGATTCGAACCTGGATCTTTTTCCAAACTAGGGAAGGTGCATTATCCAACTATGCTACAGTGACGAAATTTTAAGCGACAAATTTATATTATTAGATATTAATACATTTAATCGTTCCATTATTTGAAAGAGCCATCTATCTTATTTTTATGACCGGAAAATGAACGAATTTTGCATGTAAAATGTTCTACTTCTGGACCATATACGAACCATAATAGTTTTAATAATTGAGACCCTCCTTGCAACAACACTGCATATCGTTTTTACAAATGTTGATAGACAGACGGAGCTTCGGCCTCCTTGGATGATATACAGTGTTATTGCAGATGGGATTACTTAAAAATTGTGTGTAATAGTATTTTTATTTAATATCATTGATTGATTTGGCAGTTAGAAGTGTAATATTAGAATTTTTTTAAATATATAATTTTGGCAGTTAACAGTGTAATATTTTAATTTAAAACGAATATTATTTTTGTTATCCTGAAATAACCAACTCTGTTAAATTTAGTTCAATTTACACCTGTAGATGGGAAAGACTGCTCTTCCCGAAACTGGTATGCGATATTAAATAAAAAAATGTGTTTGTGTAGTACAAAATATTTTTTTGAGTATTTTAATTTATTTTATATAGTCGTTTAATATACCATATATCCAAGAATGTATACAACACATGTGAATTCATCACGATCTGCCCAAAAACGATATACAGTGTTGTTGCAGGGGTGGTCTTAAAAACCTTTTTGTTGACGCTTTATTCATTAGACATTCGAACCACCCGCGAGGCGGTCTCTCTTTTTCCGATACTGATTTTCAAAAGTACCGGAGTCTTTTCAAATGCATTGAACATTTGGAATTCTCATTTCCCTTGCACCATCAAAGCAATGAGACAACAGTAATTTAGTATTACAAATACAAAAATACATTTAAATCATTTTAACTGTTTATCTGATAGAGGTATTTCTTTATCTCCCAATGATAAGTGAATATCCCGGATGTTATCGATACCTACTGAAAAATAATTTAAAAGATTAAAAAATATATTGTTCAATTCTAGAATAATCAAAGTCATATTTATAAAGAAAATAAATCAATTTGAAAATGTAATTAAAAGATAATTGAATTTTAAACTTGTTATGTAATGTATAATAAATTATAGATTTAAAAAAAATTAATCAATATCATTTAATTGTTTTATTAAACTTTTCATTTTGTTGGAAGTGTGTATTAATTATCAGCTAAATAAAATGGAATTTTAAGTACAAAAACAAATATTTCCGACATATTGTTTTGTTTGAATTAAGGCATATATTACCATAAAAAAAAAACGATCAGGAAGACGGCATCAAGTGATTTTTCAGCATTTTAATGCCCATCCGCATTTTACTAATATTACAAAAGAGGCTCTTGAAGAGCTCGATTGGGAAATTATTCCACCATTCGTCTTATTCTTTTGATCTTGCTCCATCATTGATTTTCAATTGTTCCCCTCTCTGTTCATCAATCTCCGGGGAATCTTCTTTAATAAGAACGCTGTTCTTCAAATTTGGATAGACGAATTTTTCACCTCCAAACTATTAGCTAAAATTATCTACATATCGGTTATACATACCTCTATAGCGTTTCCAAAGCGTGCCATGACTCTAACCAATGGACTCTTCAACTTTGACATGTACGCGACCGGTGCTAGAGCGTGCATGGATTTTATTTTGTGATTATATTCCTTTCTCGTGGATGTCATCACGAAGAAGGACGTCGTCCCCTGGGAGTGTCCCGCGTAATGGAGACTCTTTTCACCAGTTTCAGCCAAAACGTAGTCGATCATGGCCGGAAGATCGTAATAACCGATTTCATTCCAGCTAAATTTCCAGAACTCGGAGTCCTTGTCAGGATGCAGTTTAACGTGTTTGCGGGAGTAAAAGTTTCCCCGAGCATTTCCCATCCACACGTCAAAGCCTTCGTCAGCCAGGTAGTATCCTGCAAAATGGGGATGACGGGAGATTCATTAGTGACGCGTGTACACGGATGAAATTTATCTCAGAAACTCGTCTCGAGATATATTGCCGTCATTATATTTTATAAGCTGTTACTGACACATACCAACCTTCATCCAACCAAAGTCTCATCCGTGGACGTATACCATAGACATTCTACATTAAAATGACTGTGGAACCTTGAAATTTATTGCTGTCTGAGAACATTGAGGATAAATCGGACAGCTGATTGTGAACTAATTAAAATAAATTAAAGAAAATATCTATCTATCGAAAAAATATATAATTATTTCAGGACTCGAAACCAGACATTTTTCTTGCCGTAAGATTAAGTTACCTATTACGCTGTGTTAATCATTTACCTTCACATTATATGCATTTCTTCTATTTTAATGAGAGATCCATTATTTCCTATTAAAATTTTTGACTATTATATACTGACATACTGCTAGAACTTCCAATTCATTTTAATTTAAAATTGCAACTTCACAAATATATTTCACTAATTTACACGATTTAATTAACAACGCGACAAAAATGCTATGCCTATATATCTTCACTACTCTTAAATCTATTAATCTCTGTCCAATGTACATCTATTTAATAAAGCATTAAAAATATTTATCTTTACGTTTTTCCATTACGGCGCCTGTTGGATGCTATTAACGTAATTGTTATATAGATTGCAAGTACAGATAGCATTAGGCGCAAGTCTACATTTATACTAAGGAGAATATATTCTTATTGTGAAGTTGTAATTATTCAGAACATATGTCTGTGATATTTTAAATACTAATTAAATGTATTAATTAGAAAGATATATATATAAAATCAATTTTATCGATAAATATTGTTGGTGCTAAGGGGATTCGAACCTGGATCTCTTTCAAATCCGGGATTCCAATTTGAGATTCCTTAAAAATAAAGTAGATGGTTTTCGGTAGATGTATTAATTTGAAATGTGTAACATATGGGTTCGAAAATTTGTAGTCAAAAGTACTGTCTGCTGTAGCATAGTCGGTTAATGCACCTTGCCCGGATTGGAAAGAGGTCCGGGTTCGAATCCCGGTAGCAACAATAATATTTTTCGATAAAATTGATTATTTATATATATATATATATATGATTATATATATATATATATATATATATATATATATATATATATATTCCTAATTAATACATTTAATTTGTCTTTAAACTATAATGTTCTTACGTATATTGCATCTATACATACTGACTTTGTATTCAAGATCACGAAACAATGTAAACGCAAATATAATTTTTGTCTTCTTGATTTTTTTGCTCATTAAAAAAAATTCAAATGTCAAAAGTCACTTTCGAAATAATAGACACGCATGATTCACATGTTAGATTCGGATCCGTTTCACCGATTTTATCTTTGAAATGTCATTGTCGTGTATTTATTGTTTCAAATGCATCAAATTTTTGGCAATCAATCATGTACATAGAATAAGTTTTGACATCATTTGTTTGAAACTTGAATTTATCGGTGACAGATAAGCCCAGAGCTAGGTGTAAAGAGTGCAACCGTACAAATGCACCGTGTAAAGAGTGCAACAAACACTCGGCGAGATAAGATAGATATGGGAAAAACTTGGTAAACAGGCGCCCTCAAATCTTGTTATTTGAATACTTTTAAATTATTAAGGAGAACACATTCTTATTGTGAAGTTGTAATTATTCAGAACAGACGATCTGTGATATTTTAAATACTTAATTAATGTATTAATTATTAATATATACAGTATATAGGTAGTGTACTTCCCCGGATTGGAAATGAAGATCCAGGTTCGAATCCCGGTGACGCTAAAACAATATTTTTCGACAAAATTGATTTTATATGTATATATTTATAATTAATACATTAATTTAGTATTTAAAATATCACAGACCTATGTTCTGAATAATTACAACTTCACAATAAGAATGTGTTTTCCTTAATAATCGACAAAATTGATTTTATATGTATATATTTATATTTAATACATTAATTTAGCTTTTAAATTAATGTTTTTTGGGATGTTATTTAATTGTGATATCTGTGGTACTCTCAAAATTATTTAACTAATATTCATATTATCTATTTATTGCGCACATCCAATCACAACAATATTCCCGCGAAATGAATAAATACAATTTAAATGGGTTTCTTGTGTATGCATTTATTTCACTTTTACATACGTGGGTATAAATAATTAAATCGGACGGCTCCGTGCCTAATCTTTGCACCCAGGCCGGCCCTGGATAAGCCCAAGACTTGTATTTCATTCATCGTGCAAAGGATTTAAAGTTTAGTAATTATTTGAATAAAAAATAACTATATATACCGTATTAGCCTGAATATAACGCGACCGATGAAATTTTAGTCAATTGTTTTGAGAAAAAACCTTTTTTTGTAAAACAAAATATAAATTTTTATACGTATAACATGTTTGTATTATAAACAATACCTATACTATACTACGAGAAAAATACTTGTGCCAATACCGCAATAACAAAGTTTTCTTTAGGTCTTGAATATAATGCGAACGTCATTTTTATTAAATTATTGATGTTGAAATACACCGCGTTATATTCGAGCCAATACGGTATATAATATATAAAATTTAATATTTTGGGGGTGATTTTTAGCTTGCTAATAAAATAAACAATATAGCTTACCAGGTATCGAACCATCGCAATATTTTTGAAACAAATACATGGATACCTCGTGATAAAATTTTTTGAAAACAGTTCAATTATTTTGTACTCCTAACAATAAAGTTGTATCAATGTGTCCAAAATTTTATAAAAATGAATTGATAATTCTGGCGTCTGCTATCTGATTGCTCAAAGATATTTGAGATTCCGTAAAAATAAGGTAGATGGCTCTTTCAAATAATGGAACGATTAAACGTACTAATATCAAAAAGGTAACAATATAGATTCGAAAATTTGTCGCTAAAAATATTGCCGCTGTAGCATAGTTGAATAATCCACCTTCCCCGGTTTGGAAAAAAATCCAGGTTCGAATCCCAGTGGCGCAACGATAATTTTTTTCTATAAAAATAATTTTATATGTATATCTTTCTAATATGTATATGTATATCTTTAGATTATTTTTATCTTTTCGAGAAATTTTGAGATATTGAATGTTTATATTCTTTGTTTATTTCAACAGTCCTAAAATATACTCAATTTTGAGTACTAAAATACGAAGACATTGATCCCAAATTCTCAATGTATTACAACTTAAAGGTACCAGAATTTTAATGTTAACATGGATAGTTGTCGCAAACCTGCTCCGGCCCATTACATTATATTATTCCTATTTAAAATTGATTACACAAAAAATTATTCGTGATTATGATTTGATATTTTTACTCGCAAGTTTTATTTTCGCGCTAGCATTAACTTTAAAATTAGCGGTATGATAAATTAATATTGATAAATTTAGAATCATCTTCAAGTTTTGAAGTAGTTTAGTCCCTTACCCAAGCCACTGTCTGGCCCCATGTTGATCCAGTCAGCCGAAGAACTGAGGAGTCCGTGCATCAGAAAGACGACGGGCTTGTTCTTCTGCCCATCTTTAGCATTAATCCTGTGAACCGTGAGGAGGTATCCGTCGGCAGACTGCGCCGTGTGTTTCTCCACTGCGTAGCCATATTTTGTTGCTAAACCTACCTAAAATATAATAAGTTATTTTTTTCAAATATTATCAAAATTTGTTAATCGGTGCGAGATTAAAAATCACACAAAATACGGGGTGTGACAGACTTAGCACACAACATTAATTTTACCTGACTAAATCACGAGTCGAAAATTTTTAAATTGTGTAACGTTATGGAAAATCTTATTGTATGAGATTTTTACAAAATCATGTCAAGCTCTAAGTCTTCGTACTTCGAAAAAAGTATTTGAGAAATTGATCCAATATTATTCTGTAACAATAGTATGACCCTTAAAATATTACACCTAGTTTATATATTGAAATATTGACATTCAAATATTGAAATATATTTATTTTAATAAATATTTACCGGTCGCGTTTCATCTCTATCGTTTACTTAGGACACAAGCCATACGCTCGCGGCGAGCGAGATTGCGTTTGTAGTCGAAATCCTTACTTGTTATTTAATTTGTATTGTACATTTTCCGTATTTCGAACAAATACGTTATACTTTCACGAATATCCCGACGTATATAAAATGTTCTCGAACATGTCAATTGAAGGAAAAATTTGCTTCTATGTATTTTCTTGTACTTTACATTTCGTATTAACATTCATTTATTTACATCTTTACGAAAAAAATAAGCGAAATCAAATGCATACCATAAAAAAAATGTACGAATGGACCAATAAACAGTTCTCATAATAGCAATTTACTAGTATGTAATCACCTAACCAACAAATTACTAAAATAATCTAATATTTGCAAGATATTCAGAAAGATCACATCTAAGAATATTTTAATCATATTTTAGTTATCATAAGTTTAATATTGTTGATTATCAATTTTTTATTACCACGTGCTTTATCAAAGAGATAATAATAATTATTATATTCTGAGCCTTAGAAGTTTCGTTTTAATGATGCGTAAGCGTTACAAATTAAATAAAAAAAAAATAAAATTAAATTGTTACTTACGACGTCTAATGTTGCATCTTCATTGATGGCAGGGCTGATGTTCTCATCAGCCAGGTACCTTTTTCCGTTGGGTAACTTCCCCCCGCACACCAAAGCGACTACCACAAGGAAAACTATACCCTTAAATAACATATTGTATATATGTACCTGTATTAAACTCTACTGGAAAATTTTTCATTAAATTCAGCCTTATATACAGTTTGATAAGGTTGGGATTATGTAAATCTCTCTTAAGTAAATTGGCGGATTTAGATATATTTAAATATAGATTTTTCTATATAGATAAATATTAAACATTTAGATATATACATAACATGATTGTAACACTCGTATATACGAGAATAATAACGGTTATCAATGCGCGGGTTATTATGATCAGTGGTTATTAGAATTATTAAGGAGAACACATTCTTATTGTGAAGTTGTGATTATTCAGAACATAGTGCAGTTCTGGCTCCACGAGATGGGGAGAAATTACGCCTAAGAACTTTTAAAAGTCCAAACTTAAGATTAAAAGTGCTACAACAGTTCCAATATATTGAATATTACATTTTCTACTTTTCTCTGTAGTTGTGTTAGTATATTATTTAAGTGAACTTTTTTCAATCTTTTTATATTAAATATTACAATATTACATAAGTTCACTACATATTTGTAAGTTATTTACTTATTTTACACATTTTTACTTCATATTTGTATATTATTTACTTATTTACTCTTACTTTACTTACTCTTTTTTATTTTTGATACTTTGAACATTGTAATTACTTAAATTAAAAAATTTAAAAAATTATATATATTTGTACATGGAACATAACACTTTTTTTACTACTATACCGGAAAAGCACTGTTTGCTATAATGCAGTAAAATACTAGTATAACAGGCAGGGTGTCCAAATATATGTCTTACTTTGCTGCAATGTTGTTCGAATATAACAATATGATACACTGTACTATGAATCAAAAAATATGAATTATTGTTACTATTATAGGTCTGTGATATTTTAAATAAAAATTAAATGTATAAGATATACATATAAAATCGATTTAATAAAAATACATTATTAATTCTGGCGTCTCCTATCGGTTTACTAAAAGGCACTTAAGATTCCGTAAAAACAAAGTAGATGGCTTTCAAATAATAGAACGATAGATGTATTAATTTGAAAATTGTAGTATATAGGTTCGAAAATTTGTCGTCAATCCATTGTTTTGGTATAGTATAATCGGATAATGCACGTTCCCCGGATTTAAAGAGATCCAGGTTCGAATCCCGGTAGCAACAACAATATATTTTAATAAAATTGATTTTATATGCATATCTTTCTAATTAATACATTTCATTTGTAGTTATTAGAATTATTCTTCTTTCATACATCCCAGGATGGAATTTGGCCCCGTCCACAAGGGCTCCCATCCCTGGTCATTCTTCTCCAGTTCTGCAGTCTTCTTCTATACAATCAGGCCACCTCTTCCTTGGTTTTACTCAGTCATGATCTTTGATGTCATGCATCTGGCATTCTTTCAACATTGCCAGTCCATCGCAATCTTTGAAACCTAAGAAATCTTACGATTGTTTCGTGTTCAATTAAATTTTCTTGTTCACAATTCGTTTTTATTCTGTAAGTTTAATTTTCTAGTGCAGGTCCGTAAGTTTTTTTAAAAACAAACGCTGCAATTTTATTTTCTTCGATTTGGATTAGGCACCGCGTTTTGCAACCACTGGTCTTATTATAGTGTTATATATTAGTAGTTTACTTTGTTGATTCAGTATTTTCGATCCCAGTAGTTTGTTACAAGCATAAAAGATTTTTTTTTAAATGAGAACACATTATTTTTGTGAAGTTGCAGTTTTTGCAACATGAAAGATATACAAAACAAATTTATCGAAAAAATATTTTAGTTGCTACCGGAATTCGAACCTGGACCCTTTCGTATCCGGGGAAATGCGTTATACAGTTTCGGCATATCAACCAAGTACGTTTACAGCAATTTTTTTATCTCATATTCTATAGATTGATTAATTTTATTCTGGCTTCTAGCGTGTATTAATCAAAGGTATTTAAGATTCGTCCTAATATAAAGATGATTACTTTTAAAAATGGAATAACATATATATATATAAATTTTAAAGAGCTACAGAATATAGGTCCAGGTTCAAATATCCGAGGCAATTAAAATATTTTTTCGATAAATATATTTTTTCGATAAATATGTTTTTTCTAAAGGAGATTCTTGGATCTAACATTGGAATATTGAAGGTTGACGATGACGATGTTGACGATGATGCGGAAGAATAAGAACAATACACATATTGAATACATTTATTGCGACTATAAACAAGAGAAAGATAAAAACTGTAAACGCTGATGTATTAATGTAACACATACACGAATAAATCCACAGAGCAAGTCCAAACATATTATGTAACATTTCTATCTTTCAGATAATATATTTTTAAATAAATAAAAGGAGACATATAAAGGGTCTTTCAACGAGGACGCTCGATTTTAAAATGTAAGTTAAACAGGTTGTATGTGAGATATTCACTCAATTTTTCTTTCATTTGAAAGTTTATTTTATGGCATTAAGTGTGGAATATAACGTTTTTCGAATATCCGCTGCGGCTTTGCTCGGTGGCATATTTGGGAGGTCCAATTTTCTATGACTTTATCGCATAAATCTGGCTAAATTTGCTGGATGGCGTTTGTTATGTTGACTTTGAGGGGGTCAATTGTTTGCGGCTTATTCGTAAAGACTTGCGATTTAAGATAGCCTCAAAGGAAGAAGTCTAAAGGCGTTAAATCGCACGATCTCTGTGGCCAGTTCACGTCACCGTCGCGCCAGATAACCGTGCCCTCAAATCGATTGTCAAATTGCCCTCAAAATTTGATGATTTGCACACGTTGTTCAACCTTTCGTGGTGATTTGCCGTATACTACTTAACAATTGACAATAAATTTGACAGATGTCACTTTAACAACATGGCTGCTATAACCTAACAAATTTTGAGCGTCCCTATTAAAAGACCCTATATTTGTTTAATTAATGAAATCAAACATAATGAAATATATTTTAGCACATTTTCTGACAATTCGTTAATTGTAAGATTTCATCAAATTAAGTACACGAGTGTAGAGCAGCGGTCTGACGTTAATGGCCCACATGTAGTCCAAGTGGTTGAACTTCGGGTGCGGAACCAGGAACATCCCGATCGGGTTGCCCAGCTCTCTGTGCAGCTGATTCACGTCTCTCGGATCAGCCAACCAGTCGTTGTCCGAATAGTGCAAAGCCACGGGGGCTGTCACGTCGCTCAGCTTGTAGTTAGGGGGGGTCGCAGATCCGTACTCCGCGATGTTTCCTATCCAGCCGTGGTCGTACTTCCTGAACTTGGCCGACATGTATCCCTGGCCGTAGTGAACGAACTGTCTGCTGGAAGAGCCCGCCGGAGTGTGCGCCAGCATGACTGGCAGCATTGTCTGGAAGAATGTGTTGTCGTGAGACGAAATTCAATCATGAAAACACGGATGGATATAAATAAAACAATGTTATAACTCTACTTGAGTTTATTTGCACTACTCAAATTAATTATTGTTTTATTTATATAAATCTATTTTGATGATGAAACTCTATAAAGTTAACACCGATTCTATAAATAATATCAACCACGAAAATTTTATTAAGGAAATAAAAAGTAAAATAATGTTTTTGGTGCTAAAAGATAATTCTCGAATGCTGTTAAATTCGTCGTCCATCTTTCAAAAAGGTGTTTCTCGTTTTAGGTTAAAATTGAGCTACGACATATATCTGAATTTTATTATAATGAAGTAATATTACATAAAAACATTTTGACGGGTGAAAGTTTTATGAAAAAAATGAAAAATTTCATGTTTTAAGTTAAGTTAAGTTTTAAGTTTGTTTTGTTTTGACTTAATTTTATGTGCTAGGATATATAGAAGCATTACATAGTTAAAATGATATTAACACATTAAAAAATATATATATATATGAAATCTTGTCGTCCTTTCAATCTCTCGTCTCTAGATTTGATCACTTCGCGATAGGCCACAGTAATAAGTAATATTTATGAAATAAATACGAGTACACCTCACACTATCTTTAAATCAAAAAATATCCGTAAAAATCGACAAGATTTTTTTTTATCATTTTTCAACACTGAAAAATTTCCACCCAATTTGATATGATGATATGATGATGATCTTAGCAATATTTGAATATGTTAAAGAACACACAAATTACTGGATTTTACTTATAAAGGCACTGTTATTAAATAAATATCAGATATCTCATAGAGACGAAGCTATTTTATTATATTTTAAACGAAATGTAGAAAATTTATTTTTTTCTACATATTCTATTTATTCATTTAATGCTAATATATTGTCTACTGTAAAAGCAACAAATTTTAGATACGCCTATTTGAAAGATGGACGACGAATTGTGCGACGAATCAATCAGAGATAGTCCCAAACCTTGGACTGTTAGCCTATCTGGCACTGCTGCTCTTCGCTGACAATAATACAGCGATAGTGAGTAATTCTTAAAAAAAATAATTTTTGTTACAGTATAATATCGGCATAAATCAACGATGTCCACGATGACCTCTCGATGAGACTTTGATCTTTGAGTGTCGATAAAGGTATACTGTAGGTATACGATAAGTGGATACTCTAGATGATTTAAATACATACTCATTGAATCTCTGAAAGAGATCTCATTTGAAAATCTAGTGTTTCATTATGTATGTATAATAATTGTAGATAGACATACACTATACAGTTTCAATAAGAATATAAAATGTCACACTATTAAAATATATAAAAATACTTTAACGGAAAATACTGCGCTAATTCTATAGTAAACCTACCGCATTTAGAAGGTCGGGACTGTATCCGCACATAAGGAAGAGGATGTTACTGCACACCGGCTGGAACAGTGAACCATCTTCACAAAAGAGATCACTGGCAATAGTCATCAGCTCACTGCTTGGTAAAAATTCATTCACTCCGATTAATGATGCCAGAACCTAAAAAGATAGAACACATTCTTATTGTGAAATTGTAATTATTCAAAACAATGATTTGTGATATTTTAAATACTAATTAAAAGAATTAATAGTGTTCTCCTTAATAATATATAAGTTGTATCAATGTGTTCAAAGGTATTTGAGATTCCGTAAAAACAAAATAGATGACTTTCAAATAATGGAACGATAGATGTATTCATTTGAAAAGTGCAACATATTGGTTCGAAAATTTGTCATCAAAAGAAATGTCGCCGTAGTATAGTTGGATAATACACCTTCCCTTGTTTGAAAAGAGATCCAGGTTCAAATCCCGATATTTTTAGATAAAATTGATTTTATATGTACATCTTTCTAATTAATATGCATCTAATCAGTATGCATTATTATTAAAATAGAATACTCGTAAATATGAATGTATGTGTATGCACAAAAACACCAACAAAAATTGAAGGGGCCAATGGGTTGGATACATTCTTGGATACAATGAAATATAATTGAGAGAGAAAAACAGGGAGGAAGGCCTAGAAAAAATGACGCCCTTCAAATATTGCTAGATAGTCATTTTTTAAACAATGTTACCCTTATATTTTCGTCAGTTGGATAGTGACGGTTTTGATTAAGACAATTTAAATAGTATTAATAATTAATGATCCTTCTGCTCTTTCACCCCTTACTCTAAGGGAGTTGGGAACCCATCGCCAACAAGGTGTCCCTGTTTTCCAATGTAACTGCAACACGTTGTATACCGGTGTAATAAAATAACGAATGTGAACATTTCATAAACCTGTTTTTAAAGATAATGTTGGCATTTGATCTTAAATAAAATTATACTTTTAAAATTAGCAATAAAATAAAATTAATAATAAATAAATAACGTGTATTTATAAAATGGCAGAAGAAATGTAGCAAGAGCAGAGGCGATGTCAATGGATGGTCATGGACTTCCGAGTCTCAAGAGAACGTTAAAAATGAAAAAAAAGGAATAATTTTAAAAATACACACCTCTATTGTTGTACCAAAGTGCGACATGATTCTAACCAGCGGACTAAACAAGTGTGACATGTATGCAATTGGCGCAAGGGCGTGCATGGACTTTATTTTGCTGTTGTACTCCTTTCTTGTGGACGCCATCACGAAGAAGGACGTGGTACCCTGGGAGTGACCAGCGTAATGCAGTTGTTTTTCACCAGTTTTAGCCAACACGTAGTCGATCATGGCCGGAAGATCGTAATAACCGATTTCATTCCAGCTGAAATGCCAAAACTTGGCGTCCCTGTCAGGATTAAGCGAGACGTGATTGCGGGAATAATGGTTTCCACGTGCGTTTCCCATCCATACGTCAAAACCTTCGTCAGCTAGGTAGTATCCTGTAACAAGGATAAATAAATTAAATTAAATATTGATATTTGAGCACCTTCTCAAATTGGGGCCCGAATGCAAAATAGAAATTAAGAATATAAGTATGTACCACGTGGTTTTATCAATTATTCTCTTCTTTATAATTATGAAAAAAAAAAAGATTAATTAATAAATTATTTGCACGATATATTAATCCGATATATTAGCCACTGGGTTTGATGCACCGATAATATTTTCACTTGCTTTCGTAACGCAACGTAAGAAATGAATTTTATAATTCCATTTCTTGGTGTGGAAAGTTTTAAACTAGCCGTAATACCGTAAATATCAATTATTGTAGAGCGTAGACCTTTTGAGCACCTTATATCGTAGTTATATTGGGTCGTCTAATAAGTCTTAGGGTTATTTTTTAAAATGCTATTCCTCTCTATTTTGTTTTTTCGTGATAAAAAAGTTTTTATTTATTTTTGGGCTTAAATAATTGAGTGGCAAGTTGAGAAAAACGAATATTTTCAACAAATAATTTTTTTCGCCTTTAATAAAGGTTCAAATGGTCATCCAGGAGCTCAAGTGAAAAATTCTGCTACATCCACTCTACAGTCCCGACCTCACTCCGTCAGATTATCACCATTTTCTATCGCTCTCAAATCAAATTCGTAGCGTTACGTTCAACAACGACGATGACCTCAGAAGATATAGATGTCTCCCATTATAATATATAAGCATTACAGGGCTTACGACCTGTCATCTACAGGCTTAAGTGATCACTTTACACAATGTAACGTTCACCTATTTTACCCATGCTATCACATCTATCAAATTTTTGAAAGTTGTACATATGTTATCATGTTGGCACAATTCAATTATTTATTACCAACTATACTGTAGCCATCTATATTTTGATGATCAGGGGATAAATGCCAGTAATTGGTTCCTACAAACATTTGCACATACTCAAAAATATTATGAGCTCAGAAATTCGCTCGATAGCTATTTTGATACCAAACCAGTCGATTTTTATAGAAAAGGCATTGAAAATTTGGTTGAAAGATGGAATGAAATCTTGAACAATAATAGAGAATACATCATTGACTGGGATGTAATTTTTGTTTAAAAACTAGATTTTATAATAACTCGTTAGACAACCCAATACAATTGGCTAAATACATTATTTTTCATTTATAAATGACTATGTATGTGTAAAAAAGAGATGCTTACCGAGACCATTATTCGGTCCCATGTTGATCCAGTCAGCTGAAGAACTTAGCAAACCATGCATCAAAAAGACGACAGGCTTGTTCTGCTTTTGCCCTCCTCTCTTGCTGGGGAGCCTGTGAATCGTGAGGATATATCCATCAGCTGTCCGCACCGCGTGTGTCTCGACTGGATAACCATACTTCGTGGCCAAACCCACCTAAAATATTCATTATTTTATCAAGTGAAGTTTGATTCGTCTTGTATTATTACACAGAGTAAGGTAGGGTTATGTAGGTGATGACCGCTAGTGGCGTTTTATGTTCAAGACCAAACTGACTATTTAAAGCCGTGTACAGTCGCACCTTAATACATTATCATAAAGTATGGATACTTATGTGAGTTCGAGAATCCAGACTCAAGAAATTAGGCTGCTTAATGGTAGTACCATGAATAAAGGAGACTCTCGGTATAAAACCTCTACTTCTATATATATATAATGTTCTGAATTGAAGCATATTGGACACGTCTTTCATTTAATTACAAATATATTTAAATAACGGAAAACTAATATATCGGCGAAATTGATTTGACAGTTTATAAATTAAGGACACATAGATCGACAAAATTTCAAACGCAGGAGTGAATAAAGCCATAGATAAAGTATAAAATGTTATGTATTGCCAATGGTAATTATTTAAAATAAATCAAATTTGGTATATTTCTTGATTATTCGCTTGCCACATTATGAGAAAGAATGAAGAAATAAGGAAAGTGAGCAAGATTAAGAAAGGATCACTTATGTGATTTGGTCATATGGAACAGATGAATGAGGAGAGAATGGTAAGAAAGATATATGACGCAAATGTTGATGATACCAAAAATAGAGGACCTCTGCCGAAGACTTGGCACGACCAGGTAAACTAGACAATGGAGGATGGTTCTGTTAGAAGCCTTAATAATCGGCTAGCGTGTATGAGAAGATGTATGAATGTGGATGAGGCGAGATTATCTGTGACAGTGGTAAATTTAACGTATGAACAACCCGCAAACGTAAAAATCGATGGTAAAAAGTTACTATAGTAAAAACTACCTATAGTCAAAATTTACTACTGATCAAACTATCGGCTCTAAGGTGTTAAATATATATTATTTTTTTAATAGGGATTCGTACACTGAATACATCGTCACATCAATATTTTTACTATTTTTAAACGAAGTTAAACGTTTGTGCTATGAAGTTAGGACTGATTTGGTGGTCTCCTGAAACGAGGCTCAAACCCCGACCACTAGACCGACAAGCACATCACGATCCCTGAATCACCGCAAATCTAGTAAAATAAGCTTTAACTTACGAAATTCAATGACGCGTCTTCTAGAACATCAGAATTGAACGAGCGGTCCGCGCTGGCCGGAAACTTTTCTCCACTGGGAGGAGATCTGCTCCCGCACACGAAGGTGACTGCCGCAAGCAATAATGCACCCTTAAGCATCATCTTGTCGGAGTAACTTTCACTGAAACAATACTTATTTCATGGAACCTTTTATACGAATAAATAAGTCTGATAGTCTTATCGGAGCGTCTGCCGATCATATCAAATGTCATTATGATAAATTGGCCGATTTCGTGACATTTCGCGATATTGAAATAAAACATATCCTGAAAAGTTAAAAATAACGCTTACGTTATTTTTAATTGGCTAACACATGGGTGTATTTTGTACATATATTATAATTAAATAATATTTTATGTAGTTTTTTTTATGGAAATGATTTGAATGCTATCTACATAAGTAACTAACCTACAGAATAAGACAGAGCATCAAATTCGTCCGTCCTGACATAATTTTCGCTTTGTCTACATTCATACGTCTTCTCATGCATTCGTCATGCAAATGACCATGTTTACCAGGTCATTCCGAGTCTTCAGTGGACGTCCTCAATATTTCGTGTCATCAACCAAATCGTTCCGCAAAATTCTCTTTACCACACTAATTTCAGCTATACATTAACTTCTGACTTGTTCATTCTTTATTCTATCATAAATGGATTTGACACATATACGCTTGCATTTTGTCTGCATCGGGCAGGGCGCCACTTAACTTGACAGCAAGTAACCAGCCGTCTTCCGAATTGGTCCGCTATCAAGAAACGCTCCAGGAAGTTCATTCGGATTTGTGGAGACCGACCAAGAACAAACATCGTCAAGAATCAGCAGAGGATAAGCCAGCAGTCTAGTTTAGTGGGGATACGTCTTACTAGAGTGACACGATCTTATTATCAATAGAAAACCCAGGACCAGGATTCATTGGTATTGAAAGTGTTAACACGCACACCATGTGCCTACACGTGTTGAGATTTTGATCTGAAATCAACCATAAATCACGATATAACACTATTGACAAACGTCGATGACATTCAACGTACGACGAGTGTGAAGTGAGGCGCAAAGCGGCGAAAAGTCTCGTGAGAGCAAAATCCATATCTCAGAGAGTCTCTAAATTAAAAATCTCATTCACGAACACGGGCCATTAGAATGTTACAAGAGTATCTAAATAATAATCAATAATTAATTTTATTAATTTCAAATTACTCGTATAAATTTAACACACCTGTATATAGCACACAAAAATAACACTTTCTTGTAGAAGACTACTGGACTGTCTGAACTGTGAACGAGCAATGAATCACTATCCTGGTTATTCTAATCATCGGGTGTTTCTCAGAATTCTAGGTAGTTAAGTATCTATTTTCGCATTAAGGGTTTTTACAACTTTACCTGTAATTCGTAAATGGGTATGCACAGAAAATATAAAATATATTAACAGAACTTAGATTTTAAACGGTGTAACATTGTTTAGAGAATTAGGTGCATTTTATCTCATTTGGTAAATAAATAATTCCGATAGTGCTACGTTTAACTATAATACAAGTGAACCCCATCTTAGTACTGCATTGGCTCGAGTATAATGCGATGATTTGTATATCGACGTTATGTTTTTTTTTTCTCTTTATTGTAGCCTTCGCCAATTAGGCGTAATTGGCCATTACAAGTACATACTGATTAAATATATAAACAATTTACATAAACGAAACATCAGCGGAATTAAATAAAATTAACAAAACTTTACAATATTACTGTTTTCAATGATAAAAAAAAAACAATTTACTATCTTACAGATATAAAAATCTAATTTCACATATTTAAATGGTTTAAACAAAATTATTTATTGAAATAGAGCAAAAATAATATTCTTTGATTTTTGTTAAAATACAAGCTAAATGGTAAGTGTGATAAATCTTGAATAACCACCAGATTCCCTTGGGGTTCTATCCTCTAATTACTGTCTAATTACTTCGGTCTCAATTCATTGTCCAGTATGTCCAGGTAACAATATTTCGTTTATTAGAAGTTATTACAGTAAATATAGATTATACATTCAGATATAGATTAGTTATTCCGGAGAAGCTGTGATGAAAGAGAACTGTTCCCCCATAGACGGCCCCTTATAAGGTTCGTCCCCCACCACTCATCTACTCACTTTCATGACACACACACACACACACATACATTTACAATGTGACAGTTCTCACAGTAAGTATATTCATTATAGAGCAGACGAAATACGTTTGATGTTCAAATACTGTGTGCCGGAAAATGAGATCAAAAGTTTAAAAAAGAAAGACTTGCATCTTCAGATTTTGTCATTAATCTTTGTAAAACCATTTTCAAGAATCTTTTCAGCATTTTATGTTGGTTCGGCATTAGAAATGTCTATAAATGACTTTCACTTTAAAAAAATAAATATTTATGTTATTGGCGACCAATCAAGTATAATGTAAAGTATGACACCACCTATCCAAGTATTACCTAGTGCCAAGATTTTTAAATTTCTTTCAGCGGACGTGTAAACCATGGAAACGATTTTCCCGTTGATTGGTGCCTTTTTATTCAAATTGATGTACCATTACAATATTTGGATTATGTTCTGGTGATGTTTTGATTATGTTGACTTATTCTGTCGTAGATTTGTTAATACATGATGGTTTTAACACATAGATTTTATATTATTAACGTATCACTTAGATATGCGCATATAGGGACAAAGCCGCATAAAAGGAGCGACCTAGATGTTGTAGCCAGCGCAGCTAGCTCAATAGTATCATTTAAATGTGTGTGTAATTTAACCTTGCCTTCCCGAAGCGGGGTATTCACATTTCCCATAAATCGCTTTAAACTCGATAACTCAATAATTATGAAAACGATTTCATTGTTATTTTTTGTAATCTTCACAGAAATAGTGACGAAAATGTTGTCATTTTTTGTTTTTTAACTTTCTAAGCGTATAATACTTGTTTTTTTTTTTGCAAAATATTGTTTTCGGTCCAGTGATCTTTGCGCGGTACATACATGCCGATACCATACCCCTGTGTCTTATCTTTAAAGTTATTGTGCTTATTATTTGTTTCGCTCTAACTAATGCACTGGGTAGTCTCATACCACAGATGCGAACGAAGGAGACAGCTGTATCGCTTATCACGACTCGCAGCATTCGGACAAGAGATGTCCGGCGAGGCTATTGGGACCACGTTGTCCGTCATTACCTTTTTATTATCGTTTGTATGTATATGATCTGGGGTGTTTCTATACCCGCTCCGGACCGCACGGAAGTTCTGGCCGCTTAGTGACGAAAAGGTTAATAATTAAGTTTATTTTCGATGGCGTTGTCGGAAGCCGTTCTTTGAATACTCGTTTGTTTTAATTGTTTAAGTTAGGTTTTACTGTTGTCCTCGATTGCCTGTAATGCGATACTAGGGATGCTAACAATGTTAGGTACGAGTGGAGAAGAAAATGATATACACACCTATAAATCTTGATAATGTTGATGCGTAAGGAAGAAGTATCATAGAAGAATAATATACGTATGAAATAAATTTAAGATATTTATTTTTATTATTAACAAGACAGAGATAAAAATGTAAATGTATTAATGTAATACATTCGTAATTTAACGTTACTTGACTCAACTCAAAAGCGGGTCCAAAACAACATATATATATATATATATATATATTTATTTATCAAATATATTTTTTTTTAATATAAAAATGGAAACATCTATTCGTTTGCTTTATTCACAATGTAATGAAACCCATTTATCTATAGAAAATTTTCAATTGAACGATTTGATCAAATTAAGAATACGGGTGTACAGCAGCGGTCTGACATCAATGGCCCACATGTAGTCCAAGTGGTTGAACTTCGGGTGCGGCACCAGGAACTTCCCGATCGGGTTGCCTAGTTCTCTGTACAGCTGATCCACGTCGCTCTGTTCCGCCATCCAGTCGTTGTCTGAATAGTGCAAGGCTACGGGGGCTGTGACGTCGCTCAGCTTATAGCTGGGCGGGGTGACCGATCCGTACTCGGCGAGGTTTCCCACCAGGCCGTGGTCGTACTTCCTGAACTTGGCCGACAAGTGGCCCTGGCCGTAGTGCACGAACTGTTTGCTGGAGGAACCCGCCGGGGTGTGCGACATCATAACTGGCAGCATTGTCTAGAAGGAATTATTATTTTTAAATATGTAATGACCATGCATTTTGTATATGCAGTGCATACACTACAGCCATCTACGCACCAGTAGAGACTTTAATTGCTTAGTTATAAAAACTAACACGAGAACTCCCCGCTGTACCCATGGCGCTCTTTGATATTTGCCGCATCGAGCTATTCACATTACTCTCTTCTGTTTTTAAGCAAGTGAATTACTCAAGTCATACCAATGGCTATTTACTGAATTGAAAATTCCTTTTGGTTGATCCGTTTTGTATGGACTCGTTACCTATGCTGTTTTTTTAACAGAATAACATTAGAAAGGCTACGCGCTAATCATTGAAGTATCTACTTCCTCTTTTACTAATTCGCGAATTTGACTATCTTACTGTTTTTAACGTGTTGATTTCATGGTTATTCTTTAAATTTGGTGCATGGATTGGTTTTTGATTTGGGAAAAACAAAAAGCAATTGACAGAACTATTTCCTACGTGAAGGATTTTCAAACAATAAATGATTCATATTCAGTCATAGAAAGCGTTATTAAAATATACAAATGTTTTTTATATGGGTAAGGAGGTATTATTTTACCTTAAAACTTAAACTTTAAAAACACTATTAACAGTTTTCTAAAATTATAAATAAATGCATGGTAGGGTCGTATAAACAACGTATTTATTTTGTCTAAAAACGTTAGTCAAACGAAAGTACATATATTATATGTGATTGTATAATATCATTTGTATAAATAACACGTAATATCTAATACCTAATTACACAAAGTAAAATGCTGAACAACTGTATTCTAATAAATAAATTAAAAAAAAATCTAAAATAAATTATAAAATTTTATTCCTTCTTTCCTTTCCTGCAATCTGGACACAACGTGTGTCCTTACGCTCAATCGTGAGATTACTAATTGCACTCACACGATTTGTTTAAATAATCAAAGTAGCACATAACCACGAACATTTATAAAATGCGTGTCACGGAAAGATGAGTAGAATACACGTGCAGCAAAATGTTTTGTAAAAAAGTATATATACTTACAGAATTAAGGAGCTCAGGATTAAACCCGCATAGGAGGAACAGTATGCTACTGCAGACAGGCTGGAACACTGAATTATCTTTGCACAGGAGGTCTCCAGCAAGAGTCATCAGCTCGGAACTTGGCAGAAATTCATTTACTCCAATGAGTGACGTCAAAAACTAAAAAAATTTTAAAATACACTTATTGTTCGTCATTAAAATAGCCACGATCCTGCAACAAATGTAACCACAGAAAGCTTTGAACGAAAAATTCTTCAGTCATGTTGTGTCAAAGTGAAAACATCTTTCACGGACACAACTTTAGGGTAAAGATTGCACAGCGGTGGAGAGATGCGATGCGTCTACAATATCTGGAGTCAGCTGGACAGTACTAACATGAAGGAGCAAAGAAGTAAATAAAATACTTAAAAAATATACATACAAATCTTGTTTACGAGAATTTGTCAACTTTAATGTTATTTTGATAGCATTTCGAATGATAATTCATGGGACATTTTCCATCGCATCTTCTTACAGAAAGTCTTAACAAGACACTACTATTTAATTTGGACAGCGACAATAAACAGGTGTCATTCGTTTGGATTCCTGCACGTAAGGGAATTCATGGAAATTAATGTGCTGATAAACTGGCCAAGGAGGCCGCTCTTTCATTTTCGAGTTTTTCCTCATCAATTCCATATCCCGATGTATGACAGAATTAATATGGTAAAAAAATGTACAAATTCTATCTGGACTGCACAATGGATGAATCCAAATAATCATCAGGGTAATCGGCTTAAAATAATTCAAAGATCTATTCCCCGCACCCCCTGGTGCTCCAAAAGGAAAGTCTCCAAAAGAACAATATCAAATATGTCTAGAATGAGGTACAATGGTAATTTTCAACTAATGGTTCTTATTAATTGTGTATAACTTGTATCATCTTCTACCCCTTAACTCGCCACATTTAATCTATATAATAGCGAATTTTTTTAACGACAATGGTATTGACTTGTAATATAATATTTCTAATTCTATAATATTATTGTATTGTACTTTTTTCTATAAAATAAAGTTTAGACATGATTAATGGCACAAATCACTCTTGAAGAAAAAGACACTTCTGGGTGATCATGTACTTCTTTGTTTCCTTGACTGCAGCCGATAGTACACCAGTATAATAATGGTACTCAGTATAAAATTCAATTAACCTTAATTTACAATTAATTTTAACCGTCCTAACACGCGATGTTCAGATAAAATCAGACAGATATCTTGATCGCTTATAATGTTTACATTATTAAAATAGTCGGTACTAAAAAGTAAATCCAGTTATGGTTGTAATAATGTTAAATTGTCAATTCCAGAAATATTGTTTTATTTTAGAAATTTCTTGCAGTAGAAATGAAAACGTTTGTGAAACTATTTAAAAAATGTAACTTCGTAACAAAAAGGTCACAAACGAAATTGACATTTCAGTGTTTCAGTTTTCTTTCAAAATAGCATACAAAGAAAGAGTTATACACAATGATTTGAACACAGACAGAATTATTAAAATTATGTTTAAAGAATACAGACCTCTGCAGTATTACCGAGGGGTGACAGAAGCCTAACCAACGGACTCTTCAAGTGTGACATGTAAGCAATTGGCGCTAGAGCGTGCATGGACTTTATTTTGCTGTTGTACTGCTTTCTCGTGGATGCCATCACGAAGAAGGACGTAGTCCCCTGAGAGTGACCAGCGTAATGCAGTTGTTTCTCTCCAGTTTTAGCCAAAACGTAGTCGATCATGGCCGGAAGATCGTAATAACCGATTTCATTCCAGCTAAACTTCCAGAATTTGGCATCCTTATCAGGATTAAGTGAGACATGTTTGCGGGAATAATAATTTCCGCGAGCGTTTCCCATCCATACGTCGAAACCTTCATCAGCCAGATAGTATCCTGCAACAAGGATAATAAATATTGATATTTGAGCAGCTCCCCAACACATGGTCGTCAAAGAATGATACAATTTGTCATTACATAGATTTAGAGATTTTATAATCAACCAACTACCACTTATACCACTTATTCAATTACCACTTTCATGTGATATAATCATCAGCTGGATGAATTTATAAACTTCAACAATATTGAAAAATAATGCCCGATTTTAACCTTTAAACTCAAATAATTTTAACTTTAGTGTAAAAAAAAAATTATTGATCCAATTTGGCTGTACACATTTTTATCAACGAATTATTC
This sequence comes from Eubasilissa regina, assembly GCA_022840565.1. Taxonomy (NCBI): domain Eukaryota; kingdom Metazoa; phylum Arthropoda; class Insecta; order Trichoptera; family Phryganeidae; genus Eubasilissa; species Eubasilissa regina. The sequence continues at coordinate 28,885,099 of JAINEB010000006.1, read as the reverse complement.
AACTGCTTCTACATAATTGAATTTTTTTGCCGTAGATAGTTATCAAGGATCAATCAAAAAAGGAAACGTTGTCTTAAAGCGAGATGGATGTTTCCTTCGGTTAATCTGTGCTGGTCTTTGGTCATTTGTTTTCTTTCACTAAAGCTTTCAATTCTTCATTTTTAACAGAAGCAGAACAAATGCTCCTCTGTTACATTAGAAGTGGTTCCTTCACCTGTACTTAGCTAACCTTACCTATTTGATATACGTAATGTCCGTGTTAAAATACTTATTTAATCATTTTTGAAGGATTAAAGTATTGCAAATTAAATACCTAACTCAATTAAATAAATGTAGCAGATTTTTAATTGTCAAACAAAAACAAATATTTCCTAGCAAAGAGCGTTCAAAATGATATAATATTAAAATCGGTCATTATTTTCGGAACATCCTTGTTATGTTGAAAGGGGCAATTCCTTACCCAGACCACTGTCTGGTCCCATGTTGATCCAGTCAGCCGAAGAACTGAGGAGTCCGTGCATCAGGAAGACGACAGGCTTGTTCCTCTGTCCTCCTCTACCACCAGGGATCCTGTGAACCGTGAGGAGATATCCATCCTCAGTCCGTATTTCGTGTGACTCCACTGGATATCCGTACTTTTTCGCCAAACCTACCTAAAATATAAATTATTACATTAAGTTATGGCAATTTTGTGTATATTTAGACTATTTAGAATCATCCCTAACCAATAGGCAAGTAAGGCAAAGCTTTAAGCACTCTCAAGGGGCTGTAAATTTAAGTGTAAATAAAAAAAATCTTACATTTTTTATAGTATAGATGGAATACAAAAAATAACAAATTTTTTCAAGAAACTGAAACACCGTGCTTAATGTTAAGAGTCATGTACGTGTAGTTTAAGGTTTAAAAACAGCTTACAAAAATTAAATATTTTATATCAATTATTGCGTAGGGCGGCATTTTCTAGCTCGTCTAAGGGCAGACAAATGTTTAGGGACTGCATGTAATTATAGCATGTATATAAACAAAATACTTATTAAAATCGCAAATTTGCCTCTGTGGAGATTGACTATCGCATAATTTCCAATTCAATTATTATTCTACACGTATTTCATTAGATTAATATCAAGATGAAATACGTATGATTATGTAAATTAGATATTATCAATTATTATTAAAAAATAGGTACAATGTTGCTTTTGTGCACGAACAAAGATAAGTACATATCTATTTGTTACACAGACGATGAACATGTTATGTAACGTATATTAATTAAACGTGTTTTTTAGATAACACTGATATTCTAGGAAAATATTAAACACCGTTTATTACTCTTAGCGCCGAAAGTCATCGTCGTGGCGCTTGGGAAATTTGAAAAAATACATTACAATACATTGTAGTGTCAATTTGGATAAGGTGTGTTTTTTGGGATAGACATATTAAAAAAATAAATATATATTTTTAAGTAAAACACACTATTGTTGTGACGTTGCAGTTTTTCAGAGCATAGTACTGCGGTGTTTTTAATACAAATTAAATTAATCAACTATAGGGTGTCCCAAAATTAACGCAAGATTTGAATTTGCCGCCATTTCTGCGGTAAATTGTTGGCAACCCTGAAAAATAATAATTTGACAGCTGAGAGTTTAGGGTTAGTAAAAATGGGGCGTTACACGATACAACGACGTGTTCAAAAATTTAATACAAAATATGGTCGGAATAGTGTTTTAAGTTCATCAACTGCGAAGAGATTAATTGAAAAATTTAGAGAGACTGGATCAGTTGGAGACGCTAAATACACTGGTCGTTCAACAACACACAATAACAACAACAACAAGCTCACAACCACCAGTGCATTACAGGAGGAAACTAAACGTTGCATCAACGAAATTCAGCCACATTTATGCAAAATGGTCATGGAAAATTTCGACAAAAGAGTGCGTATGTGCCAGCAAAGCCGTGGAGGCCATGTGTTATTCCATAAATAACTCTATCCCATGTACTTTATGATTCAATAAAAAAATAAAAATCTAAAGACTAAAACTGTGTTTTCCATTTAATTCAAATCTTGCGTTAATTTTGGGACATCCTTTAAAAAGATAAATAGAAAAAAATCAATTTTTCAAAAAAATATTTTAGTTTAAAATTCAAACTAAATTTAATAAAAATAAATTGATTTAATTTTGGCGTCTCCTAGCGTGTATTGCTTAATTAAAGGTATTTGAGATGCATCGCAATATAAAGTTGATTGCTTTTAAAAATTAAATTACAAATGTATCCATATGTATCAAAAGTTTGTCGCAAACGTACATAGTTGATAACGCATTTTCCCGAATAGGAAAATGTTCCGACTCGAATCCCGATAGCAATTAAACAATTTTTTTCGATAAATAATTTTTTTCTGTATAACTTTCTAGTTGATTAATTTAATTTGTATTAAATCCATTTAACCTTTACCGTACCGTGATATAAAATACCCGAATGCAGCAGCCATGCTGTCAACTCATGTTACCGTAAATAATATTTAGAAAAAATCTTTTTATTCGCTTAAATGGCACGAATTTATTCTAAATAATAAACATTCAGAATTTAAAAAATGATGAATAATATAATTTAGAGCATCCATTAAGTCCTATATAATGTGTTCTTTCTTCTTATCTCTCTTCATTTAATTAGTGAGAAAGAGACAATTATATTTGTATATTTGTTGTTCTTTTCACTGTGGAGATAGTGTGTGATCTCTGTCTTTCATATCACAAATGGTATTTTTACCAACGTATTAATTTTACAACGGAGTGAATGGAAAAATAATCGATTTTGTACGATTCCCTTTTTATAATTAGTTTTTAACTAGTCATTCTTAAGCGCTAATATATTCTTTAGAATTACCAAAAATATGAACTTTATGTTGCATGTATTTATCGAAATATTACAGGTTTAATTATGACGGTGGACCCGTGTTACTGCATGGTTTGGGAAGGGTTAAATTGACAGAAATTATTTACATTATTTCACAGCAATATGATATAATATTATTCAATTATTTTGATATTTACAAAGATTTTAATCGTGTAAACTATTTTTTTCTCTTTTTTTGTAACGAAACCGTCATAATTGCGTCGGTTCAATCCATCCTAGGACGGGTTTTAAACACTAACAATTAAAAATAATACATATATTATCAACATTGTTTAGGCTAAGACCGTCATGATTTTAGACCATCTTGTAAAATTATCCTACGCTTAAAAATTAATCATAAGAATATAAATGAAACAGCAGATTATTTTACGGGTGAAATACACTTTGACATACCACATCTAACAATGCGTCTTCAATGATGGCTGGACTGATCGAGCTTCGGTCCACGCTGGCCAGGAATTTTTCTCCACTGGGAGACCTGCCCCCGCACACGAAGGTGACCGCAGCAAGGAATAGTATACCCTTAAGCATCATCTTGTCGGAGTAACCTTTCACTATGAAAAGAATTCATTTATGAAACCTTTTATATGGCAAAATGAGCAAGATAAGACTACGATATGTCAAATCTTACTAAGATAAATGACTTTCATATGTCAAATGCGCATATCCTTAAAGATTATTAATAATATCTAAAAATAACTGTAATGCACATTGATACTCGCGAGTAGGTATGTACATTACAATTAGATACATAATATTTTAAATACTAATTAAATGTATTAATTAGAAAGATATACATATAAAATCAATTTTATCGAAAAATAATGGTGTTGCTACCGGAGTTCCAACCTGGATCTCTTTCCAATCCGGGGAAGGTGCATTAACCTACAACATTATTTGAAAGCCATTTGAAAAGTGTAACTAACATATGGGTTCGAAAATTTGTTGTCAAAAGTACTGTCCACTATAGCATAGTTGATTAATGCTTCTTCCCCAGATTAGAAAGAAATCCAGGTTCAAATTTCGGTAGCGCAACAACAGTATTTTTCTATATAATTGATTTTATAAATACGTATATCTTTCTAATTAATACATTTAATTAGTATTTAAAATATCACAGACCTATGTTCTGAATAATTATAACTTCGAAATAAGAATGTGTTGTCCTTAATAATACAAAATATTTTACCAAAATATTATACTTTTTTTAATGCTATAACCGCACACTTTTCCGAGACTGAATTGACAGTAGGTCTTAACAATTTTACATGTTTTTCTGGCACGAACGGATATAATGAAGTGCGTTTTTATAGATGGTTCCTTTGCGGAAACTTTCACCGACTTTAATACGGTAACACGTGCCATAGTCAAGGCGATGCATCGAAAAATCACTGTACAATCGTACTGTTTCGCAGGATATATAAATCTCTTACAGGCGAGTTAATTTTCATTTATATGGCAACCTATATTTGAAAAATCAATTAAATATTTAGTACATTAGATACCAAAACTTTTTATTGCCGGTGGACAGTACATCAATCAAACTTTAATTCTATATAATCTCGTTAAATTTCATCCAAGTGTGTAATCTTAATAGTATTTTTAATTACAATATTTAGCAACTGCTGAGTGGCCCAGCCTTACAATATATTTTATTAATAGACACACGATATTTTTTTTTGTATCTTAATTTAATTTAATTATCATGGATTTATGTCCTGAAATCGTAAATTCTTAATGAATGTTGATTTCATTAAATAAAATAATATTGCCTGAAATATGGCTAAGTTTTGACAAACTTTAACTTGAATACTTTTTGAATGGTTTAGATAAGTTTGAACGTCAAATGAAATTTCGTTTCGTGAATTCAATAATTAATGGCGTAATTGACGACAAGATAATATTTACAATATTTTATAGAAACAATGTACTCTATCAAAGAATTTTCAATAATTTAATAATATCAGTTCGACGATAAGATTACGAGACTGTGTACCGAGAAGATTTAATCAGAACCATAGTTAGGGCAACTTTTCGTTATCGTAACTTTAATTAGGTATCAATAAAATAACGATTATTCAATTTATTTTTATTTTCCAGAATTTTTAGTACGATTTTTTTCCTTGTATGCAGTGCATGTCGCTACTTATTAAGTAATATTTGAAAATAAATAAATTGAATAATCGTTATCTTATTGAAAGACCCTATAAAATTCTACCTATTATTACATGAATTAATATAACCCACGAAAACCACCCAAAAAAAAATTGTAAATCATTTGTGTACAATGTCATGGGAATGCTGTAAAGCAATTTCCTAATACGTACGTATCTAATTTATTTATTCAACCCGCATAATGACGACACCAAACTAAATAATTTTTTACTGAACCTATGTTATTGTTTTGTTGACATCTTTACGTCTGCCAATTTTCAAACAATTTAAGCTTAATTCTGTTGTCTTCGAAAGGGATTACTTCTTACTGAAAACTGCATGTAACCTTCTACGTATTTGATTTGTTAACACTAAACATTTTGTTTTTGTGAGAACTGTCACATTGTATATGTACGTGTATGTGTCATGAAAGTGAGTAGATGATTGGGAAAAACTCTCTTCATCACAGCTTCTTCTGAATAACAAGTCTACCTCTGAAGTGTATAGTTTGCATTTACTGTATAACGTGTTGTAATAAATTTATAATTGTTACCCGGACATACAATGTAATTAGAGGATAGAACCCCAAAGGAATCTATTGGTATATAAAGATTTAACACAGTTTTCATGATGTATTCCAACGTCATTCTGTTAGTCAATTATTTGTCTAGCGAGCGAGCTAGCATTTTTTGGGTCGATTATAATTAAATTAAATGTTGAAGATAATTTCTTTCTCTCATGAGTTTTGGCTATGATAATATGTAAAGCTAGTTAAGTAAATAAATGTAATGGAGAAATCATAGATAATATTTTAATGGAAATCGAAATCAGAAGAGCGGGGTGCAGTATTCGATCAACCGTGACCAAATGTTCAGACCTGTTCGCAATGAAGAAGCTATAGAAGTTGTACGACAGTGTCAACAACGATCTCTCTGAGTCTACTCGTCGAAGTGCTTCTCACTTGGGCATCTCCAGAACATCGCTTAGACAAATTTTGTGATTTCCAATGAAAGATTAAAATTACAAAAGTTATATGCATTTTACATTAGTCAGTCCAAGTTGGCCCACCCTGTATTTCATGTCTTTCAAATTAACGTACGAAGAAAAAAACGTTTTATTATTAATAAAATAATGTTAAAACTATTTTTGTCTCTCAAATTTAGGAGAAGTTTCTTTATAAAGTATATATATCAGGGGCGTGCAGTGCATACAGGCAAAAAGTGCATTACTAAAAATTCTAGGAAACAAATATTCATTAAATAATCTATAATATGGACCGTGAACGCATGTTTAGGGATTTATTACAATTAGCGCCGTCTGTGTACCAGTAGAGACTTGAATGGCTTAGTTCTAAAAACTACAACGATAACCCACCGCTAGCGCTAGTAGGTACAATCGACGCATTGTAGCTATTCACTTTACACTCTTCTATTTTTAAACTAGTGTACTACTTAAGTCATGCAATTGGCTATTTACTGAGTTGAAAATTGCTTTCGGTTGATCTGTTTTGTATGGAGTCGATATTTATGCTGTTTTTTAACGGAATAACATTTGAAAGGCCTACAACTGCGTGCAAATCATTGAAGTGTATGTTTCTTCTTTTACTCATTCGCGAATTTTACTATCTTACTTCGTTATTACGTGAAGGATTTTCAAACATTAAAAGAATCATGTTTAGTTATAAAAAGTGTTTTTAAAAACGTCCATACATTTTTTATACTGATTTTTATATGGGTAAGAAGGTATTATATTACGTTAAAACTTAAACATTAAAAACACTATTAATAGTAATCTAAAATTACAAATAAATACATGGTACGGTTGTATAAACGATGGATTAGTTTTATCTAAAGACGTTGGTTATACGAAAGTTCATAATCCTATGTACAACATATATTGTATAACATATATTATATATTATTGTAACAGCATAACCAAAATCTATATCTACTGCACGCCACTGATATATAACGTCTATTGTCATATTGTTTTCTAATAATTTAATTTATGTGTTATAAAATATGGATTTTTACGGTGAGATTGAAATCTAGAATCTAGGGTATCTAAATGAGATATTTTGGGGGAGCAACAGAAGTAACATTACTGGACCAAATGAGACGTACCGAGATAAGGAAGACCCTCGTCATGTAGCCCGTACTTCTACACATATATTTGAGATGGTTTGGAAATATTGTGTGATCTTGCACTAGGGTTTCTGAAAAACCGGGATTTTGAAACGGGTCCAATATTTTAGAATAAAAAAAATAAACGATTTTATTTATTTATTGCAAATAATGTTACAGACTTCTTCCCGAATGTTGATCTAATTTTCGTGCTAAAATTAGTCAACACCGAGAATGTTCGCTCATTGTCAGTCCAAGTTGGTCTCACTGTGCAAAGTGCATCGTAGAGCCACTCAAGATTGAGAATTATCCGTTTCCTGTTTCTCCGGTGTTTCATCATGATCCGGTGTATTAAACGAGATCTAACTCTTCAACCTTCCGTATCATACCTTTTCCTCGATTAATATTAAATCTTTTATACCGTCCATAGTATTGACTTGAGGAATTATTGAGGAAAAGCCTGCTCAACAGTCGTGTAGCCAAACTTAAGGCTTCGCCTGAAGGATTTAAATTCGAATGCAGTTCAGTCGTTTTCCAATGTTTTGCAGCAATTCGCTTGAAACCCGAACGAAGTGGCTGTTGTCTTTTTCACTCGGTCGGTCCAACGGGTGGAAGGGGGGGGAGGGAATCTTCATCTTTCTCTTTGCCCACCACAACAAGCTTCTCCAAACTATTTTCCCTTCTCGCAACATGTCCTAAAAATTGAAAGATTCATCTCACGCAAATGGTTGAGTCTATCCTTGATGTTTAATTCCTGCAGAATGGAGATATTCGTGCGTCGCACCGTCAAAAAAAAAAAATTCAATACAAATTAACTGTATCAGTTAGAAAGATATACAGGATTTAAATTATCGATTTTTTGCGCAAAAATTCGATTTATTATTTTGTTTATTATCCGAACCTGGATCATTTCCTATCTAGAGAAATGCATTTTACAATTACACTAACGACACTAACAGTTAAGCTGGAGACAAATTTTCTAACTTATATGCTGTAGCTCTTTCAAATTGATACATTTTATGCATTTATTGCGACAAATCTCAAATACCCACGCTAGGAGACGCCAAAAATTAAATTAATTATTTTTTATTAAATTTGGATACACAATAACGTGTTCTATAATGTAATAATAAATAATAATGTGTTCGCCTTAATAAAATAATTCAATTTTAAATAATGAGTATTCAAAAAATGAAACAGGTTAAATAAATTTGTTTTTTTATTTCATTTGTAAACAAGGTTATTTAAAATTGTAAATATACATTTTATATAAAATTTTGAATTTTGGTGTATTAATGTAATACATTCATAATAGTAAAAAGGAAACATTCATTCGTTCGCTTTACACACAATGTTAAGAAACTGATTTCCTAGTATTTTGTACATTTCCACAAATTCATCAATTGTAAGCTTTCATCAGATTCATGACGCGCGTGTAGAGCAGAGGTCTGACGTTAATCGCCCACATGAAGTCCAAATGATTGAATTTAGCGTGCGGTATACGGAACTTTCCTATCGAGTTGCCGAGTCCTCGGTAGAGCTGGTCAACGTCCACGGGTTCAGCCATCCAATCGTTGTCCGCGTAGTGCAAAGCCACCGGAGCGGAGACGTCACTCAGCTTGTAGTTGGGCGGAGTCATCGATCCGTACTCTGCCAAGTTTCCTATCCAACCGTGGTCGTACTTCCTGAACTTGGCCGACATGTGCTCCTGGCCGTAGTGCACCAGCTGTCTGCTGGAGGCGCCCGCGGGAGTATGACTCAAGATGACTGGTAGCATCGTCTAAAAATGGGTTTTAAATGTTAATATATCGAAGCGTTATTTTAAGAAAACTGTTGTCATGATCGCAATACGTAATTAAGAGTAAAAAAGCTAGGAGAAAGAGGAATGAAAAGATAGTTGAGATAGATTTATGAAAATAATACACTTGTTTTTTAATTCGACGCGTTTTGTCTTCTTATGTTGTAAAATTATATAGCTGTCCTTTTCTACATATTACCTACGATATTAAAATACCATTAAAGTTGAAACAGAATGTTTTCTTAAAATAATTAGAAGCATTCAAAAATGTATGGAAATCCTCAGAATTCCAACGTATAATATTATCCCTTTTCATCTCACGCAAATAAAACTGTATAGCTGTCCCGCACTATAAATACAAATACAAGTTGTTGAGCTGAATTGTTAGATTGATAATGCCCTTACAAGGCGAAACGCGTAAATGAAACGAGTAGAATCAAAAAACGAGCGTATTATTTTCACATATGTGATTATAGAGGTCTATAAACTTGTAAAAAAAATAGCTGAAATTACTATTAAACGTGTAATTTGTTAAGTTAGTGATGCTGTTTTATGATATCTTTCTAAATGTGGATGGTTTTAGGCAAAACTTGATAACTGCAAATTAGTAGTTTTGCAGAATAGTAATTTTAGAATAAAATTAAAAAAAGAGGCGAGATATACTTAAGTTAGAAATGGTGAAGGGGAAGGAATTTAGTTAGTTAAATTTAGAAAGCTCATTAGAAAATCACAATTCATTTGTTCAATGTTGTACCTATAAAGTTTGAATTTATTTAGTGTGCAAATTAATACATTTTTGGGTGATACGAGTGAAAGTCAGGTTACTACCAAATGAAATAGTGTGTACACTTAAATCTACCAATATTGTAAGTTAAAATGTTTTCTGGTCAGCATCATCGATATCAGCCCTGATGATACCTGCGATTGAAGACAGGTCGACGACACGACATAATGGCCCAGAAAACTCTACATAGAATATTGTCACTTATGAAACGATAAAAATTTCGAATTTTATAACAAAATGATATACTGATACACGTCATTTATTAACGCAATTGAACAATTCCTGTCATTCTTCGACATATTATTGGACGTTTAAAATGATTCTTTATCATTAAGATTTTAGATATGTGAACTGTAATTATGATTTTGATAAATAATACTACCCGAGTTTGATTAGATCTAAATTTTTTAAGTAGGTTGAATGTTAATTATTAAAGAGTTTGATTATACATTTTTTACAACATCGTCATGTTACATTTTTGTTTCAGTTCGTCCAGTTTCTGTGAAGTAATAAATCAACTTACAGCGTTCAGGAGCTCGGGATTGTATCCACACAAGAGGAACAGAACACTGCTGCACACCGGCTGGAATATGGAGTTATCTTTGCACAAGAGATCGCCGGCAATGGTCATCAGCTTGGTGCTTGGCAATAGTTCATTTATTCCGATGAGTGCTGTCAAAGTCTAAAACATAAATGTATACATTCAAGATACACAATATTAAATACTAAACGGTTTTATCCAATAAATACTAAGACAAAATTAGTCATTGTCTACAATAATATTCATACTTTAATGAAAATAAAAACGTAAGTTGATTTTAAGCATTCATTCTACTACTACTTTTTTTATTTGAGCCCTCGGTGAACCCCAGAAAGACCCATCCTTTCTCAAAACCGTTGTAGGAGTTTGACACTCCCTTCATCGGTTCCACGTCACAATGTTATACTAACGCGATTTTAAACTATTTTAATTTAAGCAAGCAAAATTAATTTAATCTTCAGGTGACCTTTAAGTACTGTCTTTATTTATTGTAGTAACAGATACATGCAAACAACAGTCATAATTACATACTACTGCTACTGTATACATTGACAAAGAGAAACGATTTTTTAAGACTTTTTCTTGCTGTGGAAGATTAAAAATTATATATTAACTCATTTACCGTTGAGAATAGTACCAATACTCTGAAAATTATCGACACAAAATATGATGCACAATAGAGCGTGGAATTTTTGGACCACTAACATGTGTCCCAGTGCGTCGAATTTGTTGCATTGGCGTAGTCACACCGCTGATTCAGAATATTGATTGTAAAAATGAACAATTATAATTGTGACAGGCGAACGCGCGTACGGGACAAATGAGTTTGTGTATATGTGTGCGTCAGGAGAAATGTGACAAATATAAGTATAAGGCGGCGGGAGAATTATAAGAGGGCGCTCTCTCGCTCCGCGTCGTTCAACGCAGATAGCACTGAGGACTATTGTAATCTGTAATATTGTGATCGTGAATAAATCCCAAATTGTTACCTGTACTGACAAGTATTATTCAAGTCACCGTCTCCACCGACATACTTCAAGAAAGGTCACAACAACTGCATAGTGGAACATAACAATTGGCGCAGCCATATATAGTTGCACCATAGTACATAACAATAATACAAGTATAAAAATACACACCTCCACAACATCAGAAAGCGGTGACAGGAGTCTGACCAATGGGCTCTGTAAGTTGGACATAAATGCGACAGGTGCCAGAGCGTGCATGGACTTAATTTTGTTATTGTACTCTTTCTTTGAGGCAGCCATCACGAAGAAGGACGTGGTTCCCTGGGAGTGACCGGCATAATGGAGTTTCTTTTGGCCAGTTTTAGCCAAAACATAATCGATCATGGCCGGAAGATCGTGCAAACCAATTTCATTCCAGCTGAACTTCCAGAACGAGGCGTCCCGGTCTGGATTCAGTTTAATATGTTTGCGGGAATAATAGTTTCCACGAGCATTTCCCATCCACACGTCGAAGCCTTCATCAGCCAAGTAGTATCCTGTAATAAAGGAAATAAATATTAATTAAATAATATTAAGGAAAACACATTCTTATTGTGAAGTTGTAATTATTCAGAACATAGGTCTGTGATATTTTAAATACTAAATTAATGTATTAATTATAAATATATACATATAAAATCAATTTTGTCGAAAAATATTGTTTTAGCGTCACCGGGATTCGAACCTGGATTTTCATTTCCAATCACCGGATCCAGGTTCAGAAATGAAGATCCAGGTTCGAATCCCGGTGACGCTAAAACAATATTTTTCGACAAAATTGATTTTATATGTATATATTTATAATTAATACATTAATTTAGTAATTAAATAATAGCACACTTGAAAGAATATTCTGGAAGGTATGAAGAGTCCACTTTGAGATTTAGGTATATTCAACAGCCAATATTTTCAGATTCAAAAATATCAAAATATGAAAGAAATCTCGGAATTTTTAGAGAATTTATTAGAGTATGGGTCTTCCGTTGGGGGTTGCTGGAATGGACGATGCCGGGAAGAGCAATTTCTAGGGAGACCTAGTGGAGCATTCCACTTGCTTTCCCTCGCACCAACCTATAACCTGGACAGGGTGAATTTCTGCCGGACTGTGACCGAGTTCTGCGGCTTCAACACATAAATGTGACGTTTAACCTACCCTTTTGGGGGTGCATGACTTCTATAGCTTCTCTCTGGATGCCTTCTTGAATCAATATTATAACAAGTCTCACTTCAAATTGATAGATATTGTACAGGTATGGCTTTGATACGTTGATACTAGGAGTCATCCTATATTAGTTAAGGGCGTGCTTTAAAAAATAATTCATATTTTCGCGTTCTTATATTTAACTTTTGAATGTTATTTTCCATAATTAAGAAAACATAAACATTATAAGAAAGACTGCGACCATTAAATTTATTTTCCGCGCGCCACAAAACTGCCTTAATATAAAAAATTCATGCATATACGAAATATATTTTCTTATAATCTTAAAGAAAAGATTATGAGAACAAATCTGCATTGAACTAAATTAGAAAAATGTTAAAAATTAAAAGAGTTAAAACCATTAAATTTGCTGTTCATAATGATCTATTTTCGACGTTTTTAAAACACTTTGTGTTAATGAAATTTAAAAAATATATTTTTTTTTTATATTTATTTACATGCTTTGAGGCTTCAGCTACTATTTAAAATCAATTTTTATATCAAAAGCACAAAAATTTCATACTAAATAATATTTATGTTTATACTATTAACGTGTGTTTTTTATTGGGTTTTTTAAATTTAAAACCTCGATTAAAAATCAATAAAATATACATTAATAGGATCGTTATAATATATAAAAATCTAATATTTAATTTGTTAAACATTACTAAATGAATTAGTGAATAGTGTAGTCCCTTACCCAAGCCACTATCTGGCCCCATGTTGACCCAGTCAGCCGAAGAACTGAGAAGTCCGTGCATCAGAAAGACGGCAGGCTTGTTCGCCGGTCCACCTTTAGCGTTAATTCTGTGAACCGTGAGGAGGTATCCATCTTGCGTCTGCACCGTATGAGCCTCCACGGGGTAACCATACTTCGTCGCCAAACCCACCTGAAATATAATTATTTATAATTATTAACAGCTTTCAAATCGAATGTGATAAATTATAATAAATTACAATCAATAATGAACAATTCCATACGTATATTTGTAAATATGCACTCCGAGAATTAGCACCTTGTATAAATCTATGGAGGCTTATCGCCTTCACTATTATCAATACCGCCCGGCGTTACTGTACGCACCCCGCAGATATCAGTGCATGAAATTAAACTCCCAGTAGCTGTAAAGTCTCCGTAAAAATATAAAAATATAAAAATATATGGTAGTGATAGTTGGACTAAGCTAACAGATGCTATGTGTTCTCAATATTATATGGAATGGAAGCATGGACACTTGCCGAAGAAATGATAAGGCGATTTGAAGCATTTGAGATGAGGATCTACAGAAGAATGCTCAAAATAAGCTGGATGTATACAGTTACAAAGGAAGAAGTTATGGTTCAGATGAATAAAAAAAAATAAGCTTTTAAAACAATAAAAATCTGAAAACTTCAATATCTCAGCAATGGTTTGGCCAGTCTACTGTAGAGCATTTCCAAAGTGATGATAGTCAACATGATAGCCAACGTCCGTTGAAATTATCGAAGCGGTGGAAGAAGTTGCAGAGTCACGGGGAAACCTTCATCCTACAATGGCTATTACTGAACTATAAAGATATTTAAAAAATGTTTGCTTTAGATTAAATTTGAGAGGAAAATACCACAAAGATATAACATATCGTTTTTACATCAATCAGGATTGGAATTTGTCACTCTTTAATACCTGTCATAAATAAAGTACTTGATAAAATCTATATTGTGTAAAATCTTATCTCAATTCCAACAGGTAAACAATGAAGTTCGTATCGATAAATCTCTTCAGTGCATTAAAAATAATTCCGAATAAAATAGCTTATAAAATGTGTAAAATTAGTTATTTTTAAAGCATTGTTAAATTAACTAACTTTTAAAACTCGTCCTACGAGGTTTTACAATGGCTTTTTTTGAACTGGATAATCTTTCATATTAATGAAACACCATACACACTTTTTAACGACCAACGCACTGAAGCGTTGAGAATGATACGAGTAGTTTGACGCGTTAACTTTGAAAAACTTTAGTTGTGAACAAAAGATGTTTCTAAAAAAAATTATGACTAGGTAAATAATAATTGCTTACCTATGCAATATTCGTATTAGACATTACTGTTCCATTTACAATTTTCTAACTTCTAATATAAATTTGACAACTCTTTCGAAAAATATACTATCAGAATAAAAATATATTGCGATTTTATTTATATACCTTATGATATCCTGGTGATATTTTAAAAATAATATTTTAATATATTGACAATGTACTATGAAAAAATATAAAAATATAATTTATATTAAAGATTAATATATTAGCAATTTCATAATTATCTGCTTGATACATGAACAGTGATCTTAAATAGTATTATAAATATGTCAGCGAATATTGTAGCTAAGATTGGTATTTAAAAGCTTTGATTTTGTGGAAGAAAAATTTCTTAATATAACCGAATAATCTATTTCTTAAGCTCAAATTCTCATACTTCAGAGATTATTATTATTATCATTATTTTTCAGTATTTAAAATAATCCTCTTAAATTCAAATTGATAAAAACTAAATATCATGTGTGTGATGTAACATATTTTATTTTAATAAATTCCCAATTAAACAAATTAATATTAGATGTCGAGACCATTGGAAAAAATGTAGGTCAATGACAAGGGATATAGGTACAATGGAACATAACAAAATAAAAACGATATTTTTGTTATACACACTTATTAGTATACTTATTAATTTATTATAATGAAATTGTATTTGAAGTAAAATAAGAAAAGTACTTAGTTTTGATTTGTTGAACATTTGTTATAATTTTTTTTAACAGCACCGGGAAAAACAACATCAAAGCTGAAACTGACGATTGAAATATCGATCGACACCTCAAAATTGACGTCGTGTCATTTAGTTGAGATTAATCTCAGTACCGTGCACCAAGTGCGGACATTTTGATCGAGTGTTCCATAAGATAGAAAAAAATGATATATTTTAATGTAGTTTTGTTTTTACAGAGACACTAAAATTAGTCTTGAAATACTACGTCAAAAATAATAAGTTTTACTCTGCTAGAAATTGCCTATCAATAATGACGGGATTTTTAACTGCACGCGCGTGACTGCAGATATACTTTGTTTTATGTTGCTACGCGATGTGATAGAAATTTGTGAACATTTCACAGAAAATTTGCGCGAACCATAATATATAAGAATGTCGTATTTAGCATATTTACAGACACCAAAGAGAAAGAAATGTGTGGGAAAAAACATATTCTTTGATAGGGGATGAGTTTTAAAAAAAAAGAATTAAAATCCAACTTACGACATCTAGTGTTGCATCTTCAGCGATAGCAGGGCTGATGAGACTCCTGTCCATGCTGGCCAGGAACTTCTCCCCATTGGGTGACTTGCCCCCGCACACGAAGGTGACTGCCGCAAGGAATACGAGACTCTTGAACATCATGTTGGCGGAGTATCAGTATTCACTGACGAACTATTCAATTAGTCCAACCTTTTATATAGCGAGATAAGGAGGCAATGTAATCAGATTTTAATAAGTCTTAATTATACTGTAGGTCGACGTCAATTTTTGTGATCGCAGATAAATGTAATTAAAAACGACATTTATTATTATTACGCGGACGTACACAAAATACCTATAATTGACGCATCTAGTTCGAGCTGAACTTGGAACATTGTAACTTGGAACATTGTGAAAGGACGGTAAGAGTAGCTGATCAAAACATTCTTAAAACCATAGTCACAGAAATGCAAAACTTCGACATAATTTGAAATGTAAAAAAGACTAAACTTAAAACCCTGTAGTACCCATCAAAGTTCGTCCACCGTTCGCGAAAAATACAGTGTCACCATCTTTAATTAATACGGAAATGTATTTGAAATCCATATTGCTATCCAGACGCATTCGTTCGCATCTAAAATCTGGAACCCATGGCAGATTACATATATTGCGAGATAAGAACAAATACAAAATAAGTTTCTTCGACATCTTAATGTTAGATCTAATCTATCATTCAACTCCTATTCAGATGCGGTAAACATGAAATCCCTAGAATATCGAAGAACACGTGCTGACCAAATACGTCTCTTTAAACTACTGCAAGGCCATATTGACAGTCTCGGCCAATCAGAATTAATATACTTCCACATACCATCTACATCATCACAAATCACTCTTGAAGGGTGAATTGCCAGTTTAAAAGAAGAATAATACCATCTAGATCGACCCGGCAGTCCGCACTCTTCCACATTCCTAGAAAATACATACAAAATTCATTCATTCACCGTTCATGTATCATAATGAGAAATTAACAGAAATTGACTTTTTCAACATTAGCCTTACTACCCTTAAAGAGTTATATTTATGAACCACCACAATCTCAACTTTGTCCAATCATTCTACCTACAAATACATCTGGCTCTTCCTTTACCCCAACAAAAGTTGCAACCTCCCCACCCTTTCTCCCACCTTTTTTCTTCTTCTTTTATTTACCTTCCGCTATACTATGCGCCTAAACATTTCTGTGGATTTTCATTATTAGTATCATATGTTAAATATTTATTATGTTAGTTAATTGTATTTATTTACACTGTCAATATCCCTTAATAAAAAAAAAATCATAAAATTTTAATTAAATTTCTGTTGTTTTCGCGTCAGCTTGCTTAATACATTCAACGAATGGACAAGTTTAAGGGATGACCGGCTAACAGATCGTCACATTTTACGAATGAGGTATAAATTAAATAATTTGACTTGCTGTTTATAGATTTAATTCAAATTAAAACTGTAGACGTTGACGAAATTTAATAAAGGTCGATATTTACATCGGTTTTTTGTTTGTTGCAAAATGTTGCGTAGCCATTCTTTGACATGTTTTTAATCATTTTAAAATCGTATAATATAATTTAACGAAAGATATATTTTCATTTACTGAATTTATCAGTTTATGACTACGACTAAAATTGATTCGTTACTAAATTAAACAGGTTAAATTTGGTGGGCAGTGGGTGTATTTACAGAGACAAAAGCACGCCTAATGTTCAATCAATTTTCAATGTCGATATTATACGCGGTTTACGACAAAACAACTTAACGCGACACACGTGTTTGACACATGAATTTTAAGAGAACTGAAAATTCTTCCATCATATACTAATAGTGTTCTAACATTGTAAGTCCAATCACGTTAGCCAAAATTATCGAGTACATACCTATTTAATTATTGTTTAAATTTGGTCATCTAACTCTGAAATTAATTCAAAAAACAATCCCGCGATTCACAAAAATATAAAGTAGGTTGAGATACCAGGATGAGATTCCTGTGATTTCGCTTTAAAAATATATATTAAATACTAAATTAATGTATTAATTATAAATATATACATATAAAATCAATTTTGTCGACAAATATTGTTTTTGCGTCACCGGGATATCACAGAACTATGTTCTGAATAATTACAATTTCACAATAAGAATGTGCTTTCCTTAATAAAATATATATATTGTTATTTTTCCCGACATTAAAATATTTATAGATATATAGGTAAGGGAAGATTTTTTAGAATGGTATTAGCATGAATTATTCTCGGCATGATTATATGTTTCTTTTAGATAACTGGTTCTAGAAAACAAATGATTAACAATTGTATAGTTTACGAATTTTGGCTACTGGTAAGGCCGAGAGGGTATCACTGCACATTCCTATTGCGTCAGTGTCTTATTGTGACTTGATTACACTATAATATGATGTGGTGCGAACTATTTCGAATAGTGTGAAAATCAAAACTCCAACTAAATCACGTATATCTCTAGTCATTATCGCTAACAGTGATTGAGTATCTGAAAATATCGTGCGTATGAAAGTAAATGAAATAAATTGTCACATTGTGAAAATAAAACACTTGTCTTTTGATTCTGGTCGTTTAATTTATTGTTGATAATGCCCTTGCAAGGCGAAACGCGTCTCAAGTAAATTTAACGAATAGAATAAAAAATCAAGTGTTTTATTTTCACACGTACAGTACATGTGAGGTATAGAATTAAAATCAGACATGACCAGATTTTATGATTTTTGAGTTACGCATTTAAAATTTGCCTGTTACTTCAATCGCAGATATGTCCAATAGACAATTAATTCAAACCCAGACAAATATGTTTTCAGTCAATAAGACAACAATATTTGGTCACGTGACCTGTGGTTATTGGTCATGTGACCTGTGGTTGCTGGTCATGTGACCTGTGGTTGCTGGTCATGTGACCTGTGGTTACTGGTCATGTTCAATACGATCCCAAATGTAACAGTTGTGGTACAATGGTTTTTGCATTTTACTCGAAAACAAGTAGAGTGGACTTGTCTGGTTTTGATACTGGATCTCATAAATATAAATAAATTGTGTTATTTAATTCATATGACATCAGGATTACTAATGATTTTGGGAGTAGGTACATAAATAAAAAAATATTAATTTAGTGTATTAATGTAATACGTTCAAAAGAAAAATAAGTATTTATTCGTTCGTTTTTTATACAATGTTTAGAAACTCATTTCACTGTATTTTGTATAAGGTATTAACGTAAGCAGAGTCTGTTTTATATTAATTTTAAAATGCACGCCAAAAATAAAACAAATTGATAAAGGTTACACTTCATTCGAAAGAAAGTTTTCTGCTCTACGAGATATTGTGTTCCTTCATGTTACATTTATTATTTTATTTGTGACCACTTTCGACACCTTCTGTTCGCGTTCAATCATGGAACTAAATCCGCCAAAGATACTATGGCAGAAGCATCGAAAAACTTGTAGAACATTGGCAATAAGCTATAAAAATGAAGGATAATACATTACTGATTAATTAGTTGCCTTTTTTCATTGAAAAAAATTAATACTACTTATAATTAATACCCAATACATTTCCATTAATTCATCAATTGTAAACTTTCATTATATTTATGACACGAGCGTACAACAGAGATCTGACGTTAATCGCCCACATGAAATCTAAGTGGTTGAACTTAGGGTGTGTCACTTTGAACATTCCAATCGGGTTGCCCAGCTCTTTGTGCAGCTGGTTAACGTCTTTCGGGTGAACCATCCAGTCGTTATCCGAGTGGTGCAGCGCAACCGGGGCGGAGATGTCGCTCAGCTTGTAATTAGGCGGGCTCACCGATCCGTACTCTGCGAGGTTTCCTATCAGCCCATGGTCGTACTTCCTGAACTTGGCCGACAAGTGCTCCTGGCCGTAGTGCACCAGTTGCCTGCTGGCGGCGCCCGCTGGAGTGTGGCCCAAGATGATCGGTAGCATTGTCTAGAAACAAAGAATTTTAAATGTTAATGCACCCGAATGTAACATTTTAGAAACATGGTTGATGCTCTTCATATCCTGTGATGTACACCACAGAGCGTGCGAATTAAGTTTCCACACTCCACATTTCCTACAAGCTTTGTTAATACTTTTAAACTTTCAACAATTTTTATTAATCGAGATCTTTATTAGGAGAACACATTCTCATTCAGAACAGACGGTCTGTGATAGAAACGATTAAATGTATTAATATCAAAAATGTAACATATAGGTTCGAAAATTTGTCACTAAATATTATCGCTGTAGCATAGTTGGATAATGCACCTTCCCCGGTTTGGGAAGAGATCCAGGTTCGAATCCCGGTGGCGAAACAACAATATTTTTTGATAGAATTGATTTTATATATATATATATATATCTTTCTAATTAATTTATTTAATTCATATTTGAGATGTTTTACGTATTATAACATAATATCTGGTACCTACCGAGCACGAGATATGATGGGAATTGACATTTACCAAATGACAACACTGCACCGCGTAAGGAAAATTTCTCTGTAGTATTTTGGTTTTTTGACGACTTGCGAGCGCGAAGGAGCTCCTCCTGATACTATAATCATGAAGATGTAATTTCATATCGAATTAAGGAAGGGATGTAAAGCATCTCTTCCTCGCATGGCGGCAGAGAGGTGTTATGTAAATGACAATACTATTTCTTCGTGAAGGATTACTCACGAACAAAGCAGGGAGGGGATACGATTTGGTCTCCTCTGCTTCTTTTATTCTCAATTTGACTTATTTTACAACAAAAGAGAACTCGAGGATTCTTTGTGACTTCAAAAGGAGGCCGACGACGCAGCCTTCTTGACGTTTTGACAAGTAAGGAGACGCATGTATTTTACGGGTGCCTGGAAACCTCAAGATTAAAGAAGACGATGGATTGCTCATGAAGAACGAAGACATCTGGTGGTCAAATTATTTTAATGTAAATTTCGATGTGAATTTTTAATATCTAATGTAACGTAGTGTTTATTCTCACCTTTTAATTTGAAATGCGAACTTGCTAGTTTTGTTAAAGACGATTTGATGAAAGTCCATTATTTTACTAAAGAAAGATTAGTCAATCAATCTTTATTTGTGATCACATTTATGTTATATAATTTTTGCTATATTTTACCTGAAAAACTCAACAGGTGTTTAAATTGTTGTTGCTGAGGTGAAGATCTTAATACCTAGTGTATCATAATGTTTTATCTCACCATTCATTCTAAAGTATAACTTGCTAATTTTGATATTGACACGTTGATAAGAACTCTATTATTTTGTTAAGGAAAGATTTGCCAGTCAGTTATATTATTTTCCCTGAGAGTGGTAGCTGATGTGAATGGGAGGCGACATGGTGAATTCTGTGCATCAGAACCATGCACCTCATGCTATACACTGAGCGAGCCGAGTAAAACTTTGTTGCCAAAAGGTGAGTAAGTGATTCTGAGGAAAATGATCCACAAATCGGATTTTTTATAATATTATCATATTATGACAACTTACGGTATTGAGTAGCTCAGGGCTGTATCCACACAAGAGGAACATGATGCTACTGCACACAGGCTGGAACACGGAATTATCTTTGCACAAGAGGTCACCAGCCAGCGTCATCAGCTTGGTGCTCGGCAGTAACTCATTTACTCCAATAAATGCTGCCAATGCCTGAAATTATTCATAATATTCATTGTAAAAATGAACAATTCCGTAACATGGACTGAATAGCAAATGGTATATAGTTAAAAAATTTTAAATAAACACACTGTGTTCTTTGATTCAATAACAAAAATCGAATATTATATTTTCAAAATGGTAACACTTCGGAATAGATTTAATCGAGTTAAATCTCAGTACCGTACATGTGTTATGATGTTGATCTAGTGATAAACTTAGAGATTGGTAGGATCGATGTGTGCACTCGGCTTTCGATTTGATAGTAAGACTAGACACGTGCGTCATATAAACCATAAATATCTACGATTATTTATTCTAAAAAGTGAATACAACTTTTGTTTTTATTTTAAACGCTGCGGGGGAAATTCAAATTCTTCCACGAAACAGCCAAGTTTTATGTACAAAAAGTGAAGTGAGGCGCGAGATACTATGGTCAAATGAAAAAAATATTTGGAACAAAAATGTATTAGGTTATCAAATAAGTTTTTGCGGTTTTGTTCAATTATTTATTGCAAAATCAAATTTTACAATATTTCAATTATTTTCTATTATTGGTCATTACTTCATCCCATTTTTCAACTAATATGTAGATGCCTTTTCAACAAAAATCGGCTGGTATACAATCGAATTAGTTACCGAGCCAATTTCTGAAGCCATCGTCGTTGTTGAACGTAACGCCACGAATTTGATTGGAGAGCGACCGAGAAAGGCGATAATCTGATGGAGCTTGGTCGGGACTGTAGGGGAGATGCGGCAGAATTTCCTAGTTGAGCCATTGACAAGAAGTATGGGTCGAAAATGATCGTTTTTCTCAACTTGGAAATTCATTATTTAAGCCCAAAAAATAATAAAAACTCTAAGATACAGGAAAATAAACAGAAAAGTGCTATAGTACAGTATATATTTTTTTTCACAAAAAATAAAATAGCGGGAACTTAGTATTTAAAAAAAACCGCAATGACGACCCATTAAATACAATTTTACAACCCAATGAATGTTGTACTTGTTATCGTTATTAAATAAGTATAAAATATATTATAATTGATATACATACCTCCACAGTGTTAGAAATCGGTGCCAATAGTCTAACCAGTGGACTCTGCAAGTGGGACATGTATGCAGCAGGTGCTAGGGCCTGCATGGACTTAATTTTATGGTTGTACTCCTTCCTTGAGGCAGCCATCACAAAGAAGGTCGTAGTCCCCTGGGAGTGACCGACGTAATGCAGTTGTTTTTCGCCAGTTTTAGCCAAAGCGTAGTCGATCATAGCTGGAAGGTCGTAATAACCGATTTCATTCCAGCTGAACTTCCAGAACTTGGCGTCCTTGTCTGGATTAAGCGAGACGTGATTGCGGGAATAATGGGT
The DNA here is from genome assembly GCA_022840565.1 of Eubasilissa regina. Taxonomy (NCBI): domain Eukaryota; kingdom Metazoa; phylum Arthropoda; class Insecta; order Trichoptera; family Phryganeidae; genus Eubasilissa; species Eubasilissa regina. The sequence goes on along the minus strand of JAINEB010000006.1, from coordinate 28,862,201 downwards.
TCCGCGAGCATTTCCCATCCACACGTCGAAGCCTTCGTCAGCCAGGTAGTATCCTGTAACAAGGAAAATTAACGTTCATTAAACAAATGTATTGTTTCGGGGGTAAGTTCGTAGAACTTCATAATCACTCATATGAAAATAAAAACACTTGCTTTTTAGAACTACTCATTTTATTTCAGTAAGATGCATTTCGCCTTATTAATCTAACCATTATGAATTCGAAACGTAAATCTGAATTAATATGATCTAAATTAACGAATTGGACGATCTCCGAGCTGCGCGTCTCGCGGAATGGAATACGATAATTCCGGTCGCAAATCGGAATCACCGCAAAGTTTGGGAAATAGGGGAACCTTGGTACGGAATGAGGTCGGTGAGGTGATAGGGGTTTCAGTTGAAGGACCAGTGATCTTGAGAACCGAGATTTGGAAGGACTACTCACCTTATCTTGAATATGACGCCTCCTTTCTCCCTCTAGTCGCCGCCGAGATCACACTAAAGGCACGCGGATGAGCAGATCTCCGCTTTCAAAAAACGCGTCAAAAGGGTGTTTACGAATTCGGAACACATTATCAATTCAACAACTTGTATTTATATGAAATATTTTGAATGTGTGTATTTATATATTCTGTTTATTTATTTTTCTGTCTTTGTTCTTGCCTTATATACAAACATGTTTACTCTTTTTTTAAATTTGATTATATTATTTCATAATGCGATTTGGCACTATTTTTGGGCAGTGAATGGCGATTTTACTAACTGCGTTTTACAGCCTGAATTAGTTGTAGAGGAAAAAATTTCTAACTGACAGCAAATGACCGATACGGGAGCTTTTATCACTGTCGTTATTTTAAAAGTGTCATGGAATGTACAGTCACATTGAATTTTTGAATAACCCCTTAAACTTCATTTATACAGGGTGTATATACTAAGGGCACTAGCTAATAGAAGATTATTTAGCAATGTTTAAAGGGTCCGGTGTCCGATGATAGACAATTATCTTCTTGTGCGAACCAGCTAGCTCCGAAGTTCTTTGGTAACCTAGCTCTGTGTACAATAAATTGTACTTTTAAAATTAGCAATATTAACTTTGTGGTTTTTATTTATTATCTTTGTTTTATTAACCACTGAATTGAGTTTAATTACATCTACCAGTTTCGAAAAGTACCATTTTCTTCTTCAAGATGTCATAACTAACTAAAAACATATATCATTGTTTCTTCACCAGAATCTATTTTTAAAAAATATTAAAAAAAAAAAAATTTAAAAACTTTAAAAAAAAATTTAGTACCTAACTCAAATTGTTGCTTAATACAAATTGAGTTAGATAATAATTGTTGTTTTTTATTTTTTTTAATATTTTTAAAAAATAGATTCTGGTGAAGAAACAATGATATATGTTTTTAGTTAGTTATGACATCCTGAAGAAGAAAATGGTATTTTTCGAAACCGGTAGATGTATTTAAACTCAATCAATTCAGTGGTTAATAAAACAAAGATAATAAATAAAAAATACAATAAATTGTATTCAAAATAGTGCACTCCCTTACCCAAGCCACTGTCTGGTCCCATGGTAATCCAATCAGCCGAAGAGCAGAACAACCCGTGCATCAAGAAGACGACAGGCTTGTTCTTCTGTCCATTTTTAGCATTAAGCCTGTGAACAGTGAGGAGGTATCCATCTTCCGTCCGTACCGTGTGAGTCTCCACCGGGTAGCCGTACTTCGTCGCCAAACCCACCTGAAATATAAGCATATTTATCAAATTGAAACAAAATATATATATTCTTGTGATTGTTGAAATTAAATATAGTAGGGCTTATTCCTTCATACAATTGACCATATATAAATTGATGTAAATGAATCATTAATTCTTACGCAAGCGCTACTTCTATCATACAGGGTTGCAAATATCTGAATAGGTTTACCATTCACCCCATACTTGGAACCTTGTGTAACTCGTCTTATTACTTTTTCATACGCCTTTTGCAGATCAACAAAGGCACCAAAAATATTTTGGTTATTTTAATATTCACTATAAAACTTTGTACTGGGGTGGTAAATAGGGTGGGGCTTTAAAAGAGAGAGAGGTTTTGATCGTTAACGCGAATATGGACAATAAAGACGAAGTGTTAAGGAATGCTAAGGGAAGGAAACTAGTACTGAAGATAACCTAATTTGTGTGTACTACAAGGTTTTATTGTGAATATTAAAATAATCATGTTACACCACAAAGTGACCGCCGAGTCAATTAATGATATTAATATTTTGATTTTCTGTCATCTGTTGCTGGATGATGATAAAAACATAAGTTCTCTATGTATTTAATAAAATTGTTAAAAAAAAACTATGTAAATATTTTGTATTTTTTTTATGCTTTTAGAAATAGCCTGACAATAATTACGTGATTACCTTAATTTAATATAATTAATTTAATTTAATAGCACCTTAATTTATTTTTTTTAAATCAACAAAAATACAATGTCAAAATAAATTGTTTTAAATGACGCGATAACTGCTCACTTTCAATGAGAAGGAATTGACTGCAGTTCTTGTTTGTGTTATGTCGCTATGCAACTCGGATGAAAAGACAGGCGAACGGATGTTTGAAATAGTGCGTTAAAAAAAATTGTAATATTTTATAAGAGATTCGTGGGTCGTATAATATACACAGGTGTGCTGTTATTGATGTAGACACTAATGAGAAAAAAATATTTTCGAAAAAACAAATATAAACAAACTACTTTGGAGATTATTGCATACAGCGTGTGTTTGAATAGATTGGATCAGAAGGATTGCGTATGTGAATGTGAATATCTGCCCCTGAGTCGGGTCATCATTCGTGTTCGTGTATATCGGTATTCATCTTGAGTAGGAAGAAGTCAAATTTTAAATAAGTAGTACTTACATGGAAAAGAGTTTATTGTATTACGTTTTACATGTGGATGAGATATATAAAGCTTTTTTTTAAATTTGAAGTAAAATGCAACTTACGACGTCTAAATTCGCATCTTCAGCGACGGCGGGGCTGATGAGGCGGCTGTCAACGCTGGCCAAGTACTTCTCGCCATTGGGTGACTTGCCCCCCCACGCAACGGTGACTATCGAAAGGTATACCAGACTCTTGAACATCATGTTTTCGAAGTACCGGTATTCACTGAGGAAGTATTAATTTAGTCCAACCTTTTATACAGCGAGATAAGGAGACGATTTAATCAAATCAAAGGCTTGATTGTATAAACCGATAGCAATTTTATATTTCTGATATCACGGCAGGTGGTCCGAGCTAAAATTAAATTTTTCTACTAGAACAACTATTGCAATGAAAGGGCGCCTAAAATAGATATTCAGAAAATTATTAATACCTCAGCTTCTAAAATAAACACCTCACCAAAACTTCATATATTGAAAAAAAAAATTCTAAACATAAAATTCAAAGAAAAATTGCTATTGTTCTGAAATATAGTTTTTTGTTAAAAGATTACAAAGACTCTCCAGATAGCAAAAATGTAAATCGTATACGTCTATAACAAACATTAATATTCGTATTGTTTTAAAAAAACTAAATGTCTCTAGCTATCTAAATGATGGCTCCTGGTATAAGACTTAAACCTTGACAACTAGACAAGTGTCTTAACTACTAGACCAAAAAGACATCATTTCTGAGATGACTAAGGTAAGCAAAATTACCGAGAAATAGCATTACCGGTAAAACGGTAAAAATGAAATCAATACTGGTAAATTTATCGGTAATGATAGACGTATTAAAGAGTGATTGTTATGGCATTAAGGCACATATAAAATATTAAATTTAAAAAAAAAGTATATATTTTAATGAAATTAAAATATTGCAAAGGTTCTTTTATTGTACTTATTAATTAATTATTAATCTTGCAGAAGAGGAATTAAAATGATCCCAGAAAAATTATAATATTTGTTGCTTTTATTTAATTTGAATGCAGAACGCTCCTGCTGAAGAGAGACCTCTCCAATTCTGCACTGGTTGGTTGAATTATTGTACTGAATTAAATGCTAATTGTAAATATTTCCATCAAATTTTTTTCTTCATTGTAATATTCCATTTCTTTTCTTACAGCCATCGCTGAATCGTGAGCTGTGTTGTTAGTGGAATGATTTTTCAATAAATAATTTGTTTTATATCCTTGTCCTTCATAAATTCTTCATCGACTGATTCACATTTTTCGTTTTCACTTCATCTTTTACTAATATTTTATTAATACCATTATAAATTAATTTTACCGGTAAACTAGTTTACTAAAAACCGGTAATACACACCCCAGTCATGATCCCAATTGTTGTTATTGATTTTACTTTAATAAATATGTACAATATAATATAATATGTATAATATAATGTGATCCTGTTGCGGTTTTCGTTAATCCATTATATATAATATTTATAAAAAAGGTGTTGTATTTAGAATGGTATTGAATATATTAATAAAAATACAGACACGAATTAGTTTAAAGATTTTTATTTATAATTTAATTAGAAAACCGGTTAACAGTTAACAGCAAACCCACTTATTGTCGTGGTACGAACTAGTAATGCTCTCAAAATTTACTGACTTAAACAAATTTGATTATTTTCCTCAAATTTTACTAGAATTACTACACGTTTTGGGTGTAAGTAGATAAAGTTTACTATTTTATTGTAATACATTCAAAATAAACGGAAACATTCATTCGTTTAATACGAAATGTTGAGAAATTTGTTTTTTCGAATTTTACATAGGTAAATTGTAAATTTTCATCATGTCTATTATACTATCGTACAGCAGAGATCTGATGTTAATCGCCCACAAGAAATCTAAATGGTTGAATCCAGGTGACAAGAACTTTCCGATCGGATTGCCCAGTTCTCGGTACACCTGTTCAGCGTCCTTCGCGGCGACCAACCAGTCGTTGTCTGAGTAGTGTAGCGCTACTGGAGTAGAGACGTTGCCGAGATTGTAGTTTGGTGGACTCATCGATCCGTACGTTGCGAGGTTGCCCAGTAAACCGTGGTCATACTTCCTGAACTTGGCAGACTCGAATTCCTGGGTATAGTGCACCAGCTGTCTGCTGGCGGCGCCCGCTGGTGTGTGGCCAAAAATGACCGGCAACATTGTCTGGAAAAGCAAAGGGTTTTAGTTGATAATCAAGGGTGACCCGTGATACCACCATACTGTAACTCATCGCGGATGCAATGGCCTCGACGAATGATGAAACGACCATAACGTGGTGACCGAAAGTGGTGGATCCACCATTGTTTACTTCGATTGGCACCACTGGGTTTCTTGGTTTATAATAATGCACATGCGTGTGTGTGAGTATTGCCGCCCTTTTTTCGGAAAGCTAAGAAGACGGTAACCGACAAACGTCATTCTTTTAACATCCCATGCTTCGACCAGTCCAGCGGTCCAAATAAACCACCAGTGCGCGCTTCGGTCGGTCGAAATCTAAAGAAGACAATCCAGCTAAAAGAACAATAACATCGGACCAGAAAGAGAGCAAAATTAAAAATGTTAGTGCAGTTCATATATCATATGTGTGCTTATTGTTAGTTGGAAACCTTGGAACCAGCTATCGAAGGCATTTACATAATCAACCACTCTCGTGTACGTCGAATAGTCGCGGGATGTTTTGTGTAAAAGTATGTCGCCAAAGCAGATTATGAAATGGATAAACTATTTACGATTGACACTTGATTTACTGTTAGGTACAATTTAAAAATATGGAGAAGCTAAGCTATACAAAGTACTGTAAACCAGTTTTCATTTAGAAAGAACAGTTGTATTCCAAAAACATGTAATCTATTTTTAAATTTTTTAAATAAATACATGCTGCTGGAAAAATCGGAAATAAAACAGACAACATTCAAAATAAATTACATCTATTGTTTTCCATCGCCATGTACATGTGATAAAAATATGATTAAGTATATTTAAATACAGAGAAGAATTGGTTTATTGGAACCTATATGCAATTTATTTTGAATTATTACCAACATTTGTCTTAGTCGAATGCATTTGTTAGTTTTTTCATTGTTACAAATATATAACTACGTACTTACACTATAATGTAAGACTTTTAGTATAAAAATACAAAAAGAAAAACTAATATATTAAACAAAAATAACAATAATATAAACTTTTATAATTTACAAAATTCAAAGATTCCGTACATATTTTTTGTGGACACCGTGTTAATAACTAATTTCAAACGACAATTGACAAAAAAACTGACCAATTAAAACGCAGAGCGGCATCAATACACCGTTACAATGTGTTTATTACGTATGGTATTACTCACACTAATACAATTATTGTCCTGTTGTTCCAGACGGTTGCTGGCCGAAGTAGTATTTTATTTTTGTTTAAAAACCAATGAGAGCTGGTGAACCCGCCGCTTACCCAGGACCGGTCATAAGCAAAAGCTCCAATATGGCCCCACTCATTCGCCGCCAGATTGGCATTTTTTTAAATGCTAATAGGCAGCTGTACGATTTCTTCTCGCACATAGTGACAAGCCGGAGCCGAACAGCCGCCATCACAAAAACTGTCATTGGCCCCGATTTTTTATTTATTTATTGATAGTTTACAAACAATATAAACGCAGTAGTATTGCAACGCATCGTCGGTACTGGGTGTGTTTACGGCTACTAGAAATTTTGTTTTACGCACCGATATTGCAGGGTACGTTCAGTATCGCCGGGCGATGATGAGAGTGAAGGCTATAGACCTTCACAGACGCAGAGAAAAGACTTATTCATACCGATATCAATTGTCACTGAATTGAGCTTCTTGGATTTTCGTCGATATTTCACTCATTCTAGCTATATATACTTACAGTATTGAGAAGCTCGGGGCTGTATCCAACTAAGAGGAAGAGAAAGTTGCTGCACACGGGCTGTAACACAGAATTATCACTGCACAAGAGTTCCTCGGCGAGTCTCATCAGCTCGGTGCTTGGCTTTAACTCATCTGCTCCAATCAATGATATGAAAGGCTAAAATTTAAAAGTTATTCATCATAAAATGTGATGTCCAAAGGTTAGCGTGTGTGTATGTCAGTCAACAAACAAACAACTTGTATTTAGTGTATTGTTAGCATTAAAGTACTGTAAATTGTCACCCCGACCCCTCAGAATAACAAGGTTCCATCTGATACTGACACTGTTTTGAGATAATGAGCTCAAAAGTATTGATTGAATTTTTACATATATTCATGTATATTTTGTTTTGAATATACAAATATGATCAGTTTTAAGGTCTTAACTTATTTTCAGTATTATCAATGACCACTGTGAGATGAGAGAAACTAAAAATAAATAAAAGCATTGTACATAAATTGAAATAAATAACTGATCCAGTTGGAATATACAGCTCTTGCTATTTACTTCAATATCTGTTAAATGGAGTCGGTGTGTGTGAAATAAATAAAGAATAGTGCATCTGGAACCCTTTTTACGCAATAACTCAAATTAGCCCAAAGTGTTAATTTGAACCTTCTTATTCTAAGGGGTCGACCTGACAAAGTTTTTTGTTTTACCACCCACGCCCGCGAATACAATTGGATTTATCCAATCCTGAAGTATCTTTCATAGACGCAGCCAATCACAAGACGGCGCAGCCAGACATCACATAAAAGTTTATTCGTAATATTCCGTGGCGTGGTGTGAATACCAACTTGTAGGTGAATAGAAACAGTTATATTAAAGTGTGTGTTCGTGAAAGGAGACAATCTCAGAGATTTAGTTAAGATACATCTCAATACGTGATGAGATTTTATTCTCGAGATAAACTCAAGAGATCAGCTTAAGGTTGTTAGGAGGAGATTAAATCTCAAACCATTGTATACAACGTACATAGTACATACAGCGTATAGATACCGTGGATCCCTACAAATATATATTCTGTAAGTTAGGTTAAGTCATTAAATATTAACATTAACACAAGGCACAAACATTTATTGCGTCAAATATGTTTTGTCCTAATTTGGCGCCAAGTGTTTGCCATATTTTCCTTCATGTGTTTGAGTGTGGCGCCGAGGAAGAAACCCTTGACCATATCTTTTTTGCTTGTCCATTGCGGATCACAGGATTTTTTTACAGTAATCTCGTCAATGGTAATTTTCAACTATCGGTTAATTTGTGTTATTTTCTTTCCCTTAACTCGCCACATTTAATTTATATAACAGCAAATATTTTGAATGACAATGGTATTGATTTTTAATATAATATTTACTATTCTATAATATTATTGTACTTTTTTCTATAAAATAAAGTTTTAACTTGATTAATGGCACAAATCACTCTTGAAGGGTGGATATCTTATTTAAAAGAAGAATAATAGTATCTTAATAATGGTGGCGACTATGTTGAGAAGTTGTTGAAGGTGTCTAGCGAACGAAGAAAGCAAAATGTTGTAAAAATGATGTTGTATTTCTTTAAAAAAAAATCCGGTACAGTTGTGGATATAACAATTACTATGAATCTGTGTGTGACATCTGTGTGCATATATCGAACGTCGCGTACGTGGGTGTGAGCTTTATCTCTATTTATTTACCAATCTCAAGTCGATCTCTGATTAAAATCTCAACACGTGTACATGGTGCTTAAATTTATCTCAACTAAATCGCTGTGATTAATTTCATCTTATCTCATTTAGTGGTCACGGGTCTTAACAAGTATCTAGGAGTTTGATACGTACGGAATCGTTTTAGATATATATTTAATTAATTTGTATTTATTGTGTTAGTCGTTTTACGTTAACCTATAAATAAATGTTTAGTATCAAGTAGCACATACTTTTATGACGATTAGGTACTGTCATATAATACTTTATAAGTGCCTAATGGAAGCAAATACATTATCCACACCTAAAGATTACAATTATCTCACTATTTTCAATTAAAACAAGTGGAGAATGAAACTAACTGACTAACTAACTAATCATCATGCCGTTTCACCTTGAGGATAGGCAGAGAGGATAGAGCGCCACGCTCTTCTCATCTCATCCACATTCATACATCTTCTCATACAAGCTCGTCGATTATTGAGATTTCCAATAGGACCATCCTCCAGTTTACCTGGTGGCGCCAAGTCTTCTGCAGAGGTCTTCAATTTCTGGTGCCACAAACACTTGCGTCATATGTCTTTCTTATCATTACCTCCTCATTCATCTGATCTCATTTCCACTGCATTCAGCCTACTTTCATTCCTCTTCTGCTAGGTCCAGGCACTACTTCCATACTTCATTGTGTACCGTTAATCTTGCCTCGATTGACAAGTTACAGTTAGATATTGTTTCCTGAAGTCATCCTCATTAATAAAATATTTTTTGGTACAAAAAATCTACCGAATTATGGTAATAAATACGATTTTACAACTACGTTGTGTACCGGTTGTGAAATAAGTATAAATGTAAATAGTATACATACCTCCCCAGCGTTAACAAGTGGTGCCAAGAGTCTAAACAACGGACTCTTCAAATTAGACATATATACAGCAGGTGCTAGAGCGTGCATTGACTTAATTTTATCGTTATACTCCTTCCTTAAAGAAGTCATCACGAAGAAGGACGTGGTCCCCTGGGAGTGACCGACGTAATGCAATTTCTTTTCGCCAGTTTTCTCCAAAATGTAATCAATCGTGGCCGGGAGATCGTATATACCAATTTCATTCCAGCTGAACTTCCAGAACTCAGAGTCCTTGTCTGGATTTAGTGTAACGTGCTGGCGGGAATAGTAGTTTCCGCGAGCATTCCCCATCCACACGTCGAAGCCTTCATCAGCCAGGTAGTATCCTGTATCAAGGGAAATAAATATTTATAAAACATTTTTAAGAACATATTATTAATGAGAAGTTGAGTTTTTCTGAACATAGCTCTGTGATATCCTCCCCTCTTCCAGGAAGTTACCCCTGACGCACATGGATGTGGATGTGGATTCCATCGAGCTCATCCGTTTGTCATCGCTCGCATGCGGCCTCTCCGCTGGTTCCTCTAAACCCGCGGATAGATTAGGCCCATTTTCAATCTCTGAATTCAACCCCAATAAAGGATACCTCTCGTAGATTATCATCGGAGCCGACAAGCAATAACAAATTGGCGCAGGCGGTATAGGATTATATCTGAAGATAAAACACAATAAACCCTGCCAATATTTCCATGCTATCAACTCACCTCAAGCAATAAATCATGGACACAACACAAGACAAACAACGAACATCTACACGCCAGTTCCGAGAACAACAACGACATTTTATCAAAGATTCTACATGTTCTTAGCTCCGAAACTGTACAACACACTCAGTACCAACTGGAAATCGTTCACTTCCAGTAAGATTACACGAATATGAACCCAATTGGGTAGAGACCAATCAGAAACATCGCTATCCAACATTCTAACATAATCATTACACAGTGCCTACACTAATAATTCAATAGTTCTACAACACACTCATTACATTTTTTTTCTCTTTTTATTTTTATTCCTGTCTAATTAAATAACACCACAACAGTACGAAAAAACTATCTACTTTAATACAGACGGCAGTCTAGCAAAGTATCCAGGACAATGCTGCATATATCAGATGTGAAATCTACTCCATATTCACCCCTGTTACAACAAAAACATGTATGTCAATAAAGACTGTCCACATTATATTGTATTCAAAGTAGTATACTCCCTTACCCAAGCCACTGTCTGGCCCCATCATGATCCAAGCAGCTGAAGAGCATAATATCCCATGCATCAGGAAGGCGACAGGCTTATTCTTCGGTTCACCTTTTGCATTAATCCTGTGAACCGTGAGGAGGTATCCGTCTTCCGTCTGCACCGTGTGAGACTCCACTGGGTATCCGTACTTTGTCGCCAAACCCACCTGAAATATAATTATTTATATCAAATTCAACAAGTTGAAAAATGTGGTACGCAGCCCTGTTTGACATCTTTTCTAACACCAATATGAATGACCCACTGATTCTTACACAAACATTGCTTCCCTCGTACGGATCACAATTGTAAATTTAAAATGCTCCCCTTCAACATAGATAAATCTTCCTTTTATAGATCAACAGAGGTAGAAAAATATTTGTCATTTCAGTGGAGCCCTGATTTTAAGTTTTTGAAGGGACCAACAAAAAAAAAATGTAAACAGAGGGTAAATATAAATTGGGGGGTATTAAAAAATAACAGATAAAAAAATTATTGAAAAAATCGAACAATGTTTTTTGTTATTTTAAAATAGTTATTTCAATGTTATAAATTAAATGATTCTGGTGGTATATTACTAATACTAGTAAAGTATGATTTGAGGGCACAGACCAGTAAATGAATAGACAAAATAAAATGTACAAATTTGAGAGGGGTTTGGAACATTAGTTGCAGGACGAGGGGCATTCTACACACATTCTTTGTGGAAATATAAATCCGAGAGTTTATGACACATTTATGCAACGGTAAAAATATTTACTATTTAAAAATGAAATCTTAAATTAAACAAGATGTATTTTTTACATTAATGCATATTATATTGTCAGCGTTTAAATTTTCATTTCATCGAGTCATGTATTTTAAAAAAGTCGTAAAACTATTTGATTGCCTAAGTGATCACGTGGATGACACCAAAATGAAAATATTAAAACAATGAATTTGCGTTAGTTCATTTCTATATTATATTTGATAGTCTGTGTTTGAGACCTTCAATATGCCTCATGCAATAGTCCTTTGTAGGAACTGGATTTATGGGATAAGCAGACACATCTTCTTCGTAGGAAGGTTCTTTTCCTATCAATTTTTTTTATACGACTGTCCACTATTTCATCAATTTCCACTATGTCCGATGTAATTACATTTGAGTCAACGTCTAAATAAGTCTGTAAGGGTTATTCATTAACTCTATTCCAGCCTATACTATTTTCTAATCAATTTTCTAGCTGATCCAAGTTTTATGAAAACAAAAAAAAAACGAAACGTAAACGGAAGATTGAAAAATGCTAGTAAACGACATACAAACGACCAGACACTCTTGGCTCTATAGTGAATAACGAACTGGCCGGACAAATTTGAATATATTTTAGACGTAAATCGCGGGAAAGACAAACGTAAAACAGGGTTTAAATGACACGCAAATCCATTCCCTCCAGGGAAAACGTGAATTCCGGACATGTAAAATCGAAGTTCCACGATATTATTCGAACTACGTAAACTAACCATTAGTTTTAATCGATACAGTTCACGGAATCTTATCCCATCAACATGAATATATTATTTTTAATAAGAATTATTTAATACTTTGTTTTTAATCACTTTTATGAGTTTATGTGTTATCTTTAATACACCAACCGGTTTCGGAAAATACAAGTTCCTTCATCAGGATGCCAACTAAACTAACTACAACTGTCAAATTATTCTGATGTGACCGAATTCGATTTAAAAAAATAAAAATATTTAAAAAAGAAATTTAAAACTTAACTAAAATAGTTACGATGATGAAAGATGTGAAAATTTTTAGGATAGGACTTGTGGATAAATTTAGTTGATTATTAATAATACTTTGTTTAATTTTTCAGGCTTTACTTATTTCTAATGACTAAATTATTCAATTAATGACCAAAATTGTTTAAATACATTTTAATCAAAAGTTTGACCATTTTCTAATAAATTATTGGAAAATACTGAAAAACCATTACTATTTAAACATTAAATTCTGTTTGACTTTCATGGTAGAATTTTGACCTGTTCTTCCCATACATAAAACAGTACAATCTTTACAACTAAGTTTATGAACACCGGAATTATTCAATTTATCATTTTTAAAATGGTATTTTCGGAAACCGGTTGATATTTAACTCATAAAATTGGTTAAGATCAAAGTTATAAATAATTATCAGATAACTTTTTTATTAAATGCAACTTACGACGTCTAAATTCGCATCTTCAGCGACGCTGGGGTTGATGAGGCTGCTGTCCACGCTGGCCGTATACTTCTCCCCATTGGGTGACTTGCCCCCCCACACGGCGGTGGCTACCGCAAGGAACATCAGGCTCTTGAACATAATGTTGGCGGAACACCAGTTTACTGGTGAAGTGTTCAATTATCCAATTTATTTACACAAATATTTATGAAAGCCAAACCCGTCGTGGATGACTTGATGGGCAGAACCATGACTGATGTTCAAAGAAGACTCTATCTCACCGATGGTAACTCGCCTATTCGTTAGAATTACTAGAACTCGAGCTTGCCGAGTCTTGTCGTCCGTGGTGAAGGTTGACGGGCGTTCTGCTCCTTCTTAGTACATCACACTCGTCCGGCCACTTTTAAACTTCTCGATCCACAAAAAAAAATACTATTACATGATAAAGCACTTAAAAAAATTCTTGAAAAATACGAACAAAACATTAATATGACATAATTTTACAGTTCTACTGTAGATAAAAAACTATGACAATAGACTGCGACGCGATATTATCATGAGATGATAGAATGACAGACGCTCAATATATTTGCCAGCCGTAATACAATTTCGCAGATATATATTTAAGAGAGAAAACATTTAACTAATCCTAACCTTACATAAAATACACGTTTGTTTTTGCCCCGCTGGCGTCTCATAGACCTGGCCGTGTAATCAAGAATTATATAGCCATAACGACACTACATCCTAGACGTCCCAGACGTCCAGAAAGTTATAGAAATAGGCGAGGAGACTAATATTATTATGAATTCATTCGCAGATAGCTAGGAACAGGGCCGGCCTTAGGGCGATTAGAAGAGTGAGCTTAATCGGGCTCTGCAGCTTAATCCAGCGGCCCCGGTCATGGCATATTATACTCATCTTCACGTACGCCAATCGGGTCCCACGTTTGTTAGGACTAGGCCTATTTAAAAGAACGCTGAAAGAAACTGATAGGCTGCGAAGGCAGGATATTATCTCGATGACTTAATGACACATAAACGTATATAGTTCATTTTTCAACTTCGAACTTATGAGACACGTTTTAGATTAATTCATTTTCTATAGTTCTTAGAAATGTTTCGTATGTTCCGTTTATACTGCATTCTTAGTATAAAAACGCATTTTTTTGTAGATAGGTTTTTGTGTTTAACTTTACACTGTTATGGTCCATGTCCATGGAATCAGAGATTTAGTCGTATCATAATCATGTCAATCGTAAGCAGTTTCTCTTCTTCAACCAGACTTCGCGATCATAATCAAACGAACGTGTGAATGAATTATTAATTTTTACAATTTTTCATATGGTTCACTTATTTCCATTACAAACTAAAGTTACAAATCTCTACAAAAAAGCGACTAGCTCTTGTGCTTGGAGAAGGACTTACACTGTGCTTAGTGAATAACGAACTGGCCGGACGAATTTGAATAAATTTTAGACGTAAATCGCGGGAAAGACAAACGTAAAACAGGGTTTTAATGGCACGCAAATCCATTCCCTCCAGGGAAAACGTGAATTCCGAACGTGAAAAATCGGAGTTCCACCATATTATTCGGACTACATCAACTAACCATTAATTTTAATTGATACAGTCTACGGAATCTTATCCCACCAACATGAATATATTATTTTTAATATGAATTATTCAATACTTTGTTTTTAATCACTTTTATGAGTTTATGTGTTATCTTTAATACACCGACCGGTTTCGGAAAATACAAGTTCCTTCATCAGGATGCCGACTAAGCTAACTAAAACTGTCAAATTATTCTGATGTAATTGAATTCGATTTAAAAAAAAAAAATATTAAAAAAATAAATTTAATACTTAACTAAAATAGTTACGATGATGAAAGATGTGAAAATTTTTAGGATAGGACTTGTGGATAAATTCAGTTGATTATTAATAATACTTTGTTTAATTTTTCAGGCTTTACTTATTTCTAATGACTAAATTATTCAATTGATGACCAAAATTGTTTAAATATATTTTAATCAAAAGTTTGATCATTTTCTAATAAACTATTGGAAAATACTGAAAGACCATTACTATTTAAACATTAAATGCTGTTTGACTTTCATGGTAGAATTTCGACCTGATCTTCCCATACAGAAAACAGTACAATCTTTACAACTACGTTTATGAACACCGGAATTATTCAATTTATCGTCTTTAAAGTGGTATTTTCCGAAACCGGTTGATATTTAACTCATAAAATTGGTTAAGATCAAAGTTATAAATAATTATCAGAAAACTTTTTTATTAAATGCAACTTACGACGTCTAAATTTGCATCTTCAGCGACGCTGGGGTCGATGAGGCGGCTGTCCACATTGGCTATGTACTTCTCCCCATTGGGTGACTTGCCTCCCCACACGACGGTGACTACCGCAAGGAACACCAGGCTCTTGAACATTATGTCGGCCGAACACCAGTTTACTGATGGAGTGTTCAATTATTCCATTTATATAGCGAGAATTATATCGTCTTATTAACATTTCAATATATCGCTTCATTAGAAGTAATTTATTCAAATGTAATTAAGGTTCGATTATACATATAGGCCGACATTTATTTTTCAAATCATAAATAAAATTAAAAATGTTATCTTTATTGGCTGTGAGAATCAGGTATATTTCATACATGTGTGAATGGGTATTCTTTCTGATCATTTATTTTTCCGAAAGTCTTTCAACATAATATACGAGGGCGAGTCAAAAATTATGAATTATTCATTTTTACAATTTTATATATGATTTACTTATTTCCATTACAAATTCTCCAAAAAAGAGACGACCTCTTGTTCTTGGAGAAGGACTTACACTGTGCTTCTTTTAAAATAGTCAGAAGTTTTATAATTACAATCTATAACAATATTATTTATTGTTTAATTGTGTATTTTTGAAATGTTCGTTTAATTTATTTTTTAATTGTATTTTATCCTTTATTTTCTAAATTTCTGAAGGGTGGCTGTTGAAATTTTTTACGCCTAAATATTATACATTTTCTTGGTAGTGAGGACGCACTTGTTTCATGTTTATATGCTCCTCCTCATCCAGTAATTCCATGCTAGAGTATTGAGTGAACGGTAGCAAAATACACCTTATCAAAGCTATTTATAGGTATTTAATATTTTTCTTAATCTTATGAATATATATTAACATTTTTTTATTTTTTTCACAAATTCGCTAATGTGGTTGTGCCAATTTAGATGTTGATCGATAATTACACCAGGTCATTTTATTGTAATTGTTATTATAGATAGCAATTTTCATATTGGGCGGTGTTTTAAGACTTTTGGTTGAAAAAGGAATGCTATAAGTTTTTTCAGAATTTAAAGAAAGTAAATTATTATCGAACCAGGATCTTAGTGTTCGTGATGTTATTTGCGTGTTCGTTTATTGTGTTCCAGTCACGTCCATTTATAATCATAGCAGTTTAATTTTCCTAGTCAATTTTAGTTTTTGACATAAATTGTAAAGATATGTGGGTCCAAAACTGTCCTTGCGACATACCAAATTCACTGATTAGGGGTTGGCTTAGAGTTTTGTTTATTTTTACATTTTGCGGTATTTCATGAAGACAGTTTTAAATTCAGCTTAGTGCTTTGTCACTATACCGACGGATTATAATTTTAATATTAGTTTGTTGTGGGAGATTCTGTTGAAGACTCTTCTCAAGTTCACAAAAATTCCAATACATTTAAGAGATGTGTCTAGAGATTCTACCTGTTGCGTCTTGTGTGCTTTTGTTTTCCATGAACCCAAACTAGTTTTCATCAATTACTTAGTTTATTTTAAAAAAATTGAGACAATCTTTTTTTGACAATTTTTTTCATGATTTTTCCAAAGTTTGATATTAGAGAAATTAGTCTGTAATTGGTAATTTCTTCAGAATTTTGTGATTTACATATGATGGCTCGTCAGTAGCATAATGGGAATATCCTTGTTTTTATACTTAGATTTATTATGTGTATTAGGAGTTTAGATATTTGTTTTTTGATAAACTTTACAGTATTGACAGTGTGTCCATCATAACCGCGCTGATCCTCTTGTTTCTCCTTGACTTGTTATGATTTGTTCAAGTTTCTCAACTGTTGTAGATCGAAAATTTTCTATTTTATTTTCTGTATATGTTGTGTTAGAAATCGCTACGTCAGTACTCTAATTCTTTGTAATTTTACTAGCCAAGTTTTAAAATTAATAACAGAAATTGCCGATTCCTGGAACTTTTCTGTGCAGTTTATATTTGAATGTTTGAAATTAATTTTTTTTTAGTTTTGATTGTTTATTTTCAGTTATTTCATTAATGATATTTTTCACTCTCTTACTATCTATTTTCTGCAGATTCTAGAATTTATTGTAATATTTTTTATTAGGAATGAGAGTTTTTTCCTCTATACTTTTAAATGTCCATTTTTGCATTTTTCCATATTTGTAATTCTTTTGTTATTCCTGTCAATAAATAACACCACAACAGCACGGAAAAAAAACTGGCTACATTAAGACAGACTTCAGTCTAGCAAAGTAGCCAGGACAACGCTGTATATATCAGAGGTGAAGTCTACTCCATCCTACACAATAAACTATGATAATGTCTTATGTATATTTATTATGTATCCACCTCTGTTAAAACAAAAATATGTATATCAATATATATATATATATATATAAATAAATAAATTTAGTTCCTCGTTATTTGGTAGTTTTTTTGTAATGCAACATTCATAGATATTATTTCATTGGTGTAAGTTAGTCAATTATTTAGAATTTAATTTGTTTATGAGTATGTAATTTAATTTTATCGCATGTATATTTTTGGTTTATAATTGTTTTTCCGTCGCATGTAGATTTATATACAAAATAACTTTATTTATGTCTGAAATGTTATAATGTATGTAGCCAATGGAAGAAATTTGTTGATTTTTTTATATTTCTAATGTATCATGATATGAAGTTTAATTCAGATAGCATATTTAAGTAATTTTTTTATTATTACATGAGTATATATGTTTAAATTTGTCTCCTAATATTTTCGTTTATTTATTTTAATAATATTTTTTTAACTCTTCTTTATACGTTATGATCGATGATAAATGACTAATATGTTAAGTAAATTACCTTTGTATTTGATGTCTAAATTTATAATATTTACACTTTCTATATTTATTTCTTCGAAATTTAGTACCGTGTGCACATTTGTAACGAATATCCCTATTCGCTATTTTTATAAATGAAATTCTTAGTTGCAAAATATGCATAGTTTGATATGAGATAATTAACGTCACGCGATGAACGTGCACTATCTAGTCCAGACTATTTAATAATGAATTTGCTGCCACAAGGAATTCGTTGATATTTATTGTAAATTCCTGATATTCATATGGATAATAACTTTCGTAATTTGTTTCGTTTATTGAGTGAAAAATTCGACCGTCTATATTGATTTTTTTGTCTATAGAGTTAATTATATAATCGTTCATGAATTCGATTATATAATTGAGTAGTTGTATGTTTAAGCTGATTTGGATGCAGTATGAGAAGTAAATAAATGTATGCACATTTATGTTTTTAAGGTGAATTACTCTCATACAATTCTGTCGTTAGCAAAGTGTAACTTTTTTTTCTTCTGTGATCATAGTCTTGGTTGTCTGCTGTGTGCTGTTGGATATTTCATATTATGTTCCGCACAGCAAGGCGGCCGCGGATAAAACCGCGGCAATGTTTAGCCAAGACACGAACCCGGCCGCGGAGAGCGCGGCGCCCTGGCCCGCGCAGGCGTTTAGCCAAGACGCAAACCCGGCCGCGGTTTCGCGCCGCCGGGTGGTCGCGGGGGGCGCAGCGCCCCGATCCAAACACGCGCCGGGCCGAGATGTGGACTTGGCCGCTTTATAACATCTTCGCGGTCGCCACACTACGCCCATGGAGAATCGCCGCCCCTGGGGACAGCGAGCGGCCGCCGGGGGAGCGGGGAGCGGGGTGAACGGGCCGCGGACAAGGCCACGCCCCGGCCGCCGCCAGAATTTTAGAATATGTTTTGACTGAATAACTTTTGTAGAAAAATTATTGGGAATAAAACGAATATATGAATAGAAAGAGAATTGAGAGGGCGATCGCCCGGCAATGATTTAATGCACCTCAAAAATCTTTTGGTAATAAAGAATGAGGTTTTAAGGTTTGAGGTGCATTTATAAATTATCCGGGCCATCGCCCGCTATAAAAACCACCAGGCATCGCGAGGCAGGTCAATGTTTATATTAAAAAATACTCGCGATGCCTGGGGAATGTCATGTTCATTATATATTAAGTAAAATGTATGACAAATGAGAGTTCTGCCGCCCCTTACGGGACGGCAGGGAAAATGGCTGATGTTGCCAGTTTTCGCCGCCCGGCGCTGGCGGCGCGGGACCGTATCGGGGTGGCACGGGGCCTGTCCTAGCCCCCTGATTGGTCCCTGAGTTTGCTGGAGCCTTACGCTCCAGCACAAAATAGTTTTAGGATAAATAAACGGTTCGGCGGTTGCAAGGGCACTCTCTCTCGCACTTCGCTGCACCTGCACCGCTGGACAAGAACTACACCTGCTTTTTTACTTTGACCCCTGCCTTCACTTTGGACTTCCTTCCCTTGGATTTCTCAACTTTGGCTGCACATTTGGACTGATCCCGGAAGAACTCCTACGACTTGGCAACACTACTGGACATGATTTGGACCTCATTGGACAACTGCGCACCGGCAGAGCATCGTCGTCCGAGCTACGGAAGCAGCGACGAATATACACCAGCACCTACAAAGATTACAGTCTTGTTCCTGTACTGAACATATTAAAACTGCGATTTAGTGGACAGTATGAAAAGCGATTTCATACATAACATAATAGTTTTTAAATACTTAATTAATGTATTAATTATAAATATATACATATAGAATCAATTTTGTCGAAAAATATTGTTTTTCCAAGAGATCCAGGTTCGAATCCCGGTGACGCAAAAACAATATTTTTCGACAAAATTGATTTTATATGTATATATTTATAATTAATACATTAATTAAGTATTTAAAATATCACAGACCGTCTGTTCTGAATAATTACAACTTCACAATAAGAATGTGTTTTCCTTAATAATTTAATAATAGTTTTTGTTCAACGATAAATTTAATTTTAGAATTTTTCGCGGTTGTTATTTTATTTAAATCACTTTTACATCCATTGTGAATTTACATCCATTGTGAATTAGAAATGTGCGTCGCCCTTAATGTAATTATTTTTGTTACTTCTTAGGAGAACACATTCTTATTATGAAGTTGTAATTATTCAGAACATAGGTCTGTGATATTTTTAATACTAATTAAATCTATTAATTAGAATACATATAAAATCAATTCTATCGAAAAATATTGTTATTGCGCCACCGGGATTCGAACCTGGTTGTCTTTCCTAACCGAGGAAAGCGCTTTATCCAACTGTGCTACAGCAACAATGTTTTTAGCGACAAATTTTCGAACCTATATGTTACCTTAAATAAGGTAGATGGCTCTTTCAAATAATGGAACGATTATAAATGTATTAATATCAGAAAGGTAACATATAGTTTAGAAAATTTGTCGCTGCTGCATAGTTGGATAATGTACCCTCCCCGGTTAGGAAAGAGATTCAGGTTCGAATCCCGGTGGCGCTGGGAGTTGATTTTATATGCATATCTTTCTAATTAATATAATTAATTCATATTTAAAATTGTTACTTTTCTTAGTACTTCACAGTACTTATACGATTTATTACACTGGACGCGTCTGCACTCCTCTACTGCGTAGAATGTAATGAATGAATTATTAGGGCACTCAGCACTCACATCACTAATTTTTAATCTCCGTAATGTCACATGCTTTATTAGTGTTTTTTATAGTTTTTTTCTCTCCTTTATGCGAAAGATTAATGCTAATTTGACTCCATTTTACTGGTATTAAATGTACCGGTAACCAGTTTACTGAAAACCGGTAATGCATGTCCTAGTCACAATAAATTTTGTTGTTATTGGTTTCACTTTAAAAATGCATATAATATAATAAGTTTAATGTAAATCCATTACAATATTTATATTGTGTTATCTAGTTTTGTTTTGTTCAATTAATTATTATAAAAACAATTTTTTACTCAAAAATATTTACTTTACATTAAGACATACTTTACATTAAGACATACTTTACATTAAGACATCCTTTACATTAAGACATACTTTACATTAAGACATCCTTTACATTAAGACATACTTTACATTAAGACATCCTTTACATTAAGACATACTTTACATTAAGATATCATTTACATTAAGACATACTTTACATTAATTCATCCCATCTTCAACCGATTTGTTGATGCTTTTTCTATAAAAATCAGCTGTTATCGAGCCAATTTTTGAAGGCATCGTCGATGTTGAACATAACGCCACGCATTTGTTTGGAGAGCGACCGATAAAGGTGATAATCTGACGGAGTGAGGTCGAAACTGAGAGGTGAATGCGGCATAATTTCTCAGTTGAGCTCCTGGATGATAATTGGAACCTTGATTAAAGGCGAATACAAGTATATCGAAAATATTCGTTTTTCTCAACTTGATATTCCACTATTTAATCCCAAAAATTAAAAAAATACAACAAGATACAAGAAAACGCCAACACTGACGTTATAGAGTAGAAAAAATGTTATTAAATATAAATAAAATTAAATTAAATATAAATCACAACAAAATAAAATAGCATTAAAAAAAACCGCAAAGACTTATTAGACCAACCAATAAAAATTACAGGGGAAATTTTTTAGACTAACATTGAGTATATTAACGTAAACACATTATAGACATGAAGTAGGTATATCACATATTTTAATTTTTTATTCTTATTCAATTAAAAAACAAGTTCTGCGTGAGGATATCAATTTTAAGAAACAGTTAACGGCAAACTCTCACTAGTGATGCGCTCAAAATCACGAACTGACAAACATTCACATCACTAGAGATCACACACAATCACTAACAGTGATTCGTGATTCTTGTATAGTAATTAGAACCTCGGTTTACGAACTTAATTCGTTCCAACAACCGGAACTATTATTCCTATAACAATCAATGTAAAATGTATTAATGTGTTTAAAACCTCAAGAAAATAGCTCCTTATCATCTTTATCATTTTCTACTTCTCGCTTGAAATCCTATAAGAGCAATAAAAATTCATGATTTGAATTTAAAATGAAATGGAAGTAATCAAACGAAAAGAATAAACGTAAAAATAAAAAATATTTTAACTCTTACAAAATATGTAGTAAAGTGTTATTGTTTGGAAGGGGGCTCTCCTTTCATGAAAACGTCCGATGCTTGAAGGTCATTAGGTTTCCGTCTCGTGAAAAACCTATCCAACGATATTTCTTTCTTCTTGCTTTTTATAGTGTTACCGAAATGAGACATGACATTATCATTAACCAGATTCATAACACGATTTGACAAAGTTTTATCAGGGTGATATTTTTCCAGAATACTTTGTACCTCACTTCACTTCGCGCACATTTCATGGGTCGAAGAATCTTCCATTCATTCATCGGCCAGAAAATAATATTTCGTCTGTCATTAACAAGCTGTTCCAGTTCTTCCACAGTGAGTTCTGAAACTGCCTGCCTGTTCGTAAATTGAAATTCTGTTCGCGAACTGAAGCATTTTTTCGTCAGGATTTTTGTTCGTAAATCGAGGTTCCACAATATAAAAATAACCTAAATAAAATTGATAATTTAAATCATTATTTTATCAGGATTATTAAAAATTTGGGTGTAAATACATAAAATATTAATATAAATTTATTCATTAATTTTGTACACAATGTTCCAAATTTCGTTATCTTGTATTTTAAACATTACCTTATGTTTATAAATTGTAGGCTTTCATCAGATCTATTATACGATTGTACAGCAGAGGCCTGACGTCAATCGCCCACAAGAAGTCTAAATGGTTGAATTTAGGTACACGAAACTTTCCGATTGGATTGCCCAGTTCTGGATACGCCTGGTCAACATCCTTCGAGTCAACCAACCAGTCGTTGTCTGAGTAGTACAAGGCTACCGGGGTAGAGACGTCGCCAAGTTTGTAATCCGGTGGGCTCATTGATCCGTACCGTGCGAGATTTCCTAATAAACCGTGGTCGTACATCCTGAACTTTGCAGATAAGAATTCCTGGGTATAGTGCACCAGTTGTCTGCTGGCAGCGCCCGCTGGTATGTGGCCCAAGACGACTGGCAACATTGTCTGGAAATGCAAAGGGTTTTAATTGTCAATAAAGGGTGACCCATGACACCACCATACTTAAATATTTTTGGGGGGGGACAACCCATTCCCGGGATCAGTTTAGAAGCAAGGGCTAATAAAAATACGCGACTTTAATTCAATTAAATGTTTAAGTATAAGCAAAACAAAAAAGTTATTAGTCATAGATTTAAAATTTAGTTCTTCCGGCGTCCTTTAAGTGTTGTTTTTATTCATAATAAATCATATAACACAAATCAATAACTCAAAACTCTCAAAAAAGGGACAGTGGACGAGACACAAATTGGATTGAGTCACACTTACACGGGCAGACAAACGGAGTTATAAAACATGAGGTATCGAGAATAAGAGGTGAGCGCGTAAGCTCACCTAAGGAGCTCCAACGAGTCACCCATACCCAAATAAATCCTTTATATAATACAAGATTCGTCCCATTACTATCTTGCTTTCCTGGGTGGACGGTGTCTAGGTCCAGTCAACCACCACACTGTAACCCATCGCGGATGTAAAACCCCGTATTTACGGTTGTGATTTCTCTCCAGTTTAACGTGCATCGACCATCATCATCGTGTGACACGTGCTTAATGTGAGAGTGGTAAAAAGTCCGCCCGTTCCCTGGAACACCGCGAACAGCTCTGAGATTAAGCGAGCCTCTTGTTAACGTATTGAAAGCCCACCGCTGCACTCGTGGATTCAATCGCGAACATTTTTGTTATTGATATATCTACTAAGGTGTATCGTCGCTGAGTTGTGACGAATTTAGGTTGTTGGATGTTTAGCGCCATTTCATTAACTCTGACTATATTAACTTACAGTATTGATAAGATCTGGGCTGTATCCACACAAGAGGAAGAGTATGTTGCTGCACACTGGCTGGAATACTGAATTATCTTTGCACAAGATTTCGCCAGCCAGTCTAAACAGCTCTGTGGACGGCAGTAACTCATCTGCTCCAATAAGTGATGTCAAGGGCTAAAATATAACAGTTATGTTAGTTAAATTTTCAGAAACAATAATTGTTGGTAGAATCATAGATGAGGGATTTTGATTTTTGTATTAAGTAAGGTAAGAAGGTATTATTCAACGTTAAAACTTAAACTCTTAATAATACTCTAAAATTACAAATAAATACATGGCAGAGTCGTACAAACGACGGATCATTTGTCCCAAATGTTGGTTAAACCGTAGTTCATAATAATATCTACAACATATATTGTATTACATATATTATGTATGATTATATAATATCATCGGTAACAGCACAACCTAAATCTATACCTATTGCACTCCACTGCATCTGCGTAATATGAAAAAAGAATTATAAAGTTCACATACACAAACAAAATATAAATACTACATTTCAGTCTCGTCTATTATCGTATCTGTAGCTATTCTATAGTCGTTTCCATTCTCTAGTCAAGGTTTTATATGCGATTGATTTATATTTTGTCATTAAACGATAAGCTGAAAAAAATATTTATCGTTAAGTATTATCATATAAATATTAAGAAGCTTTTAATCAATGCATTGCATACATTTTACATTTATCTATTTAAGAAATATTTTCATCCACCCCATTTAGAGAATAAAGAACCGCAAAATCACATTTCTATTTTCAATTCAAATATATAACGAATAAATAAATAATGTGATATCCAAAGGTTTGTGTGGGTGTGTCGGCCCGAGAAGCGCGGGAGAAGCAGGTGTGTGTGTGTGATTGTGAGGCGTTATAAGCGAGCGCGCCGGGAGTGCGAGCTCTCCCTTTTTTCTGCTATATCGCAATTTAGATAACTCATTATATTATATTGTAATAAATACCATTGTATTTGTGGAATTATAAACTCCTGTACATTGTCATCCAACATGAGTTTAGTTATCAACCCATACGCGGAATACAGTCCGGAGATACATCAATAGCGGTAATTATAACCGCCGCTCGAAGTACATTACAGTAAAGTATATATAAATATAAATGGTATATAATATACACACCTCTGCAGTGGTAACAAGTGGTGCCAAGAGTCTAAACACTGGACTCTTCAAATGGGACATGTACGTGGGGGGTGCTAGGGCGTGCATGGATTTAATTTTATTGTTATATTCCTTCTTTAACGAAGCCATCACGAAGAAGGACGTGGTCCCCTGGGAGTGACCGATGTAATGCAGTTTCTTTTCTCCAGTGTTACCCAAAATGTAGTCGATCGTGGCCGGGAGATCGTAGAGACCAATTTCGTTCCAGCTGAACTTCCAGAACTCGGAATCCTTGTCTGGATTTAGTGTGACGTGTTTGCGAGAATAGTAGTTTCCGCGAGCATTTCCCAACCACACGTCGAAGCCTTCGTCAGCTAGGTAGTATCCTGTATCAAGCGAAATATATGTCAATTAAATAATTCAGTAATTAAACAAGAATTATTTATAGTCTGTCTAATATGCTTACCCCATTTATGTATGTATTATATAATAGAAAGCCATATTTTATGTAACAACCATTTTAAGAAGAGCAGTTTCAAAAAATGTGTTTTTAAATCTTCTTACTAGCATTTGAATATCTGTCCGAAAAAAATAGGTTACGTCGACATTTATCCAAGACACAAACTTACCTTTATCTTGTGATGATCCACATATAACCAACTGATAAAAAAATATGAATTCCGAGAAATCTCTAGAGATGAAGACGCCAGTAGAGCGGGACGTTTCTCCTGATAGTCGGGTTCGAGAGGGCGGATGGATCGTACGAACTTTTCGCGGGAAGCGGGGAGGAGTAGCCTAGAGCGCACTCGGACGGATGAGTTTACGTGGCCGCGAGGGTTGTTAGAATTGATCTAATGTGTTAAAGTGATAATCGATTACCTTACGACAGTCAGTTTCGGTACCCACTCGCGGAGAGTCGCTTTTGAACCGGGTAAAATGACAGATACGTAAATGACAGTTCGGGGAACGAAATTTGATTTTCTTTTCGATTTACGCCGCAAGTGTTTCAAGGGTGATCGTACTGTTTTTCCGGGTCCGCGAAGGTTGCGTTAAAATCCATAAATCGCGAGTGTAGTGACTTCAGGATCCAGATGGCAGACCAGGACCGGCGCAGATGCTGAGGACCATAGCTAAGGACCCAAAATACTAAGTTTACCTTTTAGCATGCTTGTATACATAATTAAAATCGCTAACAAATACTGTAGTGTGATTCGGATCATCATGTAATTACTCATTCATAGAAAGGGACTGGCGTAACCGCTAGGCTACTTGATTTTTCACTTTATTTAATTACTGTCCGTTTTATAAATTGGGAACACCCACCTACAAGTTTCAGTTACATGTATCTCATCATTTAGGACCAATTATATACTACTATTGGCCGTGTAAATAATCATGTAACTATGTACGTAATTATTTGTGTATTTACTTATCCGCGGAAATCTAAATCTAAAAATCTCTTAAATCTTGTCGTGGCTCGCGCTGCTGGCACCATGGTGAGAGACGAGGCGCATTTTATAGATTACATTTTCGATCCGAAGAAATGGCTTGCAGGTTGAAATGATAGAATTTATCCGAGAACCTTGTGTGTTTATTTACTTTGGGAACGCACAATCGCATGCGTATGTAAATCGTACTGACCTTTATTATTGACATTGTGCTAACAACTCACTGAACATTTTACTTTACGACACATATCACAAGTAAGACCTCCGCACTGATTCCTACATTATGTATACATTTATCCTTTCGGTTATCCAGCTGAAACCAGGTGTTTCATTCTACCGACTTTCAACGCCTATGTGAATTGTAATTTTCCTAAGATGATTTGATTGGGAGGAAGGGGTGCTTTTGGAGGCTGAACAGAGTCATTCGGTGGCATGAAGTGTGGATGGCTAGCTATGGTTATATTGGTTTGGTAGTGATAGCCATAACGAAACAGTTCTGGACATCATCGGTCTGCGTAGGGTGCACAAGGCTACAGGCTAACTCTACGTATGTTTACCGTTCATGATCTTTTTCCGATATATAATCTGGCGTAAATAGTTTAGTCCGCACTGGGTTGCATCGAGGTGATTCCTGTGAGGTCGCCATGATACTCGTACTTCAGCTGTATGAGGAGGATGATAGTAGTGTCTCTAGAGGTTAATACCCCGAGACAGTGTTCCTGAAATGTTTTACAATTAAGCCGACACGTCGGCAATCCACACACATACACACGCACCAGCATGCAGCGATAACAATCATAACCAATTGTTCCTGACTCTATTCGAGATGCATTGTTCGAGACACCGAGGATCATCCTGCAGATAAATTAAACTATTCTTCAGACACCGCTGTCACATGACGTATGTTTTCAGACGCACCCAAAGGAATCAAGGGAATTTCCTGAGAGTCGTACTGTCATGTCACAACCTCATCACCTTCAGTGGTGGACGCGGCCCCGGATTGGCCACTTTCCTACTGATACTGAACAGCAACGTATTGGAGATACAAGGACCTCGGCCATGCATCTTGAATGAGTCATAACAAATGATATTGTTCACTAAGACATTGGCCGAATCAAAACTTTGGATTATCATCATCATCATCTTTAAACTTTTGAACGCGTGGGTGCAGGGTTCGGGGTTAAGAACCCGTCGTCTACCGCGAATAGGCACCGGGCGTACGGGTTTCTTAATCTGGGGTTCAGGGGAGCCGAACGTACGCCACAGACTGGTGACTGGAGAACTTATCATATAATCACGGAACATATCTGCCAAGCGAGGCAGGCACTTAGCATGTCGCATGTTGTTCCACATGTCCATATAATTTATGAACAGCTAGGCGACGCCACGAAGCGGCCACAGTCACGAGTACGAGTCTACGACAAGGTTGGTGTCCTATGTATAATTTCTTTCTCACTCTTACATTCTAGCTCTGAATAATGCGTACATATGTATAATTTCTTCCACACTCTTACACTCTAGCTTTGAATAATACGTACATATTTATAATTTCTTCCACACTGCTACATTCTAGCTCTAAATAATAAGTACATAATTAGTGTTATAACGAGTGCGCTCGAATATCATACCGCTTGACCGGAAGTTTTCTGTTACTTAGTCGTATACTATAAGATAATCGGTATATTTATTTCAATAATTGCTCTATAGGTATTTGAACGGCTATAATATTTGGATGTTTGTAAACTTTAGATATTTGATAATTGAAAACGCGGGTTAAAAGAATTAGGATTATTACGGACATAACATGGGGAATATTCTTAACCACTAGAACGATCACGTTGGCCAAATTTAGATATTAAGCGAATAAACTAGCATTAAGCGTAAAAATTAGTAGTAAGTAAGAAAGCGGGATCTTCACACTGGCAACGGAAGCCAGGAGGATGAATTAACACAAAGTATTATTTTAGTGAGTAGGAGAATGTACGGGACCCTCACGCTGGGCCTTGCAAACCGGGAGAGCTCGCACGTAGGAAAATACGAATGCGTCACAGGGGTGCCTTGCGAGCAGGGGACGCCCGCACAGGGAAAGTGTAAATTCCGCGTTAAATTAGAAATAGTAATATTAAAATTATATTTAAGTAGACAATAGGAATATCGAATTTATCGCACTGGTGCCGGAGACCAGGAGTTTTATTATTTATATTAATTATTCTAAATTAATTTTAGAGTAATATAATTATTCGAATTAACTATATATAAATAGACGTAGATTAATACGGATTCATCAGAATCTTTCGGACTTATTTGAAAGCTGACTAATAATAGCAATAATAGCCGCTGGCGTGGCGAGGCCCCAACTTATAATTTGTTATCAGGTGTCACGTGTGTTGAGGTATGTTATGTTATTATTTAAATTAATGTAATAATGTCTGATTGAATATTGTTGTTAAATTCTCAGATCAAATCGAACATCTGTCGATATTATAAAAGTGTCATGGAATATAAAGCGAGTTTGTTGGTCTAGTGGTTAATACACTCACCTAGGTGATCTAGTTGGTAAGGGCCAAACTACCTCTAGCCGCTAGGCGAACTAGCTCTAAGACGACGATAATATGTACATTGATAACTCAGCCTTATATACAATACATTGTATACAAAGTAGTGTACTCCCTTACCTAAGCCACTGTCTGGTCCCATGGTGATCCAGTCAGCAGAAGAGCTTAACAACCCGTGCTCCACCAAGACGACAGGCTTGTTCTTCGGCCCACCTTTAG
This sequence comes from Eubasilissa regina, assembly GCA_022840565.1. NCBI lineage: Eukaryota > Metazoa > Arthropoda > Insecta > Trichoptera > Phryganeidae > Eubasilissa > Eubasilissa regina. The sequence continues at coordinate 28,832,750 of JAINEB010000006.1, read as the reverse complement.
CATTAAGCCTGTGAACCGTGAGGAGGTATCCATCTTCCGTCTGCACCGTGTGAACCTCCACCGGGTAGCCATATTTCGTCGCCAAACCCACCTTGAATATAAGTGTTTACATCAAATTCTAACTAACATACTCGTATTATATTATCGGGTTTGAATCATGTCTGCACACATTCTTTAAATTTCTTCAGTTTTTTCAGACAATTGTCCACACACAAGTTAAAAAGCCGTGATGCCATTACGCTGCCTTGTTTTTATTTATTTTAATATAAATTATTTAAACTTAAGTATAATGGTTTCTCAGAATTTTCCAATCATTTATTAGAAAATAGTCATACTTTTGATAAAAATTCGGGATTGTCTATTTTACATGTGAACAATGTTCGTCTTAAATGTAATAATTTAGAATCATTAGAAATAAGTAAAACGAAATATTTTATTACCTCTTCAATATTAATAAAATTACATTTATTTACATATTATATAAATAATAAGGCAAAACACTTTGTTATTAATAAATCAACATGTTTCAATGTATATAATATCTTGGTTTAGAAATTATACATACAAATACTAGAGGTTTACAGTTAGATAAATTTGAAATTTTAGAAATAAGACAAATTATTAATAGCAAGCTAAATATTATAAATAACGAAACACTTTTTGCAAATAGTCACCTTTTAAATTTGTTTTCATAGTAGTTTCTACTTAGCTCCCCATCACTTATACTTTTATAGTTTTGTTTTTATCTATGGTTGTATTTTAAATTTTAATGTGCATTGTTTCCTGAAGAAAATGCCATAGGTATCGAAACATGTCGATTTATCAATAAATAGTGGTGTAAAAACTTTGTTATGTTGTATTTTTAAAAATTTATAATTTCAAAAGATTAGAACTAGTTTATTTCCCAAAACCGGTTGGTGTATTGAATTTAACTCATAAAAGTAGTAAAAACAAAGTTATAAATGATTTACATTGTTTAGCATTCAATTACTTTCACCTGACATTTTTATCAATATAAATTAATGTTCACGCATGTTGTTGGTGTACAATACTTTTTTCACAATTAACTTAGTAATTTCACATAAAACATTATTTTGAAATTTTAGATATTGTAATTGTAAATAATTAAAGAAAATAATATAGTATTATAATGTGATATTATATATATTTTATTAGTGCCATTTTCGACTAAATCGTGAGTATAAGTTAATTTATTTTTAATTGTTCTTATAATTTGATGATCATATAAGGGTGCCAAAAATGAAAACGGGGTGTGGTATATACTCTACAACAATGAATTAGATGTAACATTGTCCAAGTTATCAAGATAGCACGGCTGAAGTGGGCTGGTTACACTGGCAGATGGTTCAATGAATGGACTTGAATGACCATCAAAGAAAATGTTTTATGCAAAGCCTATTGGCCTCAGGAGTGTTGGAAGAGCCAAGCTGGTGGTTGAATGGTATTACCCAGGACGCTCATATCCATCTTAATTAGAAATGGAATCCGTCTCTAGAAATACCACTAATCAATGAAAACATTGAAATTAATAAAGAAGGAAAGGATGCTTTCGAAATGTGGTGTCTTCATCACAGGAACAGTTCAGGGGAAGCAAGGGGAAGAAAGAGGATGGTCTCCGCCAATATGGACAGACCAAATAAAGGAATTAACTGTATCATCTTTCAATTCTGCGATCTACATAACCGCTAAACACCGGGAGTAATGCAGACATATTGGCCACCATATTCCGCACATATTTAGGGAACTGTGACGCTCAGAATTGAGCATTCTAAAATATTGTCAATAAAATACCAATACTCCAAATTTACAAAATTAGTTAGTAGATCTCGTCCAAAAAATCAAGCCAATGTGCCACAAAATAGAAAACGGCAACACATCATTTTAAGTTAGCTTTTTTAGTAATTTAAAATAAAATTCAACTCACGAAATCTAAATTGGCATCTTCAAAGACGTCGGGGTCGATGAGGCGACGGTCCACGCTGGCCAAGTACTTCTCCCCATTGGGTGACTTGCCCCCCCACACAACGGTGACTACCGCGAGAAATATCAGGCACTGGAACGTCATGTTGGCGGAATATCAGTTCACTGAGGAAGTGTTCAACTAATCCAACCTTTTATACAGCGATATTTGCCTCGCTGCACAAAAACTTTATTCAAATTTTATGTATATAGGCCGACAATGATTTTTCAAATTATAGGTAAATATTAAAATGTATTTTTAATATTTACAAATTGAACTTTGTGTTCATTATTTTTTGTAGATTATTTAATTTTGTTTGTGATAACTATTTAATGAATAATTTTAAAGCGTCAACTGGTTTCGAAAAACTTAACTTAGAATCATTAAAAATAAATAAAGCATGTAATATTAAATTATAATTAATTATAAATATATACATAAGAAATTAATTTTGTCGAAAAATGTTGTTTTTGGGCTACCGGGATTCGAACCTGGATCTCTATTCCAAATCCGGGGAAGTACACTACCAATTGTGTTATAGCGCCAGTATTTTTCATGACAAATTTTCATTTTCTGAGGTATTTGAGATTCCGTAAAAATAATGTAGATGGCTTTCAAATAATGGAACGACAGATGTATTAATTTAAAAAAGTGTAACATATAGGTTCGAAAATTTGTCATGAAAAATACTGGCGCTATAACACAATCGGTAGTGTACTTCTCCGGATTGGAAATAGACATCCAGGTTCGAATCTCGGTAGCACAAAGATAATATTTTTCGACAAAATTGATTTTATATGTATATATTTATAATTAATACATTAATTTAGTATTTAAAACATCACAGACCGTCTGTTCTAAATAATTACAACTTCACAATAAGAATGTGTTCTCCTTAATCATATAAAATTAACTAAAATATTATAAAAAACCAACTAAATTTAACCATAAGTCCTGTTCTAAAAATTTTTATCAAAACATTTATCAAATTAATTAGAATGACGTGACATATATGTTTTTGGTAAGTTAATTCTACATCCTGAAGGAGAAAATTGTGTTTTATTGATTCGATATTTTTTTTATTTTAATTCATCAGGTTCAGGACATCTTCGCGTCTTGTTCTGTCATCCGTTCTGTAGATCCTCGCCTCAAATGTCTCGCGTCGTCTAAACTGCCGCATTAAGCGTTCCATGGCATGCTTCCATTCCATGGTACGAGGAGCTGGTGCGGAGTACTTCACGTTGCGTTATTACGCGCAATAAACAATAAATTACGCGCCTGGCTGAATGTGGTTTTGCTGATCTAGACCCTATTAAATGTTTTATGAGAAGAGATCATTTATCGCCGGACGCCACAAATAAAGCACCCCAAGGTGCCCCCGTTTAAAAAACAATAAATCAATTAAATATGATTTTTTTCCCGACACTTCGGTCAGGCAGGAAATCAAAAATATTAAAAAAATATACATATATAAAGTGAAAAATCCATGCGAACATTTGCTGCATCTAAAACTGCATATTTTAAACGCCATACGCACAAGTACTCAGACTCTGGTCCCAAGATGTACCTATAATAGATTCGACCTCGATGTGTCTTCTAATTATTTTGTAAGAGTAGTAAAACTACCAAGTACTAAAACACGCAATATTTTAAATTTTAGTTCTGATTTCACGTGTTGATAAAAAAAAAACAATTGTGATATTTTATATGTTCTAATTGTATTATCATCATAATCATCGTCATTATCATTGTCTATCCGCGGCTGGATAAAGAGTGTCTCCATGAAGTGTCTCCAACATTTCTCAGTCCATTGTTATTCGCAGCCAAATATTATAATTTTGTCAATCCAGCGGATTTCGGAGCAGCTTGTCGGCCTCTTAATTGTCCTCAGTACTACTGGATGACTCCACTGCATACGTCCGTCCTCCGAGTGACGCGGCCTGCCCATTATTGCCATTTCATTTCCTGGAGTAGGTGTTCTACTATAACGACTACTCTTGTATGTTCTCTTATCCGCACGTTTAGTTTTCCCGTGTCTTCGTGTGATGCCCGTTATACATCTTTTTGAAAGTACTAGTATGCATTGGTTGAACACTTTGTGCTAGACGCCATGGAAGATCCCTTTTAAAATCATGTACAGACGTCCGAATATACTCCGGCCCTGCGGTATTTATTTACAAAATCCTCAATAAGAAAATATCAGCGGTATTCAGCGGAATCAATATGGGATAGACTGAGATTGCCATTCAGGAAGAAGGCCAAATCTCAGAAATCGATAACGTACAGTGCTATGAAGATTTTTAATGAAATGCCAGATAAACATAAGAAAGGGGAAGAAATTGAATAGATTTAAAATGAAACTGATCAAATATGTAAAAAATAACTTTTAGTAAAAAAAAATACTTTAATATTGTGTATATATGTATTGTGTACTCGAGCATATATAGGAGTGCTTATGTGTGCACCATGTGAAGAGTTAAATAAATAAATATTTATTGGTAGATAGCTAGGAACAGGGCCGGTCTTAGGGCGATTGGACGAGTGGGCTTAATCGGGCTCTGGGCTCCAGTAAATAAAGACAAAAATAGAAAATGATTTAATATTAATTAAAGATTAGATTAGATGGCCCCCGAGCACCCTGTATCCGACAGCCACCGAAACACGAGTAATACTTTGTAATAATGTGATATTTTGTTTGCAGGGAGTGAAGAAATCTATTTTTTTATTTTAAAATTATATTACTGTAATTGGTGCGGTAGAGAAAAACTAGCACACGCCGCACAGCCGGGTATGTAATTTTCAATTTGTTTCCACGTTTGTTAGGGCTAAGCCTGTTTAGAAGAACACAGAAAGAAACTGACTGAAGGCAGGACATTACCTCGATAACTCGATGGCAATTTTATCAGGATTATTCAAAATTTTTGGTGCAACTAAATACATAAAGTTTATTGTTTCAATGTAATACATTCTAAAGAAAAGGAAACATTTATTCAGTAAGTTTGTTAATTATAAGTTTTCATCATATCTATTATGCCATCGTACAGCAGAGTCCTGACGTCAATCGCCCACAGGAAATCTATATGGTTGAATTTCGGTGATAGAAACTTTCCGATCGGATTGCCCAATTCTCGGTACACCTGGTCAGCGTCCTTCGCGGCGACCAACCAGTCGTTGTCTGAGTAGTGCAGTGCTACCGGGGTAGAGACGTCGCCGAGGATGTAGTCAGGTGGACTTATCGATCCGTACGTTGCGAAGTTTTCTATCAAGCCGTGGTCGTACTTTCGGAACTTTGCAGATATGAATTCCTGCGTGTAGTGCACCAGTTGTCTGCTGGCGGCGCCAGCTGGCGTGTGGCCCAAGATGACTGGCAGCATTGTCTGGAATAGAAAAGGGTTTAAATTAAAATAAAGAGTGATCCATGATACCACCATACACTTTAGATTTGAGCATGAAACGACCATCGTCATAACATGCCGAGGTGACACCGATTAATTGATGTTTTGAACACGAGGCAGTAATATAAAAAATGGTGAATCATCAGCGAGGCGCAAAAATAACGTATAATGTATATAACTTGTATGTCGTAAGGCAGATAAGGCAAGGATAAACTACTTACATTAGATATTTAGGCAAAGTTTATAAAATTTGACAGGAAAAAGTTGTTACTATGCGCGAATATGCCTATAGACCAGTTTTCGTTAAGAAAGAACAACTGTATTAGTGTGTATAACGGACCGTTTAAAAAACAAGTAATTTTTTTTTTTTTAATATGAATTTTTAAAGTATTAAATAAATATATAGTGCCAGATAACTATAATACATATATAAATAGAATACACACACACATAGAGCTCAAATTTTCATGTGAGAAATTAATTTAATAGGGTTAAGACGCCACTATAAATAAATAATTAGAATTTTGTGTGATAATGTTGTGTTTTCATTATTCATTTATATGAAAAAATATACACTAGATTTTAATTTTTTTAAACTATCACTTAGATAGGACCTATACACTAATTTAAAACGAATAAACTGAATTTTATTTGCCATAATTAAGACAATACGAGCATTATAAGAAAGACGAAAAACCAAGATTACAGAGACAAATCTGCATCGAAACAAGTTGCTACTGGGAGTTTTGTTTTACGCACCGGTATTGCAGGGTGCGTTCAGTGTCATCGATATTTCACTCATTCCAGCAATAGAAACTTACAGTATTGAGAAGGTCGGGGCTGAATCCAACTAAGAGGAAGAGTAAGTTGCTGCACACGGGCTGTAACACAGAATTATCATTGCACCAGAGTTCCTCAGCGAGTCTCACCAGCTCCGGGCTTGGCTTCAACTCGTCTGCTCCAATCAATGATGTCAAAGGCTAAAATATAAAAATTATTCGTTATATAAGTTTATTCGTAATATTTGTAAATGCTTAGTACTATCTATTCTTAGATAAAGTAATTAAACATTAACACAAAGCGTTAAATTACACACATTTATTGCGTTTAATCTACTATTGGGGAGACTCAAAATTACCAAAATGGCGAACATAACAACAATAACATTTACGTTACACATACGAGCGAGAAGTAAGGCGAGAGACGGCGAATCGGAATATACACGTTGATTACGAAAATGCATATCTTAATGCTTTAATAACAATCCATTTAGGTGCGCATCCACTGCTCAAAGGTAGCCAAATCAATGTATTAGATTGTCTCGAGATCTCATATAAATAATCTCTTACGTAGACACAGGCCGTTATAATTATAAAAACTTTTGAACGGTCACGATACGCAAAATAAAGAATATTTGTTCATTGATTCAATAACTATGAACGATTACTATTTTTACAAAATGATTTCAATAACGGAATAGACAATATTAAAATATTAGTCGCAAATTTTTTTTTTCTGTATTGGGTGGAATCCACGCGAAGTCTCGAAGATTTGCCATCTCGGGACTCACTTCACGCTTGTTGCACTTCAGATATTTATTTACCATTCATTATTTACGACAGTATTTTTATATCATTAATTGATACGGCGGTTTCTTTGTCGTATAACATGATTATTTTTATATATCGATATATTTTATATCGATCGTTATCAACTAACACTTCTCCACCCGGTACCATATAAAGGATTAATAATGAACAATTTAGAAACCGTTGAAATACGAAAAAAAATTGAATTCAGAGAAAACTCTAATTAACAACATAACATTCCCTAACTCTTCACCTTTACTGTCCATATTTCCGTTAACGATCGAAACCTCTCCCCACTTCCCAATCCCTGTCCCATACCCGAATAGACTATAATGCTGTGTTGATGATGAGAGGGACTGCACCTCTTGAAACTATAATAGTGACAATAACACAACGTAGTATAAAGTTTAATTATCTTAATATAAAAATATTTATGCCTCTGTCTAAATTTTAGAATAAATGGTTGTAGCTAGTACCATAGCAATGGATCTAGGTGACGTCTGTATGCGAATATTGAACGTCGCGTACGTGAGTTTGAGTTTCATCTCTGTTTACTTACCAATCTCAAGCCGATCTCCGATAAAAATCTCAACTCGTGTACATGGTACTCAAATTTATCTCAACTTAATCGCCGAGATTAATTTCGGCGTATATCATTCCGTGGTCGTGGGTCTTAACAAGTATCTAGGAGTTTGATACGTGCAGAATCATTTTGGTGTACATACCTCCCCAGCGTTAACAAGTGGCGCCAAGAGTCTAAACAGCGGACTCTTCAAATTAGACATGTATACAGCAGGTGCCAGAGCGTACATGGACTTAATTTTGTCGTTGTACTCCTTCTTTAACGAAGCCATCACGAAGAAGGACGTGGTCCCCTGGGAGTGACCGACGTAATGCAGTTTCTTTTCGCCAGTTTTATCCAAAATGTAGTCAATCGTGGCCGGGAGATCGTAGAAACCAATTTCATTCCAGCTGAACTTCCAGAACTCAGAGTCCGTGTCTGGATTTAGTGAAACGTGTTTGCGAGAATAGTAGTTTCCGCGAGCATTGCCCATCCACACGTCGTAACCTTTGTCAGCCAGGTAGTATCCTGTAATAATGGAAATAAACATTTTATTCAAGCACTCTACAGCCATTTAACAATGCAGATAATAATACATCGAGACGGACACCTACCAGATCAGCGAAAACCAAACACCTCAAGCGAGCATCTTCAGTTACGAATTAATGTACAAATTAACTTTGTGATTTCAATTGTGAATCAACCCGCTTGTAAGTCCTATTTTAATTAAATACCTTTCTCTCGTCACAGCGTATATACTCACTCGCACATTCCATTTGCACATACCCTGCGACATACGTTAACATGCAAGAAATCTGAGTAAAGATAGGGCTCTCAGTATCACCATTTACAAAGCCTTCTGATCTGAAGTACACAACCTACAAACATCGGCTACTCCATCCGAGTGACTCGACAACTTAATCTGTATCAACTAACTTAATAACTTAATCATATCACGAGATAATCATCTATTCTGTAAATCCAATGGAGATGTACGTCTCTTAAAACCATGTTTTATGTAGCAGTCAGTTCAAGAAGAGCCGTTTCATAAATTATATTTATAAATCTTCTTATGTCATATCAGAAAACTTATTCTTGACAGTTATCCACGATCCAAACTTATCTTAACCTTTCGGACTTATTTAATGGCGAGCCAATAACAATAACAATACCAAGTATCGTGGCGAGGCCCGGAACTATAATTTGTTACCAGGTGTCACGTGTGTCGCACGAATGGTATATTATGTTATAATTTATATTAATTTAAGAATGTCTGTGTCTGTATATGTAATTATTAATATTTATGGGCTGGATTGGGGACTCAGAAAAGGAGGAGGCTCGCGAGATCAGCGATCAGTTTCGTATGTTGATATTTTAAAAGTGTCATGGAATATAAAGTGTGCGTGTTGGTCTAGAGATCTAGTGACTAGACACCTGGCTAGTGATCTAGTGATCTAGTAACCAGCAAGCTAGTCCTATTTGCATAACAGCGTTTAGCTTTGTTTGAAAAATAGTAAAAATATTGATGTAATATACATATATATATATATATATATATATATATATATATATATATATTGCTTCTACAGATATTGAGAAAATGATAAAACAGTTAGTCCCCCAAACGCTAGCCGAACTATATTTAGCCTCTAGCCGAAATAGCTCTAACACGACACCAAACCCGTATTAATACATCGATAAGCCAGCCTTGTCTACAATATATTGTATTCAAAGTAATACACTCCCTTACCAAAGCCACTGTCTGGTCCCATCATGATCCAAGCAGCCGAAGAGCATAATATCCCATGCATCATAAAGACGACAGGCTTGTTCACACTCTCAGCTTGTTCACCTTTAGCATTAAGCCTGTGAACCGTGAGGAGGTATCCGTCTTCCGTCTGCACCGTGTGAGACTCCACCGGGTAGCCATACTTCGTGGCCAAACCCACCTGAAATATAATTATTTATATCAAATTCAACAAGTTGAAAAGTGTGGTACGCAGCCCTGTTTGATATCTTTTGTAATATCAATGTGAATAACCCACCGATGCTTACACAAACACCGCTTCCCTCATACGGGTTGCAATTGTAAGTTTAAAATACTCCCCTTCAAATTAAAATAACTTATTATTAATTACTTCGTTATTTGTCAAATTGTTTGCCAATCTTTTTCTTTCACCTGACGCTGGATATTATTGGTCACACATGTTCTTGGAATATAATACTTTAATCTCGATTAGTTCAGCAATTTCGCGTAAAAATACAATAATTTTGCAATTTTCAAATATTTTTTTTATCATCAAAATGGATGTATATTAATAAAACACTGTTATGTTATAACACTACTTGGATTTATTTACACTAGTTGAGTTTCGAGACTAACAGTAACTCTCATCGACAGGTGAAATATTAAACTAATACTCACAAATATAGTACGACAAGGGAGGGAGATTTTTTTATATTTAAGTATATAGTATTTATCTCCATGAAGGTATTATTATTGGTATTATTAATATTATGTCCGGAATATAATTGGTGCGTTTTTAGTCTTCTTAAATAAGGTTTATGATGCACTGTTCCTTATGACGAATGGCAAAGGGTTTCACGCTTTTAAACCTGCCACTGCAAATGCCCGTTCACTAGACATAGACTTCTGGCAACAGCCGGTCGGTTATACAACCCTTCCAGCGGCTGAAGTAGAGGCTGGCCTAAGAGTTTGACGTCTACTATGCAAATTATCTGGGATACAAAGCTCTAGAAGATACATAGGTGCCATATTATGTAACAGCACAATATAAATTCAACGATTTCAGAGAACCGGAGCTAATGTAATTTATGTAAAAGGGGTGTTATATGAGAGAATTTATAAACTCCATATATTGTATCCGTGTTGCCGCGTTTAGAATGAATTGTAATCTATCTAGCTGAAAAATTGGCAGGCCAGCATATATGCTGTTACAATAGTCCACACGTGACACCATAAATACATTTATAAGTAGACAGAAGATGTCTCTAAATATTTTTAAACTGTCTCAGTTCATAAAAGCATACTCTGATAGTTTAGCTGATTTGTATATTCATTGAAAGATTCGAATCAATGTGCACGCCCAACAACTCAACTGCAGATTTAGCATTCACATTATACATCAAATACCATATCATATGGTTGTGTAATAAGTCTTTGCGGTTTTGTTCAATTATTTATTGTAAAATATTTCAATGATCTATTTTCCATTATTCTTCAGGACTTTCAACCATATCTTTGTCCATGTCCATGTCTTTTCTGTAAAAATCCCTTGGTTTGATATCAAAATAGTTGTCGACCCAATTTCTGATGCCATCGTTATTGTTGATCGTAACGACACGCATTTGATTGAAGAGCGGCCGAAAGAGATGATAATCTGACGGAGCAAGGTGGCAGAATTTCCCAGTTGAACTTCAGAACGACTATTTTGAAAGATGAAAAGATAAATGTGTCAAAAATGTTCGTTTTTCTCGACTTGACACTCCATTATTTAAGCCCTAAAATTAAGAAAAACTTTAAAACACAGAAAAACGGCAACACTGATGTTTTAGAGCAGAAAAATGCTATCGAATAATATATAATTTTTGTTATAATAAATTAAAATAGCATTATTGTTAGCCGACCCAATATTACTGAGTCCATTGCTCCAAATATACCAAATTCGTTAGTAGATCTCATCCAAGAATCGTGCAAATATGCCATAAGATTTTTAGTTATATAACTTTTTTATTAATTTGAAATAAAATACAACTTACTACATCTAAATTCGCATCTTCAGCGACAGCGGGATCGATGAGGCTGATGTCCACGCTGGCCAGGTAGTTGTCCCAGTTGGGCGACTTGCCCCCGAACACGAAGGTGACTGCCGCAAGGAACACCAGGCTCTTGAACATCATGTTGGCGGAGTACCAGTTCACTGCGGAAGTGTTCAATTAATCTAACCTTTTATATACATAGCGAGAATTATTTCACTGTATAAAAGCCTTATTAACATTTGAATAGAACCTTATTAACATTTGAATAAGTCGCTTCATTAGAACCATTTTATTCAAATGTTAATAAGGCTCATTTATGTATTTACATATAGGCCGACATTTGTCTTTCAAATGATAGATACATTTTAAAATATATATATATAAATAATAAATTCAGGTATATTTCATATGTGTGTGAATATGTAGTATCTTTTACTCTTTCTGAACTCTTTTAATATAATATAGGGTTAGGCTATATGACAGCGCGCGGGAACGTTGTTCTTGGAAATTTAGTCGCAATTGATCGCTTCACAAGGGAACAACGCGCGTTCTGCGTAAATTTTTTTTACAAAAACATGTGATATTTCGGCATGGGTTGACCATGAGTTTTAACACTTTTGAAAATTCAATAAAAAAAAAACTACAGGTTGTATGATAGTGAATGTTTAGTTCACTGAAAGCGCAATTGGGAAAATCATGTCTTAAAAATTATTCCTACCATCTGGCACCTAGGTTTTAAAACATAAAGCGCGTGGGTGTTGGTTATCTCTTGACGAATATTGACCTTAAGTTGGCGTATTGTGGCGGGTTTTTCACTTATTATTATTTAAGTTTATCTTGGTATCGCTATAGTAGCAGAACGCTCGCGAATCGATAAAACCAGATCTTTTCGTTCAGACTCGTTAACTTGCGCGACATTATTTTCGCTTCTGCTCCGTGGTTGCCCGGTTTTCTTCTTATTTAGCGTTGAACCGGTCGCTTCAAACTTCTTGAGTCATGATTTAATTAAATTAATACTTGTTCCCCAGTGAAGCGATCTATTGCAACTAAATTTCCAAGGAAATATTGCATTTTCCGATTTTTTGTTGTTTTGGTTACCTTACGATTTTATTCATCCAATTCAGGACACGTTCATTTCTTATTGTGTCCATCCATTCTGAAGATCCACATCTCAAATCTCTCAGGTTGTCTAAATTGCTTTACTAAGTGTTCTGTAGTATGATTCCATTCCGTGGTGTGAGGAATTGGAGGAGGACATTTTTTCCCGATAATAATTTAGTGGTATCACCGTCAACAGTCTTTATAGTTTATAGTTAAGACCATAAAATCCATGTGAACATTTGCTGCATTGCATAAAACTCATAAAAGACATCCTCAAACTCTGGTCCCAATTAGGAACAATTCTTAAGCATACAGCAAATGTAATATTAGTTCTAATTTTACAAATTGCTTTATTTAAATTATAGTTCTTGTTTCGTACAAGTTCACTCTTGGGGCACGTGCTGACGATGTCTGTGCAGCAGTGCGCAGGGTCCAATCCAAGGTCCAAATCGTAGTTCAGTGTAGCAGCCAGTAGTCCAATCCGTTTTCAAAAAGGCTAGAGTAAAAGAAGGGTCAAAGCGAGGTAGAGTAAATAAAAACACTTATTTTCTTCAAGAGAGTGCGTTTCCTCGGCCGCCGGTAGTTTATTCATAGTTAACCCGGGAGACCCAGTTACGCTAGGCCCCATCTTGCGCCGAACCAATGGGAGTAAGTTACAGTCCTAGCCCCGCCTCCATTCGACCCGCCGCCTGACGGTGTACAGAGGAATCCATTCAGGCGTCGCACCGCCTGAGTCGGCAGATTCCACCTTTAGTTCACATAATTTTATTCTAAAAATTCTGTTTTATAGCTAGAGGCATTGCGAACATTTTATTATTTTATTATCATGTTTGCCCGCATATTTCAGGTTTGGGCGATCGCTCGAGAATTATTAACTCTATTCGCTGGCGACCGCTCCAATTGTTCCTCATATTCGGCACTAGTTATTCACTGTCTTTCTCTAATTAAAAATGATTCATGGTTTCAAACTGGCTTCAAAAATGCTCTTTTCAAGACCCCATCTCAGTATAGCTCTCGTGATCCTGTGCAGCACAGTTCTGATTTTACATATAGATGAACAATAAAAGTAGTAATATTTTAATTTTACATATGTTCTACTTATACCACTATCTTCATCTATAATATTACTTATCTACGACTTTTCCTGAATATTATTTTGGATTTGGATCCGAACATGTATGTGTCATTTGTCAGTAAGAAAAAACTCGACATATTCGCTACTTTGTTATTATTTCAATATCTAGGTTAAGATTATTAAAATGTTTTCTCTTTTATATATTCAATTTAAAATAAAATGTACATTGTCTTTCTTAGAAGTAAGAAAAATACACATTAGCGAAATCGTACGAATCTTTTGTCATCTAGCGTCGCGATAGCGTCGCACTTTCTTTTCTTATCTATCTGTCACACAACAGATGGATGTTTAAGTTTGTTCAATAATCATTATCTCAGTTATTTCAAAAATATCAAAAATAGATATATATATATTTTTTTAAATTGATACGTAAAAACACCGTTTTTACGTATCAATTTTGCAATACAGAATGCGCTTGGAGAAAAGTAATCACCGATAGCTCCGCAAGAATAATTATAATTATGGTTATCGTCTCAAACATTTCTCTGTCCACAGCTACATATCACAGAGTTTGATAATGTTGTCAAGACGACGGGTTTTGGAGCAGCTTATCGGCTTCTTAATTATCCTCGGATCCGCTGGATGACTGCGTTTGTCCGTCCTCCGAGTGTTGTGGCATGCCCATCATTGTCATTTCATTTCCTGACGTAGGTATTTTATTACATCGACTACTCTCGACTATTGTCTGTTCTCTTGTCTACACTTTTCTCTTTTTATCAATTCGTGTGACTCGTAAAATAACTTTTTAAATGCCCTCTAAATTTTTGGACATCTCTAATATTGAGAGTCCATATTTTGCAGGCATATGTGAGCACTGAAAGTACTAATATGCATTGGTTGAACACTTTGTGTTAGATGCCATGGTAGATCATATGTTCAGGCGTTCGAATCCAACCCTGTTTCGTTCTGCGAAATGCCTCTGGATACGGAAATTTACTGTCATATTCATTGGTAGATACCTAGGAACCAGGTATGGTCGCTTCTTAAATGCTTTGGATGCTCCGCATCTCTTGTGTTCTAGTGTCAAAAACCTTTGGACATTTTGTTTCTGGTCGAAAATAGTACTGCTGCTAATAAATTCGTCCTTTAGAAACCAGTCGTAATACACACTACGACACGGCGCACGTACGGAGCAAATCGAAATACATATACATACATTCTCAACTTTCGAACATCTATGAATCGGATTAACATCGGATTCTATCATTCGTTCCGTATCAGCAAAGTTTGAAAATATTTGACATTCAGTTCCGCCTTTCACGATCTTCGAATACTGTATACGCATTCGTTAACATCATCCAACGTAAAAAAAGTAATGTTTATGGGTATAATCCACAAAATAGCATACATATTATGAAGCGAGCGGATTATTTTGAGGAATTTGTTTGGCTTGAGTACATGAAGCCGAATTATTGAATATCCTTCGATTATATGTTATATTTGTACATTTGAAAGTGTGTAGGTAAAAAATTGTTATCCAAAACAAAAATTCACCGACCGCTACTGCTAGGAACATGACCGGTCTTAGGGCGAATGGACCAAGTGGGCTCAATTGGAAAATCGGAAAAAGAAAAAAGTTAATGACTTAATATTAGTTAAAAATTAGATTATAAAACATTTAAACCGTCCGACAGCGACCGAAGTAAGAGCCTGAACTTTTCAAGTGCTGCTTCTATTAACCTTAGCGCTGCGTCGCTATCGTCTCGCATAGACGTAAGGGGACTAACAATAGAACACTTTGTCTGCAATAAGTGAAGCGATCTATTTTTTTGTTTTAATTTTATATAGCTGTAAATTGTATGATAGATAATAAACAGCACCGGCCGTACAGCCGGGCATATTATTCTCAATTTCACGGATTGTTTGCACTACATACGCCGAACGGGTCCGACGTTTCTTAACGCCAGACCTGCGGAGAAGAACACTGAAATAAAATAATATTATCTCGATGAGTTTTTTCAAGATTAGATATTGGTTTTTGGCTAACTTAAAGCAATGAGCAAACCAAATTTTAACACAGTCAACAACACTACATTTTCTCTTTAAAATAGACTAAAAAGTTCATCACAACGATATATCAAGTGATGCGTTGATGTGATAATTTTTTAACATTGAACTCATGAGACACGTTTTAAATTATTTCACTTACTGTAGTTTTTGCGAAAATATTTATCTGTGTTACAGATAGAACCATATATTATGAATAAATCTGCATACTTAATTTACTAACATGTTTTGTAAATAGGCTTTTATGTTTAACTTTACACTGTTATGGCCCGCGTCCGTGAAATCAGAAATTTAGTCGAGACAAAAATAAGTTCCATGATTAATATCAACGGTACGTAGTTTCTCTTCTTTAACCTATTCTAGCCACATGCACTAACCTATCAAAATCAAATGAACATGTGAGTGAATGGATGATTGATTACTCACAACATAACCTTTTAATTCATCTGGCTTAACCCATACACGTACAATTTACCTAACTAACGTTTCTGTTCCACAGTGGAAATCACACAATGGTTGCGCACGGATGATGACAATTTCCGCTCCCGTCTGAAGACGGCGATATCAATGTTCGTCCACGGCACACAGTGCGCTCACAAATCACAGATCACACAAAATAGTGCTGGTACACTGGAGGTAACTGGTGCACAACGCACATGATATCGTGTTGTCGAGATCAAACAAAACAAGTATTGATCAAGTCGACGTCTGGTAGCGTCAAGGTCACATTTTACACTAGTGGGCAACCATTAAGACAGTTCATGGGTAGGAAATTTGGACGCGGGTATGTGACAATAATATTTTTCGCGCCCGGCATTACAAGCGCGCTAAAGTATAATACATATATATAATATACCTAATATAATATTTTTAATGTAATCTGATAATGTTGCGGTTTTCATAGTTGCGGTTTTCATGGTTTTCATAGGTTTTCATAGTTCTGATAATGTTGCGAGTTTTGTTCAATTATTTATTATAAAATCAAATTATTAAACAAAAATTACATTTCAATCAATAATGTGTTCTCTATTATTATTCAGGACCTTATCGATGCCTTTTCTATAAATATCAGCCAGTCTGGTATCAAAATATTTATCGACCCAATTTCTGGGTCATCGTCGTTGTTGAACGTAACGCCACGCATTTGATTGGAGAGGATTGGAGAAACGGTGATAATCTGACAGCGCAAGATCTGGACTGTAGGATGGATGCGGCAGAATCTCCCAGTTGAGCTCCTGAATGAGCATTTTAAACTTGTTAAAGACTAAAAAAAGTATGTGTCGAAACTGTTCGTTTTTCCCAACTTGGCACTCCATTAAATAAGCTCAAAAATTAAGATAAAAATGCAGGAAAACGGTGATACTGATGTTTAAGAGCAGAAAAATTATTTTAAAATTAGCAATATCTGTTCAAGACACCAATAAAATAGCTCTTATCTTCTGTATTTTCTACTTGCTTGAAATCTTATAAAAACAATAAAAAGTCATGGTTTTACCTTAAAAAGAATTGAAAATAATACAACGCCAAGAATAAACTTTAAAATAAACTTTATTTTAACTTATCTAACAAAATATGTAGTAAAGTGTTATTGTTTGGAAGGGGACTCTCATTCCATGAAAACATCGGGTGTTTAAAGTTGATGAACTTCACTCATGAGGTTCTCACGAAAATTTTTTTCTCGGACTTGGGTTTCATGTCATGCGGAGTACCAAGTCCGTAGGAGCCCTTGCTCCTTCACATATTCGGGTCTATTCTCAATTTCAAATCAATGTCAATAACCATGATCTACATCGCTATTGTATAACATTGTATACTTCGTCAATTTTGACGTTCTCTACGATTGAGTGACGTGAAACCAAAGGTTCAATTTTAGCAATTGGTTATGTGAATATAGCAAATGTTTGTTGTCTATAGTTGGATATTTTTATTTATGGTATAGTCGGCTTCTGATTGGTCGATAACCAAATAGACATGAAAAAGGGTTGTGCATTCGCAAGCATCGACATCAGTACATGATTTTATTTTTTGTTTTATTAGAAAAATAAACACGGATTATAATTTTTAAAATGTCTTATATACATATTCTTATTAATATATAATAATTAATGACTTACTAAAATAAGTAAACTGTCTCTCTGAAACGCATGATTAATAAGTATTTTCATTAATTTATACCATGTTTCAAACTTTTTGTGTTAGCAACTGATTTAATTTGTTGATTCGCTAATTTGTTTTTACAAAGGGAACTTTACAAAAGTACAATAAAAGGGTATTTAACGATCCAGCGTCTTTATTTATTCAACATATTTTTTTGGATTCCGAGCCGATGCGGGACAAACATTTGATACGCACTGATTTAAGGGTAGGAATACAGCCAATAGCAGAAGAGATAACGTAATAACGTATATGCCGCATTTTTGTCTTCATGAAAAAGTCTTAACCCATTAGCGGTACAAGTATCCATATGGACACACATATTTTGATCTTTGAGTGACATGGATTTTCATTTCTTTTTAAACTATTTTTTTATATCTACATTCCAGAGAACTAGTAACTGGAAGAATTAACAGACGCATTGCTTGACAGACGAGTTCATTCTTATATCCAACGTACAACTCCAAAATAACATTTTACTTAGAACCACATTATAGCCAGTCAAAATTAAAATTCCAACAAAACAACTAATTTCATCTGAAGTGAAGGTTTAGATTGGTTTATTTTTGAATTGTAAGTATTTATTAGACTCCTCAATAAGCTAATTTATGATAGTATCATAGAAAAATAATTCAAACAGCTGAGTTGTAGATTTATTTTTGAACCAACTATAATCCGATATCTTCTATGGTATCATCAATATCAATTTGGTCCATTTTTATGCATACACATGCATTATCATTACATCATCGGCAAATAATTATCTATAATTTAAATTATCTATTTTGCCGCCTTCGTCTTCATCATCCAAATTTTCATCGTTAAAATGGCAGGATCTGGCGGTGATATATATATATACATATCATACTCAGTAACTTCATCACTATTCTCTTCTTCTATTACGTCCAATATACCATTTACTGACAGTAATCTTTTCGTTCTAATATAAAAAAAAAACAAAAATAATATTATTTCTTGAAAATCATATTATTTAATTTGTTATGTTTACTATCAAGCTTGTCCATATGGACACGCTTGGGTTCACGGTAATTGATTGCATCATTAAAATACACAAACATCAGTTATTATTATTCAAATTTTAATTTTACATACTTATGATTCATTCTATAAAATAAAAAAGATTTTCGAATCAATCAACGCAATAAAAATACTTAACTCAGACATCGAATCACAGTTTTTTCGTTCGTAATATGAGCGTCCACTTTGATAATTAATATTGTTTTCACTAAATTGTCCAGAATCTCGAAAGAACGTCTGGATCGAGCTGCATACCACACTCGAATGACTCGTGCAAAGAACATGAACGTTTTCTTAGAAATTACACAATACGAGACCAACATCGGCAACAATAATTTTGTGTCCATATGGACATCTGTGACACTAATGCAAACTATTGGGTCTGGTACTAATGAGTTTTAATTTTACTAAATTTTTATGTAGGTGTTGGCAAAGAAATTTCCCTTCAAAAATTCAAGTTAATAACTTTCTTAGCTTATGAGCTTTGGGTGACAGACAAATGTGATTCACATGCACTGTCTTTGGGTAATGCGTGATTAAATAAAGGAATAGTTTTCACCTTTGTACTTCCTAATACGTAGTCATTATTTAATAGTTCCCATTGTATTTATGCTTTCATTATAAATAACCATCTGTCTATCGTACGAATTTTATTTGAACATTGAAAACTGTGAAAAATTTATGCACGCCCATTTAGAACATCTCCATTGAAATAATCGAATCTCCCGAAATATGTACTTTTTAAGGACTTTAATGCATGAAATATGAAAATAATAATTCTAATAAAAAAATTTACCACAATAAAAGTCGGTATTATTTTTGCGAGATCATTCATTCTGCACATCCCTAAATGAAAAGTAAGAATTCTAATATTTACTACGGTTATTACTTGTCAACATAAATGAAACAAAACTTTGTTTTGATTTACGAAGTTATTTATTGAATTAACAAATGGATATGTCGGCTCACCGTGGACTTGAAATGTTGTCGATACAGAGAAGCCTGATGCTGGATTGAAAATCAGGCCAAAATGTTAAATAATTGCATTGATTGGGTGTACTCCATATAAATGTAAGGTTAGTTTAATTTTCCAAATTTAATGTTTTTTAATGAAATTGATCTGCATGATTCTGAAACCAAGTCAAGATTTTAAATGAACATATTTTGTATTTACTTATAATACAAAGATTATGTGTCTGAAAATTTTATACACAATTTGATTATTTTTGCTGTACTTTTTAATTCACATTTATTTAGAATCAAACATGTGTCCCTCAGATCAAACAGTTAGTGCTTTTATTCCTGGATTATGTGGCTTATCATTGAATTTGATCTAATACAGTACATTTCAGTCTTTTATAGAATTGCGTTCAAACGTCAAGAAGAGAGCAAAAGATCATTTGGTAAAGTCCAGGAAGACAAGAGGGGCACCTCCCACATTACCTTTCTCAGAACAGGATGAGAGATTCCTAGCAGTCGAGAGGATGCTGGGAGTAAATGGAAATCCAGAACTTCAAGAGATTAGAGTTAACATATCTCCGGACATTAGCCTACCAGGGAATGTACAAGGAGAAAGCCAGGCGTCCATTTCACCATCACCGTCATATTCAGTCAGGGTCTTCACAAATCTTCACTGTGACAAATAGCCCAGTTCAACCACTGAGGCCCTTCGTGGTCACGCCCACGACCACGGCCTTACACGACTAGAAGATCCCTGGCAGAAAGAGCTATGCAGATGCGAGCATTATGTTTAGAAGTGTGGCGCGGACCGTTTTCTTAGCATGATATGTCATGCTGAGAAAATGTCAAGCATTAAAAGAACACATAATCACATTGTTATATTTTTTAACTGAACCCCGGTTAGTTATCTCCTCAGATGATAAACCAAAAGGGAGCTTCTAGTCATGTATAGGTACGGAGATCGCCTTGACCTCTGCACTGGACTACGCCACAGTGGCAGAACGGGAGGTTCCTGACTGAACGTTACTTATTAGAGAAATATATGTCATTGTGGGAATGGATGTGCAGATTTCCCCTTGTACCTGGTAGGACAACAGTCTACTTTGTACCCAAGTGTACATTCTACATTAAAGAATCGTTAATTACTGCCAAGGTGGGCGACCTGTTTGCCTGACTTAATTTACTTACCACTTTTATTTATTTTCTATAATGCATATCTATATCCATGTTTTATTAATGTACGCAGACAGATTTGTTTATTATTACTACAGTTAAATGTGAAATAATATTTGTAAGTTTATATAAAAACATAACATTAAACCTGTGTTTTAATATTCAAAATATATAACACTTCTTTCATAATAAAAAGTATGTATGAGGAGGATATCTGCTATCGGTTTATTTACAACATTCTAAAAATAAGGGAAATTAAATAAAAATATGAGTTGTACATAATGAATTTAATAATACGTATAGGTAAGGAATATCCCCTGATTCTATTACAATTGTCAGAAAGAATCGGGAAAAAAACTGACATGATAATACTTTCAATATATTCACAAACGTTTGTTTACAAGATAAAAATGTAATAATACTTGAGAGGTTATGTATAAAGGTCAACAACAGTAAATTAGGATCAACAAAGAAGACAGGCTAATTTATTAATGTAATAAAGGAAAAATGTTCCTGTAAAACTTCATTCCAGACACCCCGTTCTTGAATTGGAATGCTTATCGAATGTTCATTAGTTGGAGGATTTCCAATGACATGAAGAACTGCATGAATTATTATGAACATAGAAGATTCGCCCAGCAACAGTAGGACTATAGTTCAAAACTCTGTGCTTCATAATATACCAAAATCTTGATTTTAAAACTCATATACATCTTTCCACAACATTTCTTGATTAAATGTAGGCTTTATTTGTATCCGGATTCCGGTGTATTCCTCCCTCGATTTTCAGAAGGTGTGATAAGCCAGGAGCAATGGTTCTGATGGATATCCAGAATTACCTGAAAATTCAATAATACATCATCATAATACCCAAAAAACGTAATGCGATTTGTATATTTTCACAATATATTTGAAATTAAAATTACCAATCTCATTTCAATTTTATAAAAATCTTCTAATTTGTGATGTGTGCCATATTACTGCGTCGTTAGTGCACCCGGGATACAATGCATTAAAAGACAAAATCTTAAGATCTAGGCTCCACATATCTGTAACAAAATAATCATTAAAACGTAATTATAAAAATTATGTATGGTACAATCGAAATTCGAAAAATAACCTAAAAACGCGAGTATTATTTTAAAACATCTATCTTCATTTGACGTGAGAGATCTTGCAAATACCTCTACCGCCTTGATAAGGAAACAGTTATGCATCCAATAAATATATAACTGTTTCCTTATCGAGGCTGTAAAGTTATAAAAACTGGTTATTTGGAATCTCCAGCGGGTTACAGAAATCTCGCGAACGAAGTCTATCTATTCTCGAGTTTCGACTAAAATATCAGTTTTTAAATAAAATAAGTACTAATACAGTATTCAAAGTTCACAGAAAAAGATTTGTTTCATAAATTACCTATTAATTTCCTCATCCACAGCGTCGTAGTGAAGAATCACGGCCAACCCTGTCGCCATGTTTATGTTTTGACAGATTATGGTACGTTTATCTCACTCACTCTCTCTCTCTCTCTCTCATTCAAATATAACACGGACGTTAATTTACGTACTGTCTATTTTTGAGAGAAGGTGTAACAATCACCATCATTTCAATATTGCAATCTTGAGAATCGGCCTGATTGTATGCCAAAGTGGCCTGAAAATTTTTATTTTTAGTATTTATTATTATTCTGAAAATCATGGGGCATGAACTGCTAGATGGCGCAGTGATTTTAAACTCTCGGGGGCTGTTTGGACGTTTAGTGATTTTTGTTATTGATTCTAAGAATTTGTTAAGTTTAGTAAGAAGGTAGATTAAGAATTTAGTGTTAACTTAGTCATCGTAATGTATTAGGTAACTTGTCATCTTTTCCATCGCAGCAGACGCGGCTATCATAAAGTTGCGGATTTGTATAATTGAATCAAGATTTAATTCTTTGGGGGGAATTGAATGACTTGGGGTTTCGCGATTTTGTTGCGTTTCTTGTCTGGAGTCTTTGTGGGAGATGAAGGGCGGGTGATCCGGAGGGATGGAGGATTCTGGGTGCCTATCAAGTCTTCATTGCTGAAAGTTAGTAGTCGGGAAAAACATTTCCAAATGATATTTGTTTCTTCTTGCTTTTTATAATGTTGAGAAAATGAGACATGACCAGATTCATAACACGATTTGACAAAGTTTTATCAGGGTGATATTTTTCCACAAAACTTTGCACCTCGCTCCACTTCGCGCACATTTCGTGGAAGAGGACCCAGGAACATCTTCCATTCGTTGATCAGTCTCTGAAAATAATATTTCCTCTGTCACAGTATTTTGCTGCTTGTTTGCAAATTGAAGCATTTTTTCGTCAAAATTTTTGTTCGTAAACGTCGACTCCATTATATTAAAATGACTTTAATATATTTGATTATAAAATTATTATAAACGAAATATTATATCAGGATTAATAAAAATTTTGGGTGTAAGTAAATATATAGGTTTTTAAAATTTTTTTATTGACATCCTGAAGAAGAAAATTATATTTTTCGAAACCGGTAGATGTATTTAAAATCAATAAGTGGTTAATAAAACAAAGTTAACAAATAAAAATATGAATTTTAACCACAAAAGTTAATTTTGCTAATTTCAAAAGTACATAGGTTTATTGTATTAATGTGATACATTCTAAAGAAAAAAAAATTCATTCATTCATTCATTTTGTGCAGAATATTCGAAAACTTGTTTCCTCTTATTTTATATATTTCCCTGTGTTTATTAATTGTAAACTTTCATCATATCTATTATGCCATCGTACAGCAGAGGCCTGACGCCAATCGCCCACAGGAAGTCTAAATGGTTGAATTTAGGTACACAATACTTTCCGATTGGATTGCCCAGTTCTCGGTACAACTGGTCAACGTCCTTCGAGTCAACCAACCAGTCGTTGTCTGAGTAGTACAAGGCTACCGGGGTAGAGACGTCGCCAAGTTTGTAATCCGGTGGGTTTATGGATCCATATTGTGCGAGGTTTCCTAACATACCGTGGTCGTACTTTCTGAACTTTCCAGATATGAATACCTGGGAAAAGTGCAGCAGTTGTCTGCTGGAAGCGCCCGCTGGGGTGTGGCCCAAGATGACTGGATACATAGTCTGAAAAATGGAAGGATTTTAATTGATGAAGGGTGATTCATGATACCACCATACTGTAACTGATCGCAGATGTATTGCCCCATATCCATGGATGTCTCTTGAGTTTAGCGTGAATCAACCATCAATATCGTATTACACGTGCTTTATGTGAGAGTGGTGAATGCGCCAATATTCATTAATATTTTGTGTATATAATGTGTATCGCGCAGGATTAGTCGCCGAGATGACGCTATTTAATTGATGTTTTGAACACGAGCAGATAAATTTAAATTATATTAATCATCAGCGAGACGCATTAAAACCCGTGGGATAGATTTCAGGAAACAAGGGCAATTATTCTTGATAAAACACGTCACGGCGGCGCCCGTCTCTATCTACTTGCAAATATAGTGGCAAAATATTAATGAATAAATGTATTGTTTTGTATGCGAATAAAAGGATGTATTTTGCAGAGTCATGGACGATTTGGTCCAGATAACTGAGCCGGTTCAAATTGAACCGCTGATCAATTGAGCGGTTTAATCATCGATTGTACCGTTGGATCTTTTGAAAGCATAGCTCACGGCTCAGTTGATTGACGAATGTGTTGCTTCTCGGACGTATGCAGAATATTATCTTTTGAGTCATATTACTATTGCTCCCGACAGGATATCAGTATTCGAATATCAATAATTAAAACATGTAACGTCTTATTTTAAATGATATAACCTATTTTTAATATCGTTTTCATTTATTACTGCGTCCAGTGAAATGAAATCGAAATTATTCATAGAAATGAAATAAAAAATATTTCGTTATAATGATGTTTTATCGAAATTCTTCAATTAAATGGACGAGCTATGTTTAAATAAAGAAAAATTACGATATATGAAATAACTATGTTATTTTTTCACTTTAGATGTTATATTATACATCCTGACTCTGTAGTACAACATTACTTCCTAGCTCTAGTAAATGGCCGATGAAACATGCATATTGTATTTTTCAAAATGGAATGTTTTAAAAGTTTTTCTATAGCTGAGAGTACAAATATGTGTACATATAAAATAAAACAGATCATTTCTGCTACAATCAAATAAAATTTAAAAAAAAACATTAAAGAAAATCAGTATTAATCAAAAATTAACATTCTATAAAATAAAAATGCATTGGGAGATTATCCTAACTAGATACAGCAACATTATTTTTTTTCGTAAACGTCTCAATTGTTTAGTGACCTCATTATTATTTTTTAAATAACATTACATGTGTTAATATTTAAGCGTACAAGTACTAAGTAATTGAAACAAATATTTTAATAATAATTCACTTTTTAAAATGGTTTGTTTTATAACCAAACACCCTGTTAATAACAAGGTAATTATGTGATGCGTTATCCTAACAATTTTATCCAGGATCATTTTCGAGTGTCAACCTTCATAACTCACGGAGCGATCCGTGCCGGCTGAGCGGATTAAACCGTTGAACGGGTGAACCGTTGAACCGCCTCAACGCAAAAATCCGGCTCTGCGAACGACGCACCGCTACTCCACGGCACATGCGTACTGATGATTTTTAGAGATCTAAAATTTATTTATAGATCGTCGTGGATACGAACCTTAAAGGTTGTTCTTCGTACGCTGGAGCAGGGGCGGACTGGAGGGATTTGCGCTAGCCCCTTTGTTAAATTTGAGTGAAGCCGGCGAGCCTCTTGTTAAATTAAGAAAAAACAATATTCTCATATCATATTAGTACCTAACTGCAATTTATGTAGATGCTTTTAATGCGTGTGTTTAAACATGACAAGCCTTCGTTACCGTCTGAAATTTCTCGTAAACATTATTTCAGTGTATAATAAAAGAGACCTAGCTGTTTTTTGTCTATAGTCTAACAATGCTTAAAAACGCCGATGTTTGAAATATATTGCTTCCGATGTCAGATGTTCAACGCAATATTTTTGTGAACGATGCTTTGTACGATTATCGTTCATACTTCATACGCCCCCTTTACCCCAATTGTGTAATTATTACTTTGCTACTCTTGATTCACTGGTGTGATTGTGATTGATATTCGATAATACCAGTAACTGGAAACTTTGATTATGATCACAGTTTCATTACTAATACGCGTGCGCAGCACGATATCACAATACACAAAATAAATTTAAAAAACATTATTTTGAGCGTATTTACTTATATTATTCAAATTTTTTTTACGTAAAAAACTTAGTCTAGTACATATAGTTAACATATATCTTATATGAAAACACTTAAAAAATGAGAATACTTTTCGGGTCAAATGTCAAATGTAAAACGTTTTGGCATAATCTACTAGATGGCGCTAATCACGAATTATAACATCATTCCTTCATGAATAGTTTCATTCAATTTGTACATGCGCCGAATCATAAATCAATAAATAAAATAAAATGATGAATCACTTATAGTGAATGTGACCAAAGATATCAATGATTGACTCACAGTTCGTGATTTTGAACTCATCACTACTTTGTACCATCATTTACTGAGGATAATTTCAATTTCAATCCAGTGTTCTGTTATGAAACATGGAATTGTCACGAAAAGAATAGTTCGTATTTCTGCGTCAATCTTGGAACTCTTCACTCTTGCAATCTAAAGTAGTTAAGTACATTTTTCAGCTATTGATATTAATTATTTTACGGTATATTGCGTACTTGTACACTAGCAGATAAGTAATCGCCTGTCGGCTGCGGGCCTTAGTAGAATCTATATTTCAATGTGGAAATCCCTTAATATATTGCTTGTATTTCGTTATTATATTGCTTTAGATAAAATATAGATCCTACGGAAGCCCTGGCCGAGCAGCGGTCACCATGGGCCGCGTAGCTAACGGAGTTCTTGAAACGAACAAAACATTGATGTTACATTTGACAGTAACATAGATTAGGAAATAAACCATAGATTGCGACGAGATATTACTATGAGACAAAGATGAGATGAGAGGATGCTTTTCTTATCTATGACAGGAGTCCCTCAGACCAGTCCATTTAAGCAAGTACTTTACAGCCTACCGAAGCCGCCGCATCTATAAAATCATAGGTATAGATGGGGAAGCGTAATATTATTATAGATTAAGTAACATTCGAACGCTTTAATAATTATATTTTTTATTTATTATCTTAGTTTTATTAACCACAATTGAGTTTAAAAAACATCTACCGGTTTCGGAAAACACTTTTCCTTCTTCAGGATGTCATAACTAACTAAAAATATAGCATTGTTTTTCTATTTATCCAGAATCTATTTTTAAATTTTTTAAAAAAACAACAATTATTTAAAAAATAAATTTAGTACCTAACTCAAATTGCTGCTCAATACAAATTTAGTCGAATAATTTTTAGGAAAAAATTTTAGAATAGGACTCGTAGTTAAATTTAGTTGGCTGTTTAGAATTTCCTGATTACTTTTACATGCTTTATTTATCTCCAACGATTCCAAATTATTTAATTTGTGACCTACACCGTTTATATGCAAAATTGACAATCCCAATTTTTTATCAAAACCATGACTATTTTATATCAAATGATTAGCAAATTCTGAAAACCCACTATTGTTCAAACATCTCAAATGCTCCTTTACTCTTATATTAAAATTTCTACCCGTTTTACCAATATAAAATGCAGCACAATCCTTGCAACTAAGTTTATAGACGCCAGAATTGTTAAATTTATCATCTTTGTCTTTAGAATTTATGAGTAAATTTCCTATACTATTATTTGTGTAAAATGCTGGTCTAATGTCTCGTGGTAGGTGTTTAGATATTTGTTTCGAAAAGTTATTTATGTATAAAATCCTACGCCAATTATCATTATTATCATTATGTTTTATGTGTGATTTATATAAAAATTGATTATTATATTCTTTTAATTTATTTTTTTAAATAGTGTCTATCAAACATGTATTATACCCGTTATTAACTGCTATTTTTTTAATTGTATTCAATTCAATATTGAAATTGGATGTTGACATAGGAATATTGACTAAACGATGTATCATGGAGTGGAACCCTGAATGTTTATGTGATAATGGATGATTAGATTCATTGTGTATGATAGTATCTGTAAAAGTTGGTTTTCTAAAAATTTTGAACTCAATTTTATTATTATTTTTAATCAATGTTAGATCCAAAAAATTTAGGGTAGAATTATTTTCCATTTCTAGTGTAAATTGTATTTTATTATTAAACGAATTAATTAAATTTAGAAATGTAGTTGAAAAAATATGAATTTTAACCACCAAGTTAATATTGCTAATTTTAAAAGCTTTAATAATTATTGCGTATACGACTGATACAAAATTCCGCCCCTTCCCCGGAACTCCGCGTACAGCTCTGAGATTAAGCGAGCTCATTGTTAACGTATTAGCAGTTCGGGTATTCAATCGCGACCATTTTTGTGAATCCATCTGAGATGAATCATCGCTGAGTTGTGATGAATTGAGGTTATTGGATGTTCGGCGGCATCTCATTAACTCTGGCTATATTAACTTACAGTATTGGCAAGATCAGGGCTGTATCCACACAAGAGGAAGAGTACGTTGCTGCACACGGGCTGGAACACGGAACCATCTTTGCACAAGATTTCGCCAGCCAGTCTCGTCAGTTCTGTGGATGGCATTAACTCATCTACTCCAATAAGTGATACCAAAAGCTAAAATATTAAAGGTTTAATTTTCAGAAACAATAGTTGTAGGTAGAACTATAGATGTAGATCTAGGTGACGTCTGTATGCCCGATCGAGTGTCGCTATCAAACCGATCGCGCGCATGGGTTTAAGTTTTGTCTCTTCCTCTGATCAAAACCTCAACACATCAATATGGTGCTAAGATTAATTTCCTCGTATTTCATTCTGTGGTCAGGGGCCTTAACATGTATCTGGAAGCTTAATGCGGGCGGAATTTTTTTAGATTTGTAATAATAATAATAATGCGTCTATTCCAGCGTGACCAGGGGCGTGCAGTGTATACAACCAAAATGCTGTGCATTACTAAAAATTCTGGGAAACAAACATTAATTGAATAATCTATAATATGGATTAAAGTAAATGTATATTTACAGCTTTATTACAATTAGCGACATCTATCTACCAGTAGAAACTTGAATGGCTTAGTTTAAAAAATACCGTTACAAACCACCGCTGCAGCTATAGCGCTATCGTCGACGTAGCTGCAATCGACTATTGGATATTTACAGAATTGAAGATTCCTTTCGGTTGATCCGTTTTGTATGGCGTCGTTACTTATGCTGTTTTTTTTAACAGAATAACATTAGAAAGGCTTACAACTGCGTGCAAATCATTTCAGTGTTTACTTCCTCTTTTACTTATTCGCAAATTTTACATTCTTACTTCTTTTAATGTGTTGATTTCATGATCGTTCTTTGCATTTAGCGCATGGATTCGTTTTTGATTTGAGAAAAAAAAAAGGCAATCGGCAGATCTATTTCGTTTAATGAAAATAATTATTTCTTTTAGTTACTACGTGAAGGATTTTCAAACAATAAAAGAATCATGTTCAGTCATAGAAAGTGTTCTTAAAAACGTCCATACATTTTTATATTGAATTTTATATTTTTGTTAAAATTTAAACTTAAACACTATTAACAGTATTCTAAAATTACAAATAAATGGTAGGGTCGAATTAACGACGGATTAATTTTGTCTAAAGACGTTGGTTAAACGAAAGTTCATTATCCTATGTACAATATGTATTGTAACCTAAATCTATACATCTACACGCCACTGGATATAATTATAGGATACATTTAAATAAAAAAATAGTATTTATGTTATGAAAAGAAAAACAAAAAAGATTAAAAAGTTCACACGTACATGCATATATGCAAAATATAAATACTACATTTCAGTCACGTCTATTATTGTATTTTTAGCTTTTCTGTAGTCGTTTCCATTCTCTAGTTAGGGATTTATGTGCGATTGATTTGAATTTAGTCAGAAAGCCGAATAAAATATTTAGCATCAAGCCGTGCTTCTTTTGTTAATCATTAAGTACTACTATATAATTTTTTTTAAATCGTTTAATAATTGCAATTCATCATATTTTATATTTATCGACCTGGTTTAGAGAGTAAAAAACCGCAAAATTACTTCTCTATTTTCAATCAAAACAGGTTTGGAATATAAAGAAATTATTTTTGGTACAAAAATATAAGGAATAAAGTTAAATGCAATGTTCAAGGTTGTGTGTGTGTGTAGGTTCGCGGAGCGCGGGAGAAGTAGGAGGTGTGTGTGTGTGTGTTGTTAGCGGCCGCGCCGGGAGTGCGAGCTCTCTCATTTTCCTGCTCTGACGCGATTTAGATAACTCATATCATATTATATTGTGGTTTATTGTTAATTACATTGTATTGGTGGAATAATAAACTGCTGTATATTATCACCCAACACGAGTTTAATTATTGACCGTATTTATCCGGAGACACATCAATAGGTGGTAATTACAACCGCCGCTCAAAGTACATTACAGCAAAGAATGCGATTTTACAACTACGTTAAATACCGGTTGTAAAATATAAATAAATCGTATATACACCTCTGCGGTGATAATAAATGGATTCAAGAGTTTAATCACTGGACTCTTCAAATGGGACAAGTACGCGGCGGGTGCTAGGGCGTGCATAGATTTAATTTTAGTGTTGTATTCCTTCTTAAACGAAGCCATCACGAAGAAGGTCGTGGTCCCCTGGGAGTGACCGACGTAATGCACTTTCTTTTCGCCAGTTTTATCCAAAATGTAGTCAATCGTGGCCGGGAGATCGTAGAAACCAATTTCATTCCAGCTGAACTTCCAGAATTCGGAGTCCGTGTCTGGATTTAGTGTGACGTGTTTGCGAGAATAGTAGTTTCCGCGAGCATTTCCCAACCACACGTCGAAGCCTTCGTCAGCTAAGTAGTATCCTGTATCAAGGGAAATATATGTCAATTAAATAGTTCAATACATAATTAAAAATAGCAAAGGACGCTTCTATCCAATCCAATCGTCTGTAAATCCCTTTTAAGTATAATAGAAAGCCATATTTTATGTAACAACCATTTTAAGAAGAGCAGTTTCATAAAATGTGTTTTTAAATCTTTTTACTAGCATTTGAATATTTGTCATCCGTCAGAAAAAAATAGGTTATGTCGACATTTATCCAAGACACCTTAACTTTCGGACTTATGTGATATCTGACTAATAATAACAATAATAGCCGCTAGCGTGGCGAGGCCCCAACTTACGATTTGTTACCAGGCGTCATGTGTGTTGAGGTAATGGTAAGGTATGTTATTATTTAAATTAATGTATTAATGTCTGATTGTGTACTCGTCATCTATTGTTGTTAAATTAATAAATATGAAATATTCTCAGTTCAAATCGGTCATCTGTTGATATTTTTTAAATGTCACGGAATACAAAGCGTGCTTATTGGTCTGGTGGTTAAGATCTCACTCAGGTGATCTAGTTGATCGGGGGTTCGAGCCTTATCAAAGATGATCAGTTTTGATTTTCAATATACAAGCGTTTTTTTATTTCAACTTTATTACATATATGTATGTATGTATATATGTAATAAAGTTGATATATATACATTATAATTTTATTTTTTGCCAAACTGTATAACAGTTTTACGGCAAGGATTGCCTTTTACATAGTCATTATTGAGGTTTTAAAAACAACATTTTTTTTAAATAAAAGAAATATAAAAAGGAAACTAAAAATTTCGTAAGAATATTTTCTTTTACTATATATTTTATGATAATTACTGAAGTCTCATAATTTTTTTTTTATGTTTAATAAGGCTTATTGATTTTATTAAACATTCTTGGCAGAACATATTCTCTCCTTCTCTCATCGTACACATGGTTACACTAAGCTAGCTAAACTACCTCTAGCCGCTAGCCAAACTAGCTCTTAGACGACGATAATATGTACATTGATAACTCGGCCTTATCTACAATACAAACAATACAAAGTAGTATACACCCTTACCCAAGCCACTTTCTGGTCCCATGGTGATCCAGTCAGCAGAAGAACATAACAACCCATGCATCAGAAAGACGACACGCTTGTTCTTCGGCTCAGTTTTAGCATTGAGCCTGTGAACCGTGAGGAGGTATCCATCTTCCGTCTGCACCGTGTGCACCTCCACCGGGTAGCCATACTTCTTCGCCAAACCCACCTTGAATTGTTTACATTAAATTCTAACTAACATATTATTAAATCAGGTTTTACGTCTACATACACTCCTCCTTCAAATTCCTTCAGTCCTTTCATACAATTGTCTATGTACAAGTTACAAATTCGTGAAGCCATTACGCTGTCTAGTTTGACATATTTAGAAATAGTAATGTGATTAATTCATTGAATCTTAAACAAAAACTGCTTCTTTCATTAAGGATTGGAATAGACTGTATAAATTTGAAATACTTCTCTCCAACTCAGGCAAAACCTTTATTTTGTATTTCAGAATTTTCCAATCATTGAATAATTTAGAATCATTAGAAATAAGTAAAGCGAAATATTATAAATTCAACCATAAGCCTCAAAAAATCCAAAAAACTTTACAATAATTTTGTATCATTAAGTCAATTGAGTCATTTACATGATGAGTATGGTAACAATTTAAGTTGGGTACTAGATTCATATTTTAAATATAATTTCAATATATTAGAACTGCTTTATACGGTTTAAGCTAGTGTAATTGTAAGTGTAGTGTAGTGTAAGTGACATCCTGATGAAGGAAATTGGTTGGTGTATTAAATTAAACTCGTAAAGGTAGTTAAAAATAAATTTGTAAATCATTTATATTGTTTAAAATATTGTACATAAAATATCATCAAACGACCGTTACTCCAAATCTACAAAATTTGTTAGTAAAATCACGTCCAAAATATCAATCATAAAATAGGAAACGGCAAAATATCATTTTAAGTTAGCTTTTTTAGTAATCTGAAATTAAATGCAACTCACGAAATCTAAATTCGCATCTTCAAGGATGTCGGGGTCGATGAGGCGGCGGGCCACGCTGGCCAAGTACTTCTCCCCATTGGGTGACTTGCCCCCCCACACAACGGTGACTATCGCAAGGAATATCAGGCACTGGAACGTCATGTTGGCGGAGTATCAGTTCACTGAAGAGGTGTTCAATTAATTCAACCTTTTATACAGCAATAATTACCTCGCTGTACAAAATCCTTATTCAAATGTTATGTACACTACTGGAAATAATTATTGTATCAACCAATGAGATTATAGCACAAGAGTCGAAACAAATGTGGTGATTTCACGTAATTTGTACGGACACGTCGATTAGTCATCTCCTGCCTTTCGTTGGTGACGCTTGGCTGTCATTATTCGCATCAAAAAAATGGTGACTTGCGCTGTCAAACTGTGTGTCAAACTTCATCAAACTCAAATAAAGTATCAAAAACGTTAAGTTTTATTGGACTTCATCGGTAAGAAGTATTTTTTATGTTTTAATTTTGCTCGTACATTAATATCGACACCTATCACAGAAACGTGTTAAGTTCAAATTGATATAGAATAATGAAAATAAATCCATTATTTGGATAAAAAGAACTAATATACCTGAACTGCTTTTATTCAAGTTGAACTTCATTAGTTAGTCCGACAAATGGAATTGAATACATGTGTGAAAAACTTTCATTGTGCAGAAAGGCTTCCTCTAGATAATCACCAACTGCAATTGTTGAGGTCATGAGAAGAATTTCAATTTCTTATGTGTTCCGCACAGCCAGGCGGCCGCGGATAACACGGCGCCCGTCCCGAGCAAGCATCGAGCCGAGACCCGACCCGGCCGCGGTTCCGCGCCGCCGGGCGGCCGCGGAGAGCACGGCGCCCTGGCCCGCGCAAGCATTAAGCCGAGACCCGAACCTGGCCGCGGTTTCGCGCCGCCGGGCCGAGACATGAACTTGGCCGCTTTAGAACAACTTCGCGGCCACCACACCCCGCCTGTGGAAAATCGCCGCCACTGGGGACACCGCGTGGCCGCCGGGGTGCGAGGAGCGGGACCGCGGACGAGGCCACGCCCCGCCGCCGCCAGAAATTTTAGGATATGTTTTTTCTAAATAACTCGAGCAAGAAAATTATTTGTGATAAAAAGAATATGTCAATAAAAAGAAGATTGAGAGGGCGATCGCCCGGGAATAATTTAATGCACCTTAAAAATCTTTTGGTAATAAAGAACGATGTTTTAAGGTTTAAGGTGCATTTATAAATTCTCCGGGCCATCGCCCGCTATAAAAACTACCAGGCATCGCGAGGCAGGTCAATGTTTGTATTAAAAAATACTCGCGATGCCTGGGGAATGTCTTGTATTATTTTTGTAAGCAAAAATGTATGACAAAATAGAGATCTGCCGCCCCTTACGGGACGGCGGAGAAAATGGCTGCTGTTGCCAAATTTCGCCGCCAGGCGCTGGCGGCGCGGGACCGTATCGGGGCGGCGCGGGGCCTGTCTTAGCCCCCTGATTGGTCCCGGAGTTTTGCTGGAGCCTTACGCTCCAGCGCAAAAGGTTTGGATATAAATAAACGGTCCAGCGGTTGCAAGGGCACTCTCTCGCTTCGCTACACCTGTACCGCTGGACAACAACTACTAGATCTGCTTTTACTTTGACCCTGCCTTCACCTGGACTTTCTTCCCTCTGGATTTTTGACTTTGGCTGTACCTTTGGACTGATCCCGGAAGAACTTTTACGATTTGGCAAACCTACTGGACACGATTTGGAATTTATTGGACAACTGCGCACCGGCAGGATATCGTCGTCCGAGCTACGGAGCAGCGACATTTTACCAACACCTCAGCTAGATATACAATCTTGTTCCTGTGCAGAACATTATGAATAAAGCAGGACGGGGATACGATTTGGTTTCTTCCGCTTCTTTATTTCACAACTGAACTTTTTTAACAACAAAAGAGGACTCAAGGGATTTCATGTGAGTTCAAATGGAAGAAGACCCAGCCTTCCTGACGTTTTGATAAGTAAGGAGATACAAGTATTTACGAGTGTCTCGGAACATCAACTCTGAACGAAAACTGTGGTTTGCTGCCGAAGAACGAAGACACCTCGCGTTTAAATGCCTGTAAAATTGATTTTTTCTATATTTGACCTGACAAACCCATAAATTGTTGTAATATAATTTCCTAGGTGAAGATTTTCATATTCAATGAATCTAAGTTACCATTAGTTTTAGATAATAGCTTGTCATTTTAGACGTTCACACGGTAGTAAGAACTTTATTATTTTATTAAGGTAAGACTTACCAATCAATCTTTCTATGTAATCACATTCAAGTGACAGGATTCTTACTACATTCTACCTTATAATTCCTATGTTTTCATATCTGAGTGAACCATTAAATTGTGTTGTAATAAAAATTTTAAACTAATCATTATTTTCCCTGAGAATGGTAGCTTATGTGAATGGCAGGCGACATGGTGAATTCTGTGCATCAGAACCACGCACCTCGCGCTATAACCTGAGCGAGTCGGTGGACGGATGAAATACAACGTCACAATACATAGATTTTTGTGTTTAACTTTACACTCTTATGGCCCGCGTCCATGCACTCAGAGATTTAGTCGAGACAAATCTCAGTACCATGATTAATGTTGTCAACGGTAAGTAGTTTTACTTCTTCAACCTATTCTAGTCACACGCACTTACCTATCATAATCAAACGAACATGTGAGTGAATGGGTGATTACTGACAACATAACCTTTTAATTCATCTGCCAAACCCATACACGTACAATCTGCTTAACCACAGTGTCGATACATCAATATATAATTTTTAATCTCCATAATGTCACCAGTTCTTCATCAGTGTTCGAATTGTACAGCTGTTGTAGGACATCTGATAAAATATTTTTTCTCTCCTTTACGAGTTTAATGCCATTTTAAGTTTAAAAATGACCAATAACCAATTTACTGAAAACCGGTAATGCATGCCCTAGTAATAATCACAATTTTTGTTATTAAGGAGAACACATTCTTATTGTGAAGTTGTAATTATTCAGAACAGACGATCTGTGACATTTTAAATACTTAATTAATGTATTAATTATAAATATATACATATAAAATCAATTTTGTCGAAAAATATTGTATTTGCATCACCCGGATTCGAACCTGGATCTCTATTTCCAATACGGGGAAGTACACTACCAATTGTGTTATAACGCCAATACTTTTCATGACAAATTTTTGAACCTATATGTTACACTTTTTCAAATTAATACACCTGTCGTTCCATTATTTGAAAGCCATCTACATTATTTTTACAGAATCTCAAATACCTTTGAGTAAACCGACTGCAGACGCCAGAATCTTCTGGCAACACACAATGATAGTGATGATCTCCGCTCCCGACTGAAGACGGCGATGTCAATGTTCATTCACGGCACACACTGCGCTCACAAACCACAGATCACACAAAACAGTGCCGGTGCACTGGAGGTAACTGGTGCGCAACGCGCATGATATCGCGTTGTCGAGATCGAACAAAACAAATATCGATCAAATTGACGTCTGGTGGTTTCAAGAACATAATTCACAGTGGTAAGCAAGTATTAAGATAGTTTATGGGTAATTTGGACGCGAGTATATGACAACAATATTTTTCGCACCCGACATTACAATCGCGCTAAAGTATGTTTTGCGAATACGTAACAATACATATATATAATATACCTAATATAATATGTTAAATATAACTTGATAAGTCGTCGCGGTTTTGTTCAATTATTTATTATAAATCAGCTGGTCTGGTATCAAAATATTTATCTACCCAATTTCTGGCTCATCGTCGTTGTTGAACGTAATGCCACGCATTTGATTGGAGAGCGACTGAAAAGGATGATAATCTGACAGCGCAAGGTCGGGACTGTAGGATGGATGCGACAGAATCTCCCAGTTGAGCTCCTGGATGACCATTTTAAACTTGATTAAAGGTCAAAAAAAGTATATGACGAAACTGTCCGTTTTTCTTAACTTGGCACTCCATTACATAAGCTCAAAAATTGAGAAAAACTTCAAAATGCAGGAACACGGTGATACTGACATTTAAGAGCAGAAAAATGCTATTAAATGTGTCATTTTTTATAGCCGTGAAAAAAACCGTAAAGTCTTATTAGACGTCCTAATAAATATTATATTTTTATAATAGCATTGAGTATACTAATATAAACAGATTGCTGACATGAATTATATAAGTATACAGAATATTTTTATTTTTTATTTTTGTTCATTTAGAAAGCTGGTTCTACGTGAGGTTATCAATTTTATTAAACAGTTAACGACCAACCCACACTAGTGATGCGCTCAAAATCACGAACTGACAATCATTCGCACCTCTGATCACACACAATCACTAACAGTGATTCGTGATTCTCGTATAGTTGAACCTCGGTTTACGAACCTAATTCGTTCCGTGAAACTGTTCAACAACCGATTTGTTTGTAAACCGAAACAATTATTTCCATAAGTATCAATATAAAATATATTAATCTGTTCAAGACCCCAATAAAATGGTTCTTATCATCTATATTTTCTACTTCCTTGAAATTCTGTAAAAACAATAAAAAGTCATGGTTTTACCTTAAAAAGAATTGAAAATAACACAACTCAAAGAATAAACTTAAAAACAAACTTTATTTTAAATTATCTAACAAAATATGTAGTAAAGTGTTATTGTTTGAAAGGGGACTCACATTCCATGAAAATATCGGGTTTTTGAAATTGATGAACTTCACTCATGAGGTTCTCACGAAAAAGATTTTCTCGGACTTGGGTTTCATGTCATGCGGAGTACCGGGTCCGTAGGACCCCTTGTTTCTTCATCATATTGTATGCCAAAGTGGCCTAAAATTTTTTATTTTTAGTATTTATTATTATTCTGCAAATCATGGGGCATGAATTTCTGTATGGCGAAATGATTTTAAACTCTCGGGGGCTGTTTGGGCGTTTACTGATTTTTGTTATTGATTCTAAGAATTGGTTAAGTTTAGTAAGAAGGTAAATTAAGAATTTAGTGTTAACTTAGTCATCGTAATGTATTAGGTAACTTGTCATCTTTTCCATCGCAGCAGACGCGGCTATTATAAAGTTGCGGATTTAGAAGATTGAATCAAGATTTAGTTCTTTGGGGGGAATTGAATGACTTGGGGTTTCGCGATTTTATTGCGCTTCTTGTCTGGAGTCTTTGTGGGGGATGAAGGACGGATGATCCGGAGGGATGGGGGATTCCTATCAAGTCTTCATTGCTGAAAGTTAGTAGTCGGGAAAAACATTTCCAAACGATATTTGTTTTTTCTCGCTTTTTATAATGTTGCGGAAATGAGACATGACCAGATTTATAACACAATTCGACAAAATTTTATCAGGGTGACATTTTTCCACAAAACTTTGCACCTCACTCCACTTTGTGCACATTTTGTGGATTGAGGACCTAGGAACATCTTCCATTCGTTGATCAGTCTCTGAAAATAATATTTCTTCTGTTACCGTATTTTGTTGCTCATTAAGGAGCTGTTTCAGTTCTTCCGCAGTGAGACTGCCTGCCTGTTCGTAAACCAAAATTCTGTTCGCAAACTAAAGCATTTTTTCGTCAGAATTTTTGTTTGTAAATCTCAGTTCCATTGTATTAAAATGACTTAAATAAATTTGATTATTAAACGCAATATTTTATCAGGGTTACTAAAATTTTTGGGAGTAAATAAATACATAAGTTTATTGTTTGAATGTGATACATTCTAAAGAAAAGAAAACATCCATTCATTCATTTTGTGCAGAATATTTGAATTTCCTCTTATTTTATATTTTTTCCTGTGTTTATTAATTGTAAGCTTTCATCATATCTATTATGCCATCGTACAGCAGAGGCCTGACGCCAATCGCCCACAGGAAGTCTAAATGGTTGAATTTAGGTACACGAAACTTTCCGATTGGATTGCCCAGTTCTCGGTACAAATGGTCAACGTCCTTCGAGTCAACCAACCAGTCGTTGTCTGAGTAGTACAAGGCTATCGGGGTAGAGACGTCGCCAAGTTTGTAATCCGGTGGACTTATTGATCCATATCGTGCGAGGTTTCCTAACATACCGTGGTCGTACTTTCTGAACTTTCCAGATATGAATACCTGGGAAAAGTGCAGCAGTTGTCTGCTGGAAGCGCCCGCTGGGGTGTGGCCCAAGATGACTGGATACATAGTCTGGAAAATGGAAGGACTTTAATTGATAAAGGGTGATTCATGATACCACCATACTGTAACTGATCGCGGATGTATTGCCCCACATCCATGGATGTGATTTCTCTCGAGTTTAGCGTGAAGTGACCATGAGTGGTGAATGCGCCAATATTCATCGATGTTTTGTGTATCGCACATAATTAGTCGCCGAGGTGACGCCAATTAGTTGATGTTTTAAACACGAGCCAGTTATATAAAAAAAACGGTGAATCATCAACCGCAAAGCGCAAAAACACCGTGGAATAGATTTCGAGAAACAAAGGCAATCATTCTTGATATAACACGTCACGGCGGCACCCGTCGCTGTCTACTTGCAATTATGGTGGGAAAATATTATTGAATAAATGTACTGTTTTGTAAGTGAATAAAAGGATATATTCTGCAGTCATGGGCGATTTGGCTCAAACAACTGAGCCGGTTGAAATTGAACCGCGGGTCAATTGAGCGGTTGAATCGTCGGTTCGATCGAACCGTTATGCACTCACAGCAGTGCACTCTCGTCATGCCTCGACGAGAATGTACTGCAGATCTCGGCTTGCATCGCCTGTTCTCGCGTCGATACGGATCGTCTCGCAGTTGACTGCTGGCATAAGATCTTTTGAAAGCATGGCTCACAGGTTAGTTGATTGACGAATGTGTTGCAGTGATATTTCTATTGCTTCCTGTAGGAAATCAGTGTCCGAAAAACAATAATTAAAATATCTAACGTCCTCTTTTAAATAATATCAACTATTTTTAATACCGTTTTCATTTATTAAAGGTTGCTTTACAACAAATTGTTCTGGAAGCGAGTTGAGCGGATTGAACCGTTGAGTGAGTGAACTGTTGAACCGGCTCACTAAGCCGGTTCGTTCGCGAACGACGCACTGTACGTGCGTACCGTTACCTGACTTTCAGAGATCTAAAATTTATTGATAGATCGTCGTGGATACGGACCTTAAAGGTTGTTCTTCATACACTCGAGCAAGGGTGGGTTGGAGGGGTTTGCGCTAGCCCCCTTTAGCTTTAGTTAAATTTGAGTGAAGCCGGCGAGCCTCTTGTTAAATTAATAAAAAACAATATTCTCAGATCAAATTAGTACACAACTGCAATTTTTGTAGATGGTTTAAATGTATTACGAAACATAAGATTTTGTTGCCTTCTGAAATTTCTCGTAATTTTTTATTTATTTCGGTGCATAATAAAAGAGACCTAGCTATTTTTTTTACTATAGTCTAACAATGCTTAAAAAGGCCGATGTTTCAAATAATAGATATTGCTTCCAGATGTTCTTAGATGTTCAACGCAATATTTTTGTGAACGATGCTTTGTACGATTATCCTTTATACTTCACACGTGCACATTTTTTCCCCTTTACCGTTATTGTGCACAATTCGAAATATTTATTACTTTGTTCCATCATTTACTGAGGATAACTCCAGTTTCACTCCAGTGTTCTGTTTTGAAACATGGAATTGTCACGAAAAGAATAGTTCGTATTTCTGCGTCAATCTTGGAACTCTTCACTCTTGCAATCTAAGGTAGGAAAGTACATTTTTCAGCTATTGATATTAATTATTTTACGGTATATTGCGTATTATTAAATGATATAAGTATACTAGTAAATAAGCAATCGGCTGTCGGCTGTG
Source organism: Eubasilissa regina (assembly GCA_022840565.1). Classification (NCBI taxonomy): domain Eukaryota; kingdom Metazoa; phylum Arthropoda; class Insecta; order Trichoptera; family Phryganeidae; genus Eubasilissa; species Eubasilissa regina. The sequence continues at coordinate 28,791,845 of JAINEB010000006.1, read as the reverse complement.
GGCGGCTATTATGACCGCTTCGCGGGCAATAGCGGCCGCCGCGCGGCCATCAATGACCACTGCGCGGTCAGCGTCTTAGTAGAATCAATACATCAATGCGGAAATCCCTTATTATATTACTTTAACAATAGTGCATTGTACATCGTTATTATATTGCTTTACATAAAATATCGATCCTATGTCACCGTGGGCCGATATCGCCGATTACTTTTCTATTAGTGCATTCTGTATTGTTCTCCCTTTCACTTAAAGACATTCTGTATACGAACAAAACATTGCTTTTACATTTGACAGTAACATAGATTAGGAAATAAACCATAGAGTGTGACGAGATACGACTATGAGACAAAGATGAGATGAGAGGATATTTTTCTTATCTATGACACGAGTCTCTCATACCCGTCCATTTAACCCTTCCCAAACCATGCAGTAGCCGCTCTAATTAATCCTGTAATATTTCGATAAATGCACGCAACATGTCATTCATATTTTAGTTAATTTGAAGGAAAATATTTACGTTTAGAAATGACTAGTGAAAAGTCAAGTTTGTAAACGAATCCTATAAAAATAATTATATTTCAATTCAATCCGTTGTAAAATACTGAAAAACCAATTATGTCAAGACAGAAAGAAGTCACATATTAATTTCACAGTGAAAAGAATTAAAAACATACGAATATAATGGTCTCTCTTACTCACTAATAGATACAAATGAAGATTGTATTATATAATGCAGCGTCCTATACAAGACTTGATGCTCTCAATTATTTTATTATATATATTTTCTATATTTGATGCTTAATATTTATAGTGAATTTATGGAATTAACCATTTTTTCAAAAGCATTTTTACACACTTCAAAGACTAATAGAATTCTAATTTCTTACGGTAACCCAAGTTGACAGCATGGCTGCGTACGAGTATTTTATATCACGGTATGGTAAAGGTTAAGCAAGTACTTTACAGTCTACCGAAACCGCCAGATCTATAAAGTCATAGATATAGACGGGGATGCGTAATATTATTATAGATTAAGTAACATTTAAATGCTTTAATAATTACTGCGTATACAAGTGATAAAAAAATCTGCCCCTTCCCTGGAACACCGTGAACAGCTCTGAGATTAAACGACCCCATTGTTAACGTATTGGTAGCCCACAGCTGCATTAGAGGATTCAATCGCGACAATTTTGGATATTGATATACCCACTGAGATAAATCATCGCTGAGTTGTGATGAATTGAGGTTATTGGATGTTCGGCGGCATTTCATTAACTCTGGCTATATTCACTTACAGTATTAAAAAGATCAGGGCTGTATCCACACAAGAGGAAGACTATGTTGTTGCACACGGGCTGGATCACGGAACCATCTTTGCACAAGATTTCGCCAGCCAGTTTCGTCAGCTCTGTGGATGGCAGTAACTCATTTGCTCCAATAAGTGATAGGAAAGGCTAAAACATAAAGGGTATATTAGTTAAATTTTCAGAAACAATAGTTGTAGGTAGAACCATAGATGTAGATCTAGGTGACGTCTATATGCCCATATCCAGTGACGCTATCAAATCGAACGCGCGCATGGGTTTAAGTTTTGTCTCTTTCTCTGATCAAAACCTCAACACATTAATATGGTGCTAAGGTTAAATTCATTGTATTTCATTCTGTGGTCAGGGGCCTTAACATGTATCTGGAAGCTTAATGCGGGCGGAATTTTTTTAGATTTGTAATAATAATAATAATGCGTCTATTCCAGCGTGACCAGAGGCGTGCAGTCTATATAAGCAACATTACATTACTAAAAATTCTGGGAAACAAACATTAATTGAATAATCTATAATATGGATTAAAGTAAATGTATATTTACAGCTTTATTACAATTAGCGTCATCTGTCTACCAGTAGAAACTTGAATGGCTTAGTTTAAAAATTACCGTGACAAACCACCGCTGCAGCCGTAGCGCTATCGTCGACGTAGCTGCAATCGACTATTAGCTATTTACTGAATTGAAAATTCCTTTCGGTTGATCGTTTTGTACGGCGTCGTTACCTATGCTATTTTTTTTAACAGAATAACGTTAGAAAGGCTTACAACTGCGTGCAAATCATTTCAGTGTTTACTTCCTCTTTTACTAATTCGCGAATTTTACATTCTTACTTTTTTTAATGTGTTGATTTCATGATCGTTCTTTGAATTTGGTGCATGGATTCGTTTTAGATTTGGGAAAAACAAAAAGCAATTTTGGCAGAACTATTTCGTTTAATGAAAATAATTATTTCCTTTATTATTACGCGAAGGATTTTCAAACAATAAAATAATCATGTTGAGTCATATAAAGTGTTCTTAAAAACGTTTATAAATTTTTATATTGATTTTTATACAAGTAAGAAGCTATTATTTTATGTTAGAACTTAATCTTTAAAAACACAAATAACAGTATTCAAAAATTACAAATAAATGGCAGATTCGTATAAACGACGGATTCATTTTGGCTAAAGACGTTGGTTAAACAAAAGTTCATAATCCTACGTACAACACGTATTGTATTCCAAATATTATGTATTATTGTATAATATCACTGGTAACAGCATAACACAAATCTATACCTGCTGCACGCCACTGAATAATAATAATATTATACATTTAAGTAACAAAATAATATTTATATTATGAAAAGAAAATCAAAAAAAGATTATAAATAGTTCACACATATATGTACATATGCAAAATATAAATACTACATTTCAGTCATGTCTATTATTGTAGCTATCTCTAGTTTGGGATTTATATGCGATTGATTTGTATTTAGACATTTTACTTTAAGCAAAAAAAAAAAATTAGCATCTAGTCCCGCTTCTTTTGCTAATCGTTAACTACCACCATATAATTTTTTAAAATTATTTAATTAATGCAATTCAACACATTTTCCATTTATCCCACAAAATGTTTCAATCCACCCGATTAAAAGAGTAAAAAACCGCAAAATTACATCTCTATTTTTAATTAAAACAGGTTTGGAATACAAAGAAACTATTTTTGGTACAAAAATATAACAAATAAAGTTGAAAACGATGTTCAAGAGTTTGTGTGTGTGTCGGTTCGCGGAACGCGGGAAAAGTAGGTGTGTGTGTGTGTTGTTGGCGACCTAGCCGGGAGTGCGAGTCTACTCATTTTCCTGCTCTGACGCGATTTAGATAATTCATATTATATTGTTGTTTATTGTTAATAATATTGTATTGGTGGAATAATAAACTGCTGTAATTATCACCCAACACGAGTTTAATTATTGACCGTATTTATCCGGAGACACATCAATAGCGGTAATTACTTCCACCACTCAATGTGCATTACAGTAAAGAATGAGATTTTACAGCTACGTTAAGTACCGGTTGTAAAATATATATATGTAAATATAAATGGTATATACACCTCTGTAGTGATAATAAGTGGAGTCAAGAGTCTAATCACTGGGCTCTTCAAATAGGTTAAGTACGCGGAGGGTGCAAGGGCGTGCATAGATTTAATTTTAGTGTTGTATTCTTTCTTTAACGAAGCCATCACGAAGAAGGTCGTGGTCCCCTGGGAGTGACCGATGTAATGCAGTTTCTTTTCGCCAGTTTTATCCAAAATGTAGTCAATCATGGCCGGGAGATCGAAGAAACCAATTTCATTCCAGCTGAACTTCCAGAACTCGGAGTCCTTGTCTGGATTTAGTGTGACGTGTTTGCGAGAATAGTAGTTTCCGCGAGCATTTCCCAACCACACGTCGAAGCCTTCGTCAGCTAGGTAGTATCCTGTATCAAGGGAAATATATTCCTAATTAAATAGTTCAGTATATAATTAAACACGAATGAATTATCCTTAATTATAATCTTTCTAAAATACTGAAAACCAAAATTGAAACAAACCATATGTTGTAAATTCTTTTTAAGTATAATAGAAAGGCATATTTTATGTAGCAGTCATTTTAAGAAGAGCAGTTTCATAAAATGTGTTTTTAAACCTTTTTACTAGCATTTGAATATTTGTCATCGTTATGTCGACATTTATCCAAGACACCTTAACTTTCGGACTTATGTGATATCTGACTAATAATAACAATAATAGCCGCTAGCGTGGCGAGGCCCCGACTTACAATTTGTTACCAGGCGTCATGTGTGTTGAGGTAATGGTAAGGTATGTAATGTAATATAACATCTAATTGTGTCATTTAACGTCTTTAATTGTTGTTAAATTGTAAAATTAATAAATCTGAAATGTTCTCAGTTCAAATCGGTCATCTGTTGATATTTTAAAAGTATCATGGAATATAAAGCGTGCTTAGTGCTCTGGTGGTTATGATACTCACTCAGGTGATCTAGTTGATCGGGGGTTCGAGCCTTATCGCAGTTGATCAGCAAGTTAATCATATTTTCAAATCACAAACGTTTTTTTATTTCATCTTTATTATATATATATACATTATAATTTCATTTTCTGCCAAACTGTATAACAGTTTTACGGTAAGGATTGCCTTTTAGATAGTTATTATTAAGGTTTTAAAAACAACATTTTATTTTTAAATAAAATATAAAAAATAAACAAAAAATTATAGAAGAATGTGTTATTTTACTTTATGTTTAAGGGTCAAATAATATGTTTAATGTTTAATGAGTCTTTATTAATTTTATTAAATATTCTTGGCACAACATATTCTCTCCTTCTCTCATCGTACACATGGTAACACGAAGCTAGCCAAACTACTTCTAGCCGCTAGGCAAACTAGCTCTAAGACGACGATAACCCTTTGATAATATGTACATTGATAACCCAGCCCTATATACAATACATTGTATACAAAGTAGTACACTCCCTTACCCAAGCCACTGTCTGGTCCCATGATGATCCAGTCAACAGAAGAGCTTAACAACCCGTGCATCAGAAAGACGACACGCTTGTTCTTCGGCTCAAATTTAGCATTGAGCCTGTGAACCGTGAGGAGGTATCCATCTTCCGTCTGCACCGTGTGCACCTCTATCGGGTAGCCATACTTCGTCGCCAAACCCACCTTGAATTGTTTACATTAAATTCTAACTAACATATTATCAAATCATGTTTTACGTCTACACACGCTCCTCCTTCAAATTCCTTCAGTACTTTCATACAATTATCCATGTACAAGTTAAAAATCCGTGATGCCATTACACTGTCTTGTTTGACATATTTTGAAATAGCAATGTGATTAATCCATTGAATCTTTCACAAAGATTCCTTCTTTCATTCAAGTAGGCTGTATGAATTTGAAATACTTCTCTCCAACTCAGGCAAAACCTTTCTTTTGTATTTCAGAATTTTCCAATCATTGAATAATTTAGAATCATTAGAAATAAGTAAAGCGAAATATTATAAATTCAACCACAAGCCTAAAAAATTTACAATAATTTTGTATCATTAAGTCAATTGAGTCAATCACATGATGAGTATCGTAATAATTTAAGTTGGGTACTAGATTAATTTTTTTAATAGAATTTCAATATATTAGAACTGCTTTATACGGTTTAAGCTAGTTTAATTGACATCCTGATGAAGGAAATTTGTTGGTGTATAAAATCAAACTTGTAAAGGTAGTTAAAAACAAAGTTATAAATCATTTATATTATTTAAAATATTGTACATAAAATATCATCAAAAGACCGTTACTCCAAATCTACAAAATTTGTTAGTAAAATCACGTCCAAAATATCAATCATAAAATAGGAAACGGCAAAATATCATTTTAAGTTAGCTTTTTTAGTAATCTGAAATTAAATGCAACTCACGAAATCTAAATTCACATCTTCAAGGATGTCAGGGTCGATGAGGCGGCGGGCCACGCTGGCCAAGTACTTCTCCCCATTGGGTGACTTGCCCCCCCACACAACGGCGACTACCGCAAGGAATATCAGGCACTTGAACGTCATGTTGGCGGAGTATTAATTCACTGAAGAAGTGTTCAATTAAATCAACCTTTTATACAGCAATAATTACCTCGCTGCACAAAATCCTTATTCAAGTGTTATGTACACTACTGGAAATAATTATTGCATCAACTAATAAAAATGACTAATATTTAAAAGTTTTTAGTTATTTTCGTATTTATTTTGATAAATATGTATTTTTTTCATCACATCGATGAAATTCAAGGATTAATTTATTAGCTAAGTAAAATAAAGCTTTTATTAATCTCAAATTTCTACTCGATATTTCTTTTATTATCGTACAGTACTTTTCTGCTTTACTGCGCCTTTAATGAACTCCAATCTTGCCACTCCATGCAACGAAATGCATTCCCAGACCATTTGACTTTCGGGATGCTTTGTAGTTGTATTAATACATTTTGATAAAAATTCTTCTCCCACTCGACGACTCACAATCTGCTTATCATCATTTCCTCCGAAATGTAATTAGGACTCAACGGAAGAAGTAACTTTCTCCCACAGTCTCTCAATCCATTCTAAACGCGAAGCCTTCATTTTTTTGTCAATGTTAGTTTTTTCCTTGGTTTCCTTGCATTCAAGCTAGCTTCGGATAATCGATTCTGTACAGTTCTTCCCTCCTTCCTTCTCAGACGTTCTTCCCATTCCCTTTTCAATTCATTTGATGTCATTCTTTGATTTTTCAAACAAATTCTACATAAAATTCTGTCATTATTCTTGGTAGTGTACTTTTTACGCCCTCTTCCCTTCACTCTCTCAACTTTAACTGAATGACTGTAGAAAATAACAACTTTAGTACAGTGATCCAATACACATGTTGACATTATAAAAAAATAATATCCTTAAATGTGACAACTATGAATATAAATATAGCATCTTACTTAAAAATATGATAAAATTTTGACGTGATACAATAATTTAGTCCAGTAGTGTATATAGGCCAACTTTGATTTTTCAAATCGTAGATAAATATTTAAATGTTTTTTCAATATTTTCAAATTGAACTTTTTGGTTTATTATTAATTATTATTATTATTAATTTTTTTATAGATTATTTAACTATGTTTATAATTTTAAAACATCAACCGATTTCGAATGTAAAATTTACCAAAATATTATAAATAACTAACAAAATTTAACCACATGTCCTATTCTTAAAAAAGTCATAATTTTCTATCAAGTTAATTTCCACATCTTTCATCATCGTAACAATTTAATTTAAGTAGGTAGTAAATCTATTTTTTTAATATATTTAAAATATATATTTTTTAAAACATTAGAATGACGTGACATATATGTTTTTAGTCAGTTAATATGACATCCTGAAGAAAAAATGATGTTTGTCGAAACCGGTAAACGTTTCAAAATTACCCATCAAATAGTTATTATAAACAAAGTTAAATAATCAATTAAAATGTAATCCTTGCTGGCTACAAGATATATAATTTATTTCATTTTTGTGTGAATGTGTTATTTTTTAAGATTTTATACTTTTCTGGATGTGTTTCAACATAATATAAAATGTCCCCGAAATACTGCATTTTTGGTAACTCTCTTATTTTATTATTCCAGTTAAGGATATCTTCATGGCTTGTTCTGTCATCCATTCTGAAAATCCTCAAATTACACAAAAGTTATATGCTTGACTTAATTAAATTTTGCTGAACTAAACCCTATTAAATATTTTATGCGAAGAGATCAAAGATTTGTCACCGGACGCCACAAATAATAAAAATAATAATAATAATCCCAATAAAATATGATTTTTTCCCCGATAACACTAATTAATTAATTAGGCAGAAAAATCTAAAATTTATAAAAAAAATTATATTAAATTTAAAAATCTATTTGCTGCATTCAAAACTGCATATTTTAATTAAACAACGTCCCCAAAAGTACTCGACTTTGGTCCCAAGATGTACGATACTTATGATAGATTCGACCTCGGTATGTTTTTAAATTATCTTAGGTGTGTACCAAAACACGCAATATATAGTTCTAATTTTACGACTTAATAAACAATAAAAGTTTATTAGAACACATTTTTATTGTGAAGTTGTAATTATTCAGAACATCGGTCTGTGATATTTTACATTTTTTTTGTGTTACACTTTTTTCAAATTAATACATTTATCGTTCCATTATTTGAAAGAGCCATCTACTTTGTTTTTACGAAATCTCAAATACCTTTGAAAAAAGGGGTAACATATAGGTTCGAAAATTTGTCGTCAAAAATAATGTCGCTGTAACATAGTTGGATAATGCACCTTCCCCGGTTTGGACAGAGAGCAACAACAATATTTTTCGATAAAATTGACTTTTTATGTATATTTTTCTAATTAATACATTTAATTAATATTTAACAATAAAAGTAGGGATATTTTAAACTCACATAATTTTACTATCATCGTAATTATCGTTTCCTACCTACTGCTGGATAAAGGTGTCTCCAACATTTCTCTGTCCATTGTTATTCGCAGCCATGAATCACAGAGTTTGATAATTTTGTCAATCCAGCAAGTTTTGGAGCTGCTTGTCGGCCTCTTAATTATCCTGGGTATTACTGGATGACTGCGTTTGTACGACGATTGTTCGTCCTGTGATGCGACCTGCCCATCATTACCATTTCATTTCCTGGAGTAGGTGTTCTAATATAACGACTACTCTTGTATTTTCTATTATCCACACGTTTAGTTTTCCCGTGTCTTCGTATGACGCCCATTATACATCTTTTCACGCTCTCTAATTGTTTGAAAGTACTAATATGCATTGATTGAACACTTACTTTGTTCTGCGATTTGCCTCTGAATATGGAAATTTACTGTCCTAGTCATTGGTAGTTAGTAACAGGACCGGTATTACGACGATTATCATATACAGTATCACCGAGTGGGTCAATCGGACCCCGCGCTCTAGCGACCCCGGGCGTGGAAAAAATAAAGACAAGAAAGTAGTGAATGATTGAATATTAAATTAAGATTATATTATAAAATATTTTAAACGCAGGAGTCTTGTGCAGTGATGCTGCTAGTCTCCTAGGGAGGGCGAGCACCCTGAATCCGACAGCCATCTGAGGAGGAGCCTGGACTTTACAGTCACCACCGCTGTCATCTCACACAGACGGAAGAGGGCCAACAATAGAATCATTTTTATGAGTGAAGAAATCTACTTTTATATTTTAAAATTATACGGCTGTAAATTATGCAGTTGAGATAATAATAAAACTGGCCGTACAGCCGGGTGTGTTATTTTTAATTTTAAAGTTTATTTACACTGCATACTCCAATCGGGTCTCATCTTTGTTAGGAGTACCACGCCTGTCTAGGAGAGGAGAACACTGAAAAAAACTGATACGCCACGAAGATAGGATACACATTTAGTTCATATCGTTTCAGGAGAGAGGAAAACAAATTTAACTAATGATTCAAATTTTAACAGGAACAACAAAATGGCATTTTCTATTTTAAACATACTAAAAAGTTAATCACAACAATATATCAGGTGATGCGTTGATGTGTTAATATGTTATCTTCGATCTCACGAGATACATTTTAGATTGTTTCACCTTCTATAGTTCTTGGGAAAATATTTATTTATGTTAAGGATAGAACCGTTTATTATGAATAAATCTGCATACTTAATTCAATAACACGTGTCTTGCAGCGATATTTTATGTTATGGTCTACGTCACGGAATCATAAATAAATGTCAGTACCATAGACACAGACCTATGGAGATTTTGATCTGGATATAAATTCAGAGAACTGCTTGAGTTTGGTGGCAAGAGACAAAAATTTAAACCCGTGTATAGGATGTTCGATTTGACAGCAACACTCGACACGTGCGCACAAACGTTACATGGAACCATTATTACATACAACCAATGTTTTCTCTAAGGTGTGCGGGTGTGCGCGCACACGATTTGGCATCATAGTGCACGCAAAAAAATATAACGCGCACACGATTTTTAACAAGACTTCTTCTTCGTGTCGATTTATTATGTGAAAATACCAAGATTTTGGACATTGCACCGCTTTTTGATAACCCACGCAGTCAAGATAAATTCTTTCTACCTACGCCACTGCCGCCTTCTAAATTCCCCTACACAATGAGTTGTAAAATATCAAGTATATTCTAAAAAAAACTGCAACTTCACAATAATAATGTGTTCTCCTTAAATTAAATTTCATTTCTGGCGTCTCCTAAGGTATATTGCTCAAAAGTATTTGAGATTTGTCGCAATATAAAAATGATAGCTTTTTAAAGATGGAATAATAGATGTATTAATTTTAAAACAGCTGGAGCATGTAAGTACAAAAATTTGTCGTCAATATACTCAGTTCGCGTTGTGTAACGGTATTGCATTTTCTCGGATAGGAAAAGATCCAGGTTCGAATCCCGGTGGCAACTAATATATTTTTTCGATTTATTGATTGTATATCTGTACATATACAGTAAAACCTCTATATATCGTTTTTGAAGGGACCAACTGAAATAAACTATGAATGCGGGAAAACAATAAATGCGGGAATATAAAAAAAAGTTACATTGATACATAATATTCTAAAAAAATACATATTTCGCATGTAAATGAATGTGTTTAAATTCAAATAAAATTATAAAGCTGCAAAGAAACAAAAAATAATAATTAATCTTTGTGTCACTTTGTTTTTGGCTGTTGCTTTATTGTCGTAAGTAAACAGTATTTTTTCGATAGTTATTGAATGTGCATAAAAAAAATTGCCCTTTAACGTCAATGTGCCGCTAGGTAGGCAATTATAAAATAAGTTAGTGTAACGAAATATGCCGCGTAACTTAAACGACTAATGCGGTAAAATGATGCGTAGAGGAACGATTGATGCGATCTATTTTTGCGTTTTTGTATGAAATTAATTCAGGACTGGAAAAAATAAACGACACATACGGAAAAAACGATTATTCGGGGAACGATCGATCGAGATTATTTATATATCTTTCCAATTGATATATTTAATTTCTATTAAAAAAATTTTCGTTGCGATAAATGTGTCCGAAGTATGCAGCTTTCCTTGGTAGCTGTTATTAGTTCTCTTGTCTTATTTATGCGTTTTTAATACATCTTCTTAGATAATGTGGTCAACCCAGGCCTTACCAGTTGCCTATTTCTGGTGTGTTAATGTTTTTCTTATTTGATGATCTAAAATCAAACTATTTATTCTGATGTTAGACAAACGAAAGCGTTAAATTATCCAACTGACGAACGGAACATCAATGGTCAATGGACTGACATTTGACGTACAATAAACGCGAAGTGAGACGTGAGACGGCGAGCTCGGTGCGTGCACGATGGACAACGAATGCATACTATTTAAGATCTAGTTTTTTTTTGGTTCAATCGCAATCGCAGTTTTTGATCTGTGATTTTATTTAATACCAATTATACTTACACTAGTAAGTCAAGAATAGCACATTATCTTTTCAGTAATCAGGATATATCTACTTTTGTCTTCGATTTCAGATAATTTTTAATTGATATTTACGTACTCGGTATTTTGGTTTATTTAAATCCCCCTAAGGTTAATGTCCATCGGTGAAAATTATCATAATAAGATAATTATGATCTTTGGCTTTATTTTGTAACAGAAAAACAAAAACAATTGTGGGGATTAGAAGAAATGAACAAATAATACATAAATACTAATTAAATGTATTAATTATAAAGATATGCATATAAAATCAATTTTATTGAAAAATATTGTTGTTGCGCAACCGAGATCCAATCCGGGAAAGGTGCGTTATCAACTATGCTACAGCGACATTATTTTTGACAACAAATTTTCGAACCCATATGTTACACTTTTTTCTAATTAATACATTTATCTTTCCATTATTTGAAAGCCATCTACATTGTTTTTATGGAATCTCAAATACCTTTGAGTAAACTGAGAGCAGTAACATAACTAACATTTAATTAGTATTTAAAACATCATAGAATTAATTAATCTGAATTATTACTTCACAATAAGAATGTGTTCTCCTTAATAAATAATACATAATGAAAGAATGTACTGATAAATATTTTAATAAACAGGGTTGGCTCAGAAAACCTGAATGCTTCTCTGTAAATACAGCTCCGGCTCGTGATATTCTTTCAATTTCTATCACAGCTTCTGTTTATTATTTTGGAATCAAAAATTATATTTTTTTTTACTTTTAAAATTAGCAATATTAACTTTGTGGTTAATATTCATATTTTTATTTGTTATATTTGTTTTATTAACCACTTAATTGACTTTAAATACATCTACCGGTTTCGAAATATACCATTTTCTTCTTCAGGATGTCATTACTAACAAAAAACATATATGATTGTTTATTTACCAGAATCTATTTTTAAAATCTATTTTTATAAAAACAACAATTATTTAAATAATAAATTCAGTACCTAACTCAAATTGTTACTTAATACAAATTTACTCGAATAATTTTTAGGAAAAAATTTATGAAGTAAACAAAGCGTGTAAAACTAATCAAAAAATTATAAACAACCAACTAAATTTAACTACGAGTCCCATTCCAAAATTTTTTCCTAAAAATTTTTGGAGTAAATTTGTATTAAGTAACAATTTGAGTAGGTACTAAATTTATTTTTTAAATAATTGTTGTTTTTTTTTAAAATAAATTCTGGTAAAGAAACATTAATATATGTTTTTAGTCAGTAATGACATCCTGAAGAAGAAAATGGTATTTTTCGAAACCGGTAGATGTATTTAAACTCAATTAAGTGGTTAATAAAATAAAGATAACAAATAAAAATATTACAATTTTTTCATCATCATCAGCCATTACCAATTCTTCCCAAGATTCCAATCTTTACCATGTATCAATGTGGATAATTGTTTATCGAGAGTGTGGTACTCAATCCTCTCTGCTGATCTCTGTCATGATGTCATCTCATCTTAAATTAACATCAATCCATGTACCTAAATATTTAAAACGTATTATACCTTCTATCAGTTTATAATAATACTTACTTTAAGATCCACACCTGTGGACTGGAAATTAAGAAAAATATTTATTTTTAGTTGACCATCTTATGTATTTTTTATCTTTCAAAGCATACTTCAAAAATTGTCTTAAACACCTGTGAATATATTATTTAATTATAAGCACCTGAGAGATTTGTAAAACATATCTATACCTACATTCGTTTTGGGTGCCTGGTGCTGCCACACCCCCTCCACATTCTGGGCAGTTGGACTCTAATGACGCTTGTGATAAATCTCATTGATTTAGTTGGGAAAAATCTCCATACCGTGTACACGTGTATCTATGTCAAATGACACCTTTTCTTTTTCACAGTGTGTTAAATTTCTGTATCATTAAAAAGTGTATTCTGTAAAACATTGTTCCACTTATTGTTTTTAAATGTTTTTACATTGTACGTACTTTGATGTCATTCTAGAACTGTCTATCAGGGTAATTAACGATCTCTTAATAATGTATATGTTAAAAATAATATAATTGATTTACGACTCGAATGATAATTAAAATTAGTAACTAATTTTTTTTTCGTTTTAATGAAAGTTTTAAATATTTAAAATAAGTAACTCTAATAGAAATTTAAAGGATTTCTATGGTCTTACTGTGACGTATATGCGACTATATAATAAAGATGCAAACAATGATGCGACGCTGACAGATTGTAATAATAATAATATGTTTAATAATCATTTATGTAAGCGTGATCTCAATTTTTTCAAGAATGTATTTTATATCATAGTACTTCTCGAACATCTGTTGTGGTACTTCTCGACATACAGGGCGATTTTTAATATATTTTTTTAATTCAAATAATTTTAAGACTATTGCTTTTTAAAAATGGAATAACAGACGTATCAATTTGCTGCATTAACGCATTTCCACGGTTAGGAAAAGGTCCATGTTCGAATCCCGGTAGCAACTAAAATATTTTTTTGATAAATTGATTTTTCTTGTATATCTTTCTAGTCGATTAATTTAATTTATATTATTAAAAATACAACATTTATCAAGTCTCAAAATGTAATGAAAAATGTGATTGAAAGAGCTCGTATTTGTGCAGCATCTAGAGGGGATCACTTGGTTAATATTATTTTACAAAATTAATTGTTAAGATTTACATAAATGGTGATTTAAAAAAATATTCATCAAACAACATTGGCCTGCCATATAAAAAATACCTACAACATTCATGATTCGCAGCCATGTAGGTAATAATGTATGTAGGTCAACCATAAACATATAAATAATTATTGCTAGGTACTAGAAGTACCTAAAGGTAGTAAAAGGTAGTAGATCACGTAATCACTCCAAACGTACATATCTTATAATGATTTATCATTTGTTTATTCAGATAACTTGTATTTTAGTAATTAATAAAAAAAAATTCTTCAGTTGGTACCGCTCGGACCAAGCATCGGGCACAGATCGAAACAAGAGTGGAAACATAACCGTCTGTGAATGTGAAAGATAATACTTCCGTGATGGATTTTTATCTCCGTAAACGTATCTTAGTCATATGAGAATATTGCACAAATTCAAATGGTCAAATGCTTTGTTCTCGTTGTATTTTTCTATAATGTAAGCTTGGACACTTACAGATGATATGATAAGGCGATTATTTGAGACGTGGATCTATAGAAGAATGCTAAAAGTGAGTTGTGTGGATAAAGTTACAGATGAACATGTTATGGTACGTGTCCATTAATGAAATTTTTAAGAGATTTTCGTCTCGAGACAATCTCTGAGCGAATCACCGTATCTCGCCTAACTCAACGCTCTTCGTTCAATTGTCATTGTTGACTGTCATTCATCTGTTGGACGAATGACAATCACATTTGCAAATTAAAACGAAATAATAGTTTGTAATTTGGCGTCTTATATTAATTTTTAATAACTTGTGTCTAACCTTCAAAATAGTTGGTTGTACCTATTCGTATGATATATGGTGGATTTAAGTGATGTTTGTGTTCACGTGTCGAATTTTCTCTCTTTCTACCAATCTTAAGCTGATTTCTGAGTTTACATGGTATTGCGATGTATCTCAATTCTGAGATTATCTTTTCGTGAACTCGAAACTTTATGGTTCAGATCGATAAAGGGAAATAAGTAGTTAAAATTATGAAAATCCGAAAACACCAGACTAGAATCAAATACAGTAATACCACGAAGTTACGCGACCGATGAAAATTGCTCAACTCGAATTCGTGTAAGTCGGGGTACAACTTTGCATATAAATACATGCAATTTTGTTTAATCAGGACAAAGGACTAACAAAAACACTAGTTTAGAAGAAAAATATTTAATAAAATTGCAGTTCTTCATACATATTAATACAAAATATTAAAAAATAAACGAATTACGTAAAAAAGTCATTTCGATGTCGATGGCTTCATAAAATCTAACAAATTCGTCTGACGACACAGTGCCTTCTTTTTTCACCCTGAATTTCTTCATATCAGGCTAATATTTTTTTTATTCCTTGCTTTGTAGCTATAACGCGTTCTTCTTTGGAGTATGTTTTCTAAAATTCTTAAGGCATTTTCAATTGAGCTGAGACCTTCTGTCAAGCTTGAAATTGTCATGTGTTTTTCTGGTGGAATTGGGTCTGCAGTGTCTTCATTGTCGTTTTGCTTACGCATCTCTATGAGCTCATCGATTGTTAGCTCCTGACTAAGTGAATCCAACAACTCGTTGACATCGCTACCATTGACTTCCAAATCTTATTGCCTGCCAACATTAACAACTTTTTCTACCACATGAACGATATCAATTTCTAGCAATTACAGTAAGAGAAACGCTGAATATAGCGGGCGGCAGTCTAGCGGCAGTGTCGCCAAACGAACCGCAAAACTTTGAGTTCGCTTAAGTCGGGGTATTACTGTACTACAATCTATGGTCTAGCCATATTATATTATAGACCTTTTAATTAATATGAAGATACTCATGATTCGTTGAACAAATAAGTTACGAAAAGAAGAAGATATTTGTATGATGATGCCCACAAAGGAATTTCACTTCAAATATGACACTCCAAATAAATAAAATATTTATACATCGTCGGGAACAAGATTCTTTAAATCAGATCATAAAACCCCAGCGCTTCTAGTGTTTTTGCGGTGCGTTCGATCAAATCAACTTTGTATTTCCACGCCATGGTATCCTTGATAGAGTTATCGCGAATCGCCCCACAATCCTGACGCAGCCTCAAGATGCAATCTTCACGATAATTATGCACTTTTGCATTCGTCGCATCGACAGAAAAGGAATTTTCAATCGAATTAAAAACGTGTATAGGAAACTGATCGTACAAAGATATAACTCTGCTGGTGTCGTGGAAAGACTTGGAATACTGCAGGGGCGGTGTGACATTACTGGAACGGTGCACGTGCTGAAGAATGTGCATGTAATCAGGAATATCGTCGCGGTATCCTTGAGTCTCTTGCAACGTGTCCAAGAAGTACACGTGATGAACGTTGTACGATGCATAATCGGAAGTCACCACTTCAGCGGCGGCATCGGAAATTATCGAGTTTATCAGCGTGATCCAGTTATCTTCTTTCATGGGGATTATTATTTCGTCTATGTCTAACAATACAACATATTCGTAAGAATATAAACTCTTATATAAGCAATCGTTATACGGTAAGATATCACTGATGTACTGTTGATCCAAATTCACAGAAAAATAGTATTCCTGCATTAACGGTACATTCGGCTTACCGCCGGGCAGAGACATGTGAACCATTTCTGCTTTTCCTAGAGCCGCATAGTGCTCGATCACTTTAATCATATTTTCGTGAGAATATAAACTGTAGAAGAAGACTTTGCTAACCCCCATGATATCCAGAAGTTCCATCCACTCGACCAGTCTAGGGGAAAGATCGACGCGAAGCATGTCGCTCGATTTAACACACACCGAAAACTTTTCCTTCACGGCGGGTTTCTCGTATATGACGCGCAAAAGATTGACAGCCTTATCGCATTGATTCTCAACCAAGGAAACTGCAGCTGGGATACTCGCGTAGTCTTCTGGAACTTTGCAAGTCACCAAATACGGCTGGAGCACGCCATCACTGTAGTTCCCCCAAATGTTATTCCATATGTGTATGTAGTCGTAATGTTTCACAATCACGGGCTGCGTCTGAGATTTGAACCAGAATTGACAGTATGTTGCAATATCCAAAGATGCCTTGTTCACCATAGCTAAGATCCGAACGAGAGGTCCCAGAGAAGACAATTCTCGCGTGTCGTAATACGCACTGTACAGATAAAATATACCACCGCTTGTGCGAGATACTTGCCAGTAGTCGTTGTGATAATTTATATCATATAATGATGGGAAATATGCGCAAGACTTATTCTTGTAGAACATTTTGGAACGATTCACTTTGGTCGATTCCATAAAGATTATCGGTAAGTTGGGAAGATTCCTTGAAATTTCCTGTATATCCTCTTGCTCCGTGGGCGGTTTACGCTCATCAGTGAAGATTACCTCGGGAAACCCCGCGGAAAAGGAGGGATTGTACTCCTCGTCCTCGAGTCTATTGTAGGTGTTCAGCAGGATCAACAGTCCCCAGCCGATCAGGAGTAGGGTAGCCCATTGTAACAGAACCACCCTACGGATCGCCTGTAATTATTGTAAAACTTATATTAGTTTTGGCAAATTGGATCGGAAGGTGTGTGCGCAGCCGCCTCGGGAAAAATCAATCTCAATTTAATTTTCTTATCGATAATTTGAACGTTTTTAATTCTACTGGCAACACAAGGCTACTTGAAATTTTCATTCGCTTTTGACAACTGTTTGAAATTAGAACGTTTGACATTTTGAGAAAATTGTTTGGAGAGGTTTAGGGGTGGTTGTATGATCGGTAGTCACTTTTTATAATTGTAAATTTTTTTTACGAAAACGGATTGTTTGATCATTAGTAAAAAAATATTTACTTCTCGAAAGGACACCCGTAGTCAACTCATTTTACTTCCCGATAGCCGATAGTAAAAACGAGAATCGATAATTAAATATGGAAGACTTTTCACAGCTACCCGGCTATTTTAGTGATGAGAGTTCGTCTGATGATGATCTCATTAGCACATAATATGAAAAAAATTTACCACCAAAGTGACAGATTTCGATCGCCTAGACGAAAAAATCCATAGATATTGCATAAAATAAGGCATATTTGTCGCGCCTATAGTCGTCTCTATCTATGCTTTGACAGTAGTAAATTTGATGTATCAACAACCCGTAAAGGATTTTTACTTGAAGCGTTAGTAAAAAGTTACCATAATAAAAAGTTACTACTGATCACACAATCGGCCCTTAGCCATCCGCCTTACTAACTTGACATGACTTACACCTCTCCTCTATCCTCGACAAATATTCTTCACGAGGAATAATTTTACTCGGTCTAGTGGCTGTGGAGGAGTATTTTAAAGAACCTGACGAATCCTTCTATAATATTGATGCATCCATAATTAATCATTTGAAGCATCGTTAGAAAAGATGCATTCAGCTTTAAAAAGATTATACCGAAAAATAAAAATGTTTCCAACCATATTTTTTCAAACCCGTGAATTTTTACCTGTCCTAATATATGCACAAAATAAAATTTTATCTTATAGCGATTATCAGGTATATTACATAAAAAATCCCAATAGATAAAAGTGTCAATTTCTTTTAAAATGTAGATATGGGACCTTTATGTACTGAAGATGTATTTTTCAAAATAGATTGTTGTCAGAAATTTTAATATTGGAACATGGTAATGCTACACCGTAAAGTAACTAATATTTCTGATACTTATATTAAATAGGTAGGTAATTATTATTTCATATTGATTGTTTTACAAAGTCAAAATGTCTAACTCGGTTATTAAAAAGAATTTGTAGTGTTTAATTAAGACGGAAGAAGAATCAGTTCAGAAAAAGCGACGTTTAAATGACAATCCTAGGATGGGTTTTAAACACTTTTGTACAAATAAATTAGTCAAAAAATCAATAAAACTCACCTGGGTATACATATGTAAACCGAAATATATTCAATAGTTATATATTTTGTGAAAATTCATAGTTTAAACCATCAACGTGTGATTTTTTCAACGTAAACATGTGGTGAACTCGCCAATGTGACAGTGTCGAAGCATCGCTAGTTAAACAAACTACGAAGCAATAAAAACTAGAAATATTTGATAGCTATTGTCACGTAGGTCACGATTATACATACGTATACACAAGATTGGTGCGCCTAGTCAATTTTTAGTGTTTGCTTAAATATACATATAATACGAGAATGCGAATATTATACATTTTGGGTCAAAATCATCCAATACGCGCAGTTTTTGAGAAAAATCCGTTGTTTTTAGGAAAAATTAATGATTTTTGGTTATTTTATTGTTCACATCGTTCTTTAAATTCGTCATTAGATTCAAAATTATGTTGTGTAACTTTAGAAGCCCCGAGTCGATATAATCATTTACAGGTGACGCAATCGCACCTGGCGCGTTCACCGAAATCAATGCCTTTTGCTGTTCCTATGGTATAGCGGAAGCTACTCTTGAGTTACAAATTTGATTTTATAGCATGAAATATAGTGTTTCAATTCAATAGGTGTCAATGATACAAGGCGCGTGGGTGTTGGCTATCTTTTGACAAATATTTGCCTTATGTTGGCGTATTGTGGCTGGTTTATCATTTATGATTATTTAAGTTGATCTTGGTATCGCCATACCAGCAAATCGCTTGCGAGTCGACAAGCTCGGAACTTCTCATACAGACTTGTTAACTTGTACGATATTCTCTTCTCCGTGGCCGCCCGGTTTTCTTCTTATTTAGCATTGAACTTCCTGAGCCACGATTTTATTTACTCGGGCATTGATTCACGCAGCGAAACAGTCGCCGAACAATTTAATAAGAATTTCTGTATTTCTATTTGCACCATTTTATTCTACTGAACTACTAAAAAATGTTTGATGCGAAAGATCTTTTGTGATGTAACTACGTAAACTTCGTTTTTGGGCGCAGTGGCGTCACCTTTTATTTAGAACGAAAAATTCCTGATTGGTAAAATCGCGATCGATACTCGTCGCCTCCATAATCTTTTTGATTGAGAGCATATAAAATATTTCGTAATTTAATTCAGTTTTCGTGAATTTTTACCGGGGTACCTGTTGAAAAACATTAGTTATAATAAAATAATGTAGAAAAATTTGTTACTTCTGTCGAACGAATACAATGAATCGATGACACATTTAATGAGTAAATTATCATTATTACCTATACATAATATAACGTTATCGATGGACTTCGATAACCGCAACAGCTACGAATAATGATAAAATTATAACATAGCATACGTATCAGTATTTAAAAATAATTATTAGTGTCTTTTAAAAATGGCGTAGATACATATGTATACATATAATGTAATACATATATTTCTAGATTCCACAGTATTTTGCCATTTATTTCCATCTTTGTTAGTGCACTGTGTGACATGCTTATATGACAAGCAATTAAATACAATTATAATACATGCTTATATACATTATGGCATCACGGCTCACTAGGCAGACTATCCGCTCCTTACATGCAAGGTTTTTTTAGAGGTAGAGATAGAACTTTAAAATGAAATAAAAATCGTAATAATGGCCATGATATTGGCTTTATTGGAAAGATAAATTTATACCATTAATGTTTAATTATAATTTCGCGCATATAGACGCCGCGGCTGGCTCGAATAAAGCGCAATCTGGAAGTCTAATTTTCGACCACTTTTTGGAGCACCTGGGGCTATATATCGGCAATAACGCGACTAATGTTGGCTTCCAAGTCTCTGGTTTTTTTCCTTCTATAAATTGATTGTGGCGTGCGCTGTGTGGCGTGTTGCGCCGTCTTGTTGTAACCACAGATCTTCCACATTAATGTCATTCAATTGAAGAACGATAAACTCAGTAATCGTGGATCTGTAGCGCTCTCCATTGACTGTAACGTTCAAAAACCAACAGTTTCTTCGGTACACACTGTACGACGTCTCCGCGAATGCGTATTATCAATTAGAGTATGCGTGGTGCGAAAACGATCCATGGTTAATCGAATCACTTGCTCGGATGGATGATTATGTCGACCGTAAAATAGACGTAGCTCACGGTAAGTTTCGCGAACTGAACCACGATTTTTGAAATAAATGTGCACAATTTGCCAGCATTGTTCTGACGTAAGTCTATTCATGGTGAAATGGCAAATCAAACTGAGCACAAATCAGCTGTCAGCTGTCAAATTGTTTGTCGCTGGAAAAAGTGTTGCCAATTAGGAAGAGCAGATACAGAGAGTAAACTCTTTTATATAATGAAATAATTTGTATAACTACCTTTGTGCGTTTTGGTCTTGTATATTTACATCTACCTTATATCTGCTTACATTATTGGGATTTTTTTTCTCTTCTCTCTTTTTTATTCACTTTTTTATATTTTATATATATACATTTTTTTTTTTTTTCTCTCTCTTTAAATATTTTCACATTATATGCTATGTATGTATTCGATCTTACTGTGTTTTGCCTTCGATGAGTTTTGGTTTTATTAAATATTATATATATATATATATATATAATTTGCCCAAAAACAGGCTAGCCTAGTTGGGCAATGTATTTAAATGTGTGTAAAGATGTAAATATGATATATTTCTGTTAAAATCAAAATAAAGTTCAAATAAAATAAAATAATTGTAAAAACGAACATTCTTTACAACGCATATTTCCAAATCCATACCCCTTCAACAAGTATTTTCGATTCTTAATGTACTATCCGTTAGAATTTGTTTTATTTCATCGTGGTCGCACCAATGGTGGACTTCGGTCAATAAAATATATTTTATACTGAAATCCATAAATTTAGCATTTTGAAATTTTCGCGTATATTATTTATAAAATGTTTTGTTTCAACAAATCGTAAAATAGCTTTTCTGGAAATAAAAATTATTAAATGCCTACTTTCAATACTTATTCATATCATCGTGGTTTTTTTTCAGAAGTTGTACAATTATTAGATTTTTTAAACAGTAACTTAGATATAACCTTTATACTACTATAAATGTAATAAATTGTATATCATTAGTGATAATTAATACAGTAAAGCCAAGATTACGAATAGAAATTTGTGCTAAAGAAATTAACAAAAAAACTGTTAAATTTACACATCTTTAACATACAATTGCAATTAATGTTTTATATTTACATCTGTTTGATTTTATCTAGTACTTAATGAAAATTACTAAATAACTCATTTAATTGTCACAAAATGTTATTTTTATCTGTCTTATAATTCATGATTTGGTTTCGAACGACCACGGCTAGACGTAGAACCTATTGTTCCATTATTTTTTGGATAAACTAGACCATTTAATATTTTTTATGCCTATTTTGGTTATAATATGAATGTGGCGTACAGCCATAAGAAAACAAGTGTGCTTCGCCGATTTCCGCTTCTATCAACTGGCGATGATGATGATGATTATGAGGTCAAAATAAATGAAAAATGAAAGATGTTCAATCTAGGGACACGACGGCGACAGAATCGAGAACGCGTTCCCGCTCGCAGTGTACTTGGTTTTATTTCAGATACAAACAATACATTCAATTAATTCTATTTTTTTCCACCGTTTCAGCGAACAGGTAACAACGGGCGCCAGCAAGACGTATTTTATCAAAAAATGTCCTTGTTTTGCGAAATCTATCTCACATTTTTCTGGAAATATATTTTTATTAACTACCTCGTGTTCTTATTACATCAATTTATTAGCATCACTTCGGCGACCTCTCAATCCTGTGCGATATAATGAATTAATATTGTACTTATTGTCAAAACAAATCGCAAATTACATATATTAGGTTTAAATTGTTGAGTGGAGCAGGATTGTATAAACGTTTCATAAACTAAAGTTATGATGAACTACATTTTTGACTCGATAGTCGTTCATGTTAATGTAACTCAGCTTGAACAAGTAACATAATTAATAATATCTACTTAATAACATAATTATGTCTACTTAATAAAACAAATTTCCATAATAGTAAATTGTTCGCAGTCTGACGTCTAAATATGATTTTCAAAAGTGATATTCTAATGTATTTAAAACGAAAAGTATTAAATCAACTCATCTTCCAGTGTTCACGCATGACTGCGAAACGTGGACTCTCGACAAAAGAGAAATCTTAAACCTTCAAGTATCGCAGGAACAAGACAACAACAAAACAAGAAAAGAAATGTATAGATAAGAGATCAGATAAGTAGTTGATATAATTGAATAGGTACGTCTAGAAAATGAAATGGAATTGGCAGGCCACCGACGGTCCCTTTAAATTTGAATCACGATGTGCGCATAAAAATATTTAATAAAGACAGTACAGGACCAGTTTGAGGCTACTGGTAGGGCATAAATAAGTCAAGAGAACTAATAACAACTATCAAGGGAAGCTACACACTTCGGACATGAACTCTGCAATAAAAATATTATTATTTATATATTATATATTTATATATTATTATATTATTAATATAAAATATTATATAACTCATTATGTAAGGGAAGATAGAAAGCAGCAGAGGTGTAAATAGAAAGTGGTTATCTTGACCGTATTACCTCACAAAGTGGTTCAATATCCAAAATTTTGGTGATCTTCCACAGGATAAATCAGAATACTACAACATAGTCGCCAAGCATTGATAGAAAGCGGCACATGAAGATGAAGTCTCATTAAAAATTGTATATGCACTATATTTTTTTGCGTGAGCTATGCCAAATCGTGTACACGCACATCCGCACTCCTTAGAGCAGACATCGAAAACCTTTTACGGCTACGGGTCAAAATCAACCAAAATATGACTATTAAGAAGACGATTCGGGTCAGTGAGTATTTTCTTTTTAAAATAGTTCGTAATTGAATAATAAGATAAATTTTATTGAGAAAACTCTTACAATATGCTTTTAGACTCTTTTTAAACTTAACATATAAAAGTAAATTTTGATCATTATTAAAACAAATATAATTGTTATATTTTAGTTCATTCATTATTTATGAATTTTATTTATAAGCGTTGTCTTGCGTCACAGGCTCTTTCTCATTGGCGCGCGCCTTTTAAATAACGGAAAGGATTCATAATTTTATATATCATACTTTATTTGCGGAACTCAAGTTGGTCCCTTGAAATTATCAAATGGGTCACTCGGTGACCTGCGGGTCATAGGTTGCCGATGCCTGCCTTAGAGGGAATATTGCGGGCCACATCGCTCGAATCATTCGGTGGTATCTGAGATGAATTTAGAAATCGACAGTCCTAAAGCTCGCCGGACTGATGTCATCAGTAAACACGTGGCGGAAATACGTGGCAAAGAATAACAGTAAAAAGTTTACCAAATTCTAGAAAACATTTTTTTAATGTGCGTCATTTTTTTACGTTGACGTGATATCAATCGTATCAGATTTTGAAATAGAACAAAACACTGCATAATTGTGAAACAACCTCGTCAGAAAACGATAACGCCGTATAATATATAAGCAATCAATCATTTTTAATAATAGTTCAAAAGAGCTGTGAGGTTCTTGCTTTGACAGAACGTACGACATAATATTATGCAAACGCAAACGGTCAATAATAATAATTTACGTAGTTAGATAATTAATTCAGATATCAGCAATTTAGTCAACATGGAAACCAATTAATTGCCTATATCAAGGAGTTCCACAGATAATATTTATAAACGTCAAAATTTTCCATGCATGATATTCAATACATCAAATTCATTAACTAACAAAAACAATCTTTTTAACATCGAATATTTTTATTCACCGGGTACCCCAGTAAAATTTCTCTGCTTTAGAAATAACGCATTAAAAAATTCAGCAACATTTTTACATTTCCTCAATTTTCCTTGTTTCATTTTAACCCCTTCGATGCATATTGTATCTTGAGCCTACACAAATTTATAATCTTATAATCTCCTTATCAATATCGCAAAAATTAAAGGTGAAAGTCAAATGTATCGGTTAATAGAATTACTAGCTACTATATTTATCGACAACAAGAGACTGTTTTTCATTAAGATAATTATTGTGTTTGCAGTCATTGTAAGAATAATAATAAGAAACATATTAAAGATAAGGAGTGTCGTCATAAAGGTGATTGATCGACGTTTAAAAATTGACTATGATAAAATCTTGTCAAGAGTTAAATAAAAAGTATATATGTAGTGTGCAACAGACCTAGTCCGCAATATGTTATGGGTGGATGGCAATGGATACATTTCGCAAATATGTATTTTGAAGTAGGTAACATGATTTTGTAAAAATTTTCAACAATATTTTTTTCCCTAACAGGATTCAGATTTGTATATTTTTCTTGAACATTTTCAATTCATAATTTAGTCAGGAATCCACCCATAAAATATTGTGGATTAGGTCTGTCGCACCCTGAAGGTATATATAAAAAGAAATCATCAATTAAAGAGGATATTTTATATCTTAATCTTTTCATTAATACTTGTGCTCCTAAGAGACATTGGGTCAGGAACCAGGAAATATGCAGCGAAGCAGTTCCAATTCAACTGTCTATGACACATTCCATGTGAGGAGTTCACAATCAAAACCGCCATTATGTAATTGATGAAATTGAGACATACACATTTGTAAATACTAAATTAATGTATTAATTATAAATATATACATATAAAATCAATTTTGTCAAAAAATATTGTTTTTGCATCACCGGGATACGAACTTGGATCTCTATTTCC
The DNA here is from genome assembly GCA_022840565.1 of Eubasilissa regina. Taxonomy (NCBI): domain Eukaryota; kingdom Metazoa; phylum Arthropoda; class Insecta; order Trichoptera; family Phryganeidae; genus Eubasilissa; species Eubasilissa regina. Next base: position 28,766,088 of record JAINEB010000006.1, on the reverse strand, counting down.
AATCCGGGGAAGTACACTACCGATTGTGCTATAACGCCAGTATTTTTCTTGACAAATTTTCGAACCTATATGTTACATTTTTCAAATTAATACACCTGTCATTCCATTATTTGAAAGCCATCTACATTATTTTTACAGAATCTCAAATACCTTTGAGTAAACCGACTGCAGACACCAGAATTATCAATTCATTTTTATTAAATTTTGGACACATTGATACAACATATATTATTAAGGAAAACACATTCTTATTGTGAAGTTGTAATTATTCAGAACATAGGTCTGTGATATTTTAAATACTAAATTAATGTATTAATTATAAATATATTATCCCGGTGACGCAAAAACATAGGTCTGTGATATTTTAAATACTAAATTAATGTATTAATTATATGTTCACAGACCTATGTTCTGAATAATTACAACTTCACAATAAGAATGTGTTTTCCTTAATACACATTTGTAATTGATAGCACTCTCTCGAGTGCCACTCTTCTTAAGGTCGCCTTCCAATCAACAAATCTCATTTTCGTGCAGTAACTGAAACTACGACAGCTTAACTTCTCCATATTTGTAAACTGAGCCTAACAATAAATCAAGTGACAACCGTATGTAGTGTATTATTCTCATAATATGCTCTGGCAACATACACAATACATTCCACAAATATGGTGGATGAATATTGGAGCATCACTACTCTCACATCTCATCATTCAAAACATAACCTGCAAATCCCTTCTGATTACACAACACAACAAGTCTACACAACATATACCCACATGTACATATTCATACAACACAACATCCCCATATAATTTTACATTTGTTTTTGAACCCCTTATTTTTCTTACACACTTAGGGCCGGTTGTGTGATCAGTAGTAACTTTTTACTATAGTAAAAAAAAATTACTAAAGTAAAAAATTTGTTTGATTGTTGGTAAAAAAATATTTACTTCTTGAAAGTACATCCCTTAGTAAACTCATTTTACTTTGCGATATCCGATGTTAAAAATGAAAATCGATAGTTAAATATGGCTGATTTTTCACAGCTGTTCCAAAAGTCATCTGACACATTAATACTTTGAAAGTTGCAGTATACGACAATTAATCAGTCAAAATCCCACTATTTTAGTGATGAGAGTTCGTCCGACGATGATCTCGTTGTTTAATATACATTATTACACATAATACGAAAAAATTTCACCACCAAAGTAAGAGATATCAAAAAAAATCCATAAATAATGCATAAAATAAACCATATTTCATGATTATTTGTCACACCTTTAGACATCTTCATCTATGCTTTCACCATAGTAAATTTGATATATCAACAACCCACAAATGATTTTAACTATGGGCGTTAGTAAAAAGTTACTACTGAACAGACAACCGGCCCTTATTCATCTATCTCATCAGGAGATTAAAATTCTACGTACTATATCTTTGTATCAAAAATTACTTATGTATCTGCAGTTCTGTCCGCAAACCTACGAGACTATTGAACACAAATAAAATTCAAAATTCATTAAAAGTTAATATCACCAGGCGTAGTTGCAGACAATCATGGAGTTGAGGAAAGAGACAGCGGTTTGACTTTGCAAAAAACCGGAAACATTGGGGTAGTTAATCAATAAAACAAAACATTTTAATGACCAATTATTTATTTAAATACAATCGCACCTTGGGCAATTACGTGTAAGTACGTATATATTAAACAAAAATAATAAATACTTAGGTATATCACCTGTTTTGATTTCAAAAATCTAATAAATTGTTTTGAAATATTAAAAATAATATATTACTAAATAACTTAGAACAAGATCACAACAAATACTTCATAAGGAAAATTATTTTTTAAACTATATACTTGATAAATATTCATTTTTTAATATGTAATATCATGAAATATCAAACTAATAATTCACACTCCTTGGTGGATATGAATAAATTATTAATTGCCATAAAATTATAATACTCAAAAATACTTTTTTTCAAATCAAGTCAAAGAAAAAATACAAAAGGATTTAAATTAAATAAATTTTGACGTAATTTTTAGAAATTGAAGTCTCGCCATGATGATATATGTTATATTTGGACAGTCATGATCCGTATGAAATTCCTTAAGGCCTAATCAAATAAAATATTCTGCATGTCAATTCTAAATACATACTTCATTTCAAGATTTTTATGATACTTTCTATGTGTCAGTGATCTATGTAAACTCAAAATGACCGACAATACCGTTGTCACTGTCAGTTGCCTTCATGTAATTTATTAATTAGGTTATAAATTCATAATTGATAAGAAACATTAGAAAGGAGATAAAAAAGACAGAGAAGTGTTTGAAATGCTTACAACACTTTAAAAAGGAGAAATATACACAACATGTGTGTGCATTAACAATGTATGTATGTTGCATTTTAGATTAAACAAAAAACAATCAATCAACATTTTTGTTCTCAATATTGAAATTAATAAAACCAGAGAGTCGTAGAAAAGATAAAACTGACACTAATTTCATATGTTTATCAGCATTTTGTTATTATCTAATCAGTGGTGAAGAAATATGTGAGAAAATCATAATATATATTTTTTGTCTAACATTCAAATATCTACATACAAATCTTACAAAAAAAAAAAAGATTTTTTTTAATATTCAATGATAACCTGCCGTCCAAGCTACGTGGTAGCCATTATATCTCGTAAATGCAACTTGCAACTGGGTGCTTTTTGAAATTCTCAAATATAAAAAAGGAAACTTAGCCACGGAGCACTGTAATTAATCTCAATTAATTCCTTTGTGTATTGCATATTACATTTTATTTAAAGGATATTTACCTCGAGAACACGGAGAATATTATTAAAAGATCCCCAGTTACTCCATCTTGGACCCAGAACAGCAAAAGATTTTGTGCATTTATGATATGTGTGGTTTTTTAATCAGTATTTATGTTTAAATACATTAATGTTATACGTTGTAATGTAGATCATTAATACATATAATTTTCTTTAAATAAACTAATTGTTATAACTTTTTAAATAACTGATGCTCTCTTAAATCACAAGTTGTCCATTGTAAAATGTGTGAAAAAATTTAATTAAATAAAGTATATTGAGCACTTTACAATGTTGAATTTGATTATCTAAAAATGCAGAATTGTATCATAGATCATTAATGGTGGCGAGACTTCAATTACACAAACATTTGCTTGAAGAAACTTATTTTTATTTTTACAATTAAGGAAATTGTATTATCCGTATTAATTATGAATATGCAACTTAAAAGCAAAATATAACAATGACTTTTAATCATTTAAAAGTTCCTTTAACAATTTTTCACGTGATTTTTACTTATATTTAACAAATATAATAAATATTTTTTAAGGTTTGAAAATTTTACAAAAATGGTGTATTACCTACCTTAGGTAATTTTTTCAATAATTTTAGGCAATTTTTAATAAAGACAAGATCCAATCAATTAAAATAGATTACGATCACTTTGAAAATTGCACATTACACCATTGTGTAATATGAATGTTGTGTTTTAAAATACTAGTGGAGCTCTTGAAGTGTACATGGCGATATGAGAAACATATTTTCTACTTACATACACAAATTTGATTTCATCAAATTTTAAAATTTTCCTAAATGTGATTTTAAATAGGTACTGTACAAAAAGTATAAAAAATAAGTTCTTTGTTCGAGAAAAAGAACAATTTATCACAAGAATAATTTGTGAATAGAAATAACAGTGTGTATATACCTAATATTATATATTTATATAATAAAGTAGATGGCTCTCATAGTACATTAGCTGAAAATAGATACATAAATCAATCCTGTAATGATATAAAACATTATAATTAAACAATAAATACATTATTGATATTTAATTAAATTTAAAATATTTAATATTATTAAATTCTATTAAAACTTGTATTGCGGTAGACTGCTAATGAGCTACTAAATATTAAGTTGTTTCGATAATAATGATCGAATTCAACATTCTTTGCTAAGAAATATTTATTTTTGTTTGACAATTAGGAATCTACACAGGAATTTAATTTGAAATATTTTAATCCTTCAAAATGGGATTAAAAAAAGAATTACATGTATTTAAGCTTGGGCATTATGCATTTTAAACACCATGCAATGTTGATCAAACACAGGGTGAAGGAACCACTTCTGAATAAACAGTGCGATGCTAGTTCAAAAAGTTTAGAAACAAAGACATTAGTTTTAAAGAAGAAGAATATCCATTGCTATTTACAGTAAAAAAATCAATAACAGAGAGAGACAGTAGAAAATGCCTTGAAGAAAAAAGTTTTATCCTACGTGCACAAATAAGCTATTGTTGGCAAAAATGTGCAGAATCAATTGGTCTTTACTTTTGATTAATAGAGTTTATTTTCTAAAGTTAAATTAAACTGAATTTAGAGATTAAAATCAGCCAATATTTTCGGAACAACCTAATACTCAACCACCGGAAAAAATTTAAAGATGAAAACTGTAATGATTGAAATTGAAATGAGTAATATGTGAAAATGTACTAGAATGTACATATTTACATAATATATTTGGCATTTTATATCATGTATGGTGACCACAATAAAGAATTTTAAAAATATTAATAATATTTTAGTATGTCCAAGAACATACAATTACAGAATTTTTACCTCCAAAGTCATTGTTATTAAACAAATTACAGATATCTCATAGAAACGAAGCTATTTATATTATGAGAAAATATGAAAGTATGGGTAATTACAGGGCTTACGACCTGTCTTAAGTGATCACTTTACACAATGTAACATTCACCATTCCACCCAATCAACCTCCATATCTATCAAAAATTTTAAATTTAAATTTTTAAATTTTAAATATGTTACCATGTAGAAACACTTTGAGTATTTAACTACAATTTCGCTGTCGCCATCTATGGTCTGAAATTTGATATTCATTTCCCTGAAACAACATAGATGTCGCCAATGAGAATATTATTTTAGAAAATATGGAAGGTATATTCTTTATCTGTATATATGACAAATGATTGATACATTATACTAGAATACGCCAGAAAAGTCAATTTTCAATTTTAAAAAGACAGGTCGTAAGTCCTGTAATTACCCATACTTCCATATTTTCCCATATAATATAATATAAATAGTTTCGTCTCTATGAGATATCTATAATTTGTTTAAAAAATATTGTTTATAAATAAGTTGGTGGATAAATGAAAATATCTAATATATATAGGATTACTTAATGGAAAAAATCATCTTGAAATAGGATTGCATAATATTGTATATATAGTATAATATAATATAGAATTTAAAAAAACTAAATATTGTATACGTAATAACCAGCAGCGGTGTAACTACCTTTGAAAGGAGTCCAAAATTTAATTTTGGATTCCCAAAAACTACTTCATCGTTGACTATTTCCAACACAACAACAACAAATGTGCTATTCATTTACAAACGCAAAGTTTACACATATCAAGGATAATAAAAACACACCGAACATTTAATCAGTTAATAATGTGACTACTTAATTAATGAATCATTCGGATATGGATCATTTGTTATGATCGACTGGTCAAATTTATAAGTTGAATCTCCAACACGTATTTTTATAATTACACATTTTCAATTGTCTACATCAAATACACGAGATACATAGATTAATTGTTAGTCGTATAATACAGACCCTCTGTTATCATACTTCTATATTTAAGAAGACAATACTTAAATATTAATAGCAGTCACAAGAAATTTAATTTGTCGCAAAATGAATATGAATGTGAAGTATTAGGTGGCACAAAAAATCTGCTCTAGATGCCTAAATGATGAAGTTACGCCACTGTCTAGAGCACAATAAAAGTCAATTTTCCTTAAATAGTTCACTATCTTAATTTGATAAATCAATATTAAAACAAAATGGAACTGACATGGAATTATAACACCTTTTATTTTTTTAATTTATATCATTATCTAGAATATTTTTAGGCAATGAATTTGTAAGCACAATGAATAATATTTATTAAATGTTATATTATACACATATATATTGTATATACAATAAAAGTAGAATAATACAATATAGTATTAGAAAGACACCAATACTAAACTATTAATGACATAAGACATGTAAAATCATACTTTGATCGTATATGATTAAGGTATTTTTTACAAGGGTTAGCTGAAATGTTCTCTGTCTCAGTGAGATACTCATTTGGTAATTATAAAATTATTTTCCTACACTGTGATCTTTTAATTTAATTTAGTAATTTTAATTCGGTCTAATAAAAAAATCGAAACATAGTTGTTCATATTTTTTATAAAAATTTACAAAATTTAACATCAACATATTTTTAGCCGGTCATGAAGTGGATCCTGAAATTTATTCTGACCGATTTTCATTACTATGCAAAAGAAATTATCACCATCATCAAAATAATTGCATGATAATTTATGACCACTATATTTTTCTTCTACACGGCATTGAGAACATTTCAGCCGACACTTATGTAACACTTCTGACAAATTCAGATGACATTTCACAATATAAAATAATACAATCATAGTCAATGCTTAAATAATTGCACTAGGAAACCATGCATTATTTCATTTTTGGCAATAATCACACCTTACTTAGAAATACTAATTATTTACAGATTATTAAAATCTTTTAGACTAGAACATACATATGTATACTAGAAAAAGATGTTGAAAAAATAGTGCTGCAACTTTTACTAAAAATATTAAAATTATAATACGACTTCAAGGACTCGTGCAGGATAATAATGATCACAAAATATAACATCTCTATATAAAAATAGTTTTACATTTACATGGTAACAAAATTATTTTCAAAACCATTGGTATTGAAACACTGGTAGGTATGGTCGAAATATATAAAAAAATATTATAATATTGTACCATTAGATTGGTCAAGCATACATTACTTTAACTTAGATTAGGTAAATAGTAAATATAAATCATTTATGTGGAATACCAAGTTAAGCAGTTCTCTGTAAGCTCGTCTGAGAGTTGGAATTGGACGGTGGGACACTTTCATCGTCAGTTTCTCTCTCTGGTGATATTCTGATGGCCTGGTACCATTGATTTGTAAGGTCTGTCATTTGACTCTTGCAATCTTTCAGTTCCTGTGAAATTAATATTAGTACAGTATAAATATATGTGTGTATATAATATTCCTATCTTTGAGGGATGAAGTCGATCCGGAGTATATTGCTATATATTTGTATTTTTTATTTATTATCTTTGTTTTATTAACCACTGAACCACTGAAGAAGAAAATGGTATTTTTCGAAACCGGCAGATGTATTTAAACTCAATTCAGTAGTTAATAAAAAAAAGATAATAAATAAAAAATATGAATTTTCACCACAAAGTTAATATTGCTAATTTTAAAAGTGCTATTTATTTGTGTAATAATATCCATAAATCTTATTTAACCATTTTTAAAGATTTTTAATATAAACTAATACAGTAGAACCGCGATATAACGAAACCCGATATAGCGAAAAATGACGTATATCGAAAAAAAAATCGAAATTTAGTCCCTAAAACCAATTTTTCATACAAAAATGCATTTATATAACGAAATCCCGTTAATATTTATAACAAAATCATTTTTGTCCCGTACGAAAAAATGCCAATACATTTACGTAAATTTATAACGAAATAAAAAAATGTTAAAAGATGAAAATATTATTTCGCACTTACAAAGCCGCGCCGATGCATCTGCCGTATGCGACAGTTTTATGGCCTTTTCGGCGGTGCGCGGCGATCGGCCGACAAGGTAGTAAAACAATTCAAACTTTTTCTTGGGTTCATAGCAGGCCCATAAAACCATTTGAAATAATTCTTGCGGCGTTCTCTGACACGTTTTACGTACGCATACGCCTCTAATACTCGTATGATTGCAACCCAGACCCAAACAGCTGTAAAATACAAAAATTAACAGGAACCCCCCGAAAGTTGCAGAATGTACTTATTGGAAATGTCAGTCTCAGTGTAACGTCTGTAGAGTTAAGTTTGTTCAGCTTTTAACGCGATTATTGCATGACCGAACTGAATATTTACATAAATTAATTTTCGTTTGACAATTGTTTTCGTGTGAACTCGTCAATAATATAAATAATTCGTTAAAATATTTTATGAACTATTTTTGTACGGTATTTTGTATTTCTATTAACTATTGTTTTCGTGTATTTTAAGTGTACAATGTTAACGATAATTTTTAAGTGAACAATTTTAACGATTATAAATATATTTTGAAGTGGTTGCCGCCGTTACTGGTAAATAACTTCGTAATTTATATACGACTCATTTTATAAAAATGCCGCGATTCAACTGTAAGATTGTTATTTTTGAATTATTTTGTATGTTTCATGCCCAAAACTATGTTTGAAGCGGCTCTACATTTAAACACAATTAAAATATTGTTTTGTGTTTGCAATATTCTGGAATTTACAAAAATATCTTCCAATTGGTGTTGAATAGATTCTGTTCTTAATTTAATTCCTTTGATTATCCATTTGCTTATCTGTTTTAATAACAAAACTACTAAAAATATGTAGGTATTCAGTTCCCTATGGCCTTTTTCCTCCTTTGTTTGCAGAATTTGCGATCTTTTTTGAAGCCGCGCAACATTTTTTTGCGACGGCGCGTAACATATAGGTTTTTAATTTTTTTCGTTATATGTGGGAATTCGTTATTACGATTTTTTATTTTTTGGTCCCTTGGATTCCGTTATATCGCGGTTTTACTGTAATAAAAATGTCAGGCAAAAAGATCAGTGATACATGGCAGAATAGCCCATAAAATTTAACACAAATACAAATCTAAATACGTTTGCCCATCAAAAGAAATACATTTTTGTTGTGAAGTTGCAATTTCAGAACATGCTTCTGTGGAATTTTTTAATACAAATTAAAAGAGTCAATAGAAAGATATACAGAAAAAATCTGTTTAGTTGCTACCGGTATGTGTTCTCTTTAATATATAAGCTGTAATAAAGTTTCCAAATTTAATAACATGAATTAATTTAATTCTGGCATCTATCGGGTTATTCTCAGTACTATAAAGTAGATTACTTTTAATAATTGAATATTAGATGTGTCAAATGGAAATATTACAGAATATAAGTTCAAAATCTGTCAAAAATATATTTGATTGCGCTTTCCCAGATAGGAAGAGATCCAGGTTCGCATCCCGGTAGCCACTAAATATTTTTTCGATAGTTTTTTTTCTTTATATGTATCTTTATATTGAAAAAATATTTATAAGGGTATCAAACAAATATTTATTAGATATTTTTTTCCTATATATCTTTATAATTGATTAATTTAATTTGCATTAAAAAATACCACACAACCGTTTTCTGAAATTGCAACATCACAATAAAAATTTCATTAAAGTATATAAATTGTATCAAAGTATATATAAATTGAATAAAAAACTAATTGATTGAGTTTTGGCGCCTCATAGTGTGTATTTTTCAAAAGTATTTGGGATTCATTGCAATATATTAAAATTGATTGCTTTCAAAAAGACTACACAATATAAATTCAAAAATTTTCGAAAATATAATGTGTGGGCATGCGGGTGTGCGCGCGCACACAATTTGACATCATAGCGCACATAAAAAAATATAATGTGCACACAATTTTTAACAAAACTTTTTCTTCATGTGCCGCCTTCTATCGAAGGTTGGAGATCATGTTGTTTTATCCTGTATAACATCACCAATATTTTGGACATTGAACCACTTTCTGCGGTTACACAATCAAAATAACCTCTTTCTACCGATGCCTCTGCTGCCTTCTATCTTCCCCTGCATGATGAGTTGTAAAATATCATATTGACTGTGTCCGAAGTATGCAGCTCTCCTTAATAGTTGTTGTTAGTTTTCGTAACTTATTTACGCGCCTTAATACGTCTTCATTAGTGATGTGATCAATCCAGGTCCTACGTAGCCTTATATTGGGATGGTAATTTTTTACTTGCTTTCTTTCCCAGTGCACAAATAATAGCATTAGTCCTTAAAATGTCATATTTAATGTCAGTTTCTATGTATTCTACCAGTTTATTATGCAGTTAAAGATGCATCGAAGCCAGGGTAAAGACTGATGTAAGCCATTTTGTAGTCTGGTCTATCCACTGATCACAGGATCCGACAAAAATACTGAGACTGATACTCTTCAGTTTATAAATTCATAAAGGTTAGCTAAGTATTAGGAAGATTCACGTGTATAATAAATTATTCATTTTAAAAATTGTAATACCTGATGTGTGAACCTTCGGGTGAAAAATGGAATCAAGTATTTTAGATCTAATCGAGCAAATCCTCGAACCCTGGCGGACTGAGCAAAGTTTACCTGGAAATTTCAAATATTATTATAAAAGTGTTAACATCTTTCAACATGTATAGTAAAAATAATTCTATCATCCACACACACTTGTATTGTTTTGTATGGGGTGATCACCCGTTGAAAATAATTGTGTAAATTATGGGTGATCACCCCCCCACCCCCTGTTTATTCCATGTTAATTGTTTATTGTGTAATAAATGACTTGATTATGTTGTGGATATCGCGAGCTATGTATTATTGGTATTTGTTAATTGCTCGCGATAATCCACAACTATTTTGCATTTTATTTATTTTTGTCTGGAGCCCGACTTTGGCACGGTATTAAAACCGTGCGTTGTCGGGCTCCGTATATTGTAGTTCGATGGACCGCCGCATGGCGGCGGTCGCGTAGCAGCGGTCAAGTGGTGGGGGTTGTGAACCACCCCCACCACTGCTTGCCATGTCTGCTTTATACATGAAATAAATAGGGGGGGTACCGCTGCCGAGAGTTCAGTTCTCGTCGGCGGCCTTCCGGAGCAACATCTCTCTGCGTTTTACTTCTCTCCCGCACGCATCGCCTCCTGCGAGCCTCGCATTTGTACGAATATAGCAAAGCGGAGTACTACCGCCGGCGAAATTGGAGCGCTCGGACTAGCCCGCATTTTTCAATGCGTTCGGCGACGTCTGGGCGTTCCCTGGCGGCGGCGTGACTGGGCGACCGCTATTGTTGTGCGTAACACATTTATTATTTAAAAAGTTCCAATGTTTACTTTAATAATTTAGGGCAGGTTGTGTGATTGTGAAAGTAAAAAATTTTACAAAAACGGGTTGTTTGATCATTAGTAAAAAAATATTTACTTCTCAAAGTACACACGGAGTAAACTAATTTTACTCTGTGATATCCAATAGTAAAAATGAGAATCAATATTTAAACATGGCGGACTTTTCAGAGCTGTTCCAAAAGTCACATTGATACTTTGAAAGTTGCAGTATACAACAATTAATTATTCAATATCCATTATTTTAGTGACGAGAGTTTGTACGATGATGATCTCGTTGTTTAATATACATTATTACACATAATATGAAGAAAATTCACCACCAAAGTAACGTATCGAACGCCTAGGTGAAAAAATCAATAGATAATGCATGAAATAAACCATATTTCATGATTATTTGTCACACCTATAGACATCTCCATCTATGCTTTGACAATAGTAAATTTGACATTCGAACAACCTGCGATTAAAGGTACTAACGATCACACAACTGGCCCTTAGTATGTTTTAAAAGAACATTTATTATAATATAAATTGAATTGAAAGACTTAATTTGTATCATTAACACAAATACATAACCATTTATAAGCATGTATTGTATGTATAACTTGTGTGATATTATTATATATTGGAATTAAAAACATGAATGAATTAGAAATTAAATACTGCACTAAAACTTGACATTTGAAGAATGCAGATTTAACACAGAATTCAAATAGGAATATCCCTTGACATAATACAGACCTACACTGTACAAAAGTGTTATATAAAATAATTAGAATGTTGAATATTATTACCTCCATTTCTTCTTCTGTTATTTCAGACAAAAGTTCAGAATCAATGGCCTGTCCCCATTCTTTAGTTTTTGACAAAGACACTTCTTTACGACGCCTCTGAGAACGAGATCGTTTATTTTTCTTGTTTGCCTATAATAAACACAGTGCAATTTTAAAAGTGGCACAGCAACATTAGCGAATTAGTGAAGAAAATAAGAAAATATATTTATATATATATATATTCATAAGATTAAGAAACATATTAAGTATAAATAAGCTAAAAAATGTATATTTTGATACTGTTCACTGGGGACGAGCATACAATAGCATAATGTAATCAGGTAACATAATGTACTAAGGTACATAGAGAATATTATTGAAGTAATATTAAAAATAAAATCAACTTTTTAAAAACAAACAAGTTTTTCAAAATTCTCAATTCATAAAATAGAAAATGTTTATAAAAAATCTCAATTATTCAACTAATCAACGAAAATAATATTGTAAAACATAAAACAAGTGCATCCTTAAGATTTCAAAATAACTTTAAAATTCCAAAACGTAACACCAAACTCTACCAACAAAATTTCATATATTTAGGCATAAAAAATGTTAATAGCCTCCGTACAGAAATTAAGAAGATAAAGGATATAATACAATTAAAAATTAATTAAACAAAAAATTCAAAAATATGCAATTAGACAATAAATAATATTATAGTTTACAATTATAAAACTTCTAACTCTTTTAAATATTACTACAGTGTAAGTCCCTCTCCAAGCACAAAACCTGGTCTCTTTTTTGGAGAGGTACAGCGATATATAAAAAATAAGTAACTTAAGTTTGTAATAAAATCAAGTAATTCATATATAAATTGTAAAAATTTCAAAATAAAAATTTTTTCACTAACTATTCTGATCTAGACTTAATATACATGTCTATTAATAACAGCTAATCTGTGAGCTGTAAAATTAAAGATGGGAATTCTGATACAATTATTTCTAGACCAATGGTCTAGAAGTTTTATGAAAATCTGAATGCTACCTCCATGTTAAAAGTTTTAATATAAATAATTCTAGAAAAAGTCAGGTTACGATTCCAAATATGTATGTAGTTGCATTATTTTTCCTAGCAGCATTATAGGAAAGTGTTGTAAGTTAAATATTATTTTTAATATTTGACGCAAACACTTTGTGGTTCATTTTAATAAGTAATAGTTTATTAACTTTGTTTTCATTTTGACAAATAATTTTAGTTAGTTTTTTTTGTCATCCTGATGAAGAAAAATGTATTTTCCGAAACCGGTTGGCGAATATAAATAACTCACTGTGGTTTTAAAAACAAACTATTAATTAGTTAAATATTACAAAATAATATTAAATAATTGAACAAATAATTTTAACATCTTTCTAACTGTATATATTAGGTTTTACCGCATGAAATTGTGGATTTTCAGTTAGTTTAAGATTGACCGTGATTGAGAAAGGTTCTGTGTGGTATTTTACCCGTCCGACTATTTGTAATTGACAAAGGTACTGTGCCCTTCAATTGTCTTAGAAAGTGAAGTTATTTTTGCTATTGTGTATTTTTTATTACATCCCATAAACAGAATGATGTCTTCTAAAGAATTGAGGATCATTTTTTTGTTTGAATTTTGAATGAGGCAGGTATAAATATCAACAAGGCATTCGGTGAAAGGTCTGCTAGCCAGAGAACAATACGATTATGCTTTGAAAAATTTTATTCCAACAATATGAATCTCGAAGAAGACCGAGGAGTGTTTGTAAATGTAAAAGAGTTAAAGACAATAGTGGAAGCTAATCCACATATGACAACACGAACGCACGTGTATGATCTAGAAGTTAATGTTATGACTATTTCTCGCTGCAATAGAAAAAGTAAAAAAAATAGACAAGTGGGGTACAACACAAACTGACCAAAAGTCAGAAACTTGAACGTTTAGAGGTGTTTTTAGAGGAATTGCTTATAGAAAGTGTTTGTTATTCTTTTTTTAAACTCAGCGAATCAATTACAACCAATTCACATTGATGTGAAATTGATATTATGAATGAAAAATTGTAAAAACAACAGTCAATTTAGCCAACAAATATGGACCAATTATGCTGCATTTCAATATATCATAAATCACCATTAACAAATTAAACTCTTTAAGTTTCAAAATTTTTTCGCGTCCTCCATGTTCACCCAATCTCTCGCAAACAGATTTTCACATATTCCACTATTTGGAATTATATTTAAGGAATAAAACATTTCGAATCCAGGTTCGAAGAATTTATAAAGTTCAAAAATTAAGGTTTATTTAAAAATTGTATTTTAGCAGTTTCTCATTGGGAGAAGACCATAGAATAGATTAAATATATTTGTTAATATTGAAAATATCAAACTTTTATTTTCACCTACAAATTCCGCAATGTCATATGGTACAACCTAAGAGATTAATTAATTTTTCACTAACCCTCAGAAATTTAAGAAGCGGCATCGTCGATCCACCAAAAATGAGAGTCGTAAATAAAACAATTATAAGTGTCGTAGTAATAATAACGTGCCGAGTTTCATCGGAGAATCCCAGATGAAGAGACAGTGCGTAAGATATAGCCCCTCGAAGACCTAAAATGAAATAAGATCAAGGCAAAACATTTGAATACCATAGGGAATAAATTAATTTTAAAACAAATTAGATTAATCGCTAAAAAGATACACAGAAAAATTCTAAAAATATAGTTACAACTAGGACTCGAACCTAGAACTATCTATTGCCGGTAGACTATTTTACCAGTTACGCTACAGTAAATAGAAATTGACATCTGATTTTGATTTATATTTCTTACTTTTTTAGCGAGACATTTATTTTTTCCTATTGAAAAATTCCTGTTTTATTTTAATCCAAATAATACAAATTAATATTAATTCACTCAACTCAAATGTGTATTCTGTCGTTTTGAAGTAATTACAATTAAAATTTTAATTATTTATTATTTAAAGTATTTTCGTAAATCTTTTTTGTTATTAATTGAAATATAATTAAATAATCTGTTTTGCATTCATGCCTCTAATAATTATTACTGATATAAAATATATTAATTTCAATGATTTATATAATTACCACTAAACCACAT
This sequence comes from Eubasilissa regina, assembly GCA_022840565.1. Classification (NCBI taxonomy): domain Eukaryota; kingdom Metazoa; phylum Arthropoda; class Insecta; order Trichoptera; family Phryganeidae; genus Eubasilissa; species Eubasilissa regina. The sequence goes on along the minus strand of JAINEB010000006.1, from coordinate 28,751,015 downwards.
AATGAAGGCCATCTTCTTTGTAATTTTGTGTTCACGGAATCTATTGCAAAGTAATGCGAGTGGAAAAATATTACACGCTCTGCCCAGTAAGCAGAGGAAGATACTCCAAATAACGAGGGCCGGTTCTACACGGTGTCTGAAACTGCAAAAAGAAAAATTAATAATAAATATTAAAGCTGATGACTACATATTATTACTGTGAATTTTTGAGTAATAAATAGCCTCATTTTCAGAGAATATGAAGATTGAAGTATGCTGCAAATATTAGATGAAGTTATTCATTTTATTAAATTAAAATCATATCAAAGAATCTGTTTTGTATTACCTAAATATTGCTAATCCCAAATAAGCAAATACACAAGTCTCTGCAATGAAGGCCAATGTCCTCATTGTTTGCTGCATAGTTATTTGTGTAACAGTTGATAAATTGAAGTGAGTGTAATGAGACATTACAATGCCACAAAACAAAATGGCCATGATTCCTAAAAAAAAATATTGAGTGTTAAACTATGTCAAATTTAAATGCATTATACTTACAAAACAATAAATGTGTAAATTAATTATACTTTGCAAAAAACTATGTTTAAAAAATGTACATATTTATGGTTTGTCAACTAGCATAATCGGCTTCACACATCATGGCTTCCTCATGTTAATGTGAAAAATTGACACAAGTTAAAATTATTTGACATCTAGGAGTACTGATCGATGATCATCTTAACTGGAAAGAACATATATCGAACCAAGCTAAACGCATAAGAAAACTAATTTACTTTTTTAAAGGAATATGATGTATTCTACAAACTGAAATGTAACTACAAACTCTCAAGATCGGTGTACTTTGCGCTCTGCTACTCCTTAATTAATTCAATTATGCTATTTTAGTTTGCGGAGGAGCAGCAAAAACAATATTAGAGTCGGTTAAAAGAGCACAAAAGACAATTCTTATGGTAATAAATCCCTTTAGATATCTATCAGATCTTATATTTAAAGAGTAATAAGACAAATCTAGATATTGAGACTAATTCAATATTTCTATGCTAACAACAACTCACCCCAAGCAATAAATCATGGACACAACATAGGACAAACAACGAACATCTACACGCCAGTTCCGAGAGCAACAACGACATTTTATCAAAGATTCTACATGTTCTTAGCTCCAAAACTGTACAACACACTCAGCACCAACTGTAAATCGTTCACTTCCAATAAGATTACACAAATATGAACCCAATATATGATCCAATTGGGTAGAGATCAATCAGAAACATCGCTATCCAATATTCTAACATAATCATTATACAGTTTCTACAATAATTCACTAGTTCTACAACAATCTCACTACATTTTTTTTTCTCTATTTTTATTTTAGCATGAAAAAAACTGGCTAATTTAACACAGACGGCAGTCTAACAAAGTAGCCAGGACAATGCTGCATATATCAGAGATGGAGTCTACTCCATCCCACACGGTAAACTATGAGTATATACTTAATTGCAATATAATTGTATCTTATTTTTATCATGTTATATTATAATATATTTACCTCTGTTATAACAAAAACAGGTATGTCAATAAAGTCTAATAAATAAATAATTTATTCATTTAATTAATTGGAAGCTCTTTAATGAATACAAATACGAAGAGAAGAATTTATCAAGACATACCTGATAATTGTATTCCTTCTGCAAGTACATACGGAGCGTACGTGAACACGAGCATCATTCCAAATTCCAAAGACGGATTCTTCCGCAAGTCTACGTGTTTGAGCAACAAGGCACTTATGAGGGCAAAAAGCACTCCTATTCCTGCTGATGCGAAAAACATCAAACAAAATCTGTTTAACGAAGACAGAATGGCTTCTCCGGTAGACATAACCACTTCATTAGTATCCAGAACAGCAGTCGTGAGAACAATGGCGATGGCGTCATTCAGAATACTTTCTCCAAACACTAACATGTTAAGAACAGGATCAATATCGAGGGCGTGAAATATAGCTACAGTCGCCACAGGGTCAACGGCAGATATAAGAGAACCAAACGCAAATGATTCTACAAAGTTGAGTTTGTAAGCCACTTGAGCTAATCCCAATAAATAAACCCCGGCTCCGATCACAAATGCGGAAATGGCAGTTCCCAGAATGGCAAATACCAAAATAGATCCAATATTTTGAAAGAAGTTACCTTTATGTAAATTATAACCAGATTCAAAAATGATTGGCGGTAACAAAACGAGAAAAAAAGCAGTAGGTGAGAAAGCCTCCTCTTTTTTCCAGTTTGCTATATTTTTAATAGACATTAAATTGATAATTAGTCCAATGAGACCTCCAAGAAATACAATCACAACGCTTTCAGGTAAGTATGAGAATCCGGTTTGAAGCATGGAATGTATTAACATTATACCCAGGGCCAAAACGCACAATACAAAGAATATTGACATTGAACTATTGTGTTCCTCTTCAGCAGAGCTCTTTTCTGGGAGCACGGGGTAGGCTGGTGTGGTGGAACTTGAAACATTTCGAGAAGCCACACTCGAAGATATCACAGTTATGTTCCCGTGTAAATCAGATTGAGATTCGCTAGAGTTATCGCTCGTTGTTGATGACGACAGTTCTATTCTAGAACTTTCTGTGGATGAAACTGATATATTTTGGTCTGACCTTCTAATTCGACGCAGCTCGGAATCGTACACCGGCAGCAATATCCCTGATTCAGAATTAAAATCAGATAGGTTTAAATCTAGATTATTGTAATTGTCATCTACATATTCGACTGCTTTTTCAGTTGATGATTCGAGTTGCATCTGGTAGTCCGCCGTGGTCCATACACCGGCAGGATATATAAATAAGTAAAAAAATACAAAACAGTTTATAGATTGAAACCGCGAAAACGAAATGTAGAACATTTTGTAATCGAGTAGTCAAAAAAATTTAACAAATTTGTCAATTTATATGAACCTGACACTGATTTCCAATTGATTTTGACAAATGTCAAAATAGTGTGGCACGATTGAATAAAATTTTGTCTTACTGACATAATTTAACACTGACACCTACTTTACAATCGGTACGTACATACCAACGAGCATAATTCGTCCCCCGAATCTTACACGTAATGCAAAACACTAGTTAAGCGATGTAAAATACAATAATGCGTTCCCTGCTGAAAAAAAAATTAAGATTGTGCAAATCCTTAATGCAGATCGATTGTATGTACGTGCTAGGTCAACTACGCTCATACCTGTTCTCACTTCTCACTCTAGTGTAGGTTTTGCTGATATTGATAAGTACGCGGTATCCTCAGTGAATTGGGTGACCGTGGTGTTAGCATCTTGAGCGGGGGGTATGTCGTGGGAGACAACGATGAATAAGAAAGGTGACATTATGGAGTCTTGCGGTACTCCTGCTAATAGGGCTTTGATGGAGGATAGAATTCCGTCAAGTTTTATTCTAAATTTCCTATCGGATAGGAAACTGGCTATTAGTTTAATAAGGGCGAGCGGGAACCCGGCGAGGTCTATTTTGTAGAAGAGGTCGTTATGCCAAACTCTGTCGTCACGTCTCAAACGTCAAATGACAGGACTGCCGTGTAACATTTATTATGAAGTCCGGAATTAGTGCTATACTGTCGGCGAATTCTGATAGACGGTTAACTATGACTCTTTCGAGGATTTTGCCAGTACAAGGGAGGAGGCTGATGGGGCGGTGGTTCTGCGGTACTGTCGGATCCTTACCCGGCTTCAGGATTAGAATCACATCTGCAAGCTTGAAAGCGTTAGGAAAGTAGTTAAGATGAAGGGAGGCGTTGCAGATGGCTGTGAGGGCACAGATTGCCTTCTGGAGGAGGCTTTCAGAATTTTATTAGAAATCGCGTCAGGACCGACGGCTTTTTTTGGGTTCGAGTGTTTTATTATTAGCGTTATCTCTTGTGGTAAATTTAGTTTTGGGGTCTTCTGGAGTTTTTCTTAGAAGATTTTTAACGTGCTCGTCACCTATATTGGTGAAGGCGGTGTCGTTGAGAAGTAAATACATAATTAGATATTTGTTTTCATGCATTATATCTGTTTTTTTTTTTCATTTAACCTGTCCCTCATTAGTGTGACCTCTACCAACTGTAGGTTTGATTATGTGTAAGAGGGGGGCAACATAGGCCGGAGGCCGTCTCTCTCGTATGACAATAAAATTAGTGTACATCAACCTAATCATTTAACAAATATTAAAACATTATAAAAATACACCAATTTAAGCGATTACGTGTATGAGTTTCTCATTTTTTGTTAATATCTATACACAGTGCTTTTTTTTTTTAAAAAAAAAAAAGATGCCGGAATTCAAACCATGAGAGCAATAATTTCGAATCCATCCATATTTCATCTGGTTTATAAAAGCATCATATTTTATCATTTGTGTAATTTATATGGATTGTAATTATGTACGCTCGAACATTGTTTCATCTAATTGTTTTTGAAACATTAAAAATACCGTAAAAAAAAAAAGGTGCCGGAACGCCATTCACCGATAGGTTTCACCGCGTTACATGACAAAAAAAACACTGTCTATCCCTATACCATACATAACTATACTATTATCTATGACTATACTCCAGGCAATTTACGATCTTGCGATGTTGCGAAATTATATTTCTGTGATTTTCTCTCTCTTATCTATGTCTGTGAGTCTTTGTCTGTGATTTATTCTATGGACTTGCATGATCCATAGAAAATAAATGCTTTTGACTCGCCGTTTGTCGGCAAGTTTTCCGTTGGGTTCCTGAGAAATATTGGCGAGAATAATTACAAGACATCGTAGCAGAATTCGCCAAATCTACCGTCTTTAAGGTAAGAGGGTAAGATACGAATAAACAAAAACCCTGGATCAAGTGGTTTATTTTCGCTAAACAACAGTTCTAAATGTATCCATGTCGCCATGTTGAAATTGTAGTGACCATTATGCTTTCATTCTAGCCATGTCAAAGTTTTCTTTAAAGTTCAGTTCGTTTTAAGCGAGTATACAGTAAGTGTTACCAAAGACTGCAGTTACTGTTTTGTGTTGTGTATTGCAAAGTTTTAAAGTCAAGTTGATAAAAAGTAACTAGTTAAAATGAAAAGTGAAACAAAGTGTCGCTGTCGTATCCTTCAGGGCCGTCGTGTCCAGGTAAGAACGTTCAGGAGGTCTTTACAAAGGTTTCCAATGTAGTCGAATGTATCTGTTAACGCTTTGAGAGCAAGTCCGGTTAACTCGGTTTTGAAAAAGCGCTAATACATTGAAAAGTCTAATTGCCTTTTTTCGTCTGTTATGCCATAAAATTGTTGATGGGCTGTTGAACTTTTTTTATGATTTCTTTTATTTTTGGAGCGAATAGAATATTTACACGTTTCTTGGGTTTTTGTAGAGATGGATTCGGAAGATTCCCGCGATGGTGCGGTGGATAACGGGAGCTCGTCGAGCAGCAGCAGTAGCGGGTCCGCGTCCCCCGCGGGACCCCATAGCCCCTCGAGTCCCTCATCCAAGAGAGGCTCACTCCCGGCAAGTCCCGCTTCGCACAAGGGGGCCGAGTCCCCGATGAATACTAAGGCTTCATCAGATAAAAGCGATAGAAACTCTGATGTAAATTCACCAGAACCAAACTGGAGACCGGAGTCTCCAGGGAAAGGTTATAAAGGCTACCCACGTTCACCCGAGGATAAGAAAAGTGATTCTGGCGATGATTCTTCTCCCAGTCGGCCCAGGAGTCCCTCTAGTCCTCCTCCAGTGGGTCCGCCCTCGGACAGCCCCCATCCATCCAGCCCCCCTCCTGCCTCACCAGACCCCGCCTCTCCCGACCCTGCCTCTCCTGACCCCGCCTCTCCCGACCCCGCATCCCGTCCACAGTCTCCGGACTCGGCCCCCCGGTCCCCGGACTCCGAGAGCAACCAAACCCCCCCAGATAAATGGAGCACAAAGAGTGATTTTGGGAGTAGACAACATTCTGTATCACCCGTGGGTAGTCCCAAATCAGAATCCTCAACAAGAAATTCCATCACTAAATCCCGGAGACGGGCGAGATCCTCCAGCAGATCCAGTAGAGACTCCAGTCCTAGGGAACGCCCAACTAAGCACCCTCCTACTGAAGAGATATCAGAAGGTACTGATTTATTTTACAAAATGAACCACAGTATGTCAGCAAGCTAAAAAAATTCCCTGATTTTGATTCACTGTAAGATAAGTATGTATGCGTGTATTTGACAATCACATTAATATTTATTATTATTATTGTTTATCCATTTCATTTTATCCAAATGTAGTGACTTCGTAGTGCCAGTTGTGTGATCAGTAATACATTTTTACTAACACCCGTAGTAAAAATCCTTTGCGAGTTGTTGACACATCAAATTTACTACTGTCAAAGCATATATGGAGACATGGGTGCGACAAATAATCATGAAATATGACTAATTTTATGCATTATCTATGGATTTTTTCACCTAAGCGTTTGAAATATTGGTGGTGAAATTTTTTCATATTATGTGCTAATGTATACAACGAGATCATCATTAGACGAACTCTCATCACTAAAATAGCGGGCTATTGAATGATTAATTGTCATATACTGCAACTTTCAAAGTATCAATGTGTCGGATGACTTTTGGAACAGTTGTGAAAAGTCGTCTGCCATATTTAATTATCAATTCTCGCTTTTACTATTGGATATCTGAGAGTAATATGAGTTTACTACGGATGTACTTTTGAAAAGTAATTTTTTTTTTATTATAGTAAAAAGTTACTACTGATCGCACAACCGGCCCATAGGGCTGCTTTTTACTGTGGTAAAAAAAGTTACTAAAGTAAAAAAATTGCAAAAACGGGTTATTTGATCGTTAGTAAAAATATTTACTTCTCGTAAGTACATCCAGTAGTAAACTAATTTGTCTCTCCGATATCCGATGGTAAAACTGTCAATCATTAGTTAAAAATGGTGGACTCTTCACAGATGTTTCAGTTGTCACATTGATACTTTGAAAATTGCAGTATACAACAATGAATCATTCAATGTCCCGCTATTTTAGTGATGAGAGTTTGTCTAATGATCTCTTTGTTTGATTTATATTACTGAAGATTATTCTTTAGCAAAGTGACAGATATCAAACGCAGGGGTAAATAAAGCCATAGATAAAGCATAAAATTGTATGTTTCCCAATGGTGAATATTTAAAATAAATCAATATTGGTAAAATTTGCAGATATTTAATGCCTTGCCGCGCTATTAGGCTGGATCGATTTTGACAGTAGTAAATTTGATATATGAACAATCCGCAAATGTTTTTTTTACCACAGACGATGGTAAAAAATTACTATAGTAAAAATTTACTACTGATCTCATAACCGGCCCTTAGATCTTATTTATTTCCCATGTTGCGCATTAAAAATAAGGGTCCCCCCCTTAAATACTAGACTGAATATACAGATTCTCATTACCAACTAATTGGACTGAGTATGATCAAATACAATAAACATTGTAAATTTAATCCTGCTTCCTAAATAAGGGTTGTATATGATATAATAACACAATGTTAAAAATTCAGGGTACGTATTTTGCGTGTAAATAGCACCATCTTTTCGATCCGTCATTAATTTGCGGTAAATATCTTTGTTGATTAATATGACCTCAGATCTTAACTCAACAATGATAACATAAAAAATATATTTCATCTCTGTAGTTTTGATTTGCTGTCAATTTGCATACTTTGGCTGTGAATTTTAAGATATTTTTTGTTTTATGACGCTCTGTAACTACCATTGCTTAAAACCTATTTATCTACTGTTTTTTCCCTCGTCATTGTCCCCCAATAAATGCATGAATAAAAGAAAAAAAACTTATCCTCAGTGTGAAGTGAAGAGAGTACAATGTCATGTGTACTATTAGTTGTGTTGTGAAAAGTCAGTATCCTGATACATTCTCGGATCCAGTAAATATACCCCACTTGAGTAATTAGAATTGGTGAAAAATCTATGCTTAAAAGAATTAGACTAAAATCTCAATCTCGCATTCCTGTCAGCAGGGCTGGCTTGGAAAATTGCAGGGTCGGATGCAAAGTTTGGGCATGGAGCATTTTTATACTACTTACTTATCTTTTATAATACTTAAGTTTAGTAAGGATGAAAAACACCTCAAGTATAACCCAAACATTTTCACGCATAAAATAAAACTATTTTGTAAATTGAGTCAAAACTCTGTTTTATTCCACTACACTTTTCACTGTGTCAAATGATATAACGTTTTCGGGAACATCTTCCCATTGTCAACATTATCGATCAACTATAATTCACAAAATTCATTTATCAATTTACAAAATAATCATGGAATTCCACAATATTTCACCAAAAACCTTTGAACAGTTAAAATGAGACTTAAAATGTTCTTATTTATTTTATAAATATGTTGTTATTAATGGATGTGTTCAATAGATTTAACATGAACTTCATCAATTTAGTGTATTATGAATTAGCAATATTTGAATATGTCCGAGAACACACAATTAGTTGATTTTCACCTACAAAGGCACTGTTATTAAACAATTAATAAATATCTCATAGAGATGAAGCTATTTTTTATTATATTTTTTGGAAAATGTATGGAAGTACAGGGTAATTACAGAGCTTACAACAAGTTTCAGGGAAATGAATTGTCAAATTTAGTCCATAGATGGGGATAGTGTAGTGGTACTCGAAGTGAGTCCATATTTTAACCTCTCAGCCGCTAAACAAATGTACTCCAAGTATACCTCCCTACGCGGGCCTCTTTTCGAAAGCCGTGTATTCAGTTGAACACCACTTTTAAAATGACATTTAGACATCCATAAAGGCATTTTGTGTACGATTTATTACTTAATAGGACTTCACAGACAATGTTATTAATATAAACAATCACTTGAGATGTTCAAATCCTTAAGATAATGTAAATATTGACTGAATAAAATAATCCATCTATGAAAAAACCGCTGTCTTACGAATATTATCACACGGTCACCAATACAATCACATTGTTTGTACGATCATAGCTATCTCGTTCAACCGGATTGCTGCGCCGATCTTCAATATGCACTCACGCTGTTTTTTTTTTATAACATTTCTTATGGTTGTTTGAAAATAATGTTTAAAGTCTCAAAGTCCTTTGGAATACATAAATAAGCAAAAGAGCACAGATACGGCTAGAATATGTAAACACTAAGATATCACAAGTCAAGTGCCGGCCTCAGAGATGTCCGCTCATGTAATAAATAATACAATAACATCGGTACTAACCCGCTATAATATTTTTATTCGTTATCGTTTTGTAAAGTATTTGAGAGTTTGATAAAATCAAATTAATTATATGGAAAGCCACTTTATCCACAGAATCCATATACTTGACACATTTTGGTTAAATATTAAGTTGACCAATGTATTTCGGCTGTCGTTTCCATGGGATCGTCACGCAAGGTTGTTGGAATGTAGACTTCCCTTTTATCACGCCATTTTAATGCTAAAAGAGGTCCACAATATTTGGTGTCCATTTCACCTTTTTTTAATTTACAAAATGTAAATTATCCGTGTTTTATGTGCTGTACCACACGCATTAGTATTTTTCTTGTGCATAAAATCAAATAAGTGAGGGCTACTATCCCATTTGACAAAAAAAGTAGATTCACTTTAACTGACATTTTCATTAATTATTTCATCTTGCTCGTCTTCACTCACATATTTCTAAATCGGAGTCCTTATCTAAAAATGTTTCTAATATTTCTTTCTCCGCAAGTCTACAGCCTGCCATTTTAAAAGGTATACAATTATTAAATTTAAATAATTTTGATAAATATATGTAGCACAATACAAGCTTCTGTTTTCTAAAGAAAAGTAAAAGAATATTCTCAGAAAATACAACCGTTCACCCTCAAAACACAAATGCAGTCAAAACAATATCAACATTTCAAATGTAAACACCATTTTAAATAAGATCACGTAGTAATAATAAATGTATTTTCCGATACAATATATTGATTCAATTGTCCTTAAAATACAGATCGCAATGTCAATATTTCATATCAAGGCACAGTTCCAACAAATGCTAGTGACCTCGAGCACATGACGAGAGGACGATAATTCAGCGCCGCAAAATTCAAATAACTGGACGGCGTTTCAAGATATCTTCGTTTTTAAACTGATTTATATAAACAAATATCAGTACGGATTGAACTAATTTTTGGTATATTTTCTGCTCGATTTGCCGCGCTGTCACGTAGTACATGACGAAATTAGTCGAAAGCATCATATGATGCACGCCGCGCTGGGAGAGCGATTACTTCTCGCATGATGCGCGTAGCGGGGGTCGGGTTAACATATATACAACTTTCAAAAATTTGATAGATATGGAGACAGATGGGTGAGAATGGTGAACGTTATATTTATATAAAGTGGTTACTTAAGCCAGTCCAAGACAGGTCGTAATTACCCATATATTTTCCATTAAATATAATAAAAAAATAGCTTCGTCTCTATGAGATACTATTATTTATTTTATTATAAATTACATCAACTGCCAACTGATCTACAACTGTTATAAAAATTGCGTGTATTGAAGTAAATACTTATTTAAATTTACCCCAACTGTCCCAAAATAAAATCATTATCATAAAAAATTAATGAAAACTGACTGAATGATATTTTTTTGTATTTATTTATTTATCAAGAGCACGCATATATAGGCGAGTCTCCTGCATGAGAAATTTATTTTAAAATCAAACCCTTGTATACTTTTAATCATTCTGTTCTAATTTTCCAAGTGTGATTAAGTTGGCTTATTGATATTTTACATTGTAAACTTTTTAGGAGAAATGGAGTCTGACCATGAACAGGGAAATACACCGACCGATGGTTTATCAAAGGAAGACAAAAATTCAAGTCGCGAGAAGAAAGTTTCGGAGAGCAATGTGAATATTAGCCACGAGGACTTATCAGATGTCTCAGACCTGGAATCGCTCGGAGCGCCGTCTGAAGATGAACAGAGAACTGTTAAGAAAAGTCCCATAAGGGTGAGTACATACTTTGTTTTAAGAAAATATTTACGCTCAAAATTAATAAAGCAAAAAAGTATCCAATACACTTAGTACAATACAGTTATTATTTTAATATGTTGTTGACATTAGTATTTTATCATGACTTTCCAACTTAATCAATAAAGGGAGTGACAATTAACTAAACATTCTGTTTATGTTTGATGACTTGACTAATCCATTTACAAATTGTTTCATTTTGATTACTAAGTATCGATTAAGTTTTTTTATTCAATTACAAACATCTGAATATGTCAAGTAACAATGTATCGGGTATTGTGCACTTGTATTATAATTTTACTGCGTACCTTGTTACAGTATTTCAAACTGATTTAGAATTTTTATAATGATCTTGTCATTAAGTGATGTCTGTGTAATGACTTCCAAAATTCCAAAAGAATTTCCACTATATTATGATTAATATAGTGGAAGAAACCGGAATATAATAATGAAACTTTTTTTTTACTTTTTTTAAAATACTATCATAATTTATATAATATAAAATTATAATATTCCATATCTTTCTCCTTTGATCGGTCTATGTGATTTTTTTAGTCAATTCTTTCTGATTCCGATTTAATTTACGTTAAAATAATGTTTACGGCAATCTTTGCAGGCGCCGGAGCATTCAGATAGTAGAGAATCACCGGTTAAGTTTGAGTCGGCTAAAGTAAATGGAAACATTAATTCTAAAGGTCCCTCGCCCCCAAAGACTCCTAGTACTTTAATACCGCCAGATGTGCCTAAACTTGATAAGGTAAAATAAATAAATTTATTCTATAAAACATTTGCCTCCAAATAGTGAATACTGATTCTTATTTGATAAATCAAATGCGCAGATTCCCCAAGAGAAGACCAGTAAAACAGAGGATGTAGAAGAGCAGCTGGATTTTGAAGCTGAAGAAGGAGAATGCGTTGAAGCCCCCGAACCGAAGCCAAACAATGTGGACAAGAATACTGAAGCGACCAATAACAAAGGTTATATTGTATTATATTTTTGTATCAATTCAAGTAATCTGTGCATGTGAATGTTCTTAATGTATTGGCTTCACACTTCCTTCCATACTGAGACAGATCAAAACACCAAATCATCAGCCTAATAAATCGCCATATTCTGCCATCTTAAATATTTTTACAATCTTACAAACATACAAATATAATTAAATTTATTAGTTACACACCTCGTTATAGCTGAGAGCGTTTGACAAAACAAACTTATACCTCATTACACTAGTTTCTTGCTCTCCATTTTAAGTGGAGTTTTTTTGTTCATAGATGATGATGAAGGATCAGGTGCAGCATCATCCCTGGAGGAAGGCGAAGTATCAGATGAAGAAGAACGGAGGCCCGAAGAAACAGAGCCACGTCCAGTGTGCCGCTTCTACTCGAGAGGACAGTGCACTTGGGGTGTCAGCTGCAGGTATACACACATCGTAATAATAATTATCTACATTAATGTTTGTTCCAGACATGACACAGTTTTAGTTGTATGCAAGATATATTCTCTACAAGATTTAGAGACCAAATTGATATTCCAAAACTAAAATATACTGCAACCCAAAATCACTATATTTATCAAGACATCAAATTTTTTAACAATCTCCCTATCACAATTAAAAAAATTGCAGACTAACTGATACATAAATTATACGCTCATATATACTCCTTCTCTATACACGAGTCTTACTCTCATATAGAAGAAATAAATGTTAAAAGAAATATATATATATATCCTACTGATTATTTTTAAAATCTGTTATATCTTCTAATATTAAAATAAAAATAGAAAAAATTTAAACATTGAATTTTATAAATCTTAAAATGCAGACTCTTCCGTATATAAAATTCATTATTTTACCTGTCAAAACATGGTTTTGTTTCACAACTTTCAGATTTCTTCATCCCGGCGTCACAGATAAGGGCAACTACACAATGTTTGACATGGTACGTGCCATGCCTCCCGGGTACGGGTCCCACGGGGGTCACGGGGGTCCCCATCATGCACCTGCAGCACACCCCGCCATGGCCCACCCAGCAGCTGCCGGACACCCCGCACTAGTCGGGAACTCTCGCTCCGAGAGCGCCTGGGAGAGGGGGCTACGCACGGCTAAAGAGGTAATTAGTGATGACTGTTGTCGGCTGTCCCGGTTTGAAGGTTTTTTTTTTTTTTTTTTGTTTAATTTTTAACTTAAAGATGATGAAATCGTGAAATTTATGGCGCAATTTGCTTTATTCCTCACCTCAATTCAATCATTACTTTTGCATCCGCACTGCACAATGAACTTGTGGCACTGACACCAAAGTTCAGAAGAGAAGAATAAAGTTGCCAAAGAACAATGAAAACAGATCGACTGCAGTAATCATATCTTGGATAAATCTATATAAGAATATAATTAAAAGTTAAAAAATTAGGAATGAATGCAAAGCTTCTATTTTAGCTTAGATTCTAAAATATTTTACTAGTTTAAGAAAATATCTTAAATATCCTGAATATGTCTGGGGTGTGGAGTGTCTGAGGAAATAATGGTAAAGGAAATGTTACCCCTTATTACGTGCAAGTACATTACAACAAAGCAAAAATTTCATCTCTGTGTGCAACACCCGCTTATAAAGGCAAAAGCAAATATAGAAAACATTAAAAAAATGAAATCTTGTAAAAAATCTCTTGCATACATTCTTCAGACATTATGTTGTTTCCCAAAGTGTTCATGATATTCCAGATGATGCGTAAAGCCACCAAACGCAAGGAACAAGATACAGATTTTGAAGAAAAAAAGATGCACTTGAGTCTGGCCACATCGGGGAGAGGTGGCTCGTTAGGACCTGACGAAGAGGATCCTGAATTAGCTGCCTACGCCGGATACCCTGTTCCTCGCTCCCCTCCACAGACACAACCGGCCCATCACGCTATCGTAAAAAGAGAACGAGAGAGGGAAGAGTATTACAGACAAGCCGAGAGGTGAGATCACACTAAATACCGACATGCCTGTGAAAAATTCCGATATAGGTTCTATCATGTTTTCAACTTTTTTTTGTGCTTATTTTTGTTTTTCCAAACCTTGTTGGCCCTATAACTTTTTTCTTCAGTGACAAAGTACATACAATAAAACATTGTTAATCCGTGACTCAAGGAACCGAAATTAAAAAAAAAAAGAATTACGAATAATGAGAACAAGGTTTTTTAAGGCAACATTAGAAAAAAAAATTATAAAAACACATTAGTTTACTGTGTCCGCGATTTAGTGCGCGCCGCCGCTGTTGGCATCCCGATTTTCATACTGAAAAATGATGACTCCATTATTTCTCCTGAATAAGAAAGGTGTGTGGTGAGTGGTGATATGGCAGTCTCTCAAGGTAACAAAATCACATACATTAATTTGATCGGCAGTCGAACTCACCTTTTCCATCCGAATTGGAATATAATAATTAAAATAATTAATAACTTAAAACTAAATTAAAACTTATAATAATTTAATTTAATTGAATAATTTAAAACTTTTAAATCTTCATGTCTCGCTAGCCTTTTTGGTTGAAGCTTATTATTTTCCTGTGATTTTTCATGTTAGAACTCAGAGGTATTCGGGATTCGATTTTTTCCACCAATTTTATCTTTGATATAATTTTTTTTGTCGGTTTTCAAAATAAGCTCCATTTACCCAAATGGTCAAGGATTTATATGAATTACAAGATATTGGTGCCATTTTAAAGAACGAAACGTGAAAAAAAAAATTAATAAAATATGTCAACCTATTTAATTATGATCGATTTATGTTGTTTCTTTAGTATCTACATATGCAAATTGCAATGTTTCATAAATATGGAAACTAGATTAAGTGATTCAATGAAAACATTATTTTAACAACAAATCTTATAAAATGCACTATGAAATTTGATGTACATATCATATTACGTATATGATTTTTGCCATATGTCATATGGCAAAACTCAGTTCGGCACTTGTTATGCCAGCAAGCGGTGTCGTGATTGGCTGGCAGGCAGACGGGGCTAAGTTGCAGATATTTACGAAAGGATGAAGGTCAAATGCCTAGACTCACTAGTTTAGCGATTTAAAAACAATGGCAAATATGCGAATTACGTGATAAATTATTTATTTTGGGTGTCAAAAACGCATACGAACTGCGAATAATAAGATTTTACGAATTATCAGTAGAAAGAAGTATGAAATGTTATTATATTATTATTATTTTGAAAAAAGTGTGAATTCCGTGAAATGAAATATAAGGTTACGAATTATCGGAGTTTTAATGTACGATGATATCATTACGTAGAATTTTTCCATTTTTATATTAAAATTGGTTTTAAAAGGTTAAGTTGCTAATGTTAATCAGTATAGTTTTAACAATGTTAATTGTGAAGTGCATGTGGACTCCATGTCCATGCTTCTGATAAAACAAACCTGTAGCACTGAGCCATTCTGCTTCTTCAGCATCTTCAACTCTGCTTCGCTTGTAAATAAGTGACATTTTTCTGTCATTCAATATATTAACCCATCAGCCTACCTCACAACAGCCTACCCCAATTTTTGTTGCAATGTTGCATCAAAAAGAAGAAAAATATTGTGTAAGTATTGTTAACTTGTTCCTTTTTGCATTAGGTTTGCTAAATTAATATGGAATTAAATAATCATTAATCGTAAAAATTAATGCGGGACGACTTAAGCGGGCATTTGGGCCAGTCCGTGGTTTGAGGAATTAGTCACATTTGATAATCACTGCACCATACTAGCAAGTGTCAATTTGATTGATCTACCCTCGACTTAGGTTTATGCCAAGCTTTTCCAGGAAGTATTATATTAGTGGAACTTCAGAATTTTCCAGCTTGGTGTTAAGTAGAGAAAGTTGATAATGTTTTTTTATACCCGTAACAGATTATTTTTGGATTACTTTTGCTGCTATCATTTCACATAATTTGGGAACCTCATACAACTATCTAATATCTGCTATCTTTTCAAAAGTTACTTTTGCATGATTTGATATTGGCTGTTATCAGTGTCAAATTGTTCAGTCATAAATAGACTTTTGCTTTATTTAACAATCTTATATTTTCTTTTACAGGGAAGAGTATTACAGACTGATTGAGAGGTACGCACATGCAATATTGGTGTATTCTCATCACTTGTTATTTTCGTTACATTCTTGGAACTGCAGTGAAACCCCGATTTTACATTTCCCCATGTATTGCAAATTGGCATTTCATGATTTTGTCATTTTTCTAAACAAAAAGTCCAACAGTAGACGACTAAACTTTCTTGAATACCTCAACACATTACACATATTGCTGTACTTCACCCTGGAACAACTGGACAGCTGATCCACGCAAATCGATACATGCGGATTCCCCCCACCATTCAGCTTTGAATAGGAGTTTAATGAATGCTCTAGCTTCAAAGACAAATTAGACATGTTAAGGAGGAGGCTAAAATACTCGGCAATTGGTTGGATTGCAGGGTTACCAGAAGGTGACAACACAACACAAACAACACAAAAGTACTGACCGTGGCTTTCCTTCTTTTTTCAGAAAACACAAATTTTTGGAAATTATTTTATGACATTGGTCCTGATAATCCTGCAGTAATATCTGAAACATTTTCCAATGGGAATTGGACACACGGCCGAGTATCCTAGAAAATCACACAGAAATGCATTATTAGAATTCATTGATTTTTACACTGTTTTTTTTTTTTCATTTCCCAGAAATGCACAAAATAGGGGTTCCACTGTATATTATAATATCTTCATGGTCTTCAAATAGATTTAACAAAATAAATAATGCCAGAAGGCTTATGTGTTATTACAAAATATGTATACAGTCAAAATTGATTATAATGAGCTCGGGTATAGCGAGTTCACGCCTAAGGCAAGCAAAAACTCTTTAATATTTTATATATAGTTTATGCAAATTTTCATACAAAAGTGAACAAATAATACGACCAACACATGAATATTTGTGTGTTTGTTGGGGCTAAAATAAGGCAACTATAGTAAAAGAAGTGGCGGACACGCTGACCATCAGTGACTGTCAGGTCATATAATTTATGACACTAGTTAAGATTTCCGGCTGTCAAAACTCTGATTGTGTTGACCAACTTAATATTGAGCATCAAATAAAAAACAGTCACCTGAAAATGCCATTTTACAATCTTTTTATATTTGTGTTTTTATCTGAATTCAAATTTATTATGAAATCATCTAAAGCAGTGATTCCCAAAGTGGTCTATATCGGCCTACGTCAGCGAAAAAAAATTTGGGAGTCCATGAAATGAAAATGGGGGTCCACGATAGTGGATCTCAACATACACTGATAGTACTTATTTGCTTACGTTATAATCTTATAATATAAAGACATATACATTATTTATAAAAGTACCTATGAAGTAAAAAATTTATTATATATGTTTATAAAATTGTGTAAGTTGTAGGATGTAGACATTCGCTTTGTGGTCGCGATACATTTTGAACTTGTAAAAACCTGCACATAATAATATACCAGTATCATCTTGTTACAAGCATACGCGCAGTAAAACATGGCAAGGGGTCTACGACACAAAAAAGTTTGGGAACCTCTGATCTAAAGTAATGTTTGTATGCGTCGGCAATGTTGTATTGACAATTTGACGTTGTCTTTTCAGTTAAAAAGTGGCCCTTGATTTACAACCATGCCTACTAACAAAATAATTTGTGAATTGGAACACATTGTGAAAAATGTTGAAGTGCGTCTTCTTCAACTGTTTCAACATTATTGAAAAATAAGGATGTTTGCTTGTCGGCATTTGAAAATAACATCATGGAAACAAAGCAAAAATAGAAAATGCTATCTTAATGAAGTTAATGCAACATTATTAAAATGGTTTAGCACCCAAAGAAGTGCCAGATTCGCTATCAATACGATTCAATTTTTAAGGCACAAGAGGAAAAATTTGCAAAACAGTTGACGAAAAATGATTTTACGGTTAGTTGGATATAATGAGAAATGGCTATCACAAGCAAATTTAGTCAGTCTTCTCGTGCTCATTATAACCAAGTTCGACTGTATTTTTTAATATTTCAAATTGCTCCCTCATGAAGTTAACAAATTGCTTTAATAGAATTTTTTTAAAGTATCAAATTTTGATCAAATCTAATTAATTATATATTCAATAAAAGAGTTCCTTGAATGTACCAGTTTCCTTTTCCAGTAGTCAATAGTTTTTTTTATAAATTTCATTTAGAAGTCATCAACATGCTCTTTATGTATATAACAGTTTTAGTTTTTTGGTAGTTTAGTTATTGTTAAAATATAATTCCTATAAAACTCACTTCTTTCAAACACGAGACTAACCCTTGATGCGCTTTTATTACAGGCGTGCAGTGTATGAAGAAGCGCCACGCTCAGGTGCCTACGTATCGAGGGAGAGGGCCCGGGTTCCCCGCTACTCGAGGATGGAAGGAGCCCCTGAAGAATCGCCCCCTCACTACTACCAGGAAAAGGGAGCACCAGAATTGCAGGGTCATCACAAATCTGTAAGTTAATCATAACTGAAATTATAACTATTTTTCTGTGTATGCTATGAAACATTAAAATACGATTTCTGATTCCGAATCCACATTAAAACATTTATATCGGATAATTAAATTGTATAATATCATCGTATGTAGCAATAATAATGATAGATATAAATGAATGCTTGAAAGGGTAAGGGAACTAACCTGCAATTCCTTTGCATCAGTGGCAATCTGGTTCTAAAAATTTCATTCATATTATCATCCCCAGCTTGCCACGTTTATCTTAATTTTAAGTAGTCTTATTTTAATACATATTTAGATTTAACCTATCAGCCTATCTCCACTCAAATCTGGCACCTAAGATTTTATATACATTATTTTTTAAATACAAAAAACTTTATTTTTCTTCACCTAGTATAATAGAACCCTCGTTAATTCAAACACCTTTTATTTAAAATTGAAAACAATTTGAAATTTTCACACTTCAAGACCCAAGCTGTCAGTTTCTACTTAATCAACCTCTTTAACATGTAATACAAAATGATTTACAGGCTCTCGCATCATAAATCAATAAATTTTACATCGCATAATTTGAAAATTGTAAGTTATAAAAAATTAACAAAATGCGCATCCGTGTGAAGTGTTCTTTATGTATTTCATGATACCTGTTACCACAATGTGCATCTGAACTTAATTGTATGCAACCTTCTTTATATTATGTTGTGATTAAATTGGGGAAATTCGGGTACGCTTTCTTCAGTTGGCTGCTTTGATTTGCGTGGATAGTTTGTGTCATAGAATAGAGATAAATTGTTCACGATAATCACGATAATTGCTTTTACTTGGACCCGTTAAAGATTGTTTTTCACCTATTCTAAATTCCCCTTTCAATTATTTTTACTAATAACTGTTTTGTTAAAAAAAAAATTTTTAAAGATTGGCATTTCGTATTATTTCACGTATTTATAAACAATTGTATTTCTAATAACTGTGTTTTTTGTGTTAATAATCTTCATTTTATTTTAATTAAATTATTGTTAACTATCTTATTATTTCACGTGAAATTTTTATCACTATCTTGATACAAACACAAGTTGAACGCCTCATTGCATCTCTAAACATGTTAGTTATTGACTGAATGATGATGATGGCCTTTGATGATCTTTACCTTGTTCACGCTTGTACGAATGCTGCACTAGAATTTTCAATCAAAATAATAATATGGGACTCATTTTTAGAATTTTCTATAAAAATATCATTATATTCTGACTGAGGACCATGGTGATACCGGCCATACAGACTTACAAATAAACTTGAAAACCAATTACCGGAGCGTGGACCTCGATGTCCGCGTCATGTTTAAATGTTTCAAAACAAACCATCATGTGTTAAATATCAGTATTTCTATCCTTATGGTGGCAAGATTGGTTATAACACTATTATATTTGAGAATTACACAACTGACGAAAAGCAATTGAAATGTTCAGTGTTAACATGCATGTCTTATCTTAATGAAAGTAGGTACCTAAATATCATACTAACAATGTTTTAATATTATTTCTTGGTAACAAAGATGGAAGACAGAGTACCGCCTCAGCAAGGACCACACAAAGCTGTAAATAACCTTCTATATATTTATTTTTCTTGTATATAATATCCATCCCTATTAATCTAAATCTCTGTATTAAAATAAAAAATGTTTTTTTCTCTTGTGGTGTATTTTTTTGGGTGTCTATTACCAGTAATGCAAGGACTGATATGATATAAGTATGAAATTCCTGTTTTCTATTCCATATTTACTTTATATATCTTCGCTGGGGGCGATGGATTGGCTGAGAGAACGTGGCCTATCCGATTATGAGTTTAAGTTACTCGCACACTAATAATCGGGTTGTTTATGAATGCAACTCTTGATTCTCACAGTTTCTTGTCTCTATACCCTCACCCATGATTTCATTTTAATATACAAATACTGTATTTAATATACTTATTGACAGCTATTCATATTCATATTAACAAAATATGATATCGGTACAGCCTTAGTAATAGTGTTGTAAATATAATCCTGCTTATGAAAATATTTATTCTTTTCTTTTTTTTCATACCATATCCATCTAGTCGGTAACACATCCTCAATTTTTCAGGAGTAGCTATCAAATCCCGCTAAATAAATTAACAATAGATTTAAGTATATTTATCAATCTTTTTTCTTGTTTAATCCGAGCTATATAATCTTAACAACCTTTATTGCTCTCCTATAGCGTCGCGGGCGAACCACCCGGGAGGTCATAGTGCAGAAAGCCATGGTGACGGCTCGAGGAGACGAGTGGGCCGACCCGTGGATGCGAGCCGGTGGCCGCTCCGCCCCGTCGGACCGCAGGAGACGGCCCGGAAAGTACAGCTCTGCCAGCTCATACTCTTCATCCAGGTAAAGGGTGAAACTTATATGTACAGATAAATACTCCAATCTTTTATTAAACCTAATCACTTTCAAAATTATAATAATTTCAATTTGGTATCTTATTACTTAAATGTGATGAACCTGAAGTCTGGGCCTATCCTGTGAACAAATTGCTGCAAATTCTTGTGGCCAAATCTGCTACCCCTTGATATATTTTAAACAATATCAATAGTGTAAAGTAAACATATTTTTAATCAAGGAAATAAGTATTGTTAACTTTATTGAATATCGAAATCCAGGCTACTAGCAAGAAATGAAACAGTATTTTTGGACATGGTATATAATAAAATTTTGTTAATATGTTAAACAATATTTTGCATCTCAGCGTTTTCAAATTGTGTGGTTCTAAAATACAGTGGAACCTCTATATTCGTCAGCCCCTATACTCGTAATATTTTGATAACAAACAAATGTTTCCATATTCTTTAATATTTTCTATATTTGTCACTTCCACTGCCCGGCAATGCTATCTAATTGGGGCAAAACGCAGAATATGGTCTAAAAGTGGCACCCAAATGTTACCACAGTCAACCAAAACATAAATGGATTCAATGGTGATGTGATTGACTACTTCATGAAAGTTTAAAAAAAAAAACGGAAACAGGCAACATTGGGCAAGTTCTTTGTTAAATCGAGTGCTACTGAATCATCGGCAAACGAAAACCATCATAAGAATTAGAGTTACCCGATGTTTAAATTGTCTCCTAAATATTAGTAACTTCTCTTCAGCTTCTACCATCATGTCTCTGTAAAATAAAGATAAAGTTTTAACATAAAATTTATTCATTTGTGTACTATTGTTAGGGGCTGGGAAGGAATTAATTGAATTTCAGTTATTAGTTCAGGAACGGATTAATGACGAATATAGAGGTTACATTGTATATTGGTTTTATGACGCAAAAGATTCAGAGTTATCACCTTTTTCATTTGATAATTTAGGTTATGAAATATTTTAACAGTTTATTATTATTTTTATTAATTTTATATAAAATTAAAGAGATTTTAATATTTAATATCAAGATTTAGATTAACATTTCCTTTTTACATTTATTTGCTTTCGGCACAACACTCTGTTACCATCATCAAAAGCACGGTCGTTATCTGAAAATTGCTACTACCATTGTTTGTTGCTCTACAAGAGTTACCACTAGAGAAATACAACACTTTCCCAAACTTTGTCATCGGCCTCAATTTTCTCAATGCTGTGATAACAATCAACAATGATAAGCAATGAATTTAATGTTATGTAAAAAAAAATTGTTTCTGTTTTTATTAATTTCTTGTAAATTCTTTTGTTTGCGCAAGTTGTTGCCAAATTTTTTTGATTAATATTTTTTTTCTTTTTTCTCCTTCCTTCCCAAAACTCACCCGTCCGATAACTTTTCCCATTTTTTCCTTCACCTGATTTCCGTCTACTATTCCATCCTGCGCTTTATTTCTTCACCTCATTTGCTTGTTTAATAATTATTCCTACGCAACATACTGATATGTTTGTCACATTTGTATTATGTATATATATATATATATATCATTTATCATATTGTTGTTTTGTCTTCTATATTTATTTTTGCTTAATTTATTAATATTCTATTTTATTATGCATTTTTACTGACCGCATCATAAATATTTCACGGGTTCTGTATATTTAACTGTTTCCGTTAAAATGTGTGGTGTTGGTGACTATTCTCATCTCATCTCCTGGTGTTGACTATGTCTGTACCTGTTGCTCCATCAGCTCCTCTGATTCTAGCTCCCGCTCATCCAACAGTTCAGCCAAGTCACCTTCTCGACCGGCGGCCAAACGCAGTGCTCGTTCACCACCGAGGCAGAGGTGAGCGATTCGTTCCATCAATACACAATACTGTTGCAATGTTTGTTAGTTAGAAATTTCACTTTATAATAAGAAGACTTAATCGAATAGGAATTTTGTTATGAAAATTGTCAGTACGTCATTTCTGGGATGTAGTTTACCAAGGTTGATAATTTAGATTTTGTGATTGAAAGTTGTGTCATATTTGATGAAAAGTGACAGAATGAATGCAGAGGAGATTATATTTATCGTTCCCAGATATTATAAAACTGTATAAAATCAATCACATCCTGGATCGATCACTTTGCAAAAGGGCCATTTAAATATTACTTTATGCGGCTCTATTAGCAACATAATGATTTTACTAAATCAGTTGTGCAACCTTTTTCGCAAATACCTTTATAACTGTGTAATTAAACATTAAAAAATAAAATAAATTAAAAAATAAGTACATTATAACTGATAAGTAGCTTAACTTCTCTGCGAGTGGATTTTTTGGGAATAAATGTACGAGTAGTGAGTTTTTTTTTTTTATTTTAAAATCTCAACTTTTTTTTTATAGAAAACTATTTTGTCCAAAAACAAACCCATTTTATGAATAAAAAGTTAATCACTACCAATATACGCGAATAAGCAATGATAATTTGCAAGCCTAATCCAGGTTACGTGAACCATTGGTTGCATCAGAGCAGATCATTTCTACCAAAAAAAATTCACTTACCAAGAACAAGACTCTGAAGAAAGACATTTCAATAATTGGTTTTATGAACTTATATAATATGATTTATATGATTTATATCAAATACGTCCTCATCTTTACCTTCATTAAAATAATTAGCAATGTCTTGTTCATTCAATGAGCCCAACATGTTTATTTTGTTTGACTGTTCTTGTACACCAACAATAAAAATGTGATAAATAACACAAGATGAAACTTATTTAGAAATACATATTACAAATAATGTAATGTTAAATATTGTTCACAACAAGTGAAACATAAATAATTAATTTCATAAAAAATATTAACACATTGTTCTAGATCACATTCCAAATTGTTCAAAAGAAAATAAATAAATCATTAAAACTTACAAATATAGTAAAATCCCGTTTATTTGAAGTTGAGGGGACCGAAAATCAAAAAAAAAAGTTCGAATAACGATTTAGGATTATGAATATAAAAATTTCAAAAATTTGATTCTTTTTTACATACTAACCTTTTTCATAGCAACTCGAAGTAATTATATGCACCTATATTCACATATTTAAAATTAACAAACAAGTTGTCAAAATACAGTGTAAACAAATCACAATATTATTTTTAAAAAAAAAAACACAATTATAATGGACTATCTTTTCGCACCATTTTTAATAATGACATAGTAGTCGAACTTGTCGACCCGCCATTTCTCCGTTGAAGTTAGTGACAAAAGTAACCAGCGCTTTTAAAACATTTGTTTTGTGGTGGTCGTGGCGACTTTTGGCACTCGCCTTTTAACGTTAAAGCTCTTTCTGTCATCACGTTTAATATTGTCGACAACCTCATTAATGGGGTCGCGTGTTTTTCTGTTAATTTTGTTTTGGATAATATTTTTGGTCAATCGCTTGTATTAATTAGATTTTAAGCAACTGTCGGCATTTTGTACGAGTTTTGCATTAATGCTATTATCAAGAATATAAAATTATCAGTCAAAATTATAAAATTGTTTTAATTTAATTTTCATTAAATACGGAAAAGTCTAAAAACCACGCATTCGCGAATTTCAAAATGTCTAACATGTAAATATTAGGGAAAAACAAATAATGTTCTTTGCATATAAAATAATGGCAATAAAATAATTAAAAAGATATGAGAAAACCTGAGAAACGCTAACTACACATTCTTTAAAAAATGCCTTGACACTAAACTTAAATAGAAAGAGAAATGTCTGTGTTAAAATTAATACAAATTAAATAATTTATAAAACATGAAAAAGTCTGAGGAACTCAACCGCGTACTAACGTTTGTACAATAAAATATACAAACGCTATGTAAACAATAATAATGATGGTAGTAACACGGTACAGAAGATTGGCAAGCACTGATATTTGCAGCTAGCAGCTGGGAGAACTAGAGAACTGCGTTACCTATAAGGACGCAAAGATAATATTTGCTATCTTTTTTTGATGTAAAGAAAACGAGTGAGAGAAAAAGTATGCAACCTTAAGTTAAAAAGCGTCATGGTAAAAAATAAATATTTTATAATGAGGGCGCACAAGATATATTTGCCATCTTTTCTAGTATACTGAGAGTGAGTAGAAAACAAACAATGAGAATTAACTTTATGCGTCGTGAATCGGTATAGGGGCGGAACTACCCATTTTGATGGTCTTGGACTTTGGACAGGTACATCGTGTAGCGCATGCGTATTTTCCAGATTGCTGACATCTGACAAAAAAAATGAAATTAGGCGAAAAATAGATGGTCAAATTCATCTGATAGGCTCCAAAAATAGCTTCGAATAACGATATTTGATTTATAAGTACATTTTAGTATGAAAACTTTCCAGAGGGGGACCATATTCTGCTCTAAAACTTCAACTTGCGGCGAATTTCGAATAAACGGGGTTTTTCTGTATAATGAAAATACTCTTATAAAAACATTTTTAGTTCATTTGTCACAAAAACAAATGTTTTGAACACAGCGCAAGAAACTATCACATAAATTCGTAAACAAACTGCCGCTCACGGAAAAAATGTTGACGACTGATGGCAGACCGTGAACAACGCCAAGTGTATTTCGATTTTAAATTTGTAACGTCAGTAAGAATTTAAACTGCTTGAAAACTTTGTAAAATTATTACAAATCATCCATAGACGGCAATAGAATGTATATTTTTGAAATATACTTAGAGATGCCACAATGACAGCCCTGGTGACACTCTTTTGTAATAAATTTCGGTCAGCCGTAACGGCCATACTCCCGGAGTGGTTAACATAATATAAGATGTATGATTATTTTTTGAAATCCCAAAAATTAATTATTCAAATTTTACACAATTGATTATACAATTTTAATTCAGTTTGGAAAATGTGTATTTTATAACATATGAATTTGATTTTTGTTCCAGATATTCTTTAAAATTATTTAATTATATATTTTTAATGCCACTCTAAGCATAAAACATGTATTAACAATTCTTAAACTTGAAAATATAATGTGTTGTGTTGTCAGGGTGCCCCGTCCAGCGCTGTCCCCTTCTGTGATAGTACAGGAAAGGAGGGCAGCCACAGCCCGGGCCTTGGCCATGAACCCACCGGCTCCTTCAGCCCGACGCCGTGCTCCCTCCCCCGCAGCCGCCAGACAGCACGCAGCCAACCCTCCGCCCCCTCCCAAGGTACGTCTTACTTTCTTATATATTAGAAATAGAGAATGCATACATGGAATAATCATCACATCGATATTCTTACTGTTTTACTTAAATATAATTTACTCTTGCAATATATATATTTTAATTTTCATGGTACAGGGTGGAGTGGATGCATTTGGGAGAACAAAACCGACAAAACCCAAACCGAGAAAGCGATACTCCAAGTCTTCTTCGTCAGGTTCTGGTGAGTTTGAATTATCTTCATTTTCATAATAAATAGCAGCTGATTCATTCATTTTACACGGTGATCTATTTGTGTTAATTTCTTTATATGAAGGTCATTAAATCGAAACAACCACAATTGTCGCCCTCAGGGCCTAACTGCAAGCAATCGGCGGATTACTTATCTGCTAATTTGATTTATTCATTAATACAATATTGATTGTAATGAAGAATATGACAGTGTCCAACTCCAAAATGGCATTTTAAATATACCTCGTTTATTTCACAAAGCTCGTCCAGTAAGTCAGTCAAGCCGAGTAATCTATTCAAGCAATAGTACAAGTAGTAGTAACAAATAGTGGCTTTCTAAATAAAAAAAATAACTTTCATTACCACTTTTCTACTACATCGTGTAATGTGATTTCTAGACTCGTCATCCAGCTCGAGCGATTCGGATTCAGAGTCAGGCAGCTCGAGCTCCACCTCCGGCAGTGCTCCTCGCCGCGCGGCCGCTCCTGAGAGGCGACCTGCTGCGCCTCCCCTCCCTCCATCCATTGCCCCAACTCGGCAGACAGATGCCAAAAAGGACGGATTGGATAAAGGTTAGACCAATCCCAGTTTTCTAAAATATGTATACGAGGACTGTATGATAAGTACCCGTGTTTAATGATTAATAGTGCCACTGAAGCAAAATCTTTCGAACAACGCGTGTCAAAATTTTAGACAGATTTATCAACCACGAGAAAACAAAGGTGGTTTGCCGATCTCCGCTTCTTTCAACTATCAATGATGATCTCATCAGAAGAAATGAATGACAGCAATATGTTCTTTGTAGGAACACCCCATCGACAGAATCGAGAATGAATATTTCGTCTTACAGTAAAATCCCGTTTATTCAAAGTTGAGGGGACCGAAAATCGAGAAAAAAGTTTGAAAAAATAATGATTTACGATAATGAATATAAAATTTTTTTAAATTTGATATTTTTTTTACATACTAACTTTTTTCATAGCAACTCAAAGTAATTATATACACCTATATCAAAACATTTAAAAATAACAAACAAGTTGATCACAACAAATATTGTTTTTAAAAAAGCACAATTATAATGACATAATAGTCGAACTTGTCAACCAGCCATTTCTCTGCTGAAGTTAGCAATAAAAGTTTCCAGCGCTTATCTGTTGAGTTTTCGTTATACAGAAAATCCTCTTTTGTTTGCAAAATGCCTTATTATGTTATAATCCCATATTAAACTGACAATGGGTGTCTTGTTTGTGGAACTTACAAACTTTTTTAAAGCCACGCTACATTTATTTCGCTATATGTAGGAATTCGTTATTACAAAATTTTAATTTTTTTTTAATAGGGGTTTAAAGTTAGATAAATTTGAAATTTGAAAAATAAGAAAAACTGTTAATATATAAATAAAAATCCTCTTTGCAAAATAATCACCTTTTAAATTTGTTTTCATATTAGTTCTTACTTATTCACCATTTTATAGTTTTTTATCTGTGCTTGTATTTTTACTTTCAGTATACTTTGCCTCCTAAGGAAGATACCATAGGTATCAAAATATGTAGAATAATCAATAAATAGTGGTTCAAACGAAGTATTTTGTTAAATTATTTAAATATATAATTATTTGGTAGATCCTCCGCTATCTAAAAAGAGGACAGCATCGTCTCCAGTCAACAACATGGTGCCTGCAAAGAAACCCGTATCGCGCAGAGAGGAGCTTCTCAAACAACTCAAGGCTGTGGAAGATGCAATCGCTAGGAAGAGATCCAAGATTTGAGGATGTCACCGACTGCCTGCGTAGGATTGCTTCTTTAATTCCCTTAAATAAATATAAATGCACTCTGGACCCGATAAACATTCCCCTTTAAATAAAAGTCGAATGGGTTGGGGTGCCTCGGCTAACATTCAAAACAAAACAATTTGTTTTTTTAGTAATAGTCATATTTTTATTATTACATGTGATTTAGTAGTTAATAGTCAGTACACATAGCTTTTCTTAGACACCATATCAAACAGAATTTTTTAAATATAAGGCACACAATACGCATTATTTTTTAATAGAATTTTATTGTTTTCTTATAAATATGTTTGGTGTATAATTGTGATAGGTAAATTCAGTCTTGTGTACGTTTTGATTTGATGAGATGACGGACATCATATTGTTATTGCACTCGAATCATGTAAAATTGTTAAATTTTATCACTGGATAAATCACGTCAAATTATTTTGCACTTATTTTGTTTGATTTCCAATATTGTACAAATAATATCTGATAATAGACGCATATATTTTTTCATAGATACATATTAATTATTAATAAACACTACTTTTAATGTAATCAATTGTAAAGTTCTTTTTTTAATGAGAAATGTTGAAATGCTGCAGCACTCATTCGTTCAAAAGTACTTAGAAATTTAATAATAAAAAAAAAAATGAATACTTTATAACTGTAATATTACATGACTTAAAACTATTTAAACAATTAATAAATTTGGCTATAATAAAAAAAACAATTTACCTGAGTATTTGACTGCATAAAGCAATAAATTTCAGTTAGAAATTTGTGTTATTTGGCAAATTTTTTGTATTTGTTTCAAGCCAAATTTTATTTGTTGTGTTGGCATGAAAGCCTTCCAATATTAATGCAAGTGAGGTATAAAGTACCTTCTAACAAATTATTGACCTGTGCCGAACTTCAGAAGGCATGCGGAGTGACATTGCGATAGAACCTTATATGTGTTTCCAAATTGTCAGCCACAGTTCTGGAAATTGTCCTGTACCTCGGACTTTGCAGAGATCTGCTTTGTCGATAGAATATTGAAACAGGTTTTAGATTTAACTACATACTATATTTAATTTGCTTATTGTTTATTGTCATAGCTTTGAGCAAATTGAGAGCTCTCGAATATTGTTGTGATTGTCCTTGTTGTCACTAACTGTACAATTTAATTACCATAACACTATTGCATTTCAAATAATGTTGTTTAAAAATGCATATTTGGTAAATAAAGCCACATTTTCATTACATATTATTATGTACTACTTGATCTTATTTAAAAAAATTATCAGGTAATTAGGTAGTAATTAAAATTGACCATCCTTTGGAGTTTTTGCAAGATATTCTATCAAAATTCTTTAGGGGTTTTTAAGCCACATTTGTTTTTTAAATGTTTATTTATTTATTGCTCAGTCGATCATGTTGATCCATCTTTGCGTTAATGGAGTCCGAAATACCAAAAGTCCATCCTAATACTGGCAATTTGGCAATTTCTAATATACCACATTCTATTTATCTGGTGACCTTCCGTTTGAGCTGCTACCAAGCATCTGAATCTATGTATTCCATTCATCCCGAGAGCAGACATAACTCATTGTGGCTTAGTAACCTGAAGACTATCTATATTGATTACACTCATGAAGACCTAAATATTAATTACTTTACATAATATGCTTAAAGAAATTAAACATGTTCAATAGGATAAAATTGTGAACAGGAGACTCGATAATCTGGGAGAAACGTGGGGGAATAATTCAGGAACCAAAAATATATATAGTTAAACTTTGTTATTTTTATAACTATCTCTATTCTGGATACTGCACTAACAACTTTGATATCACTGATACCACAACAATGGACACTGCTGATTTAGAAACAACTCAAATTAGGCCCCAATGCAAAATGAAAAAAAGGGTTACCTATGAGTAATATGTAATAAAGGAACTGGAAGAGGAGAAGGGGGGTACCCATCCTTTCCCGGAACCGATTTCGAAACTAGAGGTCCTTTGTCGGTCCTACTCATCAAAGCTAATAAAAATATGCGACTTTAATTCAATAAAACGTCCAAAAAAGTTTATGCAGTATAGAAAAAAAAAATGTGATTATTAATAATTTTTGCAAAAGTTGGAATTTTAATCTTCCAGTGTCCCTTAAGTACTACATAAGGAATATGTATTATTTATTGAATGTATAGTGTTCATTTACTGATTGCCTAAATTTCACTTTTACAGCGGTATTAAAATATTTTTTCAAGCTACGTGTGTTTTTGACGTTTATATACACATTTTTATTTTGCGGCGATAGCTTAGTTCCTAATCTGACTTACTAGGGGGATATTACTGTATACATTTTAAAAGAGCATATATTTTTGTAATAAATGCGGGAAATGATTTTCTAATTCCATTTTTTCCTGTGGTGGATTTTGTTATTTTTTCCCACCAAAAATGAAATACATATTTTAAATGAAATTAGACAACCTTGGCATTATAATGCTTTAATGGCTAGTGTTTATGGATGATTTTTCTCAGAGATTCGACTCTAGTGCACCTAAAGAACAGTACCGAGTTCAGCATAAAGTGATCTGTGAATCATCACCACATGTCTTCTGCTCCCGAATTAGAATGAAGTATCCAGTATAAACGTACCTTTACTGACTCTAAGGTCAAAGTCTCATTAAGAGATCATCTTGGACATGGGCTATAAGTAGCGTAAATATTCTAAGTGTGTACATTTCAACGAATAGTAAATATAAGATGCATATGCAAATTATTAACTACAACACAGCAAAAAAATTATCTCGGGGCCAGAGTTCGAAAGGCGTCAAGGTTTGTCATTCCATCTTAAATATTTTTGTATTTTAAAAAAAAACTATTGACATACAAGCGATAGAATACATAGAATGATAGAATGCATACAGTAGAATGCTAGAAACATCTAAATTGATTTATAGTCGGCGACATCTCCATGACTGATATAAAGGAATAAGCAGGGAAGGTGATGTATAAACACCAATCTGTAAATGTTATTTTTCTGTTCCTGTCTCGAATTCCCCAGATAATCGAGTCGGCTGTACTGTATTTGTAAATTCCTTTAATAGCGATATTTGCCTGTTGGCCAAACATTCAAATAGACAATACCTGTGAATGATTATAATATAGAATTTCTGTAATTAAATATTTTTATCTATATTTTTTAAATTTTTATTTGACTCCCCGCATTTTTATGTTGGTAAGAATGATTGCATTTGACTCAAGTGAAGGCACACAAAGTGATGCCTCCACCAAAACTGTTTTCATTTGTAGAGATGACACATACTGCTTCTGCTACATGAGGCAAGTATTATTTACTAAAAGAACATATATTCAGTGGAACATCTATATTAGTCACATGATCAATTTTATCTTACTGAGAAGCGATGATGACAGGAGGGAAAAGAGATTATTTAGAAGTCACATATATATTGTTAAAAGGATAAAACTTAACGCTGATAAAGTTTGCTTATTCACTCAAGTAAGTAAAGTTATTGGATGTGACCACACACACACTCGTCGAAAAAGAAAATGGGTCAATGATTCCCTGAAATATGGTGGCCTGCAACATCCGCCTTCTGTTTGCCCAGCCGCCGAACCCTATAGCGGCAGAATTCTTGCATTGCCACGTAATATTTTCAAACCCAATAATATAAGAAGAAATTTGAACCTAATATCTATGTATAATAAAAGTGTGTATGCTGTGGCGATATTGGTCTCGTCAGTAAGATGACAGACCGTTTTTTTTTCAAATTTAAAATATCTCAGCAGCTAGTCGCTGTCTGAAAAATAAGACACACTGAAGAATTATTTCAACAAAATTATTAGCCTTCGGAGCTTTTTTTACATCTTCCACTTGTCACAAAGATGGCTGCCATTTCTACGTGCAACACGAGGGAACAGAATTGTGAATATTGAAATGTCGGGTTCCAATATTAGTTGCTCTCGTACAATTTTGAATTGAGCAATATTTTCAAGTACTGGTATATAAAAAAATCTCTAATTTTCCAGGCTGATAAAACATCCTGAGTCTAATATTTTGGTTTGAAGTTTGAATCAAACAAGGATGTGAGACAAAAAAAGACTGTTCTTTCTAAATAGGTCATGGAACGGATCGAATATGAGTGCAATCATTCCAATTTCGATGGATCAAAGATTATTTCTACTGAAAATGATATTCGTAGTCATCAATTAAATCTTTATTATATATTGTCTAAAATTTAGTCCGTTTTGTCAAAAGAAAACATTTTAAACTAGCCAGTACAAGAAGCGAGCCCAGATGTAATGAAATGTGGATAAATTAAATGTAATTTAGTGTAGTACATACTGTGGAGATGGGTATGTAGCGTATATTTACTTACGTCATTCATAAGATTTGACACATAGGCAACAAGGCACAAGTGCGGGCAGTCCTGCGGCCATTTTTCCTAATCTATAAGCCGGTCTGTGTCTATTGACGAATTATTTAAGGTGGGTTCTAAGTCAGACGCCAAAATAAAAGCATTCGTATGATATTCCCTTTTTATGCCTACTATGATACTAGGAAAATTGTCAGATGCCTCATAATTTTCATTTGTTTACCTTTGTCAAAAGAGCACGAAGTAGAACAACACTTTTGTTCATAAATGATTTTCCTTGTTTTACAACAAATCTACTTACTTACTTACCATCACGCCGTTTCCCCGTGGGGGTTGGCAGAGAGGATAGAGCGCCACACTCTTCTGTCCTGACATACAGTTCTCGCCTCATCCACATTCATACATCTTCATACAAGCTCGCCGATTGTTGAGGCTTCTAACAGAACCATCCTCCAAATCTACATGTTTTAAATTTACGCATCTCGTTTTAAGCTTTAAATGCTGTTTTGCATATTTATTAAAATATCTTCGCGATGCATCATCAATGATGCTGAATGATGAAGATGGTTCTGTTAGAAGCCCCAACATTCAACGAGGATGTATAAATTAGGCAGAAAAGTGCGGTGCTCTATCATCTCTGCTTATCCCCGCGATAATGGCGCTGTGGTAATTAGTTAGGATATTATGTTTTTTATTACTTTACTTCCTCTGTTTTGTCAAATTAAATTGACTGATTCCAATAATTTACAACTTTCTAAATATTCATACATCCAATATGGTCTAACGAAATTATATAAATAAAAGTACTTGATTTTTTGGTACAAAATATTCACGATAGATTTGAGGTGTAAAGCCAGCATAGAGTATTCAAAACCGGCGAGATTTTTGACAGATGGACGGAAAAGAAATGGCTATTAGTTCTGCCTGAACTTTCTACTTTCAAGCGCACACAATCGTAAAAATCTGATAGAACATTTACCTTTCGTTAACATTTATGTAATTAATTGCTGCTTAAATATTGCATAATAAAAATGGTCACGTAATATGTGAAAATAAAACACTTATTTTTTAATTCTACTTGTTTAATTTACTTGAGATGCATTTCGCCTTGTAAGGACATTATCAATCAAACGATTAAAAAAGTTCACATTTAATCTATATTTCTTTATGATCGCGATTTATATTTAATACACGCAAAGCTAACTTCCTAAATCCGAAAAGTGGAAAGACGGAAGTTTGTATGTATTCTTTTTTAGTACTCGGTATTCAGTTTTAAACTTTTATCAATACTTGATATTAAGTTAAGTATTGAAATTGAATAAAAACGTAAGGTTTTTAAATCGAACACAACCGAAAATATGAGTGATGATGTTTTATCACATTTTCTTTGAAGACTGCCATTTACTCTACCGAATAAACGTTGGTGACTGACATAAGAGAAGGGAGATGGAGTAGTAGCATTGTATCGCACAGAATTACTCGCTGAGGAGGCACCAATTAATTGATATAAGACACGTGTCAGTAATTTAAAAATGTAATCATCGGTGTAGCGCCCGTGTAGAATCCGTGGAATAGATTTCGGGAAACGAAGACTATCATTCTTAATAAAACGTTACAACGGCGGCCTATTGCTATATTGTACTTGTAAATATGGTGGGAAAATATTATATGAATGTATGTATTGTATATAACTGAAATAAAACAGGGTATTTTGCAGGCGGGAACGTCATTCTCAATTTTACCACCGTAGTGTGCCGATATTGAACATCTTTTGTGTTTCATTTCTTTCGACCTCGTAATCATCATCATCATCATCGCCGACTGAGAGAAACTGAGATTGGCCAACTACACTTATCTACATTCTTGTTTCCTGTACGGAATATGCATACTAACCAAATCCAAGGCCAGAGATGGTGGGAGTGGTGTAAGCATTTTCGTCTTGTGTTTTATTTCAGTCCGAAAAAAATTGTAAACGCTGCAAAGATGTTTTCATTTCAAACAATTTTAATTTAAAGATATTGACTGTTACTGGCGTAACAGAGACTATAGAAACAAGTAGGGTGATTCACTGATCTTTACTCCTCGATGAAGATGGACGCGTGTCAAACTTACTAATCGAAATAGTATTCGTTTAGTAATTTAAATTGTAGTCCAGAGTTAACAGAAAACGGCCAGTAAAATTCGATAATTCAAGAGCCAAGGTAGTAACAGCCAGGACGAGTAGGTGAAGAAATAAAAACGCAGTGTTGTCGGTTCCAGAAGTGAACTCTACTTATTTCGTCCCGCCACACAGCTACCGAACGACTTAAAGGCACCAGCCTATTAACGAACCTAGTTATTACGCGGGCCAATGGGGGCGCGAGCTCACATATACATGCCAATGCCCTGATCAGCCATCGTATCTACGGGGTATCTCATTTATTACAATTTATTTTTAAAAACATACAACATTTATTATTGGCGCATAGCCAACAATTTACATGTTTGGTTCATTTTAGTGTTTTTCACATTTTTTTAACAGTTTGCTTTAAACAGACTTTTTTAAAGTTGTGAGCTGTGCTATGCACTACGCTCAGGTCTTGATCAACACACTGACTTAAAAATAAAATGTAGCAGCTACGTAAAGAGTAATATTTGTAAACGTGATTTTTTAAAGATTTGATACAAAAATAAATAATAATTTTATAAGTCTTGATAGATAGACGAAATAATTGAGGAGTGGAAGTGACATGATAAAGAACGGAGGACCGAAGAGAGTGCCAGAATCATGGGGGTGCATTCATCCAGCAGTGGACTCAAAATGATGAAAATGATGATGAATGCAAAATTGGTCAAAATGATACTATATCAAATAGTAAATTTTTAAAAAAATTTTTAATTTAGGGTTTGGAAAAAAATTCTATACAGATAAGTAAAGGTACTTTAAAATAAAATGATTATAACAGATATATCATAATTTATTACAGAAAAAAAATCTAAGGAGAATAGCATTTAAAAAGATATGTTGAATATTGAAGTAAATACATCAAAAATTTGATTTTTCCAAGGCAACAACATTTTTCAAAAGCAATAAAATATAGAAAGTAAACTTTTGAACTTTTTATAAGATTGAGAATCTTAGTAACGTGATTTTCACTATAACGAAATGAGTACGCCCACTTATTTTCAATATTAACCAAAATTTAGAACCATAAAGAGATAAATTAGTTTGTCACGTGATAAGATCTAGTTTTATTAGTAAACGTTTACATAAAGTTAATTTAATTAAGTCAAATCGTTTCGGAAATTCAAAATACCTACGTGAAAAATATAAACAAAATCTGTCCTTGTATTCATATATTTACAAAGAATTCGTAAGATACAATCACTTTATGATTGACACGAAAACAGTCACAAACTTCATGTACTTAAAGTATATTTTTGCGTGATCAAATGTATGAACTTTGTAAACTTGTAGTCGCTCGTTGAGACATTAAAATAAACGCACGTTGAATATTAGACGAGTCAGAATGATAGTAGGTTTGCTACGTTTTGGAGCATTGTGGAAGGGAGAGGGTGAGGGGGACGAGTAAAAACAGACCATAACATAACACAACACGGGTCGCCGGTGAGATCGTGCATTGTGTCAAGAATTATAAAACAAATATTTTTAAAATGGATACAACATTGCGCGAGCAAGTTATGATAAACCAATTTGTGTTGGCTGCCGGATGTGCCAGAGAACAAGCGAAGCAGTTATTACAAGCTGCACATTGGCAATTCGAGGTGGGTATTTCAGTTTATTCACATGTAAACAAACATTGGTCATGAAATGGCTGCTCGCTTCCTTGCGGTGGTTTTGTAATCGGTGTATATCTGTCTCACTTTATACATCGTGCCACGTGCGTTGGAAGAGGATAGATGCCGAATTTTGTCGTAAACTTTTGCAAGGACATTGAAAATTATATTTTGGTTTGTAGAATAATATTGCTTTCGATGAGCCGACTATAAAATATTCTTAATTACGCTACATCCTCCGCTCTGGGTTTCAATATTTTTAAGTTTACTAACAAATTGTCATGTGGACAATCTCCTGTTTGTCAACACTTTGGCATGTGTATTGAGTATTGACCCCTAGATTTTATAAGTCACAAGGTCAGCGAAGCGTCGGGAAGACATTAATAAAATTTTCTCCCACTGATCTGAATTTTTAATAAAAAAATGCCATGTTATGTATAATGTTTGTGTTTATATCAGTAATCAGGTAGAGCGGCCGTATAAGATTCACCATCATATGATTGCTGACGGATGTCTGTCTGCGCCGCGATTGACATTTATAAATATTGGGTTTGTCTGAAGATTATTTGATGGAATCTTTTTTGATTCTTATCGTTGATTGAATTCAGAATAGTTCTTTTGATATGTTCAATATTTATATTTTATCTAAGAACGAAACACACTGTTCAACAATAATATTATGTAACGGTAGGTTAGGTATAATATAATGCGGGTTTATTTTGCTCGCGCTAATATAGAATTTTGTTATTACGTCTATTGTCTATTAATTGACGTATCATAACTCGTTTTAATCTGTTTTCTTTTTGTAATTCAATCTCTTAATTTTAATTTTATAAAAATATACTTTAGAACTTCGTGATTGCAATCATGTGACATCGTTTCAAATGACAGCATTTTATTTAATACAAATGGCACTAAACAATCACACAAACACCATACTCTTTTGCCTTGATACACAACTTTTTATGCCTCGTGCGAATTCTTTCACCCCCCTTTGCAAAATCATTTAAAATACAATGTTACACAACAGTATATAATTAGCAATTAATAGAGTAGGAAATTTCAACACCTGATTGCAGCAATCGTGTCTTGGTTCTGTTATTTTATTTTTGCCTATCTTTTGCATCGTGTACATTGTAATAGCCCATGTTCATGAAACGAGACACGATTAGGTAATTCTAACAGATTTAGTTGAGCTAAATCTGTAAGATTACACGTGTTGAGTTAAACTCTGAGATAAGCTTGTAATTGTTAGAGACAAAAACTCAAACATTTGTACACAACGTTTGATTTGACAGCCTTAATAAATCAAATCAAGTGCACACAAATGTCACATAGAACCATATATACCTACAACTATTTATTCTGAAAGTTGGATAAACAAAGGCAATAAATTACAAGCATTTATTTATTCAATTTTTAACAAACGGAATATCAATGATCATTCATTTTAATCGCAGAACAGGTACTTTATATGTGTCTAGCAAAATAGGAAGCAGCCAACAGGATCGCATGTAAATGAAATATATTATTAATACTTGTATTAAGGATTTTTATATTGATGCATGCTATAAAGGAATATTGTTATAAAAATAAACACCGATTTATCGGCACTGAAAATGATCATTGGACTTACATTTGACATACAACAAGCCTAAAGTGAGATGTGAGATGACAGAAGCCGGGTCTCCAAATAATCTCACAGTAGCATACCTATTTATTATATTATTCGCTCTCTGTTGATGTGATCCACTATTCTGCTTCTACAGGGCAAATTGATTAAATATTATTCAACTGTTTTATTGAAATTCTAATTTCTTCTGTAACCTGTATTGTCGCACATACTCTACAATATTTTATATTTCTTCCGCATTTGTACCTACAAATATATTAAATATCCGCAACAATATTTTTATATATTACACCACCACCTGTGACTTCTATAAAAGTTAAAAATCCCATCTGTGAACATGTTCCATTACAGTCAGGGGCGTGCACTGCACACAAGCAAAAATTCTGGGAAATAATCTTTATATTATGAAAAGACCCTATAAAATTCTAGCTGTTATTATCCGAATCAGCTTAACCTTGTCTATGGCGTACCTCACGACTTTAAAAAAAAAAAAAAAATTAAAATTGATTTATATACATATAATATATAAGTTTTGTACAGCTAAAAAAAGAGACAGTTTGTAACATATATTTTACACAGATTTTAAAATGCAATTGCCCAACTGGGCAAGCCCGTTTTGGTGCAAATTGGCAAACAAATTATGTTTCACAAAACCAAATAACTCATTGAATACGAGGCAAAACACAATTAAATATAAAAAGAAACATACAAGGCAAGTAAACATAAAAATATATAAAATGAGAGACTAAAAATACTAATGTGCTATGCAATATGTATAAATAGAGTACAAGGTAAAGGAAAATATGTAAGATTAATGTTATAATGCAGTCAGTATAATACACAAAATGTAGTATAAGAATTATTTCATAATATAAAACAGTTTACTCTCAGTATCTGTTCTACCCAACCAATTTGAAACATTCTTTTTAAAAGCTTTAATATCAATTAAAGTTTTAATATTATTTCCAATTTGATTATATATTCCGGGAGTTGGAAAAGTTAATAATCTTAAAAGTAGTTTTCATTTTTGGAATGATTTTAAAATTATTTGCTCTTGTAGGATAATATCTTTCAGTTCTCACAGATGAAGTGCTTATTTTCCTATGAAAGCTAGTTAGTATATTCAGCACATATAATTGTTTTAGTTATTTGCGAACTATTTGTAACGACTTTATGTGTATTCTGTCTGCTCCACGATTTGCTAGCACTTGAATGAGCCTAATTATATGATAATTGTACTGAACTAAATATTTTTTTTACTGAATATGTCGGCATCTTGACGTCTGCAGATTTTTTGCATTTTTCAAATAATTTGTGCTTAAGGCTGCTGTTTTCGAAAAGGAATAATCATTATGAAAACTGTGTAGAATGACATTTCTACATATTTGTTTTACTTGACAGACTAAACGTTTTGTGTTTTTAGTGTATTCCAACCTATGATTCCATATTTCGGTGTTTGCGTAGATAAAATTTGTAGGTTATATTGATCATCAGTCAAGCGAGCGAATTTGCATTTTTTAGGTAATACCAATATTAAATTAAATGTCAAAATACAATTATTTCTGTATTGAGTTTCAGCTATGCTAATTTGTATTATTTAAATATGTACATAATTTTGAACACTTGTTAATGAAATGTTTTCGCAAAAAATTTTACTTTAGTAACTTATTTTTACTAAAGAAAAAGTTACTACTGATTACACAACTGGCTCTATTTTATTATTTAATTGGTTTATTGTAATTTTAATTTCTTCCTTCATGTGTTTTGTCACATGCACTTTTTATGATTGGAGATATTTCTTTTTTATTGATATCTATAATGATTTTAAATACCCAATACCTGTATAATATAATCTTCCGATTCTTCCTCAATTAAAGACAAGACAGGGATTTATTTCTAAGATCTGATCCTTCTGATGTTGAACAGGAGGGTCCAGGCTCTTCAACATCTACATCTATATGTGTTTGATTTTTTTCTGCAAAATTTTGATTTAGAAATGTCCAAATTTCAATCCTTGTATTTCCTATTTTGTTGTATATCAAATATTTTGTTTTAAGTCATGGAACGATTAGAGTGGCAATCGACAACTCATAGAGTATTTCTTGCGTAAGCGAATCTCTTGTTAACACTCACACGAGCGGCTTTTCAGGAGTCATATCTACAGTCATGATCCTTCTGAGCAAGTTTTGAATTTAACATGGCAATCAATGAGATAATTACTGATATTGATGAAGAATGGCCAGAAATATCAAGTGCTGTTTGATAAAAACATTTGACTGCTTGCTTGCAGAGTGGCCCAACTTGGACTGACTGATGTAAAATGCATATAACTTTTGTATTTTTAATATTTATTAAAAAAATATATTACATGAAAGTGTACTTAGTTAACTTTTTTTAAATCTATGTGTGGAAAATAACACCATTTAAAGGACCTCCATTTTCTTGTTGACAAATAATTGCTCTTTCTAAAGCATTTTGCATTGCATTATGCAACGTTTCTGTTTCCAAATTTGTTATTTCTACACAAATATTTTGTTTAAGCTCCCGAATTGTTGATGATTTATACATGAAATTCGGCCTTTTAAGTAGCCCCATAAAAAGAAATCAGGCGCCGTTAAATCCGAGGAACGGGGAGGTCAAGCAAACTTTGCATTTTTTAAAATTGGCTGTTCACCAAAAATAAACCGTCGCGAAGCATAATAAAATTCAATAATTTTAACGCGCTCTTGCGCTGGGTATGTATCCATTATAAACTTTCATAAATTCTTAATTATCTGCAAAAAAATAAATTTAAAATAAACCCCACCAAAGTTATAAATTTTTAAAAACAAGTTGGTCCACCCTTTACAATAGCTTATTTGTGTCCATTCTTCTCCAGTTGGAGTCTCTATTCCACCACATTCTGCCATTCTGCCGTATACACATTTATTACAGTTCTCTGTTCTATTAGTCCAATAGGTCCTATTTCAACGTGTTTCCATGTCTTGTATTAAAGCGTGTTGTGGGCAAGTCACATGTTTCTTGAAATTTATAAAGATATCGAGAGGCTTGTTC
Organism: Eubasilissa regina; assembly: GCA_022840565.1. NCBI lineage: Eukaryota > Metazoa > Arthropoda > Insecta > Trichoptera > Phryganeidae > Eubasilissa > Eubasilissa regina. The sequence goes on along the minus strand of JAINEB010000006.1, from coordinate 28,709,955 downwards.
ATTTTTCTCGAGTCCTACAATTTTACAACACTTTTTCACTATCTCCATTATAGTAGTATCTTTGAAAATTACATTGTGAATCACGAGCTGTAGAGTGTGAACCACATAACCAATACAAACGAAGTTTCCACAACGCGTTCGTATTTGAAACATTATCCTGAATACCCATAATATGGATCTTTTCTTTTATATTGTATTCAGTAGCAATTTAAGTGATTTTTTTTTTGTGCAATCTATTGCTTTGTATGATCTTTTTCCATGACACTAGCTGCTAGTATAATTTTTTCTCTTTTGGAACATATAATGAGATGTGTTGTGAAACTCAAAAATGAAATTTTTTTTGTTGGATTACTGCATATGTCCGTGGTAAAACTGATCCATTCAGCCTTTCTAAAAGTAATAAAACTTTTTCTGTACTTTTTGATACGTAGCTGGCATTAAAGACATTCTATAATATTTCTCAGACTTTTGCCTATACCTTAATGAACTTTGATGATCAGCAAAACGAAGTTTGCGAAATGCTTCTCCTTGAATGAGGTTGTATGGAAGCATGTCTACGATGATGGGTCCATAATACATTTATCGATTCGCAAAAAAATCGGATGATTATCAGGCCACAGTGCAGCTACTTTTTTCAATGATATCTGGTAAAATAGATTGTTTTCCTTTCCTTTTTACATCTTAAAGTGCATTCACAATCTCTGAATTTTTAAATTTATTAAAACTTTGGATTTACAGTAGACTTCCCACTCATTTTTATGAATTTTTGCCAAATGGTTCCTTTATATTTGTTATCTTCTGTTTTTTTTTTTTTGGCAAAGAACTGGCAAGGAAAGACGTTTTACTGCATATTTTGCAAATTCTTTTGGCGTCATTCTTTTTAAAATGTTCCCAAATGGGATTTGGTCCCACAGATGACATTTTGTAATTTTAAATACCTGAAATTAATAAAATATACATTTATTACATAATTCTAATTGAAAAATATGAGACTGATGAACCAAGTTTATTATCATAGATTTTATAATTGTAAGTTAGTTAATTGATGAACTTAATTTTACAAATGTTTTATTTATCTTTACACATAAAGATAGAGAAAAAATAATATTTAATTGAACATCTTATTAGTTTCAGTACACTAAAAAAATAAATAATAATTACTTTGTTTTAATATTATTAAACTTCTCAGTCCAATACAATTAAATTTTAAAAAAAGATTTGTTTTTCACAAATGTTTTTTTTCTCACCGTACACCACACCTATTCGAAAATCCAATATTTAGACTTTTTTCGTATACTCTAAGTATACGAAAAAAGAACCTTTTAAATATTGATATTAATAAAAGAACAGTTGTTAAATATTGATATTAATTAAAGAACAGTCCGTAATGAATTCAACTACAAATTAAAAAAGCTTTATTTACAACAATGTAACCCTGTAATTAATTTAGTTTTTGTTATACTTATCGATGCTTTATTTTATTGATCAACCTAAATTGAGTGCCTGGATTTATGAATCTATTTTTTGACCGAAGCTTCGGTCGGACTTTAATGATTATTCTTATTATAATCTGGTTTAAAATACTAAATAAATGCTATTTAAAAACAAGCTGGTTTCCATACTGGCGGCCATTTAAATTTCAGAGTAGCAGAGACAGCTATTGGTCGAATTCAAATATAAACTCGGCAATTAATTTTGCTGTAACACTGAATTATTTTAAAAAAAAAAATAGAGTTGTATACACGGAATACGTGCCGCATCAATATTCTTAATATTTTTTTTTCTTGTGCTACGAAAATAGGACTAACTTGATGGCCTTCTGGAATGAGGCTTGAACCCCCGACCAGTAGATCACTATCATAACAAGTAGACTACAAACACATCAAAAGAAGACGCTGTATTAAACGTTAGAAGAAGAAAAAATGAATGTTGCTGACTTTGCAACTAGTACCCTTAATATTATACCCTTAATATTGTCTTGCAAAGTGTATACATCACCATTGATATTTGTTTTTTTTTTTGTCTGATTCCAGACGGCGCTATCCATCTTCTTCCAAGAAGTGGCGATACCTACGGGACCAAATGGAATTGCGGCGCAACATTTTGGACAGGTTTTTATAATCATATATTAGTGTTTCTCTAGTTTTAAACACCTTTATACTGTATTAATTAATTCTTAATAATTATTTACTTCATTATCAAAGTTTTCATAGTGATGTGGAACTAAACCTTTCAATAATATATAAACATTTCTAGCAGCTGATGACGCCGTGCAACACTCCGGCCACCCCGCCCAATTTTCCCGATACGCTGGCAGCTTTCGGGCGCATGTCGACCGGCAGTCCGGGGCCTGCACCCTCCCCCCTGGCCGGCCAGCCCCCGCATCTCTCGCCCGCCCCGCATCACTCCTGCGGCACCACACCCCCCGACCAGAGGAACAGGATACATTTCCCCGCCACAGTGAGTATGCGCTGAAGTCCGTATACATACATAATTGTTTTTGCCATAGTTAATTAACTTGATATAAAATCGTTATTAACTACGCATTGAAAAAGTTACAACTGATTCGCGTACATGTACTCGTTATTAATCTATAAAACTGTTTAATCTCATCTATTGATTACATTTTTTAGTCAACTAAACCTAAATTATTTTTCCACTCATCTTTGGAGCGGTACCTTTTCATTTAGCAGTATTATTTGTAATTGGTCGGCTTGTGCCCGCGAGGACACTGCAATAATTGTTCAATATTCATAATGTACGTGTGCAAGTGTTGGATTGTGCACATATTATGCTGCACGCTCCACAAAAACATTTATACAAATAGTGTAGTAACTTTGGCTGCGCTAATGTGGTAACTTTTGGAAAGATTACCATGTACCTCGGGTATTCTATCATCTGATTATGGACTACTGTCTTAGTTCAGATTTCTTGTAAATGAAACTCCGTACGTCAGGTGACAATATTCAGTTTATTACAACAATGTATTTACAGTATAAATTATACACTTCAGTGATAGACCTAGTTACCCAGGCGGATCTGTGATGGAAGAGACCCGTACCCGCAGAGATGGCCCTTTATAATGTTTTACCCCCACCACTCATCTACTCACTCTCCTGACACGCATACATATACCATATACATACATACATATACATACAAGGTGACAGTTCTCACAAATAGTTGTGCATCATTGTGCGTGCACTTGCGATGTTTGGACTGCTCGTGTTAATGATGTGGGATGCTAGTGCGACATCCGGAGAAAGCCGGCCGGTCCTCGTTATGTTGTTGATAAATTTAGTAAAATTATTTAATTGTTTCAGGTGGACGGTCAGCGCATGCAGAGATAAACGAAGCGAGATGGAAACAGCGTTAGTTGCCAAATTGGGTAGCGTTCATACTAAATAATCATTAAAAACAACAAAACGAAATCCATCAGTGGAGGCGGAAATAAAACAAAGATTGCGTTTTCATTTCCTTGTTCACACTCACAGATGGGCCGGATGGATCCACTCCGACGCATCTACATGTCAGTTTACAGAACCATTAGTATATTAACTTTCCTGTTTGAGGTATTTTTAAAAAATTTAAAAAACTCAAGATTTGATTATTTAAACGTACGCTTTCATATTTTTTCAGAAATATTTTCTTTTTATTTCTGAATAAAATTCTTCTTAATTATCAGTAATGTTTTATCTCTAAGTACACATTCATACTGAAAAGTAATTATCGCTATATAAGGTTTTTGGTAAATATTTTTTAACATTTAAAATTTTTTGCGTGTCCCGCAAATTGAAAAACATTATTTTCACATTCTCCGCAAAATTTCAATTTTATACAGTTATCTTATTTACAACTAATTTATAATTAACTTGTCTCGTGTATTTAAGAAAAATATGAGGACATCTTTTGTGAGTTGCGAACTTTCCGTTCAACTTTCAACAAGGTGTCTCAGTCTAGGGGAGAGTATTTAATTCTGTCATTTCGATATTTAAACTTCAAACACTTAGGTAAGAAATTCATTTTTATTGTTGTGGAATTAATGAATGTGGTTCTGTGACGACGAGGAGGTTACGAGGGATGAGTGTCCCGAAACGGATTGACTAAAGTGGTATGACCTATTTAAAAAAATAAATGAAAAAATATACATTTATGTTCTGTGATGTGATTGATAATTCTTTTGAGAAGTATATTTGTGTTAGAGAATGCGGACAGATGATAATTACCAACCTTGAACTGTGTTTTTGGCAATTTTATCAGAATCTTTTTTATAATTACGATGTTCATTTGTCATCATCTGATGTTTTAACTGTGAGAAGATCGAGAGGAAGGCTTTCACCGGGGTCGGGCGTGGACATTTTTTGTGAGAATTTTTAAAAATGTAGTTTTATATTTTTGATCTTAAAAATAAAGAGGTGTAACAATCTCGCACTATCGTTAATATGTCTGTATTCAGATTGATCCCTTCGGGTGCCCGACCCAATTTTCACCTTAATTTTTTACGCTCTTTTAAGTTTTTCTGTTTCAAAAGTAGAAAATAATTCTGATAATTTTTTATTTTATTAATTTTAGCTTAAGGATCACTATTCTTTGTACGGATTAAATTGTTTACTTGTTAAATATTAGAGAATAAACAAAATTCTATAAGCTCTTTCCGTGTGGAATTCAGAGCCCTGTAAATAGTGTTTAGAAATTTCATTTTTATGATTTCTTATATATTTTTTTTGATAATATTGTAACGCCAAAAAAAAATATGGTTCATTTGCCCTGACGCATTAAAATTACTATTGACTTCTTGTTTGAATATTTTTATACTACTTATTAAACAATTCACCTCTGACAATGTTTCTATTGTCGTCATAACTTTTGTGGACGTTTCGTGCACATTAATTAATCTTTGATGTGGCAGAGCAGTGAATAATATTGATATTTTTAATTGTATATTTCGAATATATTATAAAAGAATTTCGCAATCAAATTCTTAGTTATGTAATGTAGACTCTCGTGGACTGACAAGGCACTTTGACAAGGAAATATGATTTTTCCAATTTATTTTGGCAAATAAAATTGCTTACGATACGTATTTGGTATTTTTTCTCTTATAATTTGTTATATTTAGGCGAAATGTCTCGAACTTGATATTTAATTGTTTTTTAAATCCGCAGGAAGCGTCGATTCTTTAAAGCAAAATTAATTGTGGCGTGATAGAGTAGTAAACTGACAATTTTTATATTTTATTTATAATTGATGCCACTATTATTTATGCAGCTATCTAAACATTGGATTATTTCTCAAATTTTGATCGCTGACAAAATTGACATGGCGCAGATGAATCAAACATTTTTTGTTCCAACAGTTCTAACGAAATAGCAAATATTTGACTACTTTGTGAGAATTTTTTTTGACTTGCCAGAATTTATCGCTTACTAAGTATTGTACTGTCACGATTATGTTACTCAAACGTGTCATTGCAAACTTTTTGTTGTAATAACCTTTAAAAATACTCAATTCTACTTTTATTTACATGTGAAAGTATGTTATTCAGTATTCAAATTTAATTTCAAATTATTGTAATTATGTGTACACGGATGAGACAATTGATCTCTCATTTCTGTGATTTGTCAGTATATATATTTCTCATTTTATTTTGCGTGCAAAATACAATTGGCAGTGAATAATAGTTCTCTGCATGCTCAATTTTGTACTTTCTTTTGTGCAACTTTCGAGATGAGTCTCTTCCGTATACATGCGCCATAAGAGTATCATTTATGACTTGTTTTTCAGTCATAACAAATTGTCACCCAGGCATATATATATATATATATATCAACAGATGTAAAGAGTGAAGGAATTTAAGTTCCGATGTAAGAGCATTTTAAAATATAGAATATAAAACATAAAGTTCAATATAAAATTGTTCTTCATTGAGCCAAGTAAAATGGTAATAAGTAAATAATACAATATTTAAAGAGACATTTTCTTTTTTTGAGTGTTAAAAATATCATCAAAAGTATAGGCTCAGTGAAATTTTTTTCTACATTTCAATAATTCTGCCAGTAATAATAATATTAAATAATCTACGCGATTAGATATTTTGATGGTTAAATTTCTTCACCTTTAATTCCGTTGATGTAATGCATGATTTTAGAATTAAACATCACCAAAATTAAAAGTGCGTTTGGTTTATTATTATAAGTAATTAATTAATTATTAATTTTATATTATGGGGTTTTAAGGAGTACCTGCTGGTTTGGGTTTGGAATCCAGAAACAATTTCAGTAGTAAAAGCGTACGAATCACCGCTATAAGCTTCCAGAATTGTAATGTAGATGTATAAGTTTCAATTATAGTTTGTCAGTTATCGTGTAGTAGCCACACGGAATCACTAAGCGGCTTTCTCTTGCGCGTTTTTGTGGTGGTTTTTATTTAATTTTTGATTATTTTTTTTACTAATTAGTACGAAATGCCAAATTATTTGCAGACGATATATGTATTATATATATAGATAACTTGCATCAGATTCGTGATTAATATTGTATTAAAAAATTGTTAAAAAATATAATCTGGCTTTTCTCAGTGTATGTGAGGTCGCTTCCATTTTGAAATGAAAAATATTATTTGTAAAGGAATTTGGCTAGCTGGCGAGGGGGTGGGGTTTTTTTTTTAACAGATTTATAATTTTTTTCTGTTTTATTTAAAAAAAAATTTAAGATCTCTTATTCGCATATGTAATAACAAATTTTGGACGAAACTTAAATATCATTAAAACCCAGTGTTTTCCAATATTATAAATATTTTTGAAAATGATCATTCAAGTTTGGCGAGCCTGTCGGCTTGCAGTGAGTGGTGAGTGAGTGAGGTGGTTTTGATCGTATTAAGGTTAATAAATCAAATATAGATATTTTTGGGTAATGTTTTGATTAAAATGTATCGTAACCGTACATATTTGTGAAATTAAATGTCAGATTGTCGAATTATTCTGAAATGAATCGTTTTGTAAATCTTAATGTATAAATAAATATTATAATGGTACCTGCGTGGTCCGTCTTCATATAGAAATAATCGTTGTTAAATGAGTTGGACACTCGACTTGTGTAAATATGTTGATAATAGTCTTTGAAATTTAATTATATTATAATTTGTATTGATGCAAATATTTAAAATTTTCTTCTTTTATTTTGATACTTTTTTCCTAAAATGATTTTCATTTGTAAACCCAATTAGCTTTGACTCCATGTATGGATTTCTTTTGTTTCATGTATACGTACATTCAAAAGCTAATCGGTTTTAAGTATAAACTGAATAAATACAAAAAGTTATGTATTATTTTATTTTCAAATTTATCCTCCTTATTTTCACACTATTACCCTTTCACTCCGTCCTGCCGCGCTACGTAGAAAACGTGAAAAATTGATTAACAGGAAGAAATATACTGGTTGTTCTGAACAGGAATTGTGAAGCAATCCAGGCACCAAAATGATGCAAATTAATTTAACAATTAACAGTTGTGACAATTGTATCATACTAAGCAATGCTTTATCAAAGGTGATTTGATAGAGACACGAAGCTGAATGGTTACGATGGTCTAAGCTTCTCTGACGGTGTGATCGCTGGGAATAGCGAGTTTGCGAGATAAGCAACAGCAAAAACTGCTAATTGTAATATCGCAGACTTTTTTGATGATAAACTAATTATACAGTATATTCTAACAGGAAAAGTAAGACTTGGACTATTTGTTTATCGAAAAACCGGTAGCAACTAAATATAAGCTCAACATTTAATTTGATGTACATGTCAAATTATACATTCCAAGGGTATGATGTGTAATTATTAACATGAAGGAATGAAGAGGGTATTGGGGTGTTATTGTCAGTGTTAAGCTTAATTTTGTTGAAATGGAAATTTTATTTTATTTATTTATTAGACTTTATTGACATACATGTTTTTGTTGTAACAGAGGTGAACATATTTATTATAATATAGTAGCATGATAAACATAAGATTTCAATTAAGTATATACTCTTAGTTTATTGTGTGGGATGGAGTAGACTCCACCTCTGATATATACAGGATTGTCTTGGCTACTTTGCTAGACTGCCGTCTGTATTAAAGTAGCCAGTTTTTTTCATGCTGCTGTGGTGTTATTTAATTCATGAAAAATAAAGATTCAACAGGAATAAAAATAAAAATAACGAAGAAAAATATATGTTGTGAGATTGTTATAGAACTAGTGAATTATTAGTGAGACACTGTATAATGATTATTTTAGAATATTGGATAGTGATGCTTCCGACTGATCTCGACCCAATTGTATCATATATTGGGTCCATATTTGTATAATCTTATTGGAAGTGAACGATTTCCAGTTGGTGCTGAGTGTGTTGGGTTAGGTTATGTGGCCAGAGTAATGAGCGAATCAAGTACTCCAACAGTACTCGTGAGGTAAAGGTGTCAATAAGGCAGATCAAAGTCAAGATGGGTTGATGAGATTAGACACCATTCCGGAATGGCCTGACAGCAAGCAGCACACTTGAGGAAACATCATGGGAAGGCCTTCATCCCGCAGTAGATTGACACAGGCTGATGATGATGACCTATGAAGTATAAACATTCACAGCTTTGAATTTTTATTAAGATACAATATTAAGAAGGAAGATGAGTGTTTGATTATTAGCGGAGATAGACATTTTATGTTAAGTTTAATCTTTTTGTAGACATTCGTAGGTTGGAGAATTGATAAGGATCCTAGCAAAATGTGATCTGATAAAACAAAACGACAGATTGTTATCAAGATGATTTATTTTTACTCTAATTTTATGAAACCACAGTGAGTTAAAATGGCCAGCTCCATAATGTTGTCCCTTTGGATATCTAAAAACCTTCATCTTGGCAACATATCTATGTAAAGTATTATAACTAAAAAAGAGATTGATTCAACTGTTTTAGTATTTCGCATGTATTTGATACATTTTTGTTTGTATATTGTGTTTAATAGAACATAATACAATATATTATATGTGAAATAAGATATGACTAGAACTACTAACTATTAGTAATACTAGAACTGAAAAAGAAAAATGACCGCTTGTTAGTTACAATCTTTTATACAACAGGGGTCATATCTTATGTAGCACCTAATTCCGAAACCCCTTAAAATGACTTTATGTATTTTTGAATTATGGATGAAAAACAAATATTTTGAAAGCATATGTACAAAATGTCCATTTTTACATCAATATTTTCTAAAGAGACTATTCTGTAATGCATTTTTTTTTTCTGTATATATCGGACTGGCAGCCATACTGGATTTTAGATCATGTGAACATCAACAAGCGATGTGATTGGCTGATTTTATTTTAGCAACTTATACTCTGTCTACTTTGGGGTATTTTGGAACTAACCCTTTTTATGATTTTTAACATGTAATGGATTTAAGTGGCTTTCGGGAGAAACAATGTGTTCTGCATATAGTTGACAAAAAAATCTACAAAACTGCATATTTAATTCAAATTATCCAAAATCCGTGTTAGAATTAGGCACTACATATTTTCTCCCATAAACCATTATGTATAGGGTTTAGAGTACATTGCAAATAATCTCGCAGACAATAAATACTAATTTAACTTTTATTTTTTTTCATATTTTTTATATTTTCATATTCAAAATGGAAATGGATGAGGTGGTGATCTCACTTCAACCCTTTTTTGATTCCATACTTTTTTATATCACACTAAAAGTAACGAGTACATAGAGCAAAGAGTTTTTTTCAACACTACACTTCGTTTCGGTTCCTTCCATTCTGTAGCGCAGTGGGATTTTAAAGTTATCTCAAAATTGAGTGAACTCATATCAAAATTGGTAACTCCAATACAAGTTTAAAGAGAGAGTGTTATTAACATGGTTTAAGAAATAAAAAATCCTTTATGTTATCATATATCCAAGAAATATAACAAACTAATTTTTACAATACAGTCTCTTAAGTCATCTCATACGATAATGAAAAAATATTGTAGTGGTTTTTATAAGAAAGAAAAGTAAGTATAAATTTTCTCCTTCAACAAGCGTATTCAATAAAAGTTAATTTATTATTTTATAAAAAAGTGATATTTTGTAACCTTCCGAGCGTATCCTTTTGGTGTTGTTAAAATTTCAGATAGTTTCACTTTGAAGAAAAAATTGTATTTGAAGACCTGCATACATAAATATTAACATGATAATTGCGCCGCACTTTAACAGCTGTTGAATGTTTTCTCTAATTCTTCACAGTCCTACGCAGACTGCTGACTTACGTGGGCTGTTAAATTTGTAGTGAATTTACAATGTGAACGTGTATTTATGTTTATTTAAAATGAAATCGAAGAAGCAAACTTATTTGAAGAAGTGTCAATCTTTATACTACCAACTAACAATCCTTGTGCTGTGTTTGTCTCCTAATAATGTGCAATAAAATGGTATGATCTATGTTTAGTGTGATTTCATGAAATCACATGCTAATAAAAAAATCTATACTTTTTAAAAACTTTCTGTAATCAAAGATTTGAAACATGTGAGTGAAGGAATTCTAACAAAAGAAAGATAGCTAACTTGCCCAGTTTAGAAATAACACTTGTGCATATTATATACATTATTTTTGAGCATGAAGAATAGGATATTCACGGTGTCATTTTTTTGGCACAGTAATATGTAAATCATTTTAACAGGGTAGGTTAGGAAGCGAGACAGACACAACAAACATTGAAATCTTTTGTTTTTAAAAAAATGCTGACTTCTCGAGCGGACGGCCAATTTTTTTTTACTTAAAAAAAAAAACAATGATGAGATACGTGTCACATCGGTATTCTTACTATTTTCAAACTAAGCTAAACTTGTGCTATGAAAATAGGACTAACTTGCTGGTTTCTTGGAACGAGGCTCAAACCCCCAACCCACCTACTACTCGCCTATTAACTACTAGACCAACAAACAAGTCAGATTTAAAAATATGAAATGCATTAGAAAATTAATGTTTTAATTCTCGATGTGGACATAAAATACCATATGGCAGACCAACATAGACCAGCTTCATGCACTACTTGTATCCTACAGAGTCTATGTTTTATAAGGCAGTGCCACTCAAATAGTGGTCGATGACGTAATTAACAAACTCAAACAATATTTATGACATGTTTAATTTTAATTGTCAATCATTCAAGAGGTTCGTCGGTTTGTCTCTCTCCTTCTCACTCATTCACAAACGCCTGTTAGTTTATCAAAGACTAAGTATTTGCATATTGTATTTCTTTTATTATTATTTTTTTATTTATTTACAACCTATCCCGAATCGTTTACTCTCGTTTCGATTCATCATAATTACATATTTATTTTATTACATTATTTTAATACCATCATAGGTTGGCTCCGGTATCATCGTACCAGGGCCATACCTGTACACACATTAAATTCAGAAGGCAGCCAGAAAGAAGCTATATAAATCATACACCCCAAAAAGGGAGGGTAGACGTCACATTTATTTGTTAGAACTCAGTCATAGTCCGGCAGAAATTCACCATATCCAGGTCACAAGAGGTGTGAGGGATATCCAGTAGAATCTCCGTTAGGATTCTCTAGCCACTGCTCTTCCCGGAATCGCCCATCCCAGCAACCCCCAGCGAGAGACCCACACCCTAATAAATCCCGGAAATGTATTTCTTTTAATTTATTAAAATTATTATTTTTTAAAATGCCATCTTAAATGCCGATACTGAAATATATATCCAGGTCTGCCACAGGAAAGTAGCACTGTCTTAAGGAATAATAATAAAAGTAATAATTCAAATGTTGTACAAAGTAAATAAAGTAGAATTATCCTAAAATGAGTTTATACAAAAAATAAAGAGTAATTATTAATCTTATTATTTATTTACAAGATGTATAATGGTATTATACATCTTGATGGAACAGGAATTCATGGCAAGTATATTTAATGATTATCATCAGTGTGGTATTTTGCAATTGTGAAAAATTAATCTACCACATGTATAAAGTGATGCCAACACGCAATAAGACACTGGATGATATTAAAAATAAAATTTAGACAATTCAGAAAATTAAAAAGATTTAAAATGATATTATTATACGCAATTAAGTTAATATTAGCACACACACATTTGTAGTAAAATCTATGTTAATTAATATAATAATTGAGACCATCGTCAGTGTTGCAAAGTAAGGCTTTGAGAATAATACTCAGAAAAAAAGGATATACAGTACAATGCTGGAAGATCTGAATATGATAACTCTTAAGCAGAAGATATATTTTAATATAATGCTATTTATTTATAAAATCCTCAATAAGAAAATATCAGCAGAACTTACATGAAAAATTGATGCAAATCAACATGAGCACGAGCATCGTACATGAGGGATAGACTGAGACTGCCATCAGGAAGAAGGCCAAATCTCAGAAATTGATGATGTATAGTGCGATGAAGATTCTTAATGAAATGCCAGAAAACATAAGAAAGGAGGAGAAATTAAATATATTTAAAACGAAATTAACTAAATACGTAAAAGATAAGTTTTAGTAAAAGAAAATACTCAATCTTGTTTATATTAGAGGATATGTAGGAGTGCTTACGTATGGACTATGTTAAGAATTAAATAAATAAATACTATCAACAACGGCTTAGAGTCAAGACCACCATAACCGATATTGATACCATAATCAAGGATATCGTTCACATCATCAGGGGTCTAGTATCAAGCCTACCTTTGAGATCATTATTTAGATATCATGGGGATTATTATCAAGATCACAACTAATACAAAATCAAGACTTCGTGTCAAGAACATTATCAAGATCACTATTCATACTTCTATCATGTACCGAGCCGTTGATCAGATATAAGACTTGGTTATTCTAGTCTTTTTGACTCCCATCTTCGTTTTCACAAACACTGTTGCACATAGGATTCCGCCTCACAACGGGCTCAGGAAGCAGCTTCTCATGAGTCGCTGCGCGCGGAGCGCCGGCGGCCAGACTCGGAAAGGACCGCTTGGAGACAATATTTAGAATTCTCCGACCGGGAGCCCTGAAATGGGCACCCTTTGTGTTTTACGGTTCAACGGCCCTGAAAACAAAAGGGCCTTTTCTCCTTCGGTCCAGTGGCACCAAGCGAGTCGATGGGCGTTGAGTGTCAGTGGCGGGCTCCGTAAGGGGCCAGCCACCACATACCAGCTCGCGATGGCGGAGCTACCAGCGAGCGGTACAGGAGCGGTTTGTTGCTCACCATGGACCCGCGGAGGGCGTACGGTGGGGCCGCAAGCAGCCCTCAGTAGGGCCACCAATTGTATTTTGTATGGGGCGACCGTCCACCGAATGTAATTGTTTTGTGCTTGGTTTTTCTTTTTCTTTTTCATAGCATTATATTTATTTCTAAACTTTAATGTATAACATAATATGTACTATCTCTATGGCGAATCGGGTTAAAAAAAACCCAATCACGCTGGAATAAACACATTATTATTATCATCACCACGACCATCATTCAGTCTCTGACATAGTTTAGATTAGGTACATATTTCTATTCATTGAACATTTTTGACTCATAATTTAGTCTGGTATCCACCCATAAAATATTGAGAAGTAGGTCTGTTAGGTTGTAGGATATCATAAATTAAACTTTTCAAGCTGCTGTATTCAAGCTATTTCAGCTTTTTAATTTTCATATACACGTGACTATTTTTTTTATTAGCCAAACCAGTGGAGTAGCTACAAAAACTGAGCCCCATTGCAGAATGAAGAAAAGGCCTAAATAATTGTGTATAAGATATGTGAATATTTGTATTGTGTAGTTTATCCTTAATTATATTATTATTTATTTAATATAGTAAGAATACAATTAGTATTATTAATATTAATGTTCACATTTTCACGAAATAAATTTATATGCAGTTACAATTTAAAAAATACTTATTTCACTTTTAGACGATTTTAGGCTGCTGCTGTGTATATCAATATCGTTTTCATAATACAAGTAAGAAACGATTTTTTTTATTGTATACTGAGGAATACGAAATGTACAATACTTTTGGAGATTCGTTGGCGTTCAAAGTTGGGCCTGTTGAGAAACGACCGGATTATCATATCCATTTTGTGACGTCACATCTCTCGTACGTACCGGCCAGTACTAACAACATTAGTACTAGAATGTTGAGTACCGATTTGTCGACTCGGAAGATGTGACGTCACACGATAAAACTGTATAAACCGATCGTTTTTAAAACACGCAACTTTGAACATATGTAACTCTGCCATATTTCAAGATATCGAACAAACTGTTTCACTTTTGTAAATAAGATTTTTCGAAGAATTAAAAAAAAAAAATGACTCCCTACCTCATTCCTATTTTTGGTGTGGATTATTACTATTAACGCAAAAAATATCGATGCCTAATGGATTGTAGGACGCGAATTTTTTGACAGTACATTGGGATAATTACACTGCTGAGCACAACCCCATTTCGAGCATTCAGCATCTCTTGTAAGTGATCTAGTGATCGCATGGGCGTGCAGTGCATACAAGCAAACAAATTCTGGGAAACAAACATAAATGAAATATGTGGATTAACATAAACGGAAACATTACTTTACAATTAGCGCCATCTGTGTACCAGTAGAGACTTTAATTGCTTAGTTCTAAAAACCAGGAACCCAAACCGTTATTTTTTTCGTTTCGGTTCGGTAAAAAAAAATATATCGGTTCAGTTACGGTTTACGGTTTTTGGTTCAGCTCGTATTTAAATATTAGCAAGTTAATGTAAATACACCCACACCGTTCATACCTCTCTTTATACGGCTTTTCGCTACAGCTTAAGGTGATCACATACATAAATAATTAAAGTGTAAAATGAGAATATTTGGTAGCGTGTGCGGAATAGAGGGTGGATTCTGATGTAGCTCAAATGCAGATGAAATTCATTTTTTTATTCATACTTCATTGACTTTCTCTAGTCTTGCCAACTTTTCACCGGGCCCTGCTTTTAGGAACAAAACTACGTCAACAGTATAGAAAGAATCGACTAGTTTGTTTTATTCGACAAGTTATTTTTTATAGGTATGCGTGTATTTACTCTCGCTTTTTCGTTCACAAGTGTTTCGCGAACTTTTGATAGCCAGTCTATAATGTGCTCATTAATATTAAATCAACTTTATTTAAGATAGATAATAATGTATCTTATCATTTAACTTACCACTATTGGAAATTTATTAATTACTTTGGAGAAGGTTTACCAGATGAGGTACGAAGTTGAAGCGTTGCCTTGGAAGCCACCCAACTATTATATATATATTTATATTGCTGAGTGTCGCGGACATAGGGACGCAACAATCATATCAGGGCAGCGAGCCCTTTCAATTATTCTTATACTTTTATAACTAAAAATTAAAAATAACGTTGCTGTATTGAAAGCATTTTATTTTTACAATAAAACACACGTAACATAAAATAAGATAGAAGAAGAAGCCTCAACATGTCACGCGTACACATTGCGAATCGACTTTACCACTAGAAACCAACTTTATTCCTTTCGACATTACGATACCTCGATTCTATACGCAGATTGAGGTTAGGTTATTGGGTGCAGAGCAATAGTTCATAGGCGCCATAAAAAAAAACCTGAAACAGTGGTTATGAACGACAAGGAAACTTGCGTCGTTCACTTGCTCTTCTTCAAAGTCATGACGTCTGTGTACACACAGTTTATTTACGAACTGTCAACTGCACATCTACTACGCATCTAGAAAAAAATATCGGTTCGGTTTCGGTTTTCGTTCCGGCTAAAATAACGTTTTTTCCGGTTTTCGGTTCGGTTTCGGTTCGGGTCTCTGCTAAAAACTACCATGACAACTCACCGCTGTACCCATGGCGCTCTTATGCATTCGCCACCTTGACCTATTCATATTACTCTGTTCTATCTTTAAGCCAGTGAATTACTCAAGTCACATAAATGGCCATTTACTGAATTGAAAATTCCTTTCGGTTGATCTGTTTCGTATGGAGTCGTTATCTGTGCTGTTTTTTTAACAGAATAACATTAGAAAGGCTTACAACTGCGTGCAAATCATTGAAGTGTCTACTACCTCTTTCACTAATTCGCGAATTTTACTATCTTACTGTTTTTAACGTGTTGATGTCCGTTCTTTGCGTTCGAGGTGCATTTGGTGCATGATTACTATTTCATTTAGTTATTTCGTGAAGGATTTTCAAACAATAAAAGAATCATGTTCCGTCATAAAAAGTGTTCTTAAAAACGTCTATACATTTTTATATGGGTAAGAAGGTATTATTGTACGTTGAAATTTAAACTTTAAAAACACTATTAATAGTACTCTAAAATTTAAAAAAAAAATACACGGTAGGCTCGTATAAACGACCGATTTATTTTGTCTAAAGACGTTAGTTAAACGAAAGTTCATAATCCTATGTACACCATATATTGTAGTATATATATTATAATATACATGATTGAATAATATCATTGGTAACATCATAACCTAAATCTATACCTACTGCACGCCACTGAGTGATCGTGTATCCGAGTAGTCCTAAGCAAGAATGTAATTTTGGGTGGCGACTTTGGGGAGGGTAGAGAAATATTCCAAATGAATATTAATACGTGCGCGCAAAAATTCCTCGTCATCCCCACGAGGTTGCGGGGGATGAGCGTATACGGGTAGAGGGTGGTCGGCCCACACAAACACAAGGTCGCACGTGGTTACCGACCGGCCATCCGATTCACTGCAATTTATCCACTCTCAGAGAATTAGGGGTCTGCAGTATTTAGAGAATTGATCCATTTTAATTTTATACTTTATATTTTTATATGTAAACTAAAATAAATAACATTTGCACATATTTTTGCACAAATATTTCAGATATACATATATCACTGAAAATATACAAAAGTCTTAATATAAACTTGAAAAGTTTTGCAAAGATGAAGCTCTGGCAGCACGAAAATAAAGGAAATCGTGCTTTAAGCCTTTGAAAAAACTGGACAATACGTATAGAAAAGAGTTACTTAACATAAAAAAAAATTCGCATTCATACTAGTGATTTTTACAACTTTTTTGTTTTAATCATAATTTTGCACCGAGTACCATAACGGAAAAGCACTATCTGCTATAATACTAAAAAAAGTAGTGTATCAAACGGGCACCGTGTGAAATATTAATGTTTCTGCCTCAGAAAAAATGCTATCTACTGAAATTCAACCTACATGTAATGTAATACTATCAGATTAATATTTAGCAGTAAATAAATAATAATAATTATTAATACTAATAAAATATAATAATAAAAACATTGTATCTACTGCGAGAGTACAATTTTTAATTCTTATAGATCTTTTAGTAATGACAGCGATTTTTTACTTGTCATTATTAAATACTACCAGAAAGCTGTTGCTAAGCCCTGGGGGTGACTGTATTCAGCCGACTATTGTCTTTGGAATGGATAAAAGAGTGCATTATTATACATAATTCGAATTAGATTCTACATTATAAATTATTATAAATTAAAAAGACATAAAAATTAAGGTAGTATCATTCCCAATTTTGAGTATAGCTACGTTGTAATATGACATAATGCGAATTTGATTAAATTTGAATCGTTGTTAATTGATTATTCGTATTTCTTACACACTAGAAACTAAATTTCCAACAGTTAAATCTGTTATCAATCGAATACAATCAAAATTACAATATCGATTTACCGTCACTACATTGGATAGATAGATCGGTAAAGATTCTGCGCCCAAATCAGCGTTAGTTTGTATACATCCATTATTCGCAAATGGGGTTGAGCGGAACTCTGGAATTATAGAAACCTGCACCTACCGATACCAACCGAGTTGTAAGCTATGGGTAAATTGGGTGCTTGCCGTGTCGTATCAACACGTGTCAAAATCTTTGGACACGTGGGAACTGAGGAAGTCGACTATCGTGACGAACCCCTAAAGGGACATGCCGACTGCCGACAGCTCCGTAATTAGAGAGGGGACAGGCAGCTAATTGGGGCCAGGAGGAGCTGATTGCTTTGATCTTTAAGTGTCACCGCTGTTGGAAGCGTTTTGTGTTTATTTCGGGGATTCCTCTTGCGTTTAGATTCGGGGAGTTTCTTCTTTTTAAATGTTATTTTTATTAAACGTTTTGTGTAAAGTAACAAAATCGTGCCGGTTGTTTCGGAAGAATATTATATTTACCTACATTACGAGAAATCTAATATAGGAATATCTCGTACACCGGCGTGCAGTCAGTATTTTGAAATACGCTGTACTTAACTAGAATTTCTGCGAAATAAAATATATGACTGGTAATATTCCTATCCAATAATTATTATTTTAAATAAATATTAGATATCTCATTACGCGTCATCTTCGCTTCGGCTTACGACCTGTCTTCGGTTGGCTTAAGTGATTAAATATAATCTCTATGAGATATCTAATATTCGTTTAATAACAGTGCCTGGTTAGATAAAAATCCAGTAATTGTATGTTCTTGGACTTATTCAAATATTGCGAAAATTATAATTTTATCCAGATTATAATATATCGTAGTATTCTGTTAGATAAATATTTAATTTCGCTTTATTTCCTGTAATACCTAGGTAAGGTATATAGTACCTGCAGATTATTTCAATGTACAGACTGCACGCGGCAGACCTTGATAAAACCTTAATAAGCAAAACCTCAATAATTGGGCTCCTAAATATGTGAAAACTGTGCAATTTTTGATCAAGACCTTTCGTTCCGGATTCCTTATATCCAGTGGTGTAATGCCGCCCTGGCATTTCTTTGGACATGGAATTTACTTTTATGTTTCATTTCATTTCTTTGGACATGGAATTCATTTTAAAATATTTTGCATAGAATTTTGTACATCAAATATCGTACAGCGGATAGATATTATGAGAATAAAATTAAAATATATAGGACCGGAGCATTTCACAAAACGTAAAAGAGGAAATTTATAGGTTTTTTGTTAAAAATTGGATCAACTGGGCGCGCGGCGGTATCTTTCACGATCGAGATAGATCAAATGTGTGAATTCAACTCAAATAATCATTCAAAACAGTCCTCCCTAAATTGACATGTTATGCTCGGTAGTTTTTTGACATATGTATGGTTTTAGCGTTTATAAAAGCTAATTTATTGCCGGATAAAATTATTTATTAATAAAGAAAAATGGGAGGGAGTTAAAATCGAATGGCGCCCTGGTGCTTTTTTTTATTTAGCACTACGCCACTGTTTATAACGATTATTTATTAAATCAATAACGTATCTACTTGGTAAATAAAATGAAGTTTTTAATTTCTAAAGTTTATTATAGTGTATTGCATGAAGATATAAAACATTTTATTCTTTAGTTCACAATTTTCATCATCGTCTGTTGGTAAATCACTCAATAATCTGTGAATTTTGCTTGCAAGCTCAACAATTATTATTTACTTTTTCAAATTCACATTTAATTTGACTTATTATTTTAGTGTGAATTTCTTCCTTACTGTTTCAATTTAATTTTTATCTTCTTACAGATTACGATACACAGTGGCGTAACTAAAAATTGGGCCCCAATCCGTTGGGCTTGAATGGAAAATTAAAAAGCTTTCTATATGTAGGTACATGTATTGAATATTGTAAATTAAATAAAGTAATACAAAGTACGCGGCTGTATCTATTAAATTCAATTGTCAATCATGAAAAAATAGTATTTTAGGCATAAATCTACTGGCAACTAAAATAACTTTGCTTCGCTTTGAGATCTAGCTCGACATCAACGGGATATATCTGTATACATTGCTAATATTGAAAGATCTGAATATGATGACCTTTAGAAAATATATTTAAATGTAATGGTATTTATTTATAAAACCTTCACTAAGAAAATATCGACAGAATTTATACGAAAAATTGATATAAATCAATATGAGCACGTACATCACACAAAGAGAGAAGATAAACTGATACTGCTATTCACGAAGAAAGCTAAATCTCAGAAATCGATGATGAAACGTGCGATGAAGATTTTTAATAAAATGCCAGAAAGGAGGAAAAACTAATGAAAATAAATAAAAAGAAACTAAGTCAATATGTGAAAGATAAGGTGTAGTAAAAAGGAACAATTTTGATCTTGTTTATATTAGAGCATATATAAAAATACTATATTAAGAATAAATAAATAATACACGTGTTTTCATAGTAAACGAGATAAAATTACAAATATTATACAATTTCAATAATCAGTGGATGTATATATAAATATTTAAACATTTGTTTCTTCTCTGTAAGAGTAAGACTCGTGTATAGAGAAGGAGTATATTTGAGTTAATTTATGTTTCAGTTAGTCTGTGTACATATTTTTTTAAATTCAGTTACAAATTTATGATAGTCCGTAATTTTTCTAATTGTGATGGGAGATTGTTAAAAAATTTGATACCTTGATAAATATATTGATTTTGAGTTGCGGTATATTTTAGTTTTGGGATATCAATTTGATCTCCATATCTTGTAGATCGGAATTCGCTTCTAAAGTTTAATTGATTTTTAATTATGAAAATTTGAATTATTGAATTTTTTTGTATATGCCTATTATTTTTGGTACTTTAAAATCTGTGAAAAGTTGTATACTTGGATAGTTTTTTTTTTTTAAGAATAATTTTTATTATCATTTTTTTGAGTTATTTCTAATTGTGACATTGAAGTTTTATATGCACATCCCCATCCAATAATACCGTATTGAAAATGTGACTGTACAAATGCGTAATATATTATTTTCAGATATATAAGTGATAAGATGTTTCTAAGTCTAAAAAATATGTAGGCAGTTTTCCTTATTTTGTTTGTGAGATTAGTAATATGTTCTTTCCATTTGAGATTGTTATCTATTATGATTCCAAGGTACTTGATACAGTCTTTTTCTTCAATTGATGAACATTGGTCACAAGAGTTTTCTCGAGTACAGGCCTTGGTGTGAATTTTAATATGAATTTCGGTGTTTTGTTTCTGTTGAATAGAAAATCGTAGAAAGTATGTTTTATCGGTATTAATTGATAGTAAGTTATCATCCGTCCATTTTTTTTATGGTATTAACATCCTCATTTGCCGATATATTAGCCTCGGTCCAAGTTTTTTCGTTAATTATATATATTTTAAATATTGCAGGTATAATTCTATTTCTAGTCATGGTAGATGAAAAAATGATTAGTCCTTATTAACGCTGAGAAAAGTGTTTTCTATGATTCGGACTTTAGGCCCCTATCTAACGTGAGGTTCAATGTTAGTTACGCCACTGATGATATCCACGATAACTCGAATGCTTAACGCAAAAATTGAATTTTGGTACCGCAATAAATCGAAAACCGAGCTATTTTTATTATTACCAATATCGATAGAAGAATCAGAATAATGAATTAGGTACATTATTTCTTTTTTTTTTGTAATTATCGGAAAATAAACATTTTAGTGAAAAAATTACACAATTATAAAATGTGACGCTTAATAATCTTTACAATAACCTTGAACCTTTTAACTGCCAATTCTATTTGAAATTGAAGACACAACATAAGGTAAGACTTAAGCGTCTTGACTTATTTATCAAAAGCTAGCGCCTGTAGTTCGCAGACGCCAAAATGATTTAAAAATATGACTTTAATCCCTGCAAGTTTGAAAGGTCCAAAAGTGCGCGTTAACACGCCTATAGCTTGGCGTGACATGCAAAGTTTAGCGTGTTAACGCGGTCAAGGCATTTAAAAGGTTAACTAATTTCGTAACTTTCACCTCTCTCGCTCGGGCCCAAGGTCGCTGGTTAACCGAGAGCTCAGGCACAAAGTTCTTGTGCGACTTTCGATACTGGTTGATACTTATGAGAGCATTTAAATTATAAACAAAAACTAATAGATATTGGTACAATAATAAAAAAATTGCAGGCTATTAGCTGCTTCAATTGTATGTCCCCGTCTTTCATTTCTTACGGCCGGTTATTCGATCAGTGGTAAGATTTTACTATAGTCAATTTTTTGCGAAAACGGAACGTTCGATCGTAAATTAATTACCTTCCAATATTGTAAATCGTTAGTTAAAAATGGCGGATACTTCACAGCTGTTTCAAAAGTCATCCGTCACATTGATACTTTGAAAGTTGCAGTATACGACAATTAGTCATTCAATATCTCGCTATTTTAATGATGAGAGTTCATCCGATGATGATCTCGCTGTTGAATTTATATTAGCACATAGATCGAAGATTTTTCGCCATCAAAGTGACAGATTTCAAACGCAGTGGTACACTTTTGATATTCGAAAATACAAATAAATGAACAGTTGTAGGTACCAGGCGCGGTCGCTTCATACATGCTTTGGATGCTCTGCATTCCTTGTGTTCTAGAGTCAAAAAGTTTTGAAATTTTGTTTCTAGTCGAAAACAGCAATGCTGTAAGTCCTGTCCTTTAGAGACCAGTCATAAAACACACTACGACACGGCGCTCGCACGGAGCTAGTCGAAATACGTATAATTCGAACTTCTATGAATCGCGTGAATACACAGATACCAGCAACAGTGAATTCTATCATTCGTTCCGTATCCACAAAGTTTGGAAGTATTCGACTTTCGCGCATGCCCGCTTGTCAAGGTCTTCGAATACTGTATACGTGATCATTAACAGCATCCAATGTACAAAAAACTATTTAAATGATATTACGAAGCGAGCGGATTGCTTTGAGGATTTTTTTATGTGACGCCGAATTATTGAATATCCTTCTATTGTATGTTATATTTGTTTATTTAATAATAGGTGTAAACTTATTATTCAACATCTCTTCAACAAAAAATTACCGGCCGCCACTGGTAGGTACTTCGTTTTAGTCATTTAATGATTTATAAAAAGTGTATAATTTTTTTGTTATATTTTTAAGTATTAGGTAGATTACGTGGCTGTCTAGAAATGTGATGATGGTGGCAAGTTAATTAATAACGGTAATTTACCTAACTTATGCCTTTAACCTTAAGATATTATAATTAACATTATATAACTCGGTCGTCTCACATATCCTTCTATACCATTCATCGTCAACTTGTTGTTCGCGAGTATCGACGTGTTTTTTTAAACAATTTACAGTTTTTTTCTTTGGTGATTACTATATAAATGTTCTCGGAAAATAATACTATTCCTCATTCACATGTTTGTTTTTGGTGTTTTACAAGAAAAATTTAACATTTTGAAATTTTCGGACACAATAAAAATTTTCTACCGCACCTCGGTCCACGTATACAAGCTCTTTCGCCTCGTAACACCGTGTTTAATTTGTAACTTGTGAAAAAACTATGTGATTCATCTAAGTGCTTTTTACTTATGCAACACCATGTCTGCTTATTTCGTGCGCCATGATGGATTGAGATATTGAGAAATTGGAGACATCGATCATTACACCGTGTTGCAGTGGCAACCTTTTGATTTCTGATCATCGTCAGAAATCGATAGGCAAACTGGGACCGTTTGGAAAATCTTCGAAACAAATGGCCAAGTCACAATTTTTAAAATCATTTACAAATAATCTTTTTTTAGTCGGTATCTTTTGTAACATTTCCATAATAGTGTCTTATCATTTTAAAAACTCGCCAGTTTCAAAAAAATATTTTCTCTTTAATAGTGCAATTCGATCGATAATTATATAATTATCAATCTCATTCAATATGTCTCTGTGTTATAGGTAATTAAGATACGCAAAAAACCATTTGTTCTCTACACATAAATACGAGTATACTTAACCCTATTTTTCATCATATATATGAAAGAAAACAAAAAATATATGATATATCGTAAACAAAAAATGATATACAACGAAAATTTGTGTTCTGTGTGTGTTGTATGTTCTATTTCCTACGAGTTTAAAATAAAAAAAAAAAAAAAAATTTATATGTTTTTGAAACGGGCTGTTACACACACTAATACAATTGTTCTTTCTAAATGAAAAATAGTTTACCTCTGCTGAACTTCGTTAATATTAATATAGTGCTTAAGATATGCTTAAACCACATTGATTTCTCAGCAGCGTAATGGTTAATGTTCCCACTTGTCATGAGAGATTCGATTCGACATTTAAATTATTAATCTGAACGATTATTTATTATTTCGCCTTTTTTGATGGTACGCAAACAAAAGGTGCGCAAGTACTGAGCTTTGCTAAATCTGTACGTCATTTTGACAGCTGACTCGCGCCCAATAGAACGGCTAGAGGTGTGGCCGCGCGCCCCGGACGGCCGTGATTGGCCAGCCCCCAGAGGGCAGCGGCGCCACGTGGTATGCCAATTATCGGCATCTTCTTTAATGATGCTGTCATCTCCCTTCCTTTCCGCGAAGAAGCGAGGGATAAATTTAATTTGGAATGCAGTGGGAGATTTTTATCTCGGCGCTCGAAGCGAAGCGGAACTAATAGTATCAATTTGTTTAGGAATATCTCTGTTTTATTGCAATCTTTATTTAGTGCCCGAGCGATATATTTACCTACAAATGTAAGATTTAACCGCATCAATAGGCAGTTAAAATGAAATCTCAGTAAGATAAGGTATCCGATTAAGTTTTAAATAAGAGTAACTGTTATGTTAGATATCATTATATGGATATACATAATTAAACTTCTCACTGTAAAACATCTAGAATATACTAGGGGAGAGTGGGGGAATCGGAGCCTACTAAGAAGAATATTGAATAATTGTAACATATTGCTCTAATCATTTGTAATTATAACTTGAAATGAGTCCTTTGGTTATACATGCAGCTATAATATTATTGCAATTTCAAGTTTAAAAAAACACGTTTTGTTTTAATTACCCAACATGTCGGGTAACGAGAGCCATTTCTTTTATTTCAAACGTCTTACAATTACTTTGATTAAATAATTACAATAAAGTAGTAAATATGCAGTGAAGTAATAAATATTTAAATAATGCTCTGGCATTAAAGTAATGAAAACAATCAACACATATAAAAGATCAAGCAAAAAACACAAATATTATCTTTCGGGTCGTTACAACCCGAGCACTGTTACGAGTTCAGTTAGCACAGCCTCTGCAATGATACCTTAGTTCATATTTTTTTCCAAAGATTGAAAAAAAAAATGGACACAAATCGCAACTTCATCAACAGAAGTCTCGTTAGCCGAACGATCATCCTGGAATAGTGTTTTTCTTGATCTTTGGATCTATTGGATCCTTAAAAAAATATTTCTGTCATTATTATAAGTATTTTAAGTATTACCATATACAAATATGCTTTGTTGAACAATTTGGTAATTTCATAAACAGTTATTTTGACTAATTTTCGTGACTTGAAATACAAATCACACTCTCTGCTATATGCTGTCTTAAGTGGTTCAAAATCGCAAATAGTGCGTGGAGTAATGGGGGTCACCTAGGCTCTAATTACTTTCAAAGTCCACCACTTTGAAGGTCCTAAAAATAAAGTAAACAGACTATTTTATACTTTGATCCTTAAACTTACACCCAAACAAACATACATCTATGGAATTGACACAAATTATAATACGATAAGTCAAATACTACTTTAGTAATTAACTGACTTAGTCGGATATTAATAAAGACGTTTGGGTTGTTTCCGATTGGTTTGAGCGTTAGTAAGTACATTTTTTGTAGTGGCTCCCATTACCCCTCACTCCCCTATATGTATTTATTTATTTATTTATATATATTTTGACATCCATATTTTTGTACTAACAGAGGTGGATACATAATAAACATACATAATACATAGTTTATTGTGTAGGATGGAGTAGACTTCACCTCTGATATATACAGCGTTGTCCTGGCTACTTTGCTAGACTGAAGTCTGTGAAGTAGCCAGTTTTTTTTTTCGTGCTGCTGTGGTGTTATTTGAGAAGATTTTAAAAGAGAATTCAAATATGAATAAAAAAGTAAAAATAAAATAAAAATATATGGAGTGGGAGTGTTGTAGGATTAGTGGATTATTAGTAAAAGAATTGTATAAATTATATTAAATTGTTGGATATCCATGCTTCTGATTCATAAATTGGTATAAAGTGGGTAAATGCTCATGGAGACATTGATATCAAATATAATAAATATATAAGTCGAGCTTTGAGGCTAAAGCTTTCTTGATGTAGAAAAATGACAGGTAGGTAACAGTGGCGGTCGGTGACTTTTTGTAGAAGGGATGCTAGA
Organism: Eubasilissa regina; assembly: GCA_022840565.1. NCBI lineage: Eukaryota > Metazoa > Arthropoda > Insecta > Trichoptera > Phryganeidae > Eubasilissa > Eubasilissa regina. The sequence continues at coordinate 28,683,723 of JAINEB010000006.1, read as the reverse complement.
CAATAAGTCTATACCAACTATCAAATATAAGATGTAATCAAAGGATATTCAATGTTTTAATAATTCGGCTTCAAGTATGCAAGCCAAACTGTCAAAAACTATTTTTTTAAATACTCCACTCGTTTCGTAATATGTATGCTATTCTGTGTATTATAGTCATAAGCATTAAAGTCGTTTTTTGTGTCGTTCGATGCTGTTAACGAATGCGTATATAGACTTAGACGAATGCGTGTACGAATGCATGTATGTTTGAAGACCTTTACAGGTGGAACTGAATGCACATGCGTGAAAGTCGAATACTTTCAAATAGTGTGGATACGAAACGAATGATAGAATCCACTGTTACTAGAATCTGGGTATTTACGCCATTCATAGACGTTCGAATATATATGCATTTCGACTCGCTTAGAGCGCGCACCATGTCGTAGTATCGGTCTCTAAAGGACATCACGAATTTATTTTCAGTAGTGCTGTTTTCGTCTAGAAACAAAAAAGTTCAAAACTTTATGACTCTAGAACACAAGGGAGGTGGAGCATCCAATGCATGTACGAAGCGACCGCGCCTGGTAGGTAGGTACATTACATTGGAGTAAAGTGTTATTTGAAATATGAATTAAATTGGTATACTTCTTTCTTCCTCCATGTCATGTGTTGACATGTCGTGATCTTGTCAAAATTCTGACAATAATTCACTCTTTAAAACTGTGTCACAAATTCCTACACAAAATTAAAAATTTAAAAGAGATACTAAGAAAACAGCCATATTTTAATACAATAATAACTGTTATAATAATATGGGAATCAATTTGCTTTATTACCTATATAGCAACATCTCATGGGCGATGTACCAAAAGCACGGTATAATACGTATACGAGTGCACCTCCACAAGTTTTAGTCTTGGCCGCCCTTACAGAGTCTCAAGGTCAGTCAGATGCAACCATACAATGCATCCATCTTTATTCTAAAATTGCGCCTGTTATTAACGCAAAGTATGGCTGAAAATTCAGAAGAATCTTATTCATTGTCGTAGATAGAGCTTGCCTAGGTTAGGTCCTTCTCAAGCGGCACATTTTGAAAGCTTGTCGCTGTTGCATACATAAATGTTGGTAAGACAAGAATGTGAGCTGATATAATTTTGATTGGTCGTTAGATGACGCATGTCAGTGTCACCAGTGTTCGTAATCATCGATCTCAAAAACTCAAAAAAAAAACAGTTTCTATGAAACGTACGTTAATTTACACAGAATATAGTATTTAGTGAGTTGTTTCAATGGAATATACTTAAATCTAAATTAATTAAGAAATATCAAGGCCAAGTTGGCTAAACTTTTGTATAAAATAAAATTCAATTAAAATCAAATAAGTGGCATATTATAGGCTTTATAATGTTTATGCCGACTCCTGTTACTTATTTTAATAAATCGAATTAAAGTCTGAGCGATAAAGTAAGGTGGTGGTTTAGTAGATATATTACAGACAAAGTGTAGACTTCGAAAATGTATACATTAACTAGTCAATGTATGCACCAACTATGAGTTTTAGTAACAGTATACACAAAAGAATTTACGAACACTCTAACTAGTTGTTGTATGTGTTAACTGTTCGATGTCTGTCAAAATATTCACAATGTTTACCTATCGTACGGTACACTGAAGTTGCCATGTTAAAAAAAATGCAATGTGTTTACTTATTTTTGGGAAAAATCTAACATAGAAACCAATATTATTTTCAGTGAATATAATATATATTTTTTAATAAAAATATGCCTACAAGTAGAATAATGTTATCGTTTTTAACACGTGTAATTGTTTCGAGTGACAATATTTTACATTGGTAACTATATTACCAGCTGTGGAGTGCGTGCGTGTTATTATTGTTATCCGACGTAACCTCAATGTTTCAACTTTGAGGTTACGTCACATTTCTTTTATGTTATTCAACTATAAGGTATGTAAAAATACAATGTGCTTACAATTACGATTACAATTAATTTTATTAATTCGTTGTATAATTATCATTCGAATTGTTAATGTGTGGTAGGGTAATTGTAAAATCGCTCCTATTTCCTATCGTCGGCGAGTTTATACACTCACTAGTTAAATCATACATTATCTAGTGACAGTATACACGAAATGCAGCAATACAAGCTGTAACTAAAACTCATAGTTAGTGCATACATTGACTAGTTAATGTATACATTATTGAAATTTAATATTTTTACTGTAACACATACATAAAGATTCTTATCTGAAAATAAGAGTCAACTAAAATACTAATTTAATTAATCTATTTATATGTTATTTTTTATGAATTAATTGTGTAAATGTATTGTGATAAAAGGGTGAAAATGGTTTTCAATCATTATCATAGAATACCAATCATTATCATAGAATACCAATCACACCAATGAGTCACGAGTAGCATTTTATCTCTTCACTAGATACGACAGTAGGTCCAAGGTTAGAGATTAGTGTGAACACGTTTTCGTGTCGCATTTCCGTTCCATGTCTGTTTTACTATAGTCCGGAAAGGTGCTGCTAGAGATTTTACACAAAATAAATCTTTTTTAGCCTGAGCAGTAGCGTAACTTCACCTTGGGATCCTGGAGTAGATTAGTTTTTGTGTCCCACTTTCTTCTCATAATCGGTGACAAATAAAAATGAATTTCATTGCTATTACATTGCTAGAGCCTCATATATACAGGATGGCCCTCACGTAACACACGAGTTATTTCAAAACACAATATAATTAATTATAATTCTTAATGTAATTTTTTTTGCACAGTATTTAGCTAATCAGAAATCAACGAAACACCCCATATTGCATAATCTATTGGGTTTAAATCTGGGGTGTTCGGTGGCCACATGCCTGGCTCAATGAAATTAACATTCTCACAAAGAAGATAGTTGATTGTATTTCTGGCTGCGCGAGATGGAGCTCCGTCATGCTGTAATGTCCAGTTATAAAACTCTTTGATCATTTTCTTAGCACCCCAAAGTTTTCAATTCGCAAATTTTTAATCAGAATACGGTCTTCTGCAGTGATTTTTGTCATTCTGGGCAACAATTTGAAAAAACCGAATATAAAAAAATGAATAATTAAAGATGGCGACTGGAAATTGTCCAAATAAAACGTAATATAGGTAAATAGGTGAGTAAGTAAATTAGTAAACTATTTAAGCTATTGTTAATATGGTTAAACTAATTTTGATGTAATTATATCATATTTTACGAAATGTTCTCACTTTTTTGGGCCACCCTGTATATTGCAGTCAACTGAAAATTTTGAATTATATTTGAAATCCAACTTTCAAGTTTTCCCAGATAGTAGGTAGGTAGGTACATATTATTAGATATCCGAATGTCAAGTGGATTAGATTAGATGCATAATAGGTACATTTCCACTATCACGATGGCACGTGCAAACGTGGAAAGCTTACAAATATGTAGAAAAATGCAATTCAAATGGTGATATACCTAATCATTTTTAAATGTAATATTTTTAAGAATTTTTTTCATTTCAACATAGCACAATCTGGTCCAACAGTCCCACAATGATTACGCCACTGCGAACATTCTTCACGAATTTAAAACACCAGTTTATTTTGAAAAATAAACAATAAACTGATCATATCATGTATTTAGTATGTAATCACATCACTAATTTATATAAAGTCGTTATTTATGATTTCTTTTATTCAAGATATTTTTATCGCTAATATGAATATTTAAAAATTACTGTAGATTGTGGGGCTATAACAAGTGGCGTAACTAAGAAAAAAATGGAATTATAACATTTGTAAAATCATTTCTCATGTGTATTATGAAAAATAAAATACCGGGTTGATAATTGCCGTAAATTAACTGCCAAAACATTTTTTTTTTTCATGAAAGTGCAAATATTATTTGAGACAGAAGATTAATTTTGTTTTTGGCATTTTATGGATAAAATCGCGTAATATCTACTTAATGCATGGATCCAATTATTCAAGGGGCCCCTTCAATTTTGCATTTGGGCATTATTTTTTCAGTTACGCCACTGAATTAACTATTTCTCACAATATATATTATTATGATTTAGCTTAAAATTTATCTATTTTTTATGTGAGTAGGCACCTAAGTACGTGTAAACATATATGATTGAGTATTTTCAAAAAAGCTTTTACTTTGGAAGATTTTAGTTATACATTAATTAGAAATGCATATTAAACATTAACAATTGGCTCAACTTTTCACAAGTTTAACAACGAAAACACCAACTTTTGTCGTAGATATTATTCACTGTAATTTTGTGCACTTTTTCGCTAACACTCTGTATTAATTATGTAATTAAATATAAACGTTGATCCTTTTGTATACACTTGGAAAATTGTAATTCTTTTAAAGAAAACTGCAAACCGTAAACAGGAAAACTCACTATGGAACTGTCAGAAAGCTCAGTACGCTGATATTTCGCGCTTCGTCCTGCGCGGCGGTAAAAATAAAATCAGAAGCATCACTCTCGTATACGTCTCCTTCGGACATCTTGCAGACGTGCGGGGAAGAAAGAGAAAAGTGTACAAAGTTTTTCAATAACGTCTCAAGAATTTTATTGACTGTCTCACTCGCTCGCGCTGATTTGTTAAGGGATAGAAAGAGACTTTTAGTATAATATAATCGCCGCGCACTACGGCGTGCACGGCGATAGCGCGACTAGTCGAGATTCTATCCTATTACAATTTAATAGACGTTCATAAAAAAGTAGATAGATGGCAGTCGACGCAGTGTGTTATTTGCGGCTGTCGTAAGATTTTTTTATAACATTTGTTTAGCTTTCATTCGTTACTTGCGCGGTGTGTACGGTGGTGTAGTCAAAAACGCGGGACAACGAGATGAAAACCAAAGTTTATATAAGTATGTATATATCTAGGAGTCTCAGAGAAGAAGGCATTCTTTCATAGTTTACCGAACAGTGCGGTGGCATTCACTTTACTATATTTACTGTGAAAGATCGCAACGTTACTAATATTAGAAGGCGAACCGTATAATAGACTCCTCTCTTTGCGAGGTGTCGGTGTGCGAACAATTCGGCTTTATAGAACAAAAACCTCGCTGTGTATTATTTTTAAAACGCCCTGGCAATCTCGCGATAGGTGGTTAATGAAAATTTATTATTGGCTCAACAAGGGGTGTCTGTGTAGCGTCCATCAAAATTACATTATTCATTTCTCAGCCTATTTATCTACGATCAATGCCAAATGTCATTTACGATTACCGGCGCGACGCCTTCATTCAAAGCGATCTTGTCAATTTGCGGTTTGACACATGACGTTAATAAATTAGTGAAATTATTATAAAAAGTTTATAGATGACTCAAATTATTCGTTTTATACGATAACAGTGAAATTAAGACATTGTTTATTATTAAATACGTACATGTTTATAATAAAATGAAGATAATGACGCACGAGTACTGCTGCTGTCAAAAGTAAAGCGACATTTTAATTTTATACTTTGTTAAAAATTAAAATATATCGGTATTTTAAAAATAAATTGTGAACAAAAACAATAATATAGCCAATAAATATTTTAAATGCAAGTTTAAAAGACCTCACAATGTTGCCGTCGGTATCTTCGAGCATGGATCCGATTAATCTTCCAAATATGAAGGAAAATGAATCGGCCATTTTCCAAAATCAAATGTATGCCGCGTATAAGATGAAAGCTCATACGCTCCAGCGGATGGCCGCCATGGACGGAGAGATGGCCAATCACGAGGACGGCCTGAACCGTAGAGAATCGATCAGGGCATCGCCGAATTCCAGAGAATGCGCGGCGGCGAATTCGATTTTTGCGGACGGTCCTAGACGCTTCCACGACGGGATCTCGAGGGAAGCGAGGGCCGATCTGCCCCTGGCTCTGGGGGGTCCCAGGAGGATGGCGGAGGTGCACAATCTGGAGCATACGGAGATCAATGCAGCCGTGACGAAAGTCTTAAAAGGATACAATTGGGATATTGTGCCCATAGCTTCAAAGTAAGTGATTTTTTCTCAGATGTACTACTTAGTCATTATTTTGTAAGTGTTTATAAGTTCTAATTTAGTCTCACAAAAAGGTAGGTAGTCCACTGAACCACTAAAATAATGTTCAAAAATGTAATCTTATAAAGCAGAATACCTATGTGCAAAATATACAGTTCTTGTTTAGAAAATAGTGAAATCGGCGAAACGTGCGACAGAGTTACGCAGAAAATGGATTATGTTCGAGCATCCCCTTTGCTTAGGGATTTAGTTTAGCCAAAAATAACGAATAATGAAACATAACAATATTCGAAGGAGTCCATATAAACGTGTTTTAATAAATATGTACGAATTGTTTTCAATAGATATGTTATTTTTAAGATTAGAAAAATCGCAGTGGAAATGAAATCACTCAGGCATATATGCGGCAAATCTATTTATGACAGAGTAAAGAATGAAGAAATAAGGAAAGAATGCAAAGCTGATGTTAGTATAGTGAGTAAGATTAAGAAAGGATCACTTAGGTGGTTTGGTCATATGGAACGGATGAATGAGGAAAGAATAGTAAGAAAGATATATGACGCAAGTTTTGATGGCACTAGAAATAGAAGACGCCCGCCGAAGACTTTGCACGACCAGGTAAACCAGATAATGGAGGACGGTTCTGTTAGAAACCTCAACAATCGGCAAGCTTGTATGAGCGATGAACGAATGTGGATGAGGCGAGAATTGTATGTCAGGACAGAGGAGTGTGGCGCTCTATCCTCTCTGCCTACCCCGCGGGGAAACGGCGTGACGGTAAGTAAGTAAGCAAAATCAACTTTGTGGCCAAAATTCATTATTTTAAATTGTTAACATTGTTTCATTAATTACTCAATGAATTAAAATACATCTATCGGTTTCGAAAAATATAATTTTCTTCTTCAGGATGTCATTAATTCAGAATCATATTTATAAAAAACATTAATTATTAAAAAAAAGAATTAATACATTACTTAAAAGAGGAAAAAATTTAGAATTTTAAAATTATTCTAGTAATTTTGTATCATCAAGTAACAATTTAAGTTAGGTATTAAATTTTATTTTTTAAATAATTATTGTTTTTAAACAATAACATATGTTTTTGATTAGGTTAATGACGTCCTGAAGAAGAAAATGATCTTTTTCAAAACCGGTAGACGTATTTTAATTCATCAACAAAACAAAGTTAACAATTTAAAATAATAGATTTGTTGTTCCTTATATTGTTATATTTGTTAAGCATTGGTAGCGGGGATGGGATTGTTGGAAAAGACGCAGAAGTCTTGTATTCTACGACACTTTTAAAATACCAACAGACAAAACGGCACTTTAAAAGTATCATTGTTTTCTCTGATAATATTTATTTAACAAGGGGCTCGCACGAGCCCCCTCCAGCCCACTAATAGAGTGACAACAGATTACGAGAGGGCAACGGAATTATGATAAGTAAACTATTTTTGTTGAGCATGTTATCGTTTATAAAAGTCGTGTCAATGTTTCTTATTACTTATTCTTATTATTACACGCGTTCATCCATATAATATTATCATGTATGGCTATCTATATAAAATTGAATATCTGTCGGTATGTTATCTATACAATCGTACGACTTTTGATCGATCTAAATCAAATATTGCATAAACCTTGCGGAAATCAAAGTTTGTTTTAAATTTTGCTCAATTACACTCTAGGTCCCTGATATAAATAAAGTCAGCCCTTCCACCTCCCGGACATCTATTTAGTATGAATTAAATAGACATAAGTACAGATGGTTAAATAAAATCGTGAGGTTTTGATTTTGAAGATAAGTATGTGACGCAAGTGTTGATAGCACCAGAATTAGAGGATGTCCAGATGTCCAGACGTAAATCAGATATTCGAAGATGGTCCTGTTAGAAGCCACAATAAACGGCGAGCTTGTATGAGATGTATGTACGTGGATGAAGCTATAATTATGTGTCAGGACAGAAGAGTGTGGCGCTCTATCCTCTCTGCCAACCCCCGCGGGGTAAGTAAGTAAGTAACAATGGCATGTCAATGTTTCTTATTAAAATTTATTTTATTTTTTCCAGAGTGCAAAACATTACAATATCCGTCCTTCTAAATAATATTATCATGTATATCTATCTATATAAAATTGAATGTATGTATGTTATCGTATTGATCGATCTAAACCAAATATTTTATAGACACTGCGGAAAACAAAGGCACAAATGTGTATTATATTGAATGCTTTTACTTAACTGCATTCTAGGTCCCTGAAAGAAATAAAGTCACCACCCTCCTCCCCCACCTCATCTCTATCTGCTATAAATCAAATAGGTATAAGTACAGATAGATAAATAAAATGATGAGATTTTGATAAAAACTTCATTTTTTATGTTGTTAAAATATTATTGCTTAAATTCCGTCTTAGAACTGGCGTCTAAAACGTACATAGGATGGCTGACGTGGTACATACAGAACATCAGCTGCACGTCTAGTTTGTCGTTACTTTATAAAGCTCACCACTTTTGATGTCTTTCTCTGTCTATACGTTGCTCTTTCTAATTAGGATCATCTTCAATATTTTAATTTAATTTAATTGAGGAATTTTGAGTGTAAACTTAGAGACAACTTAATAAATATTTAACATGTGATACTATTTATGAAAATTCACAGAAATGTTTAGGTACATAAGTATGCTTAGGTGCAGAAGATAAATAAAAAGATTAAAGGTGGGAGAAAGGGTGGGGGTTGCAACTATTGTTGGCGTAAAGGGAGAGTAAGATATGTTTATAGGTAGAATAATTGGCTAAAATTGAGATTGTGGTGGTTCATAAAAATAACTCTTTAAGCGTAGTAAGGCCAATTTTGAAAAATTCAATTTCTGTAAATTTCTCATTATGGTATTTGCATGACTGGTGAATGAATGAATTTTGTATGTAAGATGTTCAACTTCTCGGAAAGTGGAAGAGTACGGACTGCCTGGTCGACCTAGATGGTATGTGAAGAGATATTAATTCTAATCGGCTGGGACAGTCAATTTGACCTTGCAGTAGTTTAAAGATAAGTATTTGGTCAGCCCGTGTTCTTCGATATTCGAGGGTTTTCATATTGTGGAAGTTTACTGCATCTCAATAGGAGTTGAATGAAAGATTAGATCTATTAATTAAACAATATAAATTAAAACCAGTTGGATACGTTAAGAAAAATATCTTAATCATATAAATTTTCATCATAATTAATTAATAATTATTATTACCTAGGTACCTATATTTAAATCACCAAATTTTTTATATCCGTATATAATTATTTAAAAATTAAAAAAAATTATACCTCAAGAAGAACAAGATCTTGCACGAGTATACACTGTCAAAGGTATTTAACAGTTTTCATCAATGTAATGTATGAATATACCATTTAATTTTTATTTGTGATGAACGGACATTAGAATATTTTAGAATTTTATTTATAAGAAAAAAAAAGTGTGAAATATAATATTTTTTTAATAATACGTAGCACTTGTGTGGAACCAATTTAAGGGCGAATTTGTTATCTGTAACTTCAACCACCCTTCACAAATACACAACATGTTATAAAAAAATAAAGTAAAGCTGTATTTCTTTTTGATAAGCTTTTCGTCCGTAATCTCCCCACCAGCTTCATTCACTGTGCGATGGAATGTCGAAACCTTTGTTACTTCCTTCATCAGATAAGCTTCCTAAATATGACACCCTTTTTAAATCAAAAACAAATAATGGTTACATCTCCAAAGTAAAAATAGATAGGTACTGCTCTGTGGTCACATAATACCCTGGGAACTAAGTAAAGTAAATAAGGGAGGAATTATGTAGCTTGTATTATTTTATTTATTTATTAGCGGTCCGCGCCCGGTGTCGCTCGGATTCAGATTTAGCTATAATTTAAAATAGATGTTTAGGATTGGGGGAGGGGGTCACATTTGTTTTGGGCAGGCCCTAAAAAGTCGAAAATAGGAAATAAATTAAAATTATTATAAATTATCCTACATACATAATTGCGTAGTACAGTGCTATGTTATATTACACGAATACATATACAAAATTTAAGACACAAAATAGGAATATCAATAATTAAAAAAGTCAAGAATGTAAAGCTAATCTTAGCATAGTGAATATGACTGGTTTGGTCATGTTGAACGAATGAATGAAGAGAAAATCGTAATAAATACGTATGATGCGAATGTTGATGGCATCGGAAACAGGAAGTCCGCGGAAAACATGGCAGACCGGGTAAATCAGATACCGGAAGATGGTCCTATCAGAAACCTCAAGAGAAAATGTATGAATGTGGACGAGGCGAGTTGTATATCAGGGCAGAAGACCGGCACTGCATCCTCTCTGTCTACCTCTCCGCGGATATAGTGTGATGGCAAGTTAGTTAGTCAATAATAAATAAATCCACCGTTATACAGGGTAATTTTAATTTACAATTATGTACATCCGTCCATTTGCATCAAAAGTAAACACAGAATCTAAGCATGCCCAAATAACAATTTTTGCAAAATGTTATCAAAAATTTTGTGAATTTTTATTACGTCGATTAATTTTCAACTCGGGTAATGCAACCCCGGATAATCGAGAGTCTATTGTATTTTTAAATATATCACACGTGATATAAATATTCTTTAATGAATTTGTATTCATCGTTACGTAGAGGGTTGTTCTTCACTTTTTCTCTTAGTTAATTAATATTTTGATACACCCCTAACGACCATGTTCAAAGAATTGATTATAATAAATTTTTTTCTTTGAACGTTTTTAAATTCAGAAACAATATTGAAATGCATCAAAATCAGTAAGAAAAATAACAAGAAGCGTATAAAGAATTTGGCGTAATTAAATATTTTAATTAGGTACGCAAAATTACTTTTCTTTAAATTGGCACTATTGGAAAATGTGTCCTAATTTTAATCAAAAATTATGCTACAATATTTTATATTGAAACAAATCATCATATCCATTTATTAATTATTTTTTTATATCTTTGAAAAATACTAATAAGTATTTCATTTGTACGAATTATATTGGTTAGGTTAGACCGCAAAGCTAATCTAACCTAACCTAACTTAACCTAACTTAACCTAACCTGACCCGATAGCAAAGTATCACTGTATAATTTTAAAAAAATTACACGCGAGAAATGATGTTTCAAATTTTATTGAATCTGTTTCTTGCAGTTGTGGATATAAAAAAATATTTGTTCATATTGGCTCTGGGAAAAGTATGAATGCCAAATGTATTGTAGGGCACAGACTTTCGGACCCCTAGCTAATGTGGACCCCAATACAGCGCATTGGCTGCCTTGGCGTAGTTACGCCACTAGACGATTGGTGACTGTGATCATGACTGATGGACAGTTGTGTCATGACTGATGACTGTGCAGCCAATAGTAGTTACACCCAGGGGCACACAGTGCACACAAGCAAAAAAGTTGTTCGTTACTAAAAAATCTGGGAAACAAATATAAATTAAATAATTGGATTAACATAAAAGAAAACGTTATTTTATAATTAGCCAGTACCAATACAGACTTTAATAATTGCTTAGTTCTAAAAACTACCACGACAACTCACCACTGTACCCATGGCACTCATTTGTATTCGTCGCATAGATCTATTCACATTACTCTGTTCTGTTTTTAATCTAGTGAATTACTCAAGTCATATACATGGCCATTTACTGAATTGAAAATTCCTTTCGGTTGATCTGTTTCGTATGGAGTCGTTATCTATGCTGTTTTTTAACAGAATAACATTAGAAAGGGTTACAACTGCGTGCAAATCATTGAAGTGTCTACTACCTCTTTCACTAATTCGCGAATTTTACTATCTTACTGTTTTTAACGTGTTGATTTCGTGATTGTTCTTTAAATTTGGTGCATGTATTGGTTTTTGATTTGGGAAAAATAAAAAACAATTGGCAAAACTATTTCCTAAGTTAACCTTTAATAAAAAAATATTTTCTTCAGTTATTACGTGAAGGATTTAAATGTTTATGTTCATGAATCATGTTCAGTCATAGAAAGTGTTCTTAAAAACGACCATACATATTTTATATGGGTAAGATGGTGTTATTTTACATTAAAACTTAAACTTTATAAACACTATTAATAGTACTCCAAAATTATACATAAATACATGGTAGGATCGTATAAACGACGGATTTATTTTGTCTAAAGACGTTGGTTAAACGAAAGCACATATATTGTATTACATATATTATATATGATTGTATAATATCATTGGTAACAGCATAACCTAAATCTATACCTACTGCACGCCACTGGTTACACCTCATAAGTATAAACGTAAATATGTTTACATTAATGGGTTTACCAAATCAGTCCAGAAAACGCTTCACAGCATGATGTCAAAGGGAGCTTTAGTCCAGGGGCGCTAAACACTTAGGATTAGCGTGCCTAAAGTGACACGCAAAAAATAAAATTAGCTATACAAACTCAAATCAGATAGAGGGATAACTTGCTTAGCAGTTCACAATATAAACATTCCATTCGGTAACTTTTTGAATCTCAAGAGAATCAAATAAATGGTCTAATTTTCAATACGCATAGAACAAGAACAGTAGGCGTATCAAAAATACATGTTTTCATTTTAAATTACACTTTTCATCTTAAATTCAATAAACAAAATTGATTATTTGATTCTGAATAAATTATAATTTTGATAGCGTGTTAAAAATAGTTTTCAGATTTCAAAAATATTGTTATACATTTTGGATAAAGAAAAATGTAATGTTTTAATAATAATAATAATAATTAAATAGAAATAAAACACTGGAAATGGTGCATGTACACAAATGAGACTTGTCTGGATACTCGTCACATGCAATGAAATACCGATGTTCTTTTGTTGTTCAAATATATTGTTTACCAAATATTTACCTTTTTGGATATCGAAATAAATATTAGATACGAAAATCTAAGCTATCATCACTATTGGCTCGCAACGCCTGATGGGTCTCGGTTTAGTGAAGAGATTTTCTCCATTAATTTTTATTTCACATTTCTCTTCAGTTTTTTATCTCCAAGGCCGATATGTTTTTGAGGAATCGTCGCTTTAATTTAGCTCAAATCTTTCTAACCTCTTCGGACTCGTGTTTGTTCAGGAGTGATTTCAATGCTTATTTCAGTCATTCTCTCCGCATTGCCCGACCGCTGAAGTCTTTGAATTTTGATAAACTTTGAGACTCTTATGTAATTAAACAAGCTAATTATTGTAGGGTCCGCGCCAAAATTATATTTCTAAAACTGGACTAAAGATATGCCTCAAAACTGTGCTTTTAAAAACATCCACTGAACATGCATCTCATAATTCAAAACAATATTGAGAACATCCCAATTTCACAGTCCAACTATTTTGATCATAATCTTCCATAACCGGATAAACGCTAGAAGAAGAAGAGTACGGTGAACATATATAGATTATGTAGCAAGCGTGTCAGAAATATAAAATGGAATTAAATTAATAAAAATAAGTATAATGCCATTAACAATGGAATATAATTTATTAAGGAAAACACATTCTTATTGTGAACTTGTAATTATTCAGAACAGACGGTCTGTGATATTTTAAATACTAAATTAATGTATTCATTATAAATATATACATATAAAATCAATTTTGTCGAAAAATATTGTTTTTGCGTCACCGGGATTCGAACCTGGAACTCTATTTCCAATCCGGGGAAGTGCACTACCATTGTGCAATAACGCCAGTATTTTTCTTGACAAATTTTCGAACCTATATGTTACATTTTTTTAAATTAATACACCTGTCGTTCCATTATTTGAAAGCCATTTACTCCAAGGTATTTGAGATTCTGTAAAAATAATGTAGATGGCTTTCAAATAATGGAACGACAGGTGTATTAATTTGAAAAATGTAGCATATAAGTTCGAAAATTTGTCAAGAAAAATACTGGCGTTATAGCACAATGGTAGTGCACTTCCTCGAATTGGAAATAGAGTTCCAGGTTCGAATCCCGGTGACGCAAAAACAATATTTTTCGACAAAATTGATTTTATATGTATATATTTATAATTAATACATTAATTTAGTATTTAGAATATAATTTAATTTAAATGTGCACTACGACTACGTTTGATACAATGCATTTTTGGATCCAATTTTCAGTCATTCTTTCGCATAAATCTGGTGCTATAACACGAGTTATATATATTTTTTTAATTGTTATCAGCATAAACAAGTGACTTTACTTATCCCAACAGAAAATATTCTACGGAGAGATATCACATGATCTAGTCTTAGTTTTTGATAATAAGTTTTTAATAAACACTGTCCCAATGTGAAACGCTCCATGATAAAATGGCAGACTATACCGAATAAAAATGATTATGACAGCTGTCAAAATTATAATAAAACATGACTACTATTGTTATTTGAAATTCTATCACATTTATCGGATAACCCCGTATAAGCACTGGTATTATAAGCGTTTTAAATAATAAAATTTTAGTACTTCTGTTATTTCGACAGCACTGTGTGTTTGTGTTATTTTGAAGATGACTTTATTTAGTCTACCACCCCTGATGCAGCATCTCAAGTGGCTTGTAAAAAGCTACGTTACCGTGGGATTATTTATTCTGTCGAGTGCTGATACAGTACTGTACTGCTCGCTGTACGGGTGTGCACGCTCCTACGTACATACATCACGTCTGCTAAGCGTCATCGGTAATTGAACATGCATTTTATATATTTATATTTATGTACTATTAACATGATTTGACAGACAATACAATATAATTAGACCAGTGAAGTAATTTAAAATGTTTGTTAAATTATTTAGTCAAATACGATGTTATCGTAATGTTATAGAACCAAAGTATCATCTGACATTTTGTATAAAAAAATATAACAATAATTTCCTATTTAAACTTTATTAAATCGTGTCAACTTTTCTAGTAGTTTAAGATATTGCAGTATTTTTAGAACAAGTGTGGAAATGAATACAAAATGATTTTAATTGGATTAGTGGATCCAATTCGGAGCAGAAATTGTGATTGCAATGAAAACATGTAATTTATGTAATACATCTTAGTAAGCTAAATAAAAAATAATAATCCACGATTAACAAACAATTTTATGCACTAATTAAATGTATTAATTATGAAGAATCCATGTAAAATCACTACTTTTTCAATTTTTCATATATAGTTCCTTTATTTGAATGCCATCTACATTATTTTTACGAAATCTCAAATACCTTTGAGTAAATCGATAGCAGATGTGAGAATTAACAATTAATTTTTATTGAATTTTGGACACATTGATACAACTTATATATTATTAAGGAGAAAACATTCTTATTGTGAAGTTGTAATTATTCAGAACATAGGTCTGTGATATTTTAAATACTAATTAATTAATTATAAATACTTATAAATACGAAAAATATTGTCGTTCTGCCACCGGCGTCTGCTATCGGTTTACTCAAAGGTATTTGAGATTCCGTAAAAATAAAGTAGATGGCTTTCAAATAATGAAATGATAGATATATTAATTTGAAAAAGTATGACATTCGAAAATTTGTCGTCAAAAATAATGGCGCTGTAGTATAGTTGAATAATGCACCTTCCCCGGTTTGGAAAGAGATCCAGGTTCGAATCCCGGAGGCGCAACAACAATATTTTACCATAAAATTGATTTTATATGTATATCTATTTAATTTATATGTTTAATTAAATAATTTAAAATTTATAAATCACAGATAAAACATAATGATAATAATGATAATTGGCGTAGGATTTTATACATAAATAACTTTTCGAAACAAATATCTAAACACCTACCACGAGACATTAGACCAGCATTTTACACAAATAATAGTATAGGAAATTTACTCATAAATTCTAAAGACAAAGATGATAAATTTAACAATTCTGGCGTCTATAAACTTAGTTGCAAGGATTGTGCTGCATTTTATATTGGTAAAACGGGTAGAAATTTTAATATAAAAGTAAAGGAGCATTTGAGATGTTTGAACAATAGTGGGTTTTCAGAATTTGCTAATCATTTGATAGAAAATAGTCATGGTTTTGATAAAAAATTGGGATTGTCAATTTTGCATATAAACGGTGTAGGTCACAAATTAAATAATTTGGAATCGTTGGAGATAAATAAAGCATGTAAAAGTAATCAGGAAATTCTAAACAGCCAACTAAATTTAACTACGAGTCCTATTCTAAAATTTTTTCCTAAAAATTATTCGACTAAATTTGTATTGAGTAGTAATTTGAGTTAGGTACTAAATTTATTTTTTAAATAATTGTTTTTTAAAAAAAATTTTTAAAAATAGATTCTGGAGAAACAATACTATATTTTTAGTTAGTTATGACATCCTGAAGAAGGAAAAGTGTTTTCCGAAACCGGTAGATGTTTTTTAAACTCAATTGTGGTTAATAAAACTAAGAAAATAAATAAAAAATATGAATCTTAACCACCAAGTTAATATTGCTAATTTTAAATGTATTAATTTTGGTGAAATTAATACAAAATATTAATTTTAGATCGAATCTATAATAAAATGTGAGAAGGATAGTGGATATAAATATACAAATGTTGAATTATTACATTAAATTTGTAAACAAACGCGAAAAAACATAGATTGTTATTTGTTTTATGTCAGTTCAATTATCAAGCCTGTCATAAAACGTTTCTCGGTAAAATACTGATTTATGTTTTTGAACCCGAGATTAACAATGCGACCTCAGCTTTGAGCCCGCAGTCTCGAGTGCTCCGAATCTCGACTCACCTTTCGACATTTCTCCGCAGCATCGGCAGCTGGAGCTTTTTCACAATCCCTACATCTTGGAGCACTTTAAATGACCGACCGCGCCAGTGATCTCATTGTTATAATTTCCACGGCACACGGGTGAAACTTAACTGTTGTGCGGAGGCAAACAAATCTCCACAGAGCACTGGACCAATTAGCGGTCGGAGAATTATTCGGTCAAACACGAATGGATCAAGGTGGCGGTTCAAAAAAAAATGCCGAAAATGATGAAACTACTCTAAAGCGTGCGTTAATTAGCGACTAGGTGAAGATATTTAAAAGTGAGTCAAATTCG
This sequence comes from Eubasilissa regina, assembly GCA_022840565.1. NCBI lineage: Eukaryota > Metazoa > Arthropoda > Insecta > Trichoptera > Phryganeidae > Eubasilissa > Eubasilissa regina. Next base: position 28,666,573 of record JAINEB010000006.1, on the reverse strand, counting down.
AAAGTTACTAATTCAATTATTTTTTCGCGTAAGACACTTGTTTGAACTTCATTTTAATTATAATGCAATTATAATCATATTATTTTGGATCCTTCCTCACGCATACAAGCAAAAAAACTAAAAATTCTGGGAAATAATTAATGAATTATGAAAAAACCACGATTTGTTAGAACTTAAATCTTTAATGAATCTAACTAATTTTTCCAAACCTTAGAATAATTATACTGAACTAAATAATTTTTTCTGCATTTTTTGTGCTTAAGGCGCCTTAATCTTTATTGAAAATTGCGTAGAATGACATTTCTACGTATTTGATTTACTTGACAGCCTAAACGTTTTATGTTCTTAGTGTATTCCAATCTATGATTCCATATTTCGGTGTTTGCGTAAATAAAATAGATTATTTCTCATCTGTCAAGCGAGCGAATTTCAGAATATTATTACCAATATTAAATTAAATGTCAAAATACAATTATTTCTGTATCGAGTTTTAGCTATGCTAATTTGTAAAGCTAGTTATTTAAATAAATGCTTTTGAACACTGTTAATGAAGCATTTTAAATCCGTTGTTGGAAGAAGAAATCGTAGAAAATATTTATATATTAGCAATAAAAGAATATGCCTAATTTAAAGTAATAAATTTATAATTATAATCTATTTTGAAATTGATAGAAATAATTTTTATCAAAATTTAAAAAATATCTAACATTTTTTGATACGTAGTATACATACTCATTAACAGCATCACCTAAGTTTGTACCCATTGCACGCCGCTGCTCATGACTGAGGATCGCCTTATTCATGAACTCTCGCCATCCTATCTATCAGATCTCTGAAAGCTTTAAGAAGCTTCTCCAAGCTATCTTTCTTTCTCGCAAGACATAGTACGGGAAAAGGGAAAATTAACTTCTTTTTAATTCAACTTATGTACTAAAATACAAAACCGAATTAATGTTTGAACTTTTTGTTTCGCTGCACGTGATATTATATAATCAATAGTATACCTTGTTTATTTTTTGTCATAATAGAATTATATATATTGGGCTATTGCATCTGTATCCATTGTTAGTGTCCTTTTTCTTTAAAAAATCCGCTCGATGGCAGTAAGGATTAGCAAAAAATTATAATAAATATTATTCATTTAAAATCTTTCCGCGATATATATCGCTGATGTTAATATTTGAGGTTCAAAAAGCTTTTACACAAAATATCGTATTCACTTGATGTTTTAAGTTTTTTTTTTTAACTGTCCATATATTAATTAATTTCTTTAAGATCACATTAATTTAAGATAGCTGTAAGTGTAGCTACATATGTATATAGTACGTATCGTTTTACTAACGTTTTGTTTTTTCTGGAAAAAGAAACAAAATACACTAAGTATATGATGTTATTATTAAGCAATATAATAAGCAATTTCCGAAATGAAGTATCCCGCAATGCCACAATATTCACCCTACTAGTATTAAATATCTACATATATTAAAAACACATTAAAAAAAAACATATATTTCTATGAAATTTGTCCTTTTTTGTTATCTAGCTTGAACTTGAAAAATACGCGATACGTAAAAACCCTCGCTGCACGATTTATTTTTAAACGACATGTGTACACGGTTGCGCTTTATGCCAATATCCTTATTATTATTAAATTAAGGCAAATGCCTGTACTATGAGAAAATGACTAACTTGTTGGTTTCGACCACTAGACCAACGGGCACACAATTTTGTTATTGATTTTTCACTCGTTTTATACAGATTTTGCACAAACTAGATAGAATAAAACTTTCAATTAAAACTCACATTAAAAGATATCATTTTTGATTTTAAATTTGTGATTTATTCTTGCAGGAAGCAATCACCTTAACTTATTCAAATGATATAATCAGTTAAATTAATCTTGCAATATTAAAAAAATTCAATAATTCTGAAGATTAATTCATTCGATAATATTAAATAAATTAATTTACAACACTAGTAAATTGAACACGATTCTACAATTATAGCGTTGAACTTACTCCAATGGTACCAAACAAATAAATATGTCAAATATTTTTTAAACTTCCAACGCGATATTTACTCAATTTTGTTTATTAACCCCACGCCACACACTTTAATTTTTACTGTTGGAATTTTCTTTGTTGTATTTCTTATAGCATAAATGGCCTAGAAAGTATATTAACACTTTGTGTTTTAGCATTTTCGTAGAAACGTTGCACCCAACAATATCACGAATGTGCGATTTTGGACAATTTGAATTAAGTGCAAGGGTACGTAAAATGTGAATAATTTGACCTCATTTATTAATCAACAATTATTGTATTATTACTTATACAATTTAACGATAAACTGGACCCCAAAACATGAAAAGTAACATCAACGATAATTAAAAAAGGCAAATTTCAAAAATGTTTAAACTCAAATGTGTCATTTCAAACATTACTTATATAGGTATATATAATATTATTTCCAAAACACGTGGCTGTAATGCCATATTGAGCAAGCTAGTGCGACCTTATGCGAATGAAAAGATGTCAGATGCTGTGTTTATTTTTTTTGATGTGATTTTATGGAATGGAAGTACGGGATCTTTTATCGATAAAATGACAAGACTAGTTGAAGCATTTAAGATGCGGATTTACAGTATGCTCTAAATTATCTGGGTGGATGAAGTTACAAACGTAATATTTGATGATAATAATTCGAATAATTACCGCTACACTAGAAACTAAATTCCAACAGATAAATCACAGTTGTCAGCCAATACGCCGCCTGGGGACAATTTATATACAGTAGTGTTTGTTCTTGGTGATTTTTCTTGCTGGAAATACAAAGTGTACATCACACCATTAACATATTACAATTATTAATGTGATATTTAATGGTGATACTCTTTGCTTGTTCAATAATTACATCGTGATCGTTCAGTGTGATTTTTATATAAATCTGGCGAGGGCATAGTATACTTAGACATATAATCCGGTCCTGTGTATTTGTTAAATCGAAGCCCTATACTAAAACTTTAAATTTTTCGTTATTATTTTATATTTTAATAGTTTTTCATGACAGCTCGCAATTCGATCTCAGCGTTTGTTATTTATCTAACAATTGATAGAACATATGTATCTGTGTGTGAGAAAACTCAAAATACACGTGGGTACCTTGCCTATGTACACAAAACATAAGATTATAGAATTTTCACACAGTCTTGGCGGACTCGGCTTCTGAACATCGCTAACCAAACAAATAATCGCCATTAGCCGAACCTCGCTAATATGACGTGTGTCAGAGGTTACATCAGCCGCTGTCCGGAAAAACGAAACGGTATTCGTAAACCAAAAATATACTCGACGATTTATTACAAATTAATTAGAAATAATTCTTATCTGCGAATATAATACCTCACTATTATATTCACCCACGTCGGTCTTTCATGGACTTCCGATCCTCCAGATCCTGTCACCAAAGTCCACTAGGTCGGTCCAACGGGTGGGGGATCTTCCTCTTTATTTTCATCTTTCAACAGAGCCACCGCAACAAGCTTCTCTAAGCTATCTTACTTCTCGCAAGACACCCAAAAAAATTTAAGGATTCCTCTCCGACAAATGCTTGAGGGTCTGTCCTAGACATTCAATTCCTGTAGAATTCTCCAAATGTCTCCAGCACAACATTAAAGGAATTAATTCGACTTCTCTACCTTGCCTTCGAGGTTCATGATTCCACGCCAAATAAAAATATAGAATACATTAATAAGGTGATAAAATATTTACCCTGAAAATTTATTCAGGTAACTAGAGTGGGCACCGTTTGTATAAATGTCGAGTATTTAAGCCGTCTAGGTTTTGCAGATAATATTGTGATCTTCTCAAATGATTTAGGCAATAGAAAGTCAATGACAGTACAGGCTTGAATATTGCGTGGATAAGAGAGCAGACAAGAGTAGTTGATATAATTGAATAGGTAGGTACGTCGAGATAATAAAATGACAATGGGCTGACCACATTGCTCGTAGTCATCCAGTGGTACCCGAGGAGAATTAAGAAGTCGACAGATTGTCCTAAAACATGTTGGGCAGATTAAATGATCAAACTGGGATGACAACAAATGGGAGACCCTTGGATGCAAAACAGCTGATAGATATTGTTTTTCTTTGCTCCTTCACATTGGTCTCAATCAGTTGAGACTCTACTCGTAATGTACCTCCACAAATCGTCCTCACATCTGACTCCAGTTCCAGGGTATCTCCAGCCATCTATCCACCGCTGTGGCACTCTCCTTCCAGGTCTTGTTCAAGTTGTGCCCGAGATAATCACATTTTCTAGGCTCTTTGATGGATAATATGGCCGAAGAATTGGAAGAATATTTTGTTATCTACATAAATACCTGGTATTTATCATGTTTTGTTTGCTCTCTGCTTGTTTCTATTCTAATCCTGTTGTTTACATTGTTTTTACTGTACTCTGATCATTCTATCATATTTTACTGTACTCTGATCATTCTATCATATTTTACTGTACTCTGATCATTCTATCATATTTTTGCTATGCTTTTTTTACTTGTTTCTCACGTCTACTTAAATTTATTATTATATAGTTATTATTTTTTACTCCATCTTTAATATGCTAATATGCATAATACTTTAATGTTCTTTATACTCTGTTCTTTACTTCTTACATGTCTTTAGTTTGTACTTACATTGTTCCTTTGTTGAATTAACTTCTTTCCTAATTGTCTTCATTTTGATTTTTCTGTTTATTACTGTTTACTTTGTTTAAATAAGTCTATACCAGTTTACAGAAAGATTTTAAACAATAATAAATAGCCAATGGAACCTAACGGCTACCTATCTTAGAACAGGTACTTTATGTGTACATTGCGAATTAGAAAGCGACTAACAGGTTTTCAATTATGTAATATTTAATACTTATCGGATTTGCTAGTGTATTAATTATGTGAATAATATTTATATTGATGCAAGCTTCAAAGTAAAGTTATTTTGATATTAAACGCCGATTTATCGGCACCGAAATCAAATTACACACAATAAATGACGAGATGCAAATATATTATGAAAAATGAAACATTTTTTTGAAGCCACAGAGAAAATTGTATAATACGTTTTCAAAAGACATTAAAATTTTCAAATTCAACCAAATTTTATCAAAGGAAACCAAAGTCATAAATATGAAAATGTGCAGAATCCAAACAGATAACTAATCTGTAATTATTCCGCGAACTATCTTACTCTGCATCTCCGCGCCAGATGTGTATACTTAATCTCGCGATGGACCCGCGGCAGCTTCTGCTCTCCGGGAACCGTAACGTTAACAGCAGACCGCTAAATTTTACTGCAGCAGATAGGAAGTTAAGGAAGTGAGCCAACGTAATTCATCGTAGCTTCCGGTTTTGTCCATCTGTTAAGACGTTTCGTCGCTCAGAGTGCATCTTGTAAATACGATGCAATAATGTATCAAGTGTTGTATAGAAAATAGAAAAAATACTGTGCGGTATAAATCAAGTGAAAAACTATTTAATATTTGAGATTATATTTCAGCTTAAGTTACTTTGTGGCAACAATACCAATTTCTTCAGGATACAATGTACCTATACTAAAATTAAAAGTGATAAATGATTTAAACACACGTAAACACTACAATCTATCAGCGTTGTATTATTATTTTCATCTTTATTCTATGGTCGCATTTGGCAGTGCGACCATAGATAATATTAAAAATTCGTGTTTGCGCACTGTTATTGAATATATAAAAGAGAAAACATTTAAGTAATCTTAAACTAGAGATATTATTAGCGATTTTTAAAAACATATTGTTTTATAATATATATGGTCTAAGTATTTTTTCAAACGTGTTCTTTTTCTCACGTTGGCTTCATCACTGCGGCCCGGAAAAGCTCTACAGTAGACTGGGCAAACCTTGCCTGAGGTTTTTCAGCCAGTTCTCCTTCTTCCAGCAATCTTCCCCTGCATCATGAGATGGAAGATCGCTTACTTTTCTGGATGTCTCATTACATGTCCGAGATATTGTTTTAAATACTTGTTTTTCTTTACTCACCCGAACCATCACGTCTTCATTCGTAACTCTATCCATCCACCTTATTTTGATCATTCTTCTGTAGATCCACATCTCAAATGCTTCAAGTTGCCTTATCATTTCTTCAGGAAGTATTCCATAAAATAATATCGAGAACACATAGCACCTGACCATTCACATTCGTAATCTAAGGTTGAGATCATGACTGCAGAACATATTTTTCATGAGGGTAAAGATTGCACGAGCTTGGTCGATGCGGAGTTTGATATCAACAGAAGGTCTTAGCTCTCTTTAAACAACTAGGGCTGTTATATCTTGTTAATCCTCGTATTTCCACAGAGTTGTTCGTTCTCTTAGGTAATAATATATAACACATTATTTTAATCATTTCGATGTCTATCCTATTCGAATTATCCTCCATTATCTGGTTTACATCAACATCTTTCTTACCACTCTCCTCATTCATCCGTTCCATATAACCAAACCACCTAAGTAATCCTTTCTTAACCTTACTCACTATACTAACATCAGCTTTACTGTTAAAAGGTTTTTCGTGAAACTTTGTGGAATTCCATGATTATTTTGTAAATTGAGTCAAAACTTTGTTTTATTTCACTACACTTTTCATTGTGTTAAACAATATAACGTTTTCGGGAACATCTTCCCATTATCAACATTATAGTTCCATTACCAAAGAAAAAAAAAATTGAACATAGCAAAAAACAATGGCTACCAAGAGAAAACTATTATTAATTAATTAATTGCTTACTTACGAGTTTATGAGTATTTAGAGACCTCCTAATACATTAGCGGGTGCATGCTGCACGCCCCTAGAGATACCATATATACAAGTGTTGGCCGGATGGCAGCTCTCAAACATTTTATGCGAGATATATCTGGGTGTAAACAGAACGTGGCAGTTTTATGTCGTATTTAACTAATGTTTTGGTTTCATCTCGACGACACGTGCTCGTCAGACTATCAACTGTCAACTGTCAAATATCAACATGCATCTGTATAATCAACTATTCTTTTATTCTAATTGTAAGTGTAATTTCAATTAAGGTCAGTATCAAAGAAATTTGATGAATCACTTAGAAAGATGACTATCTGAAAGATTAAGATAATAGTTACCATCGGGGTCCGGAATCTTCTATTGCTGGTAGTGATCGTTAAATCGTTATTTAAACCGTTTGTTTAACCGTTTGTTTCTGGTATAAACGTCCCTTCTTCAGGCAACAATGTATACTACAAATAAGAAGGGACCATTGGCCCCGAAACATGTTGAATTATCAATAAAGAATGGTATAAACAGACTGTTTTCTAATACTTTTGAAATTAGCAAAATTAACTTAGTGGCGTATTTAAACTCAATAAGTGGTTAATAAAACAAAGTTAACAAATAAAAATAATAAACTGTTTTCTTATCATTGATATAAAATGTTGCCACAAAATAACTTTGCAATTATTGAAGAATAATATTATTGAATTGATTTAAATAGTTATTGTGACTGTGATTGTAACGATTATTAGTATTTCTTCGAGCAATGATTGGTATACTATAAAATAAACCTCCAATCGTTAAATCTAGTTACTAATCAACGTTAAATCTCAGTTACCAATCATCGTCACGATCATAGTGACACTATTTTTAATTACAACTTACTTACTATCACGCAGTTTCTTAGCGGGGATAGGCAGAGAGGATAGAGCGCCACACTCTTCTGTCGTGACACACAATACTCGCTTCATCCACGTTCATACATCTTCTCATACAAGCTCGCCGATTATTGTGGTTTCTAACGGGATCTACGCCATCTATTTCTGGTGACATCAACACTAGTGTCATATATATTTTTTATCATTCTCTCTTTATTCATCCGTTCCATATGACCAAACCATCTAAGTGATTTTTTCTTAATTTTACTTTCTATACTAAGATCAGCTTTACATTCATTCCTTATTTCTTCATTATTTTATACGCCTGTACTGCATTCAGATTGCTTTCGTTCCTCAACAACCATTATAATGTTTCTCAAAAAAACTTTCGAGTAGAATCTACTATTATAGACAGAGACAGGATTTTCAATCCATTTTTAGAAGCAGAAAATATTTAAGGTAAATAATTATATTAATATAAGTAATAAGACAAAACGCTCTGTTTAAACAACTATTTATTGATAAATCAACATGTTTCGATACCTATGGTATCTTCTTCAGGAAACAATGTATACTAAAATTAAAAATATAAACATAGATAAAAACAAAACTATAAAAGTATAAGTGGTGTATAGCTATATTAGTTAATGTTCCCTTATCCATAAATAACTTAAACTTAAAAATAAATATTATTACATAAATTGCAAATGGTTATAAAATAAAATTAGTAGATAATTTGTTAAACAAAAAGAATTTTAAATTGTAGTATACATTGTTTCCTGAAGAAGATGCCATAGGTATCAAAACATGTTGATTTGTCAATATTTTTTTTTTTGCAGCATAAATAGTACATATGAAAAAATAAAAGTAAAGACCACGTTTACTAACATAAAACTTTACTAAACGTGGTCTATTCTAAGGCAATTACTTGTTCAGTTTTTAAAAGTTGTAATTGTTTAGAGGTAAGTAAGTATAATGTTAAGTAAATTATAAAAAGTTATGTGAAAAAAATGCAATCTGAAGTTATTAAATATTATTGAAAAAAAGTTATAAAAATATTATTGTCTGAATATACAATAGTTGGAGACAAAAATGTGTAGGTAGTTAGGTTAACACAAATGACAAATTAGATTCATTTTACTTTCTATCCACAATCAAGCAACGACTTTATTATTTTTGGTTTGAAGTCGTTAATCACTTTAGACCCTTCAAGGTCTAGTAGCAATTTGTTAAATATTTGAATGAATTTGGTATTAAATTTTGGCGCTGAAAAGTATCCTAAAGCTTTGCTCCTAGTTTTATTTGGATCGGATCGTGGTCCCACCCTATTCCAATCCTCTTCCAGTCAGTCCAGCTCTTCCTAACGTGCTTTTTATTTTCACGTCATGATCTTAAAATTACAAATATTTTTAGTTATTGTTCCCGAACGTGTTATAAATCTTTTTTAAAATTTGTAAAATTACTGGTTCACGTACATGGATGAGAAAGTTAGCGTTTAAAACAGTGGCCTTGTTGGTTGAGCGTAGTTATCCAAATAAACATCGATCAATTTGAAACATATTACTGTTGGTCAGACAGACGGATTTTATATAATTTTTTTTATTTATTACTGAAAATTGTACTAGATTTAAATTTGTATTTACATGCTCTAAAATCAATACATCATTCAACACCACTGAGGGAAAATAATTTTAACAGCTTACCTGAAAATATTAGGAAAATTATTGATACTAAAGAACTATCAAATGCTATTAAAAAACACTTCAAAGTGAGCTTAAAAAGAAACATGTATCCCTAAAACTTATTTATATCGTTAATGCTATCATTTTTATTATGTAACATTATTAGCAAACAATAATTTTTATTTACATACACTCGACTTCTCTACACAAGAGAAAGTATGAAAAAAAAACTAATTAAATGTATTAATTTGAAAGATATATAATCAACTTTACCGAAAAATATATTGTTGTTGCTACCGGGATTCGAATCTGGATCTCTTTCCAATCCGGGGAAGGTGCATTATCCAACTATGCTACAGCAGACAGGTACCTTTGTAGACAAATTTTCAAACCCACATGTTACATTTCTTTCAAATTAATACATCTACCGTTACATTATTTGAAAGCCATCAACTTTGTTTTTGCGGAATCTCAAATACAATTATAAATAACAATTCATTTTTATTAAATTTTGGACACATTGATACAACTTATATATTATTAAGGAGAACAATCCCTGTAGCAACAACAATATATTTTCGATAAAATTGATTATGTATGTATATCTTTCTAAATAACACATTTAATTAGTATTTAAAAAATTATCACAGACCGTCTGTACTGAATAATTACAACTTCACAATAATAATGTGTTCCTTTTAATTAAAAAAATTGTACCTACCATGAATATTGTATCATGATTTGAAAAATCAACCCCCCCCCCCCCCCTCGTATATAGATCATTGCATTTTGTTTTCATTTCTTTAAACATTATACAAAATTTAATTAAAATTAGTGTTCGTTGTTTTGTTTTGTGTTGTGTTTAGTATTTTTTGCTCTTCGGGTAAATGTAATAACATTCTTTCATATATTACACACCCATTCGCAAACCTCCTATAAAATATTATGCTATTTTAACGAGCTTTTATTTTAAACTGCTGTGTTAAAAAAATTCGGCAATAACTTGACAATTTTAACAAACTATTCGTGGGAACTGCTGTAAATACTCTTATACATATATAGAGACATCACTATAAACGAAACATCAAACATAATGCTCGCTGGAGGTAGAATTGTATAACACATGGATGTATGTATATGATTCCACCACTTACATAGTGTACACTACCCTATATAGTATACGACACAAGTTTCTTATGTAAACCTACATAAAATGGAGGAAATGTGTTTGTCGCCAGAGACATAAATCAGTTTTAACAGCCGGGCATAAAATAATGAAATGTTAAGTTTCCGTTAGTAAATAAATACTCGAGTAGATCTCGTGCTCGAAGCGAATTAGGCCGTTTCGTAGTCTGGACGCTTTACATCAAAACTCTTTAAGATCTTCATCGTAAACTTTGTATAAACTAAAGATGCCCCGCAATGTGCATTTGTATCAAATGCAGCGCAATTTAAATACATATGGACTAAACATATGTATTTAGATACTGAGACGGGAATTTGTTTATTAATAAATCAAGTTGATCGAAACTATTATTATTTTATTTTGTACATTGAGTTAAAACTCTGTTTTATTTCACTACATTTTTCATTGTTTTAAATGATATATAACGTTTTCGGGAACATCTTCCCATTATCAATATTATAGTTTAACTAAAATTAAAAGCACTTTCAGACAGTAATATATGGTGTATTTTTTATTTATTTTGTAAGATAATAAATAAAAAATATGAATTTTAACCACAAAATTAATATTGCTAATTTTAAAAGTATTATATATATGGAGTGTTTAGAGTTAAAATGGATAAGACAGGGAATGAGGTTTTTGAATATTTATTATATTTTTATTATTACCCATTTCTAAATTTTCTAAAATGTCTAGTATGTATAAGTTGTAAATGACTATTATCAAATGAATGACTCTCCATCCTTGCGTGCTCAGCCATAGAGGAGTTTGGATAAAAGTTTTTTATGGCTTTCTTGTGTTCTTATATATATTACTATCTGAAAGTGCTTTTAATATTAGTTGAACTATAATACTGATAATAGGAAGATGTTTCCAAAAACGTTATATAATTTAACACAATGAAGAGTGTAGTGAAATAAAACAGTGTTTTGACTCAATTTACAAAATAATCATGGAATTCCGCAAAGTTTCACCAAAAACCTTTGAACAGTTATTATTATATTATTTTATTATCATTATTGTTTTGCACGCGTGTATCTAAAAGCATTTTACGATGCATTCTAAGCGTTAGAAATAGTAATTTGGAGTTCATTATTAGCATTCTTGCTTATATACATTGTGGTATTCACCTTGATTAGTTATGTGTATTTATAATAGATCATGTGACAAATGTGACGTTTACCCTTGCCTTTTGTGGGTGCATGACTTCTATAGCTTCTCTCTGGCAGCCTTCCGAATTTAATATGATAACGAGTCTCGTGTCAAATTGATACATATTAACGGTGATACCAGAACCAACCTTTATCAGTTAATGACTGAATGTAATAATGACCAAATGTAATAATTGTGTCATATAATAAAGGAAAAGAAAAATGTTATCTATGATGTAACTAAATGTTCTTACTTTAAAAGATATTCCAAAAAAGCTTTCAAGACTTTGTGAATTATTGCACGTGTTGTTTTGTTGAATCGAATCGAAGTGAGAGTAAACATGAGTTTCTTTCATATTAAATGGTGACACTGACTGGTTCACAATGGTTACTATGCGTGTAGAATTTGTGCGATGGTATCTAATACTGGATTCATATTGGAGGCGTATAGATGACGTCCCCCAGTGGTGGTTTTGCATTGCTTTGGTAAATATGTTCAGAACTGTGTCTCAATCACTATAGTAGTATAAAATATGAATAAATAGCAGCGAAAAAAAAAGTTAATAATATAATAAAGGAAAAATAGTGACTCAAGAGAAACCAAAAAGTATTATACGTATCGAAAAATACTCTTTTGAGACTGTTATTAAGGATACTCAAATGGACTGTATAAAAGAAATGTGGAGGAAGAAACAAGATGATAGTACTCAAGAAACTATCTCTCACCTTTTGTAGTTCCGCCTCTTTCTCCACGGTCAGTAATGAGGAATCCCTCGACGGATGCTGGAAGTCAGCTTTTAAGATACTCGAAATTATGTAAAAGGTACCGTCGGCCACTTTGCAGGCATTTCTCGGTGTAGGTAGGTGACTGGCGCGTATTTGAAAAGGTACACAGGTTTTAATGTTTACAGTACGGCGACCAAATTAGCACCGATTGCGAGTCAGTAGTGACGAGTAGGTGTCTGGAAGTTGAAAGGAATCTATACCGGGATTAGGAACTTTCTCTAACACCTGCTAATACATTTGTTGTCCGTATCTGGAAAATTTATTAGTAGACATGAACGAAACTGACGAAGGAATGGAAATTTCTCCAGTGAGAGCTAATTGTAGCAATTTTGGCCTTCAAGAACAGCTGAAGTCAGCATACAAAAAATAAATTAGTGCTGCAATATTGTTTGGATTGGCGCGTTATTGCAGCGCATCTACAATGTTTACCGAAGGCCGCGTACATGAAATCGTTCCACTTCTGAGACATTGAGTTGCGGGCGTAAAGATGCGGCTGGAGCTCAGCACCAACTCTCTGGTGCAAGCGCCTCTCTCATAGAAAACTGGTTCCCTGATCAGAGAATGGCAACGCCTACAGAATAGCTAGATATACTACAATGGCCATGACTGAAGTAGTTATATATGTAATATTTATATTTTGTGTATATGTTTGAACTTTTTACTTTTTATTTATTTATTTATTAATATTTTCCTTGGTTTTCTTTTTCATGGCATTATATTTATTTCATAACTTTAATGTATAACATAATATGTATTATCTCTATGGCGAATAGGGTTAAAAAAATACTTGATCACTCTGGAATAAACACATTATTATTATTATAAAACCCTGATAAGATCAAGGCTTATTCAGGAGTCAGAAATATGGACTCTAAGAAAGAAAGACGAAATAAAGCTGGATGTAATTGAATAAAGGATCGTTAAGAGAATTTTCGGAACTATCAAATGAAATGTGGTGTGGCGTAGACCAGAGAACCAAGGACGATGACGTAAAGATGTGTATCGTAAATAAACAAATTGAAATATTCTTCCAAAGAGATGTCATTACAAAAAAAAATATTGATTTGGGTACGAACTTCACAGTCGGTTAGATTTCATTCAACGGACAGTTATTCAGTAAACTTTAACATCAAAGTCACCTCAATATTATGGTTTTGTCTTATATATGTATAACATATAACCTTTCTTGCAAATCAATAGATGGCAATATCGGAATGCCATTTTTAGATAATTTTATTTATAAATATTCTGTGTTTTAAATTTCGCAAATCTATTTGAAATTATGAAACTGCTTTAAACAATGCACGTTAAAAAGTGCGTAAAATTTTATTTAAGGTTTGCGGGTGAGGGTGTAACATAAAATAACGTTGTTACTACTGGTATTTAGAACCTTTGTAGACACTAACGAGTAAGAAATATTTCCACAAAACAAAACATAATATTAATAAGGAGAACACATTCTTATTGTGAAGTTGTAATTATTCAGAACTTTGGTCTGTGATATTTTAAATACTAATCAAATATATTAACTAGAATATGATATACATATTAAATCAATTTTATTGAAAAATATTGTTGTTGGTACCGGGATTCGAATCTAGATTTCTTCCAATACGGAATATAATATCACAGATCGTCTGTTCTGAATAATTACAGCATCACACTAAGAATGTTTTCTTAATAAGCTGTATCAATGTGTCCGAAATTTAATAATAATGAATTATTAATTCTGGCGACTCCTATCGGATTACTCAAAGGTATTTGAGATTCCTTAAAAATAAAGAAGATCTTTCAAATAATGGAACGATAGATGTATTATTTTGAAAAGTGTAACATATATGTTCGAAAATTTGTCATCAATCCACTATGTTGGTTTAGCATAATATCTTTCTAATTAATACGTTAATTTGTATTAAAAACAGAATATCTGAACTTGAAATGAAAATTAGACGACGTTTGAAGAAACCGAAACAAAATACAATGGTCTGTATATGTGGTGTGATTTTAAAATGTTTTTGCAAAGTCGTTGATTCCAAATAATTTTAGGTAAATTTACTAAGTAGCGCTACTCTTTATTATCGAAAATTTTGAAGTTTTTAGGTTTAGGAAGTATTTATTTTGCATATAATTGTTAAAAATTTTAATTCGCCGATGAAAATTGAAATCATTAATATCGTCAGTGTCACAGACTAAAATCAGCAGTAAAAATGTCGTGGATTGTTGGTACCTTGCACTACCATTTATCAACGGTTTTTGTTATACATGTACTAAAAATAAATTATTCATATTATAGTTAATGAATTTCTTCTTGACGACTTACCTTACTCACTTAAAATATAAAATATATTTAAAGAAATTAAATATATGAATTGTTGCCTCTCTGCGAAGATATATTTGCGACAGGCACAATTTAAGATTTATTAGTTCTATTATATATTAAATAATAACTCCATATCGTAACACGTCCACTTGATGGTTTATGGTGACGTTGAGATCACGTGACAGGGAATGCTACGTCAATTTTTTATCGACCAATGGCAGGCCGTTCTCTTCTGACTTTTAAATTGAACATTATAAATGAAAATATTAATTTTGTATGAATTATTGGTGTTGAAAAAATATAATTTTAAATAATATTTTATTACTGTGAAAATGAACATAAAAACTGTAAACATAGCCATCGACGAATCGGTAAAAAAAATTGAGTCGCAGTGTTCCAACGGATCGTTCACAAATATTCAATTTCCCGCCGTTTACGCCTGTCACGGTGTAATGGAGGGTTCTCTAAACATTGAGGTTAATTTGGATGGTCGTCGGTGCGCGTTACATGATGTTACAAAAAATGGCGACTTTTTTACCCTCGGCGACATTAAAAAACTTAAGCGTGACGCGTTTTATGGCTTCACATGTGGCGGGGATCGGGAACTCGGTCCCGGGGGCCGTTATCTAGGGATGCGACGACTCCGAGAAAAATAATCAATTGAATTTGTTAATTGTTTATTAATATATTAATGTATGTTCTACGTCACTCGTTTTAAATTATGGGAGGGGTTCGATTGGAAGAGAACGACAAGACTAAAAAATAAACGGTTTCACGAACATGCCCCATTACGGTTGTAAGTTTACCAAAGTAAACATTAAAATAATATGCGATTTTGATATTATTTTTTTATTAACTAAATATAATTAAATAAATATCAGACATCTCATAGAGACAAAACTATTTTTTATTATATTATATTATATGGAAATATGGGGTAATTACAGGGCTTACGACCTGTCTTCGGCTGGCTTAAGTGATCACTTTATATCTATGTATATAACGCTCACCAATTATCACCCCTTAATTTCCACATTTATTAAATTTTTAAAAGTTCCATTGCAAAATCGCCATCTGTGGACCAAATTTGATAATTCATTTTTTTTAAACTATGATCATCACTATGAGATTTAAAAAAAATATATTTTAAAGCAATATTCTTTATCAGTAAAATGTATTTTAACATATTATACTAGAAACACTCCTGAAATTTTCCATTAAATATAATAAAAATTAGCTTTGTCTTTATGAGATACTGATATCTGTTTAATAACAGGGTCTTTGTAGGTGAAAATCCAGTAATTGGTTAAATTGTTCTTGGACATATTCAAATATTGCTAAATTAATGACTTAGTTGTTCGTCTTGCTTCGTTTTTGATTACATTAGATCTTTTGCGGAGTATTTTTGTCGACTTCAACCATCCTCCTCTCACTTGTATGTGCGTACAATTTGTCTAAACTATCTCAGCAATAATTTTTTTAATTCTATCTACTATATTCCCTCTTATTCCTCCTCATTTTTACACAATTGTCCACCGCATTTCAGTTCCAGACAATACTTATATTAATATATTAGTATAAATAATAAGACAAAATACTTTATTTAAACCACTATTTATTGATTATTCAACATGTTTCTATACTTATGGTATCTTCTTCAGGGAACAATGTATACTGAAATTAAAAATACAAGCATAGATAAAAACAAAACTTTCAAGTGGTGAATAAGTAAGAACTAATATGAAAACAAATTTAAAAGGTGATTATTTGCAAAGAAGATTTAGTTATTTATAATATTTAGCTTACTATTAACACTTTTTCTTATTTCTAAAATTTCCAATTTATCTAACTGTAAACCCCTAGTGTTTGTATGTATAATTTCTAAACCCTTGTTAATATAAAAAATAATGATTTATTTTATATATGGATATGGAAAATTCTGAATGGTTGAATAATCAATAAATAGTGGTTTAAACAAAGTATTTTGTCTTATTATTTATATAAAATGAGACCACAAAGTAGTTTTGCTAATATTGTATTAGTGTTGGCACAGCACCGTTATGTAAGTTAAAGTGTCCATATTCCCTCATTTTAATATTTTTTGAACCTGCAGTTCCTTGTATCGGTAGACCGCGACATCATTGGTGGGATGTGATCTGAAATAATTGAGATGTTCTCGAGTTGACTGGCTAAGGAAGTATCTCCTTGAGACGTCCAAGGCCCACCCCGGGCTCCAGTGCCATGATAGATAAACCGTCTCTAATAAAAAAAAAAATCATTGAATTTTTTAAAATATGAGTTGTTTTTCACTAATTCTCGACCCTACGGCCGTCTCGGGAATCACCTTGACGACCGAATTTGAACGCCTGACGAATGGATTCTGCGATCGTTCGGAAAGTCATCATTTCTTTTGAATGTGTATAATATATTACACGCTCGCGCGACGTTTGAGTTCTCTCAGAACATTGACGAATGAGAACTGAAGGGTGGTGGCATTCCGGAATTCTGACAATTCAGTCGGCAATATAAAATGGTTTAATTTCTTTAGCTGGGCGCCTAATGACGAAATCTAAATTATATGTGTAAATACATTCTACCAAACCGTAGGTAAAGAACCCTTCCGAATGCCATGTAGACTCGGATGTCTTCATTTTAAATTTATTATAGCTTATATTCAGAGGCGTGCAGTGCATACAAGCAAAAAAGCTGTTCATAACCAAAAATTCTGGGAAACAAATATAAATTTAAAAATTGGATTAATATTAATGAAAACATTATTTTGCAATTAGTGCCATCTGTTTACCAGTAGATACTTTAATCGCTTAATTCTAAATTTCATGGCGCTCTTTTTTTATTCGCCGCATCGTGCTATTTACATTCTCAGTTCTGTCTTTAAGCTAGTGAATTACTCAAGTCATATAAATGGCTATTTACTGAATTGAATATGCCTTTCGGTTGATCCATTTTGTATGAAGTCGTTACCTATGCTGTTTTTTTTTAACAGAATAACATTAGAAAGACTTACAACTGCGTGCAAATCATTTAAGTGCCTACTTCCGTTTTTACTAATTCGCGAATTTTACTATAGAATTTGGTGCATGGATTGGTTTTTGATTTGAGAAAAACAAAAAGAACTATTTCCTACGATAACCTTTAAATATAAAAATAATTATTTCCTTTAGTTATTACGTGAAGTATTTTCAAACAATAAATGAATCATGTTCAGTCATAGAAAGTGTTCTTAAAAACGTCCATACAGTTTTATATGGGTAAGAAAGTATTATTTTTCGATAAAATTTAAATTTTAAAAACACTATTAACAGTACTCTAAAATTATAAATAAATACATGATAGGGTCGTATAAATGACGGATTTATTTTGTCCAAAGACGTTGGTTAAACGAAAGCACATATATTGCATTACATATATTATATATGATTGTATAATATTATTGGTAACCTAAATCTATATATTTGAGATTCATCGGAAATATTCCGGTAAAAAATTATTCTTCTTATAATTCTTTATACGTTCAACGGACGTCGAGTATCATGTTGACTATCATCAATTTGTTTATTGCGGTCTGGAAAAGCTCTACAGTAAACTGGTCAAAGTTTAATATGAATAGTTTAATATAAAAATAAATAATGTCACTGATATGATGTACATATATAACAAATTTGATACAACTATAAAAATAATAGATTAACTGGAGTAGCAGTCTTTCGGTAATATAATTATACCAGCAATTACCTAACACAGATGGTGAAAGCCTGAAATAAAATATTTGGGAGTCATAATAGATTCTAAAGGGAATTTTTCGCAAAATCCAAGACACGTTACTAAAAAGATAGCTAAAAAAAATTCACTACATACTGTGAAGGATTAAAAGATTCTACCGAGTGTCGTAAAATAGAATACATTATTATTTAGCAGTATTTGAATGTATCCAAGAACACACAATTACTGGGTTTTACCTACAAAGGCACTGTTATTAAACAAATATCAGATATCTCATAGAGACAAAGCTATTTTTTATTATATTTTAATGCAAAATATATGAAAGTATAAGGTCTTACGACCTGTCTTCAACTGGCTTAAGTGATCATCATTCTCATCCCTTAATCTCCACATTTTTAAAATTTTTGAAAGTTGTATATACGTTAGTATGTGGACTCGCTTTGAGTACGATTGCAAAATTGCCATCTGTGGACCAAATTTGATAACTCATTTTATTTAAACTATGATTATCACTATGAGAATCAGGTTTATATATGTAAAGTGATCACTTAAGCCAGCCGAAGACAGGTAATTACCAATTACAAGACCTGTAATTACCTCATACTTCCATGTATTAAATTATCCATTAAAATGTAATAACAAATAGCTTTGTCCCTATGAGATATCTGATATTTGTTTATATATATTATTATTTATCAGAATTTTCTTTTTGGCTAATAAAAAAAAATGAAACCATTATTGGTACTGCAAAAAAAAGATGTTACAGTGAGAATATATTTTGGTGAAGACGTTTTAGTGAAATCATATCCGAGTACATTTTCACCGGATGATATATATTTCTACTAGCGAAAATATACTTTAAATATGAATTAAACATATTAATTAAAAAGATACACATATAAAATCAATTTTATCGAAAAATATTGTTGTTGCGCTACCGGGATTCGAACCTGGATCTCTTTCCAAACCGGGAAAGGTGTATTATTCAACTATGCTACAGCGACGATATTTTAGCGACAAATTTTCGAACCTGTATGTTACCTTTTTGATATTAATACATTTAATCGTTTCATTATTTGAAAGAGCCATCTACCTTTATATACTTTAACTGATAGGCGCTAGTGACATTATATAATGCTCTAATTCGTCAATTTGACAGTTGTGAAACGTATCATTGTTTTCACTTAAAATACCTGTTTATGTTGATTAAATTACCAAAAAAATATTCAATCCGAGTTATTTTGTAGTATAGCTATTAAAATACTGTTTATTTTTGAAAAAAAAATGTTTTTTTTTTCAAAACCTATACACATAACCTACACATCAACCTATACACAGACAATTCAATTTTACCGATATGCTTTAATGAAAGTTCTAAAACTAACACTAACGTAAATAATAATAATCATGATTGTAACATAACTATTTTTCAAAACATATAAAAATCACCAGCTAAGGTTAAAAAGTTCCAATATCAGGTGGCATATACACATAACGAAAGTTACTCTCTAGGACCCTGCACAAAAAAATTGCGGCATCCGTAACCTCCGCCCGATATAAATGTGTCTCTTTGAATAGTCACCTTATCCCCTCATCAAGATACAAATGTGTATAGTCACCTTATCCCTGTGAATAGTCACCTTATCTCCTCATCAAGATACAAATGTGTATCAGATTGACAACCAAATTTTGTTCAGTTGCAATCCTAGATTGCAATTGAACAAAATCTAAGGAAAATATAGTCATCTCCCCCCTCGGACTCTCACCATAACCCTACTTAACCCCCAGCATACTGTGATAAAAAAAACGCACACGCAATCACAATGTCAACTTGTGTTACCGTAAGAAATGTGTAATTTGTAGTTACATAGTTTTACAGAGCGGTAGACCTGTGTCACTGCACGGCTACGCAAGGGTTAAAAAAATAATTTTCAAAGAGTCTAAAAAAGTACATCGCCCATTTTTTTCAGTATTGATATAATTACTCAATTTTTTGCGATCAAATCACTAACGGATGGAGTCGTTTTGGTCGTCTTCAGGTCCTCGTCCGACAAGCGGCGCCAGCACGTGAAGCGTCCCATGAACGCCTTCATGGTGTGGGCCCAGGCCGCCCGGCGCAAGCTCGCCGACCAGTACCCGCAGCTGCACAACGCCGAGCTCAGCAAGACCCTGGGGAAGATATGGAAGTAAGTCCTGCACATAAAATCCACTTCTTTTAATGTAATGTTTTTAAATAAGGCACTTTTTAATTCCCGACCATTAGGTCGTCAGGCGAGTATCGTAACCAATAGACCGCAAGCGTGTCTTATCTTAGAAGTACAGCTTATTGACATGGCGTAATTTTAAAGAGCGTAACATATTTAGGAGGATTGGTGATTTGTCAGGGGCCGATCTAGAAAAACATATTCTATACAGGGATGGTATGATTACATGCGACTGAGATATGTCAAGTGATTTTTTTTGGATACATCACGTACTTTAAATTTTTTTTACTTTTTAGCCACGCTAAATGTTTAATCTAAAAACAGCCTTTCGTATTAATATTATTACTAAATAATTTAGAAAAAAAACAATTTAAATATTATATTATACATGTGATATAGTGAAAGCGTTCGTGTGTATTTTTATTATGTTATATGCCAGACTGCATGATATTTGCACGGGAATACTGACCGTGGCCGCGCAGTGGTCACCATTGGCCGTGGAGTGCAAGAGACAAGCGGTCGAAATCAGCAAACAAAATGATATATTTTTAATAAACAAGAAAACTATATCTTATGGGTTGATCTAACCATATCTCGGGTCAGTTGGTCACTGAGTCGTGTAATTTAATAATAATGTCGGTTTTGAATTAAAAATAGCGTTTATTTTATTAAATGGTCGTTTGTTTTGAACGGATGTAATATTGTGGAGAACGCTCGCTGAAGATGATGAGATTCCTCAAAAAGGTCATAGCCCACCCGGACTTTTCAAATCAATTATTTGGCCGACAAATAATGTACGTACGCGAGTTCAATCTTTAATTTATTTGAGATAATAATAATTTTTTAAATTAAATAAGTATATCGGTAGACTCTCGCCTGTGTTATGGCACGTGTCCACGGAGGGAGACACATCTTTAGTTGAAATACATCTCAGTACCATATATACGTAGTGACATGCAGTAGGTATAGATTTAGGTTATGTTATTACCAATGATATTATACAATCATGTATAATATATGTACTTTCGTTTAACCAACGTCTTTAGACTAAATAAATCCGTCGTTTATACGACCTTATTACCATGTATATATTTGTAATTTTAGAGTACTATTAAAGTTTCAGTTTTAACGTGAAATAATATTTTCTTACCTATATAAAAAATGTATAGACATTTTTAAGAACACTTTCTATGATTGAACATGAATAATTTATTATTTGAAAATCTTTCACGTAATAACTAAACGAAATAATTATTTTTATTAAAGGTAGAAACTGTTTTTGTATTTCTCAAATCAAAAACTAATCCATACACTAAATTTAAAGAACAATCATGAAATCAACACCTTAAAATCAGTAAGATAGTAAAATTCGCGAATTAGTAAAAGAGGAAGTAGATACTTTAATGATTTGCACGCAGTTGTAACCCTTTCTAATGTTATTCTGTTAAAAAAAACAGTATAGATAACGATTCCATGCAAAACGGTTCAACCGAAAGGAATTTTCAATTCAGTAAATGGCCATTTATATAACTTGCGAGCAATTCATTAGCTTAAAGACAGAACAGAGTAATGTGAATAGCTCGATGCGGCGAATACATAAGAGTGCTATGGGTACAGCGGTGAGTTTTCGTGATTATTTTTCTAACCAAGCAAATAAAGTCTCTATTGGTACACAGACGGCGCTAATTGTATAATAATATTTTCGTTTAGTCGTCTCTGACAGCGGCACAAATGCGTGCTCTTTTAACCATATTTTTCATAACATTCTAGCACACTTCAGGTGTTATTACAGCAATTTTATTTCGAATATTGTCCTGAAACTTAGGAACTGTTTTTGGCTTATTGGCGTAGATCTTTCCACTCAAGTACCTTCAAAGAAAACAGTCGGGAGTGGTCGAATCAGGTGATCGAGAAGGCCGGTCGATATCATTTGACATTATGCGGCTGGAAAATTTCAAGCGTAGCTCGGGCGTTGTGTGACGTGGCACCGTTTTACTGAAACCACACGTGTTGCAAGCCCAATCGAATCAATTCGGTCACCGATAAGTTTTTCAACATGTGACGATAGCGATCACTGTTAATGACTACAGTATTGCCATTATTATTTAGATAAAATGTTTTAATGACTTCAACAAGTTTTTGAGGCGTTAGATGCTGCGTAATAAATTCTTATCACCTACTCTCTACTACTATCAAATACGAACTGACAAATGTCTGCCAAACGAAATCATATTATATCATAAACGAAATCATATGGAACGTAATATTCAACCTGAATTCAGATATCAGCTTGAGATCGGTAGAAAGAGACAAAACCCTACAGCTATCTGTTGCATACGTTAGATATAATTCATTAAAAATTAAACGTTAAATTACAAACATTTATTCAGTTTTAACTGCAGCTGGGAAAGATTAAAAATCACTCAACTTACGAACGACAATAACATTTGACGTCTGACGTACCTGGAAAGCGTGAATTAAGACGTGAGACGACGATATCTGAGAAATAATGTGTATACGGAGACTACGACAACTGAGAGTTGTCAAAGAATCTCATGAAAGCAAAAACCGTATCACAGAGATTGTTTCGAGTCGAAAATCTCATTCGTGAACACGGGCTATTTTAACCAGTATAAAGTTATTATCTTGAGGTATTTCTTTAGTCTGCTTCATGAATCAGTAGATCGCCAAGCGGAACAAGGATAAGGGTGTCGCGTGAAAGGATTTCTCTGCAATGAACTCAGACCGAGTGAAGCCTTTCACCGGTATGTCCGAAGTACCACGGAACAGGACAACTAGAGCTCAATCATCTCGGGGTTATGAGAAATTCAAAGGTCAACGTTTCATTTTGCATGAACTTGATTTCGGACCCGCCAGCTCGTCAGTGGCGTTGCTGAAAAGAGATTTGCCTGAGAAATTTTTCTTCGGTCCCTCATTACCGAAGGTCGTGACCCAGCAGCCTTCTTTACTCCACTTGAACCTCAACAAAAATATAAAGCGGGCTCTCACTCTTTTTCAGATCCTTGATTTCCAGAAATTAGGTTTCATAAAATGATACCGAGAATACGTAACACCTGACTATCCGCATTTGGAATCTAATTGCGATATTTCATTTCTACAAAAGGATCCCATTTTTCATTAAAACATTTGTTGTCAACAATGTACTGTTTATTAAGAGAACACATTCTTATTGTGAAGTTGTAATTATTCAGAACAGACGGTCTGTGATATTTTAAATACTAATTAAATATAAATATAATAATTAAATATATAGTTGGATAACGCACCTCCCCCAGTTTGAAAAGAGATACAGGTTCAAATCCCGGTAGTAACAACATTTTTTTTTGATAAAATTGATTATATGTATATCTTCCTAATTAATACATTTAATTAGTATTTTAAAATATCACAAGCCTATGTTCTGAATAATTACAACTTCACAATAAGAATGTGTTCTTTTTAATAATATGTAGATAAGCCCAAAATTTAATAAAAATGAATTGTTAATTCTGGCGTCTCCTATCGGTTTACTCAAAAGTATTTGAGATTCCATAAAAACAAAGTAGATAGCTTTCAAATAATGAATTAATTTGAAAAAGTGTAACATATGGGTTCGAAAATTTGTCTACAAAAGTACTGTCGCTGTAGCATAGTTGGATAATGCACCTTCCCCGGTTTGGAAAGAGATTCAGGTTCGAATCCCGATAGCGCAACAACAATATTTTTCGATAGAATTGATTTTATATGTATATCTTTCTAATAAATACATTTAATTAGTATTTAGTGTACTGTTTGTCAATAAGCTTAAGTAAAACTTTATATATACAGTTCTTTAATAATTTTTTTTCATATAACTACCGTTTACGTTTAAGCACTCAACATATCCGTTCAAAACTGCCCTTTTTTATTCATTCATAGTCTGGACCTTGCTGGGAACGATTTTCACCTACTCCGTGCATTGGCGGTGAACAATTTGCAACAACAGGGGGACTTTAAAAAGCTCGCGAACAAATGTAATAAATTCTTAAATGTAGAAATTAAAGGTGTGGGTTTATAATATTACTTGCTAGAAGTATTATAAGTATTTTACTACCAATTGACACATAAGATATATTCATTTCAGTTCTATTTAATAAATTACAAACAAAATTGTAACGTCAAGTTAATAAATGTTTCGAATTGAAATATTGGCAACACTTTTGACCGTTAAAATAATTTCATCTATTTGTGTAGAGAAACTTATAATGATTTTTTTTTTGTCGTCGGTCGTTTGCCGAAAGTCATATCACACGCGCCATTTATTTGGCAAACGAGCGGGAAACAAACGGTATAATTTTACGTGGCCGGCGCGCGTCTTTCTCCATAATATTAATTGGTAATTGTTAACTTATTCGATTGTTTTACAGTTTGCTTTTCCAGTCCAGTCAGTCCAGCGGGCTTCGATTGATTATTTTCGGGTACAATTGGACGACAGCATTCGTCCAACGATTATTATCAATTACTCTTGTCAGTTCTCTAATCAACACGCTTCTTTTCGTAGTTTTTGGACTCTGATGGAGTTGAGGGTTCATATTTCCTTGCCATACCCCGTTTTTAGATAGTCGGCGTCTCCAAGAACAGCTTATGGACGCCGTTTATAAAGCAAGGACGTACTCCCTCGGACGTCAGATGTGAAAAGTATCGTACATAATGAAGTAGTCCCGTTTTGAAGACCCTAAAAATTAGTAAATATCGCGTTTAGAGGAAAAAAATATACGTCCACGTTTTCCTCCTTAAAGCCACGTGTTCCTGAAACGCCCTTCCTTTAATAGCTAAGGGCTATTTCAGGGGGACCATGTGGGCTGACGGATTCATCAAGTCAAAATATGTGGCAGCGAAAAACAACCGGAAAAGAACAATGCGATACGCTCGGGGAGATCTTCATCCAACAGTGAATAAAAAATGGCCAATAATGATGTTGATGCAATAGCAATCAGCGAACGCCGATAATTTTCTGTTGTTTTTAACAAATTCAGGCAAATCCATCACATTCTGCATTCGTCGTGCCAAAAACTGTCAAATCCACAAAAAATATTGAAGTGAGTTGACATATTTTTTAACAATAATTAATCGATGTCGCCAAAATGTTATTAATAACCTTCACAATAATACGCGCTTGGGTGGGTACCAATTCATACGGCAAAAGTAATAGCTTTTTGCACTAAAAATGCCAGGAGTCGCCAATGCGTCGGGCCGCGGTCGCGCGGCGCGTTTTAATAAACATAATGAAATACGTAATCATAACAACCTTCGGCGAAGGAGGCGCCGGCTCGTTACTGGTGCCGTTTGGAGGTATGGGAAAAATACTATTGCAGTAGCAAGGTCAAGGATTGTTGGCAAACAGTGTCTTATTACTGCTGTTTATGAATGTATAAATTTTGACTTTGGCTGCTCGCATAAAGTAATAAGAATTTTGTGGCAATATTCGCATAAACAATGGGCCTCTATATTATATTAATTCTTTAAATATACAAAATTAACACCAGCTTTAACTGTGTTTAACATTCCCAACGCTAATTTGAAAGGTAACCGATGTACATGTACATCAAAGAAAATGACAATTTTTTTTCAAGTACGGAAAAAGTGGGTGTGAAACATTTTTGTTCTGAAAGTACATTTTTCAAAATAAATAAATCATATCTATTATTTTTACTGCGGGGAATGATGAACAAGCGGTCCCGTCGAAAAGAGACAATAGCAGCCGACCGCAGAAAAGGGGTGATCTAACTTTAATATGTGTTTCACTGGCAATAGAAAATCCATAATAATAATACGTTTCTCTCATCTATTTTCATATATTTCTATGACTTTCTCAACATTTTGGATGAAGTGTCATTTGTCAAAGTAGCGAAAATGTCGAACGTGTTTTTAATATCTCTAGCTTTAAATCTCTCTTTTATATATTAAATAGCATTTTTACAGTAAGTAAATATATATTAAATTGAAATGTACCGGAAACCTACGAATTTGTGGCATGTGATGGCGTGTATTATTTTCTATTGACTTTATTATCTATGCTATGCTATTGACCTTTCTTATTAAATTTTAAAGTAAGTAAATCAAACGTGTTTTAAATATCTCTAGATTTAAGATTACTTAATTGTTTTCTGTATTATTAAGGAGAACACATTCTTATTATGAAGCTGTAATTATTCAGAATGTA
Source organism: Eubasilissa regina (assembly GCA_022840565.1). NCBI lineage: Eukaryota > Metazoa > Arthropoda > Insecta > Trichoptera > Phryganeidae > Eubasilissa > Eubasilissa regina. Next base: position 28,639,592 of record JAINEB010000006.1, on the reverse strand, counting down.
GGTCTGTGATATTTTAAAATACTAATTAATAGTATTAATCAGAAAGATATACATATAAAATTAATTTTATCGGAAAATATTTTGTTGTATTTTTTAATAAAATTGATTTTATATGTATATCTTTCTAATATGAAATATATTCTGACATTACAGTCAAAAACTGGCACGAATATCATGTATATTTCATTAGACTTTATTGACATACATATTTTTGTTGTAACAGAGGTGAATATATTATAATATAACATGATAAACATAAGATACAATTATATTGCAATTGAATATAATACTCGTGGGATGAAGTAGACTTGCATTGTCCTGGCTACTTTGCTAGACTGCCGCCTGTGTTAAAGTAGCCAGTGAATCAGGAATATTTTACTTAGATATTATACTTTTATATAGGATTGCGATATATATTACTATATTAATTTAAAAACGAGTAAATTTATAAATATATTAGTAGTATTGTGAACTTAAATTTGTAAATCTGTATTTTCTACTGTACCGACTATTTTAATTTAATAACGTAAATCATACAATCGATCAAGTTTAGTGCCAGATTATGATAAATATACATAATATTAGTAATGTGAAATGGCAATTAGATGAAAATCGATAAAAAATAATCTACATATTATACGAAATAAGCGTTTCTATCAAATCAAATAAATAAAAATACTAATTTGGTATTTTTTCTTACTGGTAATTCTTGCATTTCAGAGAGAATATAAATGAGGAGTTAAACGTCTCTTCGGTAAAAACAAATCCAACTACATAGATATGATGCGGTTATTTTAGTCATTTAATTAATATTAAATACATGCACACATATTAATTTATTTTACTCGTTATCACTTTATCTTAGTTTTGTTATTGTCAGTTTCACGTTCAAATATTTTAAATATTTAATTACTGAACGTTTTTATTGACTATTGTAGTATACATAGTATACCTGGTATCATTAAATGTTTGTACATACTAGATTTTAATGTTGTAACATTTTATAACTTACTTATTTAATCAATCTATCTCCTGGCAGGGATGGCAGAGAGGATGGAACTCTATACTCTTGATACGTAATATCACATCTAACATCAGTCTGGTTATCGCTATATGGCCAAATCTAAATGACCCTTTTTTACTGTTCAATTAAATTCATTCCTAATATGTTCAGTATGTATTTGCTATATCATAAATTGGTTTGCCACAAATTCACCTATGAAAATGTATTCGACTGCAAAATAGCGAACGCTTCGAAACCCGGTAGGAACAAAAATTTTTTTTTTTCGATAAACAAATTTTTTCTGTATATCTTTCTAGTTGATTAATGTAACGTAATTGGCTGCGACACTGTATTGTCCTTTATACCGTCTGTGCTACGGCAGCAATATAATGTACACAATCTGATAGTTTATCTGGAGAATCGAAGAGTATTGAAAGGGAGCACGACTGCGCGTCCAGCGTCTTTTAATGCTTCCCCCCCCCCAGTCTTCTCACATCTGTCACCAAATGGATACACACATACAACTTTGACAGATTTAAATATCTCACATTTAATTTAATTTGTAATGTATTTCCTTATTTTTTTTTTAATAATTATTAATAATACAGAATAGAATATGAGTCAAATTTTCTTTTTTTTTTGTATTGATAACGCCTGCCAGAGACAGTTGTCGGACTAGTCGGTGGGTCCGGCGGCCCACCAATAGCATCACAGGGAACCATCCCGCCCGGTCATTAGCCGCGGTGACTCGGTGATATTGACTTCTCCTTTGTGGGGCTGAAAAACCGCCGGCATCGGACGTCGGGCAGTCAACGGCCACCGCCCGCGGTCAACTCATTGGCGAAAGCATCGTGAAATGAAGAATCTCCCAAGTGATTCCATTTAAGAAAATATCATTTCATATTCGCTGCTATAAATATTGATTCCCGAGTGTCATTTTTCAATAAAAAATATCGAATGTAAAAAAGTAAGGTTAACTATTATATTATTTAAAGTTTAATAACGAAACTGTTATTTCTTTATTACTGAATGGAATCGACACGTGTCACAATGTAGAAATCGCTAAAGCTAATCAAGCGGTCCCGTCGAAAAGACCACAGTTCCGTGGTATATTTAATACAAATTAAATTAATAAACTATTATAGAAAGATATACAGAAAAAATATTTTACTTGTTACTAGATGAATCATTTGGAAAGATTACAGAATATAAGTTCAAAATTTGTCGAAAATCTTTCCTCAGATAGGAAGAGGTCCCGATTTGTATCTCCAGTAGTGACTAGTATTTTTTCGATAAATAGATTTTTTTTAGTCGAATCATTTAATTCGTATTATTATATTAATCTAAGAACGCGTGCGGTATTGTACATGCATAAATACGCTAATATCCACATACCTCGGTTAAGACGTTCGAATAGAAATCAAATACCTTCTGGGATCGTTGGTTTGGATCCTATTACCAACGTACACTCGGTATATTTAGTCTAGACACATTCGGCTTTTTCAAATATCCATCAAGTGCTGCCGTTAAAAATTTGCAATACTTGAAGTGTGGCTTTTCATAAGGGGTAAAAAAAAACTGTTCCCTTTCACATTTTATCAATTGCGGAAATACTGACTACGCAAATATAATTTAAATTACATAATATAATGCGGTACACATATAAAAATAGTAATGGAAGTGTCACGTTTTTCAAAGTTCGTCGACGAACTTCGTGGCGTTTTTGTTTCGCGAGATGTGATGACTTTTTAGTGCGCAGAAATAAATTTTAAATGATTTTCATCCTGACTATATTAGAGTTAAAATTAAATTAGACGTACTGATTTATTCAGTACTGTACTGATTTTGAACGCTCCGATTTGAAATTTGTTCTTAACACCGTATGTGATTGGAAATAAAGAAAAATTGCTATTTAAAAAATCCCCTTATCCACTGACAAGACTTTATCTACTTATTTCTTTACAGTTAAAGTTGAAATTATGCCACGTTGGTAGCATGATTGTGTGACAGCTGCTTCTAGCTTCTTCTATTGCCGAACCTAACCTAACCTAATCTAATCTAATCTAACTAAACTTTGTTGTTGTATTTTGAAATAACTGAAGAGGGAAATAGTTAATAATAATTTACTTTTGAAATTAGTAAAATTAACTTTGTGGTTAAAATCCATTATTTTTATCTGTTAATTTTGTTTTATTAACCACTTATTGAGTTTAAATACATCTAACAAAAAATATTTAAAAATTATTCGAGTAAATTTGTATTAAGTAACAAATTGAGTTAGGTTAGGTTAGGTTAATTTATTTTTTTAAATAATGATTGTTTTTTAAAAGTAGATTCTGGTAAAGAAACAACATATTTTAATTAGTATTGACATCCCGAAGAAGAAAATGGTATTTTTCGAAACCGATAAATGTATTTGAACTCAATAAGTGGTTAATAAAACAAAGTTAACAAATAAAAAAAATAAAAAAATTATTACATAACAATGTCGTGCAATATGTAGGAATGCTTAAACACATCTATTATATGGGTATATTATATTATTTGTAATAATATAATAAAAGTAATTCAAAAAGTCATAACCTTTTTTATGAATGGTTAAAATGCATCGTTTTGGTCCTTTTTCACACTTTATTAGTTCTGATTTTGAAAGTATTAAAAACGCAAATTAAAAATTATATCTTTAGAAAATTTGGTTACCATATTACACTGCAGTTTATGAAGTGAAATATTTCTGTAGCAGGGGTCGCGAGGTGAAATATCTTTACTTGATTGATATGAGTGCTCGCTGCAGGTAACCCTGCCCCGTGCTCCGGCCCCACACGAGGCATCAGCAGACGGATGGGGCGCGGGGGGTTGGTTCTGCGTGAGGGAGATTATAAGATCTGTGTCTGCGGAGGATCCTTATCTGAATTGGCCGGGAACCGAGCGATTAGCAGGAAAACTTGGCTATTTCCGTCCGGGTTTCGAGTCACTTTAGGGTTGCCAACATCGCAATAAAAAATAAATTATCAATTCACAAGAAGAAACTTTGCCAGACTAACTTCTGGAATCGCATCGTGTATATATTAAAGGGAATAGAATATACACAAAATTGTATAAGGAAAAATTTAACGAATCGGAACTGTCCCTAATATCTACAATTTCACATTTATTTTAGATAAAAACGTTAGGTTAGGTTAGAAAAATTTAACGAACCGGAACTGTCCCTAATATCTACAATTTCACATTTATTTTAGATAAAAAGGTTAGGTTAGGTTAGAAAAAATTAACGAACCGGAACTGTCCCTGATATCTACAATTTCACATTTATTTTTGATAAAAATGTTACAATACTACAACACGCGTTGCGTTGCGACTGACAAAATAATTAGCATATTTTATAATTAAATTGCATTAACAAAATAAACATTTATTGATAAATATTTTTGACTATTTAATTGGTTTTATCGAATCTAAAATAACGAATATCAGCTGTAATCAAAATATTAATTATATCACGAGTCAAAGTTATATTTGCAATAATCCACGAACCGGAGTGGCGTTCCGGTTTGCTTCTGTTCATTTCGAGCCTTGGATATAGGTATATTTTATTTGGAATTAATCTTTGAATCATACTCTATAGTCAGCGTTATAATACAGGAGCAAGAATAATGACGCAGGATGACAATAAGCGTGGCCTTGAATTCTTTAATAGACTAGGTACCTCTACCAAGCAGGGGCGTGCAGTGCATACAAGCAAAAAAGCTGTACACTATTAAAAATTCTGGGAAACAAATATAAATTAAATAATTGGATTAACATAAACGAAAACCTTATTTTACAATTAGTACCTTCTGGATACCAGTAGAGACTTTAATTGCATAGTTCTAAAAACTTACCGTTGTACTCATGGCGCTCTTCTGTAGTCACCGTATCGAGCTATTCATATTACTCCTTTTTGTCTTTAAGCTAACGAATTGCTCAAGTTATATAAATGGTAATTTACTGAATTGAAAATTCCTTTCGGTTGATCCGTTTTGTATGGAAACGTTACCTATGCTGTTTTTTTTAACAGAATAACATTAGAAAGACTTACAACTGCGTGCAAATCATCTACTTCATCTTTTACTAATTCGCGAATTTTACTATCTTACTGTTTTTAACGTGTTGATTTCAGATTGTTCTTTAAATTTGTTGCATGGATTGGTTTTTTATTTGGGAAAAACAAAAAGCAATTGGCAGAACCATTTCCTACGTTAACCTCTAATAAAAATAATTATTTCCTATAATTATTACGAGAAGGATTTTCAAACAGTAAATGAATCATGTTCAGTCATAAAATCATTTTTTATATGGGTAAAAAGGTATTATTTTACGTTAAAACTTAATCTTTAAAAACACTATTAATAGTACTCTAAAATTACAAATAAATACATGGTAGGGTCGTATAAATGACGGATTTATTTTGTATAAAAACTTTGGTTAAACGAAAGTACATACATATATTATATATGATTGTATAATACATACCTAAATCTATACCTATTGCACGCCACTGCTATCAAGAACGTGGTCGATTCAGAATATTATGTAAACAACTAACAATTAATAATGGCGATATTGTTTTGGCCCAAGCTCAAATATTCAAAACTCTTACTGCACAATATGCCGTCCAGATAGCTTGAAAAGTGAAGTTCTTTGGACCATTGCACAATGTACATGAAAACATTAACCGGGAATTATATTTTATTAAATTTGTAATTGTACCTTTTAAAATCATGAGACAAAATTATTGTGGAAGAGTTCAAATCTGAATCCACAACTTCTGGAGCATCTTAGACGTATAAAGACAGTTAATACTGGCTGACTTATATTCTTTGCTTTTATTTTTTTCTCGTGTTTGCACGCCTTTCTGCTTCGAAGTGTTGACTACCGCTATATATTCAGTTTACCATTCAGCCTATTTTCTGCTGCTTGTTTCCAGGTTTCGCTTTTAACGTTAGCCTTCAGCAGTCTATGAAGCGTTATTTTTTCCCTCTATGTAAACGTTTGCCCTGGAATAGCTGGGGTCTAATTTCAGAAATTTCAACTACGTGGTCAACTCATAGAAGCTGTCACTGATAGATTGTTACATCTACGTTTGTTTTTTTCCGCTTCTTCAAGCCATTTGCCATTGTCCTGAAAATGTAACATGTCGTTAATTTCTGATTGGGTATTTGTTTGAGTTAATTAGTTAAGCCGTGTTATTGTACAGTAAACCATTCATTTGACAATACATTACATTTTCAATATTGAAATAATATCACTGACGCCGATTACTTTTTGCTAGTACATAATTTATTATACATTTTTACACTTTTGGTCATCTCACTATTGATATTAAATCAGCTCTGATGTATCTACTATGATATATATATATATTGTGATGAATACGACCCAACAAATGACGCTTAGTCCCTACGATGATGCAGTTTTAAAATTTTTATATAAAATATAAATTAAATGTATTAATTAAAAAGATATACAAATAAAATCAATTTTATTGAAAAATATTTTTGTTGCTACCGGGACTCGAAGCTGGATCTCTTCCAATCCGGTAGACGTGCATTATTCGATTATGCTATATCAACGCAGTAGATTGACGACAAATTTTCAAACCTATATGTTATACTTTTCAAATTAATACATTGCACTGAACACGAGGTGTAGCAAATACATCGAAACTTTCCCACAGACAATCGCCGTGTTTACAAAACTTTATCTCTATTAAGTGGATGTTTAATCAAGGAGAACATAATCTTGTGAAGTTGTAAATATTCTGTGAAGTTTTTAATACTAATTAAATGTATTAATTAGAAAGATATACATATAAAATCAATTATATCGAAAAATATTGTTGTTGAAACGATAGATGTATTCATTTGAAAAGTGTAACATGTAGGTTAGAATATTTATCGTCACTCCACTGTGTTGGTAAAGCATAATCGGATAATGCACGTCCCCCGGATTAAAAGAGATCCAGGTTCGAATCCCGGTTGCAACAACAACGCCTTTCAATTAAATTAATTTTATATAAATCTAATATAAGTCTAATTAATACATTTAATTTGTATTTCATTGTATTAATAATTTTTTTGATAAGAAATATGATCGATACGATAATATCGGTCGTTATAAAAATTTTCCCATAGCAGAAATTCTAATCAAATCAGGTCACATTTGACGCACCTTATCGGCAGAATCGCATGATTCAGGCAGTAAAAATGATTTAAACAATGTACGTAGAATTTCTCAGAGACATTCTTGAACGTAAACGTACATTATTGCCGAGGGTTGATTGCTGCGTTGAGGATAAGGATCCCAGCGTCACCTAATCAAACATCCACTTAATAAAGATAAAGTTTTGTAAACACCGCGATTGTCTGTGGGAAAGTTTCGGTGTATTTGCTACACCTCGTGTTCAGTGCGATGTTATTTCTTTTTGTATCCGCAGTAGGTAACAGGATATATCTCTCCTCGTGTGTTTCCCCCCTTGATAATCTGACAAAATTAAACGTTTCTAGTACGCACCGAGCAGCCGGATGTTTGAACAAATTTGTTTTTGTTGTAAAATGCCATTGCGTGGAATATCCGTATCGCGCGCACAAGAAGATTGGAAACTTGCTGATAATAATATTTGATTTTGGGGAGAAATGAATCGAGTATGGAGTGGCATTGCGATTTTCTATTTTATGGAAATAGATCAACGTAGATGCGGCCTCGCTCTACGTTTATTGCACAGTCCAAGCGATGCGCCGATTGAAATACACACGTATGATTTCTGAATCGATAATATCTATACAGCTGCTTTATTTTTTGCAAATAAGTACATTTTTTAATGAGATAATTACATTAATTAATGGGATTATTACAACTTTTAATAAGAAAATTACAGTTTTTAATGAGATTTAAAAAAAATAATTATGCGACAGTTTTAATAAATTAAATTTAAAAATGCACACAAAAGTGCTTAGTTTTCAGTGACCACCAAACAAGGAAATCTGATCTTAAGTGGTTATGATTGGATAAAATCGGTATTTAAATACTTACGTATGTGTATATTCTTATATGAAAATAAATGTTTTCGTAAAATACAGTAAAACATGGAAATCTCGAACCTCATGCGATCACCAGAAAAATTATCCAAAAATTCGAATTAAGAAAAAAGTCATTAAGGTTGTTGAAAACACAAATGCATATCTATTACTAAATATTGATTCAATATTGCATATGTATGAGATTTTTAAAATACTTACAGCATCATAAAGTAATCTGGCACAGTGCACATAAATAAATATATAAACAAACACGTTTCACGCTTAGATTAATTTTTTTCACATTATAATGGAAATTGGAAAATATTTTTGACTAATTATTTGGGCTTTCGCTTCACATCGTTGATGTTAATTAAAGCTTCGCCGGAATTCGGAGGCTTCTTAATTTTGGGAATCTTTGGTTCTTCATCTAATAATCCACTGTCTTATATATTATTTATGATCCACTGTCTTATGTATTGTCAGTCAATTTTCTACACACTGTCGGTGTTTCCAAAATAACAAAATTTCCACGAATTTTTTCGCTGATGAACGGATTGTTATGTGCGCTTGTTGATTAATACTCGTAAATTTTGTTATAGCTAACTTCGAATTAAACAAAATAGTTCGAAATATCCATATTTCTTTTATACTGTTTTGAAACGAAATTCACGGCACCAACAAAAAAAGTTCGAATTAATGATAAATTCGAATTAACTAAGTTCTCCTAAGACTCCTCGAGTTTGTGTGAATATTTGAGTTTGTTTTGATGACACTTTTAATTTTAATACAGTTCATTGATATAATCGTAGTTTATTGCGTTTCTAAGTTGCATGCAATAAATGTCAGTTCAGTTTGTAATGTTGCAAATGAAAAATTATCTAATAGTACGAGGGGTGCGATAACGTTGATCCGTAGTTTTGTTTCTGTGTATTCATTTATTTCATAACAATATAATTACAGATAAAATACTGTACTCGGTTTACATGCGCGTGTGACCGGTTTATACGTACATACTTACGTTTCACGGCCAAGATACAATGATTCGTTAATAACCCGGCGCACAGTCTTGTGACATCTTTGGCCTTCGAGCCTCTTGTCGACTAGTGTAATGATATTATTTTGCTTTTTATATTTTTATTTTTTAAAACGATAGTCGTATCTGTAATTGTGCTATAGGCAATACACGTCATGAGCTGTCTATGGGACATGTCTATCTTCCAAGATTCTTGTTATTTCAGTATCCACGTATCAGATTCATACTGAAAAATTGGAAAGACAATTTTTATATTATTGGATCTGGCGATGCATGTTCATCGCTGATTCATCTGCACTTTTGTTGTTGACTAGTGTTGAGAAAAAATACTAATCTTAACTCACTTAAAAATGTGATTGTGATTGATAATATCAGTGATTGGAAACTGTGACTGTGATGCCGCACGATATCACAATACACGAAATAAATAAAACAACATACTTATAATATTAGAAACTTCATTTGCGTAAAAAAGCATATTTTAATATATATAATAAATATATATCTAATTTAATATCATCGCAAAGAGAATGAAGATCCTAAAAAAAAAACAGTTTATTTTTCGGGTCGAATTCTCAGTATTTCGGGTCAAATGCGTAAAACGTTTTGGCAGAATCTACTAGATAGTCCTTATCACGAATTATAAAGTCATTCCTTCATTAATATTTTCGTTACATATGCACACGCGCCAAATTACGGTTCACAACTAAATATAAATAAAATAAAATAAATAATCACGATTCACGATATTCTCAGAAATAGAATCACTGATAGTGAGTCTGACTCAAAGTATCTGTGATTGACTCGCGGTTCGTGATTTTAAGCTCATCACAATTGTTGACCTACTTACGATTCGACGGGCTCCCAGGTTTATGAGACGTGGATGAGTTGGAAGTTCCTGTTTACTTGCTATCGTTCCATCTCAACGTGGTCCAGCCGCTCTTATCGTCGTTTTCTTTGCTCACATTCGTAAACGATTATAATTTCGACTTACTACTGTCATCAATGCTTTTGCCGCTCGTTATCGTCTCCCACTGAACCTCGGCGAACTGTGCAAGCGAGCGGTACAAATTGAAAGGAGACAGCGAGAGGAACTAGTACAAAAATCATACAACTATTTGTGAAATAATATCGATTCTATTATGTTGGACATATTGTTTATCTGAACTTTGCATGGATTCTTTTACTTCGTATGCCGTCTTGTGTCGAAAGTTGGCGACCAAGTTGCAGTGTGCTGATTGATTGACTTTTCGGATGTTGACCCACTTTTTGAGATTAGCCAGCTAATCTCTTTCTACTTACGCCTTCTAAGTTTCCTTGCATACTGATTTGTAAGAGATAATATTTCTCATTACAGAGAATATAAGCTGATTAATCTTTAATATAGTTGATGGAGCTATATTTCAAATATATCCAGCTTTTTAATGGACCGTGTCCACAAATGAGATTTTTTATTCGAGACTATCTCGAAGTTCGGATTTTACAAAGATTCGCCGGCTCGCTCCGCACCTCATGCTCATCGTTCGTCAAGCGTCAAATGTCATTATCGTTCGTCAGTTGGATGATTATGAGAAGCGAATAAATATTTGTAATTTAACGCCTTATATTAACGTTAATGTTTAATTTTTCAGAATATATAGTTGTAAGGACCTGTGATTGTTTTACCTGACGTTTGTGTGCACGTGTCGAATCTCGCTTTCAAATCGAACATCATGTACACTGATTTGAGTTTATGTCTCTTTCTATTCAGTCTCAAATGTATCTCATCAAAGATTATATTATCGCCTTAAACTTCCGACTCTATGTTTTAAACTACATAATTTTGGCATGGATTTCGCATAATATATATCAAGATACACATTTTATTCTTATAAAATAATTTTATTAAACATTTTAAGTTAGTAAAACAGTTTAAAATATGTGCGTATTAGAAATACACAGTATTGAATATTATTAAAGTTGAACGATCTTCTGAAGTTTTGTACCTACGACCGCCAAATGTAAGAGATACGTTAGAAGTGCGCAGCTTTCATTCGTTTGAAAGATTATAATAATTTTTTTTTTTTTAAAAATAACGATTTACTTTTATACATGCAGACAATCATCATCAAGAATCGTGCGCTACATTTGAGGTTTGTTCAAAAATTATAAAGTGGATCAAAACTATTTCGAATATTTATATATAATTTAATTTATTATAATTTAGGAAATAAATGCATCGCGATGAAATTAAATAGCTCGATAATGACATCAATTTGAGATAACGATGCCATTGTTAGCCGGAAAGCGCAGTGACCCGCTGTAAGATCAAACTCGTATGAAAACAGAATATTCGTATTATCAATAATTACTATTTACTATTACAATAATATTCTTCAGTATTTTTATTTAAATATATTTAATAATTATTTATCATTTTTTTTATATAATAATTTTTTTTTTCTTTTTTTATTAATATTAAAAATATAATACAATTTCAATAATCAGTGGATATATATATATTTTAACATTTGTTTCTTCACTACGAGAGTAAGACTCGTGTATAGAGAAGGAGTATATTCGAGTTAATTTATGTTTCAGTTAATCTGTGTTATATATATTAATAATTGTCTGTGGCGCGTAGCAACATAAAACAAACTTGTCTAATAAATATCGTAAAAGTGAGCCGTCATCGAGTTAAATAAAGTAAATTATGTTACGCAAAATGTAAGTATTTAATTTTTTTTTTTTTGATATATGAGTATGTATGTACATAATACATACAAATTCCTAAATAAGTGGCAAGCATGTATTAGGCCCTTTTGTACGGGTTATAATTACGGAATATATTTATTCTAATTTTTTGTAGGTTTTGATTATCGACACCATTTTTTGGCAAATTGAATTCATTGTATAGAGGGTGAGACAAATAATTCTCAGGTTTATTTTACTAATGAATATATTTATTTTATACGACCTCATTCAATAATGCCACACTGTAAAACAGAGTGAATTAAAGCAAACTGTTTTTAAACTTCAAGAAACATAATATTTTTCAATACAAATTAAATGTATTAATTAGAAAGGTATATATGTAAAATCAATTTTATCGAAAAATATTGTTGTTGTTACCGGGATTCCAACCTGGATCTCTTCCAATCCGGGGAACGTGCATTATCCGATTATGCTATACTAGCACAGCGGATTGACGACAAATTTTTGGAACCTATTAAATTACCTGGAAATTACTTTGTTTTTACGGAATCTCAAATACCTTTGAGTGAACCAATAGGAGACGCTAGAATTAACAATTAGTTTTTATTAAATTTTGGATACATTGATACAATTTATATGTTATTAAGGCGATCAATCTCGGTAGAAACATATTTTTCGAAAAAATTGAATTTATATATATATGTCTTTCTAATTAATACATTTAATTAGTATTTAAAATATCACATATAATTAATTACAACTTCACAATAAGAATGTATTCTCAATAATAATATTTTTCAATTTGATGTTTTTGAACTCTTCTTTTTAAACCATTATTTGTTTTTGAATACATTAAGTTTATTGAACTAGATAGATGTTAGGCAAATTCCAAAAAGTCAAAAAAATCAATAATTTCAGAGTAATCTTTTTATCATCGTCTTATCACGAAATAGAATAACCTAATGAATGGGTGTTAAGGAATAAGAAAGGAAGATATAATTGTATTTTTATTTTTTACTTAAATGAGAGCTATCTGAAACCCCGGGGTCAAAAGGGTAACGCATAAGAGCGATAGCCATATGGCACAGCTTGGTGAATACCATCGTAAGACCATATTAATTGTACGTCAATCAATTTTTTATTAACCATATAATAATCTTATAAATAAAATCTTAATGCCCTTCTGTTTGACACAAATGACGATTGAATGGGAACTTCGTACATTTCATTAAAGAAAAGTGTCAAATTTGAAAATGTATGTAGGTACCTATTACCTTTTGATTCTGAAGGTATGTTTTTTTTAAATAGTTAAAAGATATCTACTGTATTTGAAAAATTGTGGCTGTAAGGTGACTTAAGTTAATACGGATTTAAAATAATTATGGACTAGGTAATAATTATAATTACTTAATTCATTTTTTGACGTTGGATATTAAAAAGAATTTGTGATGCTTAGTTCGTAATGGAAAACGATTTTGTTCTGAAAACTTACACTTGAATAGAGAAAACAGAGAGATAGTAAAAGTGATGAGATTGGTGAAGTAAATAGATTACGTAGGAAAATTTACAAACTACCACGGTAACCATCTTTGGATACTTCGCATCCTTTGTTCTGTGGACCTGTGGACCTTTCGTTTCTAGCCGAAAATAGCACTGCTAATAAATAAATAAATAAATAAATTCATCCTGTCCTTTAGAGACCAGTCATAACACACACTACGACACGGAGCGAGTCGAAATACACATACATTCTCAACATTCGAACATCTTTGAATCGCGTAAACACACACATATAAGCAACAGTGGATTCTATCGTTTGTTCCGTATCCGCAAAGTTTGAAAGTATTCGGCTTTCGCGTATGCGCATTCACTTCCGCCTGTTAAGGTCTTCAAATACTGTATACGCATCGTTAACAGCATCCAACGTACAAAAAACGACTTTAATGCTCATGGGTATAATGTACAGAATAGCGTACATATTACGAAGCGAGCGGATTGTTTTGAGAAATTTGTTTGTGTGACGCATTTTTGATAGTTTGGCTCGAATACTTGAAGTTAAATTTATTGAAACATTGGTCTATTAGGCCGAAAGGGGTTTAGGTAGCGTGTGTGGGGGGCGGGATGGTGTGAGCGGGAGTATCATCCGTAGTCATCATCGTCATCATCATTATCTGCCACTTTTTATTTACTTCCCCGAGCGTATTCCATGTTTTTCTGTCCATTGTACGCCGTCACGTATTTTCACAAAGTTTGACAATTTCGTCAATCCAACGGGTTTTAAGACGACTTGTCGGCCTTTTAATTCCCATCGAGTACCACTGGATAACTGCCTTTGTTAATAATTGTATCAGCTGGTATGATTATATGAAAAATTACTGGAACCACTACTAATTACCCTCATATATATTAAAATCGATATTAATCAAGTGATTAAAGTGCGTGTTTTTCTAGGGTACTGACGTCTTTTGCCAGGCCGTATTTTTTCAACCTAATACACCCTACACTTTTTCAAATTAAAACATCTATCTTTCCATTAATTGAAAGATAGTGGATAATTCATCTTCTCCGGTTTGGAAAGAGATCCAGGTTCGAATGCCGGTGGCGCAACAACAATATTTTTCGATAAAATTGATTTTATATGTATATCTTTCTAATTAATACATTTAATTAGTATTTAATATGTTTTACTTATATTCAAAGTTATGCACGTTACGTTCAGAACATGCTGTATCTACTGTTTTTTTTAAATTTAACTACGTGTTTTTTATGCAGAAACCTTTTGTGTGGATGTAACGCGTTTTACTTTTATTTACTTTCGATTCACGTCACGTTAAAGGTCGATTTTCCGGTTGTGGGGCAATCGCGAGCACCTGGGAACAACACCCCCCTTTGTGGAAGCTAATAGATATCGGTGTTATCAGTCACAGGTTAATAACTCCAAAGATTTTTGGATTTGAATCTATTACAAGGACAGATTTTTTATTATTTATTTGTTGTATTTTATTTCAGTCTCTTCGTCGTTTGAATTTTATTTTAAGTTCATATGGTGTTCTTTTGTTTATAAATATATGCATGTTAAAATAATTTATTATTATTGTTTTTTTTATCAAGTCGAGCTTAGATTGTTTGTGAGAATATATCTCCAGCGAAAAAGTACGATTATAAGGTAATTTTTAAGACAAGGCCTTGACAATGGCACGCGTTACCGTGCTGAAAGTCGGCCTAGGTTTGCCCAAGGAAACCATCTACAAAAACGCGATCTAGAAGAGATGCCATTTCCATACACAGTGCTAGCAAAAATCTTAAATCAAACATATATGTATATTGTATATACACAATTAAAACTGGTATTGTTCTTTTTCTTCGTTAACGGTCTCATAGTGTAGTGGGAGTTTGCCTTGCATTGTAGTGGGAATTTTTCAGATCCGTTTTTATTATTAATTATTTATTAATGCTCCAGGTTTTTATGTATTTTGACATTCCATGTATTTCAAGTCTTACCAATTGGTCATTTAAAAATTAATTTTGATGTGTTGTGGCAACATTTCCATGATGCTTACACTGTTAAGCTTTAATTACACTGTAAATGTCAGTTTTTGATGTTTTTAACGCTTCATCAAAGTGAACTAAAGTTAAAAAAGTGTAGCATAGTTGGTAATGCACCTTCCCCGGATTGGAAAAGAGATCCAGGTTCGAATCCCGGTAGCGCAACACGAATATTTTTCGATAGTATTGATTTTATCACAGACCGTCTGTTCTGAACAATTACAACTTCGCAATAAGTATGTGTTCTCCTTAATAATTATTTTATTGCATGTTGTATAAATTTAATACAGACATTCGTCCATTTCGCAGTTCATAGCACTTTATACGTGCGGTGTTCACACTATATTTCAAAAGCGTCGAACATGTTTCTTTTATTCCTTGTCAGAGTCCACGTTTCGACTGAAATTGGCTAAATACCGACTGTCGTAAGAGGAAAAAGCATATCTGCAAAGTCTGGATATGTTGTCTATCTTACAATCTATTCTGAGGGGTTATTTTTAATTTATTGTAATCTATTGAACACGTGCGAGATAAGTTCTAGTGAACAGCAAAAGTGGCTATCAAACACAGCTGTCCTGTATTGTTCCTGTTACCATGTATCATGTACGGCTGGATATCCCGAAGGTTGTCGGGAATAGATTATTGAGATAGACTAACGGGTATATTTAAAGAGGTTCTTATTTTAAAGGCAGTACATGCATATTAAGCGCATATTTTCAAACCTGTGAAAAATAAACCAAACACCCGAACTGGATGTCATTAGTTAACACCCTATATTAATTTTAATTTAACTGAAATTATTTTAGTAATCGTGACACAATTGACTTCTTTAAAATATTTACAATAGTTATTAAAAAATCTGCTTATATAGATACAATTAATAATTTGTTTAAAACTGTCGGCATTTAATAGCTCATATGGTTGTCATATTTACCTACAGGCTGATTATTAAATTCTTACAAATAATATATTAAAAATTATTTCAAGTATTTAAATTAGAACGGGACATTGCGTGCATGTTAAAATTTTTTGTTATTATATTAGGGTGTTTCAAATATATTGCCCGATTTAATTCTTCAAATTTAATAAAATGTAATCTTAAAAGAAATAGATATAATTAAATTTTGGATATAAGACGACTGTTTATTCCTAATTACCAGATTATTCCTAAAACATAACTTCATATCCATGATTCGATTCAAAGGAAACTAGGAGCAACACCTTAGGATACTTTTTAGTGCTAAAAATGGATACCAAATTTGGTCAACGAACTTTCTTGTTTTATGCACCGCGTATATTTAATAAATTGCCACTAAACCTACGTATGAAAGGCTCTACAGTGATTAACGATTTTAAACTATAAATAATAAAGTGGTTGCTTGATGTGAGTGGAAAACAAAATTAAACTAATTTGTTATTCGTGCTAATTTAACTACCTACACATTTTGTCTCAATTATACATTAAAGACAAACATCTTTTTTATAACTTCTGATTGTACCTTAACAATACAAACTATTCAGGCAATTGCTTTAGAACAGACCACGTCCAGTAAAGTAATTTATTTCAAATGTATTATTTTATATTAAAAAAACAAATTTCGAGATTAGTATACGAAAATGTTTTAAAGGCATTTCTGCTGCTGATTTTTTGCTGTAAATAGTTATCAAGGCTATTGAAAAGATGTGGAGCAAGATGAGTCCTCTCAAGTCAGTGGTTGTTTATGGAGCATGTTCTTCCATTAAAGCTTTCAATTCGTCGTTTTCAACAGTAGCAGGACGTTCTCGACTCTCTTGATCTATCTCATCTGTCTTCTTTGCTAAACTTTTCAAACCGACGCTGCAATGCTCGTTCAGAAGTGGTTCCTTTACCTTGGTTATTTTTCAATTAATGTTTTTAGCAGATTTCTAACTCTCAAACTTGAATCAGAACTTCCACCTGCACCTGCTATCAATCATGATCCATGGCTGACGTGACTATACGTCCCATTTTAAACGGAACCATCACGTTTTTAGGTAGCCTATCCCGTTGTCTCCAAGCACAGTTTCGGAATGCCGAAATGTCTCGTTTTCAGAAGAAGAGAAATTTTTATAAAATATGACAAAACTCTAACTAACTAACTTACCATCGCGCCGTTTCACCCGCGAGGATAGGCAGAGAGGATAGAGCGCCACACTCTTTTGTCCTGACACAATTCTCGCCTCAGAAAAGAGAAGAAACTAAATAGATTCAAAATTTAACTAAGCAAATATGTGAAAGTTGTAGCAAAAGAAACGATTTAAATCTTATTTACATTTTGAGCATATACAAAAATGTATGTATGTACTATATTAAGATTTTTTTTATTTATTTGACATTTTTACAATTTTTTATAACATGAATTAAGTATTTTTTTTACATTATTAAAATTACATAGTTTTTTTTTGCTTACCTCTCCAAAAATGAGACCAGCTCTCGTGCTCGGAGAGGGAGTTACACTATAATAATTTTATATATTTTATTTATTGTCTATTTGTGTGCTTCTGAAGCGTTCTGTAATATAGTACATCTTCTCACACAAGCTCGTCGATTATTGTTATATTATAAATATTCCTATTTTTATAACAATGTCTATTAAAATTACCATTTGTACGATAGATTGCCAGATGGAAAGTAAGGTTGTAAGGTTGTACAAAAATTGGACCCCATTGCGGAATTGAAAAAGGGTACCCTAAATAAGTATTGTATTCGTAGGTATATAAGATGTACGAAATAGTAAGTACAAAATTAGTCTCTTGTCTTATATAATATAATTTTTTTATGAAAAAAGCAAGCGAAGATGACGGCATGTGCAATACGTCAGAAGTCAAGAAGCTTGCTAGTTCGCTCGCTCCTCGGTCGCGAGTACGCGTAGACAGCTCGCGCATCTTTCTTGACGTTTGATTATTGTTTTTTTTATCGACGTGTGTTATAATGTACGTGAACTTTTAATTTTGACAATGCCTAAACGCGAGTGCACTTTAACTGTTAACTAATAAACCAAGTATCCGTTTTTAAAGTAAAGAAGTACTCCCTCGGACGTCAGATGTGAAAAGTGTCGCACGGAATGGAGTAAACATCCCGTTTTAAGCAGAAAATAAATGATTTCGTTAAGTATACCAGATTGATTTTCTAACACGTTTATTTTGTTTCAGGGAGCTCAGCGAACACGACAAGCGGCCCTTCATCGAGGAAGCTGAGCGGCTGCGCGTGATCCACAAGCGGGAGCACCCGGACTACAAATACCAGCCCAGGAGACGCAAGCGACCCAGGGACGCCGCCAGCCCCGATCGTGGAGTCTCGCAGACTCGGGGCCGCCCCAAGCTGGAAGACGCCGGCCTCAAGACGGAAGACTCGCTCGACTGCGACGCTTCACCGTCGCTCATGTCGTCACCCAGATCCTCCGTCGACACTCGCACACCGCCGACCGTGCTCTGCTCGGGCCAGGACATCCACCAACCCCAGAACACCAGCACTATAGACTTCTCGCGCATCGACATGGCTCCCTTGCTGCCTTTGCCCAACTGCGACATGGACGGAGCGGAGTTTGATCAGTACCTGTCTCATCCTCATCATCCGGTACCGCACTACGCTCATCCGTCTTCCATGCACCATCACCACCAGAATTACTACTTCCAGTACCAGAACACCCTTCCTGGTGTGGACCAGAGTTGCGCAGACGGCGAGGAGAGTATGACAGATCACAGGTATCACGAGCTGCAGCCTTCCTCCATGAGGTACTCCGGGGGAGTGGCCCCGTTGCCTCCCTGTCCTCCGCCGTGGCAGGGGTATGCGTGATGGCTCCGTCCCTAGCGTATATAACAACAATTCTAATTTATATACCATATAATACATATATACACCATTTCAATCCCAAAAATTGACGAATGGATTATTTAATATACACCATTCCTCTAAGAATTAAAAAAATTTTACTACTGAGTTCAATCTAAAGCATACAATTAGATGAATCATTGATATATATGGTGTTTTTTGTAGTGGCGTGACTAAGAAAAATGGGCCCCAATGAAAAATCAACAAATGCCCCTCTATAATATGTACTGTAAAAGAAATATAAAAATATTTATGCGGTTTTATTCATTCAACAATGTGATCAAAATTGGTCAATTTTCTTCTATAATTTTAACATTTTTCATGAAAAAAACATTTGTGTAAAACTCACAGTTGAAAAAAATCCGTGCTTGGTACAACGATTTTCGCTTTTTGGCGATTCCCTAACCGACATATTAGCAAAATATTTCTCTATACACCGGTAATATTTTCACACACTTACGTAATACATGTGAGAATACCTTTTTAATGTTTTATTTCATTTTCTTGATGTGGTGGATTTAAATAAATATTGGTACTCGTAAAAGTATCAATATTTTCGGCGGCCTTTCTAACATGGGTCTCGATGCACCGCATTGGCATAGCTACGCCACTGTTTTTGAATGAAACGAACATGTCCCAAATACGTTAGCTTAAATGGTTAACGTGCCTTAAAAGTGACACTTCCCTCGGCAAGAGAAAGTTCCGGGTTCGTATACCGATTCAATTCAAATTCAATAACTTTGTATTTAATCACTCGATTTATTATTGTACTTTGAATGATTTCGGATTTGATCTTCTTCGTCAGGTCAGAATAAAATAACTTGTAAATATGTGTTTTAATGTTGGAATTTTTTCACTGAACATCTCGAAGTACATATAAAATATAGCCTGTACTCAAATTCCTGTTACATATTGATTGTGCTGAATTTGGGAAACAATGACAGAATAATATATTTAGAATTGAGTAGAAACCGGTCGGTAAAAAATGATTAACTCGAAAAACCATCATAACATTTAATAAAATCGTACATATTTGAATTATTTAAAATGTCTACGACAAATTTTTTAATTTTATATTTTAAATACTTTATTTTGTTTAATTTAACTTCACACAATATACATAAATGTGTTTATGCGATGAATCAATAGATTGGATACATCAGAATTGAATAGATAAATATTCATAATTATCTTCAACTTCTAATAAAGCAAAATGACTTAAAAATATACACAAAAAATCTGTCAAAAAAAAAATTGTTGCCACTGGACTTAAACCACGCCAGTTACCCTACAAATTATGGTAAAATTTTGATCTGTTACTTTTTACCGAGACATTATTTATTTCTGTTGGAAGCTGTCATATTTTTAATTGCAATGTTTCGTCTCACTAGATGGCGCCAGGACTTTTAGTTAATTTTATTAACAGAAAACATTAACACAATAAAAAGTGGTCTTTTTGAGTGATTTTTTAAATTTGTTTTAATTGTCAAGCAACTAAGTTCTGAAAAATCATAATAAAATGTGGTTTCAATAATTTAATATTATTATATAATTCTTATTACTGACGGCTGTAGTATTATTATTGATTCTCAGATTGTGATTTGTCGATGTCCTTGAAGATTCTTTTCCTCCTTTCTCTACAGCTCGCTGTCCAGTGGCGTCATTGATCTAGTCGGTCCATCTAGTTGAAGATTACTCTCTTCTCTGATCTTCTATCTTTCCAGTCACGCTCTCCGGGTGGTACGACAATGACTCAGAAAGACCTTAAATCCTTAGTTATTTCAAAAATCATTCAAAGCATTTACATTAATTTACATTTAAAAAGCATTAATATTCTTACACTCACTAATTTTTTATGTCAATGTTTCTACTCTATAGAGGCAAATTGAAAAATTTACTTCGTTTTACTCTTAATGAAAGAAGACGCGATCGTGCGGGTCGTGATGGATGATGTACTCGCAACTTATTAAGATCTGTTGCATTTTTTGCGCGTTCTAAAAGAATCTTCTCGTTTTGCATCGTGGAAAATCTAACCGTCGTATTAGTGTCCTTCCATTACCACTAGAATAACAATTTTTCTCACTACATTTGGTCCAGGATTAGGAAAAGTGGCGGCAATCAGTTCGCCATGTTAAAGCAGACTCGAGAATCACGATGGACACGTCGATCTGTTCTATTCACTCTTCACAGAAACCACAATGAGATTGTACATTCTTTAAAATCAACAGTTTTCCAATACTTCTGAAAAGCAATTATTGTGATTGAATAGGGCAGCTTAACGCAGACAGACTATTCCTATTTTTCTCATCGGTAAATTTTGAAATAATTAAACCGGCCGGCTCTGAGGAATGTTTAAAAAATTATTTTCATGGTGTTTCGAAGTTTCGTCGACTCCGTTTGAGAAATTTATTGCCGGAAAAAAAAAAGAAGAATTTGTCACTCGTCGCCCACGTGGAATACATTAATGATGACAGAAATTTGGCCGAGACGTCTCTTTCAATAAATTCGCGATAGTTTCGACGAAATGTTATTTGTAATTTATAATTTTTCAACGGGTGTAAGGCCCCGGCAGAATGTTTTTTGATTTATTGCCGTATTATTATTATTATTATTTAAAAAAGTATTATGTCTTAAGTAATTTTTTAATTGATTTAGATATTAGCTGTATCCCAGATCTGAATCTTATTGTAGAGATGTGTGTGAGGATTGACAATTACGTTCGCAGAAAAAAATACTTATTCGTTATCTGATTGTCCCCACCATAAGAAATGCACTTGACCCAAACAGTATTTAATGTTATTTTTTGTGAGGCTGTTTAGAGCACGCGTCGTAATTTGTTCCACCTCCGCTCGTGACCCCCAATTATGATCTTTAACATCTTTCTTGATTTAGTTTAGTCCAGGCGGCGAAAAAGTCATTTACAAGAAATTCAGGCTGGATATAGTATTTATATTATATATCCAGATAACGGTTAGTCCTTCTGGAACAATTCCGCGGCCAGCTCACTGTATCGTCACATACGTACTCGTAAACGTATTCTACAAACTTAATTGTCAGTCCTCGAATATTCTTTAAGGCTCGGAAATAATTTCCAAAATGTTAAATGTTAATAATCATTTTAACGAATTTATGATTTTTTTTTAATATCTTACATTATCAATTTCCGGAAAATAGGAAAATACATAAAATACCGACACACTGTTTCTGCAGGCATAGATGATAGATGGGGACAATCTTCAGTCCTAGGGTTAACACTCTCGTCTCGTTCACATATCTTCTCATCTACGCTCGTCGACTGTTCGGTGTAAGGCCAAAGGTTGGTATATATATATTAGTTAAAATTTATTTTTCTATTATGATGACTACTAGAAAGGTGCGTTAGAATATATTATCGACATGAATAAAAAAAAATGTCAAAAATCAAAATGTCAAATTGTAATATCAAAATTTAACTTTCATCTCAATATGTCTTACATAGTAATTTTTCGAAGCTTTCTTGTTTTAAATTATATTAAAAATAAAAACCCTGTTTAATTTCACTAATTTGTTATTTATTGTAACGTTTTAAGTGCTGACGAATCATCTTCAGTAATGTTGTTAATACTAAACTTAAGGCTAAACGTGCTACATAGAGTTGAGGAGTGGAAGAGGGGATTGGAGTTGGAACAAGCGCAGGACAGAGGACGTAATATAAGGTGTTTGGAAGGAATATTCAAACATCTTCTATTACGTCCCCGCCGCCCACCGGTGGTGAAAGTGAACAGTGTTTTTATTATAAATATAGCTTTATTAATTTTCACTTCAGAAGCAGAACGAATTTTTATTTAGTGTTATTTCCAAAGAAACAAAATCTTATTCATATAAAGTATTATTTCACATACTTATAAGGTACAACTCAATGTGAAAGTATTTAGGGAAATATGATAATTTGTAAATAGTATTATTGTTTAAATCTAGTAGGTGAGTACGAATTTTTATTATAATTTGTTAACTAATTTATTTAAAATAAATAGTTTATTCTGTAATTGTGTCATATATTTTTTTTTCTACGAAAACCTGTAATATGACTAACAATATTGTAGGATATGTTTTCAAAATTTGATTAAAAAATAATCACTTGGAACTTTATTTAAAATATCATTTTATTACGTTAATGTTAAATTGTATCACAGATAGTCAAGATATTATCAATTTTGTGTTACTTAAATATGCTGATAAAAAAATCTAGCTTATCTCCATAACGGTGTGGAATTTTCACATAGAGCTCAACATTTTTGACTTAAGAATGCACTAGTATAAATTTTGTGAACATCTGTCATATTCTATATTTAAATTTATAATGTGCCTTTTGAAAAATGTTATGTTTTTTATTATTATTTTTTAATTCGTGAATTTAAATGATTAGTGTTTAATAGTCTACAATTTTCTTTTTATTCAACGATTTTTTCTGTATTTTTGTCTCTAAAATCAATTATGTAATAATATAATCTTTCTTTCTGAAATATTGAC
The DNA here is from genome assembly GCA_022840565.1 of Eubasilissa regina. Classification (NCBI taxonomy): domain Eukaryota; kingdom Metazoa; phylum Arthropoda; class Insecta; order Trichoptera; family Phryganeidae; genus Eubasilissa; species Eubasilissa regina. The sequence continues at coordinate 28,615,899 of JAINEB010000006.1, read as the reverse complement.
ACTCAAATAATTTATATTGATATCGATTTTACAACCAAAAATAAAATGGCTGAATCAAATTTAGTCAAAATTTATAAAAAATGTAATATTTAAAGTATTATTATTGTTAATATTAAGATTTTATGTGCCTTAATTTCAATAAAGGAAGATTATGTCAATTATTAAATTTAAGCACAATAAAAATGTACTTGAGGTACCGTCAAAACAAAAAAAAAATATATGATGAATTATTGCATACTAAAGTAAATTTTAAAATTAATTTGAAATATATTATTCCGCTATATACTGTTTGTTAGTTTTTTTTTTTATCTATATCATATACCTATAAATTTCTGTGAGAATACATAAATGATCATCTCAAGTACATAAATATATAGGTACAGGGATAAATAAAATATATTATTTAATTTTAAGAGCAAAAAATGAGTGTAACAGAAAATAAGAATTTAGCACGCAACTTAAAAGATCGCATTACATTTTTTAAAAGCACCCCTTATTCAGTAATTTATATTGAGATTACTCAAATTGTTAAATAGCCATCACAAAAAATATTATTTTATTTCTTTAAGGTGTAAATATTTACATTAGATAATGGAGTTTATTGAATGTTGTGAAATATAATAAATATTTTGTAATAAATCGATGAAATTTTCAACATGTTTTACAATTTGAAACCCTGCCCCGACGAACACTCTTACTTATATATCTTTTAAATAATAATGTTAACGATACAAAGATAAAATGGATTTTCTAAATTTCATTCAATACATACAATTAACCTGTCATTTTTTCGAGGACGAAAATCAGGATGAAATAGGTTTTTATCCAGAAAATTTTATGAAATGTAGTTATATATATTTGAAGTACGATTTGATATAATCAACTCATTTTCGATAATTGGGTGTCAACGCAGTTATATGATTATTATGTTTATTTGATTACGCAAATATATATGAATAATATTAATTTTTCACTTGAGAAGCAAAACGAACTTTTATTTGTTTAGTGTTTCCAAACTACACAAATATATATATTTCGAATATGATAAGTATAACAAATATACACAGTCACTTTACTGCGTATGAAACGAACGCTTTCTTTACAAACTTTATCGAACTCGAATGAAGCTTCATTTTAAATAATACTAGACTGTCCGCACAGCTACCGCCCGGTAGCAGACGTATCCTGCAGAGACGCAGTACTCTGTTGTCAATTTGCAGAATAAAAAAATAAAAAATTCTTCTATACATTTAGTAAAACTATAAAAAGTGTTTTGATAGGAATATAAGAAGAAGAAAAAGAAACGTTTCATGTTTTTACATATTCACCTGTTGGTAGAATTTTTCTAAATTAAAATCGCACTTAAACTAACCAATATAATCAAGTGTTGATGGCACCAGAAATAGAGGACGTCCGTGGAAGACTTGGCACGACCAGGTAAACTAGTTAATGGAGGATGGTTCTGTTAGAAGCCTCAACAATCGGCGAGCTTGTATGAGAAGATGTATGAATATGAATGAGGCGTGAATTGTGTGTCAGAACAGAAGAGTATAGCGCTCTTTCCTCTCTGCCTACCCCCGTGGAGAAACGGCGTGATGGTAAGTAATTAAGTAAGTAAGCAGTTTATACTGATTTACTAAGAAAATTAAGTATTAAACGTCTAAAAACAAAGTATGCAGCAGTTAAAAGACAATATCTGCACTGTGCGGCATACTATCCTCTGCGTTGTTAGTACATGTTTTTAAATGCATTCACCTATTGGTAGAATTTTTCAAAATAAAACTAACCAATATAATAAAAAAAACCAGTGTTCATATAAATTCATAAATAGAGCTATAATAATATATAAACTCCTGTTGTATACTAAAAAGTAACGCCAATGCTATTTGATTTGCAGTCAACCACGCGTTTTTCATTTATACTCGTAAATTTTATTATTAAAACCGGGTTTTCTATATAAAAACGATATGACAAACACGTGTAAGATAAACAGTACACTTTTGTCATTCTCTGGAAGGTTTAAAAACATAAGTATTAAACTAAAACTCACAGATAAAATCATAATGTGCCCACGGGATATCTCTTTAATTCAAATTATTATTGCCAACCCACAGGCATATTATATTTATATCCATTTAAATAAATAATAATCTTAAAATCGACGTTGCTCGATAAATAATACAAACACGATATGTTTAATAAGACTCGAAAGACGTGTTCCGCACAGCCGAGCGACCGCGAGAAAAACGGCGCTCTGGCCCGAGCGTGCGACGGCCCGGGCCTCGGCCGCGAATCCCGCGGCACCCCGGCCCGAACAAGGAGCTAGCCGAGACCCGAACCCGGCCGCGCAGAGCGCGGCGCCCGGGCCTGCGCTAGCCGAGACCCGAACCTAGCCGCGGCTGCACGCTGCCGGGCGGCCAGGGGGAGGCGCGGTGTCGCGATCGAAACTTGGCCACTTCACGGCGATATCGCGGCCACCACGCGCCGCCATTGGAAAATCGCCGCCACTGCGGCGGCCGAGCGGCCGAGGGGAGGGGGTAGCCGGATTAGTGACCGAGGCCACGCCCCGGCACCGCATGGAGAACATTACTTTAATTTTTGCAATGTATCTTGTCATAAAAAATTATATGTAATAAAATGAATATCTAAACTAATAGAATGTTGTAAGGGCGATCGCCCTGAGATAGTTTGACGCACCTCAAAAATCCCTGTACTAATAAAAAATGGATTTTTAAGTTTTGAGGTGCGTTAATAAATTCCCTGGGCTATCGCCCGTATTGTAATATGCCAGGCATCGCGAGGCAGGTTCATGTTTGTAATAAAAAGTACTCGCGATGCCTGGGAAATGTGAAATAAAAAAATGATTAAATAAAATGTATGACGAAAGTCAGTTCTGCCGACCCATACTGGACGGCGGAAAAAATGACCAAAGTTTCCTGATTTGGCCGCCAGGTGGTGTCGGCACGGGACCGTATCGGGGTGGCACGGGGAAATTTTGAGCCCCCTGATTGGTCCCGGCGATTTGCTGGAGTATGACACTCCGAGGGTAATTTGTTTGAATATAAATAAAGCGATCCAGCGGTGTGGAAATCACTTCACTCGCCTCGTGTGCTTCACCGCTAGACTTCTCCACGCCATACAAGACTTTCATTTCTGAACCCCGCTTACCCTGGACTTGCTTCTTCTGGAATTCTGACCTGGCTTTCACTTTGGATCGACCCCGTATTATTCCACGACCTTGGCTGTTACACTGGACGGAGATTTGGACCTACACCACTGCACGCCGCTGCAGACATCATCGTTCGAGAAGCGAGGCAAATCGGCGAACCACCCCTGAAAAATCTACAGTCTTGTTCGTACTGAACAAGACGCAAGACACTATTTTCAAAATATTCATACTATTTTGAATTTAATAATAATAATAGGCTGCATTCCAATTATCTGCACTGTGCGGCGTACTATCCTCTACGTCGTTTGTGAAAATCATAGAAGAAGGTGGTGATTTAATAATTGATGATGATGATGATTTTTATCGTGTAAATAATAATAAAAATAGCACTCTTATCGATAAAAGTTTAAAAAACAAATTTCTACAACCGACCGGCCATGAAGAAAACATCACGGAAAAATTTCAATTTGAAAATTGACTTTTTTATCCATATGAAATTTCAAAATGTTAAAACGTGATATCGTGCGCTCTTTTTCAAAAAATTGTTTACATAAAAAAAACATTTGAAATTAATTCATAAATATTTTATCGCAAATTTTAACATTACAAAATATTCTCCACCTTCTGAGGAAACTGAATTATATTTATTAAGAAATATTAAAGGTAGAAAATCTGAAAATACTATTTTGTTCGGTATATTGTAAAAACATATTTGCCTTACTAAAATAATTTAATATAAATCGATTATTGAGTCAAACGGCATGTATAGTGACATCTATGTTAAAAAGTTGTAAAGAAAACACGTAATACGTCGCACCAAATTTAATTTTTCAATTTTTATTTTTATTCATATCATTTATTAATGTTCTGAAAACGCTATAAGACGCCTTAAATTAAAAAAAATAGTTCCCGTTAATAAAATAAATTAATTTCTACCAAAATATCGTAATACTCTACGGTAAAAGATTGCCAATAAAATGCCTAGAGAAAAATGTACATGTCGAAAAATATCAATATGCATATTTAAATAAAAATACTCTTTTTAATTCGGATTTGGCATATATTTCACTTCATGGTGGTCAAATGAACAGATTGCTATATTTTTAGACGATATTTAAAACATCGGTTCATACCGCACAATCTGGAGACATAAACCTAAAAATGTTTCATTTTTGATGTAAAAATCGACATTTTTGATTAAAATGAAATAATATTAAAACATAATTTAATAAAAATACTATTTTTAATTCGTATTAGGTAAATATTATTCTTCAGGGTGCAATAACGTGTAGATTCCTCCATTATTACGGTCTTTTTAATAGACCGGTTCATACTGCATAGTGTATAGAGATTGTTTTCAAATCTAAAAATGTGTAATTTCTCACGTGAAAATCGACATTTTTCATAAATCGCAAAGTCTGTCATCGTTCAGTATGTCAAATAGCCAAAAACAACGGTTCATTTGTTTCTTCACTCAATCGCGAGATTTTCCCAAATCCGGGTTATTTGTATCACTTTGTATTATTTGTATTTTTGGGAATTTAGAAGAATTTAAAAAAATGCACGCAACGATTTTCCAGCACCTTATAATTTCCTGGCTTCTTACAATTTCCCAGCGTCTTATAATTTCCCGGCTTCTCATAATTTCCCGGCTTCTCATAATTTCCCGGCTTCTTATAATTTCCTAGATTCTTATAATTTCCCGGCTTCTTATAATTTCCCGGCTGCTTAAAATTTCCCGGCTCCTTATAATTTTCAGGCTCTTCACAATTTCCAGGCTCCTTATAATTTCCCGGCGTCTTATAATTTCCCGGCTCCTTATAATTTACCGGCGTCTTATAATTTCCCGGCTCCTTATAATTTTACCCGGCGTCTTTTAATTTCCCGGGTTCTTATAATCTCCCAGCGTCTTATAATTTCCCGGCTTCTTATAATTTTCTAGCTTCTTATAATTTCCCGTCTTGTTATAATTTCCCGGCTCCTTATAATTTCCCGGCTTCTTATAATTTCCCAGCTTCTTATAATTTCCCGGCTTCTTATAATTTCTCGGCTTCTTATAATTTCTCGGCTTCTTATAGGAATTAAAATAGATACCGTCCACCGTCGGCTTTCGCGGAAATATTTAAAAATAATTATCGCTTTTAAACTCGTAGAGTTGTGAGCGTAAATGTTAAAGTTAAGCTAAATTTAAAAAAAAATATCACTAAACTTAAACGGTCGTAACAAATAGAGGAGAAAAGAAAAAAAAAAGTGTCGAAGGGAAAAAGTTTATGTCATTCTTCAGCTATCTGGCGATATTCAAAAATATCCAAATGGCTTTGCAGGCTCGCTAGATACAGCGATTACCGTGTGTGACGGATATTGTTACAACGTGACATATATACAACACGGAATAAAGCTTAAGGCTTTAATAATAGTTAGAAGATAACAATAATTTACGTAGTCGGGGAGATCAATTTGAATAACTTTTAAATACTAATTAAATATATTAATTAGAAAAACATACATATAAAATCAATTTTATCAAAAATATTGTTGTTGAGCTACCGGGATTCGAACCTGGATCTCTTTTCCAATGCGAGGAAGGTGCATTCCCAACTACGCTACAGCGACAGTATTTTTGACGTCAAACTTTACATTTTTTCGAATTAATACATCTATCGTTCCATTATTTGAAAGCCATCCACATTTTTTTTTTTAATAAAAAAATAGAGATGCGTTCACGGAATACATGTTGCATCAATATTCTTACTATTTTCAAACTAAGCTAAATGCTTGAGGTATGAAAATAGGACTAACTTGCTGGTGTCCTGGAACGAGGCGCGAACCCCGACCATTAATTAAATCACTAGGCCAACGTCTTGACTACACCAACAAGCTACTCAATTATTGTTTTTACGGATTCTCAAAAACATTTGAGTAAATCAATGGTGGACGCCAGAATTAACAATTCATTTTTATTAAATTTTGGACACATTGATACAACTTATATATTATTAAGGAGAACACATTATTATTGTGAAGTTGTAATTATTCAGAACATAGGTCTGTGATATTTTAAATACTAATTAAATGTATTAATTAAGGCGCGACTTGCAATAATAATTCATATTTTGGCGTTTTTTACGAAAATGTGGGTTTTTATTGTTCATTTATATCAGAAATTATTAAATAGATTTGACTTTTTTTCAACTATTACTTAGATTGGACCTTTAAATTAATATAAAACTAATAAACTGAATGTTATTTGTCATGATTAAGACGATACAAATATTATAAGAAAGACCGCGACCATTAGATGCATTTTAGGCATGGTACGAAATTGAGTCGATGCGCTGAATGAATGTATAAACGAAATATATTTTCTTATAATCTTGAAGCCAAGATACGGAGACAAATCTATAGGAAACCAAATTAGCAAAATATTAAAAATGAATAGAGTTATAAATCATTCAATTTGCAGTACATTTGATGAATTTTTGACGTCTTTAAAATACTTTATTTTAGTAGTGTTTTTAAATAATAGACTATATTTACTCACATGATTTGAGGCTTTAACTATAATTTAAAACTAAGTTTAATATCAGAAACACAATAATCATTTTTTAAATAATATATTTCCAGTCTTATGAAACATGATAATTTTAATTGTCCATCGGACTTTCAGTACGCCGTTGGATTCGGCCATGACGATCGTGGGATCTGTGCTCCGTTGGATTTTCATTTAATTTGCCTATAAAATACATTTTATTACAAATTTTGACTACACTATGAATGAATATTATACTTATTCTCGATACCAATTGCTTATTTTTATAAATTATATGGTTTTGGGCTGTTTTTATACGAAAACAGATTATAATTTTGACTTTTCAACATAATACATGTGTCAAAACTTACGTTACGGATCGGAGCGCTAAGAATCTGACAACGCATGCGCGTCTACCGCATAAAATTAATTTATTCACAAGATTCAACGTGAAATTCGCGAACCCGTGTTTTTTTTTGTTGGGTTTGGTTCTCATTATATTTTATTATACAAATTATTGTTCTGAAATTACTACCTCTTGTGACTCAAGATGCCTAAGGTTAAAAAGTATCCATTGACACGCTCTACGAAATATTCCAACAAAATTTTAAATGGTTTAAATGGTTGGTAAGTTGATAGTTTTTACCATTTCTATAACAATTATCTATTTGATTTAACAATACAAATTACATAGTTCAATATACATATATTATGTAGTGCAGATAAATTATTTTTTATTGGAAATACATATTCTTAAAGATAAATAATCTTATCAAAAGAATTATACATGACAGACCTGTCTGATACAAATGTATTTGTTATAGTCATATAAATAAATAAACATGTATTTTAATATTTTAGACATAAAAATACTGATAACTAAATAACAATAATAATATTATTAATTATTTTCAGGATGTTCCCGAACTGAGCATTGAATGTGCGGACTCATGTGAACTTCCTAAATTAGATGGCAAAAGAGTGGTCGACGACATACACCAATTCTTTTCTCTAATTAATCAAATTTACTTCCACAAATCGATGTTTGGGTGCACATGAACGAATATTGAATATGTGAAAGAACATAAAATTTTATTTCTGAATTCAGTTTAAATTGTAATATGTGTGAATCAAATTTTGTTTTGAATACGTGTAAAGAAAAAAAATAACGAAATTCTGAATAACGATAATATGCTCGATGAACAACTAATTATTTAACGGTGAATAATAATACTTTTGTCATATTTTCATTTATATTTTAATATTAAATATATAATATTAAATATATATGTAATTTATTAAAACAATAAATAAATATTAAAAAAAAAACTTTTTTTTATTACAACCATAGTATGATTATTATATAATATTAGCATAAATAATTTTCTCTTGACAAATACAGCTGTTTCAAAAGTTGTCAATATTATTTATTAGTATGAATTTACGTCAATTTTTTCCCGTATAAATCGGGGCATAATTGTAATAATCATGTTTATCGACACAAACAATGGTTTTTATCATAAACATAACAATTCTTAGGTGAGAACTTTAATAAATTAATTAATTTTCGCTTGATAATTTCAAATGGCAACACATATGTATTATAAATGTTGAAGAAATGCCTATTTTCTGATAGCTTTATTACCTAGGAATTTAAAAAAACCAACAGTTGTATACTTTTCATTTTCTATTGATACCTTTCACTCTAGAAATATTTACGTAAAAAATAACGCACTTTTATGTTTACTTGATATTGTAAATGAATTAACTATTAGTCTCATCTTGAAAGGGTTTGCAAAATGCAAAAATATCTCGAAATTCAAACTGGAAAAATGAAAGTAGCCTCTTAAGTAGCAACAACAAAATTTTACGATAAACTTGATTTTATATGTATATCTTTATAATTATAATTTTTAATGTTATATAATTTGCTGTTCTAGACGAACATGTATAATCTTATTTTGAAAACATCAAATAAATATATTTGTATTGATAAAATACACCATTCAAATATTCACGAGTTTCGCGTACGAAATACATGTTAAATCAATATTCTTCTTCTTCTCTCTTTAATGTCAGTGTTGACATATAGTGGCCTCAATGAGATGAGACTCGGCTCGTAATGCATCTCCGCAAGTCCCGGTCCTGGGTCACCTAACCTAAAAGTTGTGGCCAGGATGATCCCCTTTACTATGTTGTCATTTCGAAATATAATGTGGCCAAAGAATTAGAAAAATGTTGGCTGGACGTACTTGGTTTAGTTGCAGGATTGAAGCATACGTGTGTCGTACGTAATGAAATAACCAGAGGGCGGAAGGGACCCACCCTTTCTCGGAACCGTTTTAAGAGATGTGCAACTGCCGTGTTGGTTCCACTCTCAAAGCAAAACGGTGGCCCTAATTTAATCCAATGAAAACATATTTAAAAAAAAAATTATCTTTTTTTTTTTTTTTTTTTTTTTTTTTTTTTTTTTTTTTTTTTTTTTTTTCCGAAACCGGTAGATGTTTTTTAAACTCAATTGTGGTTATTAAACTAAGATAATAAATAAAAAATATGAATCTTAACCACCAAGTTAATATTGCTAATTTTAAAAGTAAAAAAAAATTATCTAGTCAGAGGTTTTTTTATTCGATTACCTAGTCTAAATTTATTCCTTTTTGCGCCGTTCTAGTTATCATTATCATACTTAAACATTTATAATATAATTATATTGGTATAATAATAATTATTTACATAGTACAGCATACACGGAGAATTAACAGAAAACCAATAGTAGTAATATTATATATCACACTGCGGTGCACATTATAAAGAAAAGGTTTTATAAATCCAAGTCTTTTAGCAAAATAATGAAAACTTATCAAAGTATTAAAAATATAAAATTGTTTGTTAAAGGACAAAATAACATTCAATACACCAATATTTATTATTTTTTTAGATTTAGACCTTTTAAGTAACCATTTAAATAATTAATACCAATCGGGTAGAGATAAATCAGAAGCATGGCTATCCAACATTATAACATAATCGATATACAGTGCCTACACTAATAATTCACTAGTTCTACAACACTCCCACTACATTTTTATTTAAAAAATCTTTTTTTTATCTATTTTTATTTCTGTTGAATCCTTATCTTAAGTAACACCACAACAGCACGAAAAAAACTATTTACTTTAATACAGACTTCAGTCTAGCAAAGTAGCCAGGACAACGCTGTATATATCAGAGGTGGAGTCTACTACACCCCACACAATAAACTACGAGTATTATACTTAATTACAATATAATTGTATCTTATGTTTATCTTGTTATATTATAATATATTCACCTCTGTTACAACAAAAATATGAATGTCAATAAAGTCTAAATAACTAAATAGAGATTATATGAGCGCTGAATTGGACAGAGTATGGTGTTGGTTTTGGTGTCCGTGCCACACCTCTGTATTGCGGTCCTGACGGCGAATGAGAAGGACCGATATGGGAACTTTTGCTCATCCGGTCCTGGGTAAGTGGTGGGTCCCGTTCACTGTCACCAGTGTTCGTGATCAGCGCGCCCAAATAAATTGCTCCTTTAACCATCTCACATTCCGCTGTTCGGGAAGCGTGCAGTGATGCGTTAGCACTTGGCAATATTCTTATTGTCTTTCAAAATAAGCACTTATGCGACGAAAAATAAAATAATTATTGAAACATTATGTACATTATGATTCTCAACAGCGCATAAGTTAGCTCGTGTATGGGCAGCCTTAGCCTTAGAGAGACAGTGCGGTATCAATTAAACAATTAAGATTCGGCTTGCCCTTTGCGGACTGAAGATGACCATCCCGTGACCCGCTCGCGGATCCGCCGACCGTCAGTCAATCCGGTTGCAATCAGACTTCACGCATGTGTGCAGCCGAGATTTATGACCATCAACCCTTCGCGGTCCGCAGCAAGAGAATCACATTATTATTACTTAAACATTTTAGCACGGAATATGTTTAACGGGTATCCGAGATCGCGACATTTTTATATTATTAATTTATTATTTTCACTTTTGCCGGTACAAAATGAAAAATAATTTGGAAGCGACCACTATTGATCTCGGTATCTTCCGAGTACTAAGTCAACGTTCCGCCAGCTTATTCAATCCCCTAATAGACTGAAATGTCAAAGTGTCGTAATAAGTACATACGTAATAGAACCTTAATCTGCAAATCAGCTATCTCCATTTTTCTAAAATGTTCCGGAGCAACAAAAAACTGTTTAATTTTGTTATTAAACTGATTACGAAAATTCCAAAACACCCTTTGGTAGATTTTTTATGTAGAAACAGGGTGGCTGAGAAATTTTATTGATATTTTGATTTATCTCGTACTTATATGGAATATTTGGAGTTTATTTGGAATTCGAACCGTTATGATTTTTTTAAATAATTCTGAAATATATCATGCCGTTTCCCCGCGGGGGTAGGCAAAGAAAATAGAGCACCACACTCTCCCTTTCTTATATACAATTCTCGCCTCATCCATATTCATACATCTTCTCATACAAGCTCGCCGATTATTGAGGGTTCTAACATGACCATCCTCTAGTATCTGATTTACCTAATCGTACCTAATCGCCGTAAAACGGCATCAAAAACTGTTTTTTGACCATGGGTGGAGTTAGCTGTTTAGCATATTAAGGTATCGATATGCACTTTATTATTCATACACAAGGTAAACTATGCAAAATTACAACATTAAAAAATACATTTTATTTATCGTAGTCAATTATAATTCTTAATTATTTTATTTTTTAATGAAACGAATCATCATGTACAAAAGAAATTCCTTCTATATTGGAACAATCTAGATTGTGTACAGAAACAACATCGCGTTACACACAAATTTATTCTTATACGATTCTTACCAATAATTTAATAATATTTTAAATTTATTTTTATAGCAAACCAACATTAATAAAAAATTTCTATATACAGGGTGGCCCAAAAAAGTGAGAACATTTCGTAAAATGTTATATAATTACATCAAAATTAGTTAACTATATCAACGATAGCTTAAATAGTTTACTAATTTACTTACCTATTTACCTATATTACGTTTTATTTGGACAATTTCCGGTCGCCATCTTTGATTATTAATTATCACATTGTTTATATTTGGTTTTTTCAAATTGTTGCCAAGAATAATAAAAATCACTGCAGAAGACCGTATTCTGATTCACTGTTTCAAAACAAAGCCTGGAGTATAGCTAGACATTACAGCAGGACGGAGCTCCATCTCACACGGCCAGAAATACAAATAATGTTAATTTCATCGAGCCAGGCATGTGGCCGCCGAACAGCTCAGGTTTAAACTCAATAGATTATGTAATACGGGGTGTTTTGATGATTTCTGATTAGCTAAATATTGTGCAAAAAAAATTATATTAAGAATTATAATTAACTATATTATGTTTTGAAATAACATGTTACGAGATGTTCTCATTTTTTTGGGCCACTCTACATATATTTTTACGTTTTATTCGCATTTGTCGGCGGGTGACCGAAGTTCAGATTTTCGCTGGGCAGATTTTTATTGTATTTATTTTGCTGACGCAGGGGTCGTGTGACACACGCGTCTGAGATACGTAACGGTCAATGTGGAGTTGTGACGTTTGTGCGGCCCGACCGCTGACCCTTGTCGCTCCCGCGCATCTTGTTGCAATCCCGCCACGGGACATTAGCGCGGAATTGCACCGCGCGTCGGTCATTTCTGAGAAAAAAATATTTAGTCCTCCCGCTCAATTAGTGCGGCATCCAATGTCGTCACATGCCGCTGATTCAAATTAATTTATTTTGTCGTAATTCAGCGCGATCGCCGCAAATGTCTGAAATTAAATAAAATAAATTGATAGTTAATGGTCGACATTCAAGACTGATTCGTCCTTTTGCAGTTTTGCCCTTTTACGGAGACATGTGATTCTGTTCGCGGATGTGATAAATCTCCTATGAGATAAATGTACCTACCTACATTGACATTTTAATTTGGAGATAAACTCAAAATACCAGATACTGTTGGAATGTTGACCCAAGACAGAAAGAATTTAACAGGAATGATGTTACTGTCTTTTCATATTTCCTACAATTGGTTCATACAGGGCGAATGAACCAATTGTATAGGTGCGAATAGTTCACAAAGGGTTCCAGGCCGATGTTGTATTTGAATAACTACGAAATGAAACGAAAAAATTAAATTTGGTTTTTATTTATCGATTACTTAGTTTATTACAATTGTGTGTGAAATATGACATCGGCCAAGTGGCCGCCTTTGGCAGCGGCATATACTTTCCATATTGCACATTTCACGTGTTATTTCAACAATTTCATTTCAAATACTATCCTGTAGCTTCGGAATTGGTGTTGGCTTATTGGCGTAGACCTTTCCTTTCAAGTTAACACAAAATTGTTGGGAGCCGTAAAATCAGGTGATCTAGGAGGCCAGTTGATATGACCACTTTTTAATATTATGCGGCCGGGAAAATTTCTCGCAAAATTTTAAGCGTAGCTCGGACTGTATGTGAGGTGGCACCGTTCTATTAAAACCGCATGTGTTGCAGGCCCGATGGACCCAATTCGACCACCAAGATGTTTTTACAGAATTGCCTCTGGCATCCTGAAAGAAATAGGGCCCCATGACTCCGCTGGCCCACATGGCGTTGGTGTATCAATTGAGTATTTTCAATGCCCCAATCGTTTATTAACAAAATTCGTCAAGTTGAAATGAGCTTTGTCGCTCAAGATGATTTTTTACAAAGTTTGTGTTTGTTTTAATGACTACAACACATTATTAAAGCGTTAAATGCTTCATAATAAATTGTAATAAATTTTTCTTCACGACTACTAAATACGAACTGACTAATGTCTGCCGAATCAAAGTGGTGGCCAAACAAAATCGGCCTGTAATATAATATTCACTCTGTATTTAGAAATTGAATTAACGATTTTCCAGTAAGTTTTTTGTTTTTCCGGCCGATACCTGTTGAAATCTATTTAAAGTTAGTTTGAATTGTCTTTTATTTTTATATATGCTTTTTAAGGTGGTTAAGTAATATGGAAAGTTTAAGTAATTGAAGCATCTCCAGGAATGACAATAGATTTCACAAGCATTCACATTATTAATGTATGGCTAATTACTAGCGAGGCCATAATAGTAAGGCATTCTGACTGACAAGGAATTTAAAGCAACGGTTCGGAAAGTCAATTATTTCGAGCTACTGTAAATAAAATAACGTTCTTAAAGAGAACACATTCTTATTGCGAAGTTGTAATTATTCAGAACATAGGACTGTGATATTTTTAATACTAATTAAATGTATTAATTAGAAAGATATACATATAAAATCCATTTTATCGAATAATATTGTTGTTGCTACCGAGATCCGAACCTGGATCTCTTTTTATCCACTATACTGTGTTGATATAGCATAATCGGTTAATGCACATTCATTATTAATATAGTAACAGCAATATTTTTCGAAAAAATTGATGTTATGTGTGTATATATATATATCTTTCTAATTAATACATTTATTTGTTATTAAGGAGAGCATATTCTTATTGTGAAGTTGTAATTATTATGTGATATTTTAAATACTAATTAAATGTATTAATTATAAAGATACGCACATAAAATCAATTTTATCGAAAAATATTGTTGTTGCGCTACCCAGGATTCGAACCTGGATCTCTTTTCCAATTCCGGGGAAGATGCATTACAAACTATGCTACAGCGACAGTATTTTTGACTACAAATTTTCGAACCTTTATGTTACACTTTTTCAAATTAATACATCTATCGTTCCGTTATTTGAAAGCCATCTACATTATTTTTACGGAATCTCAAATACCTTTGAGTAAACCGATAGCAGACGCCAGAATAAACAATTCATTTTAATAAAATAATGTAGATGTCTTTTTCAAATAATGGAACCAATGACAGATACCAAAGGTGAGATCTAAAGGTAGAAAAATCAAAGGGAAACGTATTGTTTCCTTTTGGTCATACTGGATTGCTCACCGTTACATTTTATAACCGCTGGCCGTAGCAATGATCCGCGCTAATCTCACAGCCCTCTCGATGATTTGAAAACGAACCATAGATGGTGACCGTTTTTATTACTTTCAAAACAGATTGCGACACCGACGTAAAGGCAATTTTTGTGAGTTTTAGAGGTGCCTGGTAATAAGACAAGAGACATAATTTATAACGTCACAGTGTTTATGTCGGTGTCTATACATAATCACGGGCGTGCTAATTGTACTCATTAATTTTTAAATCATATTTATAGTAAATGCAGTGCATAAGTAAAAACTAAAATTTCTTATTATCTTCAAATAATTAATCATTGCTCTGGTATGTTTAGTTTTCTGAACATACCGAGCTCACTGACGATAGGTAGATTTATATATCGTGTGTACGCAGTGGCGTAGCTATTTTGTCTGGCAGAATAAAGTCATTAGAAAGAATAATATCTTTTTTTTTATAATTTTCAACCAAATTCATCAACTACGTCGGTACCTCGTGACTGAAGATCATAATCTCTGTGAACTTTCGCTCTCTTGTTTATGCTCCTCCACTTTTCTCGTAATCCTGCAGATCTTAGGACTGAAAAATACAAGGTTCTTCAAATTATCTTCCCTTCTCCCAAGGGCGGTGATACTCACACACACACACACACATGTAAATTATTATATACCAGGAAACCCAGTGGTGCCAATCGAAGTAACAAGGCGCGTAAACATCGTGAATATGAAAAACTGTAATCTTTAACAGAGATATGGAATGAATTTACGTTCTTTAGAAGAACAATATGAAGCAAAAGATGACACAAACACGAACGTTTAAATTGTGTGAAAAAAACAATTATCGAATTTATAGTAAAACATAAATACGCAAAGTTTTAATCGGAGAATAGTGTTGAAGTGAATGAAGCTAAGTCAATATTAATTAATATGGACAACATTGAAATTGTATTAAGGGGCACGGAATAAACGCTTGCCCCGGGATCCGACAATTTATCGCTACGCCACAGTGTATACGTATATCGAAACTGCAATATCAGGTTTCTCCTCCGGGAGATGTGGCGGGTGGAAGCCGTCATATTCATCTGTGGCATATGGACCGGCCACTTGAAGAGTACCGCCACGATGCAACATCGCACCACTTCTCAAAACACCACACGGCAGATTAATCATTTTATTTTAAATTCATTTATAAGTCAAACGTCAAAAATTTAACAATACATTTGTCAGCTAATTTTTCTGTATAATTTGAAACCCGGTTATGTGAACAATGGTAAATTAATACTACAGTTAAAAAAAATGTGAAAACAGGTTGTTCGATCGATGGTAAAAAATATTTACTCATCGCAAGTACATTTTTTTTTACCATCCTTAAAAACCGTATCGTTAATTAAAAATAGAGTTCGTCCTATGAAGATCCCGCTGTTTAATGTATATTATCGAAGATTTTTCGCCAGCAAAGTGACAGATTTCGGGTTGAATAAAGTCATAAATAAAGTGTGAAATTATATGTACTGCCAATGGTGAATATTTAAAATATATCAATTTCTTTGATATTTGATGATTATTCGCCTTGTCACACTATTAGGTGGGATTGACTACGACAGTTGTAAATTTGATGTACAATCAACCCGTAATTTTTTTTTTTAACACGGGCAATGGTAAAAAAGTTACTGTAGTAAAAATTTACTACTGATCACACAACCGGGCCTAAGATAACAAAACTAACGAAGACATGTAGTGCTGATGGCATTTGCTCACAGATCACTGGATAATCTGTTATATATTACAAGAAATTAACCACATATTACACTCACTAGCTATGAATTCTTAGAGTAGGTATATATGATACATGCATAAAAACCTCCATACAAAGTGCAATCCACTAAAAATCGTCAATTATCGCTGTTCCTTCTCATCTAGCCAATCGCTTCATCGAGCTTGGAGATGCTCTACACGTTTTTCTTTTCCAGGGACTTCTTTCTCCACCGGCCATCATATCTTCAATACATTATCTTCCACCACAAATTGTTACTGCAGGTATGTGATTTCGTAGAAATATACTCGGGCTCAAATTAGTTACGGTTGAATCATTACTTAAACCTTAATAAAAATTAAATGTATTAATTAGAAAGATATACATATAAAGTCAATTTTATCGAAAAATATTGTTGTTGCTACCGGGATTCTGACTTGAATCTCTTCCAATCCGGCGAACGTGCATTAACCGATTATGCTATAGCATCACAGTATCATTTCACATCACAAACCTATGTTCTGAATAATTTCAACATCACAATAAGAATGTGTTCTCTTTAATAAGGTATTTAAACCGTTCTTGTGAGTGTGACTGTGTTCGATTGTAACAATGATTGGTAAGTGATTATTCGAAATTTTTCCAGAAATGACTGGTACCCTAGAATGTAAACTTCCAACGCTAAATAAATCTCACTGTTTCAGGGTTACCTTATACAAAATAAAATATTGATAGCAAATAATAAAATGATTAATAGTATATTTTGTTGTATTTTAGTTTATTATCATACCTTCAACACAGGTGGCTGAAGTATCCAATCTTGGATTCATGAGCTCCGCGATATTTTTGGCATGGGAGGATATCTGCAGCACGCTGATTTCTGTACCCTTTCTTCTTCTTTTTGTCTTCTGATAGCAGTATCTACTTCGAAGTGTTGGCTACCACGGTATATTATTGCCGTACAGTTTGGTCTGTCTTCTGGAGCTTGTTCTCAAATAGTGATGGAAAAAAATGCTACTCTTGAATCACTGGTGTGATTGTGATTGATATTCGATAATATCAGTGATTGAAAACTGTGACTGTGATCACAGTTTTATTACTAATACGCGTGCGCCGCACGATGTCACAATACACGAACTGAATAAAAAAACATAATTTTGAGGGTATTTACTTATATTTTTCAAACTTTATTTACGTAAATAACATATTCTAGCATGTATAATTAATACGTATTTTATTTAATATCGTCACAAAGAGAATGTAAATCACTAAAAAATGTGAATTTATTTTTCGGGTCAAATTCTCAGCATTTAAGATCAAATGCGTAAAACTTTTTGGCAGAATCTACTAGATGGCGCTTATCACGAATTATAACGTCAATATTTCATAAATATTTTTATTTAATTTGCATATGCGCCCAATTATAATAATAATAATAATAATAATGTGTTTATTCCAGCGTGATCAAGTTTTTTTTTTAACCCTATTCGCCTTAGAGATAATACATATTATGTTATACATTAAAGTTATGAAATAAATATAACGCTATGAAAATGAAAAAAAAAACCAAAATTATAAATCAATATAATTTTTTTTTAAAATGAATCATGTGTCGTCCCAGATATGTAATCACTGATAATGAGTGTGACTTAGAGATATCAGTGATTGACTCACGGTTCGTGATTTTAAGCTCACCACTATTCTCAAGTATCGTTCTTAATGTAGGCCTTTTGAAATCTTCAGGGAGTTTCCGATGCTTTCTGACCAATGTTCCTTCTACGGTGTGCGCGCAAAGATTTGACATAGCGCACATAAAAAAGTATAGCGTGCTCACAATTTTTATCAAGACTTCTTCTTCTATGAAAGGTTGGCGACCATGTTGCAGCACGTTGATCAGGATAAATCGCCAATATTTTAGACATTGAGCCATTTTCTTAGGTCACAAAACTAAAATAATCTCTTTTTAACTACACTACTATCTATGCTGCCTCTATCTTCCCCGGAATAGTGACTTGTAAAAGAGAATATTTTTCATTGCGGAAAATATGACCGGAGTATGTAGCTTTTCTTGATGATATTGTGGGAACAGAGTGAGTGGTGGATGTGAAGTATTACATAAAAATAAAAAAATATTTTTTATCATTTTTAATCTTTGACGATTTGATATCGATGGAAGTAAAATTGTTGAGAAACAGAAGAGAAGCTGTCGGCGTATGCCTGTCTTGAAGCGTCCATATCCTCAGTATTTTTACTAACTCGAAGCGGAGATCTCATCCTTTTGCTTTGTGTATAAAGTTACGAATAATAATGAAAAAATCTCTCCTTGTATGGAAAACCGAAAGTGATATGTTTATGTATGTCAATAAACACATGATGAATATTTGTTTAAATGTATATACTTAGTTACCATTTCTGGTGCGGAAATATGGTTAGATATATGTCAATTTAAGGATTGAATGATAGTACCCTCCAAGATATTTAATGTTGGTGTTTATAAGATGTTATATAACTAATTGTCCATGAGCATCTTTATCTTGATTAAGTCATCACAGTTAAAGGGTTATTAGAACTCGGTTTGGAAGCACAATTGTCTTCAAATCAAATATCAGCCACGACACCTTAAGAAAACCTTTCAGCATCTACATCTACTGATGTATAAGAGTGTAACACGGAGACACGTGAAAGCCACGATGTTCGTGTTGGAGAATTCGTCGTGTGAATAAAAAACTAAATATAAGACATACCAAAATGAAATGGCAGCGGACGAGTTGTCTTAATGAGATCAGAAGACATGGGTTGGAAAGGTGACGGAGACCTCGGACGGGAAGTCGAAATGTGGGTAGGCCAAAGGCCCACTGGACCGATGACATACAGGTAGTAACGGACAGACAGTGGACCCGACCTGGCCTATACATACACATGAAATCAAGTAGACCTTTCACACACATATACATATATATTTATTAAACCGGAAGCAATGAGGGCGGACCCACCGCTTACCCAGAACCGACACTTTCGCCGCCTGGTTGGCATCATTTAATTGCTACTACGGCGGCTGGTCGATAGCGTTCCGCACAGGGCGATACCGCGCAGCTGTCAAAATAAAAAGTTAACCTCATTGTCTCCGGTAGAATCACTTTATTAATAAAGAAAATACAAATAAGTGTATTGGATTAACAATCATGATTACAGAAAACTGAATTAATAAATATACATATAAGTAATATACAGTGGCGTGCAGTAGGTATAGATTTAGATTATGCTGTTACTAATGATATTATACAATCATATATATTATATGTACTTTCGTTTAATCAACGTCTTTGGACAAAATAAATCTGTCGTTATCATGTATTTATTTATAATTTTAGAGTACTGTTAATAGTATTTTTAAAGTTTAAGGTTTAACGTAAAATAATACTTTCTTACCCATATAAAATGTATGGACGTTTTTAAGAACACTTTCTATTACTGAACATGATTCATTTATTGTTTGAAAATACTTCACGTAATAACTGATGGAAACAATTACTTTTATTAAAGGTTAACGTAGGAAATGGTTATGCCAATTACTTTTTGTTTTTCTCAAATCAAGAACCAATCCGTGCACCAAATTTAAAGAACAATCATGAATTCAACAGGTTAAAACTAGTAAAATAGTAAAATTTGCGAATTAGTAAAGGAGGAAGTAGATACTTCAACGATTTGCGTAACCCTTTCTAATGTTATTCTGTTAATAAACACCATAGGTAACGACTCCATACAAAACAGATCAACCGAAAGGAATTTTCAATTCAGTAAATGACTATTTATATGACTTGAGTAATTCACTTGCTTAAAGACAGAACTGAGTAATGTAAATAGCACGATGTGGTGAATAAAAAAAGAGCGCCATGAGTACAGCGTTGATTTTTTAGAACTAAGTAATTAAAGTCTCTACTGGTACACAGATAGCACTAATTGCAAAATGATAATCCAATTTCTTAATTTATATTTCCCAAATTTTTAGTTATGCACAGCTTTTTTGCTTGTATGCACTGCACACCCCTGGTAATATGATGAATATTGAAAAATGTAAAAAAAGCAAGTTACATAAAGTATGTATATAAAAACAAGTTGCAGGTTTAAATAGTAAAACACCAGTTAGTAAGATATTACTTGGCGATGAATGTTAATTTCAATGCTGTTCGCAAAGTACAGAGTCGTGGCCTGGGGATAGAGAGGAAGCGAGGATACTCTTTCTTTCGTCTCTGAGGACGACACAAGAGGAAAACAAATAGGGGACCAGTAGATCTTTCTAACACTGATGAAATCTAATACCTGAAAGGAAAGGATTTACGTTTAATGAACGCTTTTTTTTAAGTAACCGCTATTTTGAAAAAAAATAGTAGGTCTGGCTAACGAACTTAGCTGAGATATTAACATGGTCAATTGTTCAGATAAGTACTGCGAAACCTGATAAGAACTGTGAGAGTAATCGTGTCTACAAAATCTGTTACAATTTTTCTAACAGAGGGTGGTTTCAAAGTCCCCTAATCATGATCGAATTGGTTACTGAAAATACGTTTTCACTGGCTGGTATCATTGATTTTTAACATGACTTCTTCATCATGAGTTAAGACTAGTGTCCGACCGAAGGTCAGTTCTTGGCCGAAGCCGATTAATCGGTTTACGCCATAACCTTCGGCTTTATATTAATAATTAGACAAAATAAAATAAAATTTATTTCATTCGTAATATTTCGTGCGTTTTCAGCAGCTAAATACAAAGATTCGGCTTCGGTCAATCCTTCGGCAGATTTCAGTCGAAGCTGAGCGTGCAACCGAAGGTGGCCGAAGGCGAAGCTTCGGCCAGACTTTAGTTATGGCCCTGAAGAAACCAAACACTTAAAACAATTTAAATAAGAATTATAACAACGTTCAGAAATTTTAACAACGAATTTCACGGATACGTGCTTCTTAATTACTTAAAACTTTCCACTGGACCCTAATCACCTATCAAGACATGTAAAAGACATTACGAATTAACATTAAACAGATTTTTACAGGTATCAGTCAAGCGCGCTAATATAACTTGACCTGTAAGAATCTGTTTAATATTAGCGCGCTAATATAACTTGACCTGTAAGAGTCTGTTTAATATTAGCGCGCTAATATAACTTGACCTGTAGGAATCTGTTTAATATTATTAGAACACATTCTTATTATTCAATAAGAACGTGTTCTTCTAATAATAAAGTTGTATCAATGTGTCCAAAATTTAAATGTGAATTGATAATTCTGGCGTCTGCTATCAAATTACTCAAAGGTATTTGAGATTCTGTAAAAATAAGGTAGATGGCTCTTTCAAATAATGGAACGATTAAAAATGTATTATTATCAAAAAGGTTCGAAAATTTGTCGCTAAAAATATTGTCGCTGTAGCATAGTTGGATAATATACCTTCCCAGGTTAAGAAAGAGATTCAGATTCGAATCCCGGTGGCGCAACAATAATATTTTTCGATAAAATTGATTTTATACGTATATCTTTCTAATTAATATATTTAAAATATCGCAGACAGTCTATTCTGAATAATTACAACTTCACAATAAGAATGTGTTCTCCTAACACTATACAAAGATCAGCTTTACATTATTTCCTTATTTCTTCATTCTTTACTCAGCATGAATGGATCTGCCATACATAAGCACAATAAGAATGTGTTTTAATAATATAATAGTATTGTTTCTTAAAAACTTAATTAATTAGTCGTTGAAAGACACCTTTTCAGGATTGGTCAGTTTGATTTAAGTAATTTGTAGTCTTTTTGGACTGTCAACTACCTTTAATTTTCTAACTGGTTGACTCATTCCTCAACGACTCTGTATCATATCATATTATTTATTAAGTATAATTATCATAACGCAAATTTCCCATGATCATTTTTTATAAACAAACCTTCAAGTTATTTATTATTGTATCTTTTATTACGAATTGGAATATTTGTTTGCTTATTCAGGTCTGATAAAATATCTAGGTAGGTAGTGATTAGCTGCGGTGACAGGGGAGTACTTGGAATTCCAAAATCCTCAATTAACCACCAAACTCCGTATATTTAATGTTAATCTAATTATTTTTTTTTAAATTTAGTGTATTAATTAGAAAAATACACATATAAAATCAATTATATCGAAAAATATGGTTGTTGCAACCGGGATTCGAACCTGGATCTCTTCCAATCCGAATAAAAATAAAGTAGATGGCTTTCAAATAATGGAACGATAGATGTATTCATTTGAAAACTGTAATACATAAGTTCTAAATTTGTCGTTAATCCACTGTGTTGATATAGTATAATCGGTTAATGCACGTTCCCCAGATAGGTATGTATTGATTAGAAACCACCAAACTCCGTATTTTTAACGTTCATCTAAATATTTTTAAATATAAATTAAATGTATTAATTACAAAGATATACATATAAAATCATTTTTATGAAAAAATATTGTTGCTGCAATCTCGGAATTTGAAACTTCTTCCGATCCGGGGAACGTGCATTAATCGATTATGCCATAGCACCACAGTGCATTGACGACAAATTTTCAAACCTACATGTTACACTTTTCAAAAGAATACATATATTTTATTTTTCGATAAGATAGATTTTATGTTAATACATTTAATTAGTTTTTAAAATATCACAGAGCTATGTTCTGAATAATTACAACTTCACAATACGAATGTGTTCTTCTTAATAATAAATGATTTTTAATTGTGACCGCAATTTTAGAAAATATCTCTTATCTAATTAAAACGTTAAATAAATAATTTACAGGAAAAATCTATCGAAATGTATCTAGATACCACCGTGAGATGGTCATGAAAATTTACTACCCCTTACTAAATTCCGTTTATTTTTTAATGAAACATTTTTATATATGTATGTTAGGCACTACACGAAGAGTTAGGAAAAGCGACCCATGACAAGAGTAGTCGATAGAATACGCCAATTAAATTAAATGGCACTGGACATGTCACTTTACTCAGAGTCTCAAATCACATTGCGGGGTCTAACATCAGGGATTTTGTTGCTGATGGAAAAATTCTGCCACATTTTCATTTGTCTTCCTATTGTTCTTCTGTTACACCAATTTTTTATGTTTTAGTCGGTGAGGTTAAGTAGTTTTGCTGTTCTTAAAAATTCTGGCAATAGATAAAATTCCACCGCGTCGTTTTTTTCCTCTTCTTTAATTGCTGTATCCCACATCCTGCTACGCCTTAGAATGGGTAAAATGCTAGTCATTATTAATACCTTTGAAATGTATTGCATCCATTGAACAGCACGACGCATGACGCACGACGCACGACGCACGACACACGACACACGACACGCGACCCACGACACGCGACACTCGACACACAACACATGACACACTACACACGACGCACGACACACTATTCTCGATCCAGCAACAAATAATCCAAAGACAGCAAGCCTTTTCCATAACAATGAACAAAATATTCACATTATATTTATATAATAACATAAATATAATATATTTTTTGGTTTGATGATTTTTGAGTTGATCAATCAATAAATAATTGGGGCATGTCGGCGCTGGTACGGCGCTGGCCAGTGATGATTTGTTTTGTTGGCCTGGATGATGTTCACATGAGATGATTAGAGGAATCAAGATAAACAAAGACCGACAAAGGAGGCTGGGAATGATTCTTGAATCAAGTTCACTGAACTGATTTCACTGCTCGCCGATTAGTTGTTTTTTTTTTCATTTATGTAATTACATTTTATTCGTTCTTAATATAGTGCATACATATGTAAATATATATGTGGTCTAATATAAACATGATCAAAATGATATTTTTATACTAAAACATACCATGCATATATTTGCTTAGTCTCATTTAGAATCTGTTTCCAATTCGTAAAACACACTTTTGGCGCGTTATTTTGTTTCAGCCCCAACCGTTGTTACTGACACAATTCCGCATCCAAATTCCCATCCATACATTTCTTCATGCTCGTCTTGTCAGTGTGAATTCATCAGACGTTAACTTGGCCGATATTGGTTTGATCTCGATATCGCGATAGCATTCGCGGTGTGGACATTTCAGCTCCTGTGCACCAGCATTGTATTTTGTGATATTGTGTTTTAATCACGTATTGTTTATTGTTTGTGTGCCGTGGGTGAATTTGTGACATCGCCGTATTCAAGTGGGATCGGAGATCGGCTCATCCGCGAGCCATTTGTGCGATCGCGGCGGCGACTGGAGGGATAACGAAGGCGTTGTATATAAGGTAACGTGAGTAATCTTTCTGTATCCCGGTTCCCGAGATCACTGGTCCATCGACTGGAACCCCTATCCTCTCACTGATCTTATCCTGTACCCTCGGTTTCCCTACATCGCTCCTATGTCTTGCGTTGATTCCGATTTACGACCGGAATTGTCGTATTCCTTTCCGCGGGTCGTTGTGCAATTTGTTCATTTTGATCCTATCGATACGGATTTACAGTTTGAAATCAGAATCTATGTAGTTTCTCCTCTTTTCTTGTATCATCTGGCATTTCATTGAGTTTTAATCTTATTCCTGAATCTGAATGGCACTCTCAGTCTAACTTTTCTTCTTGTATGATGTTCGTGCTAATGTTGATTTGCATCAATATTTCTTATAAGTTCTACCGATAATTTTTAATTATGTTTTTCAAAATAAATACCGTAACATTGAAATTATACTTTCCGCTTAAAGGTCATCATAGTATAGCACTGATCCGAGTACATCCATTTTTTTAATTATTTTTCTCAAAGCTTTATTTTGAGGTACTTACAATTGCTGCATTACTTCTTCATTAGCTAAAAATAAAAAGGTACTGTAGTAGTTGATGTGAGGAATAGTAACAGATTGTATACTATTTTACTATTACACTAATGAATCTTTTGATCCTTTCCAGAAGTGAGATTTTTTAGCAATCTTTTAATTCACCTATGAAAAGTTCAATTTTGAATCTATTATGACTCTCAAATATTTCATTTCAGTCATTCCTCCAGACTTTCACCATCTATGATGATTTTTGAAGTCATTGGTATTCTTTAATTTTCAATGTTCGTGAATTTAGTACTGTTTAAATTTAGTTTTAGATTATTTTTCTTCAACCATATTGCTATATTGTTTAAGTCGTAGATTAATTCATTCAGTACAGTTCCATAATTGTCTCCCGCGATGCATTTGATTGCATCATATGCATCATGTACAACAATTAGTTGAGCAAGGTAACGCAACAACTTCTTCACATAAAATATATGTTGTATGTATAGTGGCGCGTGTTCACTAATGAGATTTTCCACTCGAGATAATCTCTAAGACGGGGGGATTATGCTCCTATGAGATTCATTTTTTTTCCGATTCCTTAGAGTCTACGATACTTTGAATACTCTACAAGCGACTGGAATAGCTGCTCGCGATCTCTTTCCAAACCGGGGAAGGTGCATTATCCAGCTATGCAACAGCGACAAATTTTCAAATCTATATGTTACACTTTTCAAATTAATACATCTATCGTTCCATTATTTGAAAGCAATAGATTACGAATAAAAGTAATTATTATAATTACGAAACGATAGATGTATTAATTTGAAATATGTAACATATACGTTCGAAAATATGTCGTCAAAAGTGCATAGTGCAGTGTCGTCAGATAATTCACCTTCCCCGGTTTGGAAAGAGATACAGGTTCGAATCGGTAGTACTTAATACATTTAATTATTTACTTAAAATATTACAGACCTATGTTTGGAATAATTACAACTTCACAATAAGAATGTGTTCTCCTTAATCATAATTGATTAACCTAATTCTCCAAGCAATGACTGATACACTAAAAAGTAAATCTTAGTTTTATTATTATTTTTATTTTATTAAGGGATTTTGACAGTGTAAACATATTGTAATAAACATAATAAGTATTTACATGTGATACTAATAATGAAAATTCACAAAAAATATTTGGATACATAGTTATGTTTAGATGAAAGGATGAGAAGGGTGGGGTGGTTGCAACTAATGTTGCGGTAAAGGGAGAGAAACGTGTGTTTTTTTAGGTAGAGTGAATGGCCAAAGTTTAGATTGTGGTGGTTCATAAGAAGAACCCTTTGAGCGTAGTAAGGCTAATATTGAACAAATCAATTTCTGTAAATTTCTCATTATGGTATTTGCATGACCGGTGAATGAATGAATTTTGTATGTAAGATGTTCTACTTCTGGGAATGTGGAAGAGTACGGATTGTCGGGTTGATCTTGATGGTACATGGAGAGATATTAATTCCAATTGGATGGGACAATTAATATGGCCTTGCAGTAGTTTGAAGAGAAGCATTTGGTCAGCACGTGTTTGTCGATGTTCTAGGGTTTTGATACTGCGGAAGTTTGCTGCATCTAAATAGGAGCCGAATAAAAGATTAGATCTAACATTCAAACGTCGAATAAACCTATTTTGTATTCGTTCTAATCTCGCAATATATGTAATCTGCCATGGGTTCTAGATTTGAGAAGCGTACTCTAAGTGACTACGGACGAATGCGTAATGCAGTATTTTGGAAGTGTTTGCAGGTTCGAAGTATGAATCCTAGCATTCTATAGGCTTTGGAGGTAATTTGGTCAACGTGACTTTTGAAAGTAAGTTTGCAATCGAGAATTATTCCTAGGTCTTTGACATCGCTTTTATTTTCTAACTGAGTGCTGTCTATTGTGTGAGTAAAATTAATATTGTTAAATTTTCTTGAGAATGTTATTTGAAAACACTTTTTAGCATTCAGGAGGAGTTAGTTACCAATCATTGTTAAATCTCACGTCACGTAACGGTTTACCATCACTAACTAGGAAGTGTATGAACGAGATGCAAGCGGTGAGTGTGTCGAGAGGCATCCGTACACTTTGTAAACACCGACGCTGTGTGGTTAATATAACCGAGGGTAAATAAGTACACCAGCTCGCCCATTCACGCAGCCATTAAAAAGATTTCGGTGATTTAAAAGGACGCCATAAAATTCCGGTAAATTTTTAATTACTCCTTGTTTTGGGGATCTGAGAAACCACCAGCCATAAAACGCCGCCATGATTTGCTGCGGGTTTCCTTGTCAATCACGTGACACGATATTTTACGGCCGAACAAGACGTTAAAGCTGCCTTCGCAATCTTTACGGTTCGTTCAGAACGGGTGTGACAGCGTGGACCAGCCGTTAATGGACTTGACAAGGAGCACATGTCGGCTTGGTGAAAAAAAGCTATAAAATGAAATGTTATGGCACGTTCTCATTATCTGATGAATCAGGAAAATGAAGTCATTTTCACAACATTGATTGATTTCACACCATTTTTGAGCTAACAAGGGAAAAGCAATCCTCATCCACAGGTGTAAAATTATAATTTTTCAGAGTCCTCGAACCATATCATTGAAACCAACCGTTCTTTCGACAGCCACGATCTAAAATTACTCCATTCGGTACTACCATATAGGGGAATATAGCGGAACCATATAGCCAGGGGCGTGCAGTGCATACAAGCAAAAAAGCTATGCATTACTAAAAATTCTGGTAAACAAATAAAAATTAAATAATTGGATTAACATAAACGAAAACATTACTTACAATTAGCGCCATCTGTGTATCAATAGAGACTTTAATCGCTTAGTTCTAAAACTACCACAACAACTCACAATTGGCTACTTACTGAATTGAAAATTCCTTTCGGTTGATCCATTTTGTATGGAATCGTTACCTATGCTGTTTTTTAACAGAATGACATTAGAAAGGCTTACAACTGCGTGCAAATCATTGAAGTGTCTACTTACTCTTTTACTAATTCGCGAATTTTACTATCTTATTTCATGATTGTTATTTAAATTTTCTGCATGGATTGGTTTTTGATTTGTGAAAAACAAAAAGCAATTGTCAGAAAAAAATATTTTCTTTAGTTATTACGTGAAGGATTTTCAAATAATAAATTAATCATGTTTATTTGAAAAAAAAAGTAAAGACATTTTCAATACTCCAGTTACCTCAATTATATTTTAATTATAATTTCAATACATAAACTTTAATGGACTTCATTTTATTTTTATTTTTATCAAACAGATTCATCCCTATCCCATTTTCCTTTCCCTTTCCCTTCACCCTCCCGTTACCCAGGTATATTTTCTTATTTATAAATTTTATTTCCCTGTTTATATTTTTATTCTCATCTTCTCTCACTTTTTACTGCATTCTAGTGCTTTTAAAATTTTAAATTATACTCACTATATAAAGTATATTGTATCTTCTGAGAAAACATGCAACTGGTTTAATTATTGTTTAACTTTAAATATGATTTTTGTATTTACTGATAAACTGTACGTTTTCCGAATAAAATACAATACTGAAAACACGGGAAATTAGTCGTGGAGGCTTGTATAAAAATTATAATTATATGTATGTATGTACATATATATAGTATTATTTAAGGAAAAATAAATAATAAACTTAAGCCACAGTTTAAACCAGATTAAAATCATTAATTTATTTTTATTTTACTTTTCTACAATTGTTGAGTCGCTTTTCACAATTTTTAAAGTTTGTTTATGTAGTACTATATTTTACAAAACCAAACACATTCATATGAAATAATTAAGTACAAATGTTTGAGAATTAGAGTATAAGTCAAATTACAGGACGTACATCAAACAAACAACAATAGAAAGTAATGTATAAATAAATGCAATATTTGAATGTGTCTAAGAACACACAATTACTGGATTTTTACCTACAAAGGCACTGTTAATAAACAAATGTCGGATATCTCATAGAGACAAACCTATTTTTTATTATATTTAATGGAAAATATACGGAAGTATAGGACTAAAAATTGATTTTTCAGGCGTATTCTAGTATAATATGTTAAAAATTATTTTACAGATAAAGAATATTGCTTTAAAATAATTTAAAAAAAAATCAGGTTCTCGTTTAAATAAAAAGAAAAATTAACGATCAAATTTGGTCCATAGATGGCCATGGTGTAGTGGTAATCGAAGCGAGACCACATACTAACATATATACAACTTTAAAAAAATTGATAAATGTGGAGATAGAGGGGTGAGAATTGGTGAATTTTATATAAATTATATATATATATATATATATATATATATATATATATATATATATATATATATATAAAGTGATCAATTAAGCCAGCCGAAGACAGGTCGTAAGCCCTTAATTACCCCATACTTCCATATATTTTCAATTAAATATTTATTTATTTTTATGCCCTGTTCAGGTATTAACTGAATTTGTAAAATAACAGAAAATTACAACAGAAGTGCAATACACAAAGAAAACAAATTTTAATAAATATATGTGAAGTACCAATTTATCTGTCACCATTAAGTTGAGACACAAAAAATTGCAATAGTGCAGTCTTATAAATACAGTAATTGCGTGTTCTTGGACATATTCAAATATTGCCAATATGTGTTTGGTTATTTAGCCTTTATTTAGTCGTGAGAATCTGAAAATGTATTCAACCTTATTAATAATACTTTTAATAATAATAAATACATAATATTACAAACATTTGTTTTGGCGCCATTTCATTGGCGGTTGGCGCCATTTTATTTGATATTCGTTATTTTGGGTCGGCACGCACCTCAAGTAGGCGCCGATCGAGACTATTAGAATTCTAAAGTTTAAACAAGCTCAAATAAGACGTCACTAAAATATTCAAAAATACTGTGACCATTGTGTAACACATGTAATATTAATAATTAATAATAATAATAATTTATTTATTTATTTGATTCTTAGTGCAGTGTGTTATACTATATACAGATAAACATTCCAGATAAGTAAGAAATATATATATAGTATTTTAGTGTTTTTATTTAGTGTTCTTCCGGTATGGTAGTAAACAAAGTGCAATGATCAATGTACAAAATTATATATATATATAAAGAATTAAACAAGATGTCATTAGATTAGATACATACTTAATAAAACTTAACTTAAATAACATATAATTACAACGTAAAAATTACATTAAGTCCAATGTTCAGTGTATAAAAAAATATATATATATATAAAAAGAGTAAAACAAGATGCAATTAGGTAATTCAATATACTGTTGTATCAGTTTTATTCTCAGGTTTGGACCTTTAAAAGTTCTTGGGCGTAATTTCTCCCCACTTCGTGGAGCCAGAACTGCACTTTTCGTAAAAAATATGAATAACCAACAATAATACCCTTTTTTTTAATTTGAATAATTACACGAGGGTAAAACATTTGACAAAATTGATAATGTTAATAAAATGCAGAAGTTACTTTGACAAAAATCATGTCATAAAAACCTGAAATAGGTTGAGCCATTAATTATGTCAGTAACTCGATAATGTAAATTTCGTTCGCTTCTACTGTTGCGCTTGTAGGGCTAAAATTTTAAATAAAAAAAATTAAAAGAAATAAGGAAATAATGTAATGCTTATAGTGAGTAAAATAAAGAAACGATCACTTAGGTGGTTTTGGTCGTATGGAATGGATGAGTGAGGAGAAAATGGTATGAAAGCTACCAGAAAAAGAGGACGTCCGCGGAAGACACACGACCAGGTAAACCAGTTGCTGGAAGATGATCATGCCAGAAGCCACAATAACCGGCGAGCTTGTATGAGAAGATGTATAAATGCGGATGAGGCGAGAATTGTGTGTCAAGAGTGTGATGGTAAGTAAGTAAGTGACACAAATACTCAACATGTTAATATTAGTTGTCCCATCTGCCAGAATTGTTGGTGACTCTTCGCCAACGTCACACGCGGGGCAGGTATTGGTGTGAGAACCGATCCATAAAATCACGCAGTCAAATCAAATAAATTAAAAATCTAACACCATTCACTGACGGGCCATGAGCCGTAACAGTCATCTGGCGCGACTGGCGGCCGGTTGGGGCATTAGAAGGCGCTCGCCCAAATAAACAGAACTTAGAAATAAAACATACAAACTGGCTTCGTTACTCATATATTTTTCGTAATAACAATAATTCACAATATTGACGTTTGATTATAAACAAAAGTCAATGTCATTTCAATTCACATCATTCCAAGCGCGCGTGTTCCAAGCGAAACTAATTGTGTGTGTATTCTCATTTTGGAGTATAATTTCGGACGATCAATTTGAACAATATTTATATTTCTAAATAATTTTTTTAACATTGTCTAGCTTTGTTACGTGTAGCAAAATACTGTCATGAGAGCTGGTGGCGCTAGCTGAACTGGGCCTTGCCAAACCAAACTAGGTAGATACTATCTGATATATTGTGAAAATTTAAAAATATGATTTTTTTCTTGTGTTTGTAAAACATATTTATACCCTCCCCCCCCCTTCTTCCTAGTCACCCTACCGCCACCGCTGTACATAAGTGTCATCCATTCTTAATTACATTTAATGTCATCCTTTCCAAATTACATTTAATGTCATTCTTTCCAAATTACATTTAATGTCATCCTTTCCAAATTACATTTAATGCCATCCTATCCAAATTTAGCATTATTACTCTTCAGGACCCTAACAAAAATATAGGAACAACCTTCCCCTCCCCCCTACAAACCTTCGGTAATCCCATCCTACCAATGCTTGGACGATTGCGTACATCGTTGTTATTTAGAGCCTGTCTGACTAAATAATTCTAACTAAAACTGAATTCCGGGTAATGCCGTCTATAGAGCACTAGGGTCTATCAATTGATTTATTTATTTTATAGATTAATAGTTATACATTCAATCCTCCTAAAATCCTATAAATACTACCACCCTTTCAACCTTTTCCCACCCCTTTTCTATTGTAATTTCTCGCAATAGGGGTGGCTTTAATCGCTCGTCTAAGGGTGGCACATATCTTAGGTGCGTGCCTCAACGCGGTCTCGATTGCATCAGGGTGTATCAGATCAGATTTTGTTTCTAACTAACTAATCGCAGAGAGGATAGAATGCCAGCCTTCTATGCTAGCACACTGTTGCCTCGTAAGATTTCGTATACGTTTTTATGGACGTACTTAGTTTGTTGAAGCTTTTAACAGGGTGGTTCTTCAATATTGGGTATATCTGATACTAGGTTTATCGCGGATGTCTTGTAGTCTCTCTAGTATTATATTTATTAACCAAATTATCTTCGCTCACATATATATTCCGCATAATCAAACCATATTTATTAGTGATGAGAAAAAATGCTACTCTTGACTCACAGGTGTGATTGTGATTGATATTCGATAATATCAGTGATTGACAACTGTGACCGTGATCACAGTTTCATTACTAATACGTGTGCGCCGCACAATATCACAATACACAAAATAAACAATTTTGAGCATATTTACTTATATTATCCAAACTTCATTTGCGTAAAAAACATATTGTAGCGTATATAATTAATATATATCTAATTTAATATTATCACATCAGGGAATGAATTTTTCGGGTCAAATTCTCAGCATTTCAGGTTGAATGCGTAAAAAGTTTTGGCAGAATTTACTAGATATCGCTTATCATGAATTATAATGTCATTCCTTCATGAATATTTTCGTTTCATATGCATATGCGCCTAATCACGGTTCACAAACATAAATAAAATTAAAAAATGAATCACGAATCACGATATTCCCAGATATTCAATCACCGATAGTGAGTGTGACTCAAAGATATCAGTGATTGACCCACGGTTCGTGATTTTGAGCTTATCACTGATCTTTATTCTATCGTATATGTTAGAAATAGTACCACATTCGCTCCTGATTTAATCGTTCTTCACGCAGTATAAAATTCAAAATTGCATAAACTAGAAATTTGAACGTTGATTGTAATATAATACGTTATAACATACGTCAGTATAACATACAACATTTAACGTGCGTCACACCCCCGACTCGTGCCAGTCATTTTACTTTCAACATTGCTCACAACTATTTTCACAGTAAACAAAATGTTTTGAAAAGTGTTCTCGGGCCGAAGACAAAAAAATTCGAGACGAAAAAATGTGACAGCTGGCATCGGACAGGCCGGCTACAATCGCCCACCATTAGGCATTCTTGTAGTTTTGTGATATAATACCGCTAAATAAACACATTTTGGATATTCTGGCGACCATCGAAGCCAGGGCGGCTAGATCGCGGGTCGGGGTCCGTTCGAAGTCGGCAAAGATGGTGTATGTACATAAAATATTATTATTGTTCGTTGTGTGTTTTTGTACGTAAATGGTCCATTTTCAATACAGTACGATATTACCAATTTTATCAAACATAGATAGATAGATTTAAATGGGTTATTTTTGATTTGAGAATAACGTGGCGAGCTGAACTGAGTTGACATCTGACGACAACGTTGTGCGTGGTTTTGATTCAACTAACGACTTCAATTAGTCGTTATCAACTGACAAAAGACGCTCATGACCGCCATTATACCATACCTTGCTTAACAGTATATCCAAACTATTGTTTAGTTCCTTAATATTATAATATTAATTATTTGCTTATTTTCCAACTTTATGTGAAGCCAAATTTATAACAAAACCAAAGTTGATGTTACCAAAATACACTGATGAAATAATGTTTTAATAATAACAGTTCAGATTAATAATAAAATATAATAAATGTTAAATTATTTAATTAAATGTATAAATTAAATAGATATACATATAAAATCAATTCTATGGTAAAATATTGTTGTTGCGCCTCCGGGATTCGAACCTGGATCTCTTTCCAAACCGGGGAAGGTACATTATTCAACTATGCTACAGCGACATTATTTTTGACGACAATTTTACGAACTTATATTATTTTCTTATTCCATTTATAAAAATCTATCACCTTTATATTGCGAAAAAACTCAAACACTTTTCAGTAATATACGCCAGGAGACGCCAGTAATTAAATCAATACATTTTTATTAATTTTGGACAAACATTGATACAACTTATATATTTTTAAGGAGAACACATTATTATTGTGTAATTGCAGTTTTATATTAAAATACCACAGAACTATGTTCTAAAAAAGCTGCAACTTGCGTTCTCTTAAAAAATATAATTTAATGAAGGCGCAGAATGTTGGCGATTGAACACCCCTGTTGCAGAGTGACGCGTCATGATAGAGCCCTCAACAATATATCGGCACTTAATGAAGAATGAGCCGAGCTGAATGGCCGGCCCGTGAGTGGTGTGTCAACTTTGGATTCCAGGCCCATTCTCCGGGTCCTCAGCCATGATGAAGCTGATGATGAAGTGCATTCCCAATCGGATGTTGCGACCGCCCTGTGATTTGTGTGTCGGTAGAAATTGTTATTTCACGAAACGTCCAAAGAACATTTCTAAAGATAAAACGGGAAAGAGTTGATATTTTTAGTAATAATTTTAGATGATCTCTTATTAAATATGTTGATTTTGAAACTGTAAGACTTTGTGGGGAATGCTAAAGCTATTCAGTATCAATCAAGTGTAGAAATCTAGTTCGAACGCCTCGCAGGTTAGGTATGTTCGTATCAGATACAATATGAATATATATTCACATTTAAAGAAATGCTATTTTGAGAATAACTTTATAAAATGCCGTACTCTGTTTATGTACTGATTATATTTGTTAAATTCATTACTTTTACATCCGAAGGTTCTCAATCCATGGCCGCCATTTTTTATAGCTGTCAGATTGACAGTTGAGCTGCGCGCGCCGGTGGTCTGACATTTCTATGAAATTATTAAAGAGTTATTGACGATATATTTAACTAGCCGTTTGCTTTTTTTTCACACTTTTATAATTATCTGCATTTGACTATAAAGTCAAGTGCACCGATTATAGCACAATAGTAAAAAGGAACGAAAACCCGGCAAATGAGACCGTTCTCGTTATATTTATTCTACTGAATACCTGCTAGATTCGTACCGAGAGGAACTGAAATATTGAAAGCAGTATGGCCTTTTTAATAGGTGCCATCTTATACAAATGTATTGTAGTATATTGTGGAAAACTGTAAACCTTTACAAATGTACATAATTCAAAATGTTATAGAAGATTTATTTCGCAAGATAATTGTGTTTCTTGAATTACATTTTTCAGAGGCGTGCATTCTATACTATTCGAAAAGCTGTGCATAATCAGAACTCCTGCGAAATAAATGTAAATTTAATAAATACTCCAGTCTCTCGCGCCGCGCGCTGTTTTGAATACACGTCTACGCTGGAACAGGCGTGTTGCAAAAAGCTGCTAATGTGAACTAATAACGGACTTAAATGTATGCATTTCAATATTATTATTTTTAATTAATATAAATATTTGAAGAATTTCCTATAAACAATAGTAATATTTTAGATATTTTTCAAGAGCGGCAATTAACTCATATAATTAGGTACCTATCGTTCTTTCACATCATCGAGATATTATATCTCGACTAAGATTGTAAACTAATCCTCAAATTTATCATGTTCTTCTTTATAGAAAATTAAATATTACATTTTCAATTAATATAAGTACAGTTGTAATGAGGAAATACTTATTATTTTGATTCAGGCCTGTTTTCATACAACTCTTCACTGATATAACGTGTAGAAATATTGTTAACAAAATACACTACACGGTCTAAAAACCCTAATTCTTGAGAAGTCATAAAATCGAAAGCAGCGTCTGACGACGAGGTTCCTTATTGTTTACGATTCCTTTCAGGTTTGTGAATTCTCAGAAAAATCAATGCGTGTTTATTTTGTGTGCATTGTATGTTTTAAACTTTAAAACAGAGCAGTATTTTTAATTTTGTTAAGAAATAACGCGAATGAATGTAGTTGTTTAATTAAAAATATTTTTGTTCATACAATTGTAGATTTTTAATATTTCATATGTATTTGATTTGCTTTTAATTTTATTGGATATTAAATATTTTTTGTAATAACGAGTAACGTTCGCATACGTTATAACCGAGTTCTACGGTTCATAATTATAATATTTAATAACGTGTAATGAATATTTTAATTTAAAAAACTAAAACCGCATTCAAATAGGAGCTCGTTTTTCAAATTGGTCCCGTTGTCAGATATCTTTGAACATACTGTCCAGAATGTTGTTTTTCCATGTTATTGTTTTGTTTTAAAGGATTCGCGTAGGACTCGGACTCGGGCATCCTGAATTAGTCACAATTAACGCGAAATAAAACATCTCAAAAATACGTCCACGCTCCAATTCTTTGACAAATCGCCCGTCGCGTCAACTTTTCACCAATTCTAAGATGGCCGTCGCGCCGTGACGTCACGCCGGCTGGAATGGCCGCCTGTCTCATTATAAATGCGCGCAATTAGCGGCCAGCGCTAATGAACATTTCGCGGCCACTCTCGGGAGGATAAATCATTTCCTGGCTCTGATTATTCCGGTCCCGGGGAGCGACGCTCGTCTCCGCGTCAAGCGATGCGTTTTCTGTCGGCGGTGCTATTAGGAGAAATCTCTCTTCATCTCGGCCCGTGTGGACTGCCGCTGTCAATGGGGCATGCGAAGACGTACCGGCGAGCATGTGGCAGCGGTTTCCAACTGACTAACAAAGGTTGTGAATCTCCTCCTGGCTGTGATCAGTTCGCTGAATTATTTCATTTTCGTCCAGTGGCGGATGTAGAGTCGCAATTGCAAGGGGAAGAAATATTGAAGAAAAAAAGGAGAAAACAAAAATAAGAAATAAAGAATTTAAAATCGCCTACATTATCATCATCTAGACACCGCACAATGAAGCTGAACTCACCTAGCAAGGCGGTGTCTGTAACACAGCTCCTATCAGCCATAAACACCTAGTCACGAGCACCACTCTAAATATCGACATCGTCTAAGCGACGATCTAGAAACCGCTTCCAATCTTAGTTTGCGCATTTAGTATTAACTTCTACCTTTATATTCTTATAATCTATAGCCTATCACATATTTATATCCTCATATATTTTAACACAAATACGAACAACACACAACACTCCGCGATACAAAATAAAAGAGAGGGTATTTGGATGAATTTTGGGGCATCCATACCTTCACCATATCGTCTTCAAAGCTTTCTCTCTTTCATCATCATAAAATTTTATATTTTATGTAGTCATTTACTAGATATTTAACAATTTCACTTTTATTTTAATATATTATCACCCTAATAAAGAAAAATGATTTTTGCGTAACCGGTTATTGTATATATTATTTAAATTCACGTGGTTGAATACAAAGTTATAGTATAATTTTATTGTAGGTATATATTACTTTAAAAATGTATTAATATAAATGGAATATTTGCTGGGGCGTGCATTGCATACAAGTTGTGCATTACTAAAAACTATGGGAAACAAATATAAATTAAATAATTAGATTAACATAAACGGAAACATTATTTTACAATTAGCGCCATCTGTGTACCAGTAGAGACTTTAATCGCTTAGTTCTAAAAACTACCAAGACAACTCACTGCTGTACCCATGGCGCTCTTATGTAGTCGCCGCATCGAGCTATTCACATTAATCTATTCTGTCTATAAGCTAGTGAATTACTCAAGTCGTATAAATGAAATGTCATTTACTGAATTGAAAATTTCTTTCGGTTGATTCGTTTTGTATGGAGTCGTTACCTATACTATTTTTTAACAGAATAACAACTGTACACCTCTTTATAACATACCTTTTTATGACAACTGCGTGCAAATCATTGAAGTGTCTAGTTCCACTTTTACTGATTCGTGAATTTTACTATCTTACAGTTTTTAACGTGTTCATTTCATGATTGTTCTTTAAATTTTGTACTTGGAATGGTTTTTGATTTGGGAAAAACAAAAGGCAATTGGCAGAACTATTTCTTACGTTAACCTTAAATAAAAATAATTATTTCCTTTAGTTATTACGTGAAGGATTTTCTA
This sequence comes from Eubasilissa regina, assembly GCA_022840565.1. NCBI lineage: Eukaryota > Metazoa > Arthropoda > Insecta > Trichoptera > Phryganeidae > Eubasilissa > Eubasilissa regina. Next base: position 28,577,472 of record JAINEB010000006.1, on the reverse strand, counting down.
ATAATAAATTAATCATGTTCAGTCATAGAAAGTGTTCTTAAAATCGTTCTTACATTTTTTTATATGGATAAGAAGGTATTATTTTACGTTAAAACTTAATCTTTAAAAACACTATTAATAATACTCTAAAATTACTAATAAATGCATGGTAGGGTCGTATAAACGACGGATTTATTTTGTCTAATGACGTTGTTTAAGCGGAAGTACATATATTATATATGATTGAATAATATCATTAGGAACAGCATAACCTAAATTTTAACCTACTGCACGCCACTGAATATTTGCTATCTAAAGTGTTATTTTATAATTAACCTAACCATTCCTGTAATAATAGGAATGAGTTAAAAATTCCAAAACAGCGCTGTAAAGCTGCGCTCTGCTGTGCTGTGCTGTGCTGTGCTGTAAAGATCATCCACAAATAAACCAGTGGCGTAATGCAGCCAAATTTTTAAAATCCACCGCAGCAAGTATACATATAATATGTCGTTATTTTTATGGGGGCCAATTTACAAGAGACCCTTTTTTCCATTTCGCATTGGGGCCCATTTTTTATAGTTGCGCCACTGAAATAAACATAAATATTTGGATGGGTTGTCTAACCTCTGAATGGTTTAATTTTTAATGAAATTCTTTTTTTTTGACATTGTGATCACCATTCGTTTATAAGCATCATTTATAAGCACCACGTGGCGATGACGGGAGTTTGTATTGAAATATTTCCGAGCTGTCAACGCCGACAATTCAGTAACAACCCTTCTTCAAACTGCACCAAGAATGTGGAGAAATATCGCGTCATCCCGGGCTGAATAATGATCTGTAGGGCCAGCAACGTCAGAAAATACATCCGACCATATCATGTTCATGAACTGTATTCTTTTAAAATTTATTGAATATTTTCATTTAACGGAATGCGACTAATTCATTGATAAAACAGTTAATACAGTTGGTGCGACTCAATCCATTTTGTGTCTCGACCACTATCCCTCTTTTGGGAGTGTTTTGGATGAATGGATGAGTGTCTGCCTTGAACTGCTGCACTTTAATTTTCCATCTGTATGTAAAACTATGCTCTATGGATTTATGTTATATGATTTTTTATGAATTAAGGGACGCTGGAGGACTTAAATAACCATAACCTAATAACCATATTGAATTTCTTCTCCTTTTTCGTTTTGATTATAAATACATAAATATGTAATTGAATTAAAGTCGCGTATTTTGATTAGCTTTGATAAGTGGGACCGACAAGGAAGCCCTAGCTTCTAAACCGGTCCCGGGAAAGGGTGGGTCCTCCCTTCCAGCTGTTCTTTATTAATACAGTTGGATCATTATGAATTATTAAATATAATTATTTAAATTATTTTAGTAAAGATATAAACGAACACAGTGAGTAAATGTAATTTAAAAATAAACTATGTAGAAAGCGTTAAAAAGAGATGAAAGACTAATAAAAATACGTGTTGAACAGAGACCGAAATACTTTCAACACATGGAAACCACCCATTTGTTTGTCTCCTCTTTACCCCTGAACGAAAGATTATATGAATTGTGTAAAAAGTCGGAAGGCAAAAACGTAACAAGCGCCTTTAGATGCTCAAGTAAAAATGTATGTTATTCCTATGCAAATAAAGTATATTTTGATTACCTGATTTAAAGAATAAACAAATGGATTTGAAATATTTCAATTTTTAAATCTAAAAGCAGTATTTTTGTTAAACATTTTAAGATGTCATTTTGATTATTGATCGTGTGACGATCGATGGCCTCGAATACCGATTGAAATTTCTACACCGTGGCTAAAGAAGTTTCATTTCAAAAATCGTCGAATTCACTTTAAAAAATGCCCAACTAACGATAATACAAAAATATTCCAGATGTACGACTTCATAAAGTGAAGTTTAATTTCTTCTTTAATATTAGCAATGCTGCTAAATATAGGCGTCTCGCAAGGTTCGCTAACCATCTTTGTTTTCATCCACTCTTCTGTCATTGTGGCTTCATCAAGCTTTAGAATATTATACGAATATTAGTTGATTATAACGAGACGTTCTTATTATTTAATTGATTAAACCGCCGTGTAATTAATATTCTTATATCTGATGTACAATACATGCACGAGGGGAGGGGGAGGCATTTTTCTATTTTGTATTGAGGCACAATTTTCTTTTGAATCTTGAATATTTTGTTGATTTTAATCAATTTTTTTTAACCATTTCAGTGACATCTCTCGATTGCAGCATCAACTAAATCAAACTTCAGCCATTATTATTAATGTTGGGCAATGTGCATGTTAGCGACATCTGTTGTCAAATAGATGCAAGAAATAATGGTTTCTATAACTAAGCTATATACAATACTAATACATTGTATACAAAGTACTTTAGTACACATTCAGAGTATATATATAGTTTTAATTAATTACAATTTGTCAGTGTTGATACACGAGTAGTTTATTTGGCGCACACGAGTCTAAAAATGTAACCAATGTGATGACTTATTGTAGTTCTTATAATCAATTTAATTTAAATAAATATATTTTTGAAATATTTTATGTTAACCATCACTTTCGACTTGTTAACATTCATCATGAGGTCGCTTTCCTTGCATACATCGTACATTCTACTCACCAGATTCTGTAGTTCTTGTTCATTATTCGCCATTAGTACTGCATCATCGGCATACAATCAAATCGCCCATTTTTGCTCCTACATTCATACATTTTAGTTCTTTCACACATTTATCCATATACAAGTTGAACAGTACTAAATAAAGATAATAATTTATCTTCATAATAATAATATGATCCGCACAAAATGTGCATAAATTATAATATCGCACATCTAGATCAAAACTAAGACAACTCAAAAAACACGAATTTTGAGTTATTATTGAATTCGGATACTCTGTCGACGTTTATAAATATAATAATATAAATATAATATAAATATACGTTCATGACCTAAACTATTATTTAGTTTCATAACTTTAGTAGCAAAAAATGGAGAAAAATGTTATTATTTTTTTGTCTATTGAAAAATGACTTTTTGAATTGTCTTAGTTTTGATCTAGGTGTGCGATATTATCAAAGGCAAATGGACCAACGGATACAATTATAATCGCGACACGAGGATTGAATTTTGTGAATAATGCGATGAAATAATAATTTAACAACAATGTCATAAAAACGCGTCACACGCCTCAGATACGTGTATCACACGGCACTTACATAAAATATGTTTTAACATTGAATTTGTTTATTCGATGTAAAATTTGTCATGAAAATTGCGTTAAATAAAAATAGAAAATTTATATACCCCGCTATTCGTCCACCTCTTTATTTGTACAACTCGGCATTCGTCCAGCATTATCGGATTAAATTCGTCTCGGTACTCGCACGTTTGGCCGGAATTCGTATAACGCGGTCACGTCTTCAATCTCGCGTTGACTCTTGTTCACTAAGCATAATTATTCAATTAAATAAAATTCACTATAATAAAAATAATCTTGGGTAAAAAAATATAATAGTGACGCAACCACGTTTTAGAACGACCACTAAACTGAAAAAATAAATTTTGAAAGTGGAACTCGTCTCTCGGACCTGGTCACTCAATAAACAATCTTAAGGTTTAAATAAACAAGAGACAATAAATAATATTATTTCTTTCTAGGAAAATTGATTCGACATACATACAGATCGCAATGAATTGTGTACGAATAGCGGGGTTGCAACCCCGTTACTTGAGGCCGGTAATTATCACATGCTAAGCGAGCACTCCGCAGTTTTGGTTTTGGCATTTGGTCGCAATGCTAAAATTGTCTTATAAGAACATAATGCCAATTTTATACGAGTAATTTTATAAAGCCGAATGACACTCGTAATAAATAAATAAATGAATAACAAGATAAAAAGAAATAGGCAACTTTTTTAATTAAAAAAATTGAGTGTGTACAATAATAAATATTTAATTATGTGTAAACATCACATTCTTGTGTGTGTACAGTTTACTGAGGACATTTTGTGTAGAAGTATATGTGAGTACGAGATATGTATGTACCTAATATTTTTAAATGATTTTTTTAGTTAGGTACTGTTTTAAAAATAAGTTATTTACCTACGTAAAATGACACATTTTAATATGCGAAGTCGCTTTTAAGTTTGACGTTTTACTGACGTACTGAATAAGATATGTGAGGTATAGAATCAAAATCAGATACGTCCAATTTTTATGCTTTTTGAGTTAGGTATGTATAAATATAAAGCAAATTAATATCTACAAGATTAAACTATTGACATTAGATAAGTATCACCGAATTTCGTATAAAAACGCATTTAAAATTTGCTTATTACTTCAATCGCAGACTTGTCTAAAATACCATAATATTTGGTCATGTGACCTGTGGTCACTGGTCATGTGACCTGTAGTCACTGGTCATTTTCAATATGATTCCGAGAGTGACAGTTGTAGTACGATGCATTTTTGCATTTTATTCGAAAACAGGTAAAGTGGACAGGTTTGCTTTCGATTCTGGACCTCACATATGTAGTAACCGTTACTTTTTCATCAAAAGGCCGTAAATTGAAACTAGGCCATAATGAAAAATGGTGGTTATAACGAAAACCCGTAGAATGAGTTATTACATTTCACACTTTCGATTGGTGTATCTAATCAGCGGGTCACCGAAATTGATAAACAAAATTCATATTTAATTTTTTATGCAAAGTGGACTTTGTCGGGTTACACCTTTGATAAGGAGCGCTCGATTTGTGACGTCACGCGCTCGACGCGTAGCCTTCGCAAATGTATATTGTTTGTGATTTTGTGATCAACGTGATGACTCACAATAAAAACATTTACATTTATAAAATAAAGTTACAAAAAAAAAATTATGCGTATATTACTATATAAAAATACATTTACGTAAGAGAAAATATTTTTAAAAAACATTAGCGTTTTAATCTTTTTCTTTTTTTTAACGGCCTCGCGTGACTTGGAAGTCAATGACTGCATCACCTTTGTGGTCTAGTCTACTGGACCATGTTACGGGACATATCTACTCTCGCTAACTGTCCCGCTGTAACCTTCCTCAGAATACCCGGAGCGGTGTACCGTTCGCGAAGTTCTGAAGTCTGGATGCGTCTCTACCTGGGAAAGCTGAATATGTAGATCACTGATAATTAGATTTTTTCTTTTCTTTATTTGTTAATGCAATAATTTGGTAAAAACTAAATAAAAAACGGGAATATTACACTACACAAAAAATTACAAATTACAAAAAAACAAATGAAAATACTATGTACATGTAGAACATATGAACAATTTATTGGCAACGGATATAAAAATATTTTTAGAATTGTTATTTCTAATTTTGATACTGTTAACTCATGAAGAGGAGTATATAAAACTTCAATACCAAATTTAGAAATCACTCAAAAAATGATGATAAAAATTATTCTGAAAAAAAAAAAAATTATCATCCAAGTATCCAACTCTTCGCAGATTTCAAAATACCAAAAATAATAGACACATACAAAAAAAATTCGACTATCCAAATTTTTAATATTAAAAATAAATTCAATTTTAGAAGCGAATTCTGATCTATAAGATTTAGATACCAAATTAATATTCCAAAACTAAAATATACCGCAACCAAAAATCACTATATTTATCAAGGCATTAAAAATTACAGACTACTATAAATTTGCATCTGAAGTTAAAAAATATGACAGACTAACTGAAACATAAATTATACACTCTCGTATATACTCCTCTATACAAGAGTCTTACTCTCATAGAGAAGAAAAAAATGATTTAAAAAATATATATATATATATATATCGTACTGATTATTTAAAAAATGTATTATATCTTCTAATATTAAAAAAAAAACGGAATTACATTTTTATGATTTAATTAAAGTACTTTTATTTTTACTATTTTCCACTATTTATTATTTTATAACCATTACCGGTTTCACCCTGTTGTGGCCATCACCAGACGGGAACATTTTTCTCTTAAGTTAGGATATTTATACAATTCAATATAGGGGCGTTTTGCAGTGAGTATATAATTCACCTCTAATCTATTGAACCTCTTTGATATAATTCGAAAGGTGGTTCTAATTTGACTCTAATGTTGGTACCATTACAGGAATTTTTACAGATTTGGTAGTTACTGAGCTATTAGAGCAAATTTCCATTTTGTGGTTGATTGCTTGTATAGTATCGCGTGTATTGTATTTCTCGTAATATACAGATTTATTAATTTCACTGGAAATCAAAAGTATCTACATAGGTACGTTAATTATCTATGAGTCCTCTACATATAGCATGTTTACATTATTATTACCAAGACTGAGTACTTGATTCTAATTGTGTATTCAAATGAATTTATTAAGGAGAACACATTCTTATTGTGAAGTTGTAATTATTCAGAACGTAGGTCTGTGATGTTTTAAATACTAATTAAATGTATTAATTAGAAAGATATACATGTAAAATCAATTTTATAAAAAAATATTGTTGTTACTCTAGCGGGATTCGAACCTGGATCTGTTTTCCAATCCGGGAAAGGCGCATTACCAATATTTTTCGATATAATTGATTTTATATATATATATATATATATATCATTGTAATTAATACATTCAATTAGCATTAAAAATATCACAGACCTATGTTCCGAATAATTACAACTCCACAATAAGAATATGTTCTCCTTAATAACATATAAATTGTATCAATGTGACCAAAATTTAATAAAAATAAATTGTTAATTCTGGCGTTTACTATCGGTTTACTCGAAGGTATTAGAGATTCCGTAAAAACAATGTAGATGGTTTTCAAATAATGTAACAATAGATGAATTAATTTGAAAATATGTAACATATAGGTTTGAAAATTTATCGTCAAAAATACTGTCGCTGTAGCATAGTTGGTAATGCACCTTTCTCGGATTGATAAAGAGATCCTGGTTCGAATCCCGATAGCGCAACAACAATTTTTGTCGATAAAATTGATTTTATATGTATATCTTTATAATTAATACATTTAATTTGTATTTAAAATAGTGAATTTAGGTGGAATTTTATTAATTAGGTGATTCATTTCTAATGACTAGTTTATCAAGTTATACCTTTATTACAAACGTGTACGATTTTAACATCTCTATCTTTATAAAAACAGTGTTAGTTATCTAGTAGGTGTATAGCCAGGTGTATAGCATTACATACAAGCAAAAAAGTCGTGCCTTACTAAAGGTTCTGGACAATAAAAATACATTTTCATCTTATGAAAAGACCCTATAAAATTCTAGCCGTTATTATCCGGATTAGCGTAACCCATGGCTATATTTTTGTCTAGCCGTCAACAGTATGAAAAATTGCGACTCGTTTGTATTTAACTTCATTGCTATTCGTCTCCGCATTTTGCTAGAACGCACGTGTCGGTCGCGTCTAACTTGTTTGTTCAATCCCTATGAGAAACGTACTAAACTATGTATTTTCTTACTCAAACTATCGAGCGTCTTTAAGGCTTCTAAAATTTACTTTTTATTCAAACAATTTGTGCATAATTCGAAAGGGATTTACCCATACTGAAAACTTCGAGTAAAAACACTTTTACATATTTGCTTCGCTAACTAAACTCTTTTCCACAGTGTATTTCAACGGACAATTTTTTCTATCAATCTGCGAAGTGTGAGAAGAGAAAAGAAATGTCGTTGATGATAAAATATATTTTAATCGCATTTTCAGAGAAATCGTGGATAATATTTTAAGCGAATTCAAAGAACGGTATGGAGCAATAAAAGAACTTACCTTTTTTGAATTAACGAATTCTAAATTATTTTTTACATTTGAGAATTATTAATTTCCAATACAATTGTTTTAAAAATCAGAATCATTTTATTCACATTTTTTCGATTTTGATCGCCTTAAGGCGCTCGATTTTAAAATGTAAATAAATCAAGTTGTGTGTGAGATATCTACTCAATTTTTTTTTCATTTGAAAGTATATTTTATGGCATTAAGTGTGAAATATAACGTCTTTCAAATATTCACCGCGGCTTTGGTTGGTGGTACGTATTCGGGAGGAATTTTCAATGACTTTGTCGCATAAATCTGGCTGAATTTGCTAGATGGCGTTTGTTATGTTAACTTTGAGGACGTCAATTGTTTGCGGTTAATTCGCAAATTCTTGCGATTTAAGATAAACCCAAAGGAAGAAGTTTAAAGGCGTTAAATCGCACGCTCTCGATGGCCAGAAATAACCATGCCCTCAAATCGCTCGTGCAGAATGTCCATTGTGGCATGAGAATTGTGGCACGTAGCGCCATCCTGTTGGAACCACATGTTATCGGTATTCATATCATCCAGTTTAGGCAACAAGAAGTTGCTTATCATCGATCTGTAGCGCTCACCATTGACGGTTATGGATATGCCAGTTTTGTTTTGGAACAAGTACTGACCGATGATTCTGCCAGACCAAAATCCGCACCAAACAGTGATTTTCTCGGGAAACATTTGGTGCTGGTGTATTTCGTATGGATTGGTATCGCCCCAAATCCGACAATTTTGCTTGTTCACGTATCCATTAATCCAAAAATGAGCCTCGTCGCTAAAGATGATTTTTTTGGTCAGCAAATACACGACGTTATCTATGGTCGTTTACCTTAAGTTCCTGGGTTAGTTGGATTTTATACGGGTGCAGACCCAAGTCCCGACGCAAAATTCACTTAGTTCTTGTGAACTGCCTTGGGTTTTCCCGTACTTTCTTACGCACAGCAGCGATGTTTTCAGCAGATCTTGCGTTTCGGTGACGTACTGGTGTTTGTGTTGTGACAACAAATTTGACAGATGTCACTCTAACAACATCGTACAACAACGTTTTCGGTAACATAATAACCTAAGTTTAAGCCTATTGCACGCCACTGTGTATAGCATCGTTCGATAATTCTCATTTGTAAATACATATGTTATTTTCGCAGACCCCTTGGATCTCTCAAATAATTCAAATAAATAAAAAACAACAAAAATATGTCGTCCTGCACTGATAATTATCTTATCTCTCTAAGAATGATGCCAGCATACCTACAAACATTTTAATAAATCTGTTATCTGTTTACCCAGACATCAATGGTGGTCGATACACCTCCACAAGTTACGAAACAGATTAATCAAATAGGTTAGGTAGTAATTATCGACCTTGCGATTATTTGGAATACTACATCAGAGAAGTATTGGTGTCCTACGGACTACAAATAATAATAAACATATAAATACATACAACCGTTGAACCGTTATTTATTAGCCAATCAGCAATCGTCAGTTGGTGGCCGTCGCTGCCGGCAGTCGTACGTGTAGATTCACCGGGCGGTCGTCTCTTCACTCCTCAGTGTTCAGTGTTCAGTCTGTCGACAGTGCGTCATCCGTGAGGTGCTCGCCATGGCGAATCCCAGAGTGAAAGTCCTGGAAGGCGAGCTGGAAGGGAGTGCGGAGGTGTCTCTGGAAGGCAAGGAGTACTTCAGCTTTAAAGGGATCCCTTACGCGGAACCGCCGATGGGAGAACTCAGATTCAAGGTGATTTTACGAAATCTAAAATATAATAACATCTCTAGTTTTTGTATTTTCATCACGTTCAATGTCTCCGCAGAGAACTCGTTTGGACGTACGTAGTTTGGTACTGATTAATAAATATGTAACTATTATTTGTCGCTGGTATATTGTTATAAATTATTACAAAAAATATTTAATAGTAATATTGTAAAATAGTTTTTATATATACTTATACATGTTAAACATTTGTTTCTTCTCTATGAGATTAAGACTCGTGTATAGAGAAGGAGTATATACGAGTTAATTTATGTTTCAGTTGGTCTGTGTACATATTTTTTTTACTTCAGTTACAAATTTATGATAGTCCGTAATTTTTCTAATTATGATGGGGAGATTGTTAAAAAATTTGATGCCTTGGTAAATATATTGATTTTGAGTTGCGGTATATTTTAGTTTTGGGATATCAATTTGATCTCTATACCATGTAGATCGGAATTCGCTTCTAAAATTTAATTGATTTTTAATTTAGAAAATTTGAATTATTGATTTTTTTGTATATGTCTATTATTTTTGGTACTTTAAAATCTGTGAAAAGTTGTATACTTGGATACTCTTTTTTTTTTTAGAACAATTTTTATTATAATTTTTTGAGTTATTTCTAATTGTGACATTAAAGTTTTATATGCATCTCCCCATCCGATAATACCGTATTGCAAATGTGGCTGTACAAACGCATAATATATTATTTTCAGATATGTAAGTGATAAAATGTTTCCGAGTCTAAAAAATATGTGGGCAGTTTTCCTTATTTTGTTTGTGAGATTAGTAATATGTTCTTTCCATTTGAGATTGTTATCTATTATAATTCCAAGCTCCTTGATACAGTCTTTTTCTTCAATTGATGAACATTTGTCATTTGCATCATCATATAACTGCATACTTTCACGTAATACAATCGATAGTGGATCTTGCTTTTTATATGTTGCTGTGCGACAAGAACGGATGGACAGACGTAAAAAAAAATAATTTTAAAATAGGATTTGTTTTAAAATACTAATTGAATGTATATATTTATAATTAATACATTAAATTAGTATTTAAAACACCACAGACCGTTTGTTCTGAATAATTACAACTTCACAATAAGAATGTATTGTCCTTAATAGGATTTGTTTGTTGTTTGGTGTACTGGTATATCGTCATCCATCTTTCAAAATGGAGTATATCGTTTTTTGTTATAATTGGGTTACGATTGTGGTTACACTGCCCTAACACATGGCCATAATCCGTTCAAACAGCCACATCTGAATTTTATTCCAATGAAGTAATATTATTGGGAGTATGCATTAATTCATGCGGTTTTCTAAGAGAGGGCGTTACTAGTATTATTTCGCGCCGTGTTCATCCGTGACTATATTCATTTGAAAGCTACTGTCATTGCGCGTCTTTTTCAGTATATGTCATTTGATTGAAGTGTAAACAACATTTTTTTCTATTCATTTGAACATGTCGAACTTTGTGCCAGAAAAAGTGTTTTTGCGGGGAGTTCTTCTTCATTACTTTAACATGAAGAAAAGTGCTACCGAAAGTCATCGTATTTTAGTAGAGGTTTATGGTAACCATGCTCTAGCTGAAAGAACGTGCCAGAAGTGGTTTGCACGGTTTAGAAGTGGCGATTTCAACTTAGAAGACAATGAACGACCCGGACAGCCAAAAAGGTGTGTTGTATTATGAGCTGTTGAAATCGGGTCAAACGATCAAAGGGGACCTCTACCGAACACAATTAATTCGTTTGAAGAGAGCGATTGCGGAAAAACGACCAGAATATGCAACCAGACACGAATCCATAATTTTCCATCATGACAACGCTCGACCACATGTTTCAAGACCGGTTCAAAACTATTTGGAGAACAGTGGATGGGAAGTTCTACCTCACCCGCCTTATAGCCCAGACATAGCCCCTTCTGATTACTACTTGTTCAGATCAATGCAGAATGCCCTCACCGGAATACGCTTCACTTCAGAACAGGGTATCAAAAATTGGCTTGATTCGTTCTTCACCACCAAGCCGGAGAAGTTCTTTTGGGATGGAATCCACAAACTGCCAGAAAGATGGGCAAATGTTGTAGCTTCCGATGGACAATACTTTGATCATTGAGTGTATAACCATTTTTTCACAATAAAGCCTTAATTTTCGAAAAAAAACGCATGAATTAATGCATACGCCTATTATATAAAAACTTTTTGACGTATTTCGATGTGTTATACTAACAAATGACGGTAATAAGTCACCTTCGGCTGCATATTCGGCTTCGACTAAAATCAGTCGAAGGCTTGGCCGAAGGCGAAGTATTGTATTTAGACGCCGATAAGTGCGGAAAACGCACGCACTATTTACGTTTGAAATAAAATTCTGTTTATCATTTCTGGGAAACAACAATTTATTTATTTAATGGATATATTTACAATTATTGTCAACGCCATAACGCAGAAAACTAAGTAGCAGTGTAGAATTTGCATTGTTATGTATACTTTTTAGTCGGTGTTCAAAGATTTCTAAGTGCGATTGAACCTTCGGCTTCGGCCGAAGGTTATGGCAAGAGCCGAACGATCGGCTTCGGCCAAAATCTGACCTTCGGTCGGACACTAGTAATAAGTATTATTTATGAAATAAATACCCAAATAAGTATGGAATACGTACCCAAGCATCTTGCTGGAACTATTGTCATAAGATACTTATATACTAATTTGACACGATGACTCCATTTTCAAACAATTACATTTCTTTTTTATTTTAATGTACAGGGTGGCCCAAAAAAAAATTGAGATCATTTCGTAGAATGTGATATAATTACATCAAAATTGGTTTAGCTATATCAACAATACCTTAAATAGTTTACTAATTTACTTACTTACCTATTTACCTGTATTATGTTTTATTTCGACAATTTCCGGTGGCCATCTTTGATTTTAATTTAATTAATTCATTCATTTTACCAGTGTTTATATTAGGTTTTTTCAAATTGTTGCCCAGATTGACAAAAATCACTGCAGAAGACCGTATTCTGATCAAAAATTTGTGAATTGAAAAACGTCAGGCTGCTAGAAAAATGATCAAAGAGTTTCAAAATAATGCCTAGAGTATAGCTAGGCGTTACTGCATAATTGGACGGAGCTCCATCTCACACAGCCAGAAATACAATCAACTTTCTTCGTCGTGAGAATGTTAATTTCATCGAACCAGGCACGTGGCCACCGAACAGCCCAGATTTAAACCCAGTAGATTATGCAATATGGGGTGTTTTGATGATTTTTATTTAGCTAAATATTGTGTAAAAAAATATATTAAGAATTGTAATTTGATGAGAGATGTTTTCACTTTTTTGGGCCACTCTGTATATTCTGATCTCGGAATTTATAAAGTATGTAAAGTGTATCGGAATTCAGAGATGGATTCCCTGGTCAGATCTGTAATGAAGAAGAAGGTACAGACAGTAGAATATTATTACTTATCTTAATACTTCGTCGAACTGATCTACATCGTGAATAAAGAGATAACATCATCCATGTCCGAGGATGGCCATCTCCATAAAAACCCGCCCTCTTGATTATGCTCCTTCACTTTTCTCGGCACCCTGCAAATCTAAGAGCTGTCATCAGAGAAGCGCTTGTTAACCATTTTCACTTGGTCGGTCCAACGGCTGGGGGATTTTCCTCTTCCTATTCATCCTTCGACGAGGCCCACGATAATAAGCTTCTCCAAGCAAAGAGATAAAAATACAAACAATTTAATTTTATAATGTATTATATAATCTGTGTATATACACAGATGGCGAGCGAAACACTACAGCTATTTAAGTTGATAACTTTTTGTTTCATAGATAGTGTCGTGTGTCAATCTATTAAACTATAATATTTATTGCAAACCTTAGATTATGATTATTCATTTTAATATAAATTATTTATAACTTTGTTTATGATTTAAATTGAATACACCAACCGGCTTCGAAAAATACCTTTTCCTTCATCAGTATATAAAATAAACTAATACCATATGTTAAATTATTATCGATCTAAAAATATTACACGATTATCTTATCGTTTAATGTTATTCCCGGTATTTAGCTGTGATTTCTGTAATTCCACCACGACAATAAAACACTGAATAATAGCCATATTATTCAATGAAGTAGTCAATTTTCTCGTGGTCGCAATGCACTACGTGATCTGTTAGGTGCAACGGTCTCAATTGCTCGAGTTGAAATAATTCCGTTCAAGGCTAAATGGATATAAAAATGAATAGACACGTCTTCTGTTCCCAAATAATGTCATGCCCATAGTCACCAATAACGGTTACCAAGTATTACTGTCAACTGCGATATTTTTCTTCATCACGTTCAATTACGTCATAATCCGTTAGATTGAAACATGGCTGGAGATATCCCATCAAGTTAATCAATTTTAATTATTTGATGACATTCTTGAAATAATAAATGAAGATGTTCGCCCAATTCTTTTGAGTTCATTTCATTAACATCAGAGTATTTACATCTAGAACCCTAATCTACCCGAATTCCTTCCAAACTTTTATATTGCTGGCTCTGTCTGCGATACTTTTCCTGTCTCGCACTTTGCCTTTCTCTATCTATCTATCCGGTCAATCTGTTGTCTTCTCGAGATGTGGTGGTGCATATCTCGTGGACCGAGAGGCACACATGTTTCTATTCTCCTGAATAAAAATTCTTGCATTCGTTGTTAGAAACTCGTAATCGTAGGTGTTCGTACAGGAAACATGAAATGTTGACAAGAGTGGTTCGTCGATCTCCGCTTCTCTCGACTGGCGATGATGATGACAATCAATCTAGGGACATTACGACAGAATCGAGAAGGCTATCCCGTCCGCAGAATACCTCCTTTTATTTCGCTGCATACAATTATCCAGTTGAGGTACTAAACAAGCTCCAGCAAGACGTATTTTATCACAAAATGACAGTCTATGTTTGCCAAAATCCATCTCACGTCTCTCTGGCGCCTCGCCGACGATTCATCGCAAATATATTTTTAATATCTGCTTCATGTCCTTACAGCATTAATTAATTGGCGTCACTTCGGCGATCTTTCAATCCTGTACGATACAATCATCATATTAATTTCACTCGTAAATAAAAATGTTGACAATGTGACGTCATACGTAAAATATACAAGATTATTCAGAGAAATGATCTAAAAGTCTGTACAACTTTTAATTCATTCAAAAATACTAGCCACAGTATTACGACGAATATTTTTGAACCAATTAAAGATTATACATATAACATAGTATTTAAATATCATTTATTTGTATTTTCACTATATAACGCACATATCAATTCTTCTCAAGCTGAATTCAGATTTCTCTTTTTTTTTTAGTAACCTTCTCTTCCAGAATACAATTCTAAATAATCATACACTTTTATTAAGTAACCTGAAAATATTTATTTGATAATTAAGGTATATAAGCTATTAAGGTAGACAGGTATCATATATCTAGTTGTACAAACTTTGTTCGAAGATTTTGAAAAATATATCTACAGTTCAGAAAATAAGCGAATTCAAAGATTTTATAAATATATATTTGTCCTGGACAATCAATGAAGAAATTTTGATAATTTATTTTACTGTAATGCGATCCAAATTAAAACAAAATGGCAAAAATATATTTGAAATTACTAAATTTGGTTAACCTTTTTTCTCCGATGACCGATGATGAGTTGAAATTGCCTCTAATTATGTGAATATCTCTGTAAATATACTAAATACAGAGTTTACATTTTAAGTATTTTTCCGTAATATATTTACATATTGGATAAAATAAGTATTACTATACGCAACAATAAAAAATGTTTCTTTCAAGAACCTGACGTGAATTTGTTATTACGTGTACGTGCAGCGGAAGGCGTAGTGCGCGGGGCACGGGGTGCCGATGCCGATCATCACTTTAGTGGAAGAGCGTGCGCTGGCCGAGTTAAACGTGTATTATATGTTTTTACGCTGTCGTTCGTGATGATAAGTAATAAATATTATATAAATATAAATATTCATAATTATCAGATTTTAAAATTGAAATTGTAAACAAGAAAGCATATAATAATTTTAAAGTAATCGATTCTCTTTGTAGAAAGGAATAAGTCATTTGTATTGTTTCAAAATATTAGATAACATAGAACAATCTCACTTTTCACACTTGCATTTAAATTGTTTGCAATCGCTTGATAAGTCAATGAAGAACTCCTGCATAATTTATAAAAAAATAATTATTTATATGTTTAAGAGTAGTGTGTCATTATGGTATTGACCTATCCAAAAAAAATACATCGTAAGACTGCGTAATATTTAACTCTGTAGTGTCGGGTGACGAAATTGAAATTGTTATAAATATATGTACCGATGTAAGAATTCAAATTTTTTAACTAACCCTGAAGTTTGGATGACTTTAAGTTAAGGGGTTTGTTTTCTTTTGTAGCCTCCGGTACCGAAGAAATCTTGGCATGGAGTGAGAGATGCCACCAAGGAAGGTGATAGTTGTGCGCAGTACGAGTTCCTCCAGCAAGTTTACATTGGCTCAGAAGACTGCTTGTTCCTGAACGTTTTCACACCGAGGCTCCCGTCTGAAGAAAAAGAAGACGAACTTCTTCCAGTTATGTTATTTATCCACGGAGGAGGGTTCGTCTTTGGGTCTGGAAGCGTAGAATGGTTCAGTCCTGACTTTATCGTAGCCAAAGACACAATTATGGTTTCGATCAACTACCGCCTGGGAGTCCTAGGATTCCTGTGTCTCGACATTCCGGACGCGCCTGGAAATGTCGGACTTAGAGACCAAACTCTCGCCATGAAGTGGGTTCAGGAGAACATAAGAGCATTTAACGGGGATCCTGACAATATAACCATATTCGGCATCAGCGCTGGATCAGCATCAGTGGAATACCATTTACTGTCGCCAATGTCAGAAGGACTATTTCACAAAGCGATACTGCAATCTGGTTCTTCATTGAATCCGTGGGCTAGAACGAGAAATCCTTCTCAAACTGTTGAAAAACTATCCAAAAATTTGGGAGTCGCAATCGAAGATCCAGCAGAACTTGTTGAATACTTGCGAGGAGTTGATGTCGATAAACTTGTCATTTCTGCTTTCAAAGTCACGGACGATGATGATATTAAAGCTGGAGAATTGTTCCCTTTCACGCCAGTTGTCGAGAAGTCTTTACCTGGTGTGGAGCCTTTCCTGGATGCGGAACCCCTGGACCTTCTTTCTTCTGGAAAATTCACCAGAGTGCCCACGATTACCGGCTTTTGCGAAAATGAGGGTAGCTTGTTTAAATATCAGTACGCCAAGCATATTGACAATCTGAAAGAAAAGAAGTTCATCGATTACTTACCGGCGAATTTTGAAGTCGACAGAGTGCACTATGACGTTAGAATGAGAGAGACGTACGATCAAAAGGATGATATAGGAGCCGTTGACGCGTTCTTGTCTGATGTCAGCTTCGTGGGAGGAATAAACCAATCGTTGAAAAGCCGAATGAGGAATAATCACTTGGAGAATTTTTTTTACATGTTCACATACGACGGCAGTCTGAATTTCGTAAAAATTATATTCAAAAGTCACGAGAAGGGCGCGTTTCACGGCGACGACACCATGTACTTGGCGTCGGGTTTGCCGGTGAAGGACGTCATCCCCACGGCCAAGGACATACTCGTGAGGAGCCGCATGGTACAGATGTGGACAGATTTCGCAAAGACGGGGTAAGTCCATTAAATTAATATTTTTAACAACTTGACTCAACATGCACCGTATAAAGTAATTGCTTGAATTGTTAATAATTTAGCGTTTGTGAAAAAAATTTGTATAATAACAATTTAGTACCGTCATGGTTTAACATGTTCAAAGTACGCGAGATTATTTTTTTGTGTAATATTCAGTAGCGCAGTGAGGCCAGGGCGCCGCCCTGCAACTTTTTTGATACGGAACTTACTATTCGAGTATATTTATAAAATATTTTGGTACTTAATATTCCGCACAGAATTTTGTACATCAAATATCATGCAGCGGACAGATATTACGAGAATGCGAAGAAAAAAATAGGACTGGAGAATTTTCAAAACTTTAAGTCAATACGAGAAAATTTATAGTTTTTTTTTTTTTGTTAAGATTGGATCCCATTCTTTCAACCATTTACCACATGCACTTGAAGACAGATGAAATATGTGAACTCAACTTAAATAAACAGTCATCCCCAAATTTACATGTTATATATAGTTCGATAGTTTTTTTATATATACATGATTTTAGCGTTTACAAAAGCTAATTTATTAGTGGATAAAATTATTTCTTTTATACCTCAAACACATTGATTCAGATCTTTCAGTGAATACACAAATCAGTAAAACTGTCAGTGCATGCTGCCATCAACTGAGATTAAAAGTATTCGGAGACATCTTCCTCTTGAGGCAGCCTTATAAATGCATTTGTGGTGTTACGTGTGGACTATTGTAACAGTATCTATGCTGGCCTGTCAATGTTTCAGCTGGATAGATTACAACCCATTCTAAATGCGGCTGTACGGATAATATATGTAGTTTCCAAATTCTCTCATATAACTTCCCTTTTACATCAGCTACATTGGCTCCGATTCTCCGCAGCAAAACTTGTAGATCCATGCTTGGAATCTTTAACCACCCATAATCGTGAAACTTCTTCGGGCACGAGGGACAGGCGGTAATGTACGATTTAAAGGTTTAATGCTGTAATTTGTGCGCTGGGAAAGAAACTAAGAAACATATTTATTTTCCGGATGTTCCGAAATCGTAAACACCCTTTTAGCGCGTCTTTTCGATTCAGCCGCAACCGTTGCTATTGACACAATTCCGCATCCAAATTCCCATCAATGCATTTCCTCATGCTCGTCTTGTCAATGTGAATTGTGACCTTGACATCAGCAAACGTCAACTTGACCGATATTTGTTCGATCTCGATTCGCGGTGTAGACCCTACAGCTCCAGTGCACCAGCGCTGTATTTTGTGATATTGTGTTTTGATCACGTATTATTTGTGTATCGTGGGTGAACTTGTGTTATCGCCATATTCAATTAGGATCGGAGACATATGTGTGATCTCGGCGGCGACTGCGGACATTTGTGTGATTTACAGAGGCGTCATATATAATATAAGGTAAGGCGAGCAATCCTTCCGAATCCCGGTTCCTAAGATCACTGGTCCTTCGACTAGAACCCCTATCCCCTCACCGATCTCATCCTGTACCACGTTTCCCTACTTTTCCTCCTCTGCCCTGCAGTGATTCCGATTTATGGCCGTAGTTGTTGTATTATATTCCGTGGGACGTGTGACCCGGAGTTAGCGCAACCCATTTAGATCCTATCGATCCGGATTTACAGTTAGAATTCAGTAATAGAATAGTAGGTATATACAAATTATTAATAAGAATATACTATACACGCTGAATTAGAGGGAATATTGCTCAAAGTACGTAGACTAGAAGAAATTCTATACAATATACTTTTGAATCAACATCAAGTAGACCATCTTTTCGGGAGAGATATTCACGAGATGACAACACAACAGGATCTTTACAATAATCTCAAAGACAACTTAACCTCAGGTCAAAATTACGACACAATTTTTTATTAACCTGACAAGTTCATTAATTCTGTAATCAATTATATAATTATTTGATTACAAATTCCACGACGTCGTTGTTTGACTTGTTTAATTTAGCGTCTTCATTATTTCCAGGCATCCGACTCCCGAACAGACTGACCTCATCACCACAGAGTGGCTCCCGGCCACTGGTCATCACATGATCCTGATGGAGATCGGAGAAGACCTGAAGATGAAGACGTTCCCTTTACTGGAGAGGATGACTTTATGGGAGAGCTTGTTCGACTCGTCCATAGTTCACGAATAGCCATTCATCAATCTGTTGAGCTAGCTTGAAGCCAAAGCTTATTTTCGTCTTCATCATCAATCTCATCATCAGCCCGTATCTCTCAGTCCTATCTGTCTCAGATGTCAATTCAATCCCGTTTCTGATGTCGTCATTTATGGCTGATTTATAGTCGCGCAGGTTTCACTTGCGAATCACTAAGACAAGCGAAAAGTTAAAAAAGAAATAATATAAAATAAAAATCACGTTTAAATTATAAAAATATTGGCAGATCCGATTGTTTTCGACTGTCATCGCGTATTCACGACTTGAGGCCGGTTGTATGGTCAGTGATGGTAAATTTTTACTATGGTAAAAACAGTTACTCAAGTAAAAAATTTTGTTCGATTTATTGATCTCTCAGAGGTAGTTTATTGTTATTTGGGTAAATTTTAATTTGTATATATATGACATTGACTGTGAGAGCTACGCTTGTATGTACTGCTTCTTTAGTACCATCTGATCAATTTTATGTTAGTAAATAAAA
Organism: Eubasilissa regina; assembly: GCA_022840565.1. Lineage (NCBI taxonomy): Eukaryota > Metazoa > Arthropoda > Insecta > Trichoptera > Phryganeidae > Eubasilissa > Eubasilissa regina. Next base: position 28,557,450 of record JAINEB010000006.1, on the reverse strand, counting down.
CTTCAATCTGGTATTGAACATTTTTATATGACTGTCAGTTTAAGATATTATATATTTATAAAAAATATATATATTATTTATATATATTTTTTTTTTTTGTAATTAGATAATATATTGTATTTTATCTTTTTAAAAATAAATTTATTAAAATGATTGTAGTTATTCTTCACATACTCAAATATTAGAATTTTTCGATTCGGGGTAATTCCACATAAGCGCAGATGGGTCGCTAATATATTGGCAGGGGTTGGCGTCGTTTCCAGGGAGGGGACTAAATTTTTATCACTTCCTCTGGAAGTATGTATAATATTTCTCCGTGTGTGCGACTCCAATTTAAAAAAATATTGTATACTGGGTGATATATATATATATTGTATAGTGCACTGTTAGGTAGCTATGCAATTACTTCGACGTATTGAAATATTAAATTGATTGCAAATTATAAATATATGGAATACAACAAATTATAGATTGAAATACAGCAGAAGTATGTCGCATATAATACAGTGGAACATCTATATTCGTCATTAATCCGTTCCTGAGGGTCTGATGAATATAGAAATAGATCTTCTCATAACAAATAATTGAATAAATTTGATGACTTTACCTTTATTATACGAGGAGACATGACGGTAGAAGCGGAAGAGGAGGAAAGTTACTAGGATTTAGAAGGGGATGATTTAAGCATCAAGTAACTCTAATTCTGGTGGTGGTTTTCGTTTGTCGATGATACCAGTAGCACCCGATTTAACAAAAACTTGCCCGATTTAACAGTGTTGCCCGTTTTTTAAAACCTTCATGAAGTAGTCAATCACATTACCATTGAATCCATTTATATTTTGGTTGACTGTGGCAACATTTGGGTGCCACTTTTCGACCATATTCTGCGTTTTGGTCCAGTTATGCAGTATTGTCAGAAGTGACAAATATAGAAAATATTAACGAATATGGAAGCATTTGTTTGTTCTGAAAATTGATGAATATATAGGTTCCACTGTACTGTCAACTCTTATCGTACGAAATTATAATATATATAAATTAAAAATACGTCCAACAGTCATAGTTAAAGATGGGTAAGCGCAATTTGAAAATTGGAACACTGTAATGCTGCTGTAATGTAGGTAGGTAATTATTATTTTACTATTTTTCTTGACTTTTCAAAACGTCGGTTATAAAAATGTTCGTGAAGTTTAATTAATATAGAAGAAAATCCATACTTTATCTGCAGATGGATGTAACTAAAATTACTATAGTGGTGACAGACCATGTTTGAATCCCGCATAGATCTGTTGCTGCTGAGCAAATAGTATTAATATATCTAGATTGACCTTTTTTTCAATTGACGGTGAGCACCTTTATTTTTATGATCATCTGGTGTGTGCACAGTCTAACCGTGTGTAGCCATTCAGGCAGTGGCGCAACCAAAAAGTCAACCCCAATGAAAAATGGAAAAAAGGACTCGTTATAATATAAATTAATTAGCCACCTGTAAAAAACAACGACTTATGATTTTCAACATTGTAAAAGTATTTTTTTAATTATTTGTCGTCATCCGTATCAGCTGTTTTCCATCCAATGCTGGACGAAGGCCTCCCCAAGGGTCTCTCACTCATTTAATTATTGCCTAAATAATTTTCAAAAAAATAGAAATATACTCGACGCTTTGATGCTGACGTGGCATGCATGCATATATAAATAAATAAATAAATACTTTAACCTATTCTACAGTTTAAATGGCCCAGCACATGTGTTCTTGCTTTGCTTAACTTTGCAACCGTGATCTGCATGTATATTTCTTATTATATAATATTCTTGCATCTAGTACATATGTAACACTTTATAAAACATAAAAAATAAAATAAAAATTAGCAGAGATTAAGAAAATCCGACCAATTGTTGCTATTGTTGTTATTGGTTAAAAGTTTTCGCAATCGATCAATGTCAAAAGACTAAATGAAAAGCTTATTAATAGTACAAATAAGTAATCTAAAAAAAATAAATATTGTCTTTAATAATTCCAAGTATGTTTCTATGTACTGTAATTGTTTTATAAATATTTAACATTTTAAAGGATTAATAATGTTCATTTATGGTAAACTGGTTTTTGACACGGAATTTTTTTTCTGTTTATTAAGTTAATGACGAATCTCATTAACACAATCATTTTAAGTTGATTTAAATACTGAAAATGTTTGATTTTACGTTGTTTCACATTCAACAATGAAATTAAAAAATAAGTCAATCTATAGACATTAGAAATTTTCGAAAAAATAATAAATTTTGAATAAAAAAATGTGCAACTTGATCACAGTTGAATTAAAAATTGAAATTTGGTACTTTTATTAATAAAACATTTTTGAAACATCACTTTTTATTAATTATTTACAATTTTCTTGGGTATTTTTAAATCTCCCGCCTATTTCCAATTATTTTTTAAACAGACGCAACACTTTTGTTTACGAATCTAGAAAATCATGAAATTTATATATTGTATCTTAATAATCAAGCTTCTATAGAAGCTGATTTCATTTCCCTATATTAATTTTATAAAATAGTTACAATTACTTTTGTAAAAAGGGGTTCAACTGTCCCGGACTCCCCCTAAATCTAATATTGATAGTACACTGTTACGTGACTGTGACTGTGAAGGCGATTGGTAACTAAGATTTATTATACTTTCTAGTGTACCAATGAATGCTTGAATAATCAGTTACCAATCATCATTACAATCCAACACAATATCGGTTTAAATAACACTTATAAAAACGGTTTTAAAAACTATTTAATCATTACTAATACTTAAAACAATATATATGTAGAAATATTAAGACTTATACGACAAAATATATGCACAGTACATATTATAAAACCCCTCTGTATATCGATTTTTACAAATGTCGATAGATAGACAGAACGTCGGCCATCTTGAATGAACAGTGTTGGTACGTGGACCTCACAGACTTATTTTATTATTTTTATCCGTTTGTTTAATATATTATTCGATATCCAAGAAGTTAACAACGCTGTGGCATTTCATCACTCAAATCGGCCCAAAAACGATATGCAGTGTTGTTGCAGGGGGTCTCATATATATAAATAATAAAGTAAATGTTAAATATTAAATTCTAACACAAAAAAATCAGCATCATAAGACATACATGACGGTTTGACACCATAGTCCATTAGAGGAGTATCTAAGATGGCAAAGAACTCGCTTTGCTCGTCGGTACTCGGTGTATATAATTGTATATATATATAAATATTATTTAATTTTATTTTTTATGAAACAAAATTATTTTTAACATAACTTTGAACAATCTTAATTACTAAATCACAGGGTGTTTTTATATCACCGTATCTGAGACGCTTAACGCGAGCGGAAGTTATAGTATACACTAATATTTATTATAACCTTACGGGCAGCGTTTCAAAGCCGTCATCAATACACAAATTCAAGGCAATATTGCACGGTAATTCCTCATTCTCTTCCTGATCGAATGAAGGTCTCCGTGTAAAACTCGTTTTCATATCTGAAATGTCTTTAAACAGTAAATAAATCGTATATTTTCTAGATTAAACAAACAACTGATTTGAGTATTCATTTACAATTTGTAGCTATGACTTTAAAATTACTTTTTCATAGTTTCAGATAAGGCATTTAATTCACATTTAGTCCGTTCTGCGCGAGAACTGACAATTAAGTTCGTAGATTTTTTGATTTAACTTTTCAGAATTTTCTAATCACATATTTGAAACTGACCATTCTTTGGTCAGTACCTTATACAGGATTGATTGATAATAGATGTTAATTTCGTAAGAAATACTAACTGATTATTAAATTTCCATTATGCTATACTACTCGAATCGGTTGATACTAAGCTGTATTTAGATAAGTTATCAATTACACCTGATGATGAGAGGAACAACACCTCTCGAAACTACAGTAGTGACGAAGTAGTAGTAGTTTAGTTTAGTGAAAAATTAATATAATCGTGTTGAAATCCAAAATATCTGCCAGAATTATTTGTAATTTGGTGCATAGTTCCCTTCAAAATGGTCCACTCCTAAAGTCATGCACTTGTCCAAGTAGAAGTAAAGGTTTCATTCCACCTTCACTTGTGACCCTCAATAGTAATCCTTCAATGATTTTGGAAAATTACACGGGTGTTACAACACGGTGACACGATTTTTGGTAAAAAAAAATTATGATTGTGAGTTCTGGTCCTGATGCAGCCATCCAGCTCTCGTTCGCAAATAATTCAGGTCGAACAAGCCTCATGTAACTGTTTCTTACCTCCAGAAATATTGTTTAATTAACCAATTAACAAATTCTCGATGCATAATACCCCTCTTATTGAATTTGACGAAATTCGTTTTCAGTTCTCGTAAACCATTCAATTTAACAAGAGTAAGTAACCTTTCAGAAACTTATATAAATGTAATTATAATTATTATATCATAAAAATCATTTTGCTTTGACTTATATCATCAGTCATTAAATAAGAGATATAGGAGTTTACGCCACTGATATATCTTCAAACGTTGTTCTGTCGTTGTGAAAGCCAAGTTTTCTCTCATCTTTTCTATGCTCATAGATACACTTATATAAAACCTGAATTTATTGTGGAAAATACAAGGTGAATCGGGGTAAGTGCGTCTGCGGGGAAAGTGCATCTAAGTCGCCTAATTACGATAGAAATTAGATTCCAGGGCCGCAATCTATTAAGAAATGTTATAAATCAATATTTAAAGAGACGGTCCAGAGATGATGCAAATCCAAACACTTGTAATATTATTTAAAATTATGTCAACTTGCGAGTTGTGTATGCCTTTTCAATCATTCCTATATCTCGATAATCTTTTATGTCAAGACGCTGATATTAAGTGAGTACCTTTATTTTGAGTTGTAGTTTGTGATGTATCTATTAGTTTATGATTATATGGATTATGATTTATAAAACCAGATACACGTACCCCATAAATTTTACACCATGGGGAAAGTGTATCTACTCAGTGGTCGGTATGGTTCCCCATATATTTTTGTATAGAAACTTTCTCATCTAGTGATGTGTACACATTAATAATGAATTTCAAAAACAATCACTATATGTATCAATTTTACTAGTTTTTTTTTCGAACTCAGCACATTTTACCCGTCATTAAGGACCAAAATAATTTATTTATATTATCATTAAGCAGATCAGTATAAAGACATTTTCATCATTTTAACAATTTGTCAGAAATACAACCCCAAATTTGGGGTAAGTATGATCGTCCAATTTTCATAAAATGGTTCCATTATCAGTTATCTTAAAAGGTTACATTCCTATTTTAATTGGGAAATGATTAATGATCTTTCTGTCAAAGTTTGAGAATAGTTCAATGTTGCTGTCAATGGTTCATACGTCGCACTTACCCGTATTCACCTTAATATATATTTTTACGGACAACACATTATTGTTGTGTGTGTTGTGTGTTGTTGTGCGTTATTATTGCGTTTCCCCGGATAGGAAAAGGTCCAGGTTCGAATCTTGGTAGCAGGTAAATAGATTTTATTCTATATATATATCCTATATATCTTGTATATATATATAAATCCAAGTTAATTCTTTTAATTTGTAATAATAATTTATGTTGGTTAATAACATAATAATACTGGATCATTTGCATAAAGCAGGCAAGATATGTAATTAAAAAAATATCGCGTGACTAAATTGAAATTGAAAAATGTGATTGAAATGTGGTTTTGAAACCTACATACACAAATACGCAACTGAATATTCCCACGAAAGGATGGTTTTGCTTGGTTTAAGAAGTGTTTAATCTGGGTTTTGTTAAACTATCCAACGCCGTTTAAGAAATAAGAATATTGTATATATGATATGTATAATACTTCTTTCCGTACTATGCTTCTGAATTAGTTTAGTATTCAGGGTCCAGATACTACCACATATAAGGACTGGTCGAAGTCTCTTAAGATTTAAAACTATTTTAAATACTAAATGTGAATACGTGATCGCAGTGAGTACAGGTGGATCGTTCGTGAATTATCTGTTATTTTAGAATCGTTCACTGTTCTGATTGGATGAACAGTTCACATTCACTAACAACCAACTGTTAACTCGTTCACTAAATTAAAAAAATAGTTTACATAATCAAAAGCGAACAATTAACAATATGGGGTCTATTAGTAATTTCAATCGATCGTTTTAATAAAATAATAATAAGAGCAGTCGTACTCAATCTTCAAGAAGATTCCCCCGTATGTAAACTACTATAAACTACTATGAATAGAATAAAAAATAGTTGAGGTACAGTGTACTTTTTCGCTTCCGCTCACATGCGCAGAAGTTCAAAAATCTCTCACTATTCAAGTTATAAAAGGAAACGTCAAAACCATTCAAAAGTAGCTCACTTTTAACATGTTTTATAACAAAACGAATACCGCTTGTTTTAGTTATTTTTACAGAAAGATATTTGTTAAATTTTCAATGAATGATTCTCAGTTTTCCAAAACAATGGTAAGAAAATGACTATTGCTATTCAATTAAACGTGCGCTACAACATCTATCGGGGTATGGTTCGTATGTTAAATATGCAAATTTTAATAGTTAATATTTACAAATTTACGACTATTGAAAAAAATTTTTACGTATAAAAGACACTCATAAGTATGTGTATTCAAAGTTTCAAAAGGATTGTAAGAAAAGTGATTTTTTTGGGAACATCCTTAAAATGTTTTACAGAAATACTGCTTTCGTTTAAAAAATTAATGTTTTTTTTAATTTGACATTTACCCGGTGTGCTCGTTTATATCTTTACTAAAAAAAGTATTTAATATTAAATTTAACTAACAATTGTTAAAAAAAAAGAGGAATACGTGTTACATTAATATTCTTATATTTTTAAATCAAGCTAAACGCGTGTGCTATGAAAATAGGACTAACTAGATCACTACGCGAGTATCGTTAACACTAGACTACAAGAACGTCTTAAAATTGATTATTAAATGGAACTGTTTGCTCTGTGAGCTGTCCATGGGATTCACAGCATTCGCATTACATACATACATCTATTATACGTATGTAGTGTCAACGTCCTAGACCTAAAGATTAAAGGCTAATTTACCTACAGACATGGTCTTACCAAATTTTAACATTGAATCAGAGATGTTTGCGGCCACGATGTTAAAAATATACACTTGTGGTTTCAGAAAAAAAACTATGATATTCATTATTATTATTATGTCGACCGTAAAATGGACGTAGCGCACGGTAACCACGATTTACGAAGTAAATTTTCACAATTTTCAAGCGTTGTTCTGAAGTACGTCTATTCATGGTGAAATGGCAAACCAAACTGAGCACAAATTGGCTGTCGCTGGAAAAAGTGTTGCCAATTCGAAAAAAAAAAACACCCTTTAGTTTTATGCTATTTATTTAATAAAATAAACGCCTTCAAGAAAATAATTTAATAAAACACAAAGGTATTGTAATAAAAGTGCCATAAAAATCATTTTCCATTGTATGATATCATCAGCCACCAAATATGAGAACCATTGTTGTATTTTCTTTGAAAATCAACTGCAGAAAGTGAGCGTGCCTACATTCAGACTTATTTACATTGGGTACATGGATTTCTGAAATTTAGCCTTCTTCCTGAATGGCAGTCTCAGTCTATCTCTTCCTCTTGTATGATGTTCGTGCTCATGTTGATTTGTTTTAATTATTCTTATAAATTCTGCCGATATTCTTTTAATGAGGATTTTAAAAATAAATACCATAATTATTGAAATACTGTATTATTCTCAAAACTTTATTATTGTTGCATGTGAGGAATAATAACAGAGTTGTACTCTATTTGATAAGACTCAGTACTAATGAATCTTCCGATCCTTCCCAGAAGTGAGATATTTACAGCAATATTTTTAGTCACGTGTCTTGTATTTTGTGAAAAGTTCAATTTTGAATTAACGAAGTTGTATCATTAAGATTGTGTCAGGTCTGCATTATCCAGTTTTTGATTAGTGAACTACGAGTTGCGGTATGACGCCTGTAGAACAGCCCAGACGTAGCTGTAGACAGTTGCTAGATCGTTAGTCTTCCAGTAGATAAATCCTGATATATCAGGCGTCTGACACATGGAACAATGTGCAAACAAATAATGAATTCTGCGCGACCACGTCATGACATTAAATGTCTTCATATTAATATTCAATTTACGAAGAAGCCCCCATTAAGAATTCACTAATTCAATTGTTCCGTCGGATAACGAGCGCACTAACACTAGCTAAAGTACCGACGTGAAGTTTGAAGCGCGATGATGTTGGATCACAAGGTGTACATAAGGTTGTGTGACGATATCCACAGCCTTCAAATAATTGTTTACGTACGAGTACATAATACATAATGCATTTGTCTTTCTATAATAACACTGGCCAACAATTTTAAAGTTTTTTTTGTAGCTTGCATAAAAATACCTTATTTTTATGCATTTTTCAGAGGTGAATTCAAATTTGAAAACAAATAAAATCCAGCGCGTCAGATTCAGATATATATTGTTTAAAAATATAGGTAACTTCTCATTTCTGCACCAAGCGTGCAATTTTTTTATAAACTATTTTATTTGTTTTTAAAAAAGTATCAGATATCTCATTGAGACAAAGTTATTTTTTTATTATATTCAATGGAGATTATGGAATATTTTCAGGGCTTACGACCTGCCTTCGGCTGACTACACCATCGTTATCTACGGACCAAATTTGATCATTCTTTTTTCGTAAGCAGCATATGTATCATCACGAGAATCTGATTTTTTTTAAAATTATTTTAAAGCAATATTATTTATCTGTAAAAAAGTCTATGAGATATCTGATATGTGTATTCTTGGACATGTTCAAATATTGATAATATTTTATTATGTTTGAAACACTTTTTTTTGCATTAGCAACACAATAATCTTGACAATACAATCTTGTCAATTGACTGATGTCTTGCGGTCGGTTGTCAGTTTTAGTGTGAAAGTGCATTAGATATCCTCAAAATAAAATGTTCAAGAGCAGCTCAGAACACAACAGCAAGACCGCGGTTAATAGTTTTTGTTGCACATGTGGAACATATGTATCTGGCAAACAGAAAAATAATATAACTCCAAAGATTAAAACTGCATATTTTCACTACTTCATGTGTCATGTCATGTTGGTGAACGAGACAAGTCCTGCTCCTCAATTTGCTGCACAACTTGTAAGGAAAAACTCAGTGGTTACACTGAACTGTGTATTTTGATGTTCTAATGGTGTGAAGAGAAATTTCGGAAGCCAAGCCAAGCACAAATTCGTAAAATATGACAGGACGAGGAGTTGGAAAACCATTTCAGTACTATTCAGTTAGCTGTCTTGAAGTCATTCAGAGCTGTTGTAGAAGGACTCTTAGGTCATACCCTAACAATGCTGATTTAGTAAAACAGCTATCAAACTGTTACCAGAAAATGGGTTCAAGAATGTCACTAAACATTCATTTTCTGGGAGTAGTTAGCGACGAATCGGGTTATGGATATACTATTATAGAACACCGTTTCCAAGAGGAATGGAATGCTAGTACGATGGCAGATTACTGATGGTTCCTACAAAGAGAAACTGATGAAGTTGAATAAAGAGAAACATATACTAAAAAGCATTTTTAACTCTGTTGTTGACTGAAGTTCATCTTTATATATAATATTTGTGATCGTTTTAATATAAACAAATAAATATAATTTACTACTTTTTTTCCATAATTATCACAACTTTCATTAATCCCTTAGACAAAAACATTTCTAGATACCAACCACCGGTACATTTTCAACGCATGGGATCCATACAAACAATAATATGGCTGTGACATTAATACTTAACGTGATATTATAACCTTGTCATCGATATGTATGATAATAGTAATGAAATCAGTTATCAAAATTCTAATTACAAAATGATTACTGACCAGTGTTATCATTGCAAAATATTAATTTACAAATCATTACAGCTTATGTAATTAATCACATGATTGTTGTAGTGAGCATTGCGTATATATTATTTATAATCAACAACGTTTTTATCACCAGATATTAGTTAGTACTAGACTTACTACGTCATAGAATTTTCCACTACAAGGTTATCAAAATTTACACATTCCCATCCAAAGAGGTTAAATAAACTAGAGCAGAATTCAACTCTCCCGTAAAACATTGAAGCCGACTGCATTTATTTATTTGACATTATTTAATCCCTACCCCCCTCACTAGGTCAAATTCCATATCAAGGTGAGCAGTGTTTTACTCTTGCATCGTTACAATGAAAGATCTTATTATATATACGACAGTGGCTCCATAGGGCAGTGTTTCAGCAAAACCTATTTTTCAATGTAAAAAATGTTATTTACTATCAAACAAAAGAAAGTTATATACCGGACATAATAAAATAAATATTGTGCAGGCAGTAACCCACAGGGGTGTGCAGTGCATACAAGCAAAAAAGTTGTGCATAACTAAAAATTCTGGGAAACAAATATAAATTTAAAAATTGGATTAACATTAACGGAAACATTATTTTGCAATTAGTGTCATCTGTGTACCAATAGAGACTTTAAATACTTAGTTATAAAAACTTACCGCAACTCACCGCTGTACTCATGGCGCTCTTTTTTTATTCGCCGCATCGTGCTATTTACATTACTTAGTTCTGTCTTTAAGCTAGTGAATTACTCAAGTCATATATATGACCATTTACTGGATTGAAAATATCTTTCGGTTGATCCGTTATGTATGGAGTCGTTACCTATGGTATTTATTAACAAAATAACATTAGAAAGGGTTACAACTGCGTGGAAATCATTGAAGTGTCTACATCCTCTTTTACTTATTCACAAATTTTACTATCTTACTGTTTTTAACCTGTTGATTTTATGATTGTTCTTTAAATTTGGTGCATGGATTGGTTTTTGATTTGAGAAAAACAAAAAGCAATTGGCAGAACTATTTCCTACGTTAACCTTTAATAAAAATAATTATTTCCTTTACTTATTACGTGAAGTATTTTCATACAATAAATGAATCATGTTCAGTCATAAAAAGTGTTCTTTAAAACGTCCACACATTTTTTATATGGGTAAGGAGGTATTACTTTACGTTAAAACTTGAACTTTAAAAACACTATTAACAGTACTCTAAAATTATAAATAAATGCACGATAAGGTCGTATAAACGACGGATTTATTTTGTCCAAAGACGTTGGTTAAACAAAAGTATATGTCGTACTACATATATTATATATGATTGTATAATATCATTGGCAACAGCATAACCTAAATCTATACCTACTGCATACCACTGGTAACGCATATCCCGTTTGTATAAAATATAATAAAAAATATCGAATTAAATACTACGTAATATTAAATTCTATATAATATAGCAGAGAAGCAAAAAGTTTTATTACTTATTAACTTTGTTTTATAAATAGATAACATTATTTAACAGATTTCATAGAAATACCTTCTCCTTCATAGGAATGAAAAAACTAATTAAAATAATGTGCTATAAAATTTTGAAAATTAATTATAGAATAATTAAAAAAATAAATCTAGTACCTAACTTAATTTGTTACGAAATTGATTAAATGATCCAAGATAATGGAATTTTTTAGGTTAAATTTAGTTGGTTATTTATAATATTTTGGTTAGTTTTATACGATTTACTTATTTTTAATGATTCTAAATTATCAATTTAAGACCAACATCGTTTATATGTAAAATAGACAATCCAAAATTATATAGTATAATGAATTTCTAACAAATGATTGGAAAATTTTGAAAAAACCTTTATTATTTAAACATTTTAAATGTTCTTTGACTCTTATAGTTTATAAAACAAAGTTAATAAAGTATTTATTAAAATGAACAACAACGTGTTTGGTTTATTTTATTTTATAAATATAAAAATAAATTTGATTTCAATTAAATTGAACAGAGAAGACAATGGTAGATCAATAATCAGATGATACTTGTCTCTGAGACATTAAAATATTGCATATATACATGATCGAATAAGTTTAGAAAAAAATATATATCTGTCAATAAAAACAAACAAAAACTAAAATATTATCTTAGATAAGTGTATCAAATATTTTTGTTATCATTCTCGACACTTGTTTTGTGATTACCTAGTACTAGCATAAAAATAAAGTGGACGAAATGAAGTGCCGCGCCCTGTTCGCTGAGCGCAGTCACGCACGCGACATCGCTGGCCGAACACTTCCTGACTATCGGGTGACCAAATATGGCAAAACCCAGAGTGAGAGTTTTGGAGGGAGAGTTGGAAGGGTCGGTGGAGGTGTCTCTGGAAGGAAAGGAGTATTACAGCTTTAAAGGGATTCCCTACGCAGAACCACCAATAGGACAACTCAGATTCAAGGTTATAATTATAATTTTTTAAGTTTATTTTATAAGTATTGACATTTTATTATTTATATTTTGATTTCTATAGGTTTGAGTACATTCATGCATTTTATGGATAATGAGATAATTTTATTACAGTTAAAAATTTTAATATTATTTAAAAATCTAATAAATAAATTGTAGGTTGGGTGTCATCGACGGATTTATCGGTTGCTCAAAAGCACAAAAATTTGGCCTTAATGCAAAATTGAAAAAAAAAATATTGTGTATATGTAGTGTTCATTTACCGATTATTTGAATAATTTTACTTTTTAAGCTGTTTTGATTTTTTTTTATTCAATGTATTCACAAATAGCATATTAAATGTGTAAATTTATTTTCACGTTTTCGCTTTGCGGCGATCATCAATAATATTTTTATTCGTTTTCCTAATACACGTGAAAAATGTAATTCTAAATTTTATTTTTCCATATCTTCCTGTAGCGGAATTTATAAATTATTAGTCCGTATTCCAAACGTTGTGTTGGGCGTAAATCTTTTGGCCCCCTGCCTGATATCAGCCCCAGTGCACCGCATTTGCTGTATTGGCGTTGTTACGCCACTGCGTGCAGCCTATGTACAGTGTTTTTCAAACGGTGTGCCGTGCCTAGCTGGCCGTCGAGTTTTCTTAAGTTTTACTAATAAAGTGCATAATGACATAATATCAAACCTTCTAACGAGCCACACCCAATTAAGTGATAACATATTTCATATTTCTGTATATCTTCCATTAAACATAGTAAAAATAGCTTCGTCTCTATGAGATACCTGATTTTTATTTTAATAACAGTGCCTTTATAGGTAAAAATTCAGTAATTGTGTGTTTTTGAACATATTCAAATATTGCTAAAATAATATACTAGTAAAAATAAGAAAAGTATATAAAAATTGAAAAATATTGATTTTTCAGACGTATTCTAGTATAACGCGTTGAAAACATTTTACAGATAAAGAATATTGCTTTAAATAAGTTTAAAAAAAATCAGATTCTCATTGAGTTGACATATAATATGCTGTTTCAAGGAAAAATGAATTATCGAATTTGGTCCCATAGATGGCGATGTTGTAGTGGTACTCGAAGCGAGTCCATGTAATAACATATATAAAATGATAAATATAGAGATTGAGGGGTGAGAGTTGATGAACATTATCACTCAAACCAGCCGAAGACAGGTCTAAGGCCTTTAATAACCCTTAATATTTCTATATATCATTCCTTTATAAAAAATATATATATATAAAATAAAATACCTTCGTCTCTATGAGATATCTGATATTTATTTTAAGTGATAACTCATATGGCAGCTCATCTACATATGTATTAGTTTAACATCACCAAATTGGTGGATTTAATACACAGCTAATAATATTTTTCTATTTTCTACCCTTGTATTGTCCATACTCTACCGCTGAATTGCCGCTAGCCGAAACTGCGCGCGTCACTGAATGAAGTGAAAACTTTGTCAATCGCGCAGGGTTGATTAAGATTGTGAATCGCACTTTGTTTATTGGGAGTGTCATGTCTAATTATACTCGTAATTATGTCGTTGCTTGGTGTTCCCTGCCAGTTTTGAAGAGACCCCTTTAGCAAAAATATTGAAAAACAATGGCGTCTAGTGTAATGTCGTCGATAGCAGTATAAATTATTCATATAGACTGCTTTTAAGCAGCATGTCTTTAAACATACTTGAAAACAGAATCCTGCGCCTCACCACACATTCAAATTCAAAGAAAACTAGCTGTCCCCTATGAAAACTTCATGTTTTATACAATAAGCTACCACTAAAGATGGCAACGACATCGTAAAGTAATGGCTGTTCAAAATTGGAAGAAGTCAGCTGGAAGAATTCCTTAAATGATCAAAGCTACTCATTTTATGTAATTCTTTTTGTTCTTACATCCTTACCTCGTACTTATCATATTTTACTTTTAAAATTAGCAAAATTAACTTTGTGGTTAAAATTCATATTCATATATTAAGTAACAATTTGAGTTAGGTACTAGATTTATTTTTTAAATAATTGTTGTTTTTTTAAAAATACATTCTGGCAATGAAACAATAATACATGTTTTTAGTTAGTATTGACATCCTGAAGATGAAAATGGTATTTTTCGAAACCGGTAGATGTAATAAAGCAAAGTTGACAAATAAAAATATATTATCATATTCCGTATCAACAAAATTTACTTTGTTCAATTTACTTATTATCTATACTTGTCTCCTTTTGATTTTTAATTTTCTGTTTTTACCATTTATTTTAATTTGTTTTCTTACTCCCAACTTATGTTCTAGTTTATGGAACCTTATGGCTATCTATCTCAGAGCAGGTACTTTATATGTACATAGTGAGGTAGGAAGCGGCCAACAGACTTCCGTGTAAATGAAATGTACAATAATATTAGTACTAAGGATTTTTATATTGATGCAAGCTATAAAAGGAATGTTGTTATAATAATAAACTGAAATGATAAAAAAAAAAAAATTCTTCTTCTTTACCATTATACTACATTATACATATCCTATTCATTGATTTTCATTATATTAAAAATTTTACTCTTTTTGCAGCCTCCAGTACCCAAGAACTCCTGGTCTGGAGTTCGTGAAGCCAATAAAGAAGGTGATGCATGCTCGCAAGTCGATATATTAAAAAACGCTTATACGGGATCAGAGGACTGCTTGTTTTTGAATGTTTATACCCCGAGGCTCCCTCGTGATGGAGGAGAAGACGAACTTTTACCTGTGATGTTCTACATTCACGGAGGAGGGTTTGTCATGTGTTCTGGAAGTGCCGACTTATTCAGTCCTGACTTTATCGTAGGCAGAGACACGGTTTTGGTGTCAATCAACTACCGCCTGGGAGTTCTCGGATTCTTGTGTCTGGACCTACCAGAAGCTCCGGGTAACGTCGGACTCAGAGACCAGAGTCTCGCTATGAAATGGGTTCAGCAGAATATAAGGGCTTTTAATGGAGATCCAGATAATGTGACAATCTTTGGCATCAGCGCTGGTTCAGCATCAGTTGATTACCATTTAGTGTCTCCAATGTCAGAAGGACTCTTTCATAAGGCTATCTTGCAATCGGGTTCTGCTCTAAACCCCTGGGCTAGAACGAGTAATCCTTTTAAACAAGTCAAAACTCTATCTAAAAGTTTGGGGGTTGATTTTGATGATTCAGAACAGCTGATAAAATATTTGCAAGATGTCGATATAGAGAAGCTCGTCACTTTGTCTTTCACAGTTCTAGATGACGAAAATATTAAAAATGGTGAATTATTCGCGTTTACACCTGTAGTTGAGAAATCATTACCTGGAGTAGAACCATTTTTGGATGTGGAACCGCTGGAGCTGCTGTCTTCTGGGAAATTCAACAGAGTGCCGACAATTACCGGCTTTTGTGAAAATGAAGGCGCTATGCTTAAATTTATGTACAACAAATACATCGATAACATAAAACGAAGAGAATTCATCGATTATGTACCGTTAAGCTTCAAAGTAGACAGAGTGCATTACGATTTAAAACTGAGAGAGATGTACAACCAAACAGACGAAGCAGAAGCCGTCGACGCATTTTTGTCGGACGTTTTATTTGTTGGCGGAATAAATCAATCTTTGAAAGTCCGAATGCGAAATAACCACTTGGAAAATTTCTTTTACATATTTACATACGATGGTAGTTTGAATTTTGCCAAAGAAATGTTCAAGTGCACAGCCAAAGGAGCAGTTCACGGCGAAGACGCTATGTATTTGGCTTCCAGTATGTTTATGAAAGACATCACGCCCAAGGCCATGGACATTCTCGTGAGGGAGCGAATGGTACAGATGTGGACAGATTTTGCAAAGACTGGGTGAGTTTTTCCATGATGCTACTCCTCTCACCTCTCCCATGACCTTTTTGACGACAATTCTCTATTTCTTTCGGCATCCTACAGTTTGCAGATTTGCTTTGGCTATTATTTTACCTATGCCTTTTCTCACTTCTACGATTTTGATTTGTTCTCTGATAATAGTAGCAGATTATAGCTCTGTATATTTCAATTCTCAACCACAAATAATGTGTTAAATATAACCCCATACATTTATACTGTTTCTTTTACATATTTATGTATATATGTCTAGGGGACAATGAGGACCGATGCAATAAGCTCAAGGCTATTTCGGTCCTACTCATTTGCCGCCTGGTTGGCGTTTTTTAATGCCACTAGGCAGCTGTTCGATAGCGCCCTGCATATTGACAGAGCGATACCGCACAGCTGCCAAATTAGATTTGCCCTCATTGTCCCCGGTTGACTTACTTTATTAGTAAATAAATAAATAATATTTACAATACATAACATAAAGATAATATAAAATAATACAATAATACAATTAACAATCAACAATGGGAGATTCTCCGGATAACTACTTTTTTTTAATCTTCTGTCTAAATATGATTTGCGATGCCCTGTTCTTGCGGATTAAATCTGCCGGCAGTGGTGCGTGGAGGGTGAGTCTTTTGTATATTTTTCTTTCGTGCCGTTTCGTTTCCCGGAAGGGAGTGCCTCTTCACTTCCCCTCTGTTCTCCGGCCTTATTATGTAGGGGACAGCCGTTCAAATTCACCGCCGTTCAATCCGGCACCGACACCAGCGACATCTGCATTCAATACCTAGACGGCGGCAAAGTGCTGCCGCCACTGCCTGGCCGATCGCTTACCGACGATATATCTTCCGTTCCGCTGCCTCGCCACGGGCCGACACCGAACACCGCCAACTTGATCTCATAATAAACGACTCGACACCAATTTTAACCACCTACCCCCATATATATATATATATTATTATTAAAAAGCAGGGGTGATAGGCAGCAACTTTGTAATATTATCACTTTTTCTGTAAAATAGTTATCGCTAATATTAGTGAGTTACAGCGGTGTGTTTCGAATATATGGTTTCAAATTGTTTAATTGAAACTGATCACTCTTTTAATAGTAGTAGTAATAAAGGAATAATAATAACTTAGAAACGTTAGATATAAATAAAAATATATTGTCTTCGAATGAAATTGAGCGTACGAATGTTAAAAAAAAAAATAGCAATATATTGCTTACATTTTTTAAAACTTATTATGTCAAAATCTCTTTAACTTTAATCATTCAACTGAACCGAGTTAAACAGTTATTTATAATACAGTATGCACTATATTTGCAGGCATCCTACTCCCGAACAGTCTGCCCTCATCACCGCCGAGTGGCTCCCGGTCACCGGTCACCACGTGATCCTGATGGAGATCGGAGACGATCTGAAGATGAAGACGTTCCCTTTACAGGAGAGGATGAGCTTATGGGAGGGCTTATTTGAAGCGAACATACTTCAAGAATAGATTCCAAAAACAAAATTGAGACTTCAGGTTAAAATTTTCAAAATGGTCTACCTCCAATAAAACCTAGTGTGGCAAACATTTAGTTGAAATACGAATAAGTTTAATATGCGAGTATATTTTGTAATAAAAAATGAGCAATTATGTGAGGTCCGAGTGTTAGTGCAGGGGCGTGCAGTGCATACAAGGAAAAAAAACGGTGTATTTCTAAAAATTCTGGGAAACAAATATAAATGAAATTATCTATAATATAGGCGTTTTAATTTTTAATTATAGTGTTATTAAATAATTAATTTTTCTAAAAGTTTATTTTTGAAAAGTTAATTACAACGGACTTCCACAAAGTTAATCATATATGTATAATATAATGATTATATTTAATGAATTGTATTAGGTATTTTATTATAAAATGCATTTATCTTTACAACGTTGCCATTTACATTACGAAATAAATATATTTGACAAGTTAAATCTAATTATTCCAAGCTCTCCATTGGTAGAGGGGTTATACATTTATAAAGTATTATCGTATATTATAAACGAAGAAATTGTGACTTCACAATACAGATTTAAACTGTTTAAGTAAATCTTAATTAAATTAAATTTTATTAGTGAAATTATTATTTTACTAATTTATCAGTCTGTAAAAACTATAATTATTTCGCTAATGAATATATTTTTTCTACGAATCTTCCGCAGCGATTTAATTGAATTTGTTTGTTATTATTTAAGTGATTAAATAAGGAAGGCTAAAGGTCCTTTGTCATATCAGCTATATTAAAATTATTAAGGAAAACACATTCTTATTGTGTTGTTGGAATTATTCAGAACATAGGTCTGTGATATTTTAAATACTAATTAAATGTATTAATTAGATAGATATACATATAAAATCAATTTAATCGACAAACATGTTGTTGCACTACCGGGATTCGAACCTGGATCTCTTTTCCAATCCGTGGAAGGTGCATTACCAACTATGCTACAGTGACAGTACTTTTGACGACAAATTTTCGAACCTATGTGTTACACTTTTCAAATTAATACATCTATCGTTTCATTATTTGAAAGCATCTACATTGTTTTTCGATAAAATTGATTTTATATATATATATATATATATCTTTCTAATTAAATACATTTAATTAGTATTTAACATTAAAATTAGCCTAGATAAAATAAACCATAGTACGTCAACAAAAGATTGGCATTCGGCACATGAAAAATAAGTCTTGTTAACAATTGTGCGCGCGCTATATTTTTTTGTGTGCGCTTTAATGGCAATTCGTGTGCGCACATACACTAGCATATCTTATATGTGTAGCGACCGGAATTCAAATCCACCGCCATCTCAGTCGGCATCGACGCTAGCGACAGCGTTGCCGGTTGCTGCCACAAGCCTGGCTCAGAATTCACCGCTAGGCACTCTCTCTAGTTTCAGCGTTCTACAGCGGCGGTCTCGCCGGCTCGGGAGCGCCGAGCGAGACAGCCAATTTGCTTCACATCATTTCATTTCACATTCATTCATTGCATTCTTTATTTCTATCTGTTTTCATCATACTGTCATAATGTAATAAAGCACCAACGCGCAAACAAACATGTATATTTCATTTAACCACCGACATAACCCCCAAATATGGAACGCTGCCTGGGAGTCCTCGATTTCTTGTGGCTGGATTCTCTTGAAGCTCCAGGAAACGTCGAATTCAGACACGTAGATGGGTCAGGTTTGTATAGTCTCTGGTCTATTCTATATTTTTATATGGCGTGGAATCATGGGCCCTGAAAGTAAGGAAGATAAGACAGATTGATGCCTTTGAGGTATGGTGCTGGAGATATTGCGCATATCATGCACGGTGAGCCGCACGAATGTCTTCATTCTGCGTGAGCTCAGCATTAAGAACAAACTCTCAACCTGCAGCCTGAGATGAATCCTTCAATTTTTTGGGCATCTTGTGAGGAAAATCTAACACGGAACGTGATAGATATTTTGTTAGAACATAAAACTTAACAAATTATAATTTGGACTCTAGTTCAACGTTTCGTCGAGCAAAAATAATATTTATTTCCCGTTTGTGACATCTTTCGGAAAACGTTCAAACTACGTATCAGAAATGTGTAGTGTTACAGCATACGCAAGGTTCTGAACTTTGATTAGTTCATGAAATAACGATCGCGCGACCTTGCTTTAATTTTATCCGGCTAGTTAAAATAGCGGGTAATCAGAAATAACGATACTTATTTTTAAAAATGATGCCAACGAAATAATGCAGACATACTGTGTTTGCCTGGAGTGAACGGGTTCTTGGGTAAAAGGTTAGAGGGTGGTGTTAAAGTAAGAAAGCTGGTCGATATTATGAACATCGTTGAATGTGTCAGTGAATTAAAATTATATAAAGACACTTCATTCCTCAGTGCGGTAAGTTAGTGCTTCTCCCTCTAGTTCCTTTCCCTAAAAATAACGGCTCCCCCCTTCTCTAAGAGTGGCTTGTTGGTCTAGTGGTTAAGATATTTGCTTAGTAACCAGTGGTCGGGGGTTCGTGCTCCGTTTAAGGAGACCACCAAGTTAGTCTTATTTTCATAAACATTTTCATAAACAAGTGTTTAGTTTATTTATTTACTTCTTCAGCTATTATTGTACAGAAAAAAACGGTTAATGGCTATCTCGAAGTTATATAATATATTGTGATATATCAGTGTATATTTACTTTTCATGTATTAACAGGTCGTTAGTGACCCTTAACTTAATATATAGTCAATTTGTAGGGTTATAAAATACACTGTTTTATGGTTAAGAAATTAAAATCCCTATCAATATTTTTCAATTCGCCTATCGTATATATCGAGCAAACATTTTACAATACAATACACTATATTTTTTAAATTGTTCTCGAAAAACGTTCCACTTCAGGTTGTCAAATACTACTAAAGATAAACAGTTCTAAAAAGTATTGCAAATTTGTTTTTTAACTGGGTTCCTTTCTACTGTCAGTGTACAATTATAAATTGTATGTATTTAATACAATATATCTACTTTCTTTTAACCAACGTCTTAAGACAAAATAAATCTGCCGTTTATACGACCCTACCATGTATTTATTTGTACTATTAATAGTGTTTTTAAAGTTTAACTTTTAACGTAAAATAATACCTTCTTACCCATACAAAAAAATGTTTGGACGTTTTTAAGAACACGTAAATAATTATTTTTATTAAAGGTCAACGTAGGAAATATTTCTGCCAATTGCTTTTTGTTTTTCCCAAATCAAAAACCAATCCATGCACCAAATTTAAAGAGCAATCGTGAAATCGACACGTTTAAAACAGTAAGATACGCGAATTAGTAAAAGAGGAAGTAGACACTTCAATGATTTGCACGCAGTTGTAAGTTTTGTTATTCTGTTAAAAAAATGGCATAGGTAAAAAACTATAGAAAACGGATCAACCGAAAGGAATTTTCAATTCCGTAAATAGCCAATTACATGACTTGAGTAATTTACTAGCTTAAAGATAGAACAGAGTAATGTGAATAGCTCAATGCGGCGAATACACAAGAGCGCCATGGTTACGGCGGTAAGTTGTCGTGGTAGTTTTTTAGAACTAAGCAACTTAAGTCTATACTGGTACACAGATGGCGCTAATTGTAAAATAATGTTTCCGTTTATCTTAATCTAATTATTTAATTTATATTTGTTTCCCAGAATTTTTAGTGATGCACACCTTTTTTGCTTGTATGCACTGCACGCCCCAATTGCCATCTACGCTCATTCTAGCGATTTTACTATTCCCCACTATTATAATTAAATTTCTTGAGCTACGACCTCAGGTACTTGAAATATAGTTTATGGCAGTTCAAATACATTAATTCTATACTCCGTCGAAAATGGGTTTATTACATATACGCCTGAACTCATTACAGCTTACATTTCTTTTTTGCCTGCTTCAGACTTCATTTCCTTACCAAAAATTCAATTATTGCATTCAAGGCGCTATATCGCACAGGATTGATAGATCGCCGAAGTGGCGCCAATAAAATGATATGATAAGACACGAGGAAAATTTATTTACGGAGAATCATCAACGTGGCGCCAGAAAGACGTGAAATAGATTTCGGCAAACAACGACTGTCATTTTTTAATAAAATACGTCTTGTTGACGCTCAGTGCGGCCTGCTCGCCGAAATGGTGGGAAATATATGAATGAATTAAATACATTGTTTGTATGCAAAATAAAAAGAGGCATTCTGCGGGCGGGAATTCATTCTCGATTCTGTCGCCGCAATGTGCACGTGTGAAGTATGAAGGATAATCGTTCAAAGCGTCGTTCACAAAAATGATGCGTTGAACATCTAAAAACATCTGGAAGCAATATATATCAAACGTCGGCAAACATTGTTAGACTATAGATAAAAAAAGCGGCTAGATTATTTTATTTTGCACCAGAAATAAATGTATTTTACAAAAAATTTCCAAAGGCAACAAAGTCTTACGTTTTATAATACATTTAATCCATCTACAGAAATTGCAGTTAGGTACTGATTTCATCTGAGAATATTGTTTTTTCTTAATTTAACGAGAGTCTCGCGCGAACCCCTCCGAGCCCCCTCCATTCCACCCCTGGCTGACAGGAAGAAGAAGATGATTGTAAAGTGGTATCAAATACTTCTTGAACTTTAGAGTGCATTCTGAGAAGCGGAAAAATCAATTCATCCATTCACAAGGTTTAATTAAACAGAATGAAACGTTGTGTTTACCCTGTGAAGCCGTACGTTGTACAGTTCAGTCGTGCAGTCGTGTTGTGATTAGATTGTGTCGCCCTTCAGTCAAGAGACGTTCGCGGAGCTGGCCGGGCGGACCGAGCTGCAGATCGCTCGCCATGGCCACCCCCAGGGTTAAAGTTCTAGAGGGCGAGCTGGAGGGGACGGTGGAAACATCTCTAGAGGGGAAGCAGTATTACAGCTTTAAAGGGATTCCCTATGCGGAACCACCCCTGGGAGACCTCAGATTCAAGGTTGGTTTAATTGTTTATTAGTATTTTAGGGGTCGGTTCGTCTTGACACATTGAGAATATATTTTATTATCAAAGGAAAGTTATTATTACGAAAATAGATCAATCAATAAAATATTAATTACACCTGGTTTCATAACTTTCCTTGATAATTCGCGCCCTTGGAGCAACAAGGTTTACAACAAAATGAGATATTGAACCACACTAACTTTTCGATTTGTTTGGAGAACTTTATCAAAAAAATGTCGCATTAAAAAGACATTGTTTTCGTGTTATTGCCCAGAATACTGAAATATTCGAAACGCGGTTTTTAAGAGAATATTATTGTAAAAATTTTGATACAAACAAATTAATTTTGATTAAAATATCATCGATTCTTTATTAATTTTGATAACATTTCAAACCTTTCTTTCATTTCAAATAGTTAGTCATTTCACTCAGTGTAGATTTCTTGGTCGTGGTCTTAATATGATTTGTAATTTGTATCGAGTTCAATTCCCTTTCAAATTTCCTTGCAAACAATGTTTGAATATTTTTTTATAACATAGAGAAACACCTAATATAAATGGTGACTTTTTACAAGCGTGTAGTTTTCAAAATGCACTATATATGTTAATTAATTAAAACATATTTTTTATACTGTACGCATTGCATTTGATCAAATATAATTGTAAAATTTTGACCAATTAATTTTCTATTTCAAGACCTGGTACATACTTTCTAAGAATCAGAGCAGCGTCTCAATGAAGTAGATAATTATTTCTCTCGTTTTATCAGTGCTCAAGTTTTAATTCCGTACCATAGAAAATATAACAAGAATCGGGATTTTGTGTTTATTACTTGTGTAACTGTGTTTTTTAACCTTATTTATTCTCCAGTTAAGTTGTCGCGTATCGGGCCGTAATACCTGCAACTTACTTATTCTTTTTTTCATTGTTATGTCTACTTTTGCAACACTTGCCATCTTCGTGAGTCCAGCATTTGGATCTGAGCCAAAAACGAATATTTTTAACAATTCTAATGATAAAAGTGCAATTCAAGATCTTGCGAAATCCGTATTTCGCGTTCAATTTAAACTGATGACCAAGTCTCTCACGCTCGTGCCCGATTCTCACAAGAATCAGCAGTATATGATCATGAAATAATTGTATAAAAATTCTTACTAGATATATTTTTATCGGTTTAACCCAAATGTGTTGTTGATGTAGCAATAGACCGAGATCGTTGGAATAATACTGCGATACCCAAACTGAACAGCCCAGCACCGTTTCTGCTATCAAGAAGTCAAATTATTTAATACCATTCCCGAACGAATGAGATGAATTAATTACTAATTTCAAAATAGAAATGAAAATTTTACTAAGCGAATCGACCGAATTAAACATTACATTTATTTATTTAACTAAATCTACAAATTAAATATTAATTTGTTTAGCCTATCTTATAGAAATTAAATAATTTTATTGTTGATTCATCTAATTTGTATTAAATATCACTATATCGCACACGATTGAGAGGTCGCCGTAGAGACGCCAATTAATTAAATAGGATATTGCGATAAATAAAATAAAAATATTATATATATCCGGTTTTCTTACATTGCATTAATAATTCCTGATTTGTTTAGATTTGCATTTCAAACAACTCTTTGAACACCATATTTCGTGTAAATTGGAGTACGTCTCTCTTAGAATACCAGGTACCATAGGTACCTACACCTATTACATTGCAAACATTTATTCCGTTTCAACTGCTGCTAAGGAGATTCAAGTTCATCTAACTGACGAACGGAACAACGTGATTATAATTATGATTGGTATCTGATTATTCGTAATTCTTCGAGCACAACATACTAGAAAGTAAACCTCCAACAGTTAAATCTTAGTTACCAATCATCGTCACAGTCACATAACGGTTTACTATCACTAATTAGATTAATCTTGGTTTCAAAGATAAACCATAAAAAATAGGATTCACATAACAATTAATTTCGAATTTGATTAAATTTGATGAAAAGTTGGATATATATTTATACTCAATCGATTCCAGTAACATTAAGTTCTCTTTATTTTTGATTTGTATTTAGCACTTCTATATAATATTTATATTTATATAATATTGATAGAATAATGCTTCCCAATTAAAACGCTAGAAGAAAGTGTGTTACGCGTTAATATAATTATTATTAACATTATATCAAATAACTGTATTTAAATATATAAAATAAAAATTATACAGAAAGAAGATCGCATAATATAAAATATATTTTACATTTTGGATGGATAACCTTTAGACGACGAACGCTAACACGCGACAATGTCCAATGTACACTTACGCAATATGTTTAGATTTACTTCATTTTTATTTCATCAAACCTTCAAATACTTACTGTACAATTCGAGTCAATCTACATATTGTTCGTAGTTTCCGTAAACATAACCTTGGCGGATACCGCATTCGCTTCGGTCAACTTCCTTTTACTGAACATAGTACGATATTCAGAAATAAAGTGGCATTGAAAGTGGTTCACTACCGCACGTATCACTTTCCATCCGTGATGCAGCCGCCAATGGACGGGAGTCCATTTAATAATCTTTGCAGAATTATTTTTAATAAGTTTATTTAGGGTCTACGCAAATCACTTCATCATTTAAAGTGGAAGCTTAAGCGAGATATTTAGTCAAGTTAAATCTCATATTTTTATTTGTTATCTTTGTTTTATTAACCACTCAATAGGGTTTAAGTGCATCTACCGGTTTCGAAAAATACCGTTTTCTTCAGAATTCAATACTAACTAAAAACATATATTATTGTTTCTTTACCAGAATCTATTTTTCAAAAAACAACTAACAAATTTAGTCGAATAATTTTTAGGAAAAAAATTTAGAACGGGACTCGTAGTTAAATTTAGTTGGTTGTTTATAATTTTTAGATTAGTTTTACACGCTTTATTTATCTGCAACGATTTCAAATTATTTAATTTGTGACCAACACCGTTTACATGCAAAATTGACAATCCCAATTTTTTATCAAAACCATGACCATTTTCTATCAAATGAATAGAAAATCGAAGCCGGTAGATGTATTTAAACTCAATTAAGTGGTTAATAAAACAAAGATAATAAATAAAAATATGAATTTTAACCACAAAGTTAATATTGCTAATTTTAAAAGTAAGTTAAATCTCAGTGCCATGCACACGAATAGATAAATATTCACTATTTATTCTGAAAAAGTTAAACAAATAAAATACATTAAATTACAGAGATTTCATTCTGTTGTAACTGCTGCTAGGAAGATTTAAATTCGCTGATCTGACGAACAGAACATCAATGGTCGGTGACAATGAGAAGGTGCGAGACGGCGAATCTCTGAGACTCGGTGTGTAGGTTAACTGTGGACTAAAAAAGCCGGAATTTTGCGTTAATTCAAATTTTTGAGCTACAATAGTTTGTACATTGGTTTAACTTTCGACATCATCTTCATCATCACCCGTTTTCTATCTACTGTTGGATGAGAGCCTCCCGTTTTTATTGGTATTCCCACAGAGTTGGATGATTTCACCAGTCCAGCTTGTTTTAGGGTGGTATATCGGCTTTTTGATTCCTCTCGGGTGCCACAAGATGACTGTGTATGTCCAAAGATTGGCTTGCCCGTTGCCGTTTAATTTTATTGTCATTTTTTATCGTATATTCTTGTCTGTTCAAAATATATTTTATCTCTTCGTGTGACGCCCAACACACATCATGTCGTAAATTCATATTCTGGAGTCTGACTGCACTCTAGTCCAACATTGTATTATAATATTTCTAATTCCATCTTCCAAGAAATCTGTAATTTGACTCATGTTCCGAATACCGTTTACGTTATAAAATCGAGTATATAAATATTGAAATGTGACTCTGTTAAGTATTGTAAAAATAAAATAAACATATCCGTTTGTCGTATGCAGTTGTTCTTCCGTAACATTCTCTGGCCATATCGTGTAAAGCGGTCACTGATTGTGTTTACAAAGATAAGAATTTTCCTCGGTTCTTGGAAGATAATCAAAATGTACACCATAATATTTGACTCATCAAACAAGTCCAAAGATGGCAACCTTGCAATAAGTAAATGTTGTTTCTAATTATATATTAGATGATGCAACCGAAGATATTTTTAATTGCACTTAAATGGAAATGATTTTTTGAATGAACAAAGCCTAATATTTTTTATTTACATAAAATATATATATATATATATATTTTAACATTTATATGTATAGAGAATAGAGTGTGTAGAGAAGGAGTATATACGAGTTAATTTATGTTTCAGTTAGTCTGTGTATATATTTTTTTTACTTCAGTTACAAATTTATGATGGTCCGTAATTTTTCTAATTGTGATGGGGAGATTGTTAAACAGAATAGATATATTGATTTTGAGTTGCGGTATATTTTATTTTTCGGATATCAATTTGATCTCTATATCTTATAAATCGGAATTCGCTTCTAAAATTTAATTGATTTTTAATTTTGAAAATTTGAATTATTGAATTTTTTTTGTTTGTCTACTATTTTTTGCACTTTAAAATCTGTGAAAAGTTGTATACTTGGATAGTCTTTTTTTTTTTAAAAATAACTTTTATTGTCATTTTTTGAGTGATTTCTAATTGTGACATTGAAGTTTTATATGCGCCTCCCCATCCAATAATACCGCACCACCCCATCCAATAATATAGAAAAACTACTTAAATAATAGCATTGAAAGAACATTTGTTCGCAAAACTATGTTCTGAAAATGCAACATCACAACAAAAATATTTTTTCCTTAATATATAAGCTGTATAAAAGTTTCCAAATTTGATCCAAATGTATTCGAGTGCTATGGCGAAAGTGGAGAACGCACTTCCCCGGATATGAAGAGGTCAAGGTTCGGTAGCAACTAAATATTTTTTCAATACATAGATCTTTCTAGTTGACTCATCTCATTAAATACCACTATATCGCACAGGATTGAGAGGTCGCCGTAGTGATGCCAAATAATTGATGTATTAAGGACACAAGGCAGTAATTTAAAAATATAATCATCGGCGGGACGCCAGGAAAACGTGTGATAGATCTCGGCAAACAATGACTGCCATTTTTTGTATAAAATACATCTTTCTGGTTCCTGTTGCTGCCTGCTCACTAAAATTATTGGAAATATTAGAACTAATTGAATGTATTGTTTGTATCTGAAATAAAACACTGCAAGCGGGAACGCATTCT
This sequence comes from Eubasilissa regina, assembly GCA_022840565.1. Taxonomy (NCBI): domain Eukaryota; kingdom Metazoa; phylum Arthropoda; class Insecta; order Trichoptera; family Phryganeidae; genus Eubasilissa; species Eubasilissa regina. The sequence goes on along the minus strand of JAINEB010000006.1, from coordinate 28,529,374 downwards.
CGATTCTCTCGCCGCAGTGTCCCTAGAAAAAACATATCTTTGTATTTTATTTCTTCTGACCTCGCCATCATTATCGTCAGTTGAGATAAGCGGAGATCGGCGAACTACCTTTGTTTTATTGTGTCCGTACGCAACAACCATAGAACTTTGTTCTGAAAATGCAACTTCACAATAAAAATGTGTTCTCCTTCATTTAAATTATTTATTCCTTATTTTAATTGAATTATTTTCTTGCAGCCTCCAGTACCAAAGAAGCCATGGTCAGGTGTACGCGATGCAACCAAAGAAGGCGATCCCTGCGCGCAGTTTGAGGTCATCAGCGGTACTTTCCTCGGCTCAGAAGACTGCCTGTTTCTGAATGTCTTCTCTCCAAGGCTCCCTCGTGACGGAGAAGAAGACGAACTTCTACCAGTTATGTTCTATATACACGCAGGAGGCTTCATAAATGGAACCGGAAGTGCAGACTGGACTGGCCCAGATTTTATCGTAGCCAAGGACACGATTATGGTGACGATCAACTACCGCCTGGCAGCCCTCGGATTCTTATGTCTGGACATTCCTGAAGCCCCTGGCAACGTCGGTCTCAGGGACCAAAGCCTCGCCTTGAAATGGGTTCAGCAGAATATAAGAGCATTCAACGGAGATCCAGATAATGTAACCATATTTGGTATCAGCGCCGGATCGGCATCAGTAGAATATCATTTGTTATCTGCAATGTCAGAAGGACTCTTCCAAAAGGCTATATTACAATCAGGTTCTGTCCTCAATCCGTGGGCAAGAATGAGAAATCCCTCTAAACTAGTTGGAAAGCTCTCCGAAAGTCTGGGAGCAGGTGTCCAAGATCCTGAACAATTGTTAAAATACTTACAGGATGTCGATACTGAAAAATTAGTGATTTCTGCATTCGGAGCTTTGGATGACGACGATATTAAAGCGGGTGAAATGTTCGCATTTACTCCAGTCGTAGAAAAAACCTTTCCTGGAATAGAACCATTCCTAAACGTCGAACCGTTAGATCTTCTCTCGTCAGGGAAGTTCTATCGAGTGCCAACAATGACTGGATTTTGCGAAAACGAGGGTGCTCTGTTTCAAATACAATATTTTAAGCATCTAGATAATTTGAAGCAAAGAAAATTTATCGACTACTTGCCTTCAAGTTTCGAAGTGGACAGAGTCCACTACGATGCAAGACTGAGAGAAATGTACAATCAGAAGGATGACACAGAAGCCATGGATGCTTTTCTATCCGATCTCTTGTTCGTGGGAGGGATCAACCAGTCGTTAAATTTGCGATTGCGAAATAACCACATGGAGAACTACATGTATTTGTTTGCATTTGATGGCAGCTTAAATTTCGTGAAGATCGCCTTCGACGTCAAGGGTAAGGGAGCTTTTCACGGCGATGACTCTTCGTACCTGATGTCGAGCGTCTTCACCGATGATATCGCGCCTACAGCCGCGGACAGTCTGACGAGGAGCCGCATGGTGCAGATGTGGACCGATTTTGCAAAATATGGGTAAGACAAACGATGCAATTACCGTTATCTTAAAAAATATAATAAATTATTAGTAGCTCATAGATTACACGTTCTCTTGTATTTTGAACGTACAATTACACGTATATTAGATCGATTAATAAGGCTTTGCGGTTTTTTTTTGTGTTTTTTCAAGTTTTTCTTGATTTTTGGGCTTAATTAAAGAGTGACATGTCTTATCATGTTTTTCTTAAAAAACGAACATTTAGACACCTACTTCTTTTTGTCTTTTGTCAAATACTTCCAAAGAGAAATTCTGTCGCATCCACCACATCCCGCTCCGTCAAATTATCACCTTTTTCGGCCGCTCCCCAATCAAATGCGTGGCGTTTCTTTCATTTATGACGATGATCTCAAAAATTGAGTGGATAATAATTTCGGTACAGTACAATTCAGTTGATTTTTCTAGAAAAGGCATTGACAAATTGGTAGAAAGATGGAACGAAGTCCTCAACAATAAAAGAGAATACACCATTAATTGAAATGTTATAATTTTTATTTAAAAAATTGATTATATAATAAATAATTGAATAAAGTTCCAAAGATTTATTAGACAACCTCTCTAGTGTGGAAGTAATCTATTTTATAAGTTGGAAAACTTGTTTCATCGCCATCTATACAAAATAATTAAACATTATAAAAGAGATGTGTCTTATCAATCAGAGATGTCTCTAGTTATTCATTCCGAATTAATAACCGTAGTATAATAACATATCATTTTAGCACTTTATAAATATACACTATTAAATCACTACAGTTTCTCAGAATAAGCCAAGAACATTCTCAAAGTATTCTTTATAACTTCATATGAAGTGCTAACTTCATTTATAAAATACACTATTTATCATGAATAGTAGTTCTCTACATTTGATTAAGGTTAGTATAATTGTTTTGTTCTTGTTTATTTAAATACCTAGTACCGAGTTTTGTTTTTTTTACTTACATTCTGTAAGTTCTGCAATTTTTCTTTTCCTGGTGGTAATCAGTATGGTGTCATTAAAATTTAGAGATATATTGAGATATTTCCTTCGCATCTGTTCATTAATCTCTTGACTACATACTCCTTAGATATTAAAAATGAAAATTGTTGTATTCTGAAGAGTTACCATGTGAAGTTATTAATGCTAACGATTGTGGTATTAAGACTATCAGTTATGAAAGAATTTCCTTTGCCTGTAGGACTTGCCGGAGACATAATTATAGAAATAGCATACCATATTTCTTCACGACTTTCATGACCAGAAACCACAAGGCAAATATATATATATATACATATATATGTGGATACAATATACTATTCAGGGCTTGGTGTGCATTTCTTGCGGTCAAAATCTCCCACAGACTTGTATATTATCTGCCAGCGATTAGGTCAGGTATCTAATGTATCAGTGAATAAAAATATATTTACAGATACATTTTTGTATACTCTTATATGTTTGTAATAAAAAATAACTTAATAATGAATACAAAACAACTTAGGTTTGATTATTTAACGATCCTTTTTTTATGAGTAACGCTGTTTATACAAAAGATAATAAATAATAAATATATAAATTTATAAAATCAGATCTTGGCGTATTACGGAATCGTTAAATAATTAAACTTAAGTTGTTTATACATGAAAAACAATGGATTTGTTGATTCTGCAAAAAGTTAAAAGTTGATATTTATTAATATTTTTTAAAAGTTTGTTGTATTCACACCATTTGTGTAATTTATTAAGGTTAGATTGAAGAATAAGACATACATTTATCAACTGAATTGTTATGAATATCTTAAGGCCATCATCATGTAGCAACAATATCGTTAATAAATAATAAAAATAAAACTGGTCCAAAGTGTGAGCCCTGAGGAACACCACTAGAAGCCTCAAATTGAGTCGATGTATAACCAAAAATATCCACGATAGGCAACATTCAAACCATTTTAAAATATTCCCAGTGAAACCCAAGTCTTTTAATTTATTGATGAGTATAATACGAAAAACCTTGTCGAATTCTTTGCTAAAATTTATGTACACAGTTTCAGTCTGAAGACTATTATTAATAATTAGTTTCAAATAGTCGATGGTGATAAGATAAGATTAGTAAGAATTGAAATCCATGCTGAGCTGATGAAATAACTTTCTTTATTTCAGTGTCAAGTTTAGTTAGTAACACTAATTCAAATAATTTAGGTATAGCTGATTGGCCTATAGTTAGAGACACCAGATTTATCACCCTTTTTTGTAAATAGGGGATAAAAAACTGTGTTTCCATCGATCGGGAAAAGTTCCAGTTCTCAGTGACAGGTTAAAAAGTTTTGTTAAGGGGCTTGTCAATACCGAGATACGCTCGATGAGAAAAATTGTGGGCACGTTATCGTGTCCAGCAGATATGTTTGGATCCAGAAATTTGATCTTATTTTTGATATCACCCTCGCAAAGTGTATAGCTGTCAAATTCAATCTGAACATTGTTATCAGTTAATAATCAGTTGAACTGTCAGAAAAGTATTCGGCAAACAAATTTACAACATCTTGAGGGTCATTGCCATTCTGTGTTTATAATATATTGTTGAGGGAATTCCAGTATTCTTATTGTTGCCATATACACCCTTCGATAGGTAGTCCTAGGTTTTTTATAGGTGATATTAAATACATTCATTCAATCCATGCACTGGGCTGTTTGACATCGATGGTCGCTCTCCTTGCAATCTTGAAACTTTTAAGCTCTGCTGGCCAGCCCCCGAAACTTTATCTCAACCGATAATCCGAAAAAATACAATATAAAATGTTTTTATATCACCGTAAATATATTCGATCGAACCGAAAAGCGTGTCTCACCAGAAGCAGTGTTTCGCTTTTGTTTATGTTTTTAAATCCACACAAATAGGATGGACATATTCAAACATTATACAAGGCCTATTTATCAAAGTATAAAAACGATTGAACACTTATTATTAAATATGCTGAAGATTAGAGATGGCTAATTGTTCAAAATTACTAATACAGTTTTTATAACACATTTTAACAAATTTTTTTGATCTAAGTCTCAGTTCACTAAATTTTATAAAGTCATTTATATCCATAGTTAATTTATATCTTTCGTGAGCAATTTTTTTGTGACGGATGACCTCAATAAGTTCCTTACTAAACCATCTAGGAAAGTCACTAACAATAAAATTGATTACTGAAACAAATAAGTCAATAGTATTATTTACAACAAAGTAAAATAAATAAATCACAGAGTTACAAACATAAGTTTACAAAATTCCAATCAATTGTCGATAAATATTATTCATAGTCAATTAAATAATCAGCAATAAAATAAGATTGATTTTGGATATAACAGATCTTAGATAGAACTGAGCTTAGATAGGACAGATCTTATGATAGGACAGATTAAGATAGACAGATTTTAAGATAGGACAATTCTTAGATAGGACTGATCTTAGATAAAACAGTCCTTAGATAGGACGGCTTAGATGGGACAGATTTTAGATAAGACAGATTAAGATAGGACAGATCTTATGATAGGTCAGATCAACCGGTGGAGTTAAGCTAAGGGTAATGAAAAAATTTGGTCGTGAGAGTCCGATTGGTATTGAACTTTGCTTAAATCATGCAGTAATAAACGTTTTGTACCAGAAACATGTTAAAATCGATGATGATGACTCTTAATGACAGCAGTGATGAAGTTCAATATATTCAGGAAGATGATGATACAGATATTTCGAACGAAATACCAAGTTTAAAACCGTGTTTCAATAATGTCCTAAACGAAACTTGCAAAATTATAAAATTATTTTGAAAAATATGATTTTACAAAAATTCGTAATTAACGAATTTAACGTCGAACTTAATCTAATTTTAGATATTCAAACAAGGTGGAATTCCCTTATTTCGATGATCGATAGATTTTTAAAATTGCGTAAATGCATATCAAAAGCCTTGATTGACATCGGCGTAGGCCGTACTTGGAATAAAGCGAATATTCGCGTTTTGGAAAATATTTTGGAAGTACTCATTTCCATAATGTGGAGGTTGACTCACTGAGTCGCCGAGATGCAACGTTAATGACAACGAAAATTATTATTAATTAAGTAAACTAGATGAAATTAATACAACTTTATCGTTAAAAATGTTCTCAGAGTTGAAAATAAAACTATCGAAGAACAATTAAATTTACAATTATTAATATAAAAAAAAACAATAGTGAAATGAATTATCAAAAATAAATTATTGAAGTCAAGTGGAGCGGAGCTAAATTTATTTTATAAAGCATTGCTAACAATTAAATCTATAATTTTTATTTATTATCAGTGACATATGCTTTAGTTAGTTATGACATCCTGATGAAGAAAATGGTAGATGTATTTAAACTCAATTCAGTGGTTAATAAAACAAAGATAATAAATAAAAAATATGAATTTTAATCACAAAGTTAATATTGATAATTTAAAAGAATTAAATCTATGTCAACGGAGAGCGAGCGCGTATTCTCCACAGCAGGAATATTCGTAAATAATTAAAATTGTGTTTCTTTACTAATTTTTATGTTTTTTTTTTCTTATTTGTTTTTTGTAATATTTCATCAAAACAGCTTTTATTTATTGTTACGTACTTGACTTCTTAGTACGTCTTTACTGTACACCTCGTAATGTAAAGATCCAAGAAATAGACTTTGTAACAATTAATCTTTTATTACAATAAGCTACAATTTAGTACAAGGTATAATATCACTAGTATAGATCAAACTATTAAGCCGATGAACCGCAGATAAAAGAGACGCGCGCACTCCTACGCGCCGTCTTTATAGCCACACATACCCGCACCGGCGGTGCGGCACACATACACACATACACACATACACACACCATCCCACCATTCCAAGGACATCACATTTATTTTAATATTAAAGTACGTTTTCTTACACAGATAACAAATAACTCTCTACTGTACGTCATACGTATGTACATTTATTCTTTTTAGTTAAATATAATTCATGGTCTCGATTCCTGGGACTTGAATATTTCAATTATTATAATATATTCAATTATAATATAATTGAACCCAATGCCAATTATTATTATTTTTAATTAAAAATCTGAAAATATATCAAAAATTTAATACAATATGCATATTTTATATAAATCCAGGTATCATACATTATTAAATTACACGATTTTGGCTTCATTCTTAGAGTGGTCACAGTCTAGCAAAACGTTTTCTAGAACATTCAATTTCATATAACAATCATAACTTCTATGATGATTATTCTTCTTCAGCGGCCTCGCAGGACTCGGAAGTCCGTGACCTTGGTCACAGTGTAACGTCATGACATCTCTTGCGGAGATCTGTCTTGACAATGATTAATCCGACTGTTTAATTTCCAGAAATCCGACTCCGGAACAGACAGACCTCATCACCACCGAATGGCTTCCTGCCACCAGCCACCACATGATCCTCATGGAGATCGCAGAAGACCTGAAGATTATCAAGTTTCCTTTCGTGGAGAGGATGATTCTGTGGGAGAGCTTGTACAACTCATCCATAATTCCAAAATCCAGGGTATAGATTTGGAAAATTAATAGATCTCTATGTACCAGGTTCGCAGTTCGCCTAAAATAAAAAAAACAAGTTTATACATAGATTCGGTTTAGTCCTGGTGAAAAAAGACTAAAACCAATAACGACTGAGAGACAGAAATTATTTTGTATCCAAAGTGGTGTGAAAAATCTGAATTATAAAATGTTAGTTATAGTAATTTTATTATAAACAAGCATCTAAATTTGCTACATATGCGCACAAGCTTAAAATCTAATCCATATAATGATCACACATTTTAACTTTTATTTATCCAAGACGCAAACCTTTATATATGTCGCGTCATAAAGCTTGAACGGTGAATTATATATTTTAGACTGTTTTGTTGTTGTTAAATAACTTGCTTGTTGGTCTAATGGTTAAGACACTCGTCCAGTGAATCGATGGTCGGGGGTCTGAACCTCAGTCCAGGAGATCGACAATTCAGGCCTATTTTCATAGCACACGTGCTTAATATTAATGTGATTTCGCGTATACAAATTTCAAGAATGAAAAATAGATTTTGTCATGGCCGTGGAGTTCATACTACTGGCCATGAAGCGACCATTACCTATCAACTCTACTAGTCCATTAAAATCCGATAAATTTGACCGTTAAGATACGTAATAAGAGGTACAGGGTTTGATCTCCGTACCGGCAGCCGAAAAACTTTTTTTTTAAAGTAAAAATAAATATTGTAGTATTTAATTATATGATTAAAGTAATTAATTGAGATAATAAAGGGCCATGCGAGTTGATACCGAAATTCTGGGATAAATTAATATACCAGGTATGTAAATATGAAACCGGAATTTGCCTATAGATGGCCCTAGCTGTCCATATAGTTACCATCAAACCGCGTTATTGGCGCCATTTTCTTGTTTTGACATCTGACAAAGATTTTCAACTCATAACAATACAAGTGTCATACAACAGTATAGTTTTTAATAACGTTGAACATGTCGAATTTTGTGCCTGAAAATCACGATCTGTGGACAGCATTGATTTTCTGTTATCATTTGAAGAAAACTACTGCAGAAACGCATCGAATGCTTGTAGAAGCTTATGGTGAGTATATTCGTGGTAAATCTCAGTGGTTTGAGTGGTTTAAAAAATTCAAAAGGGGCGATTTTGACGTGAGAAACAATGCTCTGTGTTTGGTGGGATCAGAAGGAAGCGATCTATTATGAGCTGCTAAAACCTGGCGAAACCATTAATACTGAACGCTACCGACAACAAATGATCGATTTAAATCAAGCTTTGCGTGAAAAACGACCAGAATATCAAAAAAGGGAATACAAAGTGATTTTGCTTCATGATAATGCACCATCACACACAGCAAAACCGGTCAAGGAAACGATTGAGGCGTTTAGTTGGGAAATACTTTCGCATGCGGCTTACTCACCAGACTTGGCTCCTGGCTTACTACTTATTTGCATGGGTGGGATACGCACTTGCTGAGCATCGCTTCATTTCTTACGAAAATGGCTCGATGATTGGTTTGCCTCAAAAGAGCAACAGTTTTTTTGGCGTGGCATCCACAAATTATCAAAGAGATGGAAAAAATGTGTAGCTAGCGATGGACAATACTTCGAATAAAATATTTTGTTTCATTTTCATACAATAAACGTGTATTTTCCATACAAAAATTTCGTTTTCATATTTACATACCCAAGTATAATCATGACAAATAATAATTTATTATATCATTCCTACTCATACACAGCAATTATTCCACTTTTATTAAAATATAAAATAACAGCAGAAAATATCTAATATTCAATTAATAAACAACTAATTACCATATAATATTATATATTATCAATTAAATGAAATTGACTAAATATACAATATGCCAACGATGAATGGCTTTTATTTTATTGACTTTCCTACACTCTGTCCGTAATTATTTGTTAATCTCATCATAATTTTGGAAATTCCCGGAACAAAATGGCACGCCACTGATAACTCCGTTGTCTGGGGCTACCTTTACTACGACGTCAGATGCAAACATATTCACGAAAAAGTAAGCACAGCGTCACTCTTCATTATACCTACTCCTAGGCAGAAATAGGAAGCACGCCATCGATAACAAGCTCCTTCTTTACAAGGTTATTCTCAGACCTATCCTCACCTATGCAGCAGTGGCGGTCGGTGACTTTTTGTAGAAGGGAAACTGGAACAAACAAATTTCCCAAAACAATCCGCTCGCTTCATAATATATAATACGCTATTTAGTGCATTATACATATTATAAGCAATAAAGTCGTTTTTGTATGTTGGATTCTGTTAACGAATACGTATACGCTATTCGAAGACATTGACAGGCGGAACTGAATGCGTATGCGCGAAAGTAGAATACTTTCAAACATTGTGGATACGGAACGATTAATAGAATCTATTGTTGCTGGTATGTATGCTGTTGAGAATATACATGTATTTTGACTCGTTCCGTGAGCGCGCCGTGTCGTAGTGTGTGTTATGACTGATCTTTTAAGGACAGGACGAATTTATTTATTATTTTTCGGCTAGAAACAAAAAGTCAAAAGCTTTTTAACTCTAGAGCACAAGGGATACGGAGCATCCAAAGCATGTATGAAGGAACCGCGCCTGCTATGAAGCCCCCATATTGGGTCACGCAGCCGAATCAAATATGAGCAGACTACAGATCTTCCAGAGCAAGGTCCTAAGGCTAGCACCGGAGGCCCAGCGATGAATACGGATCTCACAACTCCACCGCGACTCGGGGATTCCTCCCATAAAGGAATTCATCAAACAATTCGCCAGACAATTTTTGTGCTGGGATTCCTCAGCACCAAAATCCATCAAAAGACATCCCCGCGCGTTTTATGCGACCAAAAGATATCCTCCGTTAGGAATTTGATACTGCCAAAGCGGCAACGCCTGCACCACTTCTCGCAGCTAATATAAAAAATAAAATAATAAAACACCCCCATTCTTAAACAGCCCATAAGGCACACGTGAGATGAAAGAGCAAGGGGTCCTTACGGATCCGGTACTCTGCAGTCAGTAGACCAAAGTCCAAAAGACTGCGACGTCAGCGTGTAGTAATAATAATTATTTACATGATTGGATTGCATTTTACGAAAATTGTTTCTAAAATCTGTATTTCGAGGTATGTAATTTAACAAAAAAAAAAAAAAGTTTTTTTTAATGAAATTACAGTTTATTTTTCAAAATATAGCTATGAAAGTGATGTCGCCATAATATTCAAAGGTTTTTAAATAAAACATTGTAATTAAAAAAATATGGTCACCGCTTCTAACGTGCACAAAAAAGATGTAACAAACTATTAATTTTATTATAAATACTAATTAAATGTGTTAATTAGAAAGATATACATATAAAAACAATTTTATCGAAAAATATTGAATCTCTTTTTCAATCCGGGAAAGGTGCTTTACCAACTATACTACAGCCACAGTATTTTTGACACTATGTTACACTTTACAAATTAATACATCTATAGTTTCATTATTTGAAAGTCATCTACTTTGTTTTTACGGAATAATTAACAATTCATTTTTATTAAATTTTGGACACATTGATACAACTTCTATATTATTACGGAGAACACATTCTTATTGTGAAGTTATAACAACAATATTTTTCGATACAATTGATATTATATGTATATCTTTCTAATTTAATACATTTAATTAATGTTTAAAATATCACAGACCTATGTTCTGAATAATTAAAACTGTTCCTGTTCCTTAATAATATTTTTTTTTAGTCATAGTACGTTGTTATAATAAAAAAAAACATTGCAGTTAATGTAAGACATGTATTGTATTTCGGTGCCCTGTTCTGCTACACTAGTATTTTACTGTATTATAGCAGACAGAGAACAGAATGTAATATTTAAATGTATAATACATATATTAGATAATATATAAATGTAAAACTTAAAGTAAATGCAATATTAAATTTATAAGAATAAAAAGAGTATATAAAGTTTAATGTTCAATGTATGAAAAAAGGAAATAAAACGTACGCAAATTAAATTTGACGGCTTCTTAGCTGTTTATGAAATAACGTAACAATTTTAAATGAATTATTTTAATTAACCCTTCCCAAACCATACGTCTACCATCTCAATTGAACCTGTAATAAATATTTCGGTAAATACACGCAGTATAAAATTCATATTTTAGATAATTGTAAGGAAAATATTAGCGCTTAGGAATGACTTGTGAAAAATCAATTATGAAAAGGGAATCGTACAAAAATAATTATTTTTCAATATTAAATTAATGTATTAATTATAAATATACCGGAATACGAATCTGGATCTTGGATCCCGATGACGCAAAAACAATATTTTTCGACAAAAATTGATTTTATATGTATATATTTATAATTAATACATTAATTTAGTATTGAAAAATATTATATCACGGACCTATGCTCTGAATAATTACAACTTCACAATAAGAATGTGTTTTCCTTAATAATTATTTTTCAATTCAATCCTTTGCTAAAAATACCATTTGTGATATTATTGAAACAGACCACAGATTATTTTCACAGAATAGCAAACATACAAATATAATTATGTATCTTTCTCACTAATTAAATTAAGAGAGATTAAGAAGGAAGGACGTATAGGACTTATTAAATGGTCTAAATAATGTTATTATATTTATTTAACACTGGCTATTTTAACACAGACTTCAGTCTAGCAAAGTGGCCAGGAGAGCGCTGTATAAATCAGGGGTGGAGTCTACTCCATCCCAAACAATAAACATATTACAATGTTACATTATAATATATTCAACTCTATTATAACAAAAATATATATGTCAATAAATAAATCATTTATCTCAATATTTAGAATATATTTGTCCAAATTAAAATCATTTAAGCTGATAAAAATATTTTTTATTTCTGTTATTTACGGTAACACGAGTTGACAGCGTGGCTGCATATGGGTATTTTATATCATAGTATGCTAAAGGTTAAGAAAGCATAAATTGACACATTATTCAAAAATATTCACTTTGCACAAAACAATCAGAAAAAACGTAATATAAATTTAACGCGCGCCCAGCACAATCATTGCTCCATTTATTTTAGATAACATTGTTATTGTTTTTTCTAGTATGAATTGATTTCAAAATAAAATTAATAAAACACTTGACGTTACCCAAGACGCAAACCAAATGTGTGACATAAAAATGAGATTATTATTATTATCCAATGATTGATACGAGAAGGACGGGTGCACAATTTTAAACATGAAAATGTATTTTTGGTGAAGTTAAAAAATAATTGGGATATTTCGTATTAGAAAATATTTATTTATTTTGACAGTTATTGACAGTATATAATATGCTTTATTTATTTTATGAATCAGGTATTTAATTTGTATTATATTGTATTGTATTATATTGTTTTATATTATATTGTTTTATATTATATTGTAATTGTTAGATAGAGGATTGAAAAAGTAACAAGGAATCACTTCTGAACGAACGGCGCGGTGTTGGTTCGAAAAGTTTAGGAGTGAAGATGCACATTTTGAAAAGGGTCGAGGACGTCCTGCTACAATTGAAAACGACTAATTGAGAGCTTGAGTGAGGATTAATCTTTCTTTGCGATAACTTTCACCTGATGAATTCTAATCCGCTTGTTAGTTTAATGCTCAAAAAGTTAATAATTATTAACTAGAATACGTCTGAAAAATACTGCATTTTCAGACCTATTCTAGCATATGTTAATAATTCGAATGAATTTTCTATACACATAAAGAATATTGCCTCCACTTCAAAAATTAAGTCTCAGCTTCAGCGACATCTATACTATTACATGAGAAAGAATATCAAATTTTCAAAAAATGTCAACAGATGGCGACAGCACAATTGGTAATAAATAAGTGAAATGAAAAATTTGATAGATATGGTAACATGGGTAAATAGGTGAACGTTACATTGTGTAAAGCGATCACTTAAGCCAGCCGATGACAGATCGTAAGCCCTATAATGCCCAAGACTTTCATACTTCTCCCATAAAAATAATAAATTCGTCGTAGCAAGATTATTTTAACTTTCACAACTAAACTTTGTACTAAACACACGTAACTACTAGTTTCGAGAAGCGCAGTCCCTCTCACTGTCTTCTTCCTCGGATCAAATAATCTTACCAGTAATATAATAGTTAGTTTTTAAGACTGTACGAGTGATGTTGCCGTCATGACTGACTGAGGAGTCATCTTTCATCTTTGTAAGTATATAAAATTCTGTAATCTTCTGAAAATGAGCCTCCGTATTATTATTATGATGATAAATTGAAGATTTCGGGTCGATGCGATTCGAATTCGACAACGACGATCGTTACCATCACTCAGCCAATCACTAACAAGAATACCAATGTGCCATTTTGTTTATTTATATCGAAATAGATGTCATATTTTTATTTTGATTATACGATAAATAGATATAATATAAAATATACATAAGTCAGTCAACTAAAAATGCAATGCAATAGTGATTTACTTAAAAAAAAAAACAATATTTTACATAAATTATTGTTCTAAAGAACGTTTTTGTTTTGGATCGTATCTTTAGATATTTAAATCTTGTAGGAATATAGGTTTCATATTAACGTCTGAAACACATCTTGATGATATTTTTTATTTATTTATTATCTTAGTTTAATAACCACAATTGAGTTTAAAAAACATCTACCGGTTTCGGAAAACACCTTTTCCTTCTTCAGAATATGTCAAAACTAACTAAAAATATAGCATTGTTTTTCTATTTATCCAGAATCTATTTTTAAATTTTTAAAAACAACTATTATTTAAAAAGTAAATTTAGTACCTAACTCAAATTGCATCTTGATGATTTCTTGGCTGACTGAACGATTGCCTCTTGTTTTCTGTAGTTACTGATTTTGGGCAGCTGCAGATCACAGCGCAGCTACCGAACCCGTCTCATCTAATAGCCTGCCACATGGTGGCTGAGCACGTACGAATTGTTGAACGAAAGCTTCTTTTAAATTACATTAAGTTGCTACCACTTTTTCTAAACAAACACCAGCTGTTCATTGAAAATTTTTACACATTTTATAATGTGATTGTTAAACGTCACACGGTAATCGGCAGATTTTAAATTTAATAAATCCAATCTTAACTGCAATATTTTTTGTTATTATTTGCTCGCTGATGCACAAGGGATGCAAGCCACAATATAAATTGTATTCTTTACTGTTTTATCAATCAATCAACCGAAGGCATCATAACATAACATAACAACAGTAATTGTTTTAAAAACGTGCTTTAACTATAACAGTCAGTTTGCTTTCAACCCCTTTCTGCCCCTTCCAAGGGTGGTGAGGCACCGTTATGAACCACTAGGCACGATTCTTTTAAGGGTATCTTATTTACGTCAACAGTTTACCTTATTTACGGCAGCCAGCTCTTGGAACATGAAATTGAATACCTGGTCACTTTTTCAGCATCGAAAGACATTATCCAAAAAAAAAGATTTTTTTTCTTCTTTGTATTTTTATTAGAAAGTCTGAAACATATTTCTCTGTTCTTTTAACTCAACCCTTAAACATATTAATCAAAAACCAATCATGGTGTTGTTTCAACATTTCCATGGTAACAAAAAAATATATATTACATTTTTTTAAATCGTAAAATTAGTTTATAAAACAATTTAAATCTCCGCCCTGGCCTCCATCGCTTTGTTGGGGGTCTCGCGGCTTACAATAGTCTCCGAGTGATGACTGTCCAGAATCGAGGATCCTCAGATCCCCTCGAGGTCCCCGCCGAGGAATGACCAACAAAATCAGCTTTCACAATGATCTCAGAATCAAATGCATCTGTCAAACCATTATGAAAACCAGTCTCGTTTTGGTCAGTTTCTACCCTGCTGGTCCACCCTTTGACAGCATCCGACTCCGTCTCTGGTCTCTGAAGGGCCTGATTGCCGCCTGTTTATTGTTGAAGGGATGTGAAGATCGCTAAGGGTAGAATGATCGACTAGAATAATAATAGTTCTAGTGCAGTTTAAGATAACACCTGAAATAAATGTAAGGGTAGGTGAATCCAATTAAGGGAGGCTTATCGAATATTTTAAATTGTGTAAATTGTTGTTGTAATTACATATAGATCAATACATATAAAATGAATTAATTATTATTTAATACAAATTAGAAATCATTAATATATTTGTGGATCGTTTTAGATTTTGATTTTGAAACATGAAAGCCACGTCAACCTGGAGATATCTCTAAAGTTGGTCGGATACTGTAGCAGTGGCAAGCGGAGCCAAAAGATCTATCAAACGAATTTTTGTAATGTTGCGAAAGCAGTCAATATTTGAAAATAATTCTAGAAAATCAGATAACACGAATATTTTTTCTGGTCTTATTAAAAATATAGCTTATTAAAAAAAAATACATTTGGCCCTATTATATTTTTTATGTAAACATCGCGTGTGTTTGTGTTATGTGTAATGTTTTCTGGGAAGGAATGAAAAATTATTTTTGACATTTAAATGATTCAATTTTGGATAATGCTTGATTAGCATTTTATATAAAATTGGTACCAGACAATATAATATTTTGAGAAATTATTTATTTCTCCCTACTGGGACGAAAAGAGACACATTTTAATTTTAGATCATGCGAGTGTTATTGCTTTTAGAATTTTTTAAAAGTATCAAAACGCAACTTTACTTATACATGCAGTCACCATGATAACGATATGACGTATTCTAGATTGCCGGAAAAAAAGGGCAAAATAGCCCAAAAACTCGACTTGGAAGATGAATTGTCAGGATACCACGAACGGTTGGCGATATTTGAGAATTGGAGAGATGATTTTTAAAGGATGATATATTTCTTCTTCTTTTAATTAGGCAATCCACCCTTCAAAAGTAATTTGTGTCACTGACCAAGTTAAAACATTATTTTATAGAAAAAACTACAATAATATTATAGAATAGACAATATTATATTACAAGTCAATACCATTGTCGTTCAAAAAATTCGCTATTATATAGATTAAATGTGGCGAGTTAAGGGAAAGAAGATGACACAAGTTAACCGGGAATTCAAAATTACCATTGACGAGATTACAGTAAAAAAAACCTGTGATCCTCAATGGACAGGCAAAAAATATATGGTCAAGGGTTTCCTCCTCGGCACCACACTCACACATTGGGTAGTCTATTAAGTTCAATCTGAATAAATGTGAGGCTACCTGGCAATGCCCAATTCTCATTCTAGAGATATTTGATATTGTTCTTTTGGAGCACCAGGGGGTGCGGAGAATAGATCTTTGAATTATTTTAAGCCGATTACCCTTAAGATTATTTGGATCCATCCATTGTGCAGTACAGATAGAATTTGTATGTTTATTTACCATATTAAGTCTGTCATACATCGGGATATGGAATTGATGAGGGAAAACAACATATCAGATTATCTCATTGTCTAGCCAAATTTTCATATTACTAGAGCTGCTTGCGGATGATATATTTCTCAATGTCTAATTCACGTCAGTGGCGTGCCAATGCAGTGCATTGGGGCCCGCGTTATAAATATCGTCTTACAATCCAATAGAAGACGATATTTTTGCGTAATAGTAACAGTAATAGAATTATAAAATTTAAAAAATTATTTCTCACATGTATTGCAAAAATTATCGACGTATAGGTACAACAGCAGTACTCCACTATATGACCGGTTAAGGACCAGACCATCACCGTAAAGAGAAAATCTTTTTAAAACAATTATTTTTTAAATTGCAAAATATATAAATTTTCAAAATGTAAATATTATATGGGACAAGAGACTTATTTTGTTCTTATTATTAAATTAATAAATCACATATTTATTTAAGGGGCCCAATTTTTGTTGTTACGTAGTTGTGGAGTTTGACGTCACACGACGCTAACTGCATTCAATCGAAATCAAGTGCACGGCATCTGTTTGGGACATATGTTTATGTGTGTATAAATATATTAATTTTTGAACGAAAATAATGCACTTAACCCCTCCTTAACTTTCCTTCCAGGCCTCTCGCCGCCGACCCAGTCGATTTGCGACCTCGAACCGTATAGTTTACAATATTATACATTCTCGAGACTTCGCGTCTATACTGTGTCGGTCGGTATCTTCGACGAAATAGTGAGTAAAATATACAGTCCACGTCTTTGGAGATGTCAGCAGAATCCGGATTGTGGAGAGTGCCAGTTTCCTTCCTGTACTGAGATTCTTCCGGCATTTATGCTTTGTACGCAACAGCATCTATACGGTACTAATTTCAATATTTTATCATTATCATCATCAAACGCCAATCCACTATTGGACGAAGGCCTTTACATGAATCTGCCACTCTTTTCGGTCATCTGCCTCTCACTGCTTCAATAATTTCACCTACACAGTGAAACTTTGGGCTTCTTGATATTTCATTAATTTGTGAAAATATCATTTTTATGAATCTTATGACGGTGTGATGGTGGTGGCTTCGCAATGTGTTCTGTCTTCCACTAGCTGTTGTGATCCGAGTCCTTCGAGGCAGTCGCCAGAAGTCAGCTGTGTCCTTCCAACCTGGAAATAAGAGAGGATTCTATTAAAACAGTGAAAATCGTTAAATATAAAAATTATTTAACACAAATCAAATGAATCAATTAAAAAAATATACAGGAAAATGCTATTTATCGATTCGAACCTGGATCCTTTCCTTTCCGGGAAAATGAGTTTTGAAATATGTTCTGAAAAACAGTAACTTCACAATAATAATGTGTTCTCGTTAATTAATAATAACAAAAATAATAGCCTATATAACTTATAGGTTAACTATAAAAAAAATATAACACCTTTAGCATATGTAAACAAATATGTTTTTATTTAATTGTTTAACAACTCTAAATACTCTCTAAATACTATTATATTAAATAAAAAATGTTACCACGATGGAAAACTATAAACTAAAGACATCTACAAATCTTTTAATGATTTAGTTACTGAGAAAAAGTTTATAAACGACGCATCTCCGTATCGCATCAAAGACGCGAACCAAAAATATAAAAACACGAATGTTCACCTACTCGCCCACAGGTGGCAGTGCGCGCGAAATTAATAAAGATGCGGGTTTTTTTCCACAGGTGGCGCTACAGTAAGCACGGCTCGCAGGCTGAGCTCGCAGGAGGCGACTGCTCGCCGCGATAGCGCTTATCTGACATAATTGGGGTATTTTACAGTAGATAAAAGGCAAATAAACACATGTGAGCTATCAAATAATGTGACCGTTGGCAGAGTCAACACGCACAATCACACGCAGGCTTCATAGTTGGTACCCACGAAATACAGATTGGTTAAAAAAAGAAGTCAATTTAAGAAATCTGTTTTAATTTCTTTTAATGTCATTAATTGACACGAAAGTTACTTGTAATACAATACGGTAATTAAAATTTTACTTACTATACGTACACCTAAATTTAATTATATCATGACTAGTATATTGATCATATATATGACGATTGGTGCATTGGTGCAAATTGGTGCAAATCAACATGAGCATGAGCATCGCACAAGAGGAAGGGATAGACTGAGACTGCCATTCAGGGAGAAGGCCAAATCTCAGAAATCGATGATATACAGTGCGATGACAATTTTTAATGAAATGCCAGAAAACACAAGAAAGGACCTTATAGGTAAAAATCCAGTAATTGTGTGTTCTTTAGCATATTCAAATATTACTTTAATCGTGTTTATATTAGAGCATATATAGGAGTGCTTATGTATGCACTATGTTAAGAATTCAATTAATAAATATATTAATTAGAAAGATATACATACAAAACCAATTTTATCGAAAACTATTGTTGTTCCGTCACCGGGATTCGAATCTGGAAGGTACATTATCCAACTATGCTACAGCGACAATATTTTTAGCGACAAATTTGCGAACCTATTTCTCCTAATAATAAATATATAACTTCGAGTAGTGCAGTTTCTCTCATCAACAAGTACGAAAATAAAAATTGAAAGAAATGTTAAGAGGAACTGCACCGCTCTAAATGAGGAGTTCAGAAGCAAAACTATCTGTCACCATCCAATTGATGAAAATAAAGGATGACGTATTTGAAAATTAGTATCCGACAATTGTGGTAGGTTTGCAATTGAAAACTGACTATAAAATCAGTCAACTGAATTTTAGTCTCAAATAATCTTGCAATAATCACTATATTTATAATGTCCATATCGTATAGAATGGTAATACGAACATTGAGAAAGAAGAAAAGGAATATATTGGATCGTTTCTACTTGTGATGCTGAAAGTGAAGTGCAAACATTTATCTATCCTCCGGGAGTTAATGATTACCGAACGAAAGATATACTTCAGCATCTAGGAGAAGGATTCTTGAATTTGGACATGCAGCTTGAAAAAACGACGAGTGTATCGAGAAACTCATAATCCTGCGGACAAATGAGAAAAAGCGAACAAGAGGACGATCTCCTACAAGATGACTTGATTTAAACAACGACAAAAAACTACAACTATCCCATATGTAGATATTTTATAATGTGACAAATTTACCGAGATAATATTACAGACACACATGACAGTAAAATCACTATGAGCGTGCTAAAAAATATTGAAATCTTCGATGGGCTGTTGTCTTACTGACTTAAAAAATATAACTAAATTGATAAATGTACTGTATCATATGATCTCTCAAATATATATATATCCGTGGAGGTCTATCGCCTTTACAATCTGCACATACCCCGCATACATCTGGGTGCAAAACGGGGCTCTCATCAACGTTAAAGTCACCCCGGTACCGACTGAAAAACAGACAACAATACTTATACTTATATCCGTAATCGTGTTTCAAATATCAATAAGCATCGATCAATTTTTAAGTAGTCTTTCATTGGTCATCTTGCTCTGGCGACACACACACACACTCGTAAACACGTTCTAATTCTAATAGATAATTTATTTCATAACCAATCTTATCTTACATTATACATTAAACACTATTTCATCTATTACCCATATATTCATTATTATTATTATTGTTACGTACTTTCGTGATCAATACTTCCCAAATTGTATACCTCGAAGATTGTTGGTAGTCCAATAAGAAACTCTTTATGCGCCAGTTATAATCTTTATTACAAATAATAATACTGTTTATGGTACAATGTATACACCTTTTCATGGAGACGAACGGCTGAGTAAGAGGACGCGCTCGCCGCGCGTCATCTTTTTAACCCCGCCACACACACACACACACACACACGCACACACCCATACATCTACAACTGGTGATGCTGGCGCGCTGACACTCACTCGTTCGCACAATCACAATTACAGCACTGAGCACTCGATGAAGAAGAAGAAGAACACGATTCCCAGTTTAAAGAATAGAGGGAACATTGATTTTGTGTGTTTTGTGGCACACCGTACGGAATGTACATTACATGGCGCAATTAATTAATGGAAATATGATGGCACAGTTCGGGCGGCACGATAGCCGAGCGGCGGGCCCCGGCGGACAAATGATTGCATTACAAATTATAAATAACATTATTCCGAGATAAATCACGAGGCCACTCAAGACCGCTTCCGCTGGTTTGTGAATGAAATCCAGCGCGTCCTGTGCCCGATGCGGGCCGCCAGTTTACGCAACCGATGATGATGATGATGATGATTTGTACAGCGTCCGCGCTGACTGCGGACCGTTCCGCCTATTCTGAAAGCGACAATACCGTTATCCAAACGCTCAAAATAAAATAGACCGGGGACGTAGACCCTTACGACCGTGTAATGTTGTTATTTGTGCGTTACCATCGTCTTAGAGGCTGGCGGTAAAAACATGGCGTGTCTCAAAATGACCAGTTAAAACAATTGCGACTTTACAATCTACAAAACCTTCAAGTTGACCTTCAACATTAAAGTTGAATTTTTGAAAATACGGAAAGGTAGAAATCAAAAAGGAACCAACATTAGATTAAATTATTTTGGGTTGCAGATACCTTTGCACAGTTATCTGTTAGAATCCGAATGCAATTGGTACGATGGTCTTTAACATTCTCAAATTGACAGGCAAAATGACAGACAAACTAATTAACCGTCATGCCATTTCCTCGAGTGTCTATCCCGAAACAGAACCTCGCCTAAACCACATTCACATATCTTCTCAGGCATACTCGATTACTCGATCGTCGGGGCTTCCAACATGACCATTTTCTAGTATTTGATTTAACCTTGTCTTATGTGGAAGTCGTCTATTTCAGGTGCCATTAATACTCGCGGCATGTGAAGAGCTGGCCTTAAACATGGTATCCCTCAAAATGAGAAGTTGAAATAATTGCGACATTCTAGTTGACAAAAAGTTTAAGTATGTATGATGGAATACCAAAAACTTATTTAAGACATATATGTAATTTAATGTATTGCAAAGGAAAAAAAATCAGTTTTTGGATCGTGCGGGTTATAGAAAGAACAATTGTATTAGTGTGAGTAATAACCATACGTAGTATGAACAGTGTATTTATTAGCTTAGCGTTTGAATCGATCAGTGGATAAAAAAAGAATATGTACGGAATGTTTGAATTTTGTAATTTTGGAAAGTTTATATTTATGTTTATATCTGTTAGATGTCTTTTTGTATTTTTATATTAATACCAACATTTGTTTGCATTTGGCTCCGTTTGACACACACGGTAACAAGAGCTCTGTATCCCAAATAATTTGAATGGTAGACGTTAAACTCTCAGGTCAGCCTCTACTTCAGCCGCAGGAAGGGTCGTAGAACCGAGCACCTGCTAGAAGACTAAGCTCAGTGAAAGGACATTTGCGATGGCAGATCGAAATGCGTGGAACTATTTGCCCTCAGGTATAAAGAACAGTGGATCAGTTATCATCATCATCTAGTAGAGACGACTCTGAAGTCAGCCGCGAGGATGACCCGGGACCAAGACTTGTGGAGACGCCTAACGAACAGTATCTAATATGATTGAGAACATAATGTATCAATTTCGATCGAATGAAGATCTCACGAGATCGAAATCCGATTCCTTAAATATTTTGATTTATATGCTTGACTAAAAAAAATTAGATCTCTATCCGCTGTTTAATTTAAAAATAATTTTCACCAATGCTGACCATTTTCATGTTGTTCTGTTATTGCTGGCTGTGTGACTGTTAGGAATTCTTGAGCAATAGAAAGCCTGAAGAGAAAAAGAACCTGAATCCGTATCCAACAATGCCTGCTGTTTTTCTTGTCGTTGCTGTCTATTTTCATGCTATTCTCGATATTGCTGTCTACGTGATCGGACCCTATTTTTTAATTTTTTGATTTTTGCGAGCGGTGAAAGATAATTTATAGAAACGTCTTGAGTGACGTGATGTTAATTTCGTAAATAAAATTGTCAATAATTTATAAGAAACATGACACATTTTCGATATAAACTTTCAAATTGCCCAAGGAGTTACGTCAATGATAAAATAGATGGCGTAGCGACCAGTGGCGTACAGTAGGTATAGATTAAGGTTATGCTGTTACCAATGATATTATACAATCATATATAATATATGTATTTTCTTTTAACCAACGTCTTAAGACAAAATAAATCCGCCGTTTATGCGACCCTACCATGTATTTATTTGTAATTTTAGAGTACCATTAATAAAGTTTAAGTTTTAACGTAAAATAATACCTTCTTACACATATAAAAAATGTGTGGACATTTTTAAGAACACATAAATAATTATTTTTATTAAAGGTTAATAGACGAAGTAGTTCTGCCAATTACTTTTTTTTTTCCCAAATCAAAAACCAATCCATGAACCAAATTTAGAGAACAATCATGAAATCAACACGTTAAAAACAGTGAGATACGCGAATTAGTAAAAGAGGAAGTAGACACTTCAATGATTTGCAAGCAGTTGTAAGCCTTTCTAATGTTATTCTGTTAAAAAACAGCATAGGCAACGACTCCATACAAAACGGATCAACCAAAAGGAATTTTCAATTCCTTTTATGTGCCAATTATGTGACATGAGTAATTCACTAGCTTAAAGACAAAACTGAGCAATGTAAATAGCACGATGCGTTGAATAAAAAAGATCGCCATGAGTGCAGCGGTGAGAGTTCGTGAGTTTTTAGAACTAATTGAAGTATCTACTGGTACACAGATGGCGCTACTTGCAAAGTATTGTTTTCGCTTATGTTAATCCAATTTTTTAATTTATATTTGTTTTCCAGAAATTTTAGTTATGCACAACTTTTTTGCTCGTATGCACTGCACGCAACACGGGATCCACGATCATGTTTACTCTCACCGAGAATAAAACGAATATCTGGATACCAGTGAAGAGTTTTTTCAAGATTTACTTTCATCTCTATTAGGTGTGTCATCCAGTGAAAAACAGTTTAAACCATACTCATAATAAATTACAAATAACGGAAACGCAGTGAGACATCCATCAAACGATAAATAAAAAATATTATTGCACATTACACATAAAAAAAGACTCAACAAGAACCTGGGAAAGAAGAAAAATGCACGCTGGGAAATGGAAACTCCAGAATTCACAGATAATAAATTAATTTCTTTAACTACTTAGCACACTATTTAAAGTTATATTCATTTATCGTCCACGCTGCAGACAGTGTGGGAATGTTAGTAACACAAGTATTCACGATCTAGATAAACTAGTGTGGTCCGGAAAGATAGAAGATCTCCATCTCGATGGACTGACCAGATTAATGACGTTACTGGCAATCAAATTGCAAAAGTTCTTCGAACTGCAGGCTGCAGAGAAGAGTATTGGAGAATCGTCAAATATAACTGAAGAATGTTCAGTCCGATCTGACCTAACCGCTGTTACTATTGTATTATTATGATACTCTCGGGTGTACTTTTAATTTGTTTAGAATAGAGCACACGTCTTCCTCTTCTTCCTGAATGGGACCGAGCTAGGTTCTCTATCACCTAACTGCCTATACTGCCGCCACCACTACTCGCTTCCACTGCAGATCCAGACATTCGACTAAGAGAAATTCTATGAATAAACGCATAAGCAGACGTAGTGGCGGCATCCGGTCCTGGCCAGTTTAGCTGTTGAGATTTATCTACGAAGAGCAAAAGGGGGTCAATCCTTGATTGCCACACGCCTTGTCTAATCCCATATTGCGAGGACTGCATTTTCTGCCTATGCTGCTATTATTCTCGCTCGAATCGAATAGAACTTGTTTTCGATACAATCTTCAATGCGAATTGTATTAGGTTGATGCATAATTATCCGCCGTTTTTAATAATTATATTGTAACATAACCAAATACGAAAACAAACTCGAAACATATTATCTACAATTATCATTCGGGGGCGTAGTCACCATCAACGTCAATTACTGATGACGAACAATCGTGGACTGATCGATGTTGAAGTTCTCAGACAGCGTTCTCGTGGTGTAACTTTCGTCCTCTTCCACAGCCGCCAGAAGTGGCTGGTCATCAAAATCCGAAGATCGACCCTTATCTGACTTATCGTCTAAGCTGGTATCACTAGCTTTTGCAGCGCATAAATCACACTCGGCATGCCCTTTCGCTATTATGCATCAACCTAAAACTTCTTTCTTGAATCTTTGAGATTCATAAATCGGTCGCGAGTGCAACTCATATTGCTAAAATTCGAAGACAAACATATGTGCGTAGGAAAAGAAAAGATAATTTATTCCATTTCAAAATGCAGAATTTGAAATTATTCTTCGTGAAGCTGTTTAGAGCACGCGCCGTAATTCGTTCCACTTCCGTTCGTGATCCCCAAAAATGATCCTTCACGTGTTCCTCGATTTTCTGACCGCAAAGCGATGATACCGATCGTGATAGCCGACGTCCGTTGAACGGTTAAGACGTGAAAAGAAGAAGAATAAAATAAAATAACAGATCCGGTAGTCTGTCCGCCGCATTACGTCATCTTCGCGGTGGTGAAAAAGTCAGTCTGGTCTTTGCAGGGAACGTTTGAATTTCTAGGCGTGAAATGCAAATAAAACCGCTCACGGTTGGGGCTAAAATAGGTCGTTGGATTTGGCAGTCAATGATCTTTCGCGACTAGACGCATTTCGAACACGTCGCGACGGACGACCAGACGGAAATAAAACGAGAAAATCAAAAATAAAACGATTATCTCGCGGCGCATCTTCGGGCGGTGGCTCGTTAACAGCTCGTGACGTGGAGCCGTGATGCTGGCCACTCTCGCTGGATGGAGACATTCAGATAAATAAAGCGGAGACTGATTCTGTAAAAGGGAAGGTGAACGGAAAGAGCTAAAAACGAAGAAACAACCGGACAATAGATGAGAAATGTGTTTCCTCGTCTTTGAGGGCTTGAGAGAGATAAGCTTTTTCAGGGTAGCATCCTCTAGGCTAGACATATCTGATGACTTGGGGGATTCAGATAGAAATTCTATCTTGAACGCTTAATTGATCCATAATTCAGCATTACTATCTGAGGTATTCTAACCACTTACATCAAAGGTAAAATAATGGATACATAAATAATTAAATAGAAAGAATATGATAAAGTTAAATGCCAAGAAGTGCAGAAATATATATATATAATAAATAAATAAAGGCTAACATGTCCTCTTACCGGGGATTATCAGCTGTGACGAGTGGTGAACATTACTTTTGAATGTATATAATGTATAGATAAACCAATTTCCAGGAAGCGATAGAGTAAATTATGCTTCATAAAAACATTCGCTGTTCAAAAAATCTGATTTTTAAGGATACACAAACATATCCTAACATGGTGCTTACGACACGGTATCGCTAACAACATGTGTACAAGTTAATTTCGAAAAGATAATGCTACCGGTAAGCCTTACATTTGCACTCACCGTATCAGATGATTATGGACCTTAAAATGGGCCTTGAAATGTCGATCAGCAAAGAGGTTGAAAAAACACGGCGTAATTACCCAATAAACAGGGATCATTAGACGACAATCACGACTAAAAATTGCACGTAAAAGAATCCGACTAGATCAGATTCGATGAAGCTAAAAAGAGAAGCATACAAACTTCAACGAGAAGACTTCTCCAGTGCTGATGATTTACAAACATGACAATTGGTTGAGTACACACAATATCATCACGCGAAGTAGGAAGATACACAATAGTTAGAAAATCATGTCTCGACACATAAGCAAAACTGAAGACGAAGAACCGATTCGGCGGTCGAGCACGCGTATCTTATCAAAACTAAACGAGAGTACAAGATAAATATCACATCGACATCCTTACAAAACTTTCTAAATAAATAAAAAGTAAGTACAGTAAATCCTACGCTTTCCGATCTGTTTTGCCTATCGTAATGTTTGGATTTCCGATCTGTTTTGCCTATCGTAATGTTTGGATTTGATTCGAGTCCGAAGCGTGTGATTCCGTGGTCTAACGAAACAATTAATTAGCACTTCCGCCTCCGTTCCAACCACTCCAGCGGTTGGAAACTTGCAGAAATACGGCCGTCACCTCTATATGTGAACACTTAATATTATATTTCTCCGCGGGACTCGGTTGCGTCACGTCTGCACGTGGGTAGACGCCTCTAATGACGCTGTGTTTAGGTTCTGGTCCGACCGGGCCGGTGGAGGTGTACTCCAAGTGGGTTGCTCGCCTACCTACTTCCCATGTTCCCACCTACCGTTTCCTGCCCGGCGCCAGGGTTTCCTGTGTCCGTTCTCGACGACTGCCCACTGCTCTTTCCGTCACACCGGCACCGTGAGATTACCCAAGCGACAAGATTAATAAATACATTATCTGTGATAATTACCCACAACGTTTTCGTTCAGGGTCAGCAGGGTCCGCTGCACGGTATCTGAGAGAACAGCTTTGCACTCTCTTGACACGTTTAATAGGATTAAACCATTAATGTATACAAGACTTCTCTTCTTCTTCTAAAGGACATCTAGGCTATAGCCTGATGGGTGAACTTTAACGGCACTATAACAACAACATTTGAAATGTTTTTTTAAGTCCTTAGTAGCAGTCCATTTAATAGATCCTTAGGACCATCGCACGATACACAACCTTACTCTTATGTATAATTTACGCTGGAAACGTGAAAAATAAAAAAATTGTCAGTTTTAAGTTCCTCAAAAAGGTATGGAACAAATATAAGTAAATAATGTACAGACAACAAATTGGATAGTTGATGCCCACTGGATTGATTCCTTGGCAGTCC
The DNA here is from genome assembly GCA_022840565.1 of Eubasilissa regina. NCBI lineage: Eukaryota > Metazoa > Arthropoda > Insecta > Trichoptera > Phryganeidae > Eubasilissa > Eubasilissa regina. The sequence continues at coordinate 28,502,026 of JAINEB010000006.1, read as the reverse complement.
GTCCGAGGCACCCAATGCAACGCGCAAGACTAAATTAGATCAACGGTGACCAAAAATCCAATTGCGACCCGTGAACCATACTGTCACAGATGTACGTATGTGATGCTAAAATGGAGTTTAAAGTGGTCACTCTATGTAAACTCAGAAAACGACACTAGTTTGACAATGTGATATCCAAGTGCGCGAAAGTATGGTCCAAGCATGTGAATCACCAGGTAAAATACATTAACTCTGAATACTGACACTGTTGTTTCTGTGGTTATAAATCAATGCATGTAACTGTGGGAGTACTAACGTAGATAAGTCATTATATCGTCATGCGTTCATCTCGATAAAATCATGCGGTGTTCGTGTATTACAAAGACGCGTGTAGGAGCATGCAATAACATATTATATTGTGTATTGGCATATAGTCCGTGACGCTTAAATATATTATATTATTTTGATATTTCCGGGACCATAGTGTAAAATCACTCTTTTGTTTATCACTTTGTTAAAATGTGCTACTCTTTAGTTTATTACGTATTATTCCTTAGTTTGCCGTACACCGTCTAGACAGTACCTTAGAAGTACGCCGTCAAGACAGCACCTTAGAAGTGCTGATGTCCTAGCGGAGTTGAACTGGATACAGAGCCACTTTAACAACCTTACCACCGCATGACGAAGAAGACGACGCTTTTGAGAATTTGAGAAAAGGCAGAGGCAGATTTAGAAAGAACTTGATGAAGGTAAATGATAAACGGCACTACCAAACATGGAGATTTCCGTTTTTCAACACATCGAGCACGATGTAGCCGCAGTTCCGAATTGGCTACCAATTTAGGAAGTACATCTTGACACGTGGGTAGGCAGATAGAACGTTGCACGGGGACCGTGGGTAGCGGAAGGAGGCGGTGACACGACTAATTACGGACAAATGCTTCATCCACATTACTGTTTCATATACTGAGGTGTTTTGAAATGTATCGAATCATCCGCGAAGGCGGCTAGACAATATTAAAAATACTAGAACTATATTTGTATATTTGTTGTGAACAATCGTTGGGTTTTAATCTCGTATCTCGTGTGATATTCTTTGAGGTCCGAGGGAGAATTGGTAAGGTCAAGTTTTCTATTTATTCATTTATCCCAGTTGTTAATGACCTTGATAGATTGTTAATATAAATGCCTTTGATAGCTGGTTCGCAGGTTTCCGATTAACGATAAGCAAACCTAACCTTTCTGGTCCGATGTCGTTGTTCTTTTGGCTGGGTTGTCTCATTTAGATTTTGACCGACCGAAGCGAGCACTGGTGATTTATTTGTACCGCTGGACTGGCCGAAGCGCGGGATGTGAAAATGCGGGATGACGCCTGTCGATTACCGTCTTCTTAGATTTCTGATAAAAGGGTGGCAATACTCACACACACACTCATATATACATTATTATAATACAATAATCTAAGTAGAAGGCGCGTAAACATAGATAGTGTATGACATTGAAAAACTAGTGCGTGGATTTGGAGGTCAATGATATCTAATCACGTGACAAGCGAATTTGGCGTATGGTAAGCATGTGGATTACGCATAAGATGAATTCGAATTTATTTTTAGGGGTATTTTGCGAAAGGGGAAGATTGCAGTTGCAGGGATGCGCAGACAATCGACTAAGAAAGAGAAAAACCTTGTTTTAATGTTGAACATTCGTTCAATGAACTAAATTAGATTTACTTCACTGAAAGAGTTGTAGAGCTCTTCATCGTCAGGTCAGACCCTAATAGAAGTTGTGGAACCGATTATCCATTGTCAGAAGAGACTATCAAGTTCAGTGAACGAGTATTTTCTGTGGCAGAATCCCTAAAAATGTATGAGAAATCTGAGCTTTAAAGATATATTGAATAGGTTCTTGAATATGAGTAGTCTAAATTTCTTTAAATACGCGAATATAATATTGGTGGTAACTTTGTAGAAAATTTTATGGTTTACAGTGGAGCAGTGGACATTAATCTGGTGGCTGAGCGGATAAAATTGACTAATCGAACAAAAAAATCGTATCGGTACAATTAGCTTCTTCATGTACATATGTAAACATCACGTGAGCGTACGTTTGTACAGTTCGCAGGGAAGAAAGGCAGGAATGTAATTGTATCTATCACGTTTATTTTTGACATTTTACAATTTTATTGTACCTACCTATTATAATTAGTGTAACTAAGTAACAGGTATGTATTATTTGTAGGTAGATACTGAATTCACAATGCAATTCTTTACTTATCTACAGGCACGTGAAACAACATATTTTAATTTTCAGATGTATTCATTTCCAATAGGTGTGAAAACTTAAGATTGACGTTTATGAGTACTGAATAAAATATGTAGTCACCGCGGTAACGAGTGTGACATTTTACATGTACTTGATTTTTTTTTTATTAAAGGCTGAATGCGAGTTGACGACCCTAGCGGCGAGTAGCGGAACCTCTCCGAGTATTTAGAGCAGTCGCGGGCGGCGCTAACTCTCGGTGCATTTGAAATCCCAGTGCATTACCGTTACTCGTCATTCGTCACCGGGGCGAGACGCGCGCGCAGCGGCCCGGTGACCTTTCAATGCTACTGGAGAACGTTACCCTTTGAAATGTAACGAGAATACTAGATAGAAACACCTGGCTCAGACCAACGCAAATTGAATAAAACCTTAAAAATTTAATTTATGTTAATAAATAATGCAATTAAGAAGATAAAAAAATCTAAATATCGGAAAAGCTAATAAGATTAAGGATGTATATAAAATCTGGCGACATTATATAGTGTTACTATAGTTTCATTGCTTAAAACTGTCTACTGACAATATAATGTCTCACTGGTGACTATTTTTTGACAATCTCCATATTTTTGTGCCCTATCCGTTCAACGTACGTTGACTATCTTCACTTCGTTTACTAAGGCCCGGAAAAGTTTTACAGTATACTGGTCAAACCATTGCCTCAGGTTCTTCAGCCATGATATTCTCCTTCTTCCAGGGCCGTGACTTCCAGCAATCTTTTCTTGCATTATGAGGTGCAATTTTGTCGATAGATAGATTTGTTCTACGATTCAACTAATTTGTTTTAATTATCAAGGAAGCGTGTTCTGAAAAATCGTAACATCGTAAACAAAAAACGATTTCATTTAATTTTTTAAATATTAGTATGCATAAAGGTCACACGGGTGGTTTGGTTATGAAGAAGGGATGATGGGATTAGATATAAAGAATATCCCCGAAAGCAGTGAAACACAACCTGGCGTGACCAGATAAACAAGACTGCTTGAAAATGGTCCTATTTAAGATTTGAAGATAATCAATAATAATGACAATAATTATCTATCACGAGGTCAGGAGAATGTAATACTTTGTGCTATCATTATGTTATGTTGGTTAGTTAGTGTGAAATGCCAATTTTACATAGATTAATTATTGACCGAGAGACGAAAGAATATCGTAATTCTTAAGGAACTGCACATTGAAGAAAGACTATTCATAATATGCAGAAAAAAATCTAATGAAAAAAATGTATCGAGAGGAACAGAGGTAATAAGTTCATTTAGCATTAGGTGATTGGAGGACGCCATGATTTAGGTGTGATGAGTTTAATAATTAGAAACAGGAAGAGATTATAAAAAAATTAAATATTTTAATCGACTCCCAAACCTCATATTAAATGTTTACATACACGCTAGAAGACAAGCCTAAAAAAACATTGGCGAATATTCAGGGACTCGTACATCATGAAGATTTTCTGAAGTAAAATAATCAGTAAGGGGTAATCTCCCATTTTTAATGCCTAATTAGAATAATAGCACGATCATCACAATATACATTATTTCTCATAAATAAAAAAAAAAAGTTAATTTTTTCTGTTTATATCATTGTGATTAGCCAAAATATTGAAACTAAATACATATACTTTGAAAATTTGCCCAGTAATGCAAATCTCTGAATACTGATCTCTGATGGATAGTTTTAAATTTAATCTCGGAGTAAGTTTTGATTAGCAATCTCGAAGTATAAAATGAATATACGAATTATACGTCAGTGAAATTCCATCTGATGGTTACCTCATCCATATAACATAGGCAGGGGCGTGCAGTGCATACAAGCAAAAAAGCTGCGTATTAATAAAAATTCTGGGAAACAAATATAATATAAATATTAAATAATTGGATTAACATAAACGGAAAAAATATTTTACAATTAGCGCCATTTGTGTACCAGTAGAGACTTTAATAGCTTAGTTCTAAAAACTACCACCACAACTCACCGCTGTATCCATGGCGCTCTTGTATACTCGTCGCATGGAGCTGTTCACATTACTCTGCTCTGTTTTTAAGCTAGTGAATTACTCATGTCTGTTTACTGAATTGAAAATTCCATTCGGTTGACCCATTTTGTATAGAGTCGTTACCTATGCCGTTTTTAAAAAGAATAACATTGGAAAGGATTACAACTGGGTGCAATTCCAGAAGTGTCTACTTCCTCTTTTACTGATTCGCAAATTTTACTGTTTTTAATGTGTTGATTTCATGATTGTTCTTAATTTTGGTGCATGGATTGGTTTTTGATTTGGGAAAAACAAAAACGAATTGGTAGAACTATTTCCTACGTTAACCTTTAATAAAAATAATTATTTTCTTTAGTTATTACGTGAAGGATTTTCAAAGAATAAATTAATCATGTTCAGGCATAGAAAGTGTTCTTGAAAACGACCATACATTTTTTATATAAGAACGTATTATTTTACATTAAAACATAAACTTTAAAAACACTATTTATAGTACTCTAAAATTACAAATAAATATATGGTAGGGTCGTATAAACGACGGATTTCTTATGTCTAAAGACGTTGGTTAAACGAAAGCACATATATTGTATTACATATATTATATATGATTGTATAATATCATTGGTAACAGCATAACCTTAATATATATCTACTGCACGCCACTGATTATATGTATACAGAAAAAAAAAGAATTGAAATAAATGTAATTTATATCAACAGAACATAATCAATAAAGATTCATCACATTTTTTAAATCAAAACTTTAAAGGATTATTATAAACATTTCTTAATATAGCATACGTCATCACTAATATAAATGAAAGAAAAATTGATTGATGATTTTACTATGTAAAAATCGCTGTAGATGGCGCTTTAACAAAAATAATTAAGAAAATTATAAATTTTATAGATTAGCGTTAAACGTTTTTAACGACTGAGTTAGGTGGGAGGGCGATCCAGGACCGAGATTTGTGGTTGGTTAAAAACAGCGAAAATTGTTGGTTTGTGAAACTTAGTGTTGTTGAAATATGTAGAATGTCAATAACCTTGGCTTAATCTCTAGCTCGTAGACGAGCGAAGTCTAAGAAGCCGGGCTCGGTCGCTTGTCACTTATCTCCAACAAACAGATGTTCAAAACAGACTCCGCATTCTTCGCCTCTAAAACATCGACACCGCTCTAGAAAGGGAAATTAACATTCTAAATCCGCGCGGCCCGAATCTCGTCCCACGCCCGAGACCCAAATCTCCACTGGGATTACACAAAAATGCTAGCGGCGAAGCTTTCATTTTCGGTCGCGTGTCGTCACCGCGGGAGACATTGGACGGAAAAAATAAAATAATAATTCCGTGTTGTCTGTCTCCCTCCCGCGCCCCGCCGCAGCCCGTGGATGACCCAATTCCCGGCACCGCGGCCGTCGACCGCGCGGCGCTAGACACATTACTTATCCCTTTCAAAACAGGGAGAACGTATTTTTATATGCAACCGAGCGGTGAACCAATCGGCGATGGTTGTGTAATCGCTTCCAAAACGTTCGTCGTTCTCTTTGGACTTCCTGCGCCCCTGGTACCGATATCAAAGTGCTTCGCGGGATGAATGGGCGGAGATCGGTCGCATTAAAACAGTTTCAGCATCTGGTTGCTGTTCTTTGGCGGTGTGATGTGCAATCGCTTTAATACTTTCGAAATTTTCACTATCTTTGGCCTGCACTCCTGGTAGCACAAAGTGCTTCGAGGAAGGAGGTCAAATCAACTTTTCAAGCTATTAAAGCCTGGGTTTAATTAAGATAAAGATATTCCTAGTTATGAAAATTGTTCTAATATGCGAAGATATTGAAAAATGTTCGATATTAATTACTCCAACTGCGCCAACCACCAGTTTCACGAATTTTTTAGATTTCATTTTATATTCGATCAGGTGAGATTTGTCCATTTGATTTGAAGCAACCGCGAGAATTCCATTATTGATAAATTATTGATTGTTAGATACAATTGAAGTGGTTGGAACTCCATAATTTTCATATATTTTCAAACGTTTGATCCAGAATAGTTTCCGAAATTTAGGTAACGCGGTAGGTATGAAACACGACCGGTCAGAAGACCTTATTGGCTAGATGAAAGTATTAGAATGAATGAGGATTATAAAGTGCAAAATATTATTTCTTGATTACTGACAATGCCCAAGGCCATCTAATTTGACCGACTTGCCACCTCCATACAAGTCATAGAATTCGGTTTACATCGAGGTACCATATTCATTTTATGAGGAAGTAATTCCTTACGATCATTTCTTTTAAATATGTATCCGAGTACAGGTGGTTTTAAGGGTGTGTTATACAGGGTAGCCATGCATTTGAGAGTGTCACGAGACGTGAGACAGAATAGTTTACGAAAACGAGTAAAATAATATTCCACTTTAATTTATTATTAAATTACATAAAAATATTTGAAATACAAATTAAATGTATTAATTATAAAGATATACATTTAATTAGTATTTAAAATATCACAGATCTATGTTCTGAATAATTACAACTTCACAATAATAATATGTTCTCTTTAATATAATGTTTTAGCATGGTAAGAATATTTAAAGAGTGATACAAAATAATTCGCAGTGGATAAGATCTAGATAAATAATCATAGGATGTATCTGATTTTGCACATAACGGCCAGTTTTTAGTTACTAACCTACACAAATTTCTATTTTTACAACTATTTTCTTTTCTGATTTAATAGAAAACTATATAATTTATAGCCTAGTTACTATATTACATACATATATATATATATATATATATTCATTTAACTTTTTTTCATTTATATATATAAATGAAAAAAAGCGGGTTTATTTTGTATATTTGATTTTTACGAATTTTTCCTCAATTTTTTTGAGAAATTCTTGTTCTGATCGATAAAAGAATAAGAACATAGAGTTGAGAAAATCGCATCGAAAGGAAATATAAAATTAGTCTCAGGCACATGTATCTTGACGCCCATGCATTACACAAGTTTTTATGATTCTAAAAATAAATTCATAAAATCAGGTAAATTAATAAAAATACTAATCTTGGGAAATATTAACCATTGCACTACCGAATGAGACGTGAAAACAGATGTTTATAAAATCTCTTTATTAATAATAGCTTGTCGTTAAGTTCAAATATGTAAATATCAATATTAAAATTTGATGTTAAGAATGAAATTCTACCACTAAAAAATCAACATTATATACTTTATATGACAATTTAACACGACAGTCCATTAGGGAATTGGTTACGTCGGCAGAGCGCTGGCTTTGCGTGTGAGAGGGACCATATTTCAAAAAGATTTCGTAGATCGGTACTTACCGGTAGACGCAAAGATAAAATACTTACAAGGTATCTATGTAAAAGTGAAAGATATTATATCTCTACAAGTCAAAATTTATAAAAAAAAATTTTTGAAAAATTTAACATCCGGGACTGAGAGTGTTCCGCGATAGTTTTGTGCGAAAATATCACCATTATAATAATATGCTAAACGCGTGCTGGGTCGAGCAGAATGTATGCCGGGATAATGTTTGTCTAGACGCTTGAGAACGTCTGCCACCATCGCTCACGCTGCCGCACCCATACAGCCGCGCGCGTACACACACACACACACACACACACACACACACACACACATACACACACACACACACACACACACACACACACACACACACACACGCAGGCACACACAGTCACACACAAGCGCGCGCGCCGGATATGCTAAACAAAGAAAATGTTGCGTAATTTTCGCGGATTTTATTTGCGCCACGGCGGGCGGGCGGGCGACGACGGCCGAGTGGAAAAATACTATTAAAACTTAATTACAAACAATTTATCGTGACACGGTGACTGTAAATACGCGCGCGTCTAATTTACCGATAAATCTACATCTTTACAAATTTAGAATCCGTTAAAAATACGTATAAAGTAACGCGTTCGAGCGCCACACTCGCGCAAGGTCGGTAAAAAAATATTTTTTCGAATCGACGAATTCGCGATGTCGATTTTATCTTTTTGTTTTCTTCTGTATTATTGATATATCGTGACCCCGATCGGACGAGACTCGGTTCGTAACGCAGCTCCGCAAGTCTCGGTCTTCACAGCTGATTCCAGGGTCTTTCCAGCTAGATGTGACGTCTCTGTCCACCGTCGTGGTAATCTTCTTTTCACAGCTGTCACTTTGACGTATAATGTGGTTGAAAAATAGAAAGAATCTTTTGTTCACTGTTGTGGATGAGGCTTGCTGCGGTTTGATTCGTTGCTAGATTAAGGTGTTTATTTGTACGTCGTCCAAAGACCGATGGCAAAGGCTATGCTAGAAATATCTCCGAGAGATCGAGTACCTACCTAACGTATAAATTCTGCACGCAATGAGAAGGAAGGAGAAATCTGTATCCAGCAATGGCTGATGATGATAATGACAGCATTACTTGGGATACGACGGATGAAGTTTTTTTTTAATATTCTTTTTTTTTTTAAATTAACACTTAGACACACAAAACGTCTCGATGCAGGTACATTTATATCCATTTGATACATTTAATAAACTCAAAAACATAACAATTAATCAGTCACCGTTTATACAATACATATCATTCTACAGGTAAGACAGGTTATTTCCTATGACCCATTTTTTAATAATATCTTTTAAATTAGGAGAAAGCAAGCTCTTTTGTAAAGACCCAGGTAGTTTATTTTTTATTGTTGGAAAAACAAATTTTATCGTCCTCGACCCATACTTGTTGGTAATTTTGGGAATCGTTAGATTCAGATTAGCTACGTCTCTTGTATTTTTTCCGTGTGAAGCCACCCTATTTAGAGCATCGTTGTAATAATTGTGTTTTATTAAAAGGAACAGTAACAGCCCGTGTGCAGGAAGAACGTTTACGGAAGAAAATAACAATTTTAGATTATGCCTCAATTTAAATACTTCCAGGCTACTATGGCTGTTTGAATTTTAAAATAATTGCTCTAAAAATGAGAAAACAGTGCTTTGTATTGCTTGAAATATGTAGAAATAATGTAAAGTCAGAGATAGCATTAAGACAAGAATGTTTAAATGAGGGTCCAGGTGAGTGGATTCTAATGAAATGACGTGACAAAATATGACCATGCCATGGACAAACATACGCCATAAACAAAATACTATGCCCTGTCTCACCGAGCTACGTTAACTAGATATACCGTAACTAATGATATGGACGAAAATAATTGAAGGTCAATGAACTGAAACTATATCTATTCAAAATAAGCCGCTAAATTTATTTCTGACACCAAAGTTCATCACCTTTTTCATTATTATTTATGCACGGACATTTCACATTTTCATCGCTAAGTTTTGGCTTCGATTTCGTGAAATCCTTAAACCTACGGAGTGAAGTAATTGAAATAGATGCTTTTCAAAAAAACACATTACATAATTAAAATATTCATAAATTTAGTTAAATAAATAAAATTAGATAAGTCAATGAGATAGCAGTTTATAACTATTTATTTTAAATAATTATAAAATTAAAATTAATTAATTATATTATTAAAATTTGTTATGTAATACAAGCATATGTACTTATAGATTATATATATGCGAGATAGGGAAATTATGTACTTTGAGGTCAAAGGAAAAAATACGGATTGTGATGCCTTTGATATATGGCGCTGGAGACACGATGCGCATACCGCGGATGGTGAGACAGACGCACGGGTGCCTCCATTCTGCAGAAGCTGAACACTCGATCATGACTGAAAGGAATCCCTCAACTTTTTAGGCATTTTGCGTGAAGAGAAGATAGCTCGGAGAAGGTTGTTGTAGTAAGAGTGGGCCACGTCGAAGGAAGATGAGGAATAGATCAGTCATTCGTTGGATCGACCGGGTATTCTGTGGTTACCGAAAACAGTGGAGCAGCATTGTCAAGAAGGTGGGAGTTGGTGAAAATTATGATGATAATAAAATCTTCTAACAGATAGTATAATATTTCCCAACCATAGCTAGAATATTATTTCAATTCTAATCAACTTTTAAATGCAGTTTTCTCTCTTTGACATTTACCACCGTGTCTTAATGTGATTTATCACAAATTTAAATACACTTCTTCCACGCATTTAGAAATCGACTCTGCGTGTAAAATATTTAATTGAAAATTCTTAATTACCTTCGGAGTGAAACTGTCAGGCACGCCGCTGGCACGACTCTCCGTGGATGTTGAGAGAATCATCTGTAACAACAGAAAATACAAATGAAATAATATACAAATACGAGACAACGAGACACTTATTATATAATATATAAGATATTTAGGGGTATTCGGTAAACGTATTAAGGCAAAGACTAGGAAAACTGAAAATGACATTTCGACACAGTCAATTCAACATTTTAATATTAATAGTGATATTTACTGTTTAATCAAAATATTTTAAAACATATGTTTTATTTTTTCCAGTATTTTAGTAGAATACTTAACAAATAAACGATTATAAATAATAATAAAAAAATTAGTTAAGCAGTAGTTCTTAATTAGTTACCCACCACTTATACTTTTGTTTTTATCTATGCTTGTATTTTTAATTTTAGTATACATTGTTCCCTGAAGAAGATACCAGAGATATCGAAAAATGTTGATGTATCAATAAATAGTGGTTTTAAACAAAGTGTTTTCCTTATTAATAATAAATTAATAATTGATTATTTCAAACGAACACGTCAAACTCATTACCATGGTGACTACCAGGGGCGTGCAGCGCATACATGCAAAAAAACTGTGCATAACTAAGAATTCTGGGAAACAAATATAAATTAAAAAATTGGATTAACATAAGCGAAAACAATACTTTGCAAGTCTTTGCCATCTGTGTACCAGTAGATACTTCAATTATTTCTAAAAACTCACGAACTCTCACCGCTGTACTCATGGCGCTCTTTTTTATTCACCGCATCGTGCTATTTACATTGCTCAGTTTTGTCTTAAGCTCGTGAATTACTTATGTCACATAATTGGCTATTTACTGAATTGAAAATTCCTTTCGGATTTTTTTTGTATGGAGTCGTTATCTATGCTGTTTTTTAACAGAATAACATTAGAAAGGGTTACAACTGGTTTTTAACATGTTGATTTCATGGCCGTTCTTTGCATTCGAGGTGCATTCGGTGCATGAATTTGTTTTTGATTTGGGAAAAACAAAAAGCAATTGGCAGAACTATTTCTTACGTTAACCTTTAATAAAAATAATTGTTTCGTTTAGTTATTACGTGAAGGATTTTCAAACAATAAAAAAATCATTTTTCAGTTATTAAATGTTCTTAAAAACGTCCATACATTTTTTATATAAGAAGGGATTATTTTAAGTTAAAACTAAAACTTTAAAAACACTATAATCATTCTAATAGTACTCTAAAATTACAAATAAACACATGGTAGGGTACAATTTATTTTGTCCAAAGATGTTAGTTAAACGAAAGTACATATATCGTATTACATATATTATATATGATTGTATAATGTCATTGGTAACAGCATATCCTAAATCTACACCTACTGCACGCCACTGCATATAGGAGTGCTTCTGTATGCACTATGTTAAGAATTAAATAAATAAATAAATATGTGGTGATATCAAAATGGATGGATGATCAAAAAAAAATTAACTAGGAACGATATTAATATTTTACTTTTTAAAAACGACAATTTATAGTAAAATTACGACTTTGGTACCGAGTAGGTACCGCACGTGTAAATTCATTTAAGAAAACTGAACAGTTTCTAATTACGAATCAGTAGATTAAATATGGACCAGTTGTATTTTTATAGTGCTGTGTCAATAAACGTGTTAAATATTTCATTGAGTTTCTGAAAAATAAAAAAAAATAAAAACCATTTAAGAGTCAATGACCTTTACTACAGGTCAATAAAGAGATTGTCAATGGAGATAAGACGTGTGTGTATGTGTGTCTAAAGTCAATATTTAATATTCGTATGTGCGTGCTATATATGAGATCTTGTAACAGTTTTGTTCGAGGAAGCGTGGGTGCATTAGTCCACTTCTTCGCATGCAAATCTGCACAGCCGAGCCCCGGAGACGTGTGTCGTAGACATCCACATCCATCACTGTTATCTCCCCGTTGAGTGAGACATTTGCATAACTATTACATGGATATGCACAGCGGCCAGCCAGTTATCCTGAAAGGCGATAAATAAGTCTAGAAATTCGTCCCAGTCGATTTGCAAAGTAATTTAAATGTATACAAATAAAATAGACGCGCTCAGGTTCAATGTCCTGCGAAAATATTTATGTCAAGCGAATTTTTAGTTTATGATTATCACCAAAGCGATGTGATACTTTCGTGGGAACCAAAACAAGGTAGCACGTTTAAAATGGGAACCAAAACACTGCAAGTTTTTCGCGTAAGGGACTAAAATGAGGAAATCATTTTCACTGAGGGAACCAAATCGAGGAATGGGGTAAAAAAATACTATTTGACGTAATTTAATTAGATACACGAGTTGATATAAAAGAATAAAATGGCATTGGGTAGAAGGACGACGGACAATCGTTAGAGGATTGCAGTCATCTAATGGTATCCGTGGGGAATTACGAGACCGACGGGACCCCCTAAAGCCTGCTGGACATACGATCAAATTATGCGGAAATATAGATATTTGGGGAGGCATTCATCCAACGGCTGATAAAAAAACAGCTGATAATGATAATTTATTTAGATTTTGTTAGTATCCTTTGCTCATAAATATCTTTAATATCATGCATCTATTTTATTGAAGATTTAGCCAGAAGAGGGCAACCACTGCATACGGGACAACTGCACACAAGTTACTTCACGATATCTTACATTTCTTTATGGTATCTTAACTTAAGTTGGTTAGACTGGGTTAGTTTATTTATTACGAGCTACGGCAGCAGACTAATATGTTGACTGTGTGCACCTGTCGTGTGCAGTTGTCATAGAATCCTCAATAGTGCAGAAAATGCGATATCAGAGTCGTTATTTCTAAACTGATTAAAGTTTATTAAAAAGTAAAATGAAATCTGAACCAGTAATTTGAAGAACCCACAGAACAGAAAATAGCATACGAATTAATAACACACGAAAACAATAATAACGAGTGCGAATAGTAAGATGCTATGTGTTTTCGATATTATTTTATGGAAGCAAGGACACTTACCGAATAAATGATAAGTCGACTTGAAGCATTTGAAATGTGGATCTAGTGAAGAATGTTCAAAATAAGCTGGATGGATAGAGTTGTAAATGAAGATGTTATGGTTTGGATGAATAAAAAAAAAGTATTTAAAACAATAAAAATCCGAAAACTTCAATATCTCGGACATGTTATAAGACATTTAGAGAAGTACGAGATCTTGCACCTCATGATGCAGGGAAACATTTCTGGAAGCTCCTGGAAGAAGGAGAACATCACGGCTAAAGAACCTAAGAACCAGTCTACTGACATGACAGCCAACGTCCGCTGAACGGACAGGGCAGAGAAGAAGAAGAAGAAAATAACATCAGGCAGTAGTTGGTATAAGGGTCGCTGTTACGTTCCGCTAAATGTAAGGCCAAGTCGCACGTTCCGACTATACTAGGTACGTGCACCTGATAAGAATCTGGTTTGATTGCAGCATTTCACGATAAATTTCACAAAGTAGGTATCTGTGAACATTCCGACGGGTCTGACGAGATGACAGCTAAATGGAATTCCTAAACACCAATGCCACAACAAGTTCAAATTCCTCGAGAAACCGTTGCAACACTGAGGTTCAAGTATTTTAATTCACCATCGATTTTGAGTAATGCCACCTACTTAAACTAGAGAATTTTAATTGCAAACTAAACCCGTGAAACCGGTAACGGATAATAGTAAATATTGTGTTCAACTACATTATCACAGGTGATGAAATTGAACATGTGTGGGAACTGTGACAAATCTCGGAATTTAACTGTATTCAAAACGGCGATTTTTTCCAATGGAGAATTCCAATCAAGATATAGTGATATTCAATAATCGATTTTTCCCCAGTCGTAAAATAAATGGTGAAATACTCGATTTTCTGGATTATCGCCGAGAATTAAACACGTTTCACAGGTGGCCTTAGGAATATTAATCACCATTGCAGGAATTTATTATCTTTATTCAGCACATTCTCACCTCAAATGGTTAGCAAGATGATTAATTCTTCGAGAGTTTGATGCAGGTATTACATACGGAGATAATATTTTAGAAAACGTACCGATACCGTATATTATGACGGACAATTCATCCACATATCATTTTATTTCTCATTTCAAAACATGGAATGGAGTCAGTGATGATAGCAAATACAGTTCAACGAAGATATAGAGAATTCTAAATTTTAAATTTGGTATTCTCTATAAGAAACATGGTCATTAAGAATGAAAGATAGGAATACGTTGGATGCCTTCGAAATGAAGAGCTGAAGACGGATGTTGAGTACCCCGTGGACCGCGAGATGCACACATGCCTCTATCCCCCAGGAGAAGATTATGGAAATTATGCAGGAGAAGAATTCTCGCATATTTTGGATATGTTGCCAAAAGAAACGACTGAGAAGCTCGTGATCATATGGACAATTGAGAAAAAGTGAGCAAGAGGACGATCTCCTACAAGATGGAGAGAACAAATAAATAAGACTACTTGTGCATGTTTCGGGCTTATTAGGGGTCCACATCACTCAGCAGTGAGCACATGATGATGATGATGAGGAATAATTTTATTTATAAAGATAAATATATGTACACAATACGTGATTCTAATTACATCGACACCACAAACAACTAGGGCGAAAGTTAGATTTCTAAAGCAATAACTTCCTATTGTATGTTTAATTAAACTTATATTTAATATATATATATACAATGCGATTTGATGTATTTCCATTTTATATTATGATTAACCAAGTCAATAGATTGTATTTAAACTCACCGCTTAATTAACTTAGCTAAGAGTACATATATTTTATTAAATAGTTTGTCCGCGCAATGGAAAATGAGCACCCAGACTATGCAAATAGTATACCAAATAATCGAACAGCATGGGGAGATCTACAAAATAAGATTTATTATAGAATTTAAAAATCAATCCATATTTAGTTTTATTGAAAAAAAACATTTAAATGGTGACAAATTAATTTAATGGCAAAATTGGTTTGTCAGTTCGTAGATTAAGAAATAGAATAGAAATGTTTAAGATTAAATGCCTATATGAACGCTAGATGAGAACTTCAAAATGAAAATAGATACCTATTATAAATAAAATATATACCTTGAAAGTGAAAATATACATATAGGAAATAGATTATTTTAGGGTTTTGTTGAACTAAAATTTGAATAATCCATAACAAATGATAAAATTGTAGTTACTGCAATTCACTCCACCCCATCCAATTACACGGTATATTCTTATAAAGTTTGACAGTGAAGTAAATTCATAACATTTAAATATTCTGAATAATACAGTGAATAAATACATAGTACATACTTTCCGTTAGTTTCCACTAGTCTCCGCCACGTACCTATGAGAGCGCGGAGCGGCCGCGGCGAACGGGTTAAGGCCCTTCGCGTAGGGAACCTGACGTCAGGAATGCGCGGCGGTTCTGGTCGGCGCACGTGGCGAGTTTCGCAACCGCGCATTGGAATGCGCTCCGGAGGAATGCGCGCGCATCGGGTGAATTTCAAATTCGGAACGAGGCGGTCAACTATCGAAGTACATTTTCAAATACTCTAAATGCGGTCGTGGAATTTACGACTTTCGAACCTCGAATGTGACACGAATGCTTCCTAATCGATGTGTACGTGTGATGTCCGAGAAAATTCGGAACAGGTAGATGAGAACACAATTCAGAGGGAAAAATGATATAACAGTTTCGAATCATGATAACTAGTTAAAAAATAGAACGAGAGAATGAATGAAAGAAAATATTTATAATCAAATGTAATCATTTCGTATTCTGATCGACTACTAAGTATATTTTCGCCTAGCCTATAAGAATGTAGCAGCAAAAATGAATTGAGTAATTTTTTATTTGACAGATATCCACATGCAATTTGTATTTGTACTGTGTATATCATACATAAACAAATTTAATGTGACATAACAAACGTCACAATAGAAAATTTAAAAGAAACAGGTTCTCTCCGAGTCTGAGGCTTGATATTAACAATAAGCCGATATTGACGGAGGTTAGTGGAGATTACCAAATAACAGCGACTTGGTTGGTCTTGGGATAATAACAATAATTTAAATCCGGTCCTGTTCAACCTAAAAACGTGAGATGGCCTTGTTCGCCTTACAGCCGCAGAAGTTGTGCAACATCAGCCGAGTTCTGTATTTGCGCTGTTAAGCCCTGTGCAACAAAAACAAGCAAATACTATGTTTAATGGACTTGGAATTTCTATTCAATAAAAGCGATTTCAAATTTCTTCATTTGTTTGTTATTTGTTATTTTTGAGACACTTGTTTGTTTTCCAATGTTTTTTTTCCATATAACTAACGAACGCCATCACAATTCATGTTTTTCACAAAATTTTCAGGAATTTTTGTTTCCAGCTACCGGGAGCGCAGAATATCGAAAGACAATTGTAGAAAATGTATGGTTTAATAAAAAGTGCTTTTCCCCTACGGATACCTACCGTTATTTTCAATGTTTTACTGAAACTTGCTGAAAGCATTTTGATCTACCAGAGCTCAGGATAGCAGAAAGAGGCGTCGGTTTTTGCCGCAATTTTCCTGTTCATCCCCCTTGAAAGCTTCCCGACTCCACGCCTCGCAGCCGCATTCGATGCACCGGGAGCGCAGAGGCGACTGGCAGGTCCGCGAGGAGGTCGCCGCGCACCGCGCACTGAGAGAGATCGATGACATAACTCGCGCCGGAATGCGGTCCCCCTCCCCCGATCCCGCCCTTCCAGACTGCGTCCCCCCACCGCCCTCCCGACGGCAGGTCCGCACGGGAGCCTTGAACTCTGTGCATTCCTGCGGCCCGCGACACTCAGAGCTACGGAGGCGGTATGCCCATGCTTAGAGAAACTGCTCCGTTTTACAGGAAAATGGGGCAGGCTCATGTTTTCACGCATCTTTTTACAGTAAACTTTTTGTGAGCTTTTTAAATGTTTCCAACTAATTAAAATTAACATTTTTATAATTGAAAATAATAAAATATAGCTTCTTCGTCAATATTATCAAAATTACTTTCTGGCAACATATATAAATAATAAGAAAAAACACTGCATTAAATAATAAAATCGGGTGTCTACAAATTAATTTGCAATGATTGTAATTGTTTTATATGGGGGTAAAGCTGGTAGAAATTTTGTTATGAGAATTACTTTCTGGCAACGTATATAAATAATAAGAAAAAACACTGCATTAAATAATAAAATCAGGTGTCTACAAATTAATTTGCAATGATTGTAATTGTTTTATATGGGGGTAAAGCTGATAGAAATTTTGTTATAAGAATTAAGGAGCATTTGAGATGTCTAAATAACTATTTTGAATTTTCCAATCACCTTTTGGAAACAAAGCATTCTTTTGATATTAATAAGGGTTTAGTAATTTTACATGCAAACACCATGGGTTTACAATTAAAAATTATAAATAACCAAATTTTTTTTTGAAAATAGTTACCTTTTAAATTAGTTCCTAATTAGTTAGTCACTCATCACTTATATTTATAGTTTTGTTTTTTGTTTATCTTTGTATTTTTAATTTTAGTATATATACAATTTGTATCCTGATGAAGAGGTCTTGAAGTACGTTGATTTATCAATAAATAGTGGTTTAAACAAAGTGTTTTTTCATATTATTTATAAAATATAATTTGTTTCGGTATTAGATACAGTATTCAGATATTAAAAGAATTTATCGTTAATTAATAAAATAAACTAATCTCATGGATAGGTAATATAAAAAGTAAAGTTTAGTACATAAGTACTTGCTACTAATAAAAAATAATATTATGAAAAGATGAACATATTAATAATATTCTTAAACAAAGCCTCGGTTTGCATGCTTCAAAATTACCAACGTATTTTTAATTATTATTCACGGCCATATTACACATATTTTTTTCTGTTTTGAGGGCCTTGAGAGGTGTTTCAAAAGAATGGCACAAGCTTTTCAGAAGCAGTGGTCTCGAATATTTAATATAAATTAATTCTTTAAATGAAATTACCAAAAAAATATCATTTTATTAAGAGTATTCAGTTACAAACGGTTTGGCGAAAGATTTTTTTAATTTTAACAACCGGTTCGCTTGAACCGGTATGAACCCACATGAGAGAGACAGCACTGGTATATAATTATTTGGGCTATTGCGCCGTGTATGTCGGATTTCTACTATCAATTAATGTTTTTGATTCCATTGTAGTCATCAAAACTGATGGGAAGTATTTAGTACTAGTTAATTAATATTCATATTATAATGATTCATATCTAATATCAATAATAGGACGAGTATATCATTTGCACGGGTTGCTTCCAAGAAAGTTGAAAATTGAACGAACGAAAGTTGTCGGTATTTTCAATTGATGACATGGAATGAGAATTGATACGTGTAAGTAGTCGAAGAGTGAGTGAGACAGACCGACATCCAAAGTGCGAACAGTAAGACGAAAAAGTAAAAAGTAATATTTTTATCGTAAATACATCGAAATAATTTAATTCGATTTAAAAATACATCAAATAAAACCGCCAGACTAAATCACAGAGTAAAAGTATAAAATTTCCTAAGCACCATTTACTAAGAAATCTATTTTGAATGGGTACGTGTTAAAAAGGTAAATCACCAGAAATGTATTGCGCCTACCTATATAAAACTATAAAATTTAGGTGATAAATTTTCGACAAACACCATCAAAATTAATATTGTACACTTTTCAAACTGATCGCAGTCGTAAATTGTTCTTCGCCGAGAGATGCAAGGAAACCGTTCAAAATCCGCGCAACCAAAAAGGTATATTTGAATAAATTTTTATCAATAATAATTAACCATTCAATTTATGAACCAACACATTTCACACATTAAACAAATCAATTATTATTAGTCGGATATATTTTTATGAGATTATTGACCGGGCGCGAAAGCGTTAATAAAGCGGCGTTCATTGACCCAACGGAGCAGATTTCATTCATGCCCCAGGCCAGTGTTACTTAAACATTCTGGACGGGTCAGACGTTCATTTTAATTTTATTAATTAATTAATCATTTTATTTCTTGATGACGACTAAGATTAATTTCAACGTTTATCTCATATATTATTTTAAACAAAACGTAAATTATAAATTTAACATGAGTGAATTATATAAATTCAGGAGCATTGCAATGTCGAGTACATAATACTTCCAATTTACATTTAACATAATATTAATAAATAATATTTATTATAATTTCGTATAGAAAGATAATTAACTCTTATCTACTAGGAATTTTCTGTAAGAAAAATGTTTATTGTTTAGATAATTTATTTATACATAATATTTTGTATCTCCTTTTAAAGAGGCCATGCGATAATTATTAAGGTTACATTTTTTGGGCACAGGAAACATTAAAATAACATTTTATAAATTAAATAGTGAGTCAACGATCAATAAGAAACGTGTCAGCCGAGGCAAGACTAATGGTACACAATGGAGTCCTGGTATCAATACTGACACATGGAAGTGAAGTATGGAACTGGTAAATGATGAATAAAACTAGACTAAATGCAGTGATAATGGCAATGTATATGTAGCAAATCCATTTATGACAAAGTAAAGAATGAATAAATTAGGAGTGAGAGTACAGGTCGCTCAGAAGGTTCGATAGTGTGGTACAAATGATTAATGAGAGAATGTTGATGGACTAAAACTTGGCACGACCAGGGAAACTATGGATTGGAAGACGGTTTATTTAGAAGCTTCAACAATTAACGAGCATACACGAGGAGATAGATGTACAGGCCGATTTTGTTGGCCGCCATTTTGGTTTGGCAGATATTTATCAGTTCGTATTTGGTAGTCGCAGAGTAGTTGATTACAATTTGTTATGGAGCATCTAATGCCTCAAAAACGTGTTTAAGTCCTTAAAACAAACACAAACCCGACTTTTGGAAAAGAATCTTCATGAACGACGAAGCTCATTTCGATTTGGCGGGTTTTGTTAATAAACAAAATACCCATTGTTGTAGCACTGAAAATCCTCAATTGATACACCAACAACCTTTACACCCAGGCAGAGTGACTGTATGGTGCCCCATGTGAGTCAGCGGAATCATTGGGCCCTATTTCTTTCAGGATGCAAGAGGCAATGCTGTAAAACCTTATTGGTGGCCGAATTGAGTATATTGGGTCTGCAACACATATTATTACAACAGGACGGTGCCACCTCATACACAGACCGAGCTACGTTTGAAATTTTGATGAATGAAACAACATGGGCCTGGAACATAATATTCCTTGTATAAATCGAATGAGGCGAGAGTTGCGTGTCAGAAGAGTGTGGCGTTCCCTCTTCTCTGCCTAAGCATGCGGTGAAACGGCTTGATGGTATAGTAAAGAGTAAAACGAGAGTGATAATAATTTAAGTAAAATGATAAATCTTGAAATTACCTAAAGCTTTATTTGTCGTATAGAATAGGGGTTTAAGTGGAAAAAAAATAGATTAAAAGTAATAAAAGTTAAATATAGCATTGTATTCGTAAAATATATAAAGGTATTTAAGATTAAGATATTAGAAATAAATATGATATTGTACATAATAATATTGTAATTAACATAAATACACTTCAATATCTGTGAGTCAAAAAAATGTAATAATTTGATTCTTTTAATAAGATGAAAATTCCTCGACGAAATTTCCCACGAATTTACGAACACCGAATTAGGTACGATACAATAATATTAAATTTTGTACCGTCCATAAAGATACCCCACATTAAGTGTTAAGAATGCATAAGAATTTATTAATTGCGTAAAAAATATTGTCAGCAAGTTGAGCTTACAATTTATAATAGATTAATATTTCTGTTCAGTTTGTCTCCATTTGGATTTAACAATGAAACATGATATCTTAAAACAATGTGATTAGTTTAAAATATATATTTACATTCAGACAGATCATGATGACTGTCCATGGCTTTATTGATATTAAAATTTGACGACTACTTTATAAATGCTGTGTACAGGTCACTGGAGGGAAGGAGAGCATGAAATTTTTAATAGGTACATTTATTTTTGACATTTTAAAATTTCATTACTAAGAAAACTGTCGAAAGGTAATCAGGTATGTATTATTTTTAAAATTCAAATTTTTCGGTACTGGATTCACATTTTTCATTCAGTTTTTGTCTACTAACGGAATGTGAAAGAATTTATTAAATTAATTTTCGACCATGCGTGTGTTGCGTGCGACTTTTCGACCATGTGAATTTCTAAAAACTGTCAAGATTGACGTTTATGGGTGCTGAGTAAAATATTAATTCACTACGGTAACAAGTATGACTTCTTCGTTTAGTCAGAATTATTTTATCAGAAATTTTTCCGATTCCGGAACACAGTTACGTTGAAGGCACATTGCGGTATTTACTGTCAATGCAAACTGTAGTAAGGATATAATTATTAATTTAGAAACGGTCATTACAATTGCTTCCTCTATTCAGGATAATAAGATATATATACAAGTACATAGTTGTATGTTTAAGGCAGTATATATGCAATACACAAAAAGCGAAATAACATAGGAACTCGATAGTCTGATAGGTCGATGTTCGGTTGAGGGAAAGCATTAGTACCATCTGCGTAACAAATGAGATGGCGCCAAAATTGTTCCGCGTTATAGGCACGATTGCCCATATTAGTATCGTGAATTGGCATGTCTTTGAGTTACACAAATCAATTCCATTGTCATGATGGACCGGCGCCAAGCTGGATGTAAAAGGAAATACAACATGGAACATATTGTATTCTGAACGCGAAGCGTCTAGACACGTTCAATTCGAGAGAAAAAGCCTTGTTCTCGTGATAATAGCTTGTCGGCAAAATGCGAAGCAAAACTCCATAAAACACCCATCAACTTCGAATTATGAAAAAAAATATCTCCGTGTTCTTTATGGAGTGGGTAAACAAAAGCAAAGCTTGTAAGCTCCACTGACAGACAACAAACACAAATATAAAAATGGCAAGGAGAGAGAGAGAGAGAATTAAATTAAAAAAGTATCAGAAAATGATAAATGAAAATTAAACTGCAACTTTCGCAAGTACGGTAAGCGCTACCAGGGTGGTAGGAGCGGGTGGGTAAAATGTCCGCTCTCTCGGCTGCGCGACGGGCGCTTGCGCGAGCGGGACGGCGGAGACGGCCGAGCCCCGGCGGAGATTCCCGAGCGGCGAGCGTGGGATTTGGCGCCGGGCGGCAGTCGCACGCCACCCGCGCCCATGTCCCGCGCCCTCCTGTGCTCCTGGTACATTCATTGCCTTGCCTGCGCGTGTGGAGGAGGCATGGGCAATGATGGCATTCCTTTCTACTTTCTTGTTCGCGACTTTCTTTTGTTGCGCGCTCAAATCTAAGATAAATCCACCCAACCGATAAAATAAAACTCGGGTAGAATAGAATAATCAAAGAATGTGTTGGCAATGTGCCTGTACTTTAGGAATGCGGAATCATATCAAAATCCAATTTAAACTAAACAAAAATTCAGTTTTTTTTTGTAAAAAAAGTAACGTACTATTCCAAAAATCTATTTTCGCTATCATTTTATTTAATTATTATTTTAATTTAATTATATTTTAACAAGCGGTAGACTTACTCAGATTATAATTAAGATATTTTAGTCTTAATGAATGTCAGACAAACAAATTCTAAGAAATATAAAAAATCCATAAAAAAAGCAACGAAAACTTTTAAAATTTGTATAATACTTATGAATAACCCCAGGTTTGAATGAGCAGAAGATGAAGAAACAAAGAAACAAAAGAATGAAGAACTAGCCCAATGAATATACATATCCTCTATCATGTGATTTGATCGCTTCCTGGAATTCTAGCATTCAGATAGGGTCAGATTGATGTACGTGAAGATTCGTTGCATAACAACAGATTTAGAATAACAACGATGTAATAATTCTCGATATTTAAATGTAATTATTTTATTAGATGCCTTTTTTTACCTAGAATAGCACCAATTTATGTTATGTAGTAATAATTAATACGGGTAAGAAAACGGTGACGTATTTATATATATAATCATAATTAATCATATATAAATTTGTTTTGTGAATGAATCTTTCATTTTTTGTTACGCTCTGGTTCCAAAATTACAAAATTTATAAAACATAGTAATAAATCTTCCAGGAAATGTTTCTGTACCACGACCGACTCCTTTATTGTTATATAATTACAGGCCTAGACCAAATATGAATGACGTAATGATATGTGCATAGCTTAAAATGAAAGGTTTATCGTCTAGTGGCTATCTTTAACCGTACAAGAAAAAATGAAAATCCCGCAAAATCCAGTTTCTTTATTCTTCATCATTACACCGTTAAAATCGTTAAGTAGTTCGATGGAACGAAGCTGAGATCGTCTCGCGTGAACTTGTCGATCGGTTGACGAAAGGTCGGATAGTGAGTCAATCACAGCACCATGCCAGGTGTTATTTGTAGAACAATTATTATTAACCGGTAGCGCATACCGACTGGTCAAAGTAACTTGGGACTCGCGTCACAAATAAACTAGCATCCGACACCTATTGTCTGGACCAGATATAATCCCTCTCGCATATCTCGCGGGGCAGATAATAAACCCGAAAGTTAGGACGGAACATCGTTAAAATCTGAAGGCGAAGGGATCCAATGGCGCCAAGGAAAAAGGAGTACCACGAAATGAGTTCCCTTTTTGGAATCGAGATTGCATCATAATTACATACAATAACCCGGGCATCGTGGTTTTCAATTCAATATGGTAAGAAATTTTTGCAGCCATTTTCGGCGATCTTTTGAAACTGAGTCGCAAAATAATGAGAATTGGAACTGATCCGATTCCGTATATGGATGTATAATTAGGGATTGATCTCGCAAATCGTCTGAAATTACTTGACCGCATTTAAATATACATAAATTGCAAAACAAAACGTGAAAATATACGAAACTAAGGGATCCAAATTCACATATTCATTCAGAGTCAACAGAGAAAATGTTATTTTTATTTAAAAAACAAATAAAAAAATAAATATGCTTATACGGAAAACGTGTCATATCAATATTTTTACAATTTTCAAACTAAGATAAATGATTGTGCTATGAAAATAGGACTAACTTGATGACATCCTGGAACGAGGCTCGAACCCCTGACCACTAGATCACTAGGCGAGTATCGTAACCATTAGACTACAAGCACGTTAATTTTATTTAATCACGACTACTAAAACACGTTCAGTACGTAGGTACTTATTTTATGAAAATAATTCATTCTAGAACCGGAATTGTCGGTAGACAAATTTACCAATTAAGCTTTAGTTTATTTTAAAAATCAAGAAACTACATGACTAAATACATAAAAATGATTTTATTAAAATCATGTGTATATTATACTCATATATACATGCATAATACTACCTCGTATAATAGGGTTTTAATGTAGATGTACCATGGAAAGTAAACTGTTATAATAAATATATTTCATACGAAGAAAATCAAAAATTCTTTACACAGCTATCAAAAAAATTCCTCACCTGCTGTTACAAAAAAATCTTGGCCATAATTGACTTCATTGCACACGCATTTAAGCATTTCCGGAGATAATAAATTCAACAGCAGCAAAAATTCTGTATCTTAAATTATTCACATCTTAAATTTTTCGAAGCAGATGGCATGGACAGAGTTGATGGGTGTTCTTAAAATACTCCCAGAATAAAAAAATTCAAATAGTATCTACATAGATCTATCTATCTATAAAAGTTATTTATTTAAATTCTTTCCTTCGGAAATAAATGTTTGTGTGTTACTTGGTGTTGATTTTTCCGAGTGATTATGCCTTTTTTGTATATAAATTGATACGATGACACCAGGAAAACATAATTTATTGAAATTTTTGGTTGAGAGGATTTTTTGTAAGAAAAAGAACATATAATAGTTGTAAGTAACAAAGAAACTTAGAGTAATATCATTCTTAGGAAAGAACGTTCATGAATAAATGTACCACAAGAGTGTGGATCGAAGATTAAAAACATTAAAATTAATTTTAGTTTTATAGAAAATAATTAGCCGAGTAGAATCAGAAGCTGCTTCAAGGACATCCTTATTCTAAAAAAGGTAAGTTTTTTAATAGTTAGACGATGGTGTAAAATATATTAAATTAAAATTTGTGAGTCGTTTGCTAAACATGGCTTGGACAAAACTGATTACCCCCGACAAGGTGCTTGAAATGATAGGGAAAAGCCATACTATAAAAATGATCAAGTATCGAAACCTGGAGTATCTAGGCCGCATGACGAGAGGATGGCAAGAAGTGGATTGGTCGGAAAAGCTTTCCTTAGACCGGACTCAATGGAAAGTGTTTTAAGAAAATCTTATCGGTCGAAGGATTATTGAAGTGGCGGTGATTAGATGGCGTTACTCAGGACGCTCATGTAGTCGTATCGCAAACTGGAAAATGACAGCGGAGAACAGAATATTGGAGTGGTGAAATTGCCCACACCAATTTGTTGCGCCTTTAATGGTGGTAAAATACCAACGAAATTGATAAAAAACGGGATAAAAACAATAAATACGTGTTAATAGAGAATATTATTACAAAAAATACAGTTACGCTAATGTAATTATCTTTCTGAATGCAACGCTCCAACTTGGGAGTTTTCGAAAAGCAATTCTCCAATTAATGGTATGGAGTTAAGCTACGGAATTGTATTAAACCGTATCATGTTTCGGTGAATTCCGCCATATCTCATTTTCGGCCATGAAAAATCCGGAGCGCGGGGCGTCGAGCGCGTGCGTAGGCAGTTCTAAGTTCTACCGTAATCGGAGATTTGAGCGGACTTGCGTGAAGACACCAAGGCCACGCGGCTCGAAAACATACCAGCACATAACGCAGAGAAGGTCTCGAAACAATATTGTATGTAATTACAGTTTCAACGGCGGGGGTGGGTCAAGAATGAAGGCGGTTTTCGACGGAAACGTCAAACGCGAAAAAAATCGTGCATTACAATACTTTTAACGTTTTTCATAGACTGCTTCAGGGCTCGGACCAACACGAAGGATGGAGTCAAGCCCTCAATCACTGTTTTTTTAAAATTATTTTTTATTGTGTTCTCACGCCCAAAACACTAATTGAAAATCATTCACTAACAGAAAAATTGATGAAATATGGACTCGATAAATTCCAAATCTGTTCAGTACTCCAAGATAATTAAGTTCTTACTTAAATACACTAATCATTTTTAAAGAATTTTCGTATATGTATACATATTTAAATCTTATCGTTATTACGAGGGCGAGTCATAAATTATCTACACTTTTGCCATAACACATCTTCAAGGTACTGCATATTGCTTTCTGCGCAAGCGTGCTTAAAGTTGATACGACTGCAGTCACTGATCTGATCTGAGTTGATACGACTGATCGCATTATTTACCATACGGCTGTAGAGCTGTACACGTTATTTGCCTTATGGCTGTTACAGTGTAAACATGTCCGCTCCGCTAGCAATTTGCACCAAGAAGGAATAACGAGCAGTGATCCGATTTATCTGGTTGAAGGGTGTGACAGGGGCTGAAATTCATTGTAGCCTTTTATCACAATACGGGGAGGGGGGGGGGGGAATAATGCCGGATGAGTGCGACGCACGAAGAGCAACCTCTACCACGGACGACAAGATTCAGCCAGCTCGAGAAACAGGGAATAGCCGAGTTACCATCGGTGAGGTAGGGTATTCTTTGAACATCAGTGATGATTCTGGCTATCATATTATCTACAATGTACATGTACATTATCAATGTAGATAATTTTTGATTTGCCCTCGTACATCATACTATGTACAATACGTAATTAATGTAGAAAGATACATGAAAGACACTATAAGAGCGATAAGTGCAGGAAACAAACCTAACTGGAAGGTAAGAGTGGCATTTAACACTTCGAATCAGAACGCCAACAGCATGTTGCAAACAGGAGGAGATGCGAAGATAGGGATGAGCTAACAGAGCATGCAGCTGCTATCTTCCCATGCATATGATGCCCTAAAACTTGTGGGTCTAGGATTGTATCCTTCAGCTACCTGAGGACCCACAATTGTGAAGAACAGTCTTTCTCCGACATGAGGGGTAGCCGATAATGATAACTAGCAGAAAGCAATCGACTTCGATTATTGATTTTGCTAGGTAGTAAGTAGCCTTATCACATTGAAGATGAAATTCCAAATCATTGAACCTAAATTATTACTTTTACATTTTTTGAAGATTTTTTTTAATGTGTAAACATCATTGGTTTGAACGATGCCAAAAAAAAATAATTTATACATTATATATTAAAAAATAAAAATAAAAAAGATATTGTAGAATTACTAATATTACTTAAGTGGGTTTATATTGAACAAAGCATGCGAAATATTGAATAAATCAACATCGTCCATAATCCCTTATCATATATTGCAAATAGTGATAGCGTAACGGATCGAAAGCTGTTGTGTTAACATGCAATAGGGGAACCTATGTGCAACTGCAGTTCAAGGGCAGTATTATACACAAAAAATATCGGAATGATAGGAGTGTATTGTAGGAATTAATAGTGCATATTTATAACATAATTTTTTTAAATACTTACGTGCATCAAAAATTGAAAATATTTATTAATATCTCATATTTTGTGAGAATTTTGTTGATTTAAAACTCACATAATACACATTGTTGTGTGTTGCAAATATTAACTGAAACGATAATATTTCATAAATAATTAGTTTCAGTGGAAAGAACCTTAACAAACGGCATATTGAGATTTTATAATATGTATCTATTGCGATGCCAAGATATTTTGCAGAATTTGAGGACTTATGAGTGATATGAAGATATTTTACGTACATAGAAAAAGACTTCACTGCAAAGCAATTCACGATAGCAAATGGCTGGACATTAAGACTAATAAAGGGTATCTACAGCTTAATATAGTCCTGGAAGTGGAATTAGATTTGGAATAGAAGAACAGTTCCCAGTCATACAAAAAAAGATCATCTACATGTCACACGAGCAAAACTTTAAAAGAATACGTTAATACCTGTATTCACTAATAGGCAATTACATGATGGTTTTTTAAGAATTAGATCAATCAAATAGTAAAGTGTTTTATTTGAGAGGAGTTAAATTTTTAATAGAGTTTATAATGATAATTATGAATTAATTTTTTTAATTATTGACCTTTAAGATATGATGACGCAGCCGTGTACAACTAGTAAAATGAAACGTAGTATTGAATCACCCCGATCGTGTGACCATCAAACAAAACTGTATCAACATGTATGTGTGTGTGTGTGTGTGTGTGATGGCGTCGGTGCGCAAAACGGTTTATCAAACAACAACACACAACAGGCGAAATTTTAAATATATTTTTTACGTCAAAGACTAAATTTATCGCGCCTGAACACATATTGAATTGGGGCCTACGAAATCGAAACAAAGCCATACAACACGGCCAGACGACAATGAAAATGGCAAATTTCAAAATAAAGGACGTTATTTATTATATAGGATTTCTCCTATCAAAGTGTTTTGTTCTGTGTTCTTGACCCAAGAAAGAACCCCAGGTTACAGGTCATTAGTACTGGGTTTTAATGAATCGTAATATAAACACGACTATATAAGCGGTAGAGCAATGTAAATAAAGAGTTTTTAGTGTCAGCAATTGACGGAAAGCATCTGCATTGGGTTGCAGATACCGGTTAGGTGTATTCTCGAAGAAGCCAAGACCCAAGCCAGGTTGTAGTCGGGGATAGTGTTAATGAATTATGGTATTGGCAAATATTTTAATCTGAATGATTTTTTAGTATTGTACAGAACAGACAAGATTGAGAGTATACGAGTCTTCGTTATTATAAAAACGTTTTATACAGCTCAATTCTTACCAGGGGAATGTTGATTCATTTTAACAGTGAATCAGTATTCTAAAATGAGATATGCTATTTAATTAATGTATTTAAAAATTATATTTATCCAATTGATATCTCGTTTATATAGCTTTGTCATCTTTTGTCATTTTTGTATCAAAATACATCAAAAAGCTTCAAAATCATTGCCAAGAAATCCGTTTTTAAGGGTCTTGAAGGTCTTCTGTGACTTCCACAAAGCTTGTGGAAGAACGTTAGGAAAATGATCGTCTTTTATCTGAAGTGTTACACCATTTGGTCCAGTACAGAACTTTGTTCTTTGATGAACACCAAATCAATAATATGTTCTATTAAATATATATATATGTTTACCTAAGAAGTGCGTTGTTACAAACTTGGTACTGGTTTCATACTAAAATTCAATTCTAATTTAATTTTAACTAGTATATTTAAGACAGAAGGTATATTTTAATTAATGTAATG
The DNA here is from genome assembly GCA_022840565.1 of Eubasilissa regina. NCBI lineage: Eukaryota > Metazoa > Arthropoda > Insecta > Trichoptera > Phryganeidae > Eubasilissa > Eubasilissa regina. Next base: position 28,472,132 of record JAINEB010000006.1, on the reverse strand, counting down.
AATGAACCGTACTTATGAAAATTGATTACTAGTAAAAATACTTGTTAATAATAAAATTAGTAAATCAGGTCTACACCAAGTGAAATATATAATAAACCTTCTTATATACTTCTAAGACGGTCTCGAACCTTGATAGCGTCTATGACTTTTAAGGAAACCAAAACCAATCATGATTTCTCAGTGAGTTTCAATCAAATAAATGTCTAATTTATAACAATTTTGAATAATTTAATCTTTGTTGTATATTGCAACGTGACTGTTTTAAAAATTTGATTACAAGGTAAGCAGTATGAATATAAATAAACTGATTTACAAGGGTTGAAATATGTTCCTAAATTAATGTTGCCTACCTTGGTTATCTCCAAAGAAAACATGGAGTGTAATGGAACGGTGAGCATGCACATGCCCACGTGCGATGTTTCAGGATGGGGACTCTATATTTAGATTATGTTACCAATATGGTAATGATTTTTTCAAGAGTCAAAAACCCCATAATACGATGCACAAAGTCTGGTGACTAGTGTCATTGACAGTTAGCCTCTTCCGGCTGCTCGTGAGGGTTTACATCTCTATCCGTTGACAGAAATAGCTACGATCAATGTGTGTATGCTAATATTTATTACGGCATTTTCATTTTCAGTAGAGTTTTTAATTAAAAATATTATTTGATGAAGTAATTTTTATTAGTTACCATTCCGTAAAATGGAAGAATTTAAAATGTGAATAAAGTCGGATATGAATGATTTATCCTCCTGATAAATAAACTGATTCATGGCGTCACTTCCTGTCCAACAATCGACTACTTGTGTTGTAATATATTTAGATGTTTGACGGAGGAGATAAAAATTAAAAAATACACACAATTCTGTGCTAAAGTTAAATTTTATATGTAAAAATATATCATTTAATAAATGGATCCATAGTGTCCTTATCGAAATTGAGATTATTTCCCGTTTTTTATAATAATTCCATATACAATTTCATATAAAATTCACAAACCTGTTTGTTAGATTGATTGGTAAAAAGAAAATTGCGAAAAACAGAGAATTTGTTTTAGATATCTTTTCACGGAAATGACCACGTCTTTTTACCAGGCGATCAGAATACTATGAGAGAAAAATGTACGTGCACTGACCTCATTAGTGTATGTGTTTGTCGGCCTGTTGTGTGTGTGTGTGTGGGGCACGGTCGGTTAGTATTATGAATGGGATGTGACGTCATGCGCGATGAAATTGTGCATGGGCAGCGGGGGTGGTGGGGGGCAGACAGGAAGTGGATCGTTTTGAATAAGGAAGCTCTCAGCGTTCGCGCGCAAAATGTGCCGTACACCCAGAACAGAGTTAATAAATAAACAGACCGACAATGCGGTTATGGTACCCTGATACTTTGGTACATTTTCTAGAGTGTCATCGTCACAAATGGCTACTCTTTGAAGCTCCTTCGTATCCCGAAAACATTTCAAGCAATTTCTTCTTCACCCAACAACCATAATGGATACATAAAAATAACTTACCTTTATGCAAAGTTCAGAAGTGTACGTCGTGACATTCTTCGGAGCTCTGTTTGGATTTTGGTTATCGGCGCTTATATCCAGGGATCTATCTGTAAATAAAAAAAATATTTTAATTAATTTTTGATTATTTTAAAACAACTTCAAAATAACAATAAATAAGGAAACAGAAGAGAATATTAAACAAACATCTTATTCCAGTTTCGGATAGAAAATGTATCTAAATAAATATGAACGATTCTAAAATTCTATTGGAGGTGAGTGTACTGTACTGTATTTCATAAAAAAAAGGATTGTTCACAAGATTATTCATCTCCGATTTACAGATAATTTATTGTGGAAGTTGACGATTGTAGATAATGATAGTGTTCCTACCTTGTAATTGTATATATCAGACATATCAGCTAAAAATGAACTGTCGTGCAATGAAGATTTAAACCATAAAAAATAAGGAATTAATATTCAATAAATCTATCAGATCCTTATTTCCATAAAAAGGCATAAACACAGTCAGGTTGAAGTAAAAATATTCAAATATAACTGAAGTGATCATTATTGTACATCGCATATATTTTTTGTTTTCTCCATTAGAAGACGTTAAACGTCTATGTGACGGTTTCACTTCAAAATCTTGCAAAATATAAGAATATTTGCATGCAGAGAATTTAAAAAAAACGCGTTGCATGCCTTGAACATACGTGTCATACCGCTCCTGCAGTGAAAATGTTTGAAAATGAAAGTCAAAAACTTCCCGATGATGAAGTCTGGTCTACCGCGTGACAGGAGAAGGATACAAGCTGATACGTTGCCGAGAAATCAGTGAGATGTGAAATTGCAGCTTACAAATATCCCAAGCTCCCTTAAAAATACAAGCCTCTTATATACAATCAAATTAATTCAAAGTTTAATACAAAAAAATCTGCATACGTACTTACAATCTTTTTGATTTCAAAAACTTTTGGTGCCGGCAAAGGTAAAGTGAAAAGTATTTAAAAATCTTCTAAATTTTCTAACGCATATGTTTGGTGAAAAATTTTACTGAATTACCCGCAGAATAAACATATTCAATGTTTAAAGCGAATAATTTCTACATAACCGACAGGATTATTTTTTTATGTACACCATTCATACTCGTATCTGCAGTCTCTGCGGTCAGGAACAACCGCACTATTTACTGATAAACTACGCGAGTGTGCTTCTACTTGCGAATACGTAGCCCTTTGATCGCAGGAAGTTTATTATATCTAAAACGACATGCATCGAAATGTCTTACGCGTCGGTTGGAATCTCAGAGTTCTGTTCGCCCCACGCGAACACGCGCCAACAGATGCGATATACAAATACTTAAAAAAACACGCACGTGGTGTGCGCACGATCATAATACGCAGATGCAAAGCGGAAGGGGGTCTTTCCGGTAGTATCCAAAATAGAAGTGCATACTCAAAGTGATGTCTCAAGAGAGTGCGTACTAAAATAGATGAGCCATGTAAAAAATATAAATGAATCCAACTGCATGTTAAAAAAAAACTAAATACCTATATGGGTACCTATGTTATTTGTGGCTCAACGTCTAAAAATATATGAAGAGATATTCATCCCCAGAAAGTCATGTTCTCCGGATAACAATATTTTTATAAAACCACTAGCAGAAGATTGATTAGAAGAATAACTAATAACTAAACTAACTAACTAAACTATTGATTAAAAAGAAGCTTGGTTAAAGTAAAAATTTGTGTAAAATACAAAAACTTGAGAATTAATCGCAATATGTTAGGTAATGTTAAAATGAAAAGATACACAGATCTTCAGGAAATCATGTTCTCCGGATAAAAATAGTCTAATAAAACTATTTTAGAAGAACTTATGATTTTGAACACTAGTTTTATATTGTTAAATGAGGAGGTTATATATATCACTAGAAAGTCACCTTTCTCCGGGTAATAAATAAATAGTTTTATGAAAAGGTTGCAAACCTGCTTAATATAAGTAATGTTTTATGCTGACTTAGACCCTGGTTACATTGTTAGTTAGTACTAACTAATGTTAAAATGAAGAGACAATCGCTGTTTAATACCTCCACGAAATCATGTTCTCCGTTAAACAATGCTTTCATAAAACCACTTACTTAGAAGCAGTTTGCTGCTTAACAAAACTACAATTTATTAGTCGAGAATCTTTTGTCTACTTTTTACACAATTTTATAGTAAGCCAAAATTCATTATCGAATTTGTCATCGATCAATTCCGGATATATCAGAAAATCGAAAAAAAATTGTAACACGTTTTTTAATAACAATCATTTTTAATAATTTAATTTATTGAGTAAACAACATCCTGCCGATATTAAGGTCTCATTGAAACTCACTCAAAAAAATTCTTGATTCTAATGATATTAAATGACGTATTTTTAAGAGTTTTGAAAACATAGCCATCTTAAATATGAAGGACTAAAATTCTGTTACAAACACGTGGATATTATTTTGATTACGCTTCAGTGAGGAAAATAATTTAAAGCAAATTTTCTTTCAAATATTTTTTAGTAATTTCCGTTGTTAACCTTTACTGCAAAGCTCGCAACGTGGCACCAGTGACAACGAGCTTTTTCAACATGGCGGACGGAAATTGACTGTCTCGAAGATGGCCGCGCACCGCATGCCTGGATGTTGCCTTCACCACAGTTACGGGAATTGAAAACAAGCAAGAAGGTGCTTGTAAAAGAATAACAATTAAAAGCCCTTATTTGGCCCGCGCCTAATAATTAAACGAACTTTCTGATAGTTTTCTATTAAAATTAGCCTTAATAACCTCGTGAAAACAATAAAAACATTATTAAAATGCTACATTTACATAATACCGTATGAAGGAATACATGCTGAAAATTAACGGACCGACAAATACACCAATCTTCCCGATTCTCATGAGGCCACTGCACGCCTCATAAAGCAAAGTTACCAACTACGGAAGTCGTTCGGAACAGCTACTGAATTTGGAAACATGATCACTTAACATTTGACAACGTTCTTTCCACCGCTTCGTGGACAGATCCTCGAAAGTCACGTTTTTGTTGGATCTGCGGGAAATTCAAAATGATACAAGCATGCCCGAGAAACTCTCGTGAAAGTGATTAATTTATTTATTTATCCACGCTTGAGCTTTTACATTAATATGTTGTTTTTTAAATATTAGGGGGTCTAAAAATAAAATTACAATTGACGAAAATAAAGTGTGACGTGTTTGAAAATTATTATCCGACGTTAGTGGCACTTTTTCAATCGAAACAGATTTTCAAGACATGCTTGTGCGATTTAGAAGCATTTTTTAAAAGGAAAATTAATTTTTAAATCGTAGTTATCTATGACTAGAAAATTAGTTGCAAATACATCGCCATTTTCATTGACAGAAAGAACCAAAAAATCCAGACCAGCCGAAAGTCCGAATAACAGGAAACGTCAATTTCATGAAATTTGAAATGTAAATTTAAATGAATCAAGCAAAATTATGAAATTACAATTTGTTTATTTTCACATATTTTAGTAATCACAATATTATATGATAAGCTAACCTGTATAATATTGATACAATATCTAAAGACGGGTAGCCTCATAAGTTAATTTTTAATTTATAAATATAGCAAAACTTCGTAATCACATACACGTAAAAAAATTATATCGTATTAAGTTATAAAATCAAGAATAAATTATATTTTTATTTACTCGCAACGATAGATTTGGATTTAACAAACATAACTATAGAAATATTGATATTTTTAACAAATGATTGATTCGAAAAGGGTCTTATATTTGGGACTTGGTTAAAAATCAGGTCCTCGACAATATTTTAATTTCTAGAATAGGTTGGAACATTAATAGCATTAAATAATTTTAGTACACTATGTCAAGTTTATTATAGTAAAGTAGGGATGGTAAATTGTTATATGACTATGATTGTGACGGTGATTGGTAACTGAGATTTAACTATTTAGGTTTACTTTCTAGTGTACTATTGTATAGTGTACTACTAGTGTAGTGTCAATGCTTAAAAAATTATGAATAATCAATTGCCAATCATCGATACAATAACAGTTTAAATAACGGGGGGTGTTGATAAGTGGTAATATGAACCTTCGCCTTCTCAGAAAACAATCGCCCTTTTCTCGTACTCTGGTAACTTTTCGTAGAACTCATGAAAGACCCGTAGACCGTCAAGCAAGAAAAATGACTCGAAGATAAGAAGATGCAAGGAGGGTCATTATGTGTGGGCGACCGGAAGTGCAAGTACCATGACACCGGATGTTCCGAAACAAGTTGTGGCACGCGACCATTCACTTCCTCCGCATTCGTCTTCATTATTCCATTAACAGCCAGCCACCCAGACGATATCATGCTTCCCTGGTAGCTATTATTGCGCCCGCACCTTATTATTTAATAATATTATTATTTTTGCAAAATGTTACCTAAAATTGAATAATAAATTTATTAGAGATCATATTAATTAGATCGAGCTGTAAACAAATTAATACATGTAAATATATATATATTTTTTAATTTGTACAGTACTTTAAATATATATAAATCATCCTACTGAAAGCTGAAATCTTAAGAAAAGGGAAAATAATGACGAAAATTAATTGAATGGAAATAACGGAATAGTTGAGTATAATAGCAAATACGCGTGGAAATTGTTGGGATAATATTATTGGAGCATAACAATGTAACCATAAAGAGATCCAAAATCGTCCTCCTTTAGAGGTTAACTATTGCCTCAAATTAGCAGCCCCTGCCCCATTCTGTAGTAAATTTTAACTTTTAACTAACACACGATGGGAGATCAAGGGATTCATGTGAACCAGGTACTCTGCAGGCCCTTAGATCAAAGTCAAAAGTACGTGTAACCACGTAACATGCACCAGATAGTTGGTGGAGTGGATACAGAAGATTTGATACATAATAGGGATCAATGGAAAAAATGTCCCTTCAAAAAAGATTATTCTACAATGATTTAATCGTGTATTCTATGATTATAGGAGCCAAACTAATGTATAAAAATATGCTACGAAGAGAGAAAAACTGTTTTTTTGGATTAGAAAAATGTTACAGATCACATCAACAACTACTGATTTTTTAAATTGATTACAAAAATGTTGGTTTCTTAAAACTGTATTTTCAAGCAGCTCATTTTTGACCACCCACTACAGTCATTCATAAATATTTTCATATTGTATCGTACATATATATTTGAATGTGTTAATCGAGTAAGCAAAAAAAAATCCCATTGACGAGGTGGGTGGTTGTACTCTGGTATCTACATCCACACGTGCGTCGTGTGTGTCGTGGACCGAGGGATAATAACCGAATTACTAATGGTAAAGTTTTTATATTTCGTTAATTCTATAACAGTTCATTTTACAAGATGGAAATATGAATTAGGTGTTTTGTGTTCGTGTATTATTTTTGTATTTTAACATTAGTTCTGAAAGAGAAAATAGATACCTGCATAATTTTGATGACGAAATAATGTCAACAATAAGTACTGAAATAATGTTAACACGCCAAACTTTGTTTGTCATGCCAAGCTATACGCACTTTTAAACCTTGCAAACTTGCAGGGATTAAAGTCATATTTTTAAATCATTTTGATCTCAGCTTTTGATAGATAAGTCAAGACCCTTAAATCCTAGATTTACCCTATGTGGTGTCTTCCGTTTCAAATAGAGTTGGCAGTTAAAAGGATAAATACGTGATTAACGTATTTTAAAAATGCGTCACACGTGTATCATAGAATACGAATAGTTAGAAAAAAAAAACATAATTTCAGTTAAATAAATAAAATACTTGTTAAAAATCTCCCTGGCAAAGAATCGAACCCGGCCTGCTACATGACAGGCGAGATTACTAACCAATACGCTGAAGTTAAATATGAAATTAATGAGATGAGAATATAGCAGTTTAAAAAATATCATAAGCTCTGTATTAATAATGGTTTGTTATAAAGTATAACAGGGGTAACTATTGTTGTAATAAGAAATTAAATTAAAAATTGGATGATTTAAATATAAAACAATGCATTAAATTCTAATATAAAGTCATACTTATATGACAATTTGGCATGGTAATTTGTTGGGGAAGGTGTGCCAGGAAATCATTTTTATTGGAAAAAGATTTTAAAGAGGCACCCACTGAATATATTGTACATATTCTTTATTAAAATGATTCAAATTTTTGTTTGTTAACCATAAACAAAAATGGAAATAATGCAACAAATAAATTACAAGACTAAGCGAAAAAAGTTTGAGTTTCCATCATAAAGTTCATTTTCGCATGGCCGGCGGCGCTCGGCACTCATCCGACCAGGAAAACAGGAGTAGCGATGGATATATCCCTCGGTCTCGCGGTAAAGTGATGTTTTTTACCTCGTCTGTCTCCCTCCCCCGCACTTCCTGTGTAGGCAACGGCCGAGAGAATTTCTCAGGCCGGGCAGGCGAACACCCGCCGTACAGCATGTGCTCTTTGAGGCGGTTAACCCCGGAATGACCACCGCATGCACCGTGCATAATAATATTATTTAAATCATTAAATGCACGGGAAAATACGTTGCTCGACGGACTCCCGAGATATTAAAATTTTATCTTTTTAAATCTTTATTTTCGTCTCCCCTGCGATACAGAATATTACTATTTTGGTGTAATCAGAATATGACTATTTTAGGGTGCCGTACAACTCCCGATCGTCAGCTTCTTGATAAACGACTTCTCGACAAACTAACTTCCCAAGCCACGTTCCCGACACACCGACATCCCGAAAAGAAAAATTAAATTATAGATACACAATTCAAATTCTAGGTATACATACACATGTACTTACATGTTATATGAGATGAAAGAAAATAATACGTCCATCGTCCATTAAAACCATAAAATATCAAATCAATTGGAAATTTAAAGCTAAATTTTACTCATATCAATAACTAGAGCACATATGCGAGGTGCATGTATGCATTAAACAATTATTCAATAATAATCGTAATAAACTCAATTATCCATACATAATTAACTATCATTGCAAAAATATTTTACCGCAATAAGGTGTCATTAAATGGTTAAAAATAAAGTTATATGTATATTATTCGTAAGCAATAATCAAAGTATAGAATATCAAAAAAATTCTAATAATTTTAAAACGTACGCATTTAAAATTGTATGGCTAATATTTTATTACAACATTTGAGATAAAAATCGAGTTAGTACAATTTTAAAAAGCCAGTAATAACTGTTATAGACGTGAAGAGTACATTCACACTTGTTTTTCTCTTCCCTGATCTGTCACTCTGGTTATTTTTTTCGTTGTATCGTTAATCTTTTTGACTTTTCTCTTGTTCTACCAACTCCCAACGCTCGCTACCAAGCGACCGATGCCAACATTCTTCAGGGACCGCTATCTGCAATAAGCGAGAGAATACAATTATTGCACACTTGCGTGGTTCAAAATATTTCAGAGCATATCGGCTACATAACGATATTACCCCACATTAAAGGATAGTATTAATAACTCGGTCGCTTAATGGTTAAGTTAATATCTGTTTGCAACTTTCTGCTAATGTATGAACGTTTCTTTGCAGGAAGCGATTGAGCACAAGTGTTCTATTATACATACAACTGTAGTGTGGTGTGTAGAGATGACTTAACGACTGAGAGAATGAATGAAATTACTAACTGAAAAATTAACATCGCAACTCGTTAGTGCCATTGTCTCGCGAATCAGTTTGTATCACGCCGACCTGTGCCGACACGGTAAGCTGTGACAATGTAAAACTATCTACCAGGGACAGATAAGGACGGGAGAAATACTTCCTAACATCAAAATTCAACCTAAACTAGTCGGCAACTAAAAATAAATTTAATAAGCACTAACTTTTACTGCAACGTAGTGAAATAGAAGAATTGTCAATCGTCTTTACAAAAACTGTAAATTACTGTAATATACTAACATATCTTGCTTACATTGGCGTGTTACTAGAAGAGATGGAAAAAATGTAGAATCTTGAAAGACAAAGAGAGAATATTTGAACAAAATAGACCAACTAAGGTCGAGAGATGATCACAACAACAAACCACGATGTTCAAAGATCTCACCGACTAAAGAGAGAGATAGATTATCACTCAACTAGGCATAGGCTTATTCTTAAGCTGGCGATGGTACTTGACAATCCCAAAATTAATCTGCCGTTGAAGTAATAGCTAAGTATATCTACAGCACAAACCTATGTGTTTATGTTCGTTATTTCAACAATATTCTGAACCATATTCATGTGACTACATACACTCGTCAGCATTCAATGAAATTCTCACAATATTGAAAATATTACCCTGAATTCCAATACCTAGAAAAGAGATGACGAATGGTTCCATCATCGCATTGTGACGTAATTGTATGAATGAAGTAATTAATAACGTATTGTTATCCTTAAAGGAATACCCAGAGAATAATATGGCGTGGACTAAAAAATCAAATTATGTATTAAGATACGGCAACTATAGTCGAAGGCAATTAAGTTTATGTTTATCGTCAGGTATCCATGTAAAAAATATTGTTTATGAATACTATAAAAAAATAAACACAAAATAAGGTAGCATTTAAACCAGCTATAAAACAAAGAACACACAACTTCACTATCACACGAGAATCAAATGCAAATTTTAATTCGACCCCTCCTCAGTCTTGTTATATACCGCGATATATGTAATCAAATCATGGCCACGAGAAATACACGTATAGTTAGTTGCAGCTTCAAGTGCCGACAAAGTGAAAAAATGGATTAGTTCACAAGTTGTGCCTGCAAACTATTATATATATATATATATATATACAGGATATTAAGATTATTGTAGCTTCGCACGGCATCGTGGTTGTTAAGGGACAGGTAAACTTCGTATCCAGTTTAATAAAATGCCCCCTGGGAAAGCGGTTACTTGAGCAGCTCCGCACTCGCATCAGGGGAAATCCTTCAAACCCCATTTATGCCCTTCGGCAGCTTCGGATGTAATTCATACTGTTAGAGGGCAGCAGGCAGTTCTGTTATATCGTCCAAGTTCCTAAAAATTCTTTCATTTAAAGGGATTTTGCGTACCAGTATTCTCGCTGCATTAATTAGAACTATCCAATTCATTATGTGCCCAGGAGTACATAGTTGGTATCATTGGGCATACTAGAAGATAGTTCGCATCTTGTCTTTTCTTTGCACGTTCTTGTGCGGATTCTGTTAAGGGTTTTCTAAGTTCCTCATGGTACATTGTGTCTCTTCTTTGATAAAGGAGAAAGCCTATCGGGGAGCTCTCTTAACCAAGTAGCTGCAATACTTTAATGTACAAATGGATAGTAATGGGAAATGAAAATGATTCTTTCTAGAAGTTGTAAAGGAACATGGACATTAATTTAGTACAGATAAAAAAGTAAGTAACTAAATTGTTTCTGAAGACTATTTGATCTACGTATCCGATGGTATCCACATTAGAGAATAAGAATATTGAGAAATGACAAGGCCACAAAATGACTTTCAAATGACATGAAAAGGAGGCGAACAAATTGAACCTGTGGATTGGTAATTTCGTCATAACTAGAAATAGTTTGAATTTGATAACCGAGTGAACCTAACTAGCGTCAAATCAGTAAATTTTATGTAATATCATTGAAACCCAGGTATTTGAGTCTATCATATATAATCTAATGTCTACCTATAATTCTATGTTTTAATCTTACAGAATCGTGTTTCCAGCGGCTATCTTCTTTCAATTAAGCACTCCCTTAATCTTCTCATCTAAACTGGCCAAACCCTTTCTTAATCTATTATAGTCCTGTTAAATTTTACCCGTTTTCATTTCCTGTCGATTTGAAATCAACGGCTGAGCTAAAAGGCGCGTGCTCCTCAAGCGTCAGTATCACCTGTCCTTATGCCTTCCAACACCTGCTCAATGGATTAAGCGGTCAATTATAGTCAGGGTTACTGTCTGGGGTTCGGGGTACCCATCCGCTACCGATTTTATGTAAATTTTAAAATTTTATTTCCATAACTTGAAGAGAATTTCACCGAAAATATTAATTTATATCTTGATACAAATTCAAATTACAAGATTTTTTTATAAAATGGTATTGTACGTGTAATTTAAAATCATTTAAATTATTAATTAAAATCCGGATGTTTCCTCAACAGTCTTTACATTTGGCACATCCAAGTATGACGTAGCCATTAAACTGGTCTCATTCTAAAAATGTAGGTATTTGCTGAATTCCTTATATGATCCCTCATTGTTACACCTGTAACAATTATTGTATTAAGTTGCGACTTGTATGAAGTATAGTCCCCAATCCGTGGATAACTGGTATGCAGGTTGAAATTAGTGGCAAGGTTTATCAACTCAAAAATTGCTGCTCAAATACGGTGCTCGCATCAAACGAAAAAGCTAAAGATACTAAAAATATTAAGATATTATATAAAACATATATTTATAAATGTAAAGAAATTTGTTTCACTTAAAAAATATGTGAAACAGTCATATGTCCAGAGTTTTTTTTAACACTAGGTAAGTGAAACTCAGTATGTCCAGGTAACAATATTATATATATTAAAGTCAATAATAATTATGTACTTCAGAGATAGGCTAGTTATTTAGGAGAAGCTGTGACGGAAGAGAGCTCCCCCCAGAGACGGCCTCTTACAAAGTTCGTCCCCCCACCACTCATTTACTCACTTTTATGACACACACACGCGCATCTACAAAGTGACAGTTCTCACAATATATTAAAATTTGAAGTTTGCCCCTAAGTTACTTAACGCAAATAATTTGATTAAAATGCGTGTATTTTATTCGAATCAATTACAAATTTAAATACCCGACAACTGAATCGTTAAACGCAAAACAAACAGCTAAACATTGTCGTAAAGTAAGTTCGTGGTGTTCGATTTAAAAAGAAAAACGAGCATCAAAATTGAGGAATGTGCCGCAAAGAGAGCTGTGCAATGATAAAGCGAGAGAAATTAAATAAATTGGACAAAATCGGAGGTCCGACAGGCGGCAGGGCCGACCCTAGGCAAGACCAGGCCTTGGGCCGGTGACAAGTGACAGGTGACAAGTTGGCGCCCCCCGGCCTGTCCATTTAAAAAGGTGCTTATTTTTTCAATTCAGAAGTTGTTACTTTTAATCTTTTTTCCAATTAACTTATAATATGCTTTTTTTAATAGGCGTTTAGCCAATAAAATTATAGCTTTAATGGAACGTATCTTGGTATACTCATTATACAACTCTATCATTGAAACTTTAATATATTTTTTTAAGAACACATTATAATTGTGGTTGCAATTTTTCAGAACGCAGGTTCGAATCTTGGTAGCAACAAAAATATTTTTTTGATAAATTGATTTTATTTGTATATCTATCTAATTGATACATTTAATTTGTATTAATATATTTAAGAAACCATAAAATAATAAAATATGTTTTCTAATCCACCCCGTTCCATTTCGTATCCAGATTATTGAACTTTGATTTGTCTCTTCAAATATTGAACTTTATTTCATGATCAGATGCTGTTGTTGCATTATTTACACTCTTCGTTGATACAAAAATACTAAATGGTTCTAACAACGTTCTTGTATATTAAACTCCAACCAGTGAACTTCTTTTAAAATATTACGCACTTTTTAAACGCAGTTTTTTGACACATTTTACTCAAAAATGTTTAGATAAATGTAAATCCGCGTGTATTTTTTCAAAACGTTGTTTAATTCTTCGGGTTGACTTTGACCTCAGGCATGGGAGAATATATCCTCAAATATGGTCTGCGGTCATTTCCGTTTTATTCGTTTTTTTTTTGTATTCCTTTTTTGAGCTGCCTCCCCAGAATTGAGTGCCACGGGCTATAGTCCCGCTAGGTACGCTGGGCGTACAAACGCCCCTGCCTAATGCAGTAATACAGATATCTGTTCTCTGTACCCGGTTACTCTGTGTACCTGTGCCCGAGAGGAATCCAGCGTGAAACGTGGTGGAACAATCGATCTTACGCTCTCCATTGCAAGGTGGAATTATTTAAAATGTGAGATCGTTATTTTCGTCAGTTTCTCGCATAGTTGTTCATTTTCTCCACATTATCCTATAGCATACGCTTAACATCTGGAATGCAAGTTGTATCTGTAATATTTCTTCCTTCGTAAGAATGAAAAAAGATTAAAAAAAAAGCAATATTTTTATTTATTTGTCTTGAACGTGTCTTACAATTATTCATTCTCATTGAACTTCTTCTAAGGTAAAATAAATAGAACACATTCCTAGAGCAACAACTTTCTCAACTCAACTACCAGGGCAGCATAATAAGCGTAAGTAAGGTAGGTAGTAAAATACTCTGACCAATATGTTTTCATTTACCACGAAGTTGAAACTCGTCAGAAAATATTTGCTAATAATATAATGACACATTATAGTGTAAGCAAAATGAAGGCATGGTTAGATCGCACAGACCAAGATTAAATTGTGGAGACTGTTGTCACCATAACTTGCAGTTTTTGATAGACAAATAGCAAAGTCTGTCAAAGTCAAATAGCAAACAACGCAGTTTGAATGCAAAAAATATTGGCAAAGTTTGCAATCCATATAAATTAAGGACTGTTTACGAGGAATAGTATTTCTTTGATAATCTGGGAGCAAACATGTATTTACTTGTTTATTTGTATCTCCAAAGATGACGTGCCTATGTATCTATTCCGATCTCAGGAAACAATCTTACAGGTATCTACCGATGAAAGATATGACGTGATCTGTTCACTTAATGGCCCCAAATCTCCTTGATACTACTGTACAAGGCAAAGCAGAGGACTACATTTGACTATACCCAAAGTATCGAAGAACTTGCTGTTGTAGCCTGATCAAAAAGTAATATAAGTTAATTAATCAGTATTTAAATTATAATTACTCGAGTAATAAAAAATACCAACCCAAGAAAGATACAGAATAATATAGTAACTGCCGCATTAAAAAATATCTACTTAGATTAAGAAAATTGATAAACTCTCCAATCAATTGATAATAATCACAGTTTAGTGGTCTGCAGTAAAATGATCACAACACACAGGGAAAGAAATAAAAGGCGAGTATAAAAAATAAGTTGCACCTGTCGGAATGCTTGGGTATTTCATATAAGACCACACCTCTGTACAAACAGTTATATAAAAATATATATTTATTGTAAAATATAAAGACCATACCTATGAAAATAACACTTACAAATTGTATCTAGTGTGTGTATCCACCCTTCTCATATATATTCATAAGCGGCATGGGCTCCACGAACACGAACATGACCAATGTTCCCGCTAAGTTTTAAGTTTTAAAAATAAGAAAAACATTTACCAGTATAAGGCTAGCACACTGCAAGGGCTACATGAAGAAGAATAATGTTTAACAAAGTCTTAATTATTGTTTTTGGTCGAAATAAAAAGTAATTAATCTGCCTTTACACCGCATTTCTCCGCATAATTATGTTGTCCTGGTAGCGAGAGTGGCAAGTCACTGTACTAGGAAGTCGGTCATCTGTCGCAAAGTTCGCGGCTAAATTTCGTCCATATTCATGAGATCCTGGAAAATACACTTTCTTCAATCCGGTTGTCTTACGAATGTAATGAAGCAAGCTCACGAAATGACTAACGGAAAAATGAATTTGATGGCAAGTGTTTATTATTGAACTTAGAAATTAAAATTGGACTTATGTTTATTTGAGTATTATTACCAACTGCTCGTTACATATATAAAGTATTTTTAATAAAAAGTTTAATATATAAAAAAAATAATATTAATACATTATGATACAATAGCTATTTCTATTTCTCTATTCTTGCATACTTTAGATATACGGACAGAAAATAACGAAAATCTCAAAAATGTAATCACAGTGAAGTTAACAGGATACTATTTAATTATTGCAATGTGCAATTTACATCGATGGGATGAATGGAGACGAAATACTAGACACGACGCTTTGTGCACATAATGAAGATTACTCTATGTACTTCAAAACCTTAAATTAGAAATGCGGGAGTATATAACCTGTTCCAAGAAAGCTATATTGAGTAACAATATAGCTTGCTTGGGTACAGCCTACTTCAATGTTAAAAACTGTCAATGCATTATTTTAGTCAGCAGTAGACCAGGAAGATTGTCAAGGGCGAGACTGTATGTAATCCCACGAGAATGGGATTACATACAGGTCTACTACGCTCAGCACTGCACAGAAAGGGAATTTAAGGAAAGCTCCTTCAAAAATATCGTTCTCTTCCGAGAAAGAAAAATAATATTAAATAAAATATGTCAAACCAGAAACTGATTGCTTTCTACGAAAATAGAAAAATAATAGTTTGCAAAACAGTAATCACTGCACGTATGCCAAAAGAAGATGTCTATCTTATTCTTTACGATTTTACCGCACCAACTAAATCAAGATTGTGTTAAAAATCTTTTACTATATCATAACGCTGACCTGACTGATCATCTTTCATTTTGAGAATTTTTCTTTCAAAAACATTCAGTTTCTTTTTCGAGGCTTCTATAAGACATTAACGACGTATTCAAAGCCAATTTTGCTCCATTTTTCGAACATTGAATATTTGCAGATTAATGTTTTCTAATATTACATCTTTAAGTTGTAATAATTTTACAAATGAAGAATGGAGCAGTACATATACAAATAACACTACACTGAGCTCTATAGAAAAGCCAGTTCTTCAGTATTCATAGACGGGGTTGTGTTAGGGGATCTATCATAATAATAAGCCATCAAAAGACCGCATTACACGACCAGAATTCATCCGTGACGATACGTAGATAAAAGTCTTATATGGACTCGGGATAAACAGTAAACATAAAGGGTGTTTTTTTTAGAAGTTTGTTTTTCGAATTTTCGAGTTTGCCATTTCACCATGTGACTTACGCCAAAACAACGCTTGCAAATTGTGCAAATTTAGCCAATTTATTTCAAAAATCGTGGTTCAGTTCACGATACTTACCGTGCGCTACGTCCATTTTACGATCGACATAATCGTCCATCCGAGCAAGTAATTCAAATAACCATGGATCGTTTTCGCACCACGCATACACTAATTGGTAATACGTATAAGCAGAGATGTCGTACAGTGCACACCGAAGAAGCTGTTGTTTCTTCAAAAATAATGCCGGCCAGAACGTTACAGTCAAAGGAGAGCGCTATAGATCCATGATTACTGTATTTTTCGTTCCCCAATTGAATGGCATTAATGTGGAAGAGCTGTGGTTTCAACAAGACAGCGTAACATGCCATACAGGACGCGCCACAATCAATTTATTGAAGTCAACATTCTATGAGCGCATAATTTCGCGTAATGGACCTGGGCATTAGCCTCCAAGATCGAGTGATTGAACCTTTGGATTATTTTCTGTGGGGATATGTGAAGTCGCTAGTCTATGCCGATTAACCAGAGACGATAGACGATTTGGAAGCCAACATTCGTCGCGTTATTGCCAATTTACGCCCCCAGCTGCTCCAAAAAGTGGTCGAAAATTGAACTTCCAGATTGCGCTTTATTCAAGCCAGTCGCGGCACCCATATGCGCGAAATCACATTTAAACACTAATGGTATAAAATTATCTTTCCAATAAAGTTAATACCATGGCCACTACCACGATTTTTGTTTTATTCCATTTTAAAGTTCTATACCTATAAAAAAACACCCTTTAGTTCAAGCTAAGTGTGCAGTGCTTCCGAATCAGCTACGGCAATATGCAATTCTAGATGAGTATCTTACAAATTCCCAAGTGCATTCGTGCATATTTTGTCAATAGCGAGATATGCAGAGAACGTACGCTCATGAAACTATGAAGAGGTTAGTGATATTATCTAGCTGGATGCTCAAATTCCAAGAAATAAAGAGCGTGAAACTGAAGTCTTAACAAAGTATTGGTGTGGTCAAGCGCGCTGCATCAAAACGTGTTTGGAAGAACCGCTTTATCTAAAATATATCATATAAAAAATCTGATTCCTTTGTTCTTTATACTTTGCTTGAAAAATTTGCTCAATGTCTTCGAGATGTGGTGATTCTTATACAGCGTGACGACCAGACACCCACTTGTACATTGAAGAAACGCTATCTACAATATGTGGATTGTGGACAGATAGTAGATGGAAGAAAGGCTATCCATAATCCGCATAAAAAAAGCATTTAATATGGTATTGAGAATGTAGAAAGACAAATAGCGAACGGTCAATGGTTAACGAGATGACTGACTGCGTTCAAGAACCAGCGATCATAAGACCACGAAGCTCAAAATTGAAATAAATGACTAGAGGAAAATAAGATTTAAATAGTTGGAAATTAATTAATCGGAAGTTATTGTGGTAGTAAAAAATACCAACGTGTCTTCCTGCGGGACAGGTCGCCAAAGTTCAAAAAACATTGAAAAAGAAAAAACTCACCTCAAAATAAGTTGTGTGAAAGATGCGGCACATCAGCGTAGACCATCACCTGTAGATAAAATCATAAATTCGTTAAAAAAATATAAAACTTTTTTTTCATCGAATGAGAAAATTACTGCAGATTGCTTCGGGAACTTAGTTCCGACATTACATGTCAGTGATATTTGTAAATAACAGAGGAAGAATGAACGAAGATGCTACATAGATTTACTGAGCGGTAAAAATAATACCAAATAACCCCATGAGATATAATAAATAAATCAAAAATTAATAAATAAATGGTTGAATTTATATCTATCGCCTCCAAGAATGGACGGTGACAGTTATGAGTATGAAGATACCTGGCTATGTTGTGAAAAGCGAGAAACTCTTAAGATTCTCGAGGGAACCCAAACCCGACCGCCACGCCTACCAAGAATGAGATCTGTCTCCAGTCAAGATGTTTGTGCAGTCGGTCTAGGGCCTGGATGACACGATCGATAAAATGGCATGGTCACTGTTTAGTACTGTGTGGTAGGGCCGAAATATTAGCAACAAAGTATGCGTGTATGTTTATATACATTCCAGAATGGTGGTGTCGCCGTTCTGGTTCTTTTTACGACATTTTTCTAAGAAAGCTTAAATTGTAAGCTGAACCTGAATACAGTTTATACGACAATAAATAACAGCAGGTAATTTTATTCGAAATATACTTTCACATTCTATTGTGTCAAACCTGAATGAGCTAAAATTGAAAACTTTAATATTTTGTTGAGTTAGGGGAGTCGATTTATCATCTATCTAGTTGTTTAGTCTTGGGCGTTTTTATATTTTTGGCGTCTATGTTTTTAACTACGTTTTTGTATTATTATTATTTGTTTGTATGGACTTTTTCGTTATTGTTTGTGGACTGATTTTTGTAAAAGAGATACCAACTAGAGTATTAATTAATATACCAAAAAGTAGCTGTTTACTAGTACTAAGTAAGCTGTTTAGTACTATTACTCCATGTAAACAAAACAATTAATGTTTGGAATTAAACATTTTTGTATCTACTTTTCACATTCTGAAAACGGAAATTTGGATGTGGGCGGAAGAATTTTAACAATTGAGTACTTAGAGCAACTATGCTCTACGGGTCAAAGTGTTGGGGGAGTATAAAGAAACAGTCAGACAGGATGTACGTAGTTGGGTTGGACTTGGATAAAATTCAAAATGTATTGTTTTTAGGGTGACCCCTATTCCCGCAAAAATAAAAGAAGATCGATTCAAAAAGTAGGAAGATCACACGATTAATTAAATCATGAGTATCGAGACCGATATAAGAAGACCGGTAAGACCACAAGTGATATGGATAGGTCCATCCCAAGACAGAGCAAAGGAAAT
This sequence comes from Eubasilissa regina, assembly GCA_022840565.1. Classification (NCBI taxonomy): domain Eukaryota; kingdom Metazoa; phylum Arthropoda; class Insecta; order Trichoptera; family Phryganeidae; genus Eubasilissa; species Eubasilissa regina. The sequence continues at coordinate 28,452,774 of JAINEB010000006.1, read as the reverse complement.
CGGAAGATAAGACAGATTAAAAGGAAACACTGCAGTTACTATTTAGGTAGTAAGATATGTAATAATTATATACAAATTAAATTAATCGACTAGAAAGATATACAGAGAAAATCTATCTATCGAAAAAATATTAAGTTGCTACTGGGATTCGAACCTGGACCTCTTCTCCACTTTCACTATAGCAATCGAATACATTTCCGACAAATTTTGAACTTAGGTATATTCTGTAATATTTCCAATTGATACATCTACGGTTACGATTGATTATATTACGGTGAATCTCAAATAGCTTTGAGTAAAACCTGATAGAAGAGAATGGAATTAAATTAATTAATTCATTTTATTAAATTTAGAAACTTTCATACAACTTATATATTAAGGAGAGCACATTTTTATTGTGAAGTTGCATTTTCAGAACATAATTTTGTGGTATTTCAATACAAATTAAACATTTTTTTGATAGATCAATATTTTCTGTATATCTTTCTAGTCGATTAATTTAATTTGTATATAATTATCAATATTAAGTAGAACACATTCTTATTGTGAAGTTGTAATTATTCAGAACAGACGGTCTGTGATGTTTCTGTAGCGCAAAGACAATATTTTTCGACAAAATTGATATTATATGTATATATTTATAATTAATACATTAAATTAGTATTTAAAACATCACAGACCTATGTTCTGAATAATTACAACTTCACAATAAAAATGTGTTCCCTTAATTATATAAGTTGTATCATGTATCCAAAATTTAATAAAAATGAATTGATAATTCTGGCGTCCGCAGTCGGTTTACTCAAAGATATTTGAGATTTCGTAAAAATAATGTAGATGGCTTTCAAATAATGGAACGACAGATGTATTAATTTGAAAAAATGGAACATATAGGTCCGAAAATTTGTCATGAAAAATACTGGCGTTATAACACAATTGGTAGTGTACTTCCCCGGATTGATAGAGATCCATGTTCGAATCCCGGTAGCGCAAAAACAATATTTTTCGACAAAATTGATTTTATATGTATATATTTATAATTAATACATTAAATTAGTATTTATATAATTATCACATACCTACATACCTTACTTCCTAAATTGTAGTTAATTAATTTAATTTGTATTAAAATACCACAGAATTATGTTCTAAAAATGCAACTTCACAACAAAAAAGTGCTCTCCTTAATAATTATATATTATCGTTTGATATTTATTTATGTATACAATAATTAGATATTATTGTTTCCTTTCCCATGGGTCTTCCGCAGACTATAATCGTTCTCACTTTACAAGCAGCCATTCATAATGAAGATAAAGTGCACTGGAACAACAATATTTGAGCCGTCTGTCGGTGTTATTGTTGACATTTACAAAAAACAACTCAAGATATCACCGCACGTTATTCGACTGCACTGTTAGAGGCATTCATGGTCGATGTGTTCCCATATTCATTATCGGGCCTGCGCTGTCAAGCTAGACAATGCGTCAGGGTTGCCAGAAACTATGCATCTAACATTATTTCTCAATGACCGAAAACTTAGAAAGTAATAATTTATTAAAGTTGGATCAGAAACGAGGAGTAATTTTTAAAATTGCAAATTTTCTGATATGGTATCTCATAGCAAATGGCAACTCTGAAACCGAATGGCAGTAGTAAGTCGTAATAACGTTACCACCGTGAATAATATTAAGGTGCATTTTGTTTATGTAAAGATACTCATTCAAGAATTTGAATCGAAAATTGAAATACAGTATGGTTCCAAAATAAAATATGTAGAAAAATAATTCCTTCATACTGAGTGCATGTTTTCAAAAAGGAAAGTCACCTAAAGAACAGTATCAAATATCTCTAGAATGAGAATTGGGCATTGCCAGGTGGCCTCTCATTTGTTCAGATTGAATTTGCTAGATTCCCCAATGTGCGAGTGTGGTGCCGAGGAGGAAACCCTTGACCATGTCTTTTTTGCCTGTCCATTGCGGATCACAGGTTTTTTTTACAGTGATCTCGTCAATAGTAATTTTCAGCTCTCGATTAACTTGTGTCATCTTCTTTCCTTTAATTCGCCACGTTTAATCTATATGGTAGCAAGTTTTTTGAATGACAATGGTATTTATTGACTTGTAATATAGTATTTTCTATTCTACAATATTATTGTACTTTTTTTTATGAATTATGGCATTACATAAAAAATTATTGTTCTCAATAATCTTATATAGTGCAGAGTAGATAATTAAAACAAGAGGGAGAAAAAGGATTGATATCTTCGAAATGTGGTGTTTTTTTGGACACATTTTAAGTGAAGACATGGAGATGTTTAACTCGTGTTTGGGAGAAACCCAGTAATTATATTCAGAAAATGTTCTACTAGATGAACCAAATGAAGGAGAATACATTTCCATTTCTACACGAGGTCTGCAGAATTGATGAGTACAGATTCAGATGAAAGCAGATAGGTAAAAGGATTTATGTAAAAGATCACGACGATGATAAGTACAATGACGAGATAGAGACAGAAAATATAGTTAAAAGTTATTACGACATCCAAGAAGTCGCAAAATATAGTTAACATGGACATATTTTTGATTTATTTAAAATGCACAATTTATACAACAAACAGAATAAATTCGGTTAATCTAATAAACAAATATTAATTGGAGTATAGGGCCAGCCCTGAGAGAACCTAAGTGATTTATAGCTTCCCTTTGCCCTACATGAGGGCCCTTACGCAACTCCTCTGATAAACCAATGACAATTATGTTCGGGACGATATTTCTATATGTAGTTTTGAAACATAAAAGAAGTCACATTTTATTTGTAAAGTTAAGTTTTTCAGAACATAGTACCGTAATAATTAAAAATTAATAAATTGCACTGAAATTCTGGTGACTTGACTGAAGTGAAATATTGTAATTAAAAATACAGCCGCTTTAAACGGGAAAAAATACAAGTCTCATATGGCAACGTATATAGATAAAATTTGACGATTTTCTGTATGGTCATTGTAACTTGATCGATAAAGCTTTCTACCGGCAATAGAAAGTATCTATATTTATTCGCTAGATATGTTTTTAGAACCTGCTAGAAAAAATAGTCGCTTCCAACTATAAAAATAGATGTATGTAGATTAAATTTGATTCATTTCTACATAATCATTGTATAATAATATTGTGTCCCGGTAGATACTATATTTTTCGATAGATAGATTTTTTCGCATATGATTTAACTTATTATATTTAAGACTTGTATAATTAAAAATGACTTTACCGAGCTCGGTGACTTAAGTATGTGCGCATTGTTCCTATACTCGCAATGCTAAATTATCAAGAAATTGCCTAAATTAATCACTTTGATGTTTCCGGTAGGATATGTGCTGAAATAAAACTTGTACCGCAGTAACAAGATGATAGAGGTACAGGTAGTGTATCGCACAGAATTGCAAGGTCGCAGCAGAGGCGCCATATTATTGACATGATAAGACACGCGTCGGTAATTTAAAGGTGGCGCCAAAAAACCCGTGGGATAGTTTCAGGAAAACAAAGATGTCAGAGTAAAAGGTCACAGCAGCGGCCTGTCGCTGAGTAGATACTTGCAAATATGACTATGTATTGTTAAATATCTGAATAAAAACAGAGTATTCTGCAGACGGGAAGCCATTCTCGATTGTGTCGTGTCGCCGTAGTGTACCGATATTGAACATCTTTTGTGTTTCTACAATTAAAAGTGACTTTACCGAGCTCAATGACTTAACTATGTGCACATTGTTCCTATACTCGCAATGCAAAATTATTAAGAAATTGGTTAAATTAATTTTTGATGTTTGATGTTTCCGGTAGGATATATGATGAAAAACGCAGGAAAAATGAAGAAATTATAAAATTTACATAATTTTTACTGTCAGTTCTAAAGAGGCCACAACAATTAGTGTTCTTCGAATATGGCGTGGTACATTGTAATCCGACTATCTATATTTAGTGTTGTAATCAAATGCCTTAATGGCATTAATTCTCGAGTGACTACAAACATTGCATCTTCCTTGTCTATTAATACAACGTGTTATTAATTAATTATTCAGATGCAAGCCGATTTGCCTTATGACAGAAATGTCGGTGACCAAATGGTATGGTATGGTACCAAAGATTAAATGAAGAATATTATTAATATTACCGTACTAAATAGTTAATTGAACGAGTATTTCGAGCACATAATGCGCCTCGTTTCGACACAGGCCTGTGAAGATGGATAGAGTCTGCCAGCTTTCGTCCGGTGGCAGTATTTATTAAATAACTTAAATTAAGTTTTAATGAAACCAAAAGGAACAAATTATATTGAACTATGTAAATATAAATGACTGGTTATGGAGCTATATTTACTGTTTTTTGACTTTAACCGTTTAATTTTGTAATTTATTTTTAAATCAGCTGTAATGGGAGAAGCCAGGCTGAGGTGGTGTGGAAGACTATAAAGATCGGAAACAGCGTGTTCAGATTGTGTCGGTGTCACCAATTTGGGGATATTGTTGGTATTAAGGTTACTAAATTAGAGAATTGTCACCCGTTGTGGGGGGATGTGAAGTGTGGATGGGGCGACCAGAAGGGTTGTGCGAGGGTGGTAATTGCCCCACATTAACAGATACCCTCATGTTCTTGTGAATCGCGGAGTGCATTTCGTATGTGGATATGATTACGGTTACGACGAACGTAGAGTAACGAACAGTAGTTTGGCAAGTCCGGGTGCAGGCTGGCGCATGTATATTATCGCACGCTGCCAGTACTTTTGCGTCTTCATGGCTGGTGGCAATTGGGTACTGGGTAGCGCCTGGCTGCGCGTTTGCTGTATCTGGATGACAAGAGTGACGAAAGACTGCTATGGTCACGTAATGAGAAGACTAGATGATCATATCGTCAAAACCACGCTAAGATAAAAGGTAGATCTTAAGCAATATTGAGAAGGAAGAATGTCCGCGTTAGTCAGAAGACCGCCTAAGACTGAGCAACCTGGCACTACAAGGAGAGTCGACGAAGAAAATTTTGAAGAAAAACAAATAAAATAAGTCACACACCCGTAAGAATTGACACAATCGCATAGTTGTAGCTGTCCGACTTGGCTGCTTTGGTTTTTCATAGAAGCCAATTAAAAACAGTGGAGATTCTTAGAACACTCGCACGGCAGAAGCTGAATTGAAAATTGAAGTGATATTCCTCGAGGATGCACCTCTCATACTGGTGCAATGGTAGCTCTCCGTAATTGGCTGAAGAATTTGCTCTAAATATAGACGTCAGTAATGTGGCAATTGCCATTGCGCCAAGTGATGAATTGCAATGGGAAAGGCGAAGATAGTCGGTGTGAATGGAGACGATCATGATTCATCTCATTGAAATTCATATACATTTGACGGAGATAAAGATGTTAAACAATATTTCCCCAAAAGAGTGTAAAATCACAACACTCTAATCAATTTAAAATCTCGTCAATCGAATGGGAAACTCATATTCAATTATTAAAATATTTATTAATTCATTAAATTTATACCCAAAAATCAGCATCATGTACTTATATCGCAGTAACTAGATGATAGAGGTACAGGTAGTGTATCGCACAGAATTGTGAGGTCGCAGTACAGGCGCTATATTATTGATTTAATAAGACACGCGTCATTAATTTAAAGGTGGCGCCAAAAAACCCGTGGGATAGATTTCAGGAAAAGAAAGAAGTCAGAGTAAAACGTCACAGTGGCGGCCTGTCGTTGAGTGGGTACTTGCAAATATGACTGTATGTATTGTTATGTATCTGAATAAAAACAGAGTACTCTGCAGACGGGAAGCCATTCTCGATTGTGTCATGTCGCCGTAATGTACCGATATTGAACATCTTTTGTGTTTCATTTCTATCGACCTCATAATCATCATCTTCATCACCCTCGTTCTTCTTTCTTGTTTCCTATACGAAACAGGTGGCAAGCCTTCAAAAAAAAAAAATTTGATTTCAAAGCGATTTTGGGGGCGCCTAGTACCGACACAAGATAAAAGTGAAAGTGCCTAAAATGTTTCGAAACTTTCTAACGCGGTTTTCGTGACGAATTTCACCGGCGTACCGCTGAATATACATATTCTAAGTTGAAAATTAACATAGTAACACAGACCCCTGATAACGTGTTGAATTTGGCGAGTTCAAGCTATTTACCGAGAGCAGTTGCAATCGTCGTGGTTTTATGACACGTCGAACAACAAAATGAAATAATCTATTTACATATGAAAGAAACTACGTAATGTTGTATTTGCGCCATAAAGTCACATTACGAAGTATTTCTTAAATACACAACGGATAATGAATATACGTCATCACGTAAACTATGACGGTAGACCTAGATAATATTTATTGTTTGTTCACAGTTTTCGTCAATGAACAGGAAATACCTCAACAGTTCTAAGAAACAACCAGAAAGGGATCTCGTCTGGACCAACTGACAAAAAAAAACATTGGGCAATAGGTATTTCTTGCTCGTCTAAAATTAATAATGAAATGAATACATACTTAAATACGACAAAAAGATCATTTTAAGATTATACATGTGAGCATATAATAAGTATGTATTATTACGTAGCACGCCAATTCTTCTACGTACTTTGCTCTGAACTTCTAAATGCTCAGTTGAGACATTAAGTCTTCGGTCCACAGCATCCCAGACTTCGAGAAATTGATTGAGACCAAGGCGAAGATAAATTACATCTTATTTATTGTATTTTAATTAAAGTTTAACGTAAAAAAAAAGTTAAGTGGTCACATAAACGGTGTCATGAAAATAATCCAGTATTATTATTTAATGTATGTAGTAATGTGTGTGTGTATATATATATATATATATATAATCACTTGACTTTAACTTATTAACGTATATGGTTGAAAATGTATACGGAGTGTAACAGACCTAGTACACTATGTTTTATGGGTGGATCTGACTAAATGACGAGTCGAAAACGTTCAAGGAATGTGTGCAAATTCTGCACCGTTACGAAAAATATTATTGTTTGAATTTTTACAAAATCATGTCAAGCTTTTGAGATTACGTGCTTTGAAATAAATATTTGCGAAATGTATCCATTGTTTCAGGTTCTAAATCATCACAGAATATAGTCTGACCGCTCGAAATACGATGACCCTTAATTTTTTTGTATTCAGTATACATACAATTTGGAATCAATGATATATTTTTATTAATCGAAATAATCGCATAATTACCCTTTTTGTTTAATGCTTATATCGATAATATTGCTTTAACAAGTTCGGCTCGTAATTTATTTAGGTATCTTATCCATAAAATAGTGTGGACTAGGTCTGTTACACCCTGTTTCATATTTTTGACACAAAATGACATTTTAAAAATATTAAAAAACTGACGTAATGTAGTGCAAATTTAACAGTATAAATATCTAGTTATAACAAAAATGTGTGCTTCGCATCAACCATGTAATAATTTAAACATTATGAAATAGTTATAATAAAAATATTCGGCTAGACATAGGCTACGCGAATTTCAGAAGTTTATAGTCGCTGAGATGGTTTGGTCATGTGGAACATACGACCGATGAGAGTATGGTAAAGAAAATATATGAGGCGAGTGTTGAAGATAACAGAAACAAAAGATATCCGCGAAAGACCTGACATGATCAGATAAACTAACAACAACTTCAACAACTGAAGTGTTTGAGAAGTGGACAAAGAGAGTGGTGTGATATTCAATCCTCTCTCTACGAGGCAACATCATGATAGTATAATAGTTAGTGATCAGTAGTGTATAATATAAAAGTTTACTGAGGTGGTTTGATAAACATACTAAAAGCTTCAACAAACGAAGAATGTGTATGAGAAAATTGACGAGGTAAGGAATGGTATACAAGGATAGATATTTGTGGCATTTTATCCTCTACTAATCTCTGCGAGTACAGTACGGCACGATGGTTGTTAATTATTAGTAACGATATTATCAATATATTGTATTTTACAATTTTTAAAAATAAATATTTAAATTGTGAGTAACTGACTAAATCTACATATGAAGCGAAAGCGAGTTCATCCATTAGGGTCCCCGACATCTTCGAGTCGTTATTCTTTATTTCTTGTTGGGCAAGGCAGTTAGGGGTCTAGAAATGGGCGCATTATAAGGACTTGATGGGTGTTCAAAAGCGCCGGCCTGTGCGAGGCGTTCCTGGAAACGGGGTCCGGAATTCGGAGTTATCTCCGTAAGCGGAGATCTCTCACGCCGGCGCGCGGAGGCTGCGACCTTACACCTAGGGCCGATAGCTGGTAGTCCGCACTGGGCCACATCGGCCACATAATATTTTTGTGCAAGCTTTAATACAAAAACCAAAAAATTCATTTTTTTTTTGCAAAGGAAAAAAATCGAATAAATGCTGCTTTTTTTCATTTTACAAGTACAGTTTTAAGCCATTTTTGCCTTTGCAATTAGATCTTTTTGACCCCATGAATTAAAATAATGACAAATATTAGATGAATCAATTAGAAAGATATGCAGTGTTCTTATTACTCATGAATAATATTTATAATAATTTTTCAGGTATCTCAGTCGTTGCTAGATACCTGAATATACCTGATACCTGTTGCTGGATACAATATTCGCGAAATTCGTTGGTTATTAAACAGTTGGTCACTTTTACATAAAGTTTGAAGAAATCGCCCACATTTAAAGTAACATTGAAGACATTTGTTTCTTGTTCGAAGATACTTTAGTAAAAAGAAAGAGACGACGAAAATTGTTGGCATGGAAGCAGTTTGACACAAACAATCTTGTCATGAGGCAGAAATTCTAGATCAAAGTTTTTTCTTCGTATATGTATTATCCACATTCTTTAAGTAAAAAAAATGATGTGCGACTTAGTTAAGACAAAAATTAAACTAATAATTGATATATTGTTTGTATACGGAAGAAATTTAATAGATTTCGAAGTATATTTTTTGATGAGCATTAAATTACATAAAATATATCAGAAACCAGAGAGTATAATATTATACAAGCTATCACATGGATTCACTTCTAAATTCGTTCATATTTTGAACCGAACGTGAAACTACAATTTATTAATTTGAGTTAGTAAAAACAAGAACATCGGTTCGATAAAATTATTATCTTTGATGGTCGTGTAATGCAAAGGGGGAAAATCACATGATTCACAAAACCACGAGTATCGAAACCGATAGTAGACCACGAGTAACGTGACCAAGGTTGCAACCCAGGACAGAACAAAGTGAAACAGAATGATTATTATTTTAGAGTAATGGCGAATGGGAAAGAAAAAGAAAAAGCCGCAACAGCAACAACATGCTACGCGCGCAGTACGTTACGATTTAATATATTTGGCAGAGATATGGCTAGACATACAGCATCAGAACAGACTACAGTAACCGAACCTAGATAAACGTGATAAGACAAGGACGAAGAAGAACAAATAAGATAAATCATTAGTAAAGAAGTGACGTACCAAACATAATTCTTTTTTTTAAGAACGATAGAAAAATGACGTAGGACTTTTTCGGTCACACCGCAGCAGCGCCGAAACCAATTACTTTTGTAAATTTTCATTCGGCCCGTTACATTACCATCAAGTTGTGACATTTGCATCTCTAATTTCATTCTTTAACGAGATTTTTCGCTCTACTAACTGTGTATAGAAGTGCGTTCTTTAATGGATTGATCAGCAGTAGTGTTTCAAGCTGGTCGGTCAGAGCCAGGGTTCACGAACGGAGCAGCGGATCGTCTACAATAATTGGATTCACAGAGCTGATTGACCCGAAATTAACATTTCATTTACGTTTCGACTAATTAATCTTCTAATTATTTCGGGAAAGCGACGCGTACTTCAATCGATTATCATGACTCGCTTTCGATCAGTTCTTGGACAGGCTAATTCTTACACAGACTGTTGTATAATTGGACAGTAGAACAAAATCATTGAATCGATAAGTGAAGGACACGGTTCGGTGAACCTCTATTCGTGTCAAAAATTATCATAGATGACATGATTAAAATAATAGATAACGATCATAAAAAATCATAGACTAAAAAAAGGTTTCTTAAAATTAAAAATATGTAATAATATATAAATTAATTTAAATTGATTATTGTGACAATTCATGAATTAAAAATAACACATTTTTGAAATTGAATACATCCAACAGTTTGACAAAGGGTAAAAATCTTGATATAAACATAGAAAGGTTGACACATGTTTTTTGATAAGATTAACAGTAGTGATATCGGCAATGATGTCCTCCAAAACAATTAAAATCATGGATACAGTTTTATGGGTTACTCTGCAGTGAGTCGCTGATCTCTCGGAGTGATGTTTTCTGTCGCATGATTCATCATCTGATGTCGCTAATGCTGTGGTCTTCAATGTAGGTCACGACTAATGACCCATCACACATTAAGTAAAGTAAATAAATCGAGTGGTCTCCAATAATCGTAAGAAGTTATATTGATGTAATATAAAAAAACAAGTTAAAACAAAGAAAGTATACAGAGAACAAACTATCCTTTAGAAAAAACAGAGATGCCACCAAGACTTGCTCTCCTAGCTAATCCAGTTTCGTCAGATTTGTTCTTATACTCCAGTGATACATGTATTTATTCCAGTAGAAAGCAACAACTCTCACTTGCCAGACGACGCTAGGACTCCTTAACATAATGAAATGAAAAGCTGCCACGGGGATATAAAATCGGGATCCTTCTATTACCGGTGGACTACACTCCCAGCTCGTTTTGGGTAGTACAATTGTAAAATTGTTTACACTATTGCGTTAAGTTCTCGCGTCAAATAAACTCAACTGAAGCAGCTGGGTTATGTACAGATGAATTTTGGAAATTACAGCAATTTTAAAATTAATTCTAAAGGGATACTTTACTGTAGTAGATTGTTGTGTTATACCTTCGGTATGTCGTTGTCCCACAAGGTGCACAGCGTGTGTGTGTACAGCACATTAAAACAAACGGTATAATTATTCGTGTTGCAGCACCTACAGCCATGTGACGGCCCTATTGTCAGCTCCTCACTCACGACCCATAAACAATACCCGGGTAAATATGAATAATATATTTATGCAGATAGACGACAACACGGCTCGTTTCAAACGAGGTGGCTACGAATTTCCAATTCGGTTAAAATATTCGCAGCGACTGTCGACGAGGAAAGCGATGTCTCGCGAATAACATTATCCACTCGTTGTTTCAGATTAGCGACCTATTTAATTGTAAAAAAATAAGATAATTGTAAAAAATTATTTATTTTCTAGACTCTGCGGACGGTCACGACCATTGTTTGCGGAATTGATAAAATACTACATGTTTATCAACAATCGCTACGTTGAGACAACCGATTTTAGTATGTTGAGGTTACAAAAGTATAAATTAAGAATCCGAGTACTTAATATAATATCAACACTGACACGTGACCTCAGCAAAAAAACAGGTCAAAATAACCTAACACTAAACAAAGGAAAAATAACTAACTTAACCAAATTACAATCATACGGATTTAACACAACGTTCTTCTTATCATTGTATCGTAAGCCTATTGTAGATCTGTAAAGGCAAAAAAACGTTTTTGATTTATCACCAAAAATTGCATAGATGAGATATACCACCCACAGAATCCCTAGGTACGCCCCACACTCACTGTGTTGCTAACATAGCTCAATACTGAGCTTATAGTTTCCGCATTCCGTTCGAGACCCTTCGCCTTTATAGAATGGCATGATGACAGCCCTTCACTAATGGAGCGTGGTTCTCCTCCAAACATTGATTGAAAAGTGTATTTAGCTACGAGAAATATAAGTACAATATGTACAAACAACTAATCTGCCATTTCATGTCATTAGGTTGTCTACCAACATCACGTGCATTTTTATACAACTGTTTCATAATGATATATCAATGCCTTATGCTTTCTCGGTATAGGAGACTTTATGGAATCAATATAGGTTTTTCATTGACTTTGGGGCGACAGTACGACAGTAAATGCAATAACAACACGATTATGTCGCGATAGCAGAACATAATTATGCAGTTACAATAAACAGCATGCCATGAAAATAAAATATAGTATCTTCTTCAACGTGGTGATATTATTTTCAAAAGAATTGCTTTAGTCGAGTATGCGCAGTCTAAATGAAACTTATTTGCGTCACTTATGATTTTTATTAATTTTTAGTTCAAATTCGAAATGCAGCAATCACGCGCTCCAGTTGCCACCCGCCGGGACAAAAACCTTACACCTACCGATACAAGGTAATTCTTAATCGATGACTTTTTGTCGCAAATGAATTTAATTTAGGTGTACAAAAAACAGTAATAAAAAAATCATTTAATTTGCAAAATAAAAATAAAATTTTAGTGAAATCATTATTTTTTTTAATTCCCTTTATATTCTTACAGAAGATCGACGATTGTGTTCGCGAGTGTGTGCGTGCGTGCGTCTTTGAATACTGAAGCTCCGAAAGCTCGATTCACAAATGCTACGGGGATCCTGGCAGACAAACTTCCTGGAAGCCGTCGATTGACCGACCAAACTCGTGAGAAGATCCCAATTTCAAAGCAAATACGGCCAAATTTTTTTGAAATTTTTTTTTATTCTACTCATAAAACTCTTTATAATGCATTATCAACAACGAGCTATATTATTGTGATTCTCATTTAAAATATGAAAATACTAAAGTATAAATCAAATATAAAATTTAACGATAATATTAGATATTTTATATTTATTTTTGATCACTTATAATATTAATACTGCTTTATTTTTATTGAATCCAAAATAAATAACAGATGTAATTGAAATCGAAAAGATATCACGAGCCGGAATCGTATTTGTAAGAATCTCATGAACCGGAGCTATATCTTTGAGATTTCCACATATAAACAATGGACACAAATATGACACTAAAAATTATTTCCGTCACTGGCCGGCAGAACCGGCAGACAAGAATCTAAAATTATTGAATTACCGGCAGTTTGATACAAGACGGCAGATCATGTCATGAACTTTGCCGAGATGTTTACAAGTACCCATATTTTATATCATATGATTTATAAAGTTTTCTACGCATTATCCAAAATTAATTTTTTACAATCAGCACATATAAGGTTATGGGGAGTAAGCCGCCACTATTTGCCGTTCCTGAGCCGATCAACAGCGTTTCGTTACACAATTATATATTTAGCGCATTTCAGTCTGAACACTTTCCTCTTCCAATCAAAGTAAACCAACAAGAATACCGACATACGCGAATACTAATGTTAAGCCGACTCGAGGGCGGATTATCATTAAGATCCAATACCCTTCTGGTCAGATCATTCAAACTCACTTTATACGCAATTGTACGCGTATTGGCGCAAGTGTAACGTAGTGTTTAAAATAAAGCCGTGCGCCTCGTGATGCAATAATTATATTTAAATTAATTAAATTAGAAATATTTTTCTCAACCGCACATCGAAGCTTTTATTTATATGTTTGCATTTAAAATGTGCGACTATCTACAAGAAAAAAAAAAACCTTTAATTTTATCTATAACATATCTAGTATGTCGTATATATTTGATACATATTTTAAAGGGCTATAATTATTTTTAAATATTGTGTTCATTACATATATAAAATTTACTGCAATTTAAAATTGTATCAAATAAGTGCGATGCAATATCTAAAAATTTGATTTAATTAAATGAAAATCATTAAATATAATTTAATTAAATGCCAACCAAAAGAAGAGTAAGTGATAAAAACAGATAATAATAATTTTTTTTTAAAAATGTTTAAATTAATAAATGAATGGTATATTTTCGCATCGGTGTCGAAAAGCTCAGTGAAACATAACGGTACCTGAGAAATTCCATCGACGAAGACGTCACTCGTAATCCAATGAAACGAAGAATTTATTAGCATTCAACATTATTACGTGTCAGAAACTAACACAGATCCTTTAAACGCGACGTAAGAAGGGGAACGTGGGATAGTGGCGGACCGGCGAGGTAGGTGGGTACTTTGTATTATGAAATATCTCACGTCAAGTGGTTGCCGCCTCGCCCGCGGGGGAGACCGGGCGCTAACGAGGCAATCAAAAAAAAAAATTTTAGATAAATAATTTTATTATTATTAACGAAAATTTAAGACATTTTTATATGTACGAGTAGATAATCTAATAATTGTACACTTTAAATAATTCAACAAATTAATTAAAGCAGCTAAAAAGTACAATATAATAAATAATATATAAATTTGTTTTGATACACCAAAACTTTAAGAAGTGGAAAGTCATGCATTCTATTACATATTAAAGTTGAATACAAGTTTATTGGATCAGCTCGAAAGTAGAGATTAATTTAAACTCTGTTAATATATAGAAAAAACGGATATCTCACTTTTAAAATCTTGTTAAAAATCTCTACAATACAGATGAACAATTAACGAGAATATGTATGAATGTATATGAGGCAAGAATTGTGTATCTGGACCAAAAGGGTTTATAGAATGGTCGGTTTCATGTAGATACAATTTGGAGAGTTCAATTTAGGGCAGCACGGCTTAATCGGTTAAAGGTCTCTACCGGTAATAGATGATTGTGATTCAAGTCCCGGTGGTGACTATATTTTTTCCATATGAACCTTTTTATTTGTTCCACACGACCAAACTTCTTAAGCGACCCCTTGAATACAAATTGTTTTATTAGTTGAATGAAGTCGCTCAGGCAAATCCATTATGACAGTGAAGAAAAAACAAATTAGGAATGATTTCAAAGCTTATTTTAGAACAATTAACATAATTAGGTGATTTGATAAAGTAAAATAAAAGAATTAGAAGAATATGTTAATAAAAATATATGAATTTTTTGCCTACAATCGTGGCTGATACATTTATAAACATTTTCATTTTGCATGTTCAACAATTTTGAAGTTTCTTACAGGACCATTCTCTTAAATCTAAATGACCTGATTAAGCCAGATCTAAAGATACTAAAATAATAAAGATTAACTGATGCATAAAATAATGGCTGCTGAGAATAAGATAAACAGTACTATGCACTCCATTACGAAGAATATGAATATCTTTAAAAAAAGCGTCCAGCAATTCATATCCGGCTGGATGTACACCAGCGAAATGTGAAATTGGATGATCAGGGCAGGGCATACGGAGCGAATGACTGATTTCAGTTATATAATATTAATGATTCATGGCGGGGTCATAGTACCGAGACTAATGTATGCAAGTGAAACATGGGAAAGGCAGAGTAAACGCTAAAAATAAAACCCAATGATATTATAATCGAGAAATAAACGTGGATATAAAAATAATAGATTTGAGGCGAGTACAATGCAATATTATCGCACAGATTTCTTACAATAATACTAGATCAATTTTAACGATTTATAATATATGAAACAAATCTGAAGAAGCATAAGCATATACAAGAAACCGTAAGAAATGTATGTATGGATAGGAATACGTGGGATCACCTTGAGGCAAAGAAAATTTCATTTGGTATTTATTATAATGCCTCCCCCGCAGAGTCGTGTCCCTTCATCGTATCCTATCCCTTCATCTCATACGCGCTGACATACATTTTCAGCCAACAAAAAAACTCAAAAATATACAATATTACTGCTTTTCCTATAAATTGAGGTGACATTCTATTTAATGGTTGTAGTAAAATATTCATAAATTCAGTTAATAAATGAATATGGTTTACTTCCTGACACATTTTGTACCACAATAAGTTTCTCCAACGTCGCCAAATAATTACCGAATTTTTAGAGTTACGTTGAAAGTCTGGTTTTTTAAATTACCGGCCCATGATCATTTCCTTACGATGTTTCCACAAGTCTCTGTTTTTGGCGCCCTGCTGCCAATCATTCCGAAGACGTCAAACCAGCGTGATCTAGTTCTTCCTAGTGGAATACTCGATTCGTCTAACATGGATACATAGCTCGCCCATTTCTATGTCATATTTTTATCCATCATTATTTTGTCTGTAACTATACTTCGGTGCACACCTTTTTTGCATTCTTCGTTAGATCATGTATCGCTCTTATTGTAAGGGTTCAGTTCAGGCCTGTCTTGACATTATTCCTCACCTGATCCCTTAACCTGATGTATAAGAGATTTGTACGTGTTATAGGGCTCATCTATTCTCGCTACGTGTCCCGCTAACTGCAACATCATAGATTTCATCTTTGTCAGGATATCTGGGATCGATATTCAAATATTGTTATTGACAAATAATGGGAGTACGTCTATACGCTGCACCAAGATTTCGTTTATTTTCAGAAGACCAATGACACAATTAATTAAAGGACTACAGAATATAAAAAAAGGTTTTTATTACTTACTTGATAAACAATAATATTCATTTTAAAATTAATTGTACAAACGTAGTTTCTCATTTCTGATTTCTTATTAGTTGTTTTATTGGAATGTATCAGGAAAACACGTAAGGCGTAGGGTAAATATTTTCATTATATTTGACAATTTATAAGAAAATGTGCTTCCATTTCATTGACATGACTCCGAACTAAAACAGCAGGATAAATTAATGTCAATATTATCTTGATTCTATGTTTGTTTCCGTTTCAAATTCCGTGTGACGATGGCTTTGAAGAGCAATATCTTCAATTAGTGGAAGAAAATAAAATAATGTGGTTGTTAGAGGATACGAAGAAGTCGCGGTGCCGCTCCGCGCCGGTCTCCCCTCTCTCCGCATTCCAGCGGATAACGGGAATGCTCTTTGTCAGTCGTCCGCCGCGGCCGTGTGTGGTGCGCAGTGCGCAGTGCGCAGCTACTTAGCGCAGCTAGAGATGTGCGCGCGGCCCATCGATACATCGGCGCGGCCATCGATACATCGACACAACATCGACACGCCCGCAATCGATACACTCGGTTATTAACCCCTAAATTTCCATATTAGACGTAAATAAGTGTGTTAACGCGGCATGATTAGGTGTAGTCGTCGATATATTTATATATAAATATATATATGTCCACTTCTAAAGACATCGATGTAGTGTTAGGTTGTTAACCCCTTCGTTTTCCATAATGTATGCAAATCGGCACGCTAACGAAGCGGACAATTCTCGGGCGAGAGAAAGTTTTATTTATTTAGTGAATAGAAAAATAACTACTACATCACTTATATCCTCCACATTTTTATTAATTTATTAACCTAATGATCTCAATGAACCGAGAACCGTGTCATGTGAACCGAGAGACAGGACTGCCGGCGCGCGCCGAGCAAAATATGAATCCTTTTTTTTTGACAAAAATATATACTGTTGAATTATTTATAAATAATAATAATTATATACTTGTATTTTACCCATACAAAGACGTGGTGGTTAGATAAATTGTTGGTTGTAGCAATAGAGGAAGAAAATTCGTCATAATTTGATCTGTCACCAGAATTTTCATAAAACACACACAGAGAATGCATAAAAAATAAATGACAGTAAAATATTATTTATATCATGGAACTCCCCTTAAGATTTACTCAGGTACAACGTTACATGACGGACAGAATGATATTAATATTAATTACTGGTGATGATAATAAATTACCCATTCAATACGCAAGAAAGTATATGAAATATTTCAACATAAAAAAATTCATTTTCCTCATCTTAAAATTAATTTAATTGAGCCATCAGCGACAATAGCCCTGATGGAATCCGAAACGCCAGTCAGATATGTCGGATGTACACGGAAGAAAATTCTACATAAAAATTTCTGAACGGTCTTATATAAATTTGTTCTATTTTGGAAAGATTTTATTACAGGTTCAACGTAACACGATAAAGATTATTAGGGTTATTATTATACGTATAACGATAAATATAATTTTAAATTATAGAGAATAGAGTACTGTAACTTCGCAACGTCAATTCATCTACCTTTTTGAGTCGGAAAGTCCAGTAAACTCCAAACTATTTTCCTTCCATCTCTGTCTGCAATATTATTTCGACAAATTTATCTCGTCATAAAATTCATGTATTTAATAATATAATTTACCATTTATAAGTCCCGTACGTTATCGACATTATAAATTATAAACGATAGATAGTACCAAACAAAATTTATAATATTACTATTATTAATTTGTATTTTCGAATCATAAATCTATATGCACAAAATAAATTAATTATAAATATTAATAACTACCCCGAGGACGTTTTATATAAAAAAAAATAATACAAATTAACCATAATTTTTGGCGTGTTTTTTATTCAAGCCTTAAACATATCAAATATATTATTGAGAAGTTAACTCAAAAAATGTAATAAAATACCCCATATGAATTTCATATATACAGGGTTAATCAGGGTAATGTAACTATTTTAAGTATACAGGCGTAGCTAAAAGTGATGGGGTTATTTTTCAAACCACACGTGGCGCACAATCTGAACAGGTGTTTGCAACCCCTTTGTATAGCGTGAAAATCGCAGTTTAGTATGACAAATCAGAGATCAAACTGAAGAAAAAAATCTGGAAAAACAGAAATATAATCAGGTCTTCTAAGATGAAGATCTTTAACACTTTGGTATTTCAAATCTTTCTGTATGGGCTTGAGATTGGACTGGCAGTGCACGCTGTGGTCTCATCAATAGTGAGTTCTGGTACCAGTAGGATGGCACTACGGCTTACACTTTAGCGTGCGAGCCATATTTCCTGGGCATGTCATATCCCGATTTGGATTTATCAACTGGCCTCCCAGGTCTTTTGATCTAATAGCTCCAGATTATTTTCTATGGCAAACCTCGCGCCATCATGATCATGAGTTATGGACGACTTCACGTTGAGATTACTATAATGTTTAGTACTTCAATGAAGACCATTTAAAAATGTATTAATGTCAAAACCTAAATATATATTAACAAATTTTATGATACTACTAATTTTGTACCTAAAGTATTTTGATTTTTTTTTATCCTTCTTCTCCAAAATAACTGGCTTAAAACCGTCACATTTCACTGAATAATCCCGTACTTTAGAAAATATTCAAACATTTTATTTGTTAATTTAAAAATTGACTATGTTGATGGTATTTTAGTTTTTAATTAATCTATCTACAATAATTTTCCGTGCGTAGTTTTTTGGGACATTCTGCTGTGTTTTTCAACCACTTTAGTCTCCATCATCACCAGGAAACACGATTCAACATTGAAGAGTTAGAACCACCTATTAACTTATTTAGTGCTTCTAAAAATGTTAAGAAATAAACGTTTAAACAATACGTACGTGCAAAAACATTTATCCACAATATCAAACTAAATAATATAAGTAAAATTAAATAGTCATAAAATAATACTAAATATCAGAGGCGTGCATGGCAATAAAAAGAGTTAAGCTTTACTAAAATTTCTGCGAAAAAAACTACATTATAGTATATAGTTATAATTTGATATATTTTGTATTAAATAGTATTAAATCTACGTGCAAATATTTAAAATGTTAATATGTTTTCCGAGCTGTGGATAATTTTTCTCAAAATCTAGTTTCGTGAGCGTCGTATATAGTATTTTTAACATACATCATAGATTGAATGTGTTAGAATATGTTTTTAATTAGGCAGCGTCTATATGAATTAGAAGCGGATTTAAATGTGTACATTCCAGTACATTAAAAACGTGCTGTTATTTCATTTTGTCATATTTTTAATGCTAAACTGAGTTACTTGAAAATATTTCCTAAAAATAATATTAACATTTTCACAGATACACATTTTATAACAAAAAGCTTCCGACACATAATATTTCTCCCAAGTTCAGAAGAATACCACTTTTAGTGGCAGTACAGCTTTCGTACTTTTTCAGCATCATTATTAACAGCATAACCTAAGTCTATACCTAGCGCACGCCACTGCTAAATATACTTCGCACAGTCTACACCGACCACTCAGAGATTGCACTTATAAAACACAATAAATTTATTTACATACTCTGTGACTAACATTCATAATAAATTGATGGACTCAAGTAGAAGATAATATAAAATATTATCAAAAAGGGCATTATATCTTGTATTTAAAGTAATGAAAGTCCAGAAATGACGAATTTCTTTTCTTTTGAGATTTTCGTGATAATTCGCTCCACCTCATCCGAATATTCCGAGCATTATAGGATAGATAAAAGTAAATTCACGGATGTGAAAATTCTCAGAGATATCTAAAATATAAAATAATGTTGTACCTATCTGCAGGATTTTAATTGTCTTACTAACATGTATAAAATTAAATTCTAACATAATACTTAAATAAATAAATAAAGCTTAAAAATGACATCTGTATAATGTAGTGATGTGATATATTAGAAGTGGAGGTAGATCGAATTTTTTTAGATGATCATTTGTCTGTCACATTTCTGGCCGACATCCACAAAATTATAACAACATTCAATTTTCATTATTAGAAATCTAGTTTTAAACCAGAAGTAGACAAGAAGAAATTATCTCAACGTAGCCAAAACACCACACGAAGAGTTATATATTTGGCATCTGACTAATCTGAAATTTTGGAGTGGGATTGCTCGGGTTATTCGCCCGTCCGAGCGCAGCATTGCCGGCGCAACGAAGGGTGGACATACAGAAACGGATGGAATTATTTTATATGTTCAAAATGAACTGTAATGCTTAATAACTAAACATAACGCCAGTGTTAAATATTTACATTGCCAATCGCAATAATCACAAGGTGAAAATAAAATTTTTTTAAATAGCCGATGTTGCCATCCATTAATGAGTAAGTGTGTACCAAAAGCGCTGATGACCTCCGCTGTGAAGACAATGGGAACATGCTGAATTACACATTGGTGTTGGTGTATATGTACCTACTTATCAAGTTCCAATTTACCAATGTTAAAAAACATTAACTGCACGACGATTATTGAACAAATACACAGTTTTAATGAGAACACACAAGATCGATCTAGCTGTATATACTGTTATATATTAAAAAAAAATTGAAGAACTAATTTCTGCAGCGAAAATTAGGTTGCATACCAGACAGCAAAAGTACTCCCGGTCGATTGTGTACGATCAAATCATCGATATCTCATCAATTCATTTTGCTTTATAAGACAGTAAAATGAGACAATATTTAATTGCATTCTAATTAGTTTACTAGTACGCGGATGACTGAATATACAATAAGAACAATTAAATATAACACCTACATAATTATACAAAATTTTAATTTTAAAGCTGTAACAATTTTTTTTTAAATACGCACATTTTCAATATAAATTTTCATTTCCGTCGCTTCTAATAGAAAATCTCTAAGTGAAAACAGTTTAAACTCACGTAATATTATATGTTTAAAGTTTAACAGGCATTATAAATTTTAAATTTCATTTAAGTGTATATCGCCCGTGGAAAGTTAAATAAGAATGTGTAATAAATATGTACAAATGACAAAACTAACACTAGCGTCAATTTACAGTGACATGAATGACGTTAATACCTATCTGTAAGTATTGGAATCAGTAGAAATCTAATGAGAACAAATAATTTACTCTTCACAATTCTGAACTCCCGCTATCAAATTAAGAAAAAATATCGTATGTGTAATTTTAGCTAGCCGAGTAGAATATTAATTTAAGATTCAATAATAAAAATTAGATTTAAACAATTTGTTTTTATTAAAACTATTCAATTAGACATGAACAAAAAATTAAATAATTAAAATGACTTACGTATTGTTTTTCATTGAACATAATATCCCTCGAATCCAGAACTTTGAAAGTTTTCATAATTCACTAAAACTCATTGCTATTCAACAATGAATGTAAACCATATTAATTATATTTTGTATTAAGTCTTTTTTTAAATTTTAAATTTTCCTTTGCGACGGCAACAAATGGAAAAAGTTTTCGCAGATCCCGCGTCCGCGGGCCCGTGCCATGCGTTTCCCCGGATAACGAGCGCGGGCCTACACACGAAACACCGGAGAGTCGGCTCGTCGGTGATTAGAAATGAAAACTTGTCGAAAAAGCGTGATATCGCGCGAAAACGGCTCGCCTCGGTACTGCGCACATCCGGCGGCCATGGCGCCCAATTTGAAATTCGAACTGAGGAAAAAACTAGCGAAAGTGAAAATTCACTTTTCCCGAGCCGGCAGGTCGCCGCGGATTTGTGTTTATCGATGCGCAAAAGGCGATAGTGTGGCGCGCTGCAACTCCACATATGATGTAGGCGTTCGCACGGTTGTCGCAATGGAGGAACGCGAGAAATACGAGAAGACAACTTCCAGCGAGCTTCCCCACCGCGAGACGACTGAGGGACGAGCGACCGCTTAGCAACAACCGGGCGGCGAGCGCGCTCGCGCCGCGCTCCGTCTCCTCCGGCCGCCCGCGCGGAGAGGGACGCCGATAGCGCGGAGGCTTTCTGCGCTAGCGCCGCGCGCGGTATCACATCATTAAATCGTGAACACCAATGGGGCACGGAGAGGGGGCAAAATATGCGACCTTCACATGCGCACATTTTACTATGCACCACTACATGCGCGCGCTCGCATTATCGCCCGAACTTTGGATAATTTTTGCGCGATTACCGGAGCCCGGGAAACGGGGCAAGATGGCGTCCCGGGCGGCGGCGGGAGTCGCGGACTCGGGGACAGGAAGAAACTTTGGAAAAGCCGCCTGGAACGCGGAGAAAAGCGACGAGGCAGATGCAAAGGTCGGGGCGGTGGGTGTGTGCGTGAGCCGCTGCGCTGCGGCGGCGCGCGCCTGTGTTAGTGCACAACAAAATGGCGCCCGCGCCCGGCGAGGACCGACGCCATTTTCACCATCCGCACAACGTGCTCGGAAAATTTACACTTTTCATCCACATACCCATGTTTTAAACACTATTAAAGGACTCGCGTTATCCGAACTGAAATTAATTTATTCAATTAAATCATTTTTCCAAGCAACAAGATAAGTCGAAAATTATCGTGTTAAGTTTAACGTAGGAATCCAGAAAAATTCATAGTGTTTGATATGTATAAAGTAATTATATTTAATAATCAGCTTGCGTCAATTGACACCGGATGTTTATTAATAAAATAATTCTGACGTACTAAATAATTCATTTTAACTGATTTCTTAATCAATAATATTCCACATAATGTATGAAATAATTAAGAAATATATCAACGCGTAACGCACATGCAGTGGTGGCGTGATCACTAAAATGGGGCCCAAATGTAAAATTAAAAAAAAACATTGGCCCAGGAGGTTTTACCCATTAAATAGTAATTGCAAAATTATCCTCTTAATATTCATACTTTCATTATAAAATAAACAAACGTGTGTTTTAGGCATTTACTTATATGTATGTGTAATTGTAAAATATTGCTATGAAGTGTAGCGTTTTTCTCTGTAACCCGACAAAATAACCTATTATTAAATACCTACATAAACTGACTAGATATTTACTAATACAGAAATCAAAACTACATGAAAAATGTAAAAAGAAACGTCATGACATATAGAACTAACTATATTATATTAATATAAATAATATATAATACACATTTTTAAGTATTTCTACATATTGCAAGACAATCTTATTCCAAATGTAATTAAATACTACAGAATAGCAACTATTTTCACTCAAAATACAACAAAAATGTTAGGTTAGGTTAGGTATTATTAGGTAGGTTATGTTAGAATGTTAATGGATACAAGGAAATTATAATTTTTCATACATTTACGTTTGTTTATCTTAAAATCAGTACAGATATATTACAAATCCTACACGTGATATCGATGATTTTTAAAATAGTACAATTTCATTTGGGCCCTTTTCAATCGCATCGGTTGCACTGGAGCAGTTACGCCACTGCGCCTGTAGCTAACAACATATCTCTATCGGCCCATTTGAATGCGGAAACAATCGTAAAATATTTATAGGCTCTGATAAAACAAATAAAATTATTATTATTATTATTATTAAGATGTAGAAAAAAATATCCACAAATAAATAACGTGTCCGACAATTTTACTGAATCGAGATTATTTTCCTATATTAAGTAGCTATTTGTGAGAAATTATATTGATAATTTGTAAAATAAGTAGCGAAATTAATTTAGTGAACGTATAACGTGTTAATGATTATTGTTGAGTTCTTCTCAGCTATCTTAATCATTCTACTCCAATTGGGCTACGTGCTTGGTCATGTTCAAATATTTAAGATCGCCATGATGACTGAAGCCATCCACCTTGTTTGTAGTCTTCTACTGCTCTCGTGACTTTATGAATCATTGCGATTTGCATCAAATGTCTTCTTGTGACTCCATCTTAGCATTCTCATCTCATATTATTTGTTTTTTTTTGTTAACCTCGTCAAACTCAATTAATTCAATAAATTAAATGGGGTAAAAATGGAGTTATAAAATATACAAAATCATTATAAAATACATTATCATTATATACAGTAGTAGGTACCCCGCTAACATGTTAGACACCAGACTAATGCCGAAAAGCAAAAATCTTCGTAAAGTCGTTGCGAGTATAAATATATATTAATACCTACAAACATATTTTTGTTTTGAAGTGTAAATATTATAGAAGACATGAGACTAATTCGGTTCTGACTATTTAATATTCTGTTCACGGCTATAGATAGGGGTTGCTGTAGTTGAATTTGTTGCAAGATTAAGTGCGTCGTGTTGTCCACGAGATGTGTAACATCCTTCTCTAGCTATACATTTTGAAGACATCTATTTTACGTTTGTTGCTCTTACGGGCTGTCCAAGTCTTTGTTGCATATATGAACATTGGAAAAACAAGAGTGTGAACCGATATATTTTTCTATTAATTAGTTGTGTGCAATGTTTCCCCTGATTTCGGATCACGGTGTGTTCATAAAAAATGTTTGTGCGCTAGGGGAGAAAATAAGAAAAACATTACCACACCTGTATAAGGCTACTGTGGGTTGACCCATATTACTAATAACGACGTATTAAGACGCATACGGCAACTAATAAGAACTATCGAGGAAGGGAATGAGATCATATTTTCATTCTTAGAAACGAAAAAATATGACATGCCTAAATAGCAACAACTATTCTAAATTCTCCAATCACCTTTTGGAAACAAACCATTCTTTTGACATCAACAAGGGTTTAGAAATTATACATACAAATACTAGGGGTTTACAGTTAGATGAATTAGAAATTTTAGAAATAAGAAAGAATGTTAACTGCAAACTAAATGTTATAAATAACCAAATCCTTTTTACAAATTGTCACTTTTTAAATTTGTTTTCATATTAGTTCCTGCTTATGTATAGTTTTGTTTTATCCATGCTTGTATTTTTAATTTCAGTGTAAATTGTTTCCTGAAGAAGATACAATAGGTATCGAAACATAATCAATAAATAGTGGTTTAAGCAAAGTATTTTGTTTTATTATTTATATAAAATGAGGCCACAAAGTAATATTGCTAATATTGAAGAAAAAAATTTGATCTTTTGCAGCGGACGATAGAAGGCAGCAGAGCTAGTGGTAGTAGAAAGAGATTATATTGGCTGCGTAAGCTCGGAAAGTGGCTCAATGTTCAAAATGTTGGGGATTCTATTCAACGTGGTCGCCAACCTTCGATAAGAATAAGAATTCTTGTTAAAAATTGTGCACGCGCACACCTTAGAGAGAACATTGGTCACCAATGTTCGTGATCAATCCCCTCTTGATCTACCTCATATCCTACTATTTGGGAAGTTCGTTTTGATGCATTAGCATCATCCACAACTAGTGCTTTCGTTTAAGATGTATACAATGGACACTCTAATTTTGCATTAGTGTCCAATTTTTTTAACAACGCCATTACATGTTACACATATCACGGACTGCAATAGGACTATGTATCGAAGAGCTTAAAATTGAGCTTAAAAAATGTCGCGAAGATGACACAGAAAGATTAGTGGCTCGATCCCGCTCATCCAAGTCATCTACAAGTTGGAAAATCAGTTGAAGAACACTCTATGAATACATACTTACACCAGAACTGCAACGAAGGCCACTGAAGTGATACAGGCTGCGACTACTTCGACAAAAGTTAAAAGAAGAAGATATTTTGTACCGCAACCTACGTCCTTAGGCTAACTATATAATTAAAATGAAGTATCGCCTCGTAAATGTTAACCCTCATTATGTTACAGACAAAGTTATAATTGAAATAATGACCACTACCTACATAAATTCTCGTAAAGAATTTAAATATAAATACCTAAGTAAAGGGTGTCCAGCAGAAAATTTTCAAGTTTAATATTAAATTTAAAAAAAACTATAATGTTATTCAAAGTGTTGGTTCAATGGCAACAACTTCATGGAGGATACTTTCTTGTAAGATCTGAATTGTTCAAGGATTGTTGCTGTAAACTCTCGACTTAAGGTACCCCACAAAAAAAAGTCGCACTGTGTAAGGTCCGGTGACCGAGGTGCCCAGGGTATGTCTTCGTACTTGCTGATTAATTTATTGGGAAAAATTCCCCTCAGCTTCTCCATTGAAACTCTAGCTGTGTGTGGGGTGGCCCCGTCTTGCTAAAATTGTGTACTGTTGTTGAACCCGGGAAACAGGTGTAGTTCCGGTACCGAAAACTCGTCGATCATTCGGCAATGCACGTCAGCAGTGACTGTCTTTCGCTGATTAAAAAAATAATGGCCAATTATTCCTCGGGGAGATATTGCCCACCACACTGTCGTTTTTGGACAACGCAAACGTTTTTGATGGCGTTTCCTCGGGTTGTCGAGGCACCAGTATCTCATGTTCTGTTTATCAACATAGCCATCGATATGAAAATGTGGTTCGTCAGTAAACAATATGTTTCCAAGCGTGCGTGGTGTTCCAAAACATTCCAGCATCGTTCTCGCTAAGGTTTCACGTAAAGAATAGTCATTTTCGTTGAGAAACTGCACGATTTGCAGTTTATATGGGTGAAACTGTAGTATATTTTTCAAAATAACGTGCACTATTATTTTTTTATTCCAGTAAAGACTGCAATCTTCCTTATCGATTTGCGCGGAGTGCGCATAATTTCTTGAACTTGAACCACATGTTCTGGCGTCGCTGCTGACGTTGATGGTCCCGGAGGAGTTTGGTTAAACATTTTCTCTTCTTATCTGAATTTTTGAACCCAACACCAGGTAAGTTGCGTGCTCGACCCATCGCTTACTCGTCAAATTTTAAAATGAGTACAAAAAGCGCGACGCGCACGAACCAATGAGTCACCGCACTTTAAATATTTCTCAATCGTGAACGCGCGGTACGCTCCCGACCAGTGACTCATTGCGACTGGCTTATCAGCAAATCACGCGCGTCGAACAATACCCCTTCCACTCACCTCACCCTGATGGTTTACGAGCAATTACAATTTAATCTTGAAATTTTTCCGCTGGACACCCTATAGCTACATGAATTCTAGTGATGGAATGTGTACTTAGTTGAATATGAAATATTAACTTAACTAAGTAGAAAACCACTAAAACATATAATTTAAATTATATTATTTATTTACTAGTGTTTAAAATAATGACGTACAAAGGACATAACTAAAATAAATGCCTACCTATTTTTATTGATGGATTTCGAATATTCAATATCTATCAGATCTTGCATCTTATTCTCTAGGAAAACTTTGCTGAAAATCGGAACCCTGGAAGGAAATGGTTGAAGAACATGATGTACAATGGTTTGTCCGGTCTCTTGCAGAGTTTTTCCAGACCGTAGTAAATAAACTGATGAAGTCCTACCTATAGTACAACGCCATTTTATTGTTCTCATTTTCAAATTTCTGATAATTTAAATGAACTTGTATTTCAATTTGAAAACAAAAAAAGCATATACCAGGCGCGGTCGCTTCATATATGAATCAAAAAGTTTTGGACATTTTGTTTCTAGTCAAAAACGGCACTGCTGCAAATAAATTCGTCTTTTAGAGACCAATCATAACACACACTACGACACGGAGCGAGTCGAAATACACATACATGCATTCTCAACTTTCGAACACCTATGAATCGCATTAAATACACAGATACCAGCAACAGTGGATTCTATCATTCGTTCCGTATCCACAAAGTTTGAAAGTATTCGACATTCAGTTTCACCTGTCACTGTCAAGGTCTTCGAATATACGCATTCGTTAACAGCACCCAACGTACAAAAAACGACTTTAACGCTTATGGGTATAATGCACAAAATAGTATACATATTACAAAGCGAGCGGATTGTTTTGAGGAATTTGTTTGTGTGACGCATTTTTGACTACTTGCATAGTTGAAACCGAATTATTGAAACATTGAATATGCTTCGATTTTATGTTATATTAGTACATTTGATGGTATGTAAGTATAAACTTGTTATCCAACATCCCTTCTACGAAAAGTCACCGACCGCCACTGATATCTACCTAATCGTATATTTCTTTTCAAATTTCCCTATACCAGTATGTGACATACATTTGTCTTATTCGATGAAATCAAATCCAAAATTGAAAATATTTATTTATAAAACTACTAAGCTTCGTTAAGTATGTATCTATACAACCAAAATTTTACTTAATTAACTTTAAGTGTCCTTTATTTTTTAATTAAACGCTTTTGGGTGCACTTTAATATTGCAATGACGTTGGCTACCTTTAATAATAGAATAATCAATTTATTCTTCAAAATAGATGCGAAATAATATACCTATTACTAATATTATCAATTAATTAATTTTAAACACTGTTAAAAGAATGAAATAATATTATTAAAAATATAAAATCTGGTTTAGCAGGAAGATAAATAATTTCATTACGAATATTGCATGTAGAATATCGCAAAGCGACCATTATTAAACGAAATACAGACCATCTAAACAGGCATGAAATCTATGTCTTGAAAATTCATTGGAGAAAAGAATCTTAAACCTTTGGTATTCACTATCAGAGTCACTAAGTTACTTAGGTAGAGAGGGTAGAGCGCCACACTCTTCTGTCCTGACACAATTCTTACATCATTCCTCTTTTCGATATCTTTCTCAGTCTTTCCCTTTCTATCAAACATACTTCCCAAATTCACAAATTCATCTACTTGTTCCAAACATTATAAACCTCCAAGTATTTAGCACGGTGTCTTGCTTTCCTCCTTCTCGAATACCATCACTTTCGACTCTTTGACATTCATAATAAGGTCGCTTTCCTTGCATACATCGTACATTCTACTCACTAAACACTAATTATTGTTCATTATTCGCTACTAATACTGCATCATCGGCTAATGATAAACAGCATACAATCAAATCGCCCATTTTCGCTCCTACATTAATATATTTCACACAATTATTCATATATACAACCCTGCTTGACACCCTTTGTAATGTCAAACCATGGCGTGAATGATCCATTGATCCTTACACACGCAGAACTTCTTTACGATTTCATGTATAAGTTTGCTATTCACTCGGTAATCAAAGAGTTATTAGTTAATCATTTACATTTAGCATGTGTGAATTTTCTCTCTGTAAGAAATCGATCAAGGAAATATTTCTTTGATCAATTGCCATTCTCGAAATACTATCCTTATGTTTAATAAATTCAGAAACAGCTCATTTTTGTAAGCATCTGCTACCAGTAATTACAGAAGGCGAAAGGAACGAAGATTATTCTAAGAATTCGAAGATTGTGAATATGTACAGATGACCACAGAGTAGGAAAGTGAATAATTATCCTATTACAACCGCAAATATAAATGATGCTTCAAAAGATGAACGGAAATATATATATATAAATAGATAAGTTTTTAAGAAATGGAATAAAATTTAATAATATGTACATGCAAGACTATGACGAACCATCGATTTTACTCAATATCTAACAAGACATCATTGATTGAAAATACATAAACGTCATAATTCCGAGAATTTTCCACCCATTGATCGTTCAACTTCATTACGACCGACGACCTTCAGAATGTTCACAAACCATTGACCAATTGTCCAGGCTGTTTTCTTCGAATGTTTAAATACTAGTTCATTCATGACTCATCAGTTTTGAATGTTCAAATACCAATTTTTTAAGACTCATAAGTTACAGATGTTCGGATATCAAGAGTGACTAAGAAGTGTTAAGATTCAAAATATGCAGCTCGACTAAGACATATCTGAGTATTGGGAAACTTGTTTGTTCAAGTCGTAAGACTCCTAAGTGACCAAATTATCGAGGGTACATAGGTTCAGCAAGTTAGTCCAATTTTTCGTAAGACAAGATCTTATCTTAAGCTAAGATTTTTAAAATATTGTCATGACATGTATTTACAACGGAAAATAATGATGGAATTACTGTACTTAAACTTAAAAGCATTATTTAAAGACTTGTTCAAAATATACCTAAATTGATAATTCATCAATATTTATATATGCTCCTAAAAAAACCTTAAATGATTATTATTTAAATAACTTTTTTACGGTGGTGTCTCTCTATGTGTTGGCACTGGATCTCTCCGAACCGTTGGTCTATGAATATTAAAAATTATATCGAGTATTGTGATTCCATATTTAATTTGAAATGAGATGTGGTGCTGGCATCGCATGCTGCGCGTGCCAATAAATGTCTCCATTCTTAAAAGAATTGGGAGAGGCATACATCCTGAACTGTTTTGAGATAACGAGCTCAAAAGTGTAAATTGAATTTCAACATATATTCATGTATATTTTGTTTTGAGAATGCAAATACGATCAGTTTTAAGACCTTAACTTATTTTCAGTATTATCAATGACCACTGTGAGATGAGAAAAATTAAAAATAAATAAAAACATAGTAAATGAACAATAATGATCCATAAATAGAAATAAATAACTGATGCAGTTGGAACTGCAGCTCTTGCTATTTATTTCCTTTAATATCCGTTAAATAAAGTTGGTGTGTATGGAAGAAATAAAGAATAATGCATTTGGAACCCTTTTCACGTAATAACTCAAATTAGCCCAAAACGTTAGTTGGAACCTTGTTATTCTAAGAGGTCGATATGTCAATATTGAAAGTAGGAATATATGTAGTTTTATTTATTAAATAAAAATTGGTCTATTATATATTATTCACACCCTTATGAAGAAAATAAAGTATTTATATGATGGACTAATCTATTAAATATTAATAGAAATTACTGTGGATATCATTTTAAAAATATTACTATTAAAAATATACTAGCACTAGGAAAGTCCAAAACTCGCAAAAGTGTAATTACCAAGTTACTTTTGGTGTAGGGTGCGAATATTTCACGACACTATCTAATGTGAGCCGTAAGGGGTAGTTACGTAATTGTATCGGTAAAATAAAAAATAGCAATAAATGAAATAAAACACATCGGAGAGGAATGTGAGGAAAATTATTGATATATAATAATATGCCGTATATTGTATGTATATTATATGTTTTGCGTCATACTTTACTAATTAATAATGTTGTACTTGTGTGGATGAATCAATTAAATATGATATATTATAATAACTGGATATTTTAGATATAAAATAAGGAGTTTATGATTTCATCTTGTTTAACATATTTTGCGGAATATTCTCAGAAAACAATATTGTTAAGGATGCATGACGCCGCTCGTGCTTTGCAAAAATTGTAATGGAACACGTCATAAATATTGAACAATCACCATAATTCCCGTCAATGCATTCCAGATCAGTCGCGTCACTCGAAATGACTAATGTCACACATTTACACACAGAAGTTACAGTACCCAGGCATCCAATATTTCCATGCTAACAACTCACCCCAAGCAATAAATCATAGTCAATACAAGACAAAGAACAAACATCTACACACCAGTTTCGAGAGCAACAACAACATTTTATCAACGATTCTATGTGTTCTTTGCTCCGAAACTGTACAACACACTTAACACTAACTAGAATTCGTTCACTTCCACAACAAGATTACACAAATATGGATAATTTGGTAGAAATCTATCAGAAGCATCGCTGTCCAACATTCCAACATAATCATAATACAATTCCTGTTTACGCGCCTTGCTACTTCGATTAGTACCACTGGGTTTCCTGGTTTATAATAATATATACGTGTGTGTGTGAGTATTGCTGCTCTTTTTCGGAAGCTAAGAAGATGGTAACCGACAGGCGTTTTTCTTATTACATCCCGTGCTTCGAGCAGTCCAGCGGTTTAAATACACCACCAGTCCGCACTTCGGTCGGTCGAAATCTAAAGAAGACAACCCTGCTTAAAGAACAGCAACATCGGGCCAGAAAGACAGCAAAATTAAAAAGATTAGTGCAGTTTATATATTTATTTATTGTTAATTGGAAGCCTAGGAACCAGCTATCGAAGGCATTTACATAAACAATACCTACACTAATAATTCACTAGTCTTACAATACTCTCACTACATATGTATAAATATTTTTGTTTTCCCTATTTTTATATTTATTTTATTATCTTTCTTAAATTAAATAACTGTCCACTTTAGCACAGACGGCAGTCTAGCAAAGTAGCCAGGACAATGCTGTATATATCAGAGGTGGAGTCTACTCCATCCCGCACAATAAACAACGAATATTATACGTAATTGCAATACAATTGTACCTTATGTTTATCATGTTATCTTATAATATTTTATATTCACCTCTGTTGCAATAAAAGCACGTATGTCAAAAATGTCTAATAAATAAATAGCGCTCGTCCAACTAGCTGAGAGTTGATAGTTTCTTCGTATGAGGTACCTTCCTCATCCTCATACAGATAGCAATGATATATATTTTTACACAAAAATCAATAATTATAAGATGTTGAAATGAAGCGCGCGACATGAACATGGCCATTACTCAGCATATAACCTAGCTAATTATGTTATCATCATCATTCCTGGCTCCTGGGCGGTCCTGGTTTCCTCAAAAATATACCTTCACTGGTCTCTGGCCTCTCGAAAGGTCTTGCCAACTCGTTTTGGGTCGTTCTTGTTTATTTTTGAGCAGCCATTTCACGAGTTGCGCATTATTCATGCGCCTAGCCATCGAAGCCTCTCTGATTTTATGATTTTTGTGACTTTTAGCTCATCAAATACTCAACATTTCTGGTCATAAAGTTTCTGGTTGTAAAGCCTACTCCATGCTCCATTTTGTTCGACAACTTTCCTGAGAATCATTCACGTTAATACATATTTATTAGGTTTCGACGCGTAGGCAAGCAACTGGTCTCGTCACGTTTTTATATATTATATAAAGTATATAAAGTTTATAACACGCATACATTCACCCTTATAATTCACACCCTATTCTCGTAATCGTGTAAATATGTCCATATGCATATAAAATCGTATTTATTTAGGTTTCTACAGTAGTACAGCAGAGGGTCTCATAATTAAATATCCGAAAAATTTCAATGCGCATATTTCAGTCATGTCTCGTATAATTGATTTTGTAGACTCGATAATTCCTGTAATTCTTATCCGATTTTAATTAAAGTTTTCTGAAAATTCTGTTAAGTATCTCGGCCAAGTTCGTTAATCAACCTGATATTGTTTTGTAATTCCGTTTATACTAGTCCAGGAGACAGAAGTAAAAACGTACCTTATTCTGCTTCTAATGCTTTACTCAGTTTAAACACATATTTTTATTTAAATTTCAATTCCGTTAATATTGGACCTAGAAAAACATTATTTCACACACACGAAATCGGTTCAGTTCGGAAGCTGCATCAGCTCTATTGCTTCCTTCCATTAAGTACAAGAAATTAATTATTTTTGCCTAAAATAAAATAATTATATATTTTCACGGTATCCTTAGTACGCAACTGAATTGGATCCGATCAGCACTGGCACACTTAGTGTCTTGTGATTCTTGCTACGTCACCACTTGACTCCCGGTGAGGCCGGTGGCGCTAGCCTCGTCCGGTCTATATATTAGTTGTGTATATAATGTGCTACGTATATAATCTTATAAACTATAATAAATGTCTCGGTCGCGACGCACTGCCTGCAGAGGCCCCCCGGTAGCGAGTTTTCGTGTTATTTGCCTTAACCCACCCTGGGCCGGACCCGAATCAGGTAAAATCGCACAAAAAAATGCTACCTAACATCGTTAATATTTTTTGCACCTGTTAATGTGTATTGTTAGATTAGAATAAGAATAACGAAAAAAACTTTAAAAATGCAAATCTAATTTTAGTTCATTTATAAATTCGTAGCGATATTGACTGTAAATGCTTAGGAAAGAAATTTTGTCATTTTATCGAATACGTTTTGAATTCTTCAATTTATAAAATATATTTGTCAGTTGTTAGTTAAACAAACGATCATTTCCGACAAATCCATTTGAGTTTAACCGGGGAGTTAAGGCAAGAGAAGCAGAGTGCATCTGGTTGAAGATGATTGACTATATTTGAGATTTATTGCCAACAACTCCGTTATGAGGACGCAATTCAAGAAAAATAACCGTGAAGATAGTATTTTCAGCATGATCATGCCCGTCTATATACCGCTAACATTAAAAAAGCTGCTGTTCAAGAGCTTGGTTGGGAGGTCATTTTATATTCGCCTTATTCTTCTGATCTTGCTCCATCAGATTTTTATCTTTTTTACTAATAAATCTTCAAGGAATCTTCTTTAATAACTAAACTGCCTTTAAAAATTGGCATTACAACTCGTAACCTCCCAACAACCGAATTTCTTCAGGCGTGAAGTTTAAAAATCTGCCAGAATATGGGAGTCAATGGTCAACATTTCAAGAGAATTGATATTAAATAAATATGATTAATATTAAAAAAAAAAACGCTACGTACTTATTCATCAACCCAATATTATCGAGCAATATTTCGAAATTGAGTGACTGGATCTTTTCAATATTACCATATCAACAAAGTAGGTTTACGACAATTTTTTGAATTTTTATTCTGTAGCTCTTTAAAATTGATACATATATTATTCCATTTTTAATTTCACAATAATAATGTGTTCTAAATCGAATTCTAAATCATAGTGTATTTCTGAGGTAAGCAATAAATAAGTAAAAAATCTTTTAAAAAAAAATTTCAACAGAAAAAATTTTAGATTTTTCGTCGAATACTATTCTTAAGTAATTACTTTGAATACGAATTAGGGTTATGGAAAGCATATATTATACTTTCGAACGACTATTAACCATGTATAATACAATTTCGCTTTTAATCTATGTCATGAACCATCCTTCGCGGAAGAGAGATATACCTATCCTAGACTCGTATTGTAAAATTTGATCCCAATGATCGGAGAGGGATATTTAAATACAGTCGAACTCGGTTATATCGAGCACGCTTATAATGAGGAAATACTTATTATTATTTTGATTCAGGCCTGTTTTCATACAACTATTCACTGTTACAGTGAGCTCGTTTCACTGATATAATGTTGTTAAGTGAACAAAATGCACTACACGGTCTAAAAACCCTAATTCTTGAGAAGTCATAAAATCGAAAGCAGCGTCTGCCGAGCTTATTGTTTACGATTCCTTTCAGGTTTGTGAATTCTCAGTAAAACCAATGGGTGTTTATTTTGTGTGCATGGTATGTTTTAAACTTTAAAACAGAGCGGTATTTTGAATTTTGTTAAGAAATAATGTAATTGAATGTAGTAATTTACTTTTAAATATTTTTGTTCATACAATTATAGATTATTGGACTTGCTTTGCATAACGGTTATAATGAGCAAATTTAGCTGGTCCCTTCGTACTCATCATAACTGATGAGTATGATGAGTACGAAAATATTTGCATTTGTAAAAATATTGACAGGGTGTTTAGTTTATAATGAATTATTTTGTAGTGTGTCATTAGATCGGTGGTTTTTCGGTTTTTTTTTTCCCAAAAAGGTGAAAAATTGTCATATTATTGTGTACGTCAGAGATTTAAGGAATTTCATTTGTAAATAATGATCGATGAATTAGTAAATAGGCCCCTCCGCAAAGTGTCAAGTAATCGCGAGACCGTCTGATCCCTCCCCAGCGACTGCCGAGCTGATTTCTCTACACACCACTGAACAGGCGATGTTCATTAATTTCTGTGCAGTATAAGCTCTTCGTCTTCAACGTGGCTGCAACATTCTTTAAACGTGCAAAATCTAATCACCTAACAGAAAAAGTTAACGGCTATACGAACAACATTCCCAAGAATTCTATTTATAAATATACTTTTCACGACATGGTCACAAACGTTAAGATGTTTTTTAGTAGAAAGTGAAAAAATATTGTTGCAATGGCGTCGCGAATTTCATTGGTAGATAAAATTATTCTACTAAGTGCTCACTTGCTGAACTGATATTATAAAAATTATTAAATTTCCGATATTTTCATACAATTAATTTAAACTAATTCTTTGTATGAACGTATAAATTACAGTATAGCCAGAAAATAAATTAAACAAATATAAAATATCTCATAGAGACAAAACCATTTAATGGAAAATATATGGAAGTGTGGGGTAATTACAGGGCTTATTAACATATGTACAACTTTCAAAAATTTGATAAATGTGGAGATTGAGAGGCACGAGAGCTGATCTTTTTTTGAAGAGGTAAACGAAAGAGAAACCATGTAATATTAAAAATGTTAAATACTTAATTCGTGTTATAAAAAATTGTAAAAATGTCAAATAAATAAAAAAATAATAATTTATATATTAAAATGAACGTTATAGTTATATTTTCCATTAAATATAATTTAAAATAGTTTTGTCTCTATGAGATATCGGATATTTATTTATTAACAGTGCCTTTGTAGGTAAAAATCCAGTAATTGTGTGTTCTTGGACATATTCAAATATTGCTAATGGAGAATCTTTAAATTAGAAAAAAAAAATTTCAGTTTCACTGAGAATTTTTAACATATTTTAATATGTTTATTGTTTTATATGTTTACCACAGTAGTAACAAATACCAAAAAAACATTGTCAAATGTATAAACTGTGTACTTTGTTATTATATTTGTTGCACATGCGCAGTAGTGCAGGGTTTTTATATGCATTAGTGTTGCACATACATAATTACTGCTTCGGAACAGATGTGGGAAATTCCAAGTAGCTATGTCTAAGATATGATCACAATATCGGCTTTGATGAAAAATATTAGTGAGTAATTGAAATGTTTCCAAGACAAGCAGAAAACAATTAGCTTCCCCTATTTTTCATATTGAAAATTTAATGTCTATGGAACGAGGACGGGTGACAGGCGCACGCGCGTACGGGACTAAAGGGTCTGTGCGTATGTGTAAATAAAATTCAAAATTGTTACCAGTACTGTAGAGTATTATTCATATTATTTTACACCTTCTCAACCGATATTCTTCGAGGAAGAGTTTATTGTCAATTAATTATCAAAAAAGGGGTAGCTGTCAATAGCAAATCAGAGATAATTAAAAATATAAATATGACTTAAATAAAAACGTAGCTTATCATTCTCGCAATTCACGTGCCACCTGGTGACAGATTATAATTCCGAATCTCGCCGCCCTAACGGCTATTATTATTAATAGTCTGCTTTTAAGTAATCCAATAGGACAGAACAGTTCGTGTCTTGGATAAACTTTACCGTGAGTACTTAAAATTATGAGATAGCTGCCTATTTTCAATAGATTTCATATAAATACGTGTTGTTGAATTTAAAATGGTTTGATTGATAATGCCCTCATAAGGCGAAACGCATTTCACGGAAATTAAACGAGCAAGTGTTTTTATTTTCACATGTGTAATGTGTGCTAAAATATAATATATTATAGCTTACATAAGAAATCTAAAAAGAGTATAGCAGGCCAACAAAACACTCCCTAGGTCAGTTCTCAGGTGTGGATCTTAATGCTGGGTATTCAGTTAGAAAGATAAAGATTCACTACTGGTCTTTCAATATCAAATATTATTATTTTATTTTACGATACTCCCTCATTATAAACGTCATCTTCACTACAGTCCTACACTTTTCTCATCATCCTGCAGATCTTAGAGCTGTCACCAGAGAGCGCCTGTCGCCTTTTCCACTTGGTCCTCTTCTCCTTCGACGTGGCCCACCACAACAAGATTCTTCAATCTATCTTCCATTCTCAAAGATGCCCAAAAAATTGAAACATTTCTCACAGACGGCAGGTTGAGAGTTTGAACTTGATGTTCATCTCCTGCAGAATGGAGACATACAATCACGGTATGCGCAACTTGTGCGAAGAATGTAGAGGTTGGCCCAATAAAGTGAGAACATCTCGTAGTACATGAATTATTTCAAAACATAATATAATTAATTATAATTCTTAATGTAATATTTTTTGCACAATATTTAGCTAATCAGAAATCATCAAAACACTCCATATTACATAATCTACTGGGTTTAAATCTGGGCTGTTCGGTGGCCACACGCCTGGCTCGATGAAATTAACATTCTCACGACGAAGAAAGTTGAAAGTTGTATTTCTGGCTGTGTGAGATGGAGCTCCATCCTGCTGTAATGACCAATTACGCTGTAACGTCTAGCTATACTTCATGCTCTGTTTTGAAACTTTTTGATCATTTTCCTAGCACCCCGACGTTTTTCAATTCGAAAATTTTTGATCAGAATACGGTCTTCTGCAGTGATTTCTGCAGTCATTCCGGGCAACAATTTGAAAAAAACAAATATAAACAATGGGAAAATAAATAATCAAAGATGGCGACCAGAAATTGTCGAAATAAAACGTAATATATGTAAGTAAGTAAAATAGTAAACTATTGAAGCTATTGTTAAACTAATTTTGATGTAATTATATCACATTTTACAAAATGTTCTCAATTTTTTCCCACCTTGTATAGTTGAAATGAGAACGGTGTATGACAAACACACCATAATCATGAAATAAACACAGAATTTTGTGAATCGTAAAGACAACACACGGCTGAGGAGAGCTGGTCATATTCAACGAATATACTCAGAACACCGAATAGTCTTAGAAGTGTTGGAAGAGCCAAGCTGCGGTGGTTGGATAGCGTTACTTAGGATGTTAATGCAGTCTGAACTGAACTGGGGAAATTTACTCGAGGAGGCCAGAATTCATACCGAGCTGGTGCGCTACTGACGTGTAAAATATAAATATATTTGTAATATATAGATGTCATGTGTTCAAATATCTGTTGATTTGATTCCCAGTCGGAGAGTCACGCCTGTTTCTATTATGTGTCAAATTATACGTGCCGGAATGATGGCACGTGATGCACCAACTAATTACAATAAATACATTTAATGAACGTGTTGAGTATAATAAAAAATATTTTAATTGGTAATTAATGAAGACATTTAGACATTTGATGAATAATGACACATAGCGCACCCTGTAGCTACGTAACAAGTTTGTTTTGAAAGATGTTATAAAAATACGTGTTTAATTCTATTTTCTATCACAGACTTTCAAACCGATTCTTTGATAATTAAATGAAAATTCGACGATTTAATGAAATCACATTTATTTTGTCAGTATACTATTTTTCAGAATACATCTACATAAAACACAATAGATTAATCAGTTTGAAAGATACACAGAAAAAATGCATAGTCGACAGAACACAATATTTTTATTGCCGGTAGATAACTTTAACCAATTAAATTATAGCGTCACTACGTCGTCAGATCTCAGATAAAAGACAAGAGAGTAAAGAAATATATTTATCTCTCTTTGTAATATTTTACGAAATAACTTATTTGTTAGGCATTTGATAAAAGTACAGAAATTCGAAACTGGTGAACATTAAATAATAAATCATATTCGATATCCATAGCGAAAAAATATTTTCGCATAATTGAACTCGAGAACTTATCCGCAAGGGGTAACAAGGGAAGATAGATATACTTGCCGATTGATTATATCTGATCAATATCTCATGGACGCCCTCTGTTTCTGTTTCTTTCAAAATTTGTATATGATTTAAAGCTTTCTAATTTTTAGCTTTCCTAACAAATGATAACGTTATGAAAACATTGTTCCGTGCAGGAAACAAGAATGCAGACAAGGGAGGTCGAAAGAAATGAAACACAAAAGATGTTCAATATCGGTACACAACGGCGACACGACACAATCGAGAATGGCGAGACGCCTGCAGAATACCCCGTTTTTATTCAGATACTTAACAATACATTCAGTCATATTTGCAAGTACTTTCTCAGCGGTAGGCCGTCGCTTGTGACGTTTTACTAAGACGTCAATGTTTTCCTGAAATCTATACCATGGGTCTTTTGGCGCCACACCGATGATTACACCTTCAAATTACTGACACGTGTCTTATCATATCAATTATACGGCGCCTCTGCTGCGACCTCGCAATTCTGCGCGATACAAGTATTATATATTAACTTCTGAACAGAATTGAAATATTTTCAAAATACGACAAACTTAATTCCTATATTTCGTATTGAATTTCATCTAGTTTTCAATTATTAAAAATTAATTAATTAGCGATCAATTACAATTACGTTTAAGAGAATCACATCGTATCTGCGTACCCCTTCGCAAAGTAAATCTGACTACATCACTTGAATCCAGTTGATTCCATTCCAGTCAAATAACGGGGGTGCCTATAAAGATAGTATACATTCCTAAGTTACGTTCTGGCGGGTGAATTCAACTATGGTGGTTTACACAAGTTCTTACACGTGAATTCAACGATAAACGATTAAATATTTTGGTCAAAATTATTTTTTTTATATCAAAATTCACGCAGTAATTTTCTCTTTAAAACTGTGCTACAAATATGTTAAATTTCCTAGTAGTTTAAAAGATAACAAGAAAACAAAGTTATATTGAAGTAACACTTGTAATATTTGTTTGGACAACAATAGTTGATTTGAATATAAGTTATATTATATTATCAAGAATTAGTTTAATTTTGAGTCTAAATTAAATAGAGACATATTTGTAAAAATTTCACTTCATTGGCGATGGACCTAACTCTTCTGTATAAATGTATAATTTAAAATTCAAAATTGAAGCTTAAATTCAATTTGTCAGATGATACTTCGTTGTTTCTAGGGCAACGTCATGTTATCAGTGTCCTACTATAAATTTTAATTAAGTTTGCATTTACTTTAGGTTTATATAGTGAAACTTAATATCTTTATGTACCTATTTGATATTGTTCGCAGAGACTAATCCTTTATCACGGCAGAATAAAATATATTTTTTGATTCTACAACCTTCAATAACCCCAGATATACTATATACCTTATTTAATCTACATACAACGCTTTAAACACTAAAGGTTTAAAATTGACTACAAAAATCAATTATTATAAATGAAAGATACGAATATTAAAAACTAAGTTAAATATATATTTAGCATTGCTCAGGATTCAGGTTTAGTCATGTGGCAGAGGGAGAGGAATGGAGTGGGGTGACTACATTTTCTTCAGAATTCTAGGATGCAACTAAATAAAATTAGAACGATGTTTAATATGTTATAAAACACATTTATGTCGGTGGGAGAGTCTATGTTTTCACACGGTCCTAAAGTGTAACTAAGAAAAATTTGTTTTAAATCCATCAAAAGGTGTAGGAGTGCAATAAAAAATATATTTAAGTATTTAACGTATTTTAAAATAGTTTACGATACCATATAAATTACCTATACGCACAACAGCTCTGTTATAAACAAATTTAATATTTTTTTAATAATTCACGTCAAAGAAATAAACAATTCGATTAATTACATATTCTAGAAAAAATAATATCACGCTTGCGATTTAATTTCATTGCCTTTAAATCAAGGTTTGACGAAAACGTTTATTTTAGCAAAAAAAAAAAAATATTTGTC
The DNA here is from genome assembly GCA_022840565.1 of Eubasilissa regina. NCBI lineage: Eukaryota > Metazoa > Arthropoda > Insecta > Trichoptera > Phryganeidae > Eubasilissa > Eubasilissa regina. Next base: position 28,410,957 of record JAINEB010000006.1, on the reverse strand, counting down.
ATTTGAAAATAACCACCATAATGAAGATACATTATTTCCTGTTTAATGTAGTCTGAAATATTTATTGTTTAAAGTATTGCCTACCAATAAAATTATCTATGGTTTTTAAAAGTAGTTTCTATATTATTAATACGTGCAACGATTACATGGTGGTCTAATTACACGTAAAATTGGAATAAATACCTGGGTTCGTAACTACAGAAAAAATTAACACAGATGTTTGGTTCGTATTAGAACTTAATCTACCGGCATAATACGGTCGACTAACAAAACAACATTCGCCTCGTATGTCGGTGTCCAATTATCCAAACGTTTCGCGACGAGCGGACGGCAGAGACTGTGATTGGATTCGGACATGATATTGCAATTTTGACGTTAAGTGATGGTACAAACGAATTGCTGAAATATTTGATATAAAAACAACATTTAAAAAAAATCTTACATGTCTCAGTCACGTGTATCAAACCACTTCTCCAAATAATATATTATTCTGGTTTGGAATAAAATATTCATGCTACTAACCATTACGCAGCCGAGAAATAAATGAAATTTTTACAAATGTCTTAAGATCGTTATAATATTGTCTTTTTAGAAATGTTTTTATTTTTTAAAATTAATGTAAATATTAGTAATACAAATTAAATTAATCAACTAGAAAGATATTGAACACAAAAAATTTTAATAAAATATTTTCCCCATAAAGAGATTTTTTTCTTTTTAATATTATTTTAATGATAATTATGATCGAATTCAAATAAATAGATGTGTAAGAAACAAATAATAGATATCTCATAGAGACGATGCTATTTTTAAAATTACATTCAATGGAAATATATGGAAGTATGGGTAATTACAGGGCTTACGACCTGTTTTCGGCTGGTTTATGTCTATTATTTGTTTAATAACAGTGCCTTTGTAGGTGAAAATCCAGTAATGGTGTGTTTTTGGACATATTCAAATATTGCTAGATATGTAAGACTTCTTAGCCCTCGGGTGTCGTTGTGGTCTCATTAAGACTATTCTACCGTGGTTCGATATTTGTGTCAAATTTCTGTGACTTTCATTTAGAAAATGTTCTGAAATTCTTCACTCAAATTACGCATTTTAAAATCGAAGAATTTTTTATGAATTAAATCATTTATTACATTTTTAAAGTACAACGCTACATAATTATAAATTATTTATTACCTTAGGGCCATCGATATTGGTAGCGCAAGCAAAATATTCTGAAAATAAAAAAAATATTGTTAGAAAAGACACAAATAAATTATGGCATAACAAAAAATAATTTTTACTATCATGTATTTTAATTTACAATGTTTGATAATCGCGATAACTGCACACGTGACAGTGCTCCTTTTTTTGTTTTATATTGTCCTACGAAACGAAACGCTATCAAATATTATGTAGGTTTTATGTTGCTATTGTATTATTTTGCTTTCTCTATTTTCATAGTATTTATTATAGTTGGTAATATACAAATATATTATAATAAATAAGCTTTTGATTTTTTAAATTATTACTAATACACGAAAAAACACAGTTTCAGAACTTAAACTGTAGCCAATTAAATACATACTTGTAGATTTAAAAGATTGTCAAATTATAGATAAATGTATCATAATTATTGATATTAAAATATAAAAGTGTACGAAATAAACAAATAAATTGCGTGAAATATTCCGTTCATTTAAATATTCGCTTTAAGATAATGAAAAGATTAAATAATATACTTAAATGAAGACCGCTTTTAAGAACTTTGATGGTGTCAGATATTTAAAAAATTATTTAATTATGCAGTAATCGATAGAAAAAATCGCTTATTAAACCATCCTTGAAATATGTAGCAGAAATCTGAAAGCTCTATCTATCAACTTCCAGGTGAAAGATCTTAGATCCAATTTTCAAAAATCATATTTGGTGTTACATTTCCTGAAGTTTATGAGCTCTACAACGAGCTTGACATTGTCAATTTTATTAGAATTCAGTGATTTGGGCAATGGACCGGGAATTCGGCTCGGGCGAAAGAGTCTTTACCGTGTCATCATAGACCTATCAATTTATAAACCATATTGGAGCGGGATCCATACTAACAATGTTGACTAGATGAAATCCAGAGGCGCAGAATAGACAAGAATGAAGCGATATCCGTAACATATAGATTGGATGCAAAGCGAGAATAATAATCCTTTAAGACAAAGCAGAATTAGATATATAATGAATAGAATCATGGACTCTTAGAACTCCAGCTGGAGAGAAAATATATGATTTTGTGATGCGTAGGTATGTTGACGATACCGTGGATAACTAGGCGCAACAGGCACACCATAGCAAGTACATCCATATACATTTGAAGATTGTCTACCGTACCCACACTATTAGCACATCTCAATCAATACAAATCACATCAACACAATACAAGTCGACCTCAAAACTAAATATAACATTATCATTGCTCATAAAAATGGAATATTACCGAATATAAGTTCAAAATTTTTGTAGAAAATGTATCTGATCGCTATAGCGAAAATGGAGAACGCGCTTCCCAGGATGGGAAGAGGTTCAGGTTCGAATCTCGGTAGCGACTAAATATTTGTTCCATGGATAGATCTTTTCTGTATATTTTTCTAGTTGATTAATTTAATTTGTATATATAAACCTGTTAAATACTAATTTAATGTATTAATTATAAAGATAAACATATAAAATAAATTTTAACGAAAAATATTATTTTTGCGTTACCGGGATTCAAACCTGAAGGTGCATTACCAACTGTGCCTTTATTTTTGACTACAAATTATCGAACCCTATATGTTACACTTTTTCACATTAATACATCTATCGTTCCATTATTTGAAAGCCATCTATAATATAGGTTCGAAAATTTGTCGTCAAAAAGAATGTCGCTGTAGCATAGTTGGATAATCCACCTTCCCCGGTTTGGAAAGAGATCCAGGTTCGAATTCCTGTGGTGCAACAACAACATTTTTCGATAAAATTGATTTTATATGTGTATCTTTCTAATTAATATATTTAATTAGTATTTAAAATATCACATAAATATGTTCTGAATAATTACAACTTCACATTAAGATTGTGTTCTCCTTAATAATACAATCATTCTTGTTTACATTCGGCATTCTAATAAGAAACGGTGGATAAGGATGAAGAAAGATATGTCAATCGTCAAGAACAGCGGTCGCCCAACTTTAGGACCTCACGGACCACTAGTAAGATTTTTTAAAGTGTTAAGTATATTTATTAAAAAGTTACCAAAGAAGACATAAAATGCACCTATTTAATAAAATAATACTATTTATTGTCTGCAAATTATAGAAGGATTATTAATATAACAAAAATTGTTAAAACACTACAATTAAAGGATGGTTTAATTACATATTAAACGTTTGTCATCATGCATTTCTTCAGAAATGTATGATGCGACCTTGTACCACCCCACACCACATAAAATGGCTGCGTTTAAGTCGATTAGAAAATTACATCAAAGAAAAAGAAATAATTTTGAACATAGCAAAAAACAACCAAAACCATCAAAACTATTATTAACAAGAAGAAAATACAAACATCAATATATACATACTTATATCACAAAATACCAAAAGACAACGACGAAAGAAAGCCATGAAGAAGAATAATGTACGTAGGAAAATTTAAGCTTAAAGATAAAAAATTTAACCCTACCTTCTATACAAAAAACAGTATTAAAAAATATGTCTTAAAAAATAAATCAAAAATAACCCAAGAAGAAAAAAGCGGAGTCTACAAGTTGAGTTGCAAGGATTGTGACGTATTTTATATTAGACAGAACAGAAGAAGAATAAGAAAAAGATTGAAATACGAGTATCATAAGGAATCTATAAAAAATATCAGTTTTAACTCCGAAACGGCTGAGCACGCAAAAATGGAGAGCCATTCATTTGATAATAGTCATTTACAACTTATACGTAGTTACGCCAAAGAGCGAAAGATAGACATTCTAGAAATATTTAATAATGAATATTCAAATACCGCCCATTACATCCCCTCTCTTATCCATTTTAACTCCACCCACACCCCCACCCTCACCTCCGTTAACTCCAAACACTCCATATATTACTCTCTGAAAGTGTTTTTAATTTTAGTTGAATTATAATATTGATAATGGGAAGATGTTCTCTAAAATGTTCTAACGTATAACATATAGTGGAATAAAACAATGTTTTAACTCAATTTACAAAATATATTTCTTGCGTGATGGAAATTCCTGCATGCTTGATTATAGATGTCTGGCTCCAATCATGTTACTGCAAGACGGAGAACTGCATTTATTTCAAGCTGAGATCGTACCGTGTTTTGATTGCTGTGACAGATAAAAATGTATTTTTCGGATAATTGAATCAGAATTTTCATCGCCTTTTCACTATTCAAAGCTGAGATCATGATAAGGACGAATGAAATTTAGCTTTGAGAGTATGATGAGGTCGATGAGGCTTTCTTTTAGATCCATGCCTAAATTACTATCTCGAATTTTCGCTGCAAACGGATCGATCATCCACGTATTACCATGGATTAAAATGCTATGGATGAAATAATGCAAATAATATCCACATTTCTCTGGGGACCAGCGAAATTTTCTCGCGACCCGCCACTTAGGCTACCGCCGGTCAAGAAAACAGATAGGTATGACATGTTTGAGAAATGGTGATTAGAGCACCGTGATGCTCGATGCCGTGATGATGAGTTCGATGGCTAGAAAAATAAACAGTTTAGCTAATTACCAGAAACGCGATACATGCCAAATAATGTTTGCTGTACTTACCTATCTATATTTTTTGGGATATAAATACACGGAATATAATGACATCAAAATGTAAAAGCGCTGGGATGTTAGATAATTTAGATTTTTTCCGGAGTAACTCTATTTATGTACTGTTTATTTGAATGTATATACTACACGTCACTAGTGTTTAGCCACTACTAATAATCATGACCGATCTGGTAAGAGTTGACGATGACATTCGAGAAGGAGCTGGAGAAATGGGTTGTCGGCGTCGCATATACATTTGCGAGACGAACAAATACAACTATATTTTTAAGAACTACACAATGAAAAAAAACTACTGAGTATTACCTAAGATCTGTCAAGGATTAGACAAAGAAAAATAAGTATCATAGAATGCGATCTGCCAGAATGTTCTATATCAACTTTCGATAGAATTCTACAACATTCTACGATGTTTTGAATGTTTATTTTTGCATTTTTCTCTAGGACAGTGTCATTTTACAATAAGATAACTTATCGTAAAAGTTTAATCGTAATCTGATGAAAACTACCGTAGTTATCATGTCCACAAAATCCGATATCTTTTTAATGGTGATTAGTGGTTAAAGATTGATTAAATAAACTGCAATGAAATTTTACGGAAGTGACATCATGACACCCTCTACAATAAGTACCTATGTATTTAAAAATCAGTGGCGTAACTTCACCAATGCAGCTAGCTAATGCTGGAACACACTGGAATAACTCTGAATGATTGTCCGTCTCCATGTGGCCTGCCCATTTGCGTTTCATTTTATTGGCCTATTCAATAATATCAACTAATTTTATTAATATATTTAAATAAAGACAAATTTTTATTTTATTTATAACATGGTTCTGTGATATTAATGGTAAAGTATTTTCCCGTACACGAAAAGTTCAGGTGGTAATGAAATATTTTTTCATTAATTTAATTTGTTTAACTCTTATCTATTCTATTTTCCCACAATTATTTTCCTCTCTCTACGTGTGATGCCCGACATACATGAATATAAAATGCAATACGAATAAATGTAGACATTCACATAGTGTGGTTATCTTGTAGTGAGTGGTTGAAATGTTCAAGACAATAGATCAGGCCGCCGACTCTGAGATACGGTCGTGATTCGTTTTTTAAATGCACGAAACATGATGTTTTTTTTTTCCTGATTTGGCCCCAAGTGATTTCCACATTTTTCGTCATCTAACGCAGTTCCTTGGTTGTTTGTTTGATGATGGTACAGACATGGTTTTCATCCCAAAGGCGGCTTCGTTCAATTACGAAGGTATACAAAAATTGGTGCAAAAAATTGACCGTTATGACAAGTGCCTTAATAATGGTGACGACTATGTTGAGAAGCAGTTTAAAGTATGTAGCGTCCGAAGAATGTAAAGTGTTATAAAAACGATATTTTGTATCTTTAAAAAAAACAATTCCGTTATTTACTTATCGCATATCTACAGAGGTCCTTTTTTCTTTTTTGCATTGGGGCTCAATATTTTTAGTAACGCCACTGCTATGTCCGGCGTATTCTGACGTCATTTAAATACAATAATACACGGCATGTTTGTCAGAGAGAATGATTATAAAATGTTAAGGAAGAAAAGTAAACATTCAGTACAATAATTAGTAGATAAAGCACAGTGTGCTGTGAACCATTTACTGTACCGATACCCGGATGGACCGAGACACAGAGTTTAGAATGTATTTAGCACATTATTACAAGCAAAGTGTGCTTTCGAAAACATTGGCTGTTAATGGCCCCGTCTAAACAGTCAGCGTGATCTAGGCAGGGCCGCATCGAGCAATTCGGGAGCCCTGCTGAGCTATCGTGAGCAGTCCAAACGCCCAAAAACATTGTCTAGTTGAGCTGGGAGTTGTATAGGCAATAGGCATAGTTACAATTTGACTGCCTTACCTTAATCGTATCTTGTGTTCCGTACATGAAACAAGAAATGTAGACAGGGGTGGTTCGCCGATCTCCGCTTCTCTCATCCGGTGATGACGACGATGATGACGAGGTCAGAAGAAATGAAACACAAAAGATGTTCAATCTAGGGACATTGCGGCAACATAATCGAGAATGCGTTCTCTCCTTTTATTTCGCGTACAGACAATATATTCAGTTCATTCATATATTTTCCAATATTTCGACGAGCAGGCAGCGATGGGCGCCAGCCTGACGTATATTATCAAAAAATGACAATCTTTGTTTGTCGAAATCTACCTCACGTCTTTCTGGCGCTCTGCTGATGATTTTTATGATATCGTTTATTTGGCGTCACAGAAGCTACCTCACAATCATGTGCGATATATCTAGTCTTTCCCTTTCACATATAATTGTAATTAATAACGTGATAGTAAGAATAAGAATATCTTTATTCTTACTATCACGATCTACATTCAATATTTTCGTTTTGTACCGCAATCGTATATGCTATTTATTATACATCAATAATCAAATAAATAATATTTAAGACAGTCGCATAATAATTCCATAACATAGTATGAGGGATTCGAGAGTAAACCTGCCCCTAGCCAATAAACAAAATTAAGATAAGCGCATTTTATAGCCAGAGGGGAGATTTGAAAATTGATATGTTTTTGATAATCAATTATTAAACTGCAAATACTGGCAGATCTTCAAACGCATCACCTTCTATCGATTAATTAATAACATTCTTCTCTAATCGCTTTTATAATTATTGATGATCGTGATGTGTTGATGTTATTGTCAGTAGCTTTCTTGATCTGATTAGTCCACCGAGTTGGAAATCATTCAGGTCACTAGACTAAAAAATTAATGGTAACTATTACCGCCCCAAACCATCAGAATGCTTTCGAACATTACCTACACATCATTACACGCATATGGACAAAAATCTAAATGCGCTCGATCTAGGGTTTCTGGACCCGACCCGACCCAACCCGACCCGGACCCGGTCGGGTAATAACCCTGAAATCCGGAGTTGGGTTTCCAGCGAACTGCTGCAAAACATCGGAAAACGATCAATTTATTAAAGACCCAAATTTAAATCTTAATTATGGCTACACAACTGATGAGCAGGCTTTTCCAAAGTTCGGTTTCAGAAGTCAATTCTATGGACGGTATAAAAGATTCAATATTAATCGACGATAAGGAAAAGGTATTAACGATGGATCTCATTTTAAAAGATGCTGAAACACCGGAGAAACAGAAAACGGACAATTTTCAATCTTGAGAGGCTCTACGACGCGCTTTGCACAGTGAGACCAACTTCGACTGACAATGAGGGAACATTATCGGTTTCGTCTAATTTTTGCACGGCAATCAGCATTAGGGGATAAGACCCTTGTTGGGATAAGACCCTAAAATATTATTGTATAAGAGGTTCTAAAACAAAATAACCTGTAAGTGCTATAACATTATTTGCAATGGTTTTGGACCCGAACCCGGACTCGACGGGTTTTAAACCCCCGGGATTTCAGAAACCCTATCCAAAATTTATGTATCTTATGCTCTAATGTTGATAAAATGTATTATATCAATTTAGAATATACAGTTCAAATGCATATATTTAGAAAATTTATATCGGTGGCTTTTGTCCACGTCACTAGATACACATAAACCTGTTCCGATACAGACAGCCTGACTCACAATCGGTGAGGAATTAATGACCAATTTATTTTTGAATACGCAATATTATAATTTTATTTTTTTTAATTGCGGTTTTCGCGCTCCTCTAGATCTAGCGCCCCGTGCCAGCCGAGCCCGAGATTTAGTCCTTCACTGGATCTAAGTATTTAATAAACTGGTAAAACATGGGTAAAACAAATACAACAGGGATCCGCGCAGTGGTGTGAGTGGAGCGTAAATGTGTAGTGGTGCCAATAGTAGGTAAATATAAGTAAAAGTTATTTCGCTCGGCCGCAGCCGTGTTTGTGAGGAGAGAGAATATTCATTGATAAGTCTAGCCAGAGCATATAGAGCGGCGTACGTAAAAATAATTTTTTTCATTAAAAAAAAAAGATAACAAATAGTCACGAAATCGATATAGTTTGAAATATGAAATGAAGTTTAACGATGCGGACTTTACGTTTTATAAATAATATAGTCTAAATGCCGTCCATTTCTCTCAAGACACACTTGCAATCGGACTCTTCAATTTGCGAACACGCGAAGCAAAGCGTAGGTTTAACGGCAGCAATTTCACGGCGGATATTTTCTTGTAGAGCCTGAATCGTTCAAGAAAAATTTCCCTCAGTTTCTCCATTGAAACTCTAGCTGTGTATGGAGTGGCCCCGTCTTGCTGAAATTGTGTTCTGTTGCTGCAGTTGCGGTACCAAAAACTCGTCAATCATTCGGCGATACATGTCAGCAGTGACTGTCTCTCGCTGGTTAAAAAAATAAGGGCCAATTATCCCTCGGGCAGAAATTGCACACCATAATGTCGTTTTTAGACAATGCAAACGTTTTTGATGGCGTTCCCTTGGATTGTTGGGGCACCAGTATCTCATGCTCTGTTTATTAACAGTATATTTTCAAGCGTACGTGCTGTTTCAAAACGTTCCAGCGTCGTTCTCGCTAAGGTTTTACGTAAAGAATAGTCATTCTATTAAGAAACTGCACGATTTGCAGTTTGTATGGGTGAAACTGTAGTTTATTTTTCAAAAAAACCATCAATATATTCCAGTACAGGCTGCAATCGATTTACGCGGATTGCGCATAATTTCACGTCGAACTTGAGCCACATGTTCTGGCGTCGCTGTTGACGTCGATGATTCCGCAGGAGTTTAGTTAACCATTGTCCCTTCTTGTCTGAACTTTTGAACCCAACACCGGATAAGTTGCGTGCTCGGCCCATCACTCACTCGTCGAATATTAAAGTGAGTACAAAAAGCGCGACGCGTACGAACCAATGAATCCCCACACTTTAAATATTGCTCAACCGCGAACGCGCGATGCTCTCCCGACCAGTGACTCATTGCGACTGGCAAATCAGCAAATCACGCGCGTCGACCAATACCCCTCCCACTTACCTCACCCTGATGGTTTACGAAAAACTCCAAATATTTCCTATAAGCACGAGATAAATCATAATATCAATAAAATTTTTGTCACTCTATTTCTGCATAAACAATCTACCAAAGTGTGATCTGGAATTTTCGTAATCCGTTTAATAAAAAAATTAAACAGTTTTTTGTTGCTCCTGAACATTTTAGAAAAATGGAGTTAGCTGCTTTGCAGATTAAGGTAACGTTATGTTAGTTTAGGTTAGGTTAGTCTTTGAACGAATGATCAGTAGTAGGTATTGAAGTATTATAATGTTTTTAATATATCGTTTGCATGCAAAAGTTAGGATCCGTCGATCGTTAATGTATCTATAATATAATAGATCCCGATGACAAAACGAAATGGATGATGGGGGATTATATACAGACGGAATTAGATTGGAAAAAGTAGAGAAAATAGTCTACTTGGATTATATGAAAATGGTTCGATGCTACGCGTTGCATATACTATTATATGAAAGAAAATCGTGGATATTCACTGAAACAACGGCATAGTGAGATTATAAAATAAACTGGACTGATGGGGGTCACCAATGACAGTATGATGATTCGGATGTGAAATCCTCAAAACAGTAAAAGTTAAAATACTAATTAAATGTATTAATTAGAAAGATATACTAAAATTTGCTACTGGGATTTGAACCTGGATCTCTTTCTATGCGAGGAAATTGCATTAATCGAATAAAAAGAAGATGGCTTTCAAATAATGGAACCACTGATGTATTAATTTGAAAAGTGTAACATATAGATTCGAAAATGTATCATTAAAGCACTGTATTGGTATAGCATAATCGGTTAATTCCTGTAGCTAGATAAAATTGATTTTATATGTATATGTTTCTAATCAGTACATTTAATTTGTATTTAAAATTTCACAGACCGTCTGTTCTGAATAATTACAACTTCACAATAAGAATGTGTCCTGGAGGACGAAGAACTTTCTGGCTGAAGAATTTTTAAGGCTTGGAAACTATTTAGAGTTCCTGCAAATGAAATAGTGTTCGCTAATACGATCGCTAAAGCGGACTAGCACTAGAAAAATACATTTTTTTAACATTAACGGTTACGAAATCGGAGATCAAAATAAGTTATTATTACCACTGAATTTTCACGAATCTGATTTATATTTTAGATGAACGAATAATTCTTATATGTATCAGTATATCAATATAAAAGAATATACTACGTACCCTATATCTTTATTTTTGTTTTTACCATTTATTACGTTTTACTCCCTTTCTTTAATATGCTGTTACTTGAATGTTCTTTATATTCTGTTCCTTACTTCTTACATATCTAGTCTGTATCAAAAATTTTACTTTGTTGGTTTCACTTATTCTCTATTCGTCTCCTTTTTGATTTTTCTGTTTTTCACTATTTATTTTGTTTAAATTACTCCTACCTTACTTTTCACATATGCACATATCAGTTTTCAATATTAAAAAAAACAATAATAAATATCTAATTAATCTAATGGTCATCTACCACAGAACAGGTACTTTATATGCACCTAGTGAGGTATGAAGCGGCTAACTCAAATTGAATTATTAAGCTTAAAAATAAAATTTTAATAATAAACGCCGATTTATCGGCATTTAAATCAAATTAATATATAGGTGTATTTTTTATCTACCCCGTACAATATTGTGTACTTATTGTGTTATATTGTAAAATGCGGAATCACAATATTATATGGTAGTATGATTCATGTCCTAAAAATGTACATAGCAAAATCACCGAAACCTATGTTTCATTTTAAAACACAATTCATACTAATTCTGAGATAAATCTGAATAATGAAATGAGAATGAATGTGTCACAGATTGAGATGATTCAACTACGGCTGCAGAGTCCAAAATCTTCTTTACCATACGTTATACCTACTGCAGCAAGAAGTACTCGCACCTCATGACTATTGAGCAATAAATTTCTTAAATCATCTTCATGTTCTACGAAAACTCAACGTGATTTGTATTCAAATGAATCGTAAAAATTATACAATTGATCACGATGGAGTTCCTTCTGTTCGTTGATTAGAGTTCATTACATAATCTGACGAAAAATACTAGATGCGAATGTGACGTTGGATGGAATTCGACTCGATCAACTATGGAAAAACTAGCAAAAGTAGATTTTGCAAGATAAAAATATCACCTGGATGAAGGACACTTGTCTTCTTAAGAACTTAAGTTCTCCGAATGGATCTGAGACACTAAGACGGCAAGAACGTGAAAAGCATTGGAGATGTGGGACTGCGATCCCAGAACAAATAACTTCATATTACTTCTTCAATATTTGCAAAATTACTTTGTGACCTCATTTTATATAAATAATTAGACAAAATACTTTATTTAAACCACTATTTATTGATTATTGACCATTAGGGGTTTACAGTTAGATAAACTTGAAATATTAGAAATATGAATAGGTGTTAATAGCAAGCTAAATATTATAAATAACAAAATCTTATTTGCAAATTGTCACCTTTCTTCTTACTTATTCACCACTTTATAGTTTTGTTTTTATTTATGTTTGTATTTTTAATTTCAGTATACATTGTTTCCTGAAGAATATACCATAGGTATCGAAACGTGTCGAATAATCAATGAATATTGGTTTAAACAAAGTATTTTGTCTAATTATTTAGCTTCATATTACATTAAATAAATGAGTTTTGTGTTTAAAATAATGAGGAAAGATTATATAAATACACTTCGGTGGTCGGACTGTGAGGAGGTTGTGGAGGGCCTGGACGCGCCTCACAGTTACCTGGTTGGTAAACCAGGTAACTGTGAGGCGCGTCAGCTTTATCAGCTTCAAAAGTACGCCTAGTACCGTCCCGCAAATCAACAACAATAACATACGCGGGACACTGACCTTTTAGCACAACTTCTCCCGTGACCGGCTTCCTGACCAGACCAACATCTAGCAGGAGCCTCACGTTCTTACTGTTTACGTTCTTACGTTCTACCTGTAATTGTGTAACTGTCTTGATTAATCGACTTGTTTCACCTGCTCTATCCACATCCACACACACACTTCGTGATATCTTACCCATCTGAACATAGTGGACAGCCGGGAGATATTGGCCCCTGGCATCCATTCATCGATCATGCTGATAATCAGATACACCGCTACATTTTGACATAACCACACCTCGTTTCACAACAACATAATTGCTATAACATATCGTTAACAACTACACTGGTGACACATAAGTATATCGACAACCCCTATAATATTAATTGAAAGTAAAATTTTGAAAATACTACTGAAAATTCAGATCAATAGGATGAAAGAGATTGGGAAGATCTAAGTTAAGATGCAGCAACAACGCCCTTAAAGACAAATTTGCCATTGAGATCCAAACTATTGAAAAACGACGTAAAACCAAGATTAATAGAGGAAAACTCTTCAAGAAGCCAAGACGCACCGGAGGTTGAAGGACCAACAGTGATAATGATAACGTTATATGTCTTTCTCCGTATTCTTCTGCATTCTTATACTCTTGAATAATATTAAGAGGTTCGATTGAAAGATAAAATCTCCGATAACATAGAAAATCAACCAAACATCTGGCTTCAAAAACTGTCACAGATGACGCCACAGATGATGCCACATATTTAGATGCCACTATATATAGATGCCACAGATCAAGATATTTGTCAAATGATAATTTTAGCTGTATCATCACCATCATGAGAAGCTTGACTACTACTTCACCAAAAACTTCTCGAATAATAGGATCATAATGAACACTGGTGACAAATGAAGACGCATTAAACATGCCGTGAACCAACTCTAGAGAGCATAACATAACATTGGGTCACAATTAATTTTCAATGTGTGCAATAGCGACAAGCACGACACACGAAAACTTCAATTCTGCAACAAATCCAACCACGGCGAGCTTCGTATACGGTAGTACCTAACCACACAAAGCGTCAATACGACCTAGAAAATGAAACCTGGGCACAGCTTAGAGACGAAGATATCCAAGAGTCAGCGAGATTTGTGGAGAATTAGTAGATATTATGACGTGATGGATGCACAGATGATGTAGACTTTAAGATTAGTCTGGTATAATGAGCTTGTTACAATTCCAATCGACTGGAGACACGCGACTGTAGAATCTGTGTCATATTGTAGCAAGATTCGTATTTAAAATAAACATGTCATATTGGAATTAGAATGAGCGAGCGAATGGACGTGACATATTATTATTATAGTTCAAATTACAGTGTGTGTTACAACAAATGGCGATATTCCGTACGAACTAGTTGATAACAGGCCGTGAATGTGTTAGGTAACACAGTTCCTGAAGATGATAAGGCTCACCTACTCTATCACCGCGAGTCCATTATTTATACTAGGGCTATATCGCTCTCTGTCTTCTGCGCACCTCGCTCTCTCTGTTTCTACCGGGTACGACTCGAATGCGCAATGCTGCACCGGTGACAAGCATGCTAGCTAGAACAGTTTTGGTTAATTATGCCGCTAAGTTCGTGGTCACTCGGACGGCGTGATATTGGACCTAAATTGAGGCTTATTTCGCACATCAGTTTTAGGCAATAGATGGGAAATTACACACACTGACGTGACGATGCAATAGTACACCGATACTACGATACAGTGGATGCAACCTGAACGTGTATCGGTGTACTTATTTTATCTCTCGTACATGACGCGAAATGTGCGTCTGTCAAATAAATACGTATAGCCAGAGAATATATATATTTCATTATATGGTCACGATTTATAAATTGTATATTGATATAAAGACGTAGGTTAGCAGACTAGATGATTCTAAAATGATTGTTGTGAGTAGATACGGGTGATTCGGGTAATGAAGTTGTTAAGAATTTGTTTGAAGCGTTCTCACCTGAACATGTTCTTGAAAAATGTATTTGTTTTTGTTAACATAGAAGCATTTCGACAAAACAAACATTCCGAGACGCGACCGCCAATATCTCCTCCGCTTCCGAATGGTCCGATACAAATTTCCTATCAACTCCTCGCCACCGAACACTACCGCGAGAACCGCGTCCCGCCGGCAAGGAGCTCGGCAAATTAAACACTAGCGTCAAAAGGTGCCGGAAATGTTTGAAAATGCACCGCGGCGGTGCGCCTCTTGCGACGAGCGTCCCCCGTCGGGCGCCAGTGGCCGCGTCGCGACGGAGCGCGCGAATATTTAGCTCGGGGGGGGAGGGGACACCGCCGGCGGGGGGCGGGGGGCGAGGGGCCCCCAGAGGTGGAGGACCGTACAAAGTCTGCCGCGCATGCCCAGACACCCATGCGCGGCACGCTCAGTACCGCCTCCAGCGCGAAGGCGCTCGATCGAAATCGCGTCGCGGAGATCCCCGCGCGATCCGAGGCGCGCGCGACGCTCGGGTCATTTTTACTCGGCGATTTTAATTTGCCGGACGCCGCTCGCGCGCCGCCGCCTCAGACGAGGGGGCCCCTCTTCGTTCTCGACGAGCAGCTGAAAACGCCCATCCCGGCGCGGGCGAGTCGGCCGTCGAGTCGCGCGGCACCCGCGCGGCGGGACGGTGCCGCGGGTAGCGCGCGCGCGTCGCGGGGGCGCCGTTTCGCGGCGGTGGCGCGCGTTTGCCGGGAGCCGCGCCGGAGACGCTCGCCGCCGCGGGGGCCTAGACGGGGGGCCCCTCTCGGTACTGTCTGGTTCGTTCGCCTTCAAATTTTTTCCACGTAGCGTGAATGCGGGCGGCCCATGAGAGGCACGCGAGCGCCCCAAATTCTTTTCCCTGCGTAATGTTCGAGTTTCTCTCCGCACTAGCCTCACGTTCGGAAATAATTATTAATCTCTGTTTATTTTATTACTCGAGGTATTCAACGAGCAGATCGCTACTAATATCCATAATATATATTTTTTAATATTCAATTAGAACACAATACATTTGTGTAAATTTCAAATAAAGTATCAATAAAACAATGGAGTTTTTAATTTATTAAACTGCACGTACAATACACATAATATAATTTAAATAATTACCTACCTAGATCGCAACATCAGTACGTTGTACAAATTTTATTTTTTTATTTTGAAAACTGTAACTGCAACATCTGTATGTTAAAAAAAAATTGATACTTCACTCAAGTTTCGTGAAGAAAATTGAGATCCGAACTGAATCCTGAACATCGACACGATCTATCTAATTTCAACTTTGAAGTCAAACTCCAAATATTTTCTTTATAACCATGAAAACATTGAGACGTCAATATTAAATCGTTAATAAGATTCTTCTAAATTACCTACTTTATCATAAAAATTTCATATACTTACCTATACATGTTAAGAGAGTGAATTCTCTTAATCTCAAGTGAGATAGATACTAATCTTCCAAAACAATCAGAATCATGAAAACCCACGGTTTAGAGAGTTTATAGTATGATTATTCTGTGTCATGTTGAATTATTTATTTAAGTAAATTATCAGAAAAATAAAACTGTCATTATTCTTCCCACTGAATCTACAATAAGCATATATTTTCCGCATATTACTGGTGATATAAAAGCCCGAACAAGAGGTCAATCACCAACGCCCAGTGTAGAAAAGAATTTTGACGCAATAGTGAGCAATTAACATGGCCAAGTCACTCAGATATGAGCTTCTAACTACAGAAACAGAGGCATACTTTACGTGTATCGAGTTAATACACAATTATAATCAAAATGATATCTATCACTAGGCATTATCAATCTTTGATGTGTCACTCCCACTGCTCTCAGAATTAAAGGCCTCCTTTAGATTATTTATTTAATACAGTTCTGTAATATACTTTGTTCATTTACGATTTTTAACACTTTGACTCTGTCATGCCATATGTAAGGATTGAAGGATGGAAGACTATACTCTAAAGACGCAATGGTATGGTAATTTTGAATACAATATAACACACTGGTTGAGTCGATGGTTTTATTTATTTAAGACAATAAGTTGAAATTCACCGTTACATTAACGATGGTATTAAGCTCTTCCGTTATATGTAACAGTAAATCAATATAACCAACAATAATTGCGACACAATTTGACTTGATTGTATTTTTCCGCGTTGACCTTTGAAACAAAATTTTCGAAAAAACCTCACAGCCGAAGTTGCGGCATCGCTGCTAAGACAATTCGCATATTTATTTTACTGGAAACGTTTCCATCAGTTCCTAGAGCTATCCTTGTCTATACATAAATAAATGATCGCACACCGTATGCAAATTTCTAGCACAAAAGGCCATATGTCATATTTGTGATAGTCCGCGGAACGGACTGGTTCATTTGGCCCCTTTCGGCGGACGGCCGCCGAAATGGTTAATCATCTACCGGCGGGTTTTCTCAATGTCAAGTTTGCATCCTGACGCCGTGCGCGAAAATGATGCTGGGCCTGTCCGCGTCCAGTGTCCGACGATGCTGGGCCTGTCCGCGTCCAGTGTCCAATGTTGCTGGGCATGTCCGCGTCCAGTGTCCAATGCGCCGAATCTTAATTTATTGTCCAAATCGCTCGCCCTTGACACTTATCCGCAGGTATTTGCGGCGGATTTCGCTCTGCGGATCGATCGCGAATTAAATGGCTTTTGTACCTACCATACCAACGTCATCTGTCCAAATAAGATCTTCTGGCCGCCATCTAACGCCTGCCGGGATTCCAAATCATTCGCAAAAATTCAATTTTGACCCAATAGTATAATTGTATCACAAAAAAATATGAATATATTTTACATTCGACTCATTTTTTAAAATCTTGTAACGTCTTATACGTTTAAATATGAAATTATTTTTCATTTGAATGTTTTATATCTAATCATAAATATATATATTTTTAAGAACGCGTAAATCATATTACCCCTTTAATATTGGCTACTTTAACACAGACGGCAGTCTAGCAAAGTAGCCAGGACAATGCTGTCATCAGACGTGGAGTCCACTCCATCCCACACAATAAACTACGAGAATATACTTAATTGCAATATAATAGTATCTTATGTTTATCATGTCATATTATAATATATTCACCTCTGTTACAACAAAAACATATATGTCAATAAGGTTTAATAAATAAATAAATGTGTTTTGCATGTTTCGTCTTCATTTGTCCATACAAAGAAAATATTTTTCATAATTATTAAATAATTAAAATAATTTTTTAGATACGACTTCAAAAGTTTTAAGTAAAATGAAAAAAAATGTGTGTCAGGATATAAGAGTGTGGCATTCTATTCTCTCCGACTACTCTTGCAGAAAAACCGCACGATGATAGATACGCGCAATAAAAATATTCTTTTATATATAAAATTATTACGAATTATTTGAGCAGTTTCAACACTAGTGAATTACGCATTTATAATAGATTTTTTTTTTTTTTAAATAACGACTTTACAATTAAATGTAAAATGTTCGGAGACCGCGGCCCCCGCTTGCGAAGCCACTGGGCTATGCCACTTGCCGGCTCGCCGCCGCACTCACACAGCCGCGCGGCCCGATACCAGCGCGCGCACCCACACCGGTGCGAGCGGCCCGCCGCGGTCGCGCGAATCGCCCGGTCTGAAATTTCGCGACGGATTCAGTGGAAAAAATACATTTTCACTAAATTGCGCGACAATTTTGCGAATTTTTAAAATTTTATCGCACGCCGGATCGTTTAATGGATCGGATGCGTTTTTGAAAAAAAAAATTGCACGCTTTTTAAAGGGTGAAAAAAAATAATACGCACTCTACTTCGAGTTGTAAATTGTTGCCGAAACTATATTTTCCTACTTTTAAGTATCTTTATAGAAATATTTTATTAATGAATTAATTTTTTAATATATTTATAGGATTTTTACTATCAAATGCAATTTATTATATTAAAATCAAACTCATACAAAAAAAGTTACAGCCGTTCAAACCTATTGAAAATTACAAACATTCTTATTTTTATACTCGCTCCACGTTTTATAACATTATAAAATATATTTATTTAAAAGATTAACATATGTTTTTATATACACAAATTTTAATTGTTTTATGAAGATAATTGAAGTTATAAATTCTTATTTTTTAACTAATCACAGATAAAGATATACCATGTTTAAATAAGGGAGGGAATAATATTGCATTGGTATAAAATATTATTTTATTTATCGTATTTATTATTAAAAAGCAAATAATAATTTTAAGTCATGTTGAAGTACGACAAAATTATTTAAAATCTATCTATCGATTTAATTAACACATGATTATAAATGTAGTTGTTAACTGTTATCAACAATATTATTAAAAATCGTGTTAGATGAACGAGGGAACACGTTTCAATATTTGGGAACCTCGATGAAGTTATCTCAGAAATGTGTCGGTATTCAAATATTATGGAGCTGTTTCCAGAAAAGGGCTGTGACCGGAAAGATTAGATAAAGTAGCTGGAAGGGCCCGTGGCGCCCTGGGGCCTGAGGCCTAGGGCCCACATTCCAGCGTAGAATAAACACGATAAAAAACCTACGTAGTTAAAATAAGGATTTACATCTGAGAGAAAGCTGTTACAATAAATGATTGATATCCTGAATCACTTGAACGGGATAGTTCTACGAGGTATATTAGATACCTACATAATACACCTCACGAATTTGTGCGTATTTATTTATAAAAAAATATACGGGGAGTATTAAATGATTTTTAATTAATATCTAGGTATAAATCATGAGATTATAATACCTACTAATAAGTATATTATATTTTTATCAATGTGTGGGAAACTGAAATTGGTAATCTACATTTAAAAAGAAGATTAAATATAATAACTTAAAAAATATACCTAATAAATTATGAAAAATACTAGGAAGTACAGGCGTTCAGTACCTACATATTAAATGTAAAAAAATAACTCAAATAAACACATGTTACGACAAGAATTATTGTAACTCACTGTTGTCATTTCCAAAAAAAACTAATTAAAAAAAGGGGAGATATTCAATACAATTTTGAACGTAGTGTGATAGCTGGCTATACCATATATAAGATATAATATATATGTTGGCGTACCTATCAGGCGCGGTCGCTTCATTCGTGCTTTGGAAGGTCCGCATCCCTTGTGCTCTAGAGTCAAAAAGCTTTAGACTTTTTGTTTCTACAGAAAACAAAAAAATTCGTCCTGTTCTTTAGAAACCAGTCATAACACATACTGCGACACGGAGCGAGTCGAAATACAGATGCATTCTATGAATCGCGTAAACGCACATATACCAGCGACGTTGGATTCTATCATTCGTTGCGTATCCACAAAGTTTGAAAGTATTCGAATTCAGTTCCGCCTGTTAAGGTCTTAGAATACTGTATACGCATTATAGACGGTTTGGCTTCAATAATCTTGAATATCCTTAGATTATTTATTTAATTCATCATTTAAATAAAATAAAAATGGATAAATGGAAATGGTAATTGATGTTTCGGAGCGTAAAAGATTTATAGAGCTAATTTGACCGTTTATTTTTGTCAGCAGTTGCATCTTGATCGTTACTATAGATTTGTACATTTGATAGTAGGAATAAACTTATTGTCCACTTATTATCCCTTCTGCAAAAAGTCACCGACCGCCACTGATACTTATGTACCTACCTCTAAACATTCCTCATAGCAGTAGGTAAGTTCGTATAAAGCAATTAAATTAGTGGTTTAATAGGTAGGTATAACCTACCCGTGTGACAAATAGCGTCAATTCATGTTTTAAATTAAAGGGTTGAATTTAATACATCCCTACACTCACTAAATAAATATAGGAATGTCGGTATGTAAAATAAAAAAACTTAAAAAAAAAAATATTGTTTAAATAATTTTTGTAATTTACACAAAAATTAATATTAATATAGTATAGTAGATACCTATATAGTCGTTTTTTAAAGTAATTACCTACCTACCGATTTACAGAGATATTCGCTACTTAATATGAATGTAGGTTTATTTAAAGGTTATTTTCATCTTCATTTTACACACCTACCTAATTATGGGTTAGGATTTATGGTTATGTAGAGGAATATGTTAGTCAGGGGCGTAGGTACCTATATTCAAATAATTAGTGTATTACTCATTACTTACCTAAAACTATTTTAAACTAAAAAAAAATATTTATCTGATAGATGTAAGTATTACACAAAAAAATAATACTAGTAATTGATTTAATAACTAGCATTCATTTTTGATTTGTTAGTTATTTTGGTGTTGATTTTGAAATTAAATTATGAGTTATCTAATAACAAAAAAAAATATTTTTAGAGAAACAAATAGTTTAACAATAACTAATAATAACATAATATATAGAAATAACACAAGTGAAGTTTCTTCGGAATTAAATAACAAGTATATAATAAACTAAAAAATAGTAAGTATATATTAAAAAAAAAACTGAAAAAAGAAACAAAGAGTGTATTTAAACTGAGCATACAAAGTGAAAAGGGTAAGAAGGGGAGGGAAATGGGAAGCAATATATACAATTTATGTTAATAGTTATTGAAAAGTTGGCGTAGTTTCATTTTAAAGGGAAGCAATTTATCGTTGAAAATGTCCAAGTTATTAGAAGAATTTACGGCATTTTATTATTTAGCATAATAATTTGGGATAAACGCCCTCCTGAATTTTTTAATAGAATTGTTAAATACCTACCCCAAAAGCAATGTTTCCTGTAAACTGCGCATGCGCGCGTGCACTGCCATATTGTCAGTACACTATGTCCAACAGTCACAATTATCAGAGTGAAATCATGTCATATTAGATTGATGCGTAGGTATTTATAGGTTGGTATTTTAAATACATAACTAATCGATAATATATATTCTTTTGCATTGTTTACGATTGACTCCCAATATTTTGGCTATTTTTATATTCTACGCTTTCAGAATTCTGGCGGTTCGGAAGCGAAGATGTCATCAAGTCAAATTTGTTAAAGGAGTATGGAATATACTCCCAATCGAGCAATTAGCAGAATGCGGACGGACATTATCATGCTGAAAAATCACAATTGATATCGTATTCACAGTCGTTTTTCTTGAATTGCGGCCTCAAGGCGGAAGAGTAGTAGGCAATAGACGGCAAAAGTGATGGTTACATATGTCGGAAACAATTTGTAGTAGCATTATTAGCAGTAGGTATTCGACTAATGCCTCAACTCCTCGATTATACTCAAACAATAGAATATGTCGGGAATGTTAGTTTTTATTTAATTCCATATTATTTTACCAACAATTAACATAAACACGCTACAAATTGAAGCCGTCCCTACTCAATAAAATAATTCAATAAGATTCAAATGATATTGGCGTCAACAAAGAATGTTTTCAAAGCTCTCGTGCCGTATAAAACAAAAATGCGACGAACTTAAAAATCAACCCAATATTTATATACCTTATAATCTATTTAATAAAATTGTTTATAATTTTTTAAATTAATAGATAATTCATTACATTAAAAAAATTGGTTTTGAAAAAGCCGATCATTGGAAGATTGTTCAAATCTCTCATACGTATGTAGGTGCCTATATCTTATAGTTAAACACGCAATACGCAACACTGTTCTTTACTAATCAGCATTCTAATTTCGCACCGTGATGATATATTGCTTAAAATTTTTCCAAATAAATGTCCAATCAGCTGGAGAAACCGCGTCAAAATTGTTCAGCAGTTCTCGATTTTTAAAACGACAGAAATACTTTGATTATCTTGATTTTTAAGCTATTTCTTGAATGGAACAATATTTTGATACTTTCAAAAATTTTTTTAGCATTACACGCACATTTGACAGACGTAGATACTAAACATGAATGTTTATATTATTTATATTACGTACTTAGTACGTTTCAGTTGTACACCTCGCTGTTGGATTGACGGTGGTCCAATGGAAACTCTCAAGTGACAATTAAGTATTTATTATGAGAATAATACAATGATGGTAAAAATACAATAAGGTGTATAACTCAACGGCAACGCAGAAATGAGACCCCTATTTATCTCCGCACGGACGCCCACACGCACACAGCCACACATCCCGCACCGACGGTGCGGCGCTCACACATACAAACACACACACACATCTATACAAACTCATGGACATCACAATTTATTTTATTGAAATATTTGAAATTATTATCTACTTTAAAAAAATCATATATAGACCTAACCACAAAGATCATATTAATTAATATATATGAAGTTATAAAATCCAGAAACAAATATTAATTTTGATATTCTGACAACAGAAATTAAATGATTTTTTCTTCGATTGGACCTAATTTACCTTCAGAACAAAAATGTCATCATTTAACTCATATAAATTGAAATTTATCTCCAACGTAATGTGTTAGTTTTATTAGAAATGAAAGTTTTAAACATATATCTGGAATTTTGCGTATATATTTTCAAATAGTGAAAAAATACAAATATTTTGACACAGAAAACATTTGAGAATCTCTCGTTAGAGCTGTAAAATAAAAGATAGCGATTCCAAATATTTAGTAGCGGCTGCCTTAATTACTCCCTTTATTTTTCTGGCCTTTTTAATACCTTCCTTCCTCACAAATGTTGTCTTAAAATACCACAAGCGTCACTATCTCGAGTCTTCACTCTAGCCGTGTTCCTTGTCTACAGGGTGTATCGCGAACATCACATTAAAAATGTTTAAAAAGTGTTTTGTATATATCAACTTAAATAATATCTTTTGAAATAAATGTTTTTACCTGAGTAAAGAGATTTAGATTCAAATTCATGTCCTACTAATATACATATATAATCAGAAATGGGCTGGAGCAATCGGCGAGCCATTGTTAAAATAATGAAATAAAAAAATTGCAAACATTATCATTTGATCACATTTATTATACGTATATAAAAAGAGTTCTAATTCCTTCTTCAATAATTGCATAATTACTTTATTGCAACATAAAATTGTATTAATAATAAAACGTTTTGTTTATTGGTATATCAACGTGTTTCAAGATCAACGGGTCCTTCTTCAAGATACAATGTATACTACAAAAACAAAACTATAAACATAAGTAATGGGTAACCAATTAGGAACTACTGTAAAAACAAATTTAAATTACGACTATTTGCAAAAAGAATTTGGTTAATTTAACTAATTATCTAAAGATAAATATAGCACGAAGGAGAAAACATTCTTATTGTGAAGTTGTAATTATTCAGAACATAGGTCTGTGATATTTTAAATACTAATTTAATGTATTAATTATAAATATATACTTATAAAATTAATTTTATCGAAAAATATTGTTGCTGCTGCCGGGATTCGAACTCAGATTCCAGGTTGTCAAATTAAATTAATGTTAAATAATCTATATTAAAATGAATAGGTATACATACATACAGTTTAATTTGCAACAAATATTTGAAAAAAAATATTTTGATTGAAAATTGATCAAATTAAATCTTAGGAATTAAAGAGATGTCTAATACATTATTTATATATTCGACACTGATGTATGGAAGTGAGCCCTGGAGCTGGTAGAAGAGGAACGAAAATAGACTGAATGCATTGGAAATGATATCAATTAGGTGTATATGTGGCAAATCTATTTATGACAGAGTAAAGAATGGAGAAATAAGAAAAGAATGTAATGCTGATGTTAGTATAGTGAGTAAGATTAAAAAAAGATCACTTAGGCGGTTTGGTCATATGAAGAGAGAATGATAAGAAAGATATATGACGCAAGTGTTGACGGCACCAGAAATAGAGGACGTCCGCGGGTAGGACTTGGCACCACCAGATAAAACAGCTAATCAAGGATGGTTCTGTTAGAAGCCTCATCAATCGGCGAGCTTGTATAAGAAGATGTATGAATGTGGATGAAGTGAGAATCGTGTGTCAGGACAGAGGAGTGTGGCGCTTTATCTTCTATGCCTACCTCCGCGGAGAAACGGTGTGATGGTAAGTAAGTAAGACTTTTAAGTAATTTTAGAACCTCTTTTTCATACACGTTTATGTTTGCAGCTATTTTGATTGTTTTTGGCTGTTGGTCTAGGAGCAATGTACGATGCATGTATCTGTTCTATTCCTATTTTGGACCTTTATTTTTTTATTATGTCATTATCATCATATTATTCCGTTAGGTGTAATTAAATAAATAAAAAAACGTGATCCAAGTTGCGCGAACACCCTGTGGCCAGATAGAAGACGGTGGTTAGTACCTACATTAGGGCTCACTATTTCGGTAAGTTGGGCCCCTCGCTGGGGGTGCCGGATTTAGATGCCCCCTCTACCGTGACTGCTCTCTGCTTCCCGCTTCCGGCCTGCTAGGGAATGTCCCTAGCAACGCCCGGGAAGAATGCATTTTTCATTATTTTTAAATCGGCTTTTATGCGTCGTTCCATTTCGGTATACGTGGTTGCACGTAAACAAGCGCAAATCTTACACACAACTCGCGATACGTTAATATTAACGAAAAACTAAAATGAAAGAAAAAATAAAAATTGATTGGGAAATAGCCTTTTGAAATAATGAGGAAAATAAAACAAAAGGTAAATGTTGCGATAAGTGGGTTATATAAAACGGTTACGAAATTTTATATTTCGATCACAGTTTTTTTTTTTAACTAATTTTATCCGTTGAATAAATATATTCTATGTGAAAAAATAAACCGTTGACGTATATTCAACCATGATTTTTCATATAAAGATATACAAACTGAAAAAAGTTATAAATATCATTAAAACAAAAAAAAACGCATTTAATTTTTAGTTACGTAATTACGTAACTAGCTCAAGAAGTGCGTCATCGAATTCACCAATGAAGAAAAATATTTTTTTAATTTTGATGCGTTGTCCTAATTATTGATATTTTGTTTAATTTTTAAAAAATATTTTTCTATTTTAAGGAGAACACATTATTATTGAGAAGTTATAATTATTCAGAACCTAGGTCTGTAATATTTTTTTAAATACAAATTAAATGTATTAATTAAAAAGATATACATATAAAATCAATTTTATTAAAAATATTATTGTTGCACCGGGATTCGAAACTGGATCTCTTCCTATCCGAGGAAAATGCATTAAACGATTATGCTACACCAACACAGTGCATTTACGACAAATTTTCGAACTCATATATTACACTTTTCAAATTGATACATCTATCGTTCCATTATTTTAAAACCATCTACTTTATATTTACGGAATCTCAAATACCTTTTTAATTAATAATTATTCCTTAATAATATATAAGTTGTATCAGTGTGTCCAAAATTTAATATAAATGAATTATTAATTCTGGCATCTCCTATCGGATTATATTTAATTCGTCATTAATTTGTATTTGAATTGTGCGTTCTTTCTTCAAAGCGTATTAGACAATTTTAATTTTTGCTTAGGTAGGTGCTTACACCATTTGCGGTACCATCTCAATTTTATTTCCGCAATTAAGTCATATTTAAAATGTTAAATACAATAATACTTTGACAAACGGAGTGAAAAAATGATTGACATGAACGCAATTATGGCACTATAGCTCGGGTTGGATCTTCACACCTTTTTATTCTGAGCCATCCAGAATCCTTAGGATCCCGTCTCCCAATACTCCTCTGGTTTATGAAATATCAAGTCTGTTTACACAAGGGGGTGGTGAAACGGTATGTAGGAAGTTTGATAAGAATTTGGTATAGGGAAAGAACAATTAGGGTTCAAGGACCAACCAGGAAGCACGACTTATCTGGATTTTCTTGCTGTACTCACAGTTATTCAGGAAACTTCTTCGATGATTAGCACGAAACGCTGTGTATCGTCCGATAGTGATTGCAAATCTTCGGCACACACTGCGAGAAACCGAATACACAATAATAATGACACACTCGTAGTGGGACATTTACACTTCTTGACAGTTCACTAGAACACACACGTGGAAAAGTCGTGCTCTGAGGGTATAAGGTAAAGGTAAACCTAAAAGAGCATCCACAGACACTCACAGCGACTGGCGATTTGGTCCTATTATAAATACCGAACAAAGCCCTTCTATTCGAGCCCATCGCGTCAGGGTCATCATAGAGTTGATAATCTTCAAGATTGAAGCTACGACGCCAAATATTAGCTTTGCTAATCGGACCCCAGATCTTTATCAGAAATTCGTTCTCAAACTCCTGCAATTTCACAGAGTTGACCGGTTTTGCCCTGTGTCTATTGTCTACTGTCTTTGTTTATACAAGGGGGTAGGGAAACGGGATATAGAAAGAGTGGTGAGAATTTGGTATAGAGACAAGACAGTACCAACCAGGAAGAACACGACTTACCTGAATTTTCTCTGCTGTAGTCACAGCTCTCCTGAACTTCAGGTACAACTTTGCCGATTCACACGAAGCACTCTGAACATAATAGTAATTACGGCACGCGCCACGAGAAAACCAAAATACACAACAGCACCAGTAACCGTTCAATCAGACCAGTGTAACGAGCACATAGCAGGACGTTGACAGGTTCAAAGGTAATAAACAAACAGTCATACACAGAAAAGTCGTACTCTGAGTGTAAAGGGAGGGAAGGGGGACAGATAAGTAGAGTAAACCTAATAGAGTATCCACAGACGCACGGCGACCGGCGACCGGCGATGTATTCCTGTCATAAATACCGAATAGTCTTGAATAGACGAATTTTGGTTTTACCTGATGAAGAATTACGCTTTTGCAGATCATTTTTCATTGAACATTCTCGTGGATCCCTCCTAGTCACCCATGTTATGGTGATATAATGAAGGTTTCTTGTTTTCCAATGCTTGCGTCATTAGGGATTACCCCAATATATATAAATAAATATGAATCTGTATTTCTCAGAACCAATGCAAACCATAACTAGGTATTTTATACTGAACACAGACCAGTAAATGAATATACATAAAATATAGTGTTCATATAGGAGAGGGGTTTGGAACATTATTCGCGGGACGAGGGGCATTCTACACACATTCTTAGCGGAAACATAAATCTGAGTAAAGTATTTATTTATTTATTAACGCCCTTATGGGCTTTTAAAAAGTAGTTTTGGTATAAAACATAATAAAAAACACAATAGCAGGTACACAAGTAGCATGAAATATATATATAAAAATAAAAATTAAAAATAAGAAAAACAAACTATAAAAAATAAAGACAGAAAAAATAATAAAATTTTCGGTTTAACACAGAATGGCTGAGAATCAAAATCAGTTGTATCTTTGACTTGCTTCAAAAACAATACTCTTATATTTAAACATTGAATATCGGAATATATCTACAAGACCAAAATCGTTCCCAAGCCTGTGAAGTTTTAGTGTGGGTGCATTTCTATAAAAATTAGTTACTCCAATCAAATATTTGTGTAAACAAGACGTATTTTTTACATTACTGCATATTATTTTGTCAGCGTATAAATTTTCATTTTCAACCTCCATATCTATCAAATTTTTGAATGTTGAATATATGACAGTTATACGACAGTGTAGTGGTATTCGAAGTGTTTCCACATGTTAACAAATATACAACTTTTAAAAATTTGATAGGTGTGGAGGTTGATTGGGTGGAATGGTAAACGTTACATTGTGTAAAGTGATTCCTTAAGCCAGCCGAAGACAGGTCGCAAGCCCTGTAATTACTAATATTTAATTATTAATATTTTTCCATTATTAAAAAATAGTTTCGTCTTTGTGAGATATCTATTGTTAGTTTAAAAGTATAAATAATTATGTTTACCTATTAAAAAAATGTAACAAATATACAATATTTTAGGGGTAAAAGTCTAGTGTTCAAGTTGCATGTGCCTAATTTCAACCATAACAGAAATAAAATAATTTAAAAAAAGTCATAGTTAAGCGATTAGTTCGATTAATTTAAATGAATTATTGAGTCAATTTTGTAAATATTTATTTAGAAGTAAGCTTAACATGATTTTATAAATATTTTTATATTTATAAATATATTTATAATTTATTTAGTTATAAAAATTGAATTACATCGAATATCACTCAGTATTAAAGAGTTATAAATACAAAAGAAAATAAACACACGAACTGATCAGTCATTAAACTTAGAGACTACATATTCTCCGCTTAACCTACGAAAAATAGCAAGATTCGTTGCTTCCTTCACATTTGAAATCTTTGAAGTCAAAACCATTTTGTGTTCCTGCCAGATTTGTTTGTGGAAGTTTAAAATCCCACCGACTTCTCGTAGGATAAGTGACCTCAAAATTACATTGTTTATTTTTATTCATGTTTGATGGCAATAATCGATTTTGAATTTTATATATCAATATTAGAATTTTTGTATATTTTTTGCTCAGCCGTCATTAATTTTAGTTGTTTTACGGTGTAACATATTCTTGTATATCTATCACATTTTAAAATAGTCCTAATTGCCATGTTTTGAATTATTAGAAAAATTTTTTTCTCAGTTTCATTTCCCAATAATTAATCATTTATATGCGGAGTGACAAAAATGGGTGTAGCAAGGAAGAGTTCACCACACCCGTAGGATTCATATTGAAAAACCTGAATTATAATTGTTATTAATGAGGGAATAATTAATGTCTAAATAAAACCGACGTACGACTGGACTGGAAGGAATCCCACACACATGAGCAGCAATCTGCTGGTGGGTTTACACGCTGACCAGTGGCGCGTTCAAGCATAGGCACCGGCAGCCGCCTGGGGCCCTTCGCTTTAGGGTCCCCAAAAGTGTTCTCAAAATGTTGATGGTAATAATATTTATACGCTGTTAAACATGTAATACTTGATTTAAAGTAAAGATTGTGTTAATTAAATTCAAAAAGAAATCTTTGATACGGTTAACAAGAGATAGCTCTTGCTTCTAAAGACAGATCATTATATGTATACATCGACCATTATATTTACTATCAATGTACTCATTTGTATTTATTTTTCTTTAATTTGTTTAGTTTATCCATACAAAATATTTTATTCGTGATTAACTTTGTGGAAGTCCATCATAATTAACTTTTAACAAAATTTTTATCTTTTTGATAAAATTAATTATTTAAATAAAACACGACGTTGTTTACTTCACACAACACTTTAATTAAATATTAATTAAAACGTTTTCGACGCTTACTGCGTCATCGTCAGAAACAAACTAAAACACTAGAAATTAGACTATCGACTAAATGGGGTGAGGAGGTATGAGAGCGGTTTTGGGGAGAGGGAGGTTTCGGTGAAAAGTGAATGTGGTTGTGGGCGGAGCTAATATGGACATGGGAGGAGATGTAATAGGGGGTGTTTGTATGTTAAGTACATTTTTATTGTAAATATAAATCTCTATATTTTAAAGAATGTCTAATTTTCTTTACTTTCTGCATATGTTTAGTATTTCTACGATCTCATGGGCGAAACGATGACCCTCTGATCTTGCAGTGTATCCTGAAGTTCTTCTATTCGTGTATGTATTTTCCTTCCAGTTTGTCCAATATAAGATGATTTACAGTTCTTATAATTAATTTGTACTCCACTCCATTTTTTAACTGATTTAAAAATTCTTGTGTTTATATTAGACTATTAATTAATTAATGATTATTATAATTGAATACTAATTTAAAATTACACACTTAATATAAAAAATATCTCTCTCAAAACATGAGATTTTTCACTTATAAAGATTTAAAACGTCGCATAATAAATATATTTTATAATGACTAAATAAATACCAACAAAATACTTGATCATTATAAGCAGCTTCGAGGAAATATTGGATTTGAAGAAATGATTTCATTTAAATTACTTATAGGTACTTAATTTGTTAGATGAGATGTGGTGTTGAGTAAAATCTGGGGTTCTCCAAACATTCAAACATATTACTAGTCATTTTATGGTTAACATTTCGTGCCCTTGGAATAAACTGAGATATTGTGCTTCAAAGTTTTGAATTTGAATGAGGGGCATTCTACAAACATTTAAGACATATTTATGCAACAGTAAAATTAATGTATATTATGTTGTCAGTGTTTAAATTTTCGTTCCAATCGAGTCATATATTTAAAAAAAATCTCGGAGCTATTGGATTGCGTATGTGACACCAAAATGAAAATACTGAAACAAGAAATTTTCTTATTTGGTAGTCTGTGTTATATACCTATCTAATATAACTAATTATTTTTGTTGTTTAAACATATTATCAAAAGTGCTACTATAAATACATTTGTTTTCTTGTTACCTTCTAAATTACTAAGTTATTTGACATGTTTGTAATGCCAGTTTTAAAGAGAAAATTATTTTCAGAATTTTGATATAAAAAAGGTTTCGGAACACACAGTTTCGGAACCACTGTGCTACATGAATAGAGGAAAGACATTATTTTCGGTTTATTATATTAAGAACTACCTATACACTTACAATAAATGACTAATTTGATGCAATGTGCATTAAAATACATTTAATTTCTCCATTGTAGGGACCCCGCCAGATATAAACGCGCCACTGGTTGGAGTATTTCTGGCATAATGAGTCCGAGTCGCCAACTCCGCCGCTTATTTACACCGAATTATGTTAATTTATATATGGCGCCCTCATTATCCATTTTCTTTATAATTGTTTATAATTGATGGACCTCTGGCGCCCAAAGCACCGGTGATTGTCGAAAATTAAACTTTTAATATCGAATCTGTCTCGACGCCTTCACGCGGCGCACGGTATTACAACAAAAGGTTCTTCTTGGGGATAATTAGTTAAAATAAACTGTGAACCTTGAATATGTTAACTTAATGATTTTAAATATCGCGTCAACATCTGACGCGCTTATTGATCCAGTGGTCGGGGTTAGTTTGTCCTATTTTCATAGCACAAGTGTTTAGCTTAGTTTGAAAATAGTTAGAATGTCGATGTGATATGTATTTAGTGTACGCATCTCTTTGTAATTGAAAAATAATAGTAAAATAGGAGTGTACTGATAAATCAGCATATCATAATAAGACTATTGCCCCCCTTGGAATTGAAAAAACGGTGTTCAACAAACAAATTTGAATTAAATATAGGCATCTAATTAATTAACCTTTGTCATTCCACTTAAAGATATACTTTAATAAACCGACATCATGAAATTTTGTTTATAATAAATAATTATTGAACAAACAAACATATATTTGACAGATATCAGATGACATACAGATGGAAAAATTCACGATTTCGATGATTCGCTACTAAGTATATGTAAGACAACGTACACTTCAGTTAAAATTGAATATATATTTACATACTGTTATTGAATATGTAAAAGAGAAAACATTTAAGTAATGTTAAGCTAGAGATTCGACATATTTAACGCCTAATTCCAAAACCCCCTAAAACGGATTTGGGATAATTTGAGTTAAATATACAGTTTAGTAGATTTTTTTGTCAGCTATATGCAGAACACATTGTTTCTCATAAAAGCCACTTAAATTCATTGATTTCATATGAATGAATGATATCAAGTCTACAAAGTTCATTATTAATCATTGAGAAATTTATCTTTAATCCTGCCCTCCCATTGTTGCTGCAGAACATCTGGATGGTTTGAAAGGATCACGACGTAGATGATTTAAATATTGAGTTTTCTAATAAGGCTTTGCGGTTTTGTTCAATTATTTATTATAAAATATTACTTTTTAAATTAGCAATATTAACTTTGTGGTTAAAATTCATATTTTTTATTTATTATCTTATAATAAGATAATAAATAATATTATAAAATAATTTCAATCAACGATGTGCTCTGCATCATTGTTCAGGACTTCATCAATTTGCTGATGCCTTTTGAATTGGAGACAGCAGGGTGGATGCTGCAAAATTTCGCAATTGGACTCTTGGATGACCATATTAATATTATCAATATTATAGTAGGGTAAAAGAGCACAAAAGACAATTCTTAGGGTAATAAATCGTCGTCCTTTTAAATATCCATCAGACCTTATATTTAAAGAGTATAATGTCCTAGACATAAGACAAATCTATATGTTGAGACTCGTTCAATATTTCCATGCTAACAACTCACCCCAAGTATATACACAATAAATCATGGTCACAACACAATACAACGAACGAACATCTACACACCAGTTTCGAGAGCAACAACGACATTTATCAACGTTCCTACATCTTCTTAGCTCCGAAACTGTACAACACAGTCAACACCAACTCGAAATCGTCCACTTCCAATAAGATTACACAAATTTGGAACTAATGTATGATCCAATTGGGATCAATCAGAAGCATCGCTGTCCAACATTCCAACATAATGATAATACAATACCTACACTAATAATTCACTTGTTTTATAACACTATCACTACTTTTTTTTTATTTCTGTCGAATCTTTATCTTTCAAGAATTAAATAACACCACAATAGCATGAAAAAAACTGACTACTTTAACACAGACGGTAGTCTAGCAAAGAAGTCGAAGAAGAAAATATCAGAGGTGGAGACTACTCCATCGCACACAAAAAACTACGAGTATTATACTTAATTGCAATATAATTGTATATGTATAACCTCTGTTATAATAAAAACATGTATGTCAATAAAGACTAATAAATAAATTTTAACCTTGATTAAAGGCGAAAAGAGGCTTTTAAGCTTAAATAATGGAGAACACACCATTATTTAAGCTCAAAAATTAATAATTACTATAAGATATTGGAAAACGGTGACATTGTCGTTTAAAAACAGAAAAAATGTTATAGAATAGTGTGTCAAAAGTAAATCGTAGTAAAATAGCATTTAAAAAAACGCAAAGACTTATTAAACGAATCCCATTCTAGTTGTCTGAACTGATTTTCGAAAGTTGTAAATATTTGAGACGAGATCACCTTGTCGGATACCTTTCTACATAACTATGTCTTGTGAAAACTAACTAATGTTTATTGTAAATAAACAATAAATTTAACTTGACTACGAGATGGATATTTTTTATATATTATTAATTTTAGTTGTAGGTTCAGGACAATTTCATGTCTTACCAAAGCGACAACCGAGACCCAAAATGCTAGCTATTTCTGTGTTTCGAATTAACCCTTTCCCTGCCGTAAGCGAATATATTCGCTCTAGCTCGCCAGTCCCGCCACGCCGTGAGCGAATATATTCGCGTCGATCTTTACGTCGTCATGAGAGCGTAAATAAACACGAATTTTAACTGTCACATATTGCATCTCCTACTGCCATCTGTGGGGATAAACCTTAAGACCTTATAATCAACTCATTGTGCATTTAAAATGACGAAATCTGTATTTTTGTCAAGTGCTCCATT
Source organism: Eubasilissa regina (assembly GCA_022840565.1). NCBI lineage: Eukaryota > Metazoa > Arthropoda > Insecta > Trichoptera > Phryganeidae > Eubasilissa > Eubasilissa regina. Next base: position 28,376,868 of record JAINEB010000006.1, on the reverse strand, counting down.
TGACAGCCGGCAGAACGCGCTAGGGTCATGACTTTGACAGTTTCTATAGGGATTCCCACAGGCGTCAGTGTTCGTTTCCTTTGTTCGGAGATCGCGAGGTTTTTTATCTCACATTTGTTTTATTTTCGCGTATGGTATTGAGATATTTGTGTAGTGTATTATTATATCTTTTCAAGATTCATAGTGAGCTGTTTAACGATTATTGTGTAGTGATTTTATTGTCTTGGAGTTGCTTCGTTTGTTTGTTGCATTTTCTCAGATTTTATATACAATGACTACGAACTCATTCTAACTGCCGAACCTGATAAAAGTGATGTGGAATTTGAATTGCCAGAGATTTATGAGCCCAATGAAGACAATACTGAATCGGCACATGTCGACGAAAATAATATTGAATCGGCAAATTTGAGGAAGATAATATTGGTTCAACTAGCGGTATTGAAAGAAGTCCTGTATTTCATTGGGACAGTGATCCATTTTTACCGCAAGTGCACAATTTCGATTCTTCTTTTTCCGGCGCTAGATTGTGCACCGATGAAAGTATGCAAGAGGTAGATTTCTTTAAAAATTTTATTCAACAAAAATTAGTTGAGCTAATCGTTACTGAAAATAACCGGCAATATAAATATATAAAAAACAAAAGTTCCTCAATAAGCTACAGAATGCAACAATGGGTCGATACAACTGTCGATGAAATTTACATTTTTCTTGGTCTTGCATACTGATGGCAAAATATTCTAGGAACACCATTGAAGAGCATTGGTCGACAGATATTTTATTACATTCGCCAATTTTTTCCGATATAATGCCAAGAAACTGATTCCAAATTTTATTAGGAATGCTCCACTTCTTCAAGATGTATTGTGTGCTTAGCAAAAAAGAAAAGCGGTATATGTGTAAACAATGTAACTTAGCTTTATGTGTTGAACCATGTTTTGAACAATACCATTCTCCGGAAAATTATAATAAGTAATAATAAGTATAATAAGTAAAAAAAAGTTTTACAACATTTGCAATATGGATTAAAAATAAATACATTATGTGTTATTTTGTGAACTTGTGACAACCCTGTTTATAAATTTTGTTCAAAAAATTTTAGTGATTTTAGTGAAGAAAACATTGTTATTTTTTCGAAAAACATCGTGATTTGGTGAGTTTTCGCATTTTTAAATCATGACTGTTTATAATTAATTCATTTTTATTAAAAATTATTAATGGTAAAATGCCCGGCGTACGGGTACTATCTAAGTTTTATATGGCCGGCAGGGAAAAGGTTAACAGCAGTGTGCACATCTGGTTCGGCCCGAGATAACGTCGTGCATTGTAGATCTTTCTACCTTTGCTATCACTTTCTGAAACGCTTAAAATGTCATCGAGGGGGGTTATTTTTGAAACGGAAGATGGGGTGAGTTTGCAGAGTTCAGCGACCCCTGGAAAGTCAAGAAGGCACATGGAATAAGGCGACAAATGGCTGCTTCGGAATGAAACATAATTAAGTAATATACTCTTAGATACGCCATAAAAAAGATGAAAATAAATTAAATATGCTGATAAACTGGCCAAGTAGGCCACTCTTTCCAGAGTTTTCCCTCATCAATTCCATATCCCGATATATGACAGACTTAATATGGTAAAAAAACATGCGAATTCTATTTTCTATTCTATGAGTAGCTTGTTGGTGTAGTGGTCAAGATGTTGGCCTAGTGATCTAGTGGTCGGGGATTCGCGCCTCGTTCCAGGTCACCAGAAAGTTAGTCCTATTTTCATAGCACAAGCGTTTGGCTTAGTTTAAAAATAGTAAGAATATTGATGTATTCCGTGTACGCATCTCTATTTTTTTTTTAAATTTAAAATTAAAATTAATTATTTGAACTGTACAATAAATGGGTTCAAATAATCATAAGGGTAATCGACTTATAATAATAATACAAAGATCTATTCCCCGCACCCCCTGGTTCTCCAAAAGAACAATATCAAATATCTCTAGAATGAGAATTGAGCATTGCCAGGTAGCCTCACATTTATTCAGATTGAACTTGCTAGATTCCCCAATGTGTGAGTGTGGTGCCGAGGAAGAAACCCTTGACCATATATATTTGCCTGTCCATTGTAGATCACAGGTTTTTTTCCAGTAATCTCGTCAATGGTAATTTTCAACTCCCGGTTAATTTGTGTCATCTTCATTTCTTGAACTCGCCACATTTAATCAATATAATAGCTAATTTCTTGAACGACAATGGTATTGACTTGTAATATAATATTTCCTAATCTATAATATTGTTGTACTTTTTTCTACAAAATAAAGTTTTAACTTGATTAATGTCACAAATCACTCTTGAATGGTGGATTGCCTATTTAAAAGAAAAATAAGACTTTATTAATCGAGCTTATTATAATGTTTTAGACTGTTGTTTGGTGCCTATTTCAAATAATTATATGATCAAAAAGCTATATAAACTTAAAACATTAAAGGAATACAATTTTAAAAATAGTGCTCTATTGTATAGCGGCCTATTTCCATGAAGCTGTTAAAGATTAATAGATTCATTGTATTTAAAGCATCTGAAAATAATTGAATTGTGGACTTCTCGAATCTTTGCCTTAGATTCATCATTTGCAAGGCATTTGACTAAATTCGACATGATAAAATGTTTAATATCCAGGCATCTCTAGGATTGATAATGGACATATAAATATAATAGGTAATCTTCATTATTAAGGAGTTGTAATTATTCAGAACAGACGGTCTGTGATATTTTAAGTACTAATTAAATGTATTAATTAAAAAGATATACATATAAAATCAATTTTTTTGAAAAATATTATTGTATCCGACGAACGTGTATTAACCGATTATACTATAGCACACAGTGCATTGACGACAAATTTTCGAACCTATATGTTACACTTTTCAAATGAATACATCTATCGTTCCATTACTTGAAAGCCATCTACTTTATTTTTACGGAATCTCAAATATCGTTGAGTAATCCGATAGGAGAAGCCAGAATTAATAAATTTCTAATTAATACATTTAATTTGTATTTAATCTTTATTGAAACCAATGCAGCAGTAAGGGTAGAACAACATCTATATGCGAAATAGAATAACGAGGAATGCGACAGGGATGTATGAGACAGCTCACCCTTGCTTTTTAACTTGTATTCAATTCAATAAAGCTCTTCAAGAAGCTACTCAAGGGATGAATGATTTTGATATGATACTAGCAAGTAAAATTAAGGATCTGCATCTTCTGCTAAACTAAATAGTGAAGGCATGTGAGACCTTTGGTTTAAAACTGAATACAACTGAAACATAACACGTGATATATCATTGGACGAATTCAGTGATCCCCGAGAGCAATCGAAAGACCAATTTTAATATTTGTTTACGCGTTTTTATACTTCGATAGGTAGGCCCGGTTATAAGGTTTGAATACTTGCATTCCATTTTTGTTAATCAAAAACGGTAAACAAAAACGATACTGCTTCTGGTGAGATACGGTTTCGGATTCAGTCGGATATATTTTACGGCGGTGATATAAAAATATTGGTTATTGGTTATATAAAGTTTCGGGGGCTGACCAGCTGAGTTTAAGAAGATTCAAGGAGAGCGACCATCGGTAGAAGAATCGGCGACTATCAGCTCAGTTTCACAAAGGTTGGTGTCTTTTCATTTGCACGGATTGAATGAATGTATTTAACAATGCAAATAGAAAACCCAGAACTGGCTATCGAAGGTATTTACGGCAACACTATCTGTTCAATAGCGTTTTCCTGTGGCGTAAATACAAAAATGTAGAATGGAAAAAGGGTTTTCAAAATAAATGTTTTGCATAGTTTATTGAATAAATACTGAAAAAAAAATAAGTCAATTACCTCATATAGACATTCATAAACACTAGCAATTTAAAAATACTTGGTTCGCTTTAGGGCTGTCTGGTCCCCAATCCAACAGTCATTAGTGGGGTCCTGAAATTCATACATTAAAGCGATTTTATTTATATGCTCAAATGTAAACAGTATAAATATTTTACTTTTTACTATAATAATAATAATAATGGATAATTTGTATAGCGCCATTTTCGTAAAAACTTTCACCTCAAGGGCGCTTATTGGTTTAGTTTAATTTAAAATCTATGTAGTTTCTTCTTTTTTTTATATCATCTGGCATTTCATTGGAAATCTTCATCGCACTGTACATCATCGATTTCTAAAATTTAGCCTTCTTCCTGAATGGCAGTCTCATTCTAAAGGGTGGGCCAACTTGGGCTGACTGTTTTTAAAAATGTATAACTTTGGTAGTTTTTTTTTTTATTTTTTTATTTTTTTGTGGATAATAAAGAATTTATGAAAGTTTATAATGGCTACATACACAGTGAAAGAGCGCGTTAAAATTATTAAATTTTTTATGTTTCGCGACGATCTATTTTCGGTGACCGCCTAATTTCAAAAAATGCAGAGTTTACTCGGCCTCCCCGTTCCCCAAATTTGACGGCGCCTGATTTCTTTTTATGATGGAAAAGGAAAAGGAGGTCATTCAAGAAAATGGAGGTCATTTAAATGGTGTTATTTTCCACACATAGATTTAAAAAAAGTTAACAAAGTACACTTTTATGTGATAATTTTTTATTTTAATAAATATTCAAATTACAAAAGTTATATGCATTTTACTTCAGTCAGTCCACGTTGGCCCACTCTGTATCTCTTGCTCTTGTATAATGTTTGTACTCATGTTGATTTGTATGAATTTTTCTTAGAAATTTTGCTAGTATTGTTCATCCACGTCGGTCCCTCGTAACTGAGGATCGCGATCTCTATGAGCTCCCGCTCTCTTGACCACGCTTCTCCACTTTTCTCGACAACCTGCAGATCTTAGGGCTGTTACCAGAAAAGTGCCTGTTACGTTTTCCACTCGGTCAGTCTAACGGGTGGGGGATCTTTCACTTCCTCTTCGTCGTTCGGTGTGGCCCACCACAATCAACTTCTCCAAGCTATCTTCCCTTCTCGCAAGATACCCAAAAAATTCGTCTCAGGAAAATGATATTGTATTAGTGAGGATTTTAAAAATAAACATTGTAATATATTTTCCGTTTATAAGATATTATATTCATATTTTTTTAGCATTGTACTGATCCGAATATATCTTAATGCTTATTATAATTCCATTACTGGGACCCGCAAACATATCGTTTACTAATTGATTGTAGGGTGAGAATTTTTTGGGACCCAATCTAAAGTGGGCCATAATGCATAGTTAAGTCCATCCAAAGTTACATCCAATTAATCCATCCGACACAGAGCTACTATGAACAGCAACACACCCAGAAGGCAACACTTAATACAGGAACCAATGTTTGCAAATGCTAAATCTGCAGTTAAGTAGTTGGGCGTGCACATTGATTCAGATCTCTCAATCAATACACAAACTATGACAAACTATTATCAACTGAGACAGTTTAAAAGTAATCGGAGACATCTTCCTCTTTAGGCAGCCCGTCTACTTGCATTTGTGGTGTCACGTGTGGACTATTATAACAACATCTATGCTGGCCTGCTAACGTTTCAGCAGAATAGCCCACAATCCATTCTAAATACGGCACCACGGATAATATATGGAGTTTCTAAATTCTCTTATATAACTTCACTTTTACACGAGCTACATTGGCTCCGGTTCCCTGAAAGAGTTGAATTTAAATTGTGCTGGTTGATGTACAAGGCGACACATAACAAGGTGTCTTCATGAGCTTTGTATCCCAGACATTTTGAATCTCAGACATTAGCCTCTACTTTAGTCGCAGAAAGGGTTGTAAAACTGATCAGCCCTTACCAGAAGTCTAAGTTTAGTGAACGGGCATTGCGGTGACAGGCTCAAAAGCGTGGAACTATTTTTTTATTTATTTATTGACATACATATTTTTGTTATAACAGAGGTGAATATATTATAATGTTACATTGTAATCCGTTTATTGTGTGAGATGGAGTAGACTCCACCTCTGATGTATACAGCGTTGTCCTGGATACTTTGCTAGACTAAAGTCTGTGTTAAAGTAGCCAGTTTTTTTCGTGCTGTTGTTTAAGATTCGACAGGAATAAAATAGAGATAAATAAAAATAAAAATATATACATAGAATAAAAGAAAATAAAGTGGGAGTGTTGTAGAATTAGTGTATTATTAGTGTAGGCACTGTATAATGATTATGTTAGAATGTTGGATAGGTATGCTTCTGATTGATCTCAACCCGACTGGATCATATGTTGGGTCCATATTTGTGTAATCTTATTGGAATTGAACGATTTTCAGTTGGTACTGAGTGTGTTGTACAGTTTCGGACCTAAGAACATGTAGAATCTTTGATAAAATGTCGTTGTTGCTCTCGGAACTGGCGTGTACATGTTTATTGTTTGTCTTGTGCTGTGTCCATGATTTATCGCTTGGGTTGAGTTGTTGTTAGCATGGAAAAATTGGAAAATTTGTCTAATATCTAGAGTATTGTACTCTTTAAATATAAAATCTGATGGATATCTAAAGGGACAACCATTTATTACCTTGAGAATTGTCTTTTATGCTCTTTTAGCCGACTCTAATATTGCTTTTGCCGCTCCTCCCCAAACTAAAGTAGAGTATTTAATTAAGGAGTAGCAGAGTGCAAAGTACACCGATCTTAAGAGCTTGCAGTCAATGCGTCAGAAACTTTATTTAAGAATAAACTAAAAACTTACCATCTAAAAAAATCATTTCTATGAGTTCTAATAACAATTTTAAATACAAATATAATGTAGGACAGTGTATGTGTAAAGCGACCTTGAAGTGAATATTATTATTAATATGCCGCTGGCGCCGACCATCGCGGCCAGGAGTTTAAGACAGGATAGGATAGGAAGGGTTATGGAATAAGGTAATGAGGAGAAATGCTAAGGTTCGCTGGTCACCGGCGCACTGTAGACTGCGCACCCCGCAGCCACACTGTCGGAGCAATCACACAATGTCAGGTAAAAGTAAACCCTCGGTTCAACAACCTGTTTACCAGTCGGCAGCAGCAACAGCGCGAGGCGGGACAGAACTATCGACGTTCGCCGAATTACGTAATGAAGTGACCCGTGAAAAACTTGACCTAGGAGCACGGATTAACAAATCTATGGAAAACGCACGAAGACATTTGAGGTAGTCACCCATAGTTGACAGTTCAGCGTTAACGTAAAATCTATGTTTCAATAAATAAAAGTTGATTTAAGTATTTGAATTTAACTCTCCCACCCGCCTTTTTCGTAATTAAGAAATGATTTTAGCCGGCAATAAATTAGCTTTTGTAAACAAAAAAACTATCTGGATGACTGTTTATTTAAGTTGAGTTCACACATTTCATGTAATCAATGGTTGAAGGAATGGGATACCGCCGCGCGACCGGATGATCCAATTCTTAACAAAAAAACTTAAAAATTTCCTAGTAATGACTGTCACGTTTTGTTAAATGCTCCGGTTCCGTATATATTTTTTGCATTCTAGTGATATCCGCTGCACGATATTTGATGTACAATTTTCTATGTGGAATATTTAATATCAAAATAATTTTATATGTAGGTATTTGAAAAGTAAGATCCATGTCAAGATAAGTTTTTGTTCTTCTTACGCACGTTTTATCTTCAATGAAACAAAAACGAAGTTTGCTATTGCAAATGTAATCTCGCTCACCGCGAGCGCGAAAGTGTGCATGCCAGTGATCTGTGCTTGCAAAAGAGACGACGCTGCGACATTTCACAACAGTTTTTTAAACGAAATCTGTCTGCGATACGTATTCAACCATTTTGAAGACTATTAGAATTTGAAATGATTTAAATATTCTAATAATTCGATTAAAAATGTTAACTCAAGATATATAAATACAATTACAAGTAGCAAAAAGAGTCCACCCCTGTATATCTTTTATAATTGTGGCCCTTTTGTTTTTCCACAGTCACATAAAGAGGTATGTTGGTTGTAATTGAACTATTTATTTTTAATTAATTAAAATTTGATAGATGTATTAGTAATCATGTACCTATCCTAAATATATAAATATTTTTATATTACAATTTGACATTAGTCTGCTAGGAAAAGATGATAGTGCACTTGCGTAACATGTTAGTGGTACCGGGATCCATATTCAATGTCACCATAATATTTTTGATTTCAAAAGTAGATCACGATATAGGTGAAAATAAAACGTACGCTAAAAGTGATGGTAGATAGATGTATATAAAAATATTACAAAAAATTTTAAAGTCGTTTTTCTGACAATTTTTTTTAAATAAATATATTTTATATGTAAACTTATTTTATAAAAATGGTGTTAGTATGTATAGATAAACTAGTAACGGTTTTGGTGACGTGTCCTCAAATAAGCAACACGTGTATACAATTTTTATCATAATCGTATGTCACTTTTCAAATGTAAACAATATGTTTGAACAAATGTTTCCGAAAGACCACCTTATTCCAACCTCTCCAAGGACGAAGGTGGCTTGTTCTACCCCGCCAAGGTTTTTTCATTCGATACTGAATTACCATCTTTTGGGACATTCGGTCGAATTGACCCGAATATGCTGATTATACGAGGCTGGCGCGGAACCACTTTGCTATTGTTTTTATTTTATTTTTATAACTTAATAATAAGGTCTTCCCGAAAGCTTGCATTTAAATACTAGTGTTTTTAATCTTTCTTCGGACGGTGTTTCTAAGCTTTAGCTTTTAGCTTTATATAATTAAATACTTTTTAATAAAAATCATTTGAAACGTTAAAAATTAGAGTGACGTTTTAACATTCAAAAATGATCGTTATGACTTAATGTACGTAGATATTAAATATAATATTCGTATCAGAAATATTACTATTTTCGTAGAAAGTAATCACTTTGTTGTTTGACATATTAGATTAAATAAAACACAATCGCTCTGTATAAAACCACGAATTTTATTAAACGCTAACGGGTTTCGTTTAGCTCAAGCCTCGTCAGGGCGTATTTAAAACTAACAATAAATACAGAATATTTATTGTTATTTTAAATACGTCCTGATGAAGCTTGAGCTAAGTGAAACCGTGATTGTGTTTTATTTAATCTAGAAATGTTACTGATTTTTGGGTTCACTTTTTGAAAAATGTATCTTCAGAACAATAATGTATAAATTTTGAAGTGCCACACAAAGAATGATATTGGAGTTTTATATTTAAAATTTATGGAAATTAATGTTTGGATATTTAAAGTATGTTTATAAGGAATGGAATGGCTAAGAAATAATCGAAGAAATTCTAATAGAAGTCAGCGAAACACAATAAAATCCTGATATCGATATTGATGTATTTAAAATTTTAAGCGCCAACTCTATTTGAAATGGAAGACACCACATAGGGTAAGACTAGGCTTTAAGAGTCTTGACTTATCTATCAAAAGCTGGGACACGTCGTCCACAAATGGCAAAATGATTTAAAAATATGACCTTAATCCTTGCAAGTTTGCAAGATTCAAATGTGCGTGTTAACACGCTTATAGCTTGAAGTAACATACAAAGTTTTGCGTGTTAACGCGCGAGTGGCAAATCAATGTATGATAGAGTAAAGCATGAACGAATGAAGAGGGAATGTAAACCTGGTCATAGCACAGTGAATACTTATGATTGAAAAAGGCCGTTTAGGTGGTGATGTCACATGAATGAATGAGGAGATAATGATATATGACGCGAGTGTTAATGGCACCAGAAATAGAGAATACTTGGTGTTACTCTGTAAACTGGAAGATGGTCTTATTAGAAGCCTCAACAATGGACGAGCTTACATAAGATGCGACAGAAGAATGTGGCGTTCTATCCAAGCTACGGAAAAACAAGGTAATGGTAAGATACTTAGCTAGTTAGAGGTTAAAATTATTAATAATAATTAGTTGGTTAATTACACTGCTTTAGGATTTGATTATAGTGTGTTAGAAAATGTGTGAGAACGTAAAAAATTTAAAAATGTGTGAGAACGTAAAAATATGTTTTTGAAACAATCGAGAAGTTATTTGATAGTAAGCTAGTAATCAAAAGCGTGCGGCTTCATATCCTCTCTGTCTACACTTGCATTGAGTAAATAAATTAGTTTATTTATTTTGCTGAGGAAGAAAAATAGAGCCACATTTAGAAGCGAACAAAATGTTGACCCATGGAAACTTTCCACTTACGAGAGAGAAAGTAATAAATTCTTCGCATACCGTGGTTAAAAGTTCTAGTTGAATGTTTCGTCATGAAAAAGAGATCAAATATCTGACTCTTTATAAGTGTATAACAACCAGTTTTTAAAGTTTTCATAAAGAATATGTAATACTTAGGTATACATCTAGTCGATAATTTAATTAAATACCAATGCCACATTCCAGGACAAACGTCAAATGCAGGTCTCGATCATGTCACATTTTTAACAATTTTGTCAATGTTTTCTATCTTCAGCAATATTATAGCCATCAGTGGCGCAACAGCTCGCTCTAGATCGTGGTCTCCTTGAACAACTATCGCTCCGTTCAATACTTCTACAGTCATAAATGTTCCCAGATTTTCTATATAGAGGTTTCTGGGCTATTTTTCCATATGTCTTCAACCTCTCTGGTCGGCTTTTCGGGCCCCATTGTAGGTTTCATCATTTGTCGGCGACACCAGTCCCGAAACGTCTCACCAGATAGGTCGCAGATAAACGCCAGAATATTCCAGAAAACTCCGCAAGTCTAAATTCGTGCTTTATACGTGATTAGCCCACTTCAACCGTCAATCTTAATGACACGTTGGACTATGTTAGATTCATCACATCAACCGCATCTCTCTAATTATCTGACGTTCCTTCTATTTAAACCACTAAAGCCTTTCTATTCAGTTATAACTGTAGTTTTTGCATTCATCTCAAATTTGTCAACATTGCTCCTTCCCCATCAGTCTCTCATTACTCAGAATCGCACCATTACGAAATCCATCAATCTACTCAACTCTTGATCCAGGATATTAGAGAGCCTTCTTCTTAGCCTCCTATTATGACGATTTTTTCAAATTGTTATTGCCATGACGGCATGCAAAAAATCTAGGAATTAAAGTTTGCAATATTTCACTTAATCGCCATTCTCCTTTTTGCTCTAAAAATCTTAGGTTTGTTATCTGTCGGTTCTGGCTTCCCTTTGCCGAAGCTTTTTTGTTTTTGTGTATTGTCTTATTTTTCCCCTTAAGGGGTAAGTTAAGGACCGCCATTTGCTGTCCCTCTCAGTGCCTCTATTTTTGTTTGTATATTTTATCTATTACTGTCGTGTGTATTTGATTTATTTCTACCTTATGTTGTTTCACTGAATAAATATTTTTTACTGCATTGTAGACAGTGAATGGTCATTAGTTGGCTGACATGCCGTGTTGCATTGCGGCATAGCGTAGTTGCCAAGTAGTGTCAAAAATGTGACCTATATGGAAGCTTTTGCTCAATAATCGGTCCTGGGTTAGCGGTGGATCACCATTCATTGTATATCGAGTGAAGGCTCTCTATTAACTGTGAATGCGAGTAGCAATAATAGTAGTAGTAATTAATTTAAATAGACCCTCGTTAAGGATAACGTTTGCCAAGGTTTATGTGTTACCTACGTGTCCTCGTATGGCTGTGGAGCCTTAATTTTGACTCACATACCCTTCCGCATATTGTGCAGGTACATTCGCTGGGTAGGGGGATTTTAGGGGAACATCTTCATCCCTTTACTTTCGTCCGCAAGAGGGTTGCCAGAGTAGCGAAGTGGGCGGCACTTCTGACGACAAAGTCCAACAAAAGATTTACCTAACATACTATCCTTCCAAAATGAATTGGAGGTTCTTGCAGGCTGTTTCTTTGTTAACTATCGCTTCGTCTTCATTTTCTTTCAACAGAAAGAAACCACATTTCTACAGCATTTAAGTCAAGTTTTATTCATATTTTAATAGTATCTGACTTAACTTTCTTGCACTAGTATTGTTCCAAAAACAAAATGATTATTTTCTTCCCTGTTTTCGATCACGATTTTTTAAATTGACTAGGTTCCGATTTCCGACACAGAGTAGATGCGCCAATTTTTTTTTGGTGTGAATAATTTTGCATTATTTCTGGAGCAGTAGGCTCCAACCTTGAACGTCATTGTCACCGATCCATCGCCAAGTCGATACAGTTAAGGAACTGAATTGGAAATTTGAAGAACTGAATAATGCAATCCCTGGTCGCCTCGACATTGACAGAAATATGAGAATGTATAAATAATACTGACACCTTCTGGTGGAAAATACAAATAGGTAGGTTGCCACTTACGTATGTAGAGAAAAAGTCTAAAATTATGTATAAAATTGGAAAAAAATTATAACCATTCAATATAAAGTTCTTAGTTAATTGTATTTGTTCCTTATTCCTTAAGTGTTTCCTATGCTTTATATATAATATTTAGCTAGTATCTATTCAATCTATCATGGATAGGTATTCGTGGCGCGCTAGTGTGATTAAGTTTTCTTAAAAGCACACTAATATAACATCAAATCTACCCTCTGTCCACACCCTTAACAACGATCGGCAGATATATTAGTAACTAGGTGCAATTAAGCTCAATAATCTCATGATCAACAGAGATCCCAAATGGTAGCGGACTTCTCCATCTTCGTGTTCCCAAGAGGAGTATGCTGGCCCAGGATAGAGACGCCTGGCGCTGAGTGATGCAACAGGCGAAGGCTCTAAATGAATCGTGAAGCTAAAAAGAAATCTTCATCTATCGGAAGGAAGGGGTTCGCTTTTGTTATTAACGTTAATTGGTCAAATTTAATCATACTATCTAAATGCTCAGAGCTTAACTAAACTAAATTAAAAAATTATGAAATAAATGTCAAGGTAAACGTAGATTATTAATATTAAATCTTTAAAATCTTCTTATAGTACTTGTTTGCAGCAGTTCAAAATAGTTGGACTGCGGACTTCCATATTTTCAGCCAGGATGTTCAGCCTTGCAATTTTGCCTTAAATTATAAGATGCAGAACCATTGTAGTTTTCAGTTTTTTTTTTGGAGATACTTTTTCTTTTCGCATCCGGACCGCCACGCTTCAAGTTCAAAGATTCTTATAAGTTTAGATACTGCTACATTTAATTTTACTCATAATTGTTTGAAATTGTTATGATTATTTTTATTGTTTAACAATGTTATGTTTATTTTCATTGTTATGACCAATTTGGTTAGTGACTTTTCAATCATTTTCAGCGCAAGGATCCGCGGTCGCCGCTACTTCCGATGTAGACAGAGGCAGCCGCAGTATGGTCTTCTAATACATTCTTACATAAACACATATAAACAAGCAATCGCACACACACACAAACACATATATAAATTTTGTAGATACACCGACACGCACACCACCGCAAAATGCCGCAATTTCCTCTGAATTTATTTCGGTTACGATTGTAAAAAGATTTACAATAAAGGCCCGACCCGGCCGAGCGACTGCACGACGGTGATACGAAAGCGTTGCGCAAAAAGCGACGCATCTCTCGCTGTCGGTATTTTTTTCCTTTTTTGATGGGAGTTTGGTTTTTTTGTTGCGTGCCGTCGGCTTTTCTCGCGTACCGCTCCTCGCGAACATAATGGTTCTCCGAATTTGCCCCGATGTTCCCCGTCTGTACACGCGGCGCGCGGGTGTGTGCGCGCGCGCGCCGGTGTGCGGGACTCACCACCCTCAATGGCCCCCCGATAACCCGTTTAGAATATTCACTACCAACCGCACGCACACATGCAGAGAAGCGTTGACGGCGCGACCAAAGGCGACAACTGACTGCGCGAAAAATCGGAAATATATATAAAAATATAAAAAAATTGCGTTGCATGCATCAAACAACTGTATGCCACATCTATAATAATAATAATATTGGATAATTTTTATAGCACCATTTTCGTAAAAAAATTCAACTCAAGTGCGTCTTACATATAAACTGTTTATAGTCCTGCATCATATTTTTTACAACTGATTATACCCCCTCCTAAATTTTTACAGTTCACTATCCCTACAAAACAAATTACACTTGTACAAAGCAATCATCCGTCCTATACTGACATAAATCTAAATTAATTTCCATCACAAACCCTTCCATAAACTCCCTCGGCCTGTATGATCCCTCATCCGATCCACATCATCTTCGTCCCATTTCATTTCTTTACCCTGTTCTTGACCCTATTGAACAAAATTTATAAAAAGATTCTATAAAAACTTCAACAAAATCAAACAAAAAAATAATTAACAAAATATAAAATAAAATGTATTGTATAAAAAAACTTTACTCATTTTTGCTACTACTTTATACATGTATAATGTAAAAAAAAAACAATTATACCATGTTCCCCGATTAGGGTCTCCCAAAAAATGTTACGCCATTATTGTTATATGTCGGAGACAAGAGGGTTCAGCCCTTATCCCTCCCCCTTTAGCAATAGAATCAGAGAGATATTATCTTTGTATTTAAAAATAAAAATTGTTATTTTAACTTTTTCTGTCTGACAAATTTGATGCACTGTTCCTTATGACGGAGGGCAAAGAGTTCCACGCTTTTGGGCCTACCACCGCAAATGCCCGTTCACTAAACTTAGACTTCTGGTAATGGCTGGTCGGTTCTACAACCCTTCCTGCGCCTGAAGTAGAGGCTTACCTGAGAGTTTAACGTCTGCTATTCAAATTATCTGGGATACAAAGGTCTTGAAGATACAGAGACGCCGTGTTATATGTCGACTTGTAGATGAACTAGCACTATTTAAAATCAATTCTATCAGGGAACCGTATTACTCGTATTAAAGTGATGTTATATAAGAGAATTTAGAAACTCCATATGTTATGCGTGTTGCCGCATTTAACCTATCCAGCTGAAACGTTGGCAGGCCTGCATAGATGCTATTATAATAGTTCACACGTGATACCGCAATGAGTAGACGGGCTGCCTGAGGAAGAAGGTGTCTCTGAATACTTTTAATCTGTCTCAGTTGATATCAGCATGCACTGACAGTTTTTCTGATTTGTGTATTCATTGAAAAATCCGAATCAATGTGCAATATTTTATTTCGTTATGTATTTGAATATTTTGAGATAAGCTGTGTATTTGTTATTAGTCGGCAAAATATATAATTTCACTTAATTTTTGAAAATATACAGTTACGTGCAGTAGATACATAGATAGGTATGTAACTAAGTAAAAATATATTATTTCCTATATATAGATTGGCAGGTAAAAGTTTTCTAATGTGTTATTTATAATGCGGTCTTCGTGACACATGTTATGTAAAATATATTCATAAACCGAATATTTTAAGGGTGATTACCAAAAAAATTAACAACAGATTTTATTAGATACCGAACTTCTAAAACATTTTGAAAAGAAGTTTCAAATACATGATAATTTAAGTACTTATATTCGTACTTAAAATTCTTGGAAACAATTTGTTGGTCTTGTAAATTTTCTGAAAAATTTTGGGATACATGTTATATTTATAGTGCACTCAATTAAAAAAAAAATCTCACTTACGAAACAGAAAGAATTTTTTCCATGTCTTAAAATTTGGCAGAGTTACAGGTGTTCAAAGTTTATACCGTTTTATCAAGTGACGTCACATCTTCCGAGTTGACAAGTCGGTACTCGACACTAGTGATAGATAGATGTGACGTCACAGGATGGATATAATAATTCGAGGGTTTTTCAACAAGCCCAACTTTGAACGCCAACATCTCCGAAAGTATTGCACATTTTGAAAAAATTCAATAAGTATGATAATTTGGATATTTTTCTTATTTTTTTTACATGCTGCAAAAGCTCATTTCTGGCATGCTCATTGTGGCCGAGCAATGTTCCCCGAGCCGGTTGTCAGAGGTCCAGCTCGGTCGGTACGCGTTTAATAAAAGCGTCTGTGTATGCAGAAGCGAGCAAAAAACGCGCGAAATCGCAATGTGGGCACCGAGCGCCGCGCTGTTGGCGGGAAATGGCAAGAAAATTGAAAATGGAACGGGAAATATAAAACGAAATAATTCTCATTGATTAATACAAATAAAATGGATCAATTAGAAAGATATACGTACAGATGAATTCAATTTATCGAAAATATATTTTAGTCACCGGAAAATTTGTCGACTATTTACGAGATTGACGTAGTCTAATTGTATATCGCACTTTCCCAGATAGGAAATGATCCTGATTCAAATCCCGATGGTAGCTAAAATATTTTTTCGATAAATTTAGGTTATCCGTAGGTAATTTGTATAAATAATTAGACAAAATAATTTGTTTAAATCACTACTTATTGATAAATTAACACGTTTAGATACCTTTGGTATCTTCTTCAGAAAACAATAAAATCAAAACTATAAAGTGGTGAATAAGTAAGGACTAATATGAAAACAAACCGATAAATAAACTAATAACCAAATCCTCTTTGCAAATAGTCACCTTTTAAATTTGTTTTCATATTGGTTCTTACTTATTTCCTGAAGAAGATACCACAGTTATCGAAACATGTTGAATAATCAATAAACAGTGGTTTAAACAAAGTATTTTGTCTTTTTATTTATGTAAAATGAGGGCGCAAAGTAATTTTGCTAATATTGAAGAAGCATTTAATTTGTATTAAAATATCACAGAGCTATGTTTTGAAAAAATTAAACTTCACTGATAATAATGTGTTATTTTCAAACTATAATTAATAGATATTTTTTTTAGTTTTCAAGTGAAAATTGAAAATAAATAAAAGCGAAATACAGTGTTGATGGATATTAAATTTACCCACTGTATTTTCCCATCCCTCAATGTTCTGTTTATCCGTATACGTATTCTGTCTCTCTCTTTCAGATCCAATTTTATATTTTATCTCCCTCTTTGTGTATATATACGTGCACTCTTTTAGTATTTATGATCAGTTTTTAATAAATGCAAAACCGGTTGACGTATAATAAACTTCGCGGTTTCATACAAAATTATTGTTATTTTATTTAATATGATATGTCAAACCACAAAGTGATTGCTTTCTATGAAAATATAATAAATGAATAAGCTACCTTTTGGTTCTGAATATATTATAGTAATGATTTTAAAAATACTATTCAAAAACAATATACTCCTCAAATTAGACACTTTCAAAGTATACATTTATAACTGTTCAAAAGTTTTTGGTGAAACTCCACGATTATTTTGTAATTTGAGTTAAAACACTGTTCTATTCAACTTGATTTTATTGTATTTTTAAATACCTTTAGGTTAGAACGTTTTCGGGAACATCTTCCCATTATCAATAATACAATTCAACTCGTAACAACAATAATATAATATAACTAATATAATTGAATTATATTATTGATAATGGAAATACCCGAAAACGTTCTAAATCAATCGCGAAGGTTCAAAATATGGAAAATCTAACTAACACTACCTAACTAACACCATCAAGAAATACAGAACGGGTTAGGATCGGTATTACAGGGAACTCACAAAAAGAACAGCTTCTGGAAGACATACATTAATTTATGCAGAATGCTGTGTTCAATGAAATGTTTGTGACAATGAGATGTGATCTAAATTAAACGCTAATTTTTAAATCAGATAATTTGTTTTATACAGTAATCAATTTTCACCTATTTTATTAATTACAACATTCTACCTCGACATGTTAAATAAAATAATTACTAATCAATTAGATGTTAACATCCTTAGGTATAGGATGGCCTGTCCCTAGTCAATAAATATTGAAAATCTTGCCTTTGTTATGTACTTACTTATTACATTATGTTTATTTACTTAATAATGATTGTTAAATTACTTTGACTATTATAATATGTGACTAAAATAAGGAAAGGACAAAAAATAAATGTTCCACTTAATATGTAATACTTACCTTCCTTCCCAGTGAACTACACACATAACACATGATACCGAATTTTACACCAATTACTGATTGTAATCACTCGTTTTTTACAGAAATTTTAAATAATGAAGTTAAAATATTATTTTTTTGACTCGCGAAAGGTTGAAAGCTCGTCGGCAAAAATGACAAATCATAAATCATAGATGATCATCCAAATAATGTGTAATTAAAAAAAAATATCCATTTATCTGTTCTAAGACAGAAACATTCGACACTGGACGCAGATTATTATAAGAAGATGATTTAATAATAAAATTGTAATTTTCATAAAGTTATATTACTTATAAAACGGTATTTTAGTGTTATTTATTGTCAGGCATATTAAACTTGTAAGTCTATAATTAAAATTATTTTATTTTTTGTACACATAATTTATTCACAATAATGTAATATAATAATGTTTGCATTGTTAAAGTATTCAATAAGGTAACATACTTGTGAAAAATAAATGTATAGGTATTTCAATGCAGACTTCATATAATAGGATGTCATAAAATTCAAAAACAATATCTAATTTTGAAACCCTGATAGTAAATCCTCAAGTCGTTTATTTTTCTATTTGAAAGACAAAAGGGTTACGTATCCAACAATGTAATTTGTATTTTAAAGGAAATTGACACTATACTCCAATGTAATGAACCAGCATCCTTTCAAATTTACACACAAAGATGAGGGTTATTATATTTAGTATCTTCGGGTTATTGTAATTCACAGGATAGCGCTTAACCAGCGGTTATGAAACGCATTATTGATTCTATCTACTAACCCTCTTAACTTTCTTACTTCTGATATCACTCAGATGCTGACGACCGTGTTGCAGGTAGATTTCCGTTAATAATACTACCCGCTGCAGAAGGTCTAATGACGCGACTTCCGGAAAAGTTCAATGCACTTTCTTCAATCGTGAGACCTCAAAACCACCCTCCGTTAAAAAGTTTATCTATTCTATATCTAAACACGGACACTGCAATTCCTGTAGTTATTGAAAAATTTAACTTATTAGTATCTAAGCTATGTTCATTAGGCAAAAATTAAAAAAATACCGGTAGTAAAATTGAATCTTAACTATTTGCCGATGTGGTCAAAATATCAGGGATGTCCAAGAACTTCGAAAAATATTTTATAAAAAATTACTTAACATATTTTGATTCTGTTTTTTCGTAATGAAGTGTTAAACTATGCCTAATATCGCTGTATTTTCCTATAATAAATGCCACATTGTTTTGATTTTTTCGCTTAGTACATAATAAAAAAATACCAAGTACTATTTAATTTTCATTCTTGAATATGATTTATATTTAAAAAACTTATAAACTGTCAGATGATATAAAAAAACAGTAATATTGCATTTTACATTGTATTTTTTTACGTCGATCAAACGCCCTTTAAATAGCCAAAAGTCGTTAAGGATATCAGAGAATTCATTATGTAATTCTAAAAGTTTTTTTATGCATTTCCTTCAGTTATATAATGGATTTGGTAACTGTTTTAATGATACTTAAGATAAGGTTAAGGTTTTAATTTTTTATTTTGATACAGAAAAAATTCTAAAAATACCAGGACAAATAATCAAGAAATAAATATCTACGGGAATTGATTTCGCTCTAAGAGGGTTGAAACGTATTACGATGTAATAGACCAAATGTAATATAAAAGTTTTTTTAAAATACATTACAATTATTGTGAGCAATTTCCGTAAAACGTTTGGCAATAATCAGGGAAGAGGAAGTCACATGTCACGTCACGTGATAAGGCACCCCTGGCAGCGCTGCCAGTGGTCGTGAGAACCCCGGACACAACACAAAGCCTTCATCGGAGCTACCAACACTGTCATAACCTTATAATTTTAATTCTGTCATAAAAGTTCTAAAAATATGACAGAATTTAAGGGCGGGCAAAAATATTCAGAACCAACATTAGAACTGATATATATTATTAATTAAGCTGAAAATACATTCTTATTGTGTAATTGTAATTATTCAGAACATAGGACTGTGATATTTTAAATACTAATTAAAAGTCATATCATTAAATTACTTTTCAAATAAACACATCTGTCCCGGTAGCAACAACAATATTTTTCAATAAAATTGATTTTATACGTATAACTTTCTAATAAATTAGTATTTCATATATATTAACATTAGTAATTTTAATGAAATCACAATTTATTTGTGAAATTACGGTTTAACAAATTTGTTGAACGACATTGGAAAAATTAACAGAAAAAAATTTTTATCGAAAAAATAGATTCAGATGCGGAATATTTTGTAATGACTTGAGCTCTAATGATCTCATCTTCTGTTGCATACTTGTCGATTGTTGAAGCTTTCGTTAACAGGACCATCTTCTAGTACTAGGTTTAACCGGTGGTCATCTAATTTTGGTGCCACTCGTATCATTGATCTTTTTAGCATGTTTTTTTTTTATACGATACAGTTTAATGTTCAGTTCTGAATTGCTCGCTTTTTACATACATTTATTTGCCTCGCTTACGCCTAGATCTGCTAACCTCTTTTCTCCTGTCTTCCTTTACCAGTGTTATTCACAACGGTTGAAAGAATATCAAATGATACATATGTTCTTGTTATCTTGAACCTCATGCTTTATGCCCTCCTGATAGAATAAAGCAATATACTCTACTTAACTAAACTAAAGCAACATACTTGTGACTCAAAAATTCCTAAAAATAAATTTTCTAGATGAGAATTATATTTTCAGCACTGAACTTTGACTCTATGGTATTTGTTCATTTACTTTTAGGTGCCCATATGGTTTTAAAATTAAATAAAAGTTCAATCGTTGTCCTCGATTCTTCTGAATTTTCAATTCAAAATTAAGGTGATCCCAAAAGTGACCTGGCATTATTATTATATTAAACTTTTTTTCATATTTAATATTTAATGGTAAAACTAATAATTAATACGCGCAATACGTTCTATATAAGGTTTAACAGCAAAAGCAAAATTTAATAAGTAAAAAGTAATCTTTAATAACGAAAATTACGATTCTTAGCTACATTGACTTAGGTTCCAAAATTTGACAGCAGAATATCGCTGGTATGGGCAGCTTTTGAGTAATTAAATAAGACATTTCGGAATGACATCTCCAACACTTAAAAATGGTGTTCGTTTGAACACTGCGTCCTTCTAATAACTAAAGGTTTTACTACAAATTAAATGTATCATTTAGAAAGATATACGGATTAAATCAATTTATAAAAAAAATATTTTTGTTGCTACCTGGATTCGAATCTGGATCTTTTCCTAACCGGGGAAATGTATTAACAGATTATACTACACCAATATAGTAAGTTGATGACAAATTTTCGAACTTATACGTTACACTTTCAAATTGATACATCTGTTCTTATATTTCTTCTTTATATTTACGAAATCTCAAACACCTTTAAGTAAAATTCGTGGGAAATGCCAGAATTAATTTATTTTTTATCAAATTTTGGCAACATTAATAGAAATTATATATTTTTTAAGAAGAACACATTCTTCTTGTGAAGTTGCAATTTTTCAGAAGACAGTCGTTCGCACAATAGCTCTCTAAACCTCTCTATCTAGTGTTGTGAATTTCTTATAGAAAATTATTCTCGGGTGACCCAAGGGTTCCCGTTATTTTATAGGATGTTCTGGAGTCGACCTGACAACACATCTTGCACATCTGAGGCTTTTCAACTTCAATATTAGAATGAAAACAACGACGCTCACAAAAGAATCCGTCACTCGGAGATCCTTAGATTGGACCATGCTGGAAAAGTGTCTCAGTGCTCGGAAAAGTAACGACACTTGGCCGTAATGAAATCAGAAAGATGACCATAAAAACTCTTGCAATGGGCCTCTTGAAGAACCAAAAGGAATAGAAAAAGGCCACCGATGTGACAGATATATGCGAAACGTGGTGAAATGAAATTGATGATGAACTTTAATATTATTTATGTTTTTATCAGACGCGATCGCTTCAAACATGCTTTAGATGCTCCGCATCCCTTATGATTTAGAGTCAAAAATATTTGAATTTTTTAATTCTAGCTGAAAACAGCATAGCTGCACACGTTATGCATCTACGAATTGCGTAAACACCCAGATACAATAACAGTGGATTGTATCATTCGTTCCGTATCCGAAAAGTTTTAAAGTATTCGACTTTCGCGCATACGCATTGCGTTCTGCCTGTCAAGGTCTTCGAATACTGTATATGCATTTGTTAACAGCATCCAATATACAAAAAACGACTTTAATGCTTACGGATATAATGCACAAAATAGCATACATATTACCAAGTGGGCGGTTGTTTTGAAGAATTTGTTTGTATGACGCATTTTTTACAGTTTGACTTGAATTATTTAAACATTAATTTTATATATTTAATTCATCATTTAAATAAAATTAAAATGGATACTTCACCAACGTGTTATAACTTTGTAAACAAAAATGATGAATTGTGTGAGTGTATAAATGAATCATTAATATGTAAAAGTATTATGTCTTGATCATTTGGGGAAAAAAACACATTTTTGACACTGGAAAACCGATAGCATCCCTTCTACAAAAAGTCTCCGACCGCCACTGGTTTTCATATGTATAAGATACATTTATTATACCGCCTTGTGGAAGGAGCAGGTCACTTCAAAATTATAATATTACCGCGCCAAACATTACAAATAGAATAATTCTGATAATCTTTTGAATTTCTAATTTATTTATGTATATCTTTCTCGCATACATTAAAACAAATTTGTAATGATATTACCTATTAGTCGGTCTGTAAGCAAAACATGGTTAAATTTTAAAGCAATTTTATTGAAGGTTAATTTATGTAAAACCGTCAACTGATAAAAGCTCATCAAAATAATAATACCCGAAAAGCTTTCATACATTATATGGTGCATTAACATAAAACTAACCGAAATAATTATTATTTTAATTCAATCGAAAATTCAATGATTAATCTAATATATTTCATAAGCATAATAATTCAAGCATGTTTATTTTACACTACCGGTCATACGTATGGTAACGATCGCATTGTTGCCAGAAAACTTAAAAGACAAAGGCCAATTGGTAAATCAGTTTTTTTAATTGGAAACATCTTTCATATTTTAAACCTTTCCTCTCCGATGATGTAAACTGAGTTGACATTTCCTCTAATTATATGAATATCTCGGTAAATATACTATATACAGAGTCCATATTTTTAATATTCCTTCGTAATGTATTTATGTATTGAATAAAATGAGTAAAGTAGAGTATTTACCATACGCGACAATAAATAGTATTTTCTCGAAGAACCTGTTGTGAATTTGTCAATATGTGTGTGTACGTGAGGAGAGGTGCAGACGGCGCCGGATGCCGATCGTCACTTTGGTGGCAGAGCGTACGCTGGCCGAGTTAAACGTGTATTATGCATCTTTATGTTGTCGTTTTTAACACTTTTACATAATAATTGGTATATATATACACAAACTATTATTTTAATGATTAATATAAGTAATAAATGTAAAATATTAATATTTATCCGACTTAAAAATCACAAAAGTCTACATTTACACTGAGTTTACGGCACCGGAGCGCGCGTTATTTATTTAACAACCTAAAGGGGGAATTTTAAAACATCCCTTAGTTTGTTGCTTAAGAATAAGCGTAACATAAATTTACACTTAAAATAAAATTAAATATTCTATACGTAACATAAAATCGAGTGAGCTTCAATACTTAGTCACATCACATCATCATGGAAAGACGGTGGTCCAAGGTAAAGTGGAAGAGTTGGTATTTCATATTCAAGCTGGACAGATCTAATAAAGGATTCCACCAACAGTTCACCTATAGTGCCAGAAAAGCGATGAATTGAGAGACAAATAATTTATTGGCCGCGACTAGGCATATTACGTGATGGTCATCTCCGTTATTTGGAGTGATTGCCTTAAGAGAGAACGCCATCTTATTCGCCGATTTTCTGTACTTCCAGTGACCACTGTCTTCTAGACACTGTTAACGTTTCTTCAAGTAATACGTCTCAAGTACGATGCAATACTTTTTCTGTATATCGATATATTCTTTATATATTGTGTTGATATAAATTCATCGCGTAGTTATACAAGTTAAAAAATAATGTTGAAATAAACAAAACTCACAAATTAGTCGATAATATATTCTACTGCATTGTATACGATTGACTCACAATGTTCTGAAAGTTTTTCGATTCCATATCTAAAGAAATCCGATAGTTTGAAGATGAAGAAGTCGTCAAGACAATTTTGAAGAGCAGCGTCGTTATTACCGGATTCCTAGGAGATTGTTACATGTAAATCTGGTGGAACAAGATCAGGAGAATACGGCTCAACCGACCTCTTGAATAGCTGCTTCTGTGTGTTAACAGTATGCGGACGAGCATTATCGTGTTAAAAAATCATTTGAATATCTTTCCGATTTTTTTCGTGAATTCATGTCTCGAGGCATCAGAGACGTTGTAAATGAACCTCATATTTCTTCAATAGTGGTCAAAAATGACCGGTAGTGTATAATTTTCCCTTGCGGTGATTGGATTTGACGTCGATCGAAATAATGCAACATCGGCTTGTATTCAAAACGTTTTTTTTTTTTAATTCGGTTCTGTTGCGGTTCGGTGGCTGCGAAAAACGGAATATTTTCGGTTCGGTGCCGCTTCGGCGCCCTGCCCTCGGCCGGGTCGCGCTGGGGGAAGACCAGTCCGACTGGTCTGGGAGGGTTGCTCTGCATCACGCTCCGGTGGTGTCGCAATCTTGATCGGTCCCGGAGACTTCCCGAGTCGTTTGGCTGTTTTGAAAGGTTTACAATTTGGAATGATAATTTAGTGATTAAATCAACGATAAAAGGTGTATCATTGTCGGTAGGTCTTACGTATTGTCCGTCTCCCCTAAAGGACAAATTCAAGCCTTATTACTGTTTCTATTCACTGACAAATAAATCCAACAGAGCAGATTCACTTATTAATAATTGTGGAAAAATGAACATTCTTTTAGACACGTCAAATAAAGACGAAAACTATAAATAGGTGTCAGGGAAGGAAATACATTAAAAAATTTTGACCGCTTCCTGCCATTTTTTCACATACGAAAACAAATAAAGAACGCATGGGGCCAAATCTAGAGAATAGAGTAGATGAGGTTGTAATTCGTAATTCGTGCGATTGGTGCAATTGATAAATAAAAAACTTTATATTTTTTATTGTGATATTGACTCATTCTAAACATTAAATTAATTATAATTTCTAAACACCGAGGATATGAAGCAGAAATCCGAAGATGAATTATCCTTTAATTCTATAACAAGTTTAATGCCATAAGTTATATTCAATGGTACCAAATTTATAAGGTTTCTTGCTTTTAAAAAAAAGGTACATTAGTAAATAAAATATTTTAAATATTTGTGGCAAATTTTACATTGTGGTTTTTATTCATTTTAATGTAGACAATTTAGAACATTTTTTTTGACCTTTTGAGTTATATTTAATACACCAAATTTCTGAAAATACCATTTTCTTCATCAGGATGACAAAACCGCATATGTCAAATGTTTTTATCCTAATTAATTAATTGTCATAATGTTTTTAAAATTCTATTTTTAATAATTTAAATACTTTTTTAAATATAATTTAAAAATACTAATTAAATGTATTAATTAGAAAGATATACATATAAAATCAATTTTAACGAAAAATATTATTGTTGCTACCGGGATTCGAACTTAGATCTCTTTCAGGGAAGTACATTATCCAACTATGCTACAGCGGCAGTACTTTTGACGACAAATTTTCGAACCCAAATTTTTCAAATTAATACATCTATCGTTTCATTACAACAACAATATTTTTCGATAAAATTGATTTTATATGTATATCTTTCTAATTAATACATTTAATTAGTATTTAAAATATCACAGATCTATGTTCTGAATAATTAAAATTTCACAATTAGAATGTGTTCTCCTTAATTACAATTTTAAAAGAATTAAAGCAATTTGATAGGTATGGTTTTAATGATTTAATTTGACATTCTGATGAAGAAAGGTGTATTTTCCGAAATCGGTTGGTGTATTAAATATAATTCATAAAGTGGCTAAAAACAAAGATTTAAATAATCTATACTAGTAAATATAATACTATTAAATGAAACCTTTTCAACCCTGTCACCGAGTAGTCACTGTATGCTATATTATTAAAAATTATTTAAAAAAAATTTGATGTCATTTTCAGTCTCCTTTAAGATTTTAAGGGTGACAAATCATTATCATTAAGTCATCATTGTCAAACTCACCCCCATATTTCTAAGCGTGTGTACATCCTATTATTTTACATGTATGTCACGCTGTGTTACATACGTGATATGTAATTATCTCAAAAACATTAAGACTTGCGAGGCAATATTTCATTGTAGAAGCAAAACCATTATGTTTCACTTTCAGGTGCACCTGCTCTTTGGTTCTACAGGCAGTTGATACGATCGGGTCATGGTTCGGGTTGCCACTCAACATTATAGCTTTTCCCTTCTTTCCGTGACATCGAACTCTTCGTAATCTCACACTAACACGTAACTCCCGTATAATGCTTCTATTTATTTGCGACATTTGACGCCACGTGAAATGTGGCGTTAATTTTTCAATATTAGTACTCCAAATAATATACATCATTAGTAAAAAATACTATTTTTATCCGTTTCAAATATTCATACCTTTGTACTTAACCACACAAATCTTGATAGGGTGAAAATTTCGTAATGGGGTTGATCGATTCCACGTGAATTTACTTGTAGTTTATGTATATGTTTTTAAATCTTTACCATACTTTAAATAAATAATTGTTATAATTATTTTAGAGTATTTTCGCATCTGTTAGTTTTCGGTGATGATTGATAAAAGGCGACATCTGTCGGCCTAACATATTTTTAACTCATCCGATCCTTTAAATATTGTGATCAGAGGATCCCCCCCTCCCCGCAATTTTACCCGGTGATAAATTAGCTATTGTAAACGCTAAAACCATATATATGAAAAAAAAAAAACTACCGAGCGTTCATTTAAGTTACCAAGCGTTTATTTAAGTTGAGTTCACATATTTCGTCCATCTTTAAGTACATGTGGTCAATGGTTGAATGAATGGGATTCCGCCGCGCGCCTGGATTATTTAATTCTTAACAAAAAAAAAACCTATATATTTCCTCGTAATGACTTTCACGTTTTGAAAATGCTCCGGTCCTATATATTTTTTTTCTCGTGAAACCCGTCCGCTGCATGATATTACAAGATACCATGCGGAATATTTTATATCAAAATATTTTTTTAAATCACTTGAAAAGTGATAGAGCGTCTCCCTGACCCCACTACATCACTGGATGCAGGCAGCCTACCCGGTGAACTGAATAAGCAAAAAAAAAATAACCGATAGGACATATTAACAAATGAAATAATAAGGTTAATTATTTTTTCGTGAGTTGGCCGCGCTGTCCAGGGTGAGGTTGGGTGATCAGCCATGCACATAGTCGTAAGGAAGATACGCCGTAAACAAACGAAGTGAGTTTTTTTAATTAGTGAATTCACGTCTAGACGTAATAATTGTATTTTGGGATTATTTATTATTCTGCCGTCCTCACGGCTAACGGACCTCAACCCGACGTACGTACCGCGCGGAGAAATTACTTGTATATAATAAAATTTATATCTAAGCCTTAATTAAATCGTAAGTATACGAGCCTCTGGGAAAGGGAGATGCATCGACCGTGACGTCATAACGCTATATCAAGGGGTGATGTGTCAGTTAAGCACGTATTATACGTTAAAATCGCATCCGATGAAGAAACAATGATATAAACAAAAATGGCAATTTCACGGTAGGAACTGACAGCGTGTGTACGCATGCGTAACATTTTACCAAGAAATCCAGACCGGGTAAAAGTCTGGATAACAGGGAACAGGCAACGGCTTCTTCAACTTCTACTCAAAGTGTTGACGAGCGTAAATGGGCATGCAAACTTGGCCATCCAGGAAAATCGCCACCAATTTGCATTTAAGCCGAAAATCCTAGGAAAGTGCAACAGTTATCGTGCACGTCTGGTTAAAAAGACAATTGAGATATACAAACACTTAGTGAACATTAAATGGGATGACGCCCTAAAATTAAAAACCTCCTTGTATCCGGCGCTTCAAAGTCATAGGTTTTGAAGAGCTTGCACAGATTGATCCGACAGTAGATGGAACACAACACCTGTTTTCGATACGGTATTGCAAGCCAGTGCCAAAAACGATACAACCCGCTTTTGACACGGTACTGTAAGCCAATTCTTAATCACAACACAGTTCCACATCACGTCGGCCAGAAAGGTCAGATATACACGGCAGATTAGCTCAGAAAAGATTAAGGTGAATCTGGGTAACTGCAACATATAAATCATCGACATCAACTTTGAACTGAACTTTATAAGATTATGCTATGTCTTTGAAACTTCATTAACCATTTCCCAATTAAAATCTTTAAAAATCAGAATGTAACCTTTCAGGATAGCTGATATTGAAAGCATTTTATAAAGATTAGACGAGTAGATGCACTTACCCCAAATTTGGGGTAAGAGCATCAAGTTGTACTGATTTGCTTAATGACAATGTGAAATAGTTATTTTGGTCCTTAATGACATATAAAACGTGATGAGTTCCAAAAAAATCTAGTAAAATTGCCAAGACGGGAAAAGTGCGACATATCATAGTGATTATTTTTGAAATTCGTTAATTATTTTTTAAAAAATAATGGAACTGTCTACGCAAGTTTCTATAGAAAAATATATGGGGTATTATACCAACCACCGAGTAGATGCACTTCCCCCACGGTGTAAAATTTATGGGGTAAGTGTATCTGGGCTTGTAAATCGTAATCCGCGAAAATAATCACGAATTACAACTCAAAATAAAGTTACTCACGTAATATTAGCATCCTGGCCCAAAAGATTATCAAGATATACGAAAAGTCATACACAACTCGCAAGTTGACATCAAACATCAACTGTCATAATTTGAAATGGTATTACAAGCAAACTAATATTAGGATTTGCACCATCTCTGGACCGTCTCTTCAAATATAGATTTATAATATTTTTTAATAGATTACAGCACTGAAATCTATACTCTAACGTAATTAGGAGACTTAGATGCACTTACCCCGTAGATGCACTTACCCCGATTCACCTAACACAGAACGTATCAATCTTTCAAGAAATAATGAATATCGAAAAACCTTCCATAACATCCATACTTTGGGCGTGTTAAATCTCGAGCAAGAAAACTCCCAAAGACACACAAAGTATTTTATTTTCACCTCTGGAATCAATACAAAGCACTTCTAAAAAAATTTGATCATGTTTTAAAATCAAGATCAATTTAGGTAGACCAGTTTAATAAAGATATGGAAAAATCTGTCTATTCTAAAAATATTCAAAATCCATCTGGTGAAATCTTTGAAATTCTTCATAGCACTGTATGGAATGGAAACGTGAATTGGGGAGAAGAATTCTTGGATATTGAAAATTTCGCCGGAATGAACAATGAAAGGAAATCGAGCAATCTCCCAAAAAAGTTAAAAAGGTTAAGTTACCAAATAATGGAGTTAACAAGGTTCTCTTCAAACTTTGGAATTAATCATGAGGAAGGGAAAGGTATTGTGCATCAAGTTCCAAACAGAAAGCGTAATGTAAGTTGTTAATGCTATAACAAGTTGATAATGCTATAACAAGTTGATAGTTCTATAACAAATTGATAAGTCTACGTTAATAATTATGTCTAACCGCAAAGTTAACACAGTAAACGAGTTAACAAAGTGGACATTCTAGTTTTTAGGTAGATTTAAATATTTTTATTGATTTTAAATTAAAATACGTATTCGCGAACCGTTTGTGGTATCTTAAGAATCATGTCGAAAGTTTGCGGTTATTGAAACACTACCTATGTCTGACATGAGAGGGAGAGAGAAATAGAGAGAGGTACCACGTAGTTATTAAAACAACGGCCCTATACATAAACATAATTACTACCTTTCTATTTCAATTAAGCGACATGCTCAGGGTCAGGACCGGTTGCATTAGGCTCTGACGTCACGAGCGGCCAAACGTTCAAAGAGGGGTCGTTTTATATTTTAATTTACCCTTTATTGCTGCAACACATGTGAGTATGTGTGTGTATCTCTGTGTGTACGTGCACGGACAGGGCCGACCTGGGAGTTTCTAGTCTCCGGGGAAAATACTTATTTAGCTACTTAATTCTATTACGTAAATTTATTATTCTCATTATTTTTCTCTGGACGTTCTAACTTTTTACACGAATCATCAAGGCTTGCATTAGCCAACCTAGTTAGGTATTTACTGCGTATGTATTCAATAATAATTTAATTCGCTACGTAAATAATAAAAATTCGGTAGGTAAATATATCCCGAGTAAATATATCAGTATTGTATTTTACCAAGTATTTTAATAACAATATTAATGTATGTATGGATAAGCGACCAGACGAGAGTACTTGATATAATTAATTGATTACACCAATAAAATGAAAATTCAATGGACAGGCCACACCAGCAGTGGATTAAAAACGATTGATAATGATATTAATTATGATTCCGATGAGTAATGTAAAATATTCTTGTAATTTACTATTTTCTAATATATATATATTTTTTTGTAGGACTAAAGACACTGGATTTTCTGGGCATAAATAAAATAAATAAAGACTTGCCCTCTAGCGGCCCAGCGCCCAGGAACTAGCCCAGTCTGCCGTCGTCATGCCCTGCCTACGCGCGCGCGTATGTGTGAGTATCGCCCCCTAATGAGTAAACATTAAACCTCTTCTTTGCAATTAAAGGTAATGTATTTTTTGTTAAGTAGAATTGAGGATGCTTTTCACACGATCGTCCTTATGCACGCGCTCTTCATGAGCAGGTCCTCGTTACACAGCGGATGTTAAGCGGCCAATTAATATTTTGCATAAGAAAGCACCTTTCCAACCCTTATTCTGACGACCGTTGGTTTCGACACGACGCATTGCAATTCTGAAAGCTTTGATCTTATCAAATTATTATTATCAACAGGTCGTTAATGACCCTAATAGATAAGTAAATGAATAACATTTTGCACGATACTCTTAAGATGAAAATAATATATAATACAACTAGTGATGGTGTGTAACAATGACTGGTACACAAGAAAATAAACCTCTTACAGTAAAATCTTAGTTGCTAATCATCGTCACAGTCACATAACGACATTACTAAATAAACATTTTACGTTATATATGTTATTTTGTAAATTGAGTTGAAACTCTTTGTTTTATTATATTTAACGTTAGAACGTTTTCGGGAACATCTTCCCATTATCAATAATACAATTCAACTAAAATTAAAAACATTGTCAGACAATAATAAAGGAGGTAAGGGAGATGGGGGTGTGTGTGGAGTTAAAATGGATAAGAAAGAGGATGTAATGGGTGGTATTTGGATGTTTATTATTTTATTATTAATTTTTTAATTCTCTAATATGTTTAACTTTCGTACTTTGGCGCAACTATATAAAAATTCCATATTATTATTGTCTATTTCGGAATTTAGAGGTTTTTTATTACTTTTTATGTTCTTCTAATCTTTTTCGTATTCTTCTTCCGCTCTGTCCAACGTAAGGTGCGTCACAATTCTCGCAACTCAATCTGTAACGTTAAATATAGTGAAATAATACAAAGTTTCACCAAAAACCTTTGAACAGTTATTCTATGTTAAAATTGTTTCAATCGGATTGCCTTTGGCCTTGTGGCGGTGTACGCGATATGACATGAACCTTTCTTTACCTACGAGGTGCAATTAGAAATTCAAATTCCCGTATGCATAATGCACGCGCGGTTTCCCTTCAGCGGCAACGTCAGCACCTACGAAATTATTCCGGCAACCGGCGATGAAGCTACGAAACCAAAATAATTTTGTTATAGACAAATAATGCATAATCTAGCTTTTTTATCAAAATGGCACGAGAGAAAAAATATATTCTGGAAGTAATGGATCTAGATATTTTATTTAGCACCCGGGGCAGTAAAAAAAATACGCCCTTTAGGTAGACAGTACAAAGGGAGTAATACAAAAAATAAAGTTGTAAAACTACAAATATGTAAAAATCCTATTTTTATTTATCAATTTTTAGAAATGATGCATGCTTGGTGTAAGCGAGGTATTACACAATTTACACCGAATCAACTCTAAGCAGTATGTAAGTAAAAATATTTTTTTTAAATGAAAATATATTTTTGTTGTGAAGTTACAATTTCAAAACAGTTATGTGGTATTTTATTACAAATTAGATTAATTATTTAGAAAATTGATAGATTTTTTTCTGTATATTTTTCAAATTGATTAATTTAATTTGTATTAAAAATATTAACATATTTTGAGCCAGTACAATTATTAAAAAATATTTTATGGACAATAAGCGTTAAATATAATACAATTTAGCTTAGAAATATTATATAGTTTCGCGGACCGGTGGATGTGAATATGATATATAAAATGTGGATAAAAAAAAAATGTTACACCTGTGCGCGTCTTAGTATGTTTGTTAGGTACTGAAATTGTACAATTTTTATAATTCCCGAAGTCATGTACTTGTATGGTAGTTTTTAATGTTATATTTAGACCGTAGTTGTATTCCTATTTTGGTATTATTGTAAGTGATTAACATAGGGGAAACGCATCGATAGCTAATGCACCAACTCGTGCAGCTCCACTAATGGCTCTATTTATCAGACAAGTTTAATTTATCATTTTATGTTTAATAACCGACATTAAATGTAATCGAAATTGCATATGGTCGCCCCCATACGGGCCGAATCAACACCCGCATACTCGCATTTAGTCTCGAGCGTGGCGTGCACTCTCGCCAACATAGCGACTGGCGTCCTGGGACACCGACAATTACAACCAATCATACGCAACCAGTGGTGTGCCAGAAAAATATTATCAACCGGTTTGCTAAACTTATTTTGGTAATCACTCACTCATACACCCCATCTCTCTGCACACCCTCAATGCGTTTTATGTTACTATTCCCGACCATTTTAATTATATCCGGTGACGGAGCATTTAAATCTGTAATACTTGCAACACTAAAACGGACAATTGAAAATAAGCTAAGTACCTGAAACGCATTCCCAGTAATTAGACAAAATTATGTAAGCGTATATTTCACAGTGATGAGAAAAAATGCTACTCTTGACTCACTGGTGTGATTGTGATTGGTATTTGATCACATCAGTGATTGAAAACTGTGACTGTCGTCAGTTTTATTACTAATGCACATGCACCGCAAGATATCACGATACGCGAAATAAATAAAAAAAACATATTCTAGCATTAACAATGAATATATTTCTAATTTAATATCATCAAAAAGAGATGAGAACCCTTAAAAAAATGTGAGTTTATTTTGCAGGTCAAATTCTCATCGTTCCGGGTCAAATGCGTAAAATGTTTTGGCAGAATCTACTAGATGCCAATGATTACGAGTTAAAACGTCATTCCTTCATGAATATTTTCGTCTCATATGTACATATTCACACCTAAATATAAATAATATAAAAAAATTAAACAAATATCAAATTTCATGAGACGTTTGTTATTAATGTCGTCGTTTCATTAATATTTTCCTTTTTAAAAATGTGCACATGTTTGTTTACTAATATTTTTCGTAATCTCTCTTCGATTCTCTATTAAAGAAAATTGTAATTTTTTATTTTTTCTACACATTCAATGATACTTCAGTCTAGTTTACTGGCTACTGCCCCGCTACGTTACGCCACTGAGGATATAATTCATTTTGTTTTGAAATGGATTTAACTATTTTATCTTCTGAGGCTTGAGGTTTCTACCAAAACTATCTTCCAGTATCTGGTTTACTTGATTAAATAAAGTGTTCCACGAACGTTCTTTATTTCCGGTTCCATCAATATTACTTCCTCATTCATTAGTTCTACGAGATCAAACGATATAGGCCTTTTTAAATCATATTTACTGTGTATAGGTTAATTGTATATTCAGTTCTAATTTTTTAATTATTTATACCCTTTAATAAATGCATTTACCACATGTAACAGTCCCAATACTTGCATATTTAGAAACAAACGGTTTAGCGACATATTTCCTATTTTAACAACCGGTTCGTGAGAACCGGATCAAACCCATAAGGGAACATCACTGTATGGATCCATTAAATTATAATAATATTGCTATATTTACCATTTGCTATAGTGTAATCCTTTATGGCTGACTCGTCCTTGCAGCAAGACAGATACAATGTTCTTATTTTCACAACTTTTATAGTTCTAATAGTCACATTTGTCTATTCAATTAAATTTAATAAAACATTTTTACACACTGCTTCAGTTTATTATTTCAAACGTCGACACGCGGCGAAACCTGTCTCAGCGATATTTTAAAAGTCTCAAAACAAGTTTAAAATTTTACGAAATCTCGCTTCGGTTAATACATTGTTAACACTGGTGATTCGCTTTTGGGACCGATTTTAGAACAGTTTCTTTGAAGCACGCGTGTTAGATAAATCGAGGACTGTTTACGCCCGACGTCAAAATAGACGGGCGATGTGAACGACAGGTATTCGAGGTTCTCTGGAGACGACAGTCGCGCGCGACAAAACGGAGAATCGAACAGGATCTGTATCGAGATTCGAGCGCGCTCGTTACAATTTGTCAGAATAAGGAATGCAGAACGCAGAGTGCAGCGCGCGACACTGTAGGCGTGAGCGTGCGCCGTGCGCTGCAGCGGACTGCATTTCCTATGCACTATGCACCGGACGATGCATCGCGCGGGGCAGGGGTGACGGTAAGGGGCAGCGAGAGGGGGGGCTCATTCATGAACGGGCTTTCCAGCGCGTAAAACGAGCTGAGTATTGTTTGGCGAGATGTTTGTATATTTATTATCATAAGGTGTATAGAAATCATTCCTCGCGTGTTGCGAACAGAACGGGGCGCTTGTCATTTAAAAATGCAGCCTCCGGTCATCGCTCATCAGCCGCAGCCAGGGTTTTCGTAAAATATATATATACATACAGATATATACAGGGTGAAACAGATCTAGTCCGCAATATTTTATAGGCGAACACCCGACTAAATTACAAGTCGGAAATGTTCAAGGAGTACGTGCCTAATTTCAACCATGTCGGAGATATAAGATTTCAAAAAAAAAAAACGTAATTATGCGATTATTTCGATTAATTAAAATATTTTATTGGGTGATCGAATTATAAGGCGTCAGACTATTTTTGGTAGATGATTTAGGGCCTGAAGCAAATGTATAGATTAAAAATAAATAAATTTGCACATATTCGTTGAACATTTTCGACTTGTAATTTACTCAGGTAAAATATTGTGGACTAGGTCTGTTACACCCTGTATATAGTAAAGATTATACAGGACATAGTTGTGTAGTGCTAAATAAAAAAAGCACCAGGGAGGTATTTGATTTTAACCCTCTTCACCCTTTTCGTTATCAAGAAGTAATTTTAAACAACAGTAAATTAGCTTTTGTAAACGCTAAAATCATGCGTATGTCAAAAAAACGATCGAGCTATATAATCTAAATTTAAAGGTGACTGTTTATTTAAGTCGAGTTCACATATTTCATCTGTTTCCAAGTCCATGGTCAATGGTTGAAAGAATGGGATACTGCTGCGCACTCACATGTTAACAAAAAAAACCTATAAAGTTACTTTCACGATTGCTCCGCACTTATTTTCATATTTTTGGCATTTTTGTAATGATATTTGATGTACAAAATTCAATTCAAAGTATTATCAAATGTACCTATTTACTTTCTTACTGCACTACATATATCACTTAACAGACCTAATATACATTTATGGGTGAATATCTGACTAATTGGTTAAAGTCTTGGTGATCACGGAATAGATTTACCATGAATTTTTGGTGTTTACATCTCCCAGTGTGATTTTCATGTCATGGACTGGAATCTTCTTTAAAATCTCATCTGCTTGTTGTATTACGACTAACATTTTAAAAATTATACCCATTTTAAAAAAATAATTGACAAGTTTGAATTAGTACGACAATATTATAATTTTTTTTTTTAAACACAAATTAAATGTATTAATTAGAAAGATATACATATAAAATCAATTTTATCAAAAAATATTGTTGTTTCTACCGGGATTCGTACCTGGACCTCTTCCAATCCGGGAAACGTGCATTAACCGATTATGATACACCAACACAGTGTATTGACGACAAATTTTTTCGAATATATATGTTATACTTTTCAAATTGATACATCTGTCGTTCCATTATTTGAAAGCCTTTATTTTTACGGAATCTCAAATACCTTTGAGTAATTCGATAAGAGACGCCAGAATTAATAATTAATTTTTATAAAATTTTGGACACATTGATACAACTTATATATTATTAAGGAGAACACATTCTTATTGTGAAGTTGTAATCATTCAGAACATAAATCTGTGATATATTTTTTTAATACAAATTAACGTTCCCCGTATTGGAAGAGATCTACGTTCGAATCCCGGTAGCAACAATATTTTTCGATAAAATTGATTTTATATGTATATCTTTCTAATTAATACATTTTATTTGTATTTTTAAAAAATATCACAGACCTAAGTTTTGAATAATTATAACTTCACAATAATATTGTGTTCTCCTTAATAATATATTCTATGTATGAATTAATATATAATACTATTTATAATCTTTTTTTTTTTATAATTACATTGGCTACGAAAGGAAGTGCAAAAATATGAGTCATACATAAGGGCTTGCAAGCAAAAACCCACTAGACTGATGAAATCACCAAACTCTGTGGAAATACATGGCAGCGAATATCAAAGAGAAATTTGAGAGACACTAGGGGAGACATTAGATTTAGAGTTTAGATTATAAATTTTTCTCATAAAATTAAAGTTATTCGAAAAAAAGATGTTCGATTTCAGATTGTTAAACTATACAATAAAAATTTTATTATATATATAAGGTATAATGTCTACGTTTAGATAGATTCTCACGATCTTCTGATAATTGGCCGATGACAGAATATGAGTGAATCTCTAAGAGTGTTGTCTTCCAACTCAGATGAGGAAAATCGGTAAAATAATGAAATTCGGTAAAAATGTCATAAAAATATCGAATTAATCCGTAAATAGAAATAATAAAAACACATTGTATTCATTTTTGATAAATTAAATTATCTATAGGTTCAATAACACAGCTAAATCTTTGGGGTGAAATAGTGGTCGAGCTGAAGCCGAAGCGTGGATCATCCCCCAGCCTGCCGGACCGATGACGTAATAAGGACTGCAGGAAGCAGTTAAAGAGAGGATGTGTCAATTTCTGTATGGGTTTAGGTTACAAAGATGTTGCAAAGGTGTTGCAGCATATTTAAAACATTTGGAAAATGATTTCACTTTTGAAATGTATATATTCAACACTGATTGAATAGGTTTCAAGAGACGCTTGGGTGAACTCCTTTCACAAACAAGCCAGTTCTTCTTCTTCTGTGGAAACAATTCTCAAAGTGAATTTCGTATGCCCATTATATTTTTCACTGTTTATTCTATTTATATAATTATTTAGATTACGAAACATTGTTATATGTTTTGTGTAAAAACAAATTAAAATTAAACAATTTATATTCACAATTCTCTTGTTTGCTCATCGAATGTTGAAGCTTTTAACATGACCATCTTCTAATATCTGATATATTTGTTTATTTAGCAACTATGGAATCAGAAGAATATGTAAATGAAAGAAAAATAATTAATTAATATTTCCAAATACCTATAACGGAGGAGGTTCAAAAACATTAAAAATAAATCCAAGGATTTTCCAATTTTGGGAAGCTTCGTAGCCTCCTCTGACGTGGAAATTGCCTCGTCAGTTCGTAGCCTCCATCAACGTAAGTCACCCCCTTTTATTGGACGTGTCCAAACCAGAAAATTTGCACTACACAAGCTTTTTAGAAGCTGTTCCTCCTTGCGTCTCAGAGACAGTATACAACTGAACGGTCTGACTATCATTTTATTCGAACTGTAAATCCAGATGGATAGGATCAAAATGAGTTGTGCAATCTATGGGTCGCACATCTCGTGGAATGGAATACGACAATTCTGGTCGTAAATCAGAATCACCGAAGGGTGAGGGAGGGAAGTAGGTAAATGTGGTACAGGCTAAGGTCGGTGAGGGGATAAGGCTTCTAGTCGAAGGACTAGTAAATTTCGGTGAACCTGCGATTCGGAAAGACTGCTCGTCTTATTGTGTCAATAACAATGGTCGCGATTAATTCGAAAACACGCCCCAAAAGTGTGTTTACAAATTCGGAACACAACCTATTTGTACTTGCATATTTATTCGGTATTTTTTATTTGAAATGATATGAACGTACTCCAGCAATAGGGATATATAATACTATCAAGTATGTTGAAAATAATGGCCGATTTTAATCTTCAAATTCAAATGAACGTACCATAAGAGTAAACAAACTTTACTAATTAAAGTTAGAACCTTTATATTCTACGTATTCTTGCCAACAAATCCCAAGATTATTCATCCCTGTAGAATAAAATTATTTATAGGTATTTCTGCTGCTCCTCTGCTATTGGTTTTTTTTGCGGTAAACGTGCTTTAAAAAAAAGTTGTGTAACAAGATGGGCCTTCAGTGCTGGTTACATGTCGTGTCTTTAGCTAAAGCTTTCAGTCGTTTCAGTAGCAAGACATTCTAGATCCTATTCATCTTAATTTTTCGAACCAACACCGCACTGTTCGCTCAGAATTGGTCGGTTAACATCATTATGTGCTGTTGCTGTGCAAAAAAGTTAAACTTAATTCTTATTTTTTCAATTCCATTTCTAAAGGATTATAACAATGCCTAACAGTACTAAGAAAAACAAATGTATATTCAAAATGATATAATATTAAAAATGAACAATATTTTCGAAACAACCTAATTAAATAAAGTAAATTTAATCATGATAAATGAAATGATCTCGCAACAATAAGATGAAACGTGTAATCTTTAAACCACAATTAAAACCCATTTGTGTACTCGTGTGTTAACCACCTACTTCCGTAATCAATCATTTCAGTACGTCATCCTACATCCTGTGTTTTCTAGTCCTTGTCCTAGAAAGGTGGGGGGTCTATCTATACTTACATGTATACATTTGTCTATAGAATATTATTATTTATTATTATTGTTGAAGACTTCCTTCCGTCTACGTGAGATGACGGGGTTACTTCGTTACTGGAAACCGGAGAAGCAACGGGATCTTCTGCCAAGGTTGACACACTCAGTCTATTAGCTGTGACATGGTTTCCTGGCCAAATGCTTAAAAACCTATTTAGGTAAACACCTATTTAGGTAGTACCAGTAGTAATTATAGTAAAATAAAATTCCATTGGCTTTTCCTCGCACCTCTTGCGACCTGGATAGTTTGAATTTCTGCCGGACTGTGGCCGAGTTCGTCTACCCTCCCATGTGACGTCTACCCTCCCATTTTGGGGATGTATGATTTCTAAAGCTTCTCTCTGGCTGCCTTCTGAATTTAATGTGAAAACGAGTCTCACGTCAAATTGTACAGTTTTGGTACGATGATCCGGAGCCAACCTATGATGGTAGTATGATGATAATGTTAATAATGATTGAATGTAATAAAATTTTAAAAATATGTAATTATGACGAATCGAAACGATTCGATGTGTAAATAAATAAATATAATTTTTTATTTATTCTATACTACAGAAGAAATTTGAAAACGCATAGCAAGTGTGAATCGTTATCTAGAAACACAGTGTATCAAATGCTTATTAGATCTGTGCTTACACAAGCGTCTGTTGCTGAACAAGTCATTGCTGAACACGAAACCAATAGTGCGTAGATCTGATAGACACATGGGTTTTGGAAACCAAAGACTGGAGAGAAACGGCATATATATAGGAAAATTTTCGAGGAGACTATGACCCATCGGAGGTTGTAGGTAGGTGAGTACTTCTTTGTTTAAATTACGACGATAGAAATTTATTAACACTTCCCTCAAATGATTTTAATGAGAAAAAAGTATTGACAGTCACGAGATTCTGCATATTTTTTAATTTTTTTCCTTTTTATCGTGGTATGCAATGTATTTTTCAGTGACCAGAACGGTATAAATCTATTGAGGTATAGTTGACTGGATTCCCAAATACAAGATGTCCAGCGAAAATTTTTCGATTTTGAAATTAAAATAAAAACAAACAAATAAGGTTATTATAGTTACAACAGGTAATTGAGATGTGCGGATTTCACTCTTTAAAAATGGTGTTATCTAAGTGACATCCACTTCTTGCCATGCACTCTGAATTGTATTATCTCCGGGTTGCACAATCCGCGGAATGGAATACAATTCCGGTCGTAAATCGGAATCACCGCAAGGTATGGGGAGATAGGGAAACGTGGTACAGGATGAGGTCGGTGAGGGGATAGAGATTCTAGTCGAATTATGGGGAACCGGGTTTCGGAAGAACTGCTCGCCTTACCTTGCATATGACGCCTCCGTAATCGAATACTGAGACTATATTTTATTTGATTTATTTTGAAAAACACGCAGTAAATTAATTATGGTTAAGATAGTAACAGAAATAATAGTGAATTCAATTAACGACATGTTTTTCTGAAATATTAAATACACCAACACGATACAGGGTGGGAGCGGTAACTAAGATTAGTGTTAAGCAGTGTAGAAAACATCGAAAATAGTGACAACTATCTCTTCTGTTAAAGGAGTAAAAAAAAAATTAAGAGATGGAAAGATGCGATGATTAGGTTAATTGTTAGATGTGGCAATAGAAGAAAATGCCGTATTTGATCTGTCTATCATCAGAATTTTTATTTTTATTCTCGCCCTTATAGGATTTTACAAATTGTTGATATAATTTTTGATAAAAGCTTGTACAAAATAATACAACGCAGTAAGTTAACTCATTTTCATTTAGAATAGAACAATTGTAAATTTAACTACAAGAACTATTCTTAAATAAATTATTTCAAGACCGATGATCCCTTCCTGAGGGCGAGGGAGGGAAGTAGGGAAATGTGGTATAGGCTAAGGTCGGTGAGGAGATAGGGCTTCTAGTCGAAAGACCAGTGAATTTTGGGGAATCGGGATTCGGAAGGACTGCTCACCTTACCGCCTCCGTAATCCCTGCAATGGCACGCGGATGAGCCGATCTCCGATCCCAATTGAATACGACGATGTCACAAGTTCACCCACGGCATACACACAATACGTGATTAAAACACAATATCACAAAATACAATGCTGGTGCACACCGCGAATACTATCGCAATGTCGAGATCGAACAAATATCAGTCAAGTTGATGTCTGCTGGCGTCAAGATCACAATTTACACTGAAAAGAAGAGCATGAGGAAATGTATGGATGCGAATTTGGATGCGGAATGTATCAATAACGAATTACGAATTAGTTTACGAATTTGGAACACACTGTTTTAACGGAACGCTTTGGCAAATATGGAAGAAAAAATTTCACATGTTTTTTTGTAGGGTCTGTATTATTCGAGGATTATTACTACACACTTTAGATTTCAGATATCTCTAGAAGAAAAAATCGCAAGGCGATTTCAATCTGGCGACCGAGGTATCCAGGGTACGTCTCCATACTTGCTTATTCATTTTCTTGGGAAAATTGCCTGCAGCTTCTCCATCGAGACCCTAGAAGTAAGTGGAGTTGCATTTTGTTGTATTCGGGAAAAAATTGTAATTGCGGCACCAAAAACTCATCAATCATATGAAAATATCAGCAGTGACAGTTTATCTCTGGTTAAAAAAATAGAAAAGTTCCCACTGGACACCCTATACAACGTAACAATGATGCACTCTGTAACAGTTTTTGTAATGATGTTTATAAAACAATTTTTTTTCTTCTTCTTCTTTTTCTTCATGTATTGTATGTTTTCCTATAAAAGGTTGGTGTGAGAACTGTCACTTTGTAAATGTATATGTGTGTCATGAAAATGAGTAGATGAGTGATGGGGGATGAACCTTATAAGGTGCCGTCTCTGAGGAAAGAGCTCTCTTCCATCACAGCTTCTTCTGAATAACAAGTGTATCTCTGAAGTGTATAATTTATATAAACTTATAATGGTTACCCGTACATACTGAGTTTTATATTACAAGGAATTGGGACCTAAGTAATTAGACAGTAATCAGAAGATAGAACCCCAAGGGAATCTGGTGGTAATTAAAGATTTATCACAGTTGGCGACTAAGCTGCAGTATGCTTATACCTTGTGCAAAATGAATAAAATCTACAGAATTATGGACGACTTTCTAAGGTTATGTAGTCAAGATAATCTCTTTCGACCTACGCGTCTGCCGTCTTCTATCCTATCCCGCATAATGAGTTGTAAGAATTGTGGAGGATGCGAATTCTTCGTTTAACAGTAGTTATTGGTTAATTATATTGATAATGTGGTATCCCACATTTAGTCACATTTCAAATACCTTTATACAAATACAAGTATACAAGTACTGTTTCGTAACCGACACGCACCGAACTACCTGTAGTAGACAAAATAAATAGCTAGCATGAAGAAAAAAAATTTTTTTTTTCTAAATAAATAATAAATTCTTTGCAGATAACGGCACGTATTTATTAATTGACCCAATAATTTGCAGCTTTCTTACGAAATGACTAGTTAGAATAGTTGAAAAAAAAGTTAGTATACGATTACTTGGAAGAATATTAGGCCAAGAGTGTTGTAGCTGACAAGGAAAGTAAAAAAATACAAGAAAGACTTGTCGGTATTCCTTCCGAATATCTCCCGGTTCACGACAAACGCGCTGGCTCGGTATGTACTCCTGATAGCTGCCTACAGGAAGTGCTCACAATGGTGCCTATCTGAGTCCGCCTGAGATAAGAAAATCAACATTTCTTATCAATCGGTGACAACTGGAGGTGTCGTAGGCTTAACCTCAACTTTTTGCCTAATAATTATCCGTATTTTTCATTCATTCACAGCCAAAATAGTCAAAGAAATACGGAAACGACGCGATGGAAATATCTGCCATCTCGATCACAAAATGAATATACACTGGACTCTCTTTTTACACGGTGCTATATCCCTTGCATATACGTACTACCAGGGGCGTGCAGTACACATATGCAAAAAAGCTTTACGTTACTAAAAGTTCTGGGAATCGATTAATTTTACAATTTTACAATTAGCGCCATTTGTGTACCAGTAGAGACTTTAATTGCTTAATTCTAGAAACTATTACGATAACTCACCGCTGTACCCATGGCACTCTTGAGCACATTGAGCTATTCACATTATTCTGTTCTATCTTTAAGCTAGTGAATTACTCAGGTCATATAATTGGCTATTTACGGAATTGAAAATTCCTTTCGGTTGATCCGTTTTCTATAGTTTTTTACCTATGCCGTTTTTTTAACAAAATAACAAAACTTACAACTGCGTGCAAATCATTGAAGTGTCTACTTCCTCTTTTACTAATTTGCAAATTTTACTATCTTACTGTTTTTAACCTGTTGATTTTATGATTGTTCTATAAATTTGGTGCATGGATTGGTTTTTGATTTGGGAAAAACAAAAAGCAATTGGCAGAAGTATTTCCTACGTTAACCTTTAATAAAAATAATTATTTCCTTTAGTTAGTACGTGAAGGATTTTCAAACAATAAATGAATATTCAGTCATAGAAAGTATTCTTAAAAACATGGATTAAAATATATTA
Source organism: Eubasilissa regina (assembly GCA_022840565.1). Taxonomy (NCBI): domain Eukaryota; kingdom Metazoa; phylum Arthropoda; class Insecta; order Trichoptera; family Phryganeidae; genus Eubasilissa; species Eubasilissa regina. Next base: position 28,333,083 of record JAINEB010000006.1, on the reverse strand, counting down.
TTTTACGTTTGAAATTTTAAAAGCACTATAAATTGAACTTTAAAATTATAAATAAATACATGGTAGGATCGTATAAACAACGGATTTCTTTTGTCTAAAGACGTTGGTTAAACGAAAGTACATATATTGTATTACATATATTATATATGATTGTATAAAATCATTGGTGACAGCATAACCTAAATCTATACCTACTGCACGCCACGTACTACTCAGAGAGGTATGCGGAAGGTGGCTAGTATAAAGCGAAGTTTGGCCAGAATGTATTAAAACTGAACTGTATTCAGATATCTTAACTGTGGCACTTGCAATTGATCGAGAAGGCTTTGAAGAGTTCACAATGGAACATATTGTAAAATTGATTGCTGATGAATTTCTCAACGAGGAAGAAATACTCGAAACCGTTTCAGAAGAGCGCACCAGCCCCAGGGATGGTAGTGACGATGCCGAAGAAGGCCCAACAAGAACGTATTCAATCCTTGAAGGCCTGCAACTGGCTTATAAACTTGGAAGTCAACTTATTTCAAATGATCACAACGTAAACGAGCTCTATAATTTCAAGGTGATTTGACTGCTTCTATAGCTCGTTACCGAGAAATTACCCTTAAAAAAAACAGTCAACTATCGATAACAGAATTTTTATTTAAACCCAGTAAACGCGAAAATTTGGAAAGAAATATTACACAGGTTGTGGATATCTCAAATGTGCGTAAACGGGTTCGTCTATTGTCTGATAGTGATAGTAAATAATCTTTGTTGCGATTTTTTTAGTAATTTAAAAAAAAATAAGATATTTAATAAGGAATTTTATTTTTTCATATCTTGAATTGATTTTTATACAAGGAAACCTATCTACCATTATTTTTTATTTTAATATACTTTTTCAAGAGAGTCCAGCGTAGTAATAATTTGTCAAACATCATCAATTATGTAATTATAAACTGTATTTTAAATACCTAGGGGTCTCTAACAGTAGCGTTGCAACACCAAATAAAAGAAGTTAGGTTCTCTTTAAACGAACAGTGCCGACTCGATTCGCTGATCAGCTATGCAGTACCTTCCGAGCTGCTCTATCGTAGTGTTAACCACCAAATGTGTATTTTTTCTTTGGTATCCTCTCTCCGTAATTTAGGGCGTTTCAAAGAAGAAGAAAGTATGATGATATCATGATGGAGCAGCGATGAACAGTTCCGTAGTGCCTTCTAGTAAGTCGCCATCGTCTCCGGCCTGATGTGAGGTTTAATGTTAGCACAGGAGTCCATGAAAGTGGAGTAGATGAAGTATTTTGTTACTTTTACACTTATTGTCCAAACGTGCATTGATCTTGTTGGTAAGCCATACTGACGTACCGTTTGACTGACTAGGAATAGATGGTGAGAGATACGGAATAATGAAGAGATCGACTATGAATGAAAGGGAATGCATAATGGGGAAAATAATTATTCTTTCTTCTTTCGTGTCATTATTGACATATAGTTGCCTCAATCAGATGAGACTCGGCAGCTCAACAAGTCCCGGTCCTGAGTCGCCCTCATAGCTGATTCCAGGATATCTTCAGTTAGATGCAACGTTTCATTCACCATCGTGGCACTCTTCCCGGTCTTCTTCGGCCCTAGGTTGTATCCAGGATAATCTCCTTTTCTAGGATCTTTTATGTTACTTTTTCGCATAAAGTAGCCAAAGAATTGGAAGAATTTGTTGTTCATTTTCTGTGGTTGGATTTTTCACAATAGAATGTGTTCTCCCTAATAATATGTAAGCTGTATCAATGTGTCCCAAATTTTATAAAAATGAATGAATAATTCTGGCGTCTCTTATCAGGTTTCTCAAAGGTATTTGAAATTCTGTAAAAATAAAGAAGATGGCTTTCAAAATATGGAACGATAAATGTATTCACTTGAAAAGTGTAACATATAGGTTCGAAAATTTGTAGTCAAAGCACTGCACGTAATCGTTTAATGCACATTTCCCGGATTGGAAGAAATCCAGATTCGAATTCTGTTATTATTAATTGATTAATTGATATTATATGTATATCTTTCTAATTAATACATTTAATTTTTATTAAAAAATCACAGACCTATGTTCTGAATAATTGCAACTTCACAATAAGAATATGTTCTCTTTAATATGAAATTATAAGGAATGAAAATAATGTGAGATGGGCAACATGGAATCCCACCTTTACCTATCCTCCGATCTGAATGTGTGATACAATAATGCCTCTCACATTGTTACGTACAGATCGGGCTGACCGGACATCTTTCCACGTCATGGATAGGACGCCAGGCACCGAGTTGCACGCCACCGGTCTAGCTTTAATCGGTACTTTTTGGGTTCTCGCCGGGTCGTCCATGGGTCGCTATATAAGAGTAACTTTTGTTTGCAGGGGAGGGTGAATGCACAATGACAAACATTTATGTTCACATTATAAACTATATTTTACGACTAACTTTGACATGACTATCCACCTTTCTCGTCATCTTGACATACACAGTTTTCCTATTGCTCATATCTTCTTGTTTTTGACTTATTGCATACATCAGAGATTCAGGGAATCCCAACTGACGGGGACCAGCGAGGATCAGCTCGCTAAACTCGGAAAAGCTACCCAGAATTTTGTTTTTCCATAGAATATCAGGCTGAATATTATGTTCCAGGCCGATTTTGTTTGGCCTCCATTTTAGTTTAACAAATATTTGTCAATTCATATTTAGTAGTCGCAGATAATTATTGATTACAATTTATTATAGAGTATGTAACGTCTCAACAATGCGTTAAAGTTATTAAAACATTAAAACAAAAACAAACACGACTTTTGGGGCACTTAAAATCCTCAACTAATACTTCAACGACCTTTACACCCATGCAGAGTTACTGTATGGTGCGCCCTATTTCTTTCAGTATGCAAGAGACAGTACTGTAAAAACTTCTAAAACATAATATTCACCCTCTCGTTCTTGCTCGTCCAGCCTTACCTTTCTTTTTTCGTTTTCTTTTCCTGATCTTTGCCAGCTCTCCATTTTCAACCTCAGTCGTCGCAATCCACTCGTCCTTAAAAGCGACGGCTCCAACTTCCATCGCGCCATAGATTATTCGCAGAGCAGCGGGCTTCTTATTGCCTATTACGACTATGGTGGGCTCCACAGACATCGTGACATTTTACATATTGTTTTTTTGGTGGGCTCACACACGGGGACGCATATACCTAAGTGACTATGACATATCATCGACTGACATATCATTGACACGTAGTTAGTTAAAAATAAGATGTTATGAGGAGTGATTAACAGTGAATGACAAGGGATGAGCAGTGGAAAAAGTGAAAGAGTTTGAAGAGAGCGACAAGGAATAAGTAGTGAAGCAGAAGCGACAGAGTTGGCAGAGGGAGGAGGGGAGAGGTAGCTTCAGCCCGAGCGGTGCGGTCGTGCTGGAATGTCTGCTTCTTTTGTATACCCGGCTAGCAGTCATTACATTTCAACATGGCTGTACTTTACCAGGGCAGCATCCAGTCCCGGGTGGAACATCGCATCCAATCTGTGAGCACTGCTTCATCGTCTTACATTAGCAAAACTGTTTTTCGCCGTTTGTTTATGTGACTTCTTTTCAAGGGAAGATCGATGAATTATTTCGAGGAAATGTTTAATGAAACTACGCACAACTCTCTTAGGGCCGGTTTTATGATCAGTAGTAACTTTTTACTGTGGTAAAAAAGTTACTAAAGTAAAAAAAATCTGGTATCCGATAGTAAAAATGCGACTCTTTACAGCTGTTTTAAAAGTCATCTGTCACATTGATACTTTGAAATTTGCGGTACAGGAGAATCATTCATTATCCCGCTATTTTAGAGATGAGAGTTCGTCCAATGGTGATCTCGTTGTTTAATATACTTACTTATCACGCCGTTTCTCCGCGGGGATAGGCAGAGAAGATAGAGCGCCCCACTCCTCTGTCTTGACACACGATTTTCGCTTTATCCATATTCATACATATTCTCATACAAGCTCGCCGATTGTTGAGACTTCTAACAAACCATCCTTTATTATCATTACCTGGTCGTGCCAAGACTTCCGCGGACGTCCTCTATCCAACGGGTGCCATCAACACTTGCGTCATATATATTTCTTACCATTCTCTCCTCATTCATCCGTTCCGTATAACCAAACCACCTAAGTGATCCTTTCTTAATCTTACTCACTATACTAAAATCAGTTTTACATAATTTCCTTATTTCTTCATTATTTACTGTCATAAATAGATTTGCCACATATACGGCTAAGTGATCTCATTTCCACTGCATTCAGTCTACATTCGTTCCTGTTCTGTCAGCTCCAGGCCTCACTTCTATACATCAGTGTCGGTACCAGGACTCCATTCTGCACGGCTAGTTTTGCCTCGGTTGACAAATCCCCATTAGATACAATTCCATTAAAAGCTTCGTTCTATTTATTCCCTGCAGTCACCCTCCTTTCGAAATCATTCTCAGGCTTTTCGTTTCTATCAAATATACTTCCCAAATAAACAAACTCATCTAATTGTTTCAAACATTCATTACCTAGAAGAATTTAGCGCGATGTCTTGTTTTCCTTCTTCTCGAATACTATCAATTTCGACTTATTAACATTAATAATAAGGTCGCTTTCCTTGCATACATCATACATTCTACTCTCTAGACTCTGTAGTTCTTGTTCATTATTCGCCATCAGTACTGCATCATTGACGTACAACAAACAGCATTCAATCAAATCGCCCATTTTAGCTCCTATATTCATACATTCCAGTTCTTTCACACAATTATCCATATACAAATTGAACAACCATGGAGACATTACACAACCCTGCTAGACACCCTTTGTAATGTCAAACCATGGTATAAGTGTTCCATTGATTCTTACACACGCAGAACTTCCTTCATATGCGATTGCGTGTATAAATTTATTATTCACCCCGTAATCAGAGAGTTCCTTCCATAACCTTTCTCTTATAACTCTATCATATGTCTTCTGTAGATCTACGAAGGTACAAAAAATATTTTGGTTATTCACCCAAAACTTTTAATACATTTCATGTATTAAAAGTACATTTACATCATAAAAGTAGTAAATTTGACGTACCAACAACCCAAAATTTAATTTTACTACGGGCGATGGTAAAAAGTTACTGCAGTAAAAACTTACCACGGTAAAAATTTACTACTGATCACAGAACCGGCCCTTAAAAAATTGTCGGTTTTGTTACCGATATTCTGAAAAAATAAATGATTCAAGTGAATATTCAGTTAAAGAGTAAAATTATACATTATAGTACTAGTACTAAATAAAATTTTACCAATCAAATCGATAGGCGTCTGGAAAGCTAAAACAAATTACACTGAAATTAAAAATTTTGCATTGCCTCAAAAACAACGATTTAAATCAATTTGTTTTCCCAGTACTAACATATGGTCCTGAAACTTGAATACTTACAGAATCAGAAGTGAATTTCTTCTTCCAGGTTCGATAAGACTGCATGGAGTATCGTTGATTACTACACTTAGTGAAATGCCAGCTTTCTCTTTAATTTGGTCTGACCATCTTCAGGACTTCTTTTCCTACCGTCCATCATCGATTATCCTGGTACAACCCATTGACGGGAAGGGTTGACATCTCCGTAAGTACCTAAAGAATTGAAAGATTGGTGTATTTTGGTGGGTCGTTTAAGTCTTTTGAGGTTTTTTTAAGATGCTATTTTGGTTTTTCGTGACAAAAAATCGGTAGCATTTTTTGTACCTTAAAACGTCAGTGTCACCGTTTTCCTTTATCTAATAGTTATTCTTAATTTTTGGGCTTAAATGATGTTGAAAAAACGACTACACTTTTTTTCGCATCTAATCAAAGTTAAAATGGTCATCGCCCCGTCAGATTATCTTTTTCGGTCGCTCTCCAATCAAATGCGTGTTGTTATATATATTGTGATATCCTCGGATTGTACCGATGTATATGAGCCTCACCGCCACGCGGGTTACCGCTACATTACCGTTGTCTCGTTAAACTTGTATAGTAATTGTATCTCACTATAATAAATAGTTAATTGTCACCACGAGTTTTACCCAGAGCTTTAACAACACCGAAAAGTACAACGAAGACGTACTATTACGCACGTACGTGACATTCATCGAGAACGATGACATCAGAAGTTGGCTAGATAACTATTTTGATACTAGACCAGCTGATTTTTATAGAAAAGGCATCGAAAAAATTGATTAAAAAATGCGATGAAGTCTATTTAATTTTATAATACATAATTAAACAAAATCGCTTATTAGACAACCCACTTGAATGTCAAACTATTTTAAAAAATCTCTTTTGCAATTTTGTATTTGAGCAAATTCATATTCCTTGAATAATTGTAATTGTGAGTTTTTAGTAAAATATTTCAATAATAATTTTAAGCATTACAAACATTTAAGACGATATTTTATTGTAAAGTGGATTCGTCACCGTGAATATCCTGGCATCCGCTCCTGCGGCCCTGTGGACTGACACTGGAGGTACGTCTCCTAGCAATTCTTGGAATACTGATGTCACATTGTGGATGAACACAATAGACGCTCAATACGTGACGACCTCACTTATTTTCGTCAAACATTTGTACTATTATTTGTACCATTTGCTCGTCTCCACGTGGGCACGATTCACTCCGAGGGCTTCCCGTGGCCTATGGGCTCCGTCAGCGAGCTGGTCTGAGAAAAGGATTCGGGAAAATCCCTCCCGTTTTGGCAGTCGACTCGATCTCACGTCAGGCGGATACAGACGATCGTACAAGGAAAAATCAATGGAAAAAGATGTGCAAGACGCAGCATTTCTTGATTGAGGAAGTAGTATGACTGTAGTTCAAAAGAGCTCTTCCAAGCTCGCAGCTAACAAAGTGAAGTTTGCTCTTGTGGTTGCCAACCTCCGACAGGACAAGGCAAGAGTTACAGTACAACCAACGCGAATAAGTGTCCGACTGGATATATTAAAAAAAAAATTAAATACGCAATTTACCACTCCAGTGATTAACGTGATATACAACGTTTAAATGGCTGTTGTTAGGGATGATGTAATGAATGAGTTGTAATGTTTACTCTGTGGTCCAGACTGCTAAGTACTTGAAGGCCCTTTTACGTTCATTTCGTCTTAACATCGAAAAACTGCAGAACATTGCAATTAAAAGATGATTACTTTCAAGTGGAAAAAATAGATATGTCCTTAAAAAGATATCCTCGTTTGTAAATAGATCAAATCAGAGAATTTATACTATGGTGTAATTGTCAAACCTATCGGCAATATAAAGTTCAGGGTTCAAAATTTTTTCGATAGATTTAATTTTTTCAGTTTCGTCAGAGTGCGATGAATGACGTGGGTTTCTGTTTCTGGGGATTTTACATTTTAAAAAATATTTTAAAACAAGTTCATCTACTTTGAAGAAATTGTAGTGAAAATATGAACACGAGCTTATTACATACAAATGGTAAAATATTTAAATATGACGTCATCGATTCAACACTCGAGCTCGTGTAAGAAATCCACCCCTCGTTAGAGTCAGGTCCGTGAGGTTTTCAATCACTGCCTTGGTGACGTGTGTCAGAATATAATTTACTACAGAATCATGGAATATGTTAAGCGCCGAACGGTTGCGACCTCAGCCGCATCGCCGCTTGCGAGGATTAGCGCGTATCCTGCTGCCGCTACGACGACACTTGAATTTGATTAGTACAATCCGAGGAGAAGGAGTCAGCACAGGTATGGAGGATGAGTAAGTAATTGCAAATCCTAAAATGTGAGGAGGAGATTCATACCTTTCATATGGCATAATATTATTTATTATTTGGCAAATCATCAACAAAAATACATAAAAATCAGTATTATTTGATCGTAATAATTAATCTGTTTGACAATTTAGTGCCTCTTTTTGGGAGGTCAAAAAAATGTTAAGTCCTTGTCCTTGTTTACCACCGTTTCGGTGGCTGCAGTTCATTGCACAAAAAGCCTATTTTCGTACACATGTTTTGCTGATTTGCTTCGGGCGATTCATTGGGTGTCTACCTTCTGGGGTCGCCGAGAAAATTCGTCGGTGAAATCTATCCCATGAGGGATAATATTTCCACTGACATTCAGATTACATATTTACAAGGGATAATCTTCCCACTGGCGTTCGGATAACACGAGGGATAATATTTTTACTAGCGTTCACGTAACATATGTGTGAGGGGTAATCTTCCCACTAGAATTTAGATTTTATATTCGTGAGGGAATATTATTTTTATACACAGATCCTACATTAATTCAATATCATCATCATTATCATTAGCCCCAATCCGGCGGAGCCTGAAGACGGCGGACACTGCATAGCGCATGCAAGATAAAATAAGGGTTGATGTACGAGATAGAATAGAGTTTTAAGTCAATAAGTGAGTAGCAAATTTCATTCACTTAAATAAAAAAAATACAAAAGCAACGAATGTACAAGTGTCATAAATGCTAGGTGCTGAGTGTTGAGCCCAGCCCGACTCCACGGACGGTAACGGTACACAGAGCAGGTACACCAGACATATTGTGATACAGCCCCGCGCATATTAAGTGCCACTTAAAATATTCTCATGGAGGCGATTACTAGATGTCAGCTCATTACGGGGAACACTTCTGGGGTAGCCAGAATCTACGCGGAGCCGTTTGGCGACAACCTAGCCGATCCACAAACGCGCCTCTTAGTATTCGTTTCGCCATGTTGGCGGCCGTTTGCGATACAACAGGAAGGAGGTGCGCGCACGTGTAGGCTTTCGAGGAATTTGTTAGAAACGACGGAGACGAGCCTTCGTCGGTTGTGCGTATTGTCGCTTCAGTTCGACACAGATTGAACACTCCTAACGTACGTGCAAAAATCTAAACTTTAGCAAGACAAGTCAAAAATAATTATATTTTTATGGATTTTAATATTTTTACTTTTTCTGTTTGCAGATAATATGGAAATAACAAAAATGGAATAATATTAAATAAAATAATTATACAGTAGACTAAGGAATTACAACGAATCACTAAATAGAAAATTAATGAAGTCACCAAATATAAATTAATTAAGGAGGACAAGGAGAGTGTTTTTTAAAAATAGATTCTGTTAAAGAAATGACATCCTTAAGAAAAAAAAAATATTTTTCGAAACCGGTAGCTGTATTTTTAATTCAATAAGTGGTTAATAAAACAAAGTTAACAATTTAAAATAATATATTTAGTTCTGTAGTATTTTAATACAAATTAAATGAATCAACTACAAAGATATACAGAAAAAATATTTAGTTGCTATCGGGATCCGAACCCAGACCTCTTTCTATCCGGGGAAGCACGTTCTCCATTTTCGACAAATATTGAACTATTATTACTTTTAAAAATGTATTATAGATGTATCAATATAAGTAAATTAAATAAAATGTAAATATAAATTTCTTACAAATATAAATAGACACTCAAATAATTAAAAACAATACAATAGAAACTCAGAAACCTAATAATATTTGATAATTTGTATAGCGCCATTTTCGTAAAAACTTTCACCTTAAGGGCGCTTTAGACATAAATTGTTTATAGTCTTACATTATCTTCGTATTTAAAATTAAAAATTGTTATTTTCACTTATCGAAACGATTTTTTTGAAAAAGTAGGTTTTTAATATGTAAAATCAAACACGAAGTGACACCAAACTAGGTAGGGGATATCAAGGAACTCACAAAATAACAGCTTCTGGGATATTTTTCTCAGGATTCTAGTGTGTAATTGAGCATAATTTGGAAGGGATGGCATGATAGTATAATGCCTATTATATGTGGAGAGCGAATGGTATCCAGGGGAGGGTAGCTATGCCTATGTTTTGCAAAGGGTTCTAAAGATACACCATGCAAAATTAGATTTAGGTTTAGATAAGCTATGGTGTGTAAAGTTACGATTGAATGTGAAAACTTATTGCTAGACAGCTAAAAGGACGAATCATCAAATATACTGAAAATACGATACTATGCTATAGCGTGTATTTAATATTTATATCATATTTCTCACTGTGAAATATTGATAGAGGTAGTGGAACTATCGGTACATATTGGCCACATCTAACGGATCCGAATACCCGCTATAGTATCGGATATTCTGACGATCGATCCGAAAGTAAGTTTGACGTTTATGGGTTCTGATTCAAATGTGTATTCACCATGGTAAAGAGTATCACATTTTTATTGTATTATAGATCATAGTTTTTTGATAATTAAAATAAATTATATTGGATACATTGAATATAATTTAGAACTTTTCTTGCCGGAAGAATGAGTCAGCAATTGTTAACCAAAACTAGAAACTTTTTTGATAGATTTTAAACGATTGATCTAGTTTGTTTTATGACGTATTTGTTTGTTTTTTTCCCTGAGATAACTCTAGTGGGGCGCGCGAGTCGAGATGTTTACACGTCAAAAATTCCTGAAAAACTATTTGTTCAAAACAGTTTTTCAAATTGCCGCGGATATGACACGCGACCTCTTTTTCAAAGGCATTTTACAAATAAATCATAAACAGTGTTGAGTGAGTGCATTCCGATGACTGATCCCGGCGCGTCCAGCCGCCCCGCCGGGAGCCGGGATCTCGACGGCTCGGCGCAGAAATTGAGGACTATTCCTCGCATCAGGGACGGCGAACAGTCGATCTTTTGATTACGTGCCGGGAGACTTGACCAAACGCTGGCCGGGCTGCGTGCATGACGATTGCCCGGACCGGCTCGGTGCGTTCATATTTGTTTAGAGCAGTATTATTTGTTTGAGGGGGTTCGGTGACCCCGGCAGTGGCGTACTGGAGGGGCGCCGGAAGTTTGTCCCGAGCCCTGCTGCGCCTCTGGAGGGAGGTGTAACGCGAGCCACTTCGTACCTGAGCTTGCAATTGTTATTCTATAGAAGATATGTAAAAAAATTACAATAATCTATACAAATAATTATCACAGATGGTGAAAGTCTGAAGGAAGTGACTGAATTGAAAAACAAAGTTCTTTCTGTTTCCAAGGTGAATTTTACAAACAGATGCACGGTTTATCAATGGGAAATCCACTATTAGCAGACATTTTTATGAAGCATTTCGAGATAAGCATCCTCTCATCATATAATCTACTCACCAAAAAAATTAATTACTATTGCAGATACGTTGACGACATATTTTCTCAGGATCACAACGTCAGATAACAAACCTTTTAAAATATTCAACTCCCAATACCCAAAAATCCAGTTTAATTTTGAAGTTGGAAAAAATAATACCTTCTACTTCCTAAATATCACCATATCAATAGAATGATGAAAGTGTAATTTTAAGATATACAGAAAAGACCCATATACAGATACAGTGATACACGCAGACGAGCTATAAGACAGAAGTAGAAACATTTCTTAAAATTGCAATTAACAATAACTACAAAGAAGAAATAATAAATAATAAAATCACAAACCAAAGGAAAACGCGAACGCAGACAAACCATGGAGAAGAATCCAATACACAGGAAAACTAACCACAGACCTGCTTAAATTATGTAAAGAAAAAAATTGAAACCAGTCTTTTATACCAACAATAGCATTGAAAAATATATATTAAATAATACAACTAGAATAGATCCGCTGCATAACAGTGGAGTATACAAAGTTAATTGTAAGAACTGTTAATTATCTTATATTGAACAAACTGGAAGGAAAATACACACGAATAGAAGAACACCTTAAGGAGATAAAGGAATTCAGTATAATCTCAGAGACGGTAGACCATGCAAGATCAGAGGGTCATCGTTTCGCCCGTAACAATGTAGAAGTACAACATATATGCAAAATGGGGAGAAAATTAAACATTCTAGAAAGTATAGAGATCACTATGAACAATAAAAATATGATTAACATACAAACACCCTCCATTACATCTCCTCTCCTCTCCATAATAGTTCCACAACTACTTTCACTTTTAATACTTTTAAAATTAGCAATATTAACTTGGTGGTTAAGATTCATATTTTTTATTTATTATCTTACTTTAATAACCACAATTGAGTTTAAAAAACATCTACCGGTTTCGGAAAACACCTTTTCCTTCTTCAGGATATGTCAAAACTAACTAAAAATATAGCATTGTTTTTCTATTTATCCAGAATCTATTTTTAAATTTTTAAAAACAACTATTATTTAAAAAGTAAATTTAGTACCTAACTCAAATTGCTACTCAATACAAATTTAGTCGAATAATTTTTAGGAAAAAATTTTAGAATAGGACTCGTAGTTAAATTTAGTTGGCTGTTTAGAATTTCCTGATTACTTTTACATGCTTTATTTATCTCCAACGATTCCAAATTATTTAATTTGTATTGTAGTGCTCCAACGTTTAAATTATGTTCTTTTATTACTAAAACTATAAACAGACTTAATATTTTTAATCCAAAATATACTATAAAAAATTCGCTGCAATTAGTGGATATGTTAAAGGACATGGATCTTCCCAACAATGTTAAACTTGTTTCTTTTGATATTGTTAATTTGTTTACTAATGTACCTATTAATGAAAGTAAAATTTTAATTTTTGATTTACTAAATTCATCTAATTTACCTAATCATTTGGTAAAAGATCTATGTCGTTTATTAAATCTTTGTATGAACCAAAATTATTTCCAATTCAATAATATAATATATAATCAAACAGAAGGTCTTCCTATGGGAGCACCCACAAGTCCACTAATAGCAGATATTTTTGTAGACGATTTGGAGAAAAAAAATTTTTGATTGTGATTCTTCTTTGTTAAATAATGTTTTGTTATGGAAAAGGTATGTGGATGATGTATTGTGTATTTGGTCGGGTTCACAACGTCAACTAACCACATTTCTAAATTTAATTAATTCGTTTAATAAAAAAATACAATTTACATTAGAAATGGAAAATAATTCTACCCTAAATTTTTTGGATCTAACATTGATTAGAAATAATAATAAAATTGAGTTCAAAATTTTTAGAAAACCAACTTTTACAGATACTATCATACACAATGAATCTAATCATCCATTATCACATAAACATTCAGGGTTCCACTCCATGATACATCGTTTAGTCAATATTCCTATGTCAACATCCAATTTTAATATTGAATTGAATACAATTAAAAAAATAGCAGTTAATAATGGGTATAATACATGTTTGATAGACACTATTTTAAAAAATAAATTAAAAGAAAATAATAATCAGTTTTTATATAAATCACAGATGAAACATAATGATAATAATGGTAATTGGCGTAGGATTTTATACATAAATAACTTTTCGAAACAAATATCTAAACACCTACCACGAGATATTAGACCAGCATTTTACACAAATAATAGTATAGGAAATTTACTCATAAATTCTAAGGACAAGAATGATAAATTTAACAATTCTGGCGTCTATAAACTTAGTTGTAAGGATTGTGCTGCATTTTATGTTGGTAAAACGGGTAGAAATTTTAATATAAGAGTAAAGGAGCATTTGAGATGTTTGAACAATAGTGGGTTTTCAGAATTTGCTAATCATTTGATAGAAAATAGTCATGGTTTTGATAAAAAATTGGGATTGTAAATTTTGCATATAAACGGTGTAGGTCACAAATTAAATAATTTGGAATTGTTGGAGATAAATAAAGCATGTAAAAGTAATCAGGAAATTCTAAACAGCCAACTAAATTTAACTACGAGTCCTATTCTAAAATTTTTTCCTAAAAATTATTCGACTAAATTTGTATTGAGTAGCAATTTGAGTTAGGTACTAAATTTACTTTTTAAATAATAGATGTTTTTAAAAATTTAAAAATAGATTCTGGATAAATAGAAAAACAATGCTATATTTTTAGTTAGTTTTAACATATCCTGAAGAAGGAAAAGGTGTTTTCCGAAACCGGTAGATGTTTTTTAAACTCAATTGTGGTTATTAAACTAAGATAACTTTCACTTTTCACCGAAACCCCCTCATACCGCCTCCACCCTTTCACACCGTGTAATCGAAAGTCTATCTTCGATTTTTAGATTTAGTTTATTACTGAATATGACGCAGTAAGCGTCGAAAACGTTTCAATGTATTAATTAAAGAATTAGATTTATTTTTAATAATTAATTATTTTTTCAAAAAGTAAAAAATGTAGTTAAAAGTTAATTACAACGAACTTACGCAAAGTTAATTACGAAAATTTTTAAATTAAATATTTGGGAGTCAATCGATTCTAAACAGAACTTTTCGCAAATAAAGAAACACATGACTATAAAGATTGCTAAAAAATTTCATTTCTGAGAAGGATAATATAGATTTCCTGTAAAAGTATACAACTCTTTATTTTTGGCTAATGAAGAAGAAATGCAACAATTATCAGGACTGCAAAATCATATGTATTCGGATAAGTACAATTCTGAAAGCCCCATAATACGACGAACTTTAAACAGAAAATATATCGCAATGTTACGATGTTTATTTTTAAATCTTCACTAAAAATTATCAATAGAATTTATAAGAAAAATTCAGGCAAATCAACATGAGTACGATCATCAGACAATAGGAAGAAATAGACCGAGAATGCAACACAGGAAGAAGAGTAAATCTCAAAAATCGGTGATGTACAGTGTTAGACGATATAGGAAAGGAGGAGAAACTACAAAGAATAAAAATTAAACTAAGCAAATATCTGCAAGAAATGTTATAGTAAAAAGAAAATTTTGATATAAGTATATACATATATTTACATTAGCATTATATTAAGAATAAACAAATATTCTATATTTCCATAAAAAGTATTCTACAGAGAGAAAGACATTTTAGAATGAATCATTTATGCCAGACATCTATATAATTATCTAATATATAATATAATACACATCAATTTATTATGTATATATTCTAAAAATTCGTGGAACTATAAAACTAGAAAATACATATTCAGTCAGCATGCTTGAATTTTACTAATTGCTGTCTCAGAATTGTGAGTGATGGAATCGTACCACGTGTTCAGTTTTTTTTTAAATGCGTAAACATCTTTAAATATTATACAGACTCTCAACCATTTTTCGAAATTGATCTTTCAGTTTTTTGAGCGTCTTGCGAGAAGGGAAGATAGCTTGGAGAAGCTTGTTGACGAAGAGGAAGATGAAGATCGAGTGAAAAGGGCAACAGGCACTTCTATGGTGACAGTTCTAAGATCTGCAGGATGACGAGAAAAGTGGAGGAGCACAGTCAAGAGAGCGGGAGTACACGGAGATTACGATGACGTGGATGAATATTTACCCACACAAAATAACTAATATTATAATGTCTAAAATAAATATAATAAAATTTAATTCCTTCCTTCCTTTCTAGTGAACTGTGTACATAACACATATACTTGCAATGTTTATATATAAGCACACTCATGGTACTAATTGTAATTTCTCTATTTTTTTTTTTTTAATATAAGAGTTATGGTGTTAAATACCTTTAACACCCATAACTCTTACTTGGATGACATTACGGATATAATATTGTGTTCACACATACGTGATATTGTGTAGGTTTTATGTATAGGGGCGAGGCACGATGCCCCTAATTTTAATTAAACTTTTTTTAGGAAGCTTATTTAAACAGCGGCATGATAATTATTCTTTTACCCATCTGTCCAAGCAATGTTTTAGAGATCAGATAAAATATAAGCATAAATAGAAATGTACACGACAACTATGGTCCAGTGACATTTCTGACAGAATTTAATTAAAAACATTAATTGTAGCTTTACAATTGACATTTTAATTTGTATTATTACAAATGGTAATAAAAAAGAGGGTGTCGGACATATGGCGCCCTTTTTTAAGTGGGAGTATGCACGAGTAAGGTTTAACTATGCGAGGTAATAGTATGACTGGTTATTGGAAGAAATCAAAAGTTATTAATCTGTCTTTGTAGATCTGCAAAGGGGTACGCTAGGTGTTATGCGGTGACCAGTAAACTTAACCTTAACCATACCGTGAGGGAAATTATCCGTACCCAGCCATGCTGTCAACACGTGTTACCGTAAGAAATTTAAGTTAATATGCATTTTAAATAAGAAAAACTACTTTTATCAGCTTAAATGACTAAGATTGTTAACGCCATGAACTTCTCTAAATATTAATCAACAAATATATAAACAGAATTAATATAATAATATCATTCAGAGTCCTATTCACTATCGACCATCTTATCTCTCACTATTTAATTAGTGAGCAAGATACATAACTAAAGGGTGTCCAGCGGAAAATTTACAAGTTTAATATTAAATTTAAAAAAAAACTATAATATTATTCTCATATTTTATTTATACTAAATGGAGTTAAACGATGCGGATTTTACGTTTTATAAATAATATAGTCTAAATGCCGTCTATTTCTCTCAAGACGCTCTTGCAATCGGACTCTTAAATTTGCAAACACGCGAGAGCAAATCGTTGGTTCAATGGCAGCAACTTCACGGCGAATATTTTCTTGTTGGGCCTGAATTATTCGAAGATTATTAATGTAAACTCTCGACTTAAGGTATCCCCACAAAAAAAAGTATGGTATAGTCCAGGGAATGTCTCTGTACTTGCTGATTAATTTATTGGGAAAAATTCCCCTCAGCTTCTCCACTGAAACTAGCTGGGGTGGAGTAGCCCCGTCTTGCTGAAATTGTGTTATCTTGTTAAACCCGAGAAACAGCTGCAGTTGTAGTACCAAAACCTCGTCGATCATAAGACAATAAACGTCAGCAGTGACTGTCTCTAGCTGGTTAAAAAAATAAGGCCCAATTATCCCTCGGGCAGAAATTGCACACCACACTGTCGTTTTTAGACAATGCAAACGTTTTTGATGTCGTTCCCTTGGATTGTTGGGCCACCAGTATCTCATGTTCTGTTTATTAACATAGCAATCGATATGAAAATATGCTTCGTCAGTAAACAATATGTTTCCAAGCGTTCATGCCGTTCCAAAACGTTCTAGCATCGTTCTCGCTAAGGTTTCACGTAAAGAATGGTCATTTTCGTAATGAAACTGCACGATTTGCAGTTTGTATGGGTGAAACTGTAGTTTTTTTTTAAAAATAACATGCACTGTTGATTTTTTTTTCCAGTACAGGCTGCAATCTTTCTTAATTGCACATGTTCTGGCGTCGCTGCTGACGTTGATGGTCTCGGAGTTTGGTTAACCATTGTCCTTTCTTGTCTGAACTTTTGAACCCAACACCGGAGAAGTTGCGTGCTCGGCCCATCACTTACTCGTCAATTATTAAAATGAGTACAAAATGCGCGACGCGCACGAACCAATGATTCACCACACTTTAAATATTGCTCAACTGCGAACGCGCGGTGCGCTCCCGACAAGTGACTCATTACGACTGGCAAATCAGCAAATCGCGCGCGTCGAACAATACCCATCCCACTTACCTCATCCTGATGCTTTATGAGCAATTACAATTTAATCTTAAATTTTTTCCGCTGGACACCCTATAGCTTTTCTGCCATTATTATCTGTCATCTTCTTACATAACAACTAGTAGAGACTCGGTGATAAATTTACACAAAAATCACAGTGGTAACTCGACATTGGAGGCGAGCACCCATTTTTCACACATCTCATTTCATATTTACATAACCTCTCCACTATATATCGACAGTTGATACATGAGAAAATGTATAAAAACAGATAAAACAAGGGTAGTATTCCAGTATTCTGCAGTGTGGTATTCACGTTTTCATGTACAGGACATGATAATAGATTATTCTATCAAGATACTACTTAGTCTGTCTTATTAGGCAGTCATGATCAGGACACTAATGCAAAATATTTTTATGGTGAGCCTCATTAAATAAGTGGTCAGTATTGTCGTATCTTTATGATGAGGATTTCTGACATAAACCTAATTGATTCCTGCAGGCGCGCGGAGGGCATCGATCTTTTTTATTCTCAGAACCACCTTCAGAATAAAGTTGGAAGTCCAAGTCATGCTCGAACCTGACAAGTGAAGAGGCTTTGCAAATGAAGCCTGCATCTGCAGCGATAGCAATAACTGCAGATAGTAGAAGCTTAAGATAGACAAAACGAAGCTCAAAATATAAAATGTAAATATATCACTCAATAACAAAGTACATAGTCATTACGTAGATCACCATGTATTTGTATGAAGTGGTTGATAATCTTATGTATCCAGGCTTTAACTTGAATACGGTAAATAAGATAACTGATGAATTTAAGATCCGACTTCTAGCTACAAATAGAAGCTTCAAGTCATCGAATGTACAAATTGTATGGTAAGACCAGTAGCCACTTATAGTTGTGGAACGTGGTACCTGCACAAAGAACGAACAAAACTAATTAGCAGTCTTTGAGTGTAAAATATTAAGGAAAATTTTAGGACTCACACTAGAAAATATAACTTAGAGAATAAAAATGAATCATAATGAGTAAAACATAATTGTAAGATTCTATAGGTCTCAAAGACTGCGAAATCATGTTTAAACACTAATGGTATAAAATTATCTTTCCAATAAAGCCAATACCGTGCCCATTACCACGATTTTTATTACATTTTAAAGTTCTATATCTTTAAAAAATAACACCCGTTAATAATTAGTAGTTGATGATCTTCTGAAAAGAAGAAATAACAACTTAGATATTTAAAACAGTTTTGTAGACGTATAATATTTTTGTTTTTTATTTATTAATAGCGTTATAGCACAAAGGTAGTGCACTTCCCCGGATTGGAAATGAAGATCCAGGTTCGAATCCCGGTGACGCTAAAACAATATTTTTAGACAAAATTGATTTTATATGTATATATTTATAATTAATACATTAATTTAGTATTTAAAATATCACAGACCTATGTTCTGAATAATTACAACTTCACAATAAGAATGTGTTTTCCTTAATAATATATGTTGTATCAACGTGTCCAAAATTTAATAAAAATGAATTTATAATTCTGGCGTCTGCAAATCGGTTTACTCAAAGGTATTTGAGATTCTGTAAAAATAATGTAGATGGCTTTCAAATAATGGAACGACAGGTGTATTAATTTGAAAAATGTAACATATAGTTTCGAAAATTTGTCAAGAAAAATACTGGCGTTATAGCACAAAGGTAGTGCACTTCTCCGGATTGGAAATGAAGATCCAGGTTCGAATCCCGGTGACGCTAAAACAATATTTTTAGACAAAATTGATTTTATATGTATATATTTATAATTAATACATTGATTTAGTATTTAAAATATCACAGACTGTCTGTTCTGAATAATTACAACTTCACAATAAGAATGTGTTTTCCTTAATTATTTATTAATAGGCTGTATCAATTGTATTGGATGATAAGCTCATTTATGAACTAGATGCTAATAAAGAATTTTAAAATACTTTTTGATACATCTCATTATTTTTTTATTATTATATTAATAAGTACAATAATGAGGTTATTAACTTAAAAAGTTATAGCGACGGTGCCGAATATTATCATCGCAAATCGAACCAATGATCCTTCTCAGAATTTTGCACTCAAACACAGACAGGACTCAGGAGTCCAGGACTACTTTTAAGTTGTTAGTTAAAATTTAAGAAATTATTTGGTTGATTTATTAAAATTGAAGGCATTTTTATATTAGCTGATTACTACGGTTATAAGTAAATATTGAAAAATTCTCAGGTTGGTGGGTTAAAATTAAAGAATTAATGTTATAATTGCAAACTCTATTATTTATTGTTTTCTAACTTTTAACGCAATTGTCTTCTCATATATTATTTACGGATGTGTCAAATTTTTAACAATCAACTTAGCTGCAAATAGATTATTCAAAATCGGTGATAGTTACAAAATCAGCTACTTTTGATAGCAACCATTCTATTCGACCAATAGCAGTCTTCGCTACTCTGAAATTAAATTAAAACTAGCTTATTTTTGGAAGATTATGTTGCATTTATGATATTAAACCAGGTAATAGGGATTATCATTAATACACCAAATAAAAAAATGAATGTTCTATGGTTTTCATAACAGTTAAGAATCTTCTGTGTACAGTTTTCTGTGCCGAGTATATCTGACCTGATGATGGATCCTGTAATGGGATTCGAAGGTTGCTGACTTTGCAACTAGTTCCTCCAATTAAAGGAGCTCATGGGATCTCTTATGTTAGTTGATTATAATTCTTAGGTTAGTTAGTCAAAAAAACAAATATCAGATATCTCATAGAGATAAAGCTATTTTTTATTATTGATTGATTGATATTAATTGAAAATATATGGTATTATGGAGTAATTACAGAGCTAACGACCTGTCTTCGGCTAGCTTAAGTGATCACTTTAAAGATATATATGTATATAATATATATAATTCCAATTCTCACCCCTCAATCTTCACATTTATCAAATTTTTTAAAGTTGTATATATGTTAGTATGTGGTCTCGCTTCGAGTACCACAACACCATTAATTAGTTAAAATTGAAAATTTAGCGTAAAGATTAGCGATATTGGCAGGATGAAGACAAAACAGGAAGAATGCTAAGAACTTGAAAGCTGGCAGATATTTGGTGTAAACGCTCCCAAATGGCCTGCGCGCAATCAGAAGGTTAAATAAAATTCCTTGCACCTGCAAAATTTCTTTACCCGTTGTAAAAATGTCCATGACGTAGATAATTGTCGTGACATTTAAATTCCGCGTGATCATTAACACAACGCGCGGTGCAACTTTCGGCGTCCGTCTGTCTGCGAGGAGGCGGCACTAAATATCGCCTGGTTATTGCAATATATTGCACGGCCGATAGCAATTTAATTAATGTCTCCGTGTGAAGCGTTTGACGCATTTTTCAGCACGGTGTGAATATAATATTATAATATATATACAGCGGAGCACGTTTAACATATAAAAATCTGTAAATGTGAAAAAATATTCCGGTCCCGACGAAATATGCTACGTGAGTTTACACATTTACGTATTTTCTTCTAACAAAAATATTAGGAGTACCAAAAAAAAAATGACGTTTTTGTGAATGAAAACAATTTTTTTTTAAAAACTAATTAAAAAAATAGTATCCATCAATAAATACAATCTTATTCTGTCGTTCAGGCAAGTTTTTAATCCCTCATTTGTAAAAACTGACCAGCTTCGATTTAAAATATTGAGGGAGGGCTGTTTTCACTTCACAACAAATGGTAATTCTATGGCACTAAATCAGGAGAATACGGAGGGTGATCAACAGTTTTCCATCTGAAAGCATTAATTTTTTCTCGCGTTATTCTCGCAGTTTGAGTCGTCGCTTTTTGTGTACGACACCAAAACACGCACACCCCTTGTTCCCACACCTTTCTGATTTTTTTAAAAATCTTTTGAATGCTGGGCCATGAAAATCTTGGTTTTCTTTGTTAATTCGTTAATTGACATCTCTGAATTGGTCTTAATCTCTGCAGGCAAGGGATCTTAATCGATGATTTTTAGTGTTCCACTTCTAGGCTCGTCTTCGAAACGAAAATTACTTGATTTAATTCTTTTGAACCATTTTTAGCATTAACGAACCAGTAAAGCTTCACCATAGATGGCACAATTGTTTTTTGGTTGCTGTGGTTACAGAATTTTTTTAGTGAAATTCATACAGCACACAAGATCATATAAACAGCTTGCTCGTAACGAAGTCCTCTAATAAAAATGGGGATTGTTTTTTAATCCAGATGTTAATCAAGCACCGCTGAAAAAAGCTGTGCGATCCAGACGACAAATAAGTCACAACTGACCATCAAAGTTATTCACGTAAAATGTGGTCTTTTTTTGGCTGCACCTATTATATCGACAGCCGGATCGTTACCAAATTTATGACTCAACATTCTCTCACTTGCCCCCATAGCACCCTTACAATTTTAAGCAGATGGGCTCATCCCTTAGCATTTTAAACAGTCGGCCGCACCGTCGGAACTTGTCATCATATTTTTTGATTTTACGGCCCAACTTTAAGGCGATATCTGATAATAATTAGCATTATCCGAATTGCCGTCGATCACCGCATCAACAACAAATTATTTATTGTTAACAACTACGCTTTTCTTTACTATCAAACTACTCTAATTGAAATAAGTACTCGTATTTTGAAAAGAGATATAAAGAAAAATATGATTAGGGTAGGTTATCATCTGTTAGTAAAATAAAATATTTGTGCTATATTATAATGTAAAGTGTCGTCGGAATTATTTGATGGTTTTCGTTTCTATGAGGTTTATATTCATTAGAACTTCAGAGTCCCGACAGTAAATAAAGAGTTTAAAACTTGTTTAAATTTTCTGTCAATTCACTTTTATTACGTAAAATATCGATGAGATTTTTATTTACTATTGTTTAACAAGAAAAATATATTTTATAGAGAACATATTATTATTGTTAAGTTGCAGTTTTTCAGAATAAAGTTCTGTGGTATGTTAATACAAATTAAATTAATCAACTAGAAATATTTACCTACAGAAAAAATCAATAACAATATTTTTCTAGTTGTGTTGCACACAGAGACGTGACAACTCGCTACTTTTGAACATTGTGTAAAAATATATATTATGTCTATAAAATACATTGTAAATTTAATTGTTGACTTTACGCGGCGTGCCGCGGGATTGGGAATACAATAAACTTGCCCACCCGTCGGTACGCCGCCATGATTTTACTAAAAATAATAAATGTCTATTTGCCCGGTGCCGTGGACGCAGTAGAATAAACAAATGAGATAGTCCACGGCACCCATATATGATGCCAGTGCCCCTTCCAAACAGCCTCTTTCAGGGCCGCAAGAGAACGAGCCTTCTGCTCTGCGGCCCCTCGGCCCTTTTCAGGGCTACGAAAAATGAGCCTTCTGCTCATTTTATAATTTCGGCCATTAAAAATGATTATAACTTACGAAGGGGCACTGGCCCCGTAATTCTTGTTTCGGGATATCACGAGGAATAATATGCTCTACCTTGTCCCCTACTCGTGATATCCCGGAAATTTGTCTTTATAATTTATTTTTTAATTTTTGTATGTGTAAAGCCATTTCTGCCGGCCGCCAGCCCGCGACCGAAAAATGAGCCGGAGTTGCGCGCTTCGGCCGGCAGGCGGCGACGGCCGCCGCGTCGCTCGGGGTGCGGTTAGGGTTGTAAACGCACCCTGATTGGCCCGGCGGCCACCCAGGGGGTGGCGGGTGGCGCTAACGGAGCGCGCTCGCCCGTATGAAATAAATACTGGGGCGCCGCAGTACGGAGCGCACTCGTCTCGTCTGCGGCGCACCGACAACAAGCAAATTTTGACTCTTCATTTCTTCCCTTCGGAGCCTCGCCACTGCAGCCGTCCAGCCGCCTTCCAGCCTGCGCCCTCTGCCTAGTGACGGCGTTTTGGACCTGCGGCCACCGGCGATTAGGAGCGAGTGGAGACGCTTGACTGCGGTCGGGTGAATCCTCTCGTACCCTAGTGGGGTTTCTTGAGGCGACCACTTTTTTGTTTGGTTGGCAACAACTGGTCCTTCGTGTCGGATTGCCTCAAGAAGCCGAGCTAGCGCCAGTGGTCCGGAGACAAAATGTCCAGATCCGGGCTGAGGTCCGGCAACGGGAGGTCGGACCGAGAAGAGGAAGAGCCGCCGCTACAGGAGCAGAATCCGCCGCCACGTCACGTGTCGTCGGCCTCAGAGTCCGATGCTGGGGCATCCGACGATGAACGCGGATCGCGCCGAGGATCCTCCACAAACACGGACGACACGGTCCGCCAATTGCGGGCCGACATCAAAGGAGAGAGGAGGCGGCGGCGGATGCTGGAGGAAAACCACCGGCTGGCTCTACAGCTGCAGCGCTCGCAGATGGAGGTGTACTACCGGGACCAAATTCGGGGTCAGCCGTCAGTGACGCCGTGGAGCCCGACGCCAGGAGCGCAGCAGGCAGCGGATCCCGGAGCGGCCGGGCCGGCCGCTCCGCCAGCATCACGGATGGCGCCCGGAGCGGTCGGACCGGCCGCTCCGCCTGAGTCGAGTGTGGCCTGGAGCGCCGCACCGGGAGCGGTCGGACCGGCCGCTCCGCCGGATTTCACGGTGTCCCGGACGGACGCATCACGGATGGCGCTCGGAGCGGTCGGACCGGCCGCTCCGCCTGAATCAACAGTGGCGTGGAACGCCGCATCGGGGACGCAGCCGGGAGCGGCGCTCGGGCCGGCCGGACGGGCCACCCCGGGCGCCATGGCAACATCGGCCGCGGGTCCCTGGGGCCTCGCTGTAAGCACGCGAACCGACACCGGGCCCGGGGGGGCCCGGCCCGCCGCCCCGCACGCTCCTGGAGGAGCGGGCATCGGAACGGCGTTCGGCGCGGTCGGCTCATCCCGGCCGGGCGCGGCAGGCACGGCTAGCCCAGGTGCCGCCGCCGACGCATGGGCATCACCGCAGGCCGCCGTCTGGGGATCGGCGGCGAGTGCGGCGCCGTACACCGCGGCATACACCGATGCCAATGCAACACCGGATGAGGCCGCCAGACGCCGGGGAACGAACGACTGGGTGCTCGCGCAACCGATGAACGCGTTCATCGCCCGCCAGTCGAGCGCCAGGGACCTGCCACCATTCAGCGGCGACGCCTTGGAGTGGCCCACGTTCAAGGCCCAGTTCGACCAATCGACGGCGCTCTGCGGGCTAAACCTGGCAGAGAACCTCATGCGGCTGCAGCGCGCCCTGAAGGGGAAGGCACGTGAGACCGTGGCGGCGCTACTGATTGACCCCAACAACGTGCCGGAAATCGTAGCCACGCTGGAGCGCTGGTACGGCAGGCCCGACACAATAATCAGCCATATGCTGGACCGTGTCCAGCGCTACCCTAAGCTGGCTGAGACCTGCCCCGCCGAAGCCCTAGTGGATTACGCTGTGGCAGTCCGGAACGTCGTCGCCACGGTCGAGGCTTTCGACTCGAAGCACTTGGCGTCACCGCGGCTCCTAGCAGAAATGGTCGGCAAGGTGCCGGCCCATGTGAGGACGTCCTGGATGGTGTCGCGGATGGACAGGCCCGAGCTGGACGTCGCCGTGAAAGACTTTTCCGCCTGGCTCACGAAGCTCACCGCGGTGGCACCATACGCCGGGTGTTTAATGGTCAACCCCGCAGGCCAGCCCTCCCGACGGGGCGGGCAAGTGCACCTCGCCGTAGAGGCCGCGCCCTCGGAAAGTGCGACCGCGAACCCGGGTTCGCCCGGGAGTGTGCAGTGCGCGGCATGCCGTTCGACTCGGCACGGGCTCGCCGCGTGCCACGAATTCGTGCGGAAATCGGTCCCGGACCGATGGACATTTGTGAAGGAAGCGGAGGTATGCTTCCAGTGCCTCAGTTCGGGACATCGATCGCAACAGTGCCGGGCGAAGCGTTGCGGGTCGAGCGGCTGCCGTAGGCCCCACCATCGCCTACTGCATGGGGGGCCACGAGCACAAGCACCGACTGCGGCAGGCGCCGCGGCCGTAGGTGCAGTGTCAGGCGAGTCCTGACTGATGAACCACCAACAGGCTTCCGTCGGCACAAGCCTAGTGAGCCTCACGGGAGGCCGGGAGGACCAAGTGCTGTTAAAGGTCCTCCCAGTGACAGTGACCGGCCCCCGGGGGCAAACAAGACTTTACGCGCTACTCGATGAGGGGTCCACGGTAACCCTTATCGAGGCGACAGTGGCCAGTGCCGTCGGGGCCAAGGGACCGGTACGTCAATTGCGCATTCACGGCGCGAACGGAATGTGCTCTTCGGACGACCGGTCCCAATTGGTGAATCTGACAATAAGTGGCGGCGGGGCCGAATACCCGCTGCAAGCAAGCACGGTTCGCGGGCTTGCTTTGCCCTCCCAGTGGACAGTCAAGCATCGGGGAGGGCAACCGCGTGTGGGCCGCGCCGGGGCCATCGAAGTCACGCCGCAGGTGCTGATCGGGCAGGACCACGCCCACTTGATCGTAACCCGCGAGTGTAAAGTGGTGCGGGGCAAAGGGGTCCTGTCCAAGACGGCCCTCGGGTGGACATTTCACGGGGCCGCCACCAAACGCCCGCACGCGACCGGCGAAACCGTGCTAGCACTCGACGCGGCTAGCGGCACCGCCGCCGACACACGCCTGGAGGCACTCATACGGGAGCATTACGCGGTGGATTCCTTGGGCATCACGACCGCGACCCGTATTAACGCGAGCGTGGCCCGGGCCACCGCGATAATGGAGGCGACAACGAGGCGTCTCCCGAATGGACAATGGGAAACCGGGCTACTCTGGGCAGACGAAGAGACCCGCCTTCCCGAGAACCGACAGTGCGCTGTCAACCGCCTGGCCAGCATCGAGAGGAAGATGGCCAGAGATCCGGCCTATGCCAGCGCCTACAGGGCGAAGATGGCCGAGTACCTCGACAAGGGGTACGCTCGCCCCCTGTCAGAGGATGAGGTGGCTCATTTGGGGAGCCACCACTGGTACCTGCCGCACTTTGCCGTATTTAACCCCAACAAACCGGGGAAGATTAGAATCGTCTTCGATGCGGCAAGCAAGTGCCGGGGCGTCTCCCTGAATGACGCCCTGTTGACGGGGCCGGATCTACTGTCTTCACTACTGGGCAACGTCTTCCGGTTTCGGGAGGGACGGGTAGCCCTGGCAGCCGACGTCCGGGAAATGTTCCTGCGGGTCAAGATAAGACCGCAGGACCAATGCGCGCAGCTGTTCCTGTGGAAGCGGCCGGGCGAGGCCGCGCCGCGGACCTGCCAGATGACGTCGATGGTCTTCGGCGCGACCTGCTCTCCCAGCAGCGCGCAGTTTGTGCGCAACCGGATCGCCGACGCCAGCGCCACGGAGTTCCCAGCCGCCGCTGCTGCCGTCCAGACCAAGTTCTACATGGACGACTATCTGGACGCCATGGACACCCCGGAGCAGGCCATCGAGATGACCCGCCAAGTGACCGAGGTGCTGCGCCGGGGAGGCATGCACCTGGCGAACTGGGCCTCCAATAGCCCGGAGGTCCTGGAACACATCCCGCCGCCACTCCGCGCAGTGGAGCCGGTGCGGATCATTAGTGAGGAATCAACTACGGAACGCGTGCTTGGGATTACCTGGGAGCCGGCCTCAGACAAGTTCCTCTTCCAATTTGTCAACCTGCCGGAACTGGAAGAGGAGGACCGCCCGACCAAACGGCAACTACTAAGCGCCGTGATGCGGATTTTCGACCCGGTGGGCTTTGTCGCCTGCCTTTTGATCCGGTCGAAGATCCTTCTTCAACAAGTGTGGCGCTCAAAGGTCGGGTGGGATGACCCGATCCTCCCCGAGCACGCGCACAAATGGCGTGATTGGCACCGGCTCCTCCGCACCAGTCAGTGCGCCGTGCCACGCCAGAGCGTGATGAGTCGGAGAAGCCGACCGACCCTGCACATCTTCTGCGACGCCTCGGAGTCCGCATGCTGCACGGTCGCCTACTTTGTCGAGACAGGAGAGGGCGGCTATAACGTAGCCTTCATCTCGGCAAAGTGCAAGGTGGCCCCGCTCAAGCCATTGTCAATCCCACGGCTTGAGCTGCAGGCGGCTCTGATGGCGGCTCGCCTAGCCACCGCCATAAGGGCGGAACATGTGTGCAGGGCAGAAAGGACGGTGCTGTGGACCGACTCGTCCACCGTCCTGGCGTGGATCCGGACCGACCCCAGGTCCTATTCCACATTTGTCGCCAACCGGCTCGGAGAAATAGACGAGCTGGTTGGACCCGACGGCTGGAGGTGGGTGCCGACGGCGCAGAATCCAGCGGACCTGGGGACCCGGGATGGAGAGCCCCCTGACTTGACCACTGACGGGAAGTGGTTCAGAGGCCCGGCATTCCTCAGGCAAGGGGAATCTGCCTGGCCACGAGAGGCAGGCCGGCCTCCGCCTGACGAGCAAGGCATGGAGATCAGGCCCGAGACGGTGGCAGTTACCCGCCACGCCTCTACACCTGGAGGGTCGATGCCAGACCTCGAGAGGTTTTCATCATGGACCCGCCTCATCCGGACAACGGCGTGGGTCCGCCGCTTTGTGACCAACTGCCGACGACCTCGAGGCGAGGTATCGGCCCAAGATCTGACAACGGACGAGCGGGACTGCGCCGAGCGTGCTTGGGTGCTGCAAACCCAGGCCGCGGATTTCGGACCTGAGATCCAGCTGTTACGACGGGGGGAGGCCCTCCCGCGGAACGGGCGGCTGTACTCGCTGACACCCCACCTGGACGACAATGGTGTCATCCGCATGGGGACTCGCCTGACTGGGACGACCGACGTCGACATCACGCCAGGACTGCGGGCTCCCATCATCCTGGACGGGAGCAACCCCTACACCCGGCTCATGGTACGCCACTACCACGAGAGCGCGGGTCATCCCGGCACGGAGCGGACCGTGAGCGACATCCGGGAAAACTACTTCGTGCTGCGGCTACGACCCGCCGTGCGCCGGGTGCAGTCACGATGCCAGGCCTGCCGCAATGGACGCAGTCGTCCCCAGCCGCCGCTGATGGGACAGCTCCCCGAAGCCCGCCTGGCCCACCACATGCCGCCATTCACCCATTGCGGCCTCGACTACTTCGGCCCAATGGAGGTGACCATAGGCCGCCGGCGCGAGAAGAGGTACGGTGCGCTCTTCACGTGTCTAACCACTCGCGCCGTGCACGTGGAGCTGGCCGCCTCATTGTCAGCGGATTCGGCCATAATGGCACTCAGGCGGATGGCAGCCCGCCGTGGACATCCGCGGCACCTGTACAGCGACAACGGCACCAATTTTCGCGGCGCCGACCGGGAATTGGCCGAAGCCTTGGCGGACTTGAGGCAGGAGCCGCGGGTTAGAGAACACCTAGCGGAGGTGGGGATTGAGTGGACTTTCAACCCCCCGCTCGCCCCCCATATGGGCGGAGCATGGGAGAGCCTTGTCCGCTCGGTGAAGCGGGCACTCGAGGCCGCCACCAAGGAGCGGGCCCCGCGAGAAGAAACCTTGCGGACCACCCTAGCCGAGGCGGAGTTCACCGTCAACAGCCGCCCACTGACGCACGTCTCCGTGGACCCGCGGGACAACTCACCGCTCACACCAAACCATCTGCTGATTGGAGCGGCCGGGCGACAGCAACACCTGGCCATCTACGGGGCCCTCGACGAGCAGACCTGCCTGAGGAAGCAGTGGCGGGTGGCTCAGCAGCTCGCTGACATGTTCTGGCGTCGGTGGATGCGCGAGTATTTGCCTACACTCGCCCGCCGCCACAAGTGGCAGGAGCCAGCCCCACCAATCCGCGAGGGCGAGATGGCGGTCATCACCGACGCCACCCTGCCTCGGAACACCTGGCCACGGGGCATTATCGTCGAGGCCAAGCCAGCAGCCGACGGACAGGTGCGAGCGGTGCGCATCAGGACGGCCACCGGGGACTACACGCGACCGGCCACCCGCATCGTCGTTCTACCTACGGAACCTCTCTGTGTGCCGACATAGTACGGCCAAGCCGCACGGGGGGAGTGTTGCACACAGAGACGTGACAACTCGCTACTTTTGAACATTGTGTAAAAATATATATTATGTCTATAAAATACATTGTAAATTTAATTGTTGACTTTACGCGGCGTGCCGCGGGATTGGGAATACAATAAACTTGCCCACCCGTCGGTACGCCGCCATGATTTTACTAAAAATAATAAATGTCTATTTGCCCGGTGCCGTGGACGCAGTAGAATAAACAAATGAGATAGTCCACGGCACCCATATATGATGCCAGTGCCCCTTCCAAACAGCCTCTTTCAGGGCCGCAAGAGAACGAGCCTTCTGCTCTGCGGCCCCTCGGCCCTTTTCAGGGCTACGAAAAATGAGCCTTCTGCTCATTTTATAATTTCGGCCATTAAAAATGATTATAACTTACGAAGGGGCACTGGCCCCGTAATTCTTGTTTCGGGATATCACGAGGAATAATATGCTCTACCTTGTCCCCTACTCGTGATATCCCGGAAATTTGTCTTTATAATTTATTTTTTAATTTTTGTATGTGTAAAGCCATTTCTGCCGGCCGCCAGCCCGCGACCGAAAAATGAGCCGGAGTTGCGCGCTTCGGCCGGCAGGCGGCGACGGCCGCCGCGTCGCTCGGGGTGCGGTTAGGGTTGTAAACGCACCCTGATTGGCCCGGCGGCCACCCAGGGGGTGGCGGGTGGCGCTAACGGAGCGCGCTCGCCCGTATGAAATAAATACTGGGGCGCCGCAGTACGGAGCGCACTCGTCTCGTCTGCGGCGCACCGACAACAAGCAAATTTTGACTCTTCATTTCTTCCCTTCGGAGCCTCGCCACTGCAGCCGTCCAGCCGCCTTCCAGCCTGCGCCCTCTGCCTAGTGACGGCGTTTTGGACCTGCGGCCACCGGCGATTAGGAGCGAGTGGAGACGCTTGACTGCGGTCGGGTGAATCCTCTCGTACCCTAGTGGGGTTTCTTGAGGCGACCACTTTTTTGTTTGGTTGGCAACAACTGGATTAATTTAATTTGTATTAAAAAGTATATATTTCCATGGAGTTTGATGTTTAAACGTGCTCCAGTGCATTATAAAATTAGATATATAAATATTGTTTTTAGTAAGGCGACCAACTTAACACTTAATTGTGCCTCGCTAATTGTCGAACAAGTAGGTAACTAAGGGAAGGTTGAAAGGAATCTATATAGAGATTAGGAAATTTCTCTAACAAATGTGGATAAGACGAAAATTGTATGCAAGGATAGAGAGATATGGCTCTCTATCCTATCTGCGTAAATATAAATTAAATAAATAGTTAGAAAACCAATAATTTAAACAAGAGAAAAAATGCGATTATGAGAGCATATTTTATGTTACTCGTAGAAAGGTTGAGGAATACTACCAACTAGAACTGGTATTAGTCTAGTGAGTGCAGGTTCAGACCGATTAAAACACAGGACCGTGGACTGAAGAGCATGTTCCACGTCTGCCTAACAATCTCCGACTACCACTCCCGGGAGTAATGTTCCTTGCAATGTTTTGACTAGCTGCGCGAATAATGTAATATATTAACGGTTTTATTTCGCGCGCTGCTAGTCTAGAAAGAACTGAATATACTGGGGGCGAACAATAAAATAAATAATACACATTATTAGGTTCTGAACCATGGACGGCTGATGTAAGTGCCGATTATTATAGTCTCAGGTTAACAGTATTAACGATCTCCGAAAGATTGTCGACAAGATGCAGCAAAAGAATCATAGCAAACCAGTTGACGATGCAAATCTTCATATTGCTGTAACGAAATTGTAGAAAATATAAAGAATTGCATGTCTGGGTTGCAATGGAAATGAAAAATCAGCCTTTTGTTGAAATCAAAGCCGCATTGTGCAAGCTCGTATGAGAAAACGTTCTGCAGTCAAGATCTCAATCTTAGATTACGAATACAAATGGTCAGATGCTATGTATTCTCGGTATTATTTAATAAAATATAAGCATAGACGCTTTGTAAGCGATAAGGCATTTGAAATGTGGATTTACAGAAGATCAGATCGGACATGTATCGAGACATCCATAGAAGTATTAGATCATCATCTTATAATACACGGAAAGATTTCTGGAAATCAGGGCCCTGGAAGAAGAAGAACATCATGGCTGAATAACCTCAACCAACGGTTTTGCCAGTCTTCTGTGGAGCTTTTCCAGGTCGCTGCAAACAAGAGGATGACGGCCGACACCGTTGAATGGACAAGACACGAGAAAAAGAAGAAGAAAGAACAACACAAGTATCGAGAAACTCGGAATCACATGGAAAGCGAGCAGGAGGACAGTGTCTTCTTACAAGATGGATGGACCATATAATGAACATACAGGAATCTATACAAACATGACTTAAGATCCGGAGAAATGGTTTGTCTCGCATCGACTTTTAAATGTTCCACAGGAAAACAATAAAACAGTTTTTTAAATAATATAAATAGCACACACATTCTTATTGTGAAGTCGTAATCATTCAGAACGTAGGTCTGTGATATTTTAAATATTAATTAAATATATTAATTAGAAAGATATACATATAAAATCAATTTTGTCAAAAAATATTGTTGTTGCGCCAAAATAATAATAATAAATAATGGAACGATTTAATGTATTAATATCAAAAATGTAACATACAAGTTCGAAAATTTGTCGCTAAAAATATTGTCGCTGTAGCATAGTTGGATAATGCACCTTCCTCGGTTTGGAAAGAGATCCAGGTTCAAATCCCGGTAGCAGCAACAATATTTTTCTATAAAATTGATTTAATATGTATATCTTTCTAATTAATATATTTAATAATATAAAATTCCCTAAAAATGTAACAGAATCTACTATGCAATCCATTTCTCAAAATGAAATTTAGCTATAGTCGACCGCCAAAATGACTTTCAAATATTAAAAAAAAAACTTATTAAATCTTAAAGACGTAAAATTTGTCTAAATTTAATTATTGATTGTGCATGTAGATCATGCTAATGCATCATCACAAACTTCTCAAATAGCAGAATGCGAGATAAATAGACATGAATTCGAAGGCGCATCCGACAGCTACGACCCAACTTACAAGAATATGGAAAGACAGACATTAAACAAGCAACCAAAATTATGTTGGTTCACATTCTTGTCTTTCCAATTTTCATGTATAATATGCCGCGGAGACTTGGACAGTCCGCAATAGCGACAAACGAAGATGTCTTAGAAATTTACTGCTGGAGAAGGATGTTACGTGTAAATCTTATATCTTGAACTCGTGTTGATGACGACTTTGACTCTTTGTATTCTCAGAATAATACCCATTCGTGTAACAAGAGTGTTTATTCCAGATACTTCTATACAATGTAGTAAAGGTGAAAATAAGATGGTTACAGTTCAACGGTTCTTCATCTTACATATCTCTTTCACACACTCATTTCGTACCAACCTTCAAGCATTCACGCATTCGTCCCATAGATACATTACAGTAAAGTCAATACAACAGTCTAAAAAGATAATTAGAATCTCATGTGACATATATACTATTCAGAGAAATGAATTATCAAATTTAGTCTATAGGTGGTGTTAGTGTAGTGTTACTCGAAGCGAGTCCACATATTAACATATGTACAACTTTCAAAAAATTTGATAGATATGTAGATTGATGGGTAAGAACAGTGAACGATATATTGATTATAAGATAGGTCGTATAGCTTCGTCTCTATGAGATATCTATTATTTCATTAAAAAAATATATTTTGGAGGAAATACGCCACAATTGTAGATGGATGTGCTGTGCCCGGCTGCGTCAGATGTGAGAGCAACTCAGGACTGATGTTATAATTTTTAACAAGATTTGACCAGTTGACAGAGTTGACCACTATGTTGCAGTATGTTGATTTATCCTGTGTAAGATTGCCAAAATTTTGGACATTGAACCACCGTGTGGGGTAACACGGCCAAGATTTTCTGTCTCCCTAGGCTTCTGCTGCCTTCTATTGTTTATTTTCCAATTCGGAAAATGTGTCCGAAGAATATATCTTTCCTCGAAAGCGGTTATTAGTTATCTCGAGCTAATTATGCATCTAAATACATCTTCATTAACAATGCGGTCAAGCTACAAGCCACTAACATTAACTTTACCGTACCAAGTAGCCGTACACTGGTAAGGTAATGTTTTAAACTGTCAGTGCATGCTGCCATCAGCTGAGACAGATTAAAAGTATTCTATTTATTAATGTATTTCCGTTAACGCCCTTGTGGCATTTACATAAGAATAATAATTTATTTAATTTAAATATAACATAAAAAACTAAGTATAATTCATGTACAAATATTTCTTCAATTCAGATACGCTTCATTTGCAAATTCAAATTATTAAGGAGAACACATTCATATTGTGAAGTTGTAATTATTCAGAACAGACGGTCTGTGATGTTTTAAATACTAATTTAATGTATTAATTATAAATATATACATATAAAATCAATTTTGTCGAAAAATATTGTTTTTGCGTTACCGGTATGCGAACCTGGATCTCTATTTCCAATCCGGGGAAGTACACTACCAATTCCGATAGTGCAAAAACAATATTTTTTGACAAAATTGATTTTATATGTATATATTTATAATCAGTATTTGAAATTCAACTTGTTACCAAACAAATGCAACAGTATTATTGGTGAATTAATAGCATAATTATTTGTATGTGTACCTACAGAGAACATTTCATGTTGCCTCGTATGAGTTGGTGTTGTATACGAAACCATTTGTGTAACTCAGGTCAGTCCAACATGCTATTGAAATACTATACCGCTCACATCTCTTTTCCAGAATAATTTTTTCATATGAAGTAGAATTATTAAATAATCAATCAATTAAAAATATGCAATTTAAAATTAATAAATCTTAGAAAATTATGTTGTACCCTTTCGATTTTTAGACCTTAGCGTCGAATTAAATTCTAGTGTACTTCTTATAATAGATGTATATAAAGTTGTTAAAATGCGAAGCGAGTTAAGGTTTTTGGTTGTCCTTGACACAAATCCTAAGGATTCGGAAACATCTTCCTCTTGAGACAGCCCGTCTACTTATAAATGCGATTGTGGTGTAACATGTGGACTATTGTAACAGCATCTATGCTGGCCTGCCAAAGTTTCAGCTGGATACACTACAATGCATTCTAAACGCGTCAGCATGGATAATATATGAAGTTTCTAAATTTTCTCATATAACATCCCTTTTGCACGAGCTATATTAGCTCCGGTTATCTAAAAGAGTTTATTTTAAATTGTGCTGATGATGTATAAAGCGACACATAACGTGGCGCCTCTGTATCTTCAAGAGCTTTGCATTCCAGACAATTTGAATAATTAGTCATCAAACTCTCAGGTCATTTGTAGAATCTACCAGCCGTTGCCAGAAGTCTAAGTTTAGCGAACGGGCATTAGCGGTGGCAGGCCCAAAAGTGTAGAACTCTTTGCCCTCCGTCATAAAGAACAGTGGCGTCAGAGACTTTATTTAAGAAGAGATATTTTATTAAAGATTCTATATGTTTTTACTCAGCACCAACTGGAAGTCGTTCATTTCCAATAAGATTACACAAATATGAATCCAATATATGATCTAATTGGGTAGAGATCAATCAGAAGCATCGTTATCCAATATTCTAACATAATCATTATACAGTCCCTACACTAATAATTCACTAGTCCAACAACACTCTCACTACATTTTTTTTCTCTATTTGTATTTTTATTCCTGTCAAATCTTTACTTTTCTTGAATGAAATAACACCACAGCAGCATGAAAAAAACTGGCTACTTGTTAAAGTCTAACAAAGTAGCCAGGACAATGGTGTATATATCAGAGGTAGAGTCTACTCCACCCCACACAATAAACTACGAGAATATACTTAATTGCAATATAATTGTATCTTATGTGTATCGTATTATATTATATTAAATAAATAAAAACTAAAACGCACGCTAAGTTAAAATAACAATTTTTAATCTTAAATATAAAGATAATGTAGGGCTACAAACTGTTTATGTGTAAAGCGCCATTGAAGTAAATTTTTTCACGAAAATGGCGCTATGAAAATGATCCAATATTATTACTATTATTTTCTCCCCAAATGAATCTAAAATTACAAGGAACATTACCCAGGACCGAGACATGTGATGATTAAGGCCACTATATGTCAATAATGACGTGAAATATAAGCAAGATAATTGTAATTTTATATCTGGCATCCCTAAGACGAAGAAGATTATGTCATGCTAAATGACAACTTCCCGCGAAGTTTCGCAACAGCCTGTAGACAGGTGTGAGGATGAGGTAGCTAGATAAGCCGCGACCAGCGCTGACCGGAATACCTGAGACGACACCGCGCTAAGCAATTTCATTGACGCACAATGCGCGCGTAGTCGTATTCTGTAAAACATATTTATTAATGAAGTCTGGCGATGGAATCAGTATGTAGGGGGCGGCGCGGACAATAATTCAGATATTTAGGATTGAATACAAATATGAGAGAGAATACCGCACGTCGCGCCGGCGGGGGATTTTATTTAAATTCACGCCGGTGTCGCATTTCTCGGAAATATTTATACAAGTAACGGAATTACTCGGCTGTTAATACCTCTTTTTATTATTTCAATTCTTGAACGTACCGCGAGAGAATTTTTATCCGCGATGTAGCCGAACCGTTATGATAATTTAAAAAGATATTTATTTTGTCAGAGTGTGTCGTCACAGAAAAGGGTGTTTTAAAAATAAATTAAAAATATCTATCATCCAAGTCGGTTTATCATGACTGAGGATCGCGATATCTATGAACTATCGCCTTCTTAATTATGCTCTTCCCTTTTCACATCTTAGGCAGTGGCGTAACTGCAAAAATTGGGCCCCAATGCAGAATGGAAAAAAGGCCCCTTAATAAATAAGTACTTTATATGAGATATACGATTTATTGTTGTTTGTATAAATGCCTTCGATAGCGATAGTTTCCGATTAACAATAAGCACACATATGATATATTTCTGGTCCGATGTTGTTATTCTTTTAGCTGGATTGTCTTCTTTAGATTTAGACCGACCGAAGCGCGCACTAGTGGTTTATTTATGTCGAAGCACGGGATGTAATTGAATGACGTCTGTCAGTTACCGTCTTTTTAGGTTTCCGAAAAAAGGGCGGCAATACACTTTATTATAAACCAGGAAACCCAGTGGTGCCAATCGAAGTAATAAGGCGCGTAAACAACCGTATTGCGTGGTTTAATAATAGTAATACCCAATAAAAAATAAGAACGTCTCGTATAATATTCGTATTCTTAAACGTTCATAAACTTGCAAATTAAAAAATACTTTTTACTTTACAACGACGGTCTGATCCCCAACTCGAATAGTAGTAGGGTACATCGGTAACGTTTTCACGTGAGAAATGATTTTATAATTCCATTTCATTAGTTACGCCACTGATCTTAGGGCTGTCACCGGATAAGTGCCTGTTGCCTTTTCCACTCGGTCGGTCCAACGGGTGGGGGATCTTAATCTTCCTCATCATTCTTCGACATGGCTCACCGCAAAAAGCTTTGCCAAGCTATCTTATCTTTTTACTAGATGCCTAAAAATTGATGGATTCGTCTCAGGCTGCATGTTGAGAGTTTGTTCTTGATATTCAGTTCCCGCCGAGTGGAGATATTCGTGCATCTCGCCGCCGTGTGTAATAAAAATAATTCAGATATAAACAATTCTAGAAATCCAATCCAATAAATAACATTATAGTTATTTTCTAATAAAGCGGTAATTTGTAGTCAGCACTAGTGTTTATGTAAACGTCTTCGATCTCTGGTTTGGGAACCAGAGATCGAAGACGTTTACAGGTTCCCGATTAATTACAAGTAAACATATGATACATGAACTGCACTAATCTGTTAACTTTGCTGTCTTTAGATTTCGACTGGCCGAAGCGCGCACTGGTAGTTTTAGGACTGCTGGATTGGTCGAAGTACCGGAGGTAATGAGAATCACGCCTTCGTTACCGTCTTCTCCGATTTCGACGAGAGGCGGCAATACTTACGCACACACATGCACAATATTATCAACCAGGAAACTTAGTGGTGCATACCGAAGTAATAAGGCGCATAAACAACTAGTGTCCAGAACGTATTTTAGTAAAAAGCCACTCATGGGCAAAGGCCTAACAAAACACCGCCCCTAACGTGTGTGTCACGCGGGCTGCCAATTTATGGGGATGGTTTTACAAAAATTGAAAACATCATCTTCATTAAAGTCACTAGGGCGGAAAAAAGTTTAACACCGTCGCTGTCTAGCACTATATCTCAAAGGCTTCTCTCTCTCTTGCCATCAGGGTCTATGATTCCATTCCATATAATAATATAGAATGCAGCAGAGACTGTACGGGCCTGACCTTCATTGTCTTGGAAATACCGCGGTCTTTCCATATTTTGTCATGTCTGGACATAGAACTTTTCGTCATACCTATGCGTCATTTAATGTTAGACTCGCAGCTACTTATAGCTAATTATAGACCAACAATTTCAAGATTTGGAAGGGCATCTATTCGGGAAAGCTGGTTACGGCGATCAAAGCTTTGTTTTTTACTTATTTATCTCAAGACTCAATTGTTTTCTTTCTTCTTCTTCAATGCGACAGAGTAGTGCGACCATTTCTTTATCTGCAGCGATCAAAGTTGTAGCGTCCTGTATTGTAATCAGCGATATCTGGACGCTCCCGCCTAGTCAATGAAAATCTTCAGACTATACCACGCGGTATGGAAATTAGGCTTTAAAAGAAGTAAAAACGCGAAGAAATTAAATGAATGTTGGAGTCGTATGGAACACTTTCCCTCTAAGCTCACGAAACATTAAAACATGCCCGAAAGATTTATGACACTTGGCAAAAAACAAACGAATTGTTTCCAAGTATCTTGGGCTTGAGATATAATGGCACCGGGACCTTGTTTCAAAACATTTAGTATTTTAGTAAACATAAGGTATTTTGTTTATTTCATTGATACGCTAAAAATTACCTCTCAAAAATAATCAATTAAAGACGTGAAGAGAGTTCTGGTTAATAATCGGGACGAGTTAAGCGAGGAGCTCCAACCAGTGGCGTAGCACCATATAAGGTACAAAGAGCATTAGGTTATTACTACTGGAAGTCACAAAATGGATTCATCTGGTTGGACGTTTAAAGCTTAATATTTTGTTAGTACTACCAGATAATACAAATAAATTATTTTATATTATTATTTAATCATTTATTCACCTCTAAAATCTTAAACCAACACAGTAATATTATATAAAAAAAAAATTATCGCCTTATGTTTCATTAATCAAATATTCTATGTCATGTCGACACTCAACACCGTAAAATTATTACATAGATAGTCACTAGTGCAAATAAATATATTAATAAATATACCATTGAACATACTAATAATTATATTAACGTGAATAACATTAATAGTTAATCGTTTTTTATATCAATTAAAAAAAAAACAAAAGTTGTGATTCTAGTTAATCTCATTTCGATAGTATTTTGTTACAATTTTAAGGTTTCTTTTATAATCTCGTCATCACGGGGGGCTCTGACCCCAGGGCGGCTGGCCAGGCAGCCTAGGCGTTAGCCACGCCACTGACGCCATCCTGCAGTGAATTGGCGCGTGCTAATTACAACGAATCAAATCACCCACTACATACTTAATAAAAACACAGAATATCTCGAAAAATAATTTATTAATCAAATGAACAATTATACAAATAATAATTTGGACACACTCGATTTTAATTTACACAATTATACAATTTTCTTGTGGCACTTGGGGTTATCTACACTATAAAACACACCAAATGATACTCAAGGAAAAAAAAAACAGTTCTTATATATCTATATTACAATAATTAATTGTACCTATATAAAAATATTTTATAACACACTTCATTTAAATGCAGCAAATTGTTATTTTACAAAGTGCCTTCATTGTCAAAATGCGATTTGGCAGGATCTAACATTAAGGTTCTAATTGGTTTAAATAAACATTATAAAAACCTTAAAAAATTAACTGGAAAAACTTCAAGCTGTGTTTGTAAAATTTCAAACGTTTCATGGTAGTAGCGAAAGGTGATGGTGAGGGTAAAGATATTAACCCCTCCCCCAGCATATAATTGGAAGAAACCGATTTTTTTTAAAACCATGTTTATCTCCATAAAGAAAATATTTAAATAGCTATCCACACGTAGTGGTAGATGCTTTTGAAAATATCTTTGTATTTTGTGTTATTAGTAGTTTTTACACAAAATTAACTCAATTCTTTCAAAAATAAGAATAAAATTTTATAGTTTTTATATCATCATGTATTGAAATTTAGTTAAGTGCTAGAATTATTATGTATCTACATGCAAAAGTTAAGTGCTGATCTGATCTTAATTTAATCTGATCGAGGATCTTAATTTGTACAAAAACTAAGATATCCTATTTACATTATATTATATATGCAGGTGTCCATGATATGTTACTTATAATTAAGTACAGCTAATAGTTAATCTACAATATGTTCAAATTAAATTGTGTCACAATAAATAGTAAATAAATTTGAGTAAGAATGTCATTTTAGCCATACTATGTCGAATATTAAATTCATAGTTATGACTCTGATTAATTGTTATATTTAATTTAATAAAATACGTTTTTAAAAAATAAACAGAATGTTGGAGAAATAATATTTAAATTGGACGAATATATCAAATTATTATCAATAATTTTTTTTTTTTGGGAAAAAGGGAATGTACTCGTATATATTTGGAATAATTTTTGAGATTTTAAAAATATTTCGGCGGCGTTCTGAATCCAAATATCATGTCGTGACTAATTAAAGATGATAATAATTAACAATTTCAACTCTGCGAAAGAATTTCAACCCTTTTGGCTCTTTAAAGATGTTCAAAAAGCGAAGAAATATTAAATAATGCAAGGATAAAGAATAGTATGATTAGATAACCTAGGCTATCTATTAAACACCCCATTATCGAAAGTGGTAGTACCTCATTAAGTACTACCACTTTCGATAAATATTATTTTAAACGAATCGACTCTTCATACAAATAGATCATTATTAGTTCTAGCATTTTGTATGTATTAGATACAATTTTAGATGACAGTATTTTTAAAAATTAATTGTGTTAAATATAATTTTTTTAAATATATAACTCAAAATATGACCTATTTGTTAACTGCGATATTTTACGTAGGAAGGGACGAAGTGTAATTTGCATGGTTAACTAGGCTGATTCATGATTTCGTGCCAAAAAATGCAACATTCAAGAAATATGTCTTGTTGCTGACGCGCTTGAATAATAGCGTCTCGCCTAGACTAAATAATTGAATAAATACAATCAGTATTCATATAGTTGTATGAAAACATCGCGCGTACGCCCGATGCGTTCTCTGGGAAGGGATGATATTTAATTACATTAAAAAAAAAAAAAAACTTCACTTGTTAGAAAATAGTTGCTTTACGTAGGTAGCTACTAGGTATATATAATTTATTAAATTCAAATTTTTAGACTGATACCTACCGTGTACTGAATTTATTTTAATTTTCGAACATGTGTAATTTCTAAAGTGACAAAATGTAAGTTTGACGTTTCTGGGTACTGAATAAAACATGTAGTCATATGTTATTTTGTTTACACATCAAAAATGATTCAATCCCTATTACGGAGTTTTTATTAAATTTCGAACAAAACGTGATCTAGGATGATAATCTGGCTACTTACTAAAAAAATATAAAAACCATTTCCAAGTAACCTATCGAGATATTGCACCAGGGCGATACAAAAGTACCTTCTGCCCGGGTTATTTATTAACTGATTTTCTAAAACAAAATCGAGGATATGAAAGGTTTACAGTCTCAAAATCACCCTTACGTTCCATATTTCTTAATATATAAAACGAAACATGAAAATAGCAACAATCTTTTTAGCAGTTATTATTACAAGTGTTATTTATCAACTAGATACCACAATAATATCTGAATTTATACAGGGTGTAACAGACCTAGACGACAATATTTTATGGTTGTATATCTGAATAAATTACGAGTAGAAAATGTTCAAGGAGTTTACTCATATACTATTGTAGAAGATTTTCACAAAATTATGTTAAGCTTTAATAATACGTTCGAAATAATTTTTCGCATAATTGATACTGTTATATATTACAAAAAACTAGTCTAATCATTTTTTGTATTCAATATATAATTTGGAATTAATAAAATATTTCAATTAATAGAAATAATTGCACAACTACGACATTTAAAAAAAAATTGATACGCACCTTAAACATTTTCGACATTTTTAATATGTATCTACTACTAAAATATTGTGCATTAAATGTGTTACATTCAGTATATAAAAACCACAAACCAGTAAATGAATAGACATGAAATAGAGTGGAGATATAGAAGAGGGATTTGGAACATTAATTACGGAACGAAGGGCATTCTACACACATCCTCGGTGGAAACATAAATCCGATAGTTTATGACGTATTAATGTAACATTAAAAGTATTTTCTCTTTGAAAATGAAATCTTTGTGTAAACAAAGTGTATTTTTTACATTAATGCATATTATATTGTCAGCGATTAAATTTTGGTTCAAATTGAGTCATATTTTTAATAAAGTCGCGGAGGCGTTTGATTGCGTAAGTGGTACCAAAGTGATCATGTTGGTGACAATATCGGGTCACCAAAATGAAAATATCGGGTCAAGAAATTTGCGTTATTTCATGTCTATATGGTGGTCTGTGATAAAAACGTAAAATAATTATACCTACTGTAAAAATAATGAAAATTATTATCAAACGCAATAAGTTATTTTATTAATCTTTAAATAGTGTTTAGAATTAATTACAGTTAATGTTAATTAAAATAACGCAAGTCATGCTTAAATAAATTTACCCCTTGTTAAGTAAAGTATCTTAACTAACAAATATGTCTTATAATTGTTTTAGTATTACACGTGAATTTGATACATCTTTAAGTGGCAATATTTTTTTATATATTACATATCATGTTTGATAGAACACAATACATACATATAAAAATTACTGCCGCAACTAAAAATTACCACTTCAATATTTGCAAAATTACTTTGTGGCCCATTTTGTATTAATAATTATACAAAATACTTTGTTTAAACTACTATTCTATTATTTATTCTACATGTTTCGATACTTGTGGTATATTCTATATATCTTTTTACTCTAATAACAAATGAAAGAATTATATATTAAATAATAAGGATAAGGACGATATTTTAAAAAAATCGGTGGTCTACAAATTAATTTGCAATGATTGTAATTATTTTTATATAGGAAAAACTTGTAGAAATTTTGATAATAGAATTAAGGAGCATTTGAGATGCTTAAATAACAATAACTATTCAGAATTTTCCAATGACCTTTTAGAAACATACCATTCTTTTGATATTTATAAGAGTTAAGAAATTATACTTATGTATTTATATAAATACTAGGGGTTTACAGTTAGATAAATTAGAAATTTTAGAAATAAGAAAAAGTGTTAATAGGAAGCTTAATATTATAAATAACCAATTTTGTTTGCAAATAGTCACATTTTAAATTTGTTTTCATTTTAGTTCTTAATTATTCACCATTTTATAGTTTTGTTTTTATCTATGGCTGTATATTTAACTTCAGTATCCATTGTTGTTTCCTGAAGAAGATATCAGAGGTTTCGAAACATGTAGAATAATTAATAAATAGTGGTTTAAAGAAACTATTTTGTATAAATATTAATACAAATTACTTATTTAAAGACCTTATTCTGTCACAGAGTAAGTAATTATAAAGTGCATAAAGGATGTATTGGGTTGTCTAATAAGTCACTGTTCAATTATTTATTGTAAAATAATTTAAAAAAAAAAATACAACATTGCAATCTATATAAAAATCGAAATAGTTATCGAGCCAATTTCTGAGATCATCGTCGTTGTTGAACGTAACCCCACGTATTTGGTTGGAGAGCGACCGAAAATTATTTAAGCCCAAAAATTAAGATACAGGAAAACGGGGACACTGACGATTAAGACCAGAAAAATGCAATCAAATAGCATACCATTTTTTTTTTCACAAAATAGCGGGAAAATAGCATTTAAAAAAACAAATTAATTAGACGATCCCAATGTATGAGTAGATTTTTTGTATATAAAAGAGTTACCTACGTATAAAACAAAAATGCAAGAAAAATAATTTTATACTCAATTTACTAACACATTTATCCCATAATGCCTTCTTTGTTAGTTACGACACATTGAATAGAAGGGGTTGAAATATGCAACCCTCATACTTAATAATGATTAAGTCCTATATAAATAAACACGCAGTACAGAAACGGTCAAGTCTTGAACCAATTTCATTCATATTAAAAAAAAACCTAGTCTGTTTTCCTCAAAATTGAGTTATTCAACAATCGTGGGAATACAAAAAAATCCCTACGACACTGGCTGCAAGAATCGGGTAGATTTCATCTACGTCATCAAGCAGAAACAAAACTAGATTTATAAAAAATATTAATTTAAATCCGGCTACATGATAAAAATAAAATCAGGTTATTCATCCATATTATTTGAATACTGTATTAGTATATATTTCATTGTGGAAAACTCCGTTAATTTTGACAAGGATATCAAAGAGAAATTCGAATTCAATACACCGTAATAGCTGTTCGGAAGTTTTAAAATATTTTCAGGCGTAAAAAACAATTAGTACTGAAACTTCTGTATAATTAAAAACCAATTTATGTAAAATTTCACGGATGAACTTTTTTGAACCAATTTTCGGTTCTATTAATATTTGACAAAAACCTGAATAATTCATCAAACAGCATCAAAATGCGCTCAGCTGTGCGAAGCGCACGGCGCGGACGCGATCGTTGTGTTATTTATGAAATAAAATTACAAACGTATTATTATAAAAATAAATATTTATAAATATATGAACATAAAAACAAATAAAGCTTGAATGAGCGG
The DNA here is from genome assembly GCA_022840565.1 of Eubasilissa regina. Lineage (NCBI taxonomy): Eukaryota > Metazoa > Arthropoda > Insecta > Trichoptera > Phryganeidae > Eubasilissa > Eubasilissa regina. The sequence continues at coordinate 28,288,520 of JAINEB010000006.1, read as the reverse complement.
GTTACAGTAGACTCAAAACATTATCTCATTATAGTACTTACGCATATTGGGTTGATGAAGTTCGTAGCATTTGTATTAAATTTAAATAAAACTAATAAAAATATATTACGTATTGACTCCCAACGTTCTGACAGTTTTTGTTTCCATGACGGTCGTCAAGTTAATTTTCAAGAGCAACGTCGTTATTAAAGCAAAATGTGAAAATCTGTTGGAGTAAGATCAGGAGAATATGGCGGATGCGGAATAACTGCTCAAAAGAACAACCAAACCCATAAATGAGTCAGCAATCTCCATTATCAAACTTAGCTCTTTTTGATGTAGATTGACGATTCGAAATCAGTGTTTGCAAAATCAATTGCTATTGTCCGATACCATTTATATTAAAATTCAATCAATAGTAGCTTTCGCTTCACTGAAATTTAAATGGCCACCAATATGTAAATTGTATTATTTTTTGTATTTTAAACCAGATAAAAGGGATTATCATTCACATTTAGAAGTGTATTGATAAATGTATCAATTTTGTACATTTTTCTCCAAGTAAAATATATATGTAGGTTGATGAGTTTGCAATTAGTGCCCCCAAATAGCCGATTATGAAATGTTTGCAGTATGCGGACGGGTATAATCATGCTGAAAAATTACTTGATGCTATATTCCCGATCATTTTTCTCCGATTGCATCCTTATCAAATTAGAAGATGTGGTTACATTCCTCGGAAGTAATTCATTGTAGACGACGTCATCTTTGTCTCACTAGATGCGCATTACTCTTACACAAGCTCGCTTGAGACAACTCGCCATATCAACTCGATATATTAAATAATTTTAATTTTAAAATTTAGTTTTATAAACTCGGGCAAGACAGATATGATATAATATAAAAATAATTGAATTACATTCCTTCATACAATACTGACGTATAATTGTGCAAAAAGTAAACCAAAACTAACAGTAGGCGCCGGTTATTGAGATCACATTGGTCCTCGAAGATTTTGATTCTAACTTCCGGCATATCTATTATCCAGAAATTACGATCTATACAAAGGTAATATATATGAAAAATTTTAACGTTTAAATTTAAAAAAACAATTAATTTATTATATTATATATATGGAACAAAAACATTAAGGAAATAGTATCATTTTATACAAAAAGTAATTTTAGTTTGTGATCAAACACTGACGGATAGACAGTTCGTCAGGGCAATATTAAAAACAAAATTGCAAAGGAAAGAAAGCGGCGGCCGACCGCTTTAATCTGAGATTTATGAGGGTAATTACTAGTTACATATACGAAGAATCAAGTACCTAAACAATGGATGACTTGATCTAGATTATAATAACCGATAATTTGAGTCTTAAAATCGAAGAAAAATATTTATTTATATTTGAGGAAAATATACGGCCGATTCTAATAACCGGCGCCACATTATTTAATTAATTAATTAATTAATTTAATTACAATTTGTTTTATGAAGTGTGGCAAGACAGCTATGATACAGGACAAAATTAATTGTACTACGTATCTATATACAACACTGACGTGTATGTAATTGTGCAAAAAGAGAACAAAACTAAAAGATTGCAAGAAATGCCTTCAATGGGAAAATATAAGGCTACAATAATATAATATATGTACCTGCAGTTAAAAATGTTAGGTGGTTGGTTAGTAGTAATATTGAATTTAGCACCAAGAAAGTCGTACAAATAATGAACTAAATAAATTTAAAGATGTTGATTTTGAATCTTACTTCAGAATTTCCCGATCACCCACAATTTTGCGGTAAAAAGTGGATCAAAATATTTTTTTTTAATGCTCTTTGCTCGGTTTTATTCACAAAAGAAGTAGCAAAATTTAGTATACCCTCCCTAAAGACCTGAGAGCATTGCTGCCACTGTACACTTATGCTCGTTGTATCTTATATTTTTTAGCAATAACTTTGTGTGTTTCTTTCATCCTAATATTTTTTTTTCATATGAGTCAATAAAGAATCTCTAAAGTAGTAGAACTTAGTTCTTTAATAAGTGTGGTATATTATTTCGAGAAGGTTCCGCTATTGAAGATGCTCAATTTTTGTTTTCGGAAGGTCCAAGCCACGAATCCTGTAGTTATTTGTCAGCTGTGGTTCTTTAATTGGATTTGAACTTAACGTGAACGCACCAGGCGCGCTGGCGATACCGTAGAAGTGATTATATTGCTTCAGGTTCTCCGATTTTAACAACTTGAATTAAAGACTAATGTTGGTAATGTTTAAGGATATAAGTTTTTTCAACGCGAGGCTTTTGGTGTTGACCGGTGTTATCGACGTAAAGCATTTTGTTGATGTGAATTTTTTTTATAATTCAGGGACAGATAGATGCCTAAGCGGGTAGATGCGTCAATTTACGCATTTCATACGTAATCAGGGGGAAAAAATGCTACCCCTGTTTGTGGTATACATTTCGTATAATTTTGGTTGAAAAATAGGTCAAAGTTCTGTACTACCAAAGATGGCGTCTTTGCCCCCCTGCGCGCGGCATAGACGCCGAAATCATTATAAATCATGATGATAATAATAGTAATACGATTTGATTACAGGCATGATGGGGCGAAAGAGCGGCGGCCGTTCCGCCACGTATAAGCGATGCATAATTATCACAGAATTTAAATTATGTAGGGGAAACATTAACATAGAAAAGAAATAAAAATAGAAAAAAATAATAGTAAGAATAAAAAAAGATTGAAAACGCGATAAGACGTTAAAATCTTACTATCATTTTTAATTACACTTGGCAACTTATCAAAGGGGAGAGATGGTGCACATGGTTTAACAATATTTACTAAATTGAATACTGTATTTCACACATTTTTGTATTAAAAGCAAACCCTTATATCGTGTGGCTCCCGCAGGGTAACAATCACAACCCTTCGTATTCCATACATCATTTAGATACTTATCTAAAACACATCTTAACTATTCGTCTTCCGATAACATTATTATTTAAAAATACTCAAAACACTAACAATAAAATATTGGGCTCAACATCTAAATATCCTAATATTAAAATAGAGAATTTTTTTAATAATGCCAAGTCATCTTGAATTAGTCTCTGCTCTCGCAAGGCATCGTAGCTCAGAAAAAATAAGCGAGGGCGCACCGCACTAGCCGACAAAAATGAATAAACGAACAAAAAAAGTTGCAATTATGCAGATTTTTTTTTTCTCAAATCAATTATACTTAATCTATTACATTACAAGATAATATAATTCACGTTTTTCAAAAAAAAGGAACCTTTGAGAACTTGTCAATTAAAAATAACGATTTTTTTAAATATACATTCTTAAAATTGTTTTTCTAACAAGTAGTTCTAAATTTTTTTAATGACATATATTAAATATCGCTCGTATTCAACTTAAATAACGACTTCTAATATAATTGCGAAAAAGAAAATATGTGCTCTTAGGATACAGTTAAACGCATTGAGATAAATGCGTATTGACCGAGTCCGTGTGAAATTTCTGCATACGTAAAAGGTACTCAGCAGCCTTGAACTTAGCCTAAAGCTTCGAATGCGAATGATCAATGATCAACATTATCAAAAATCATCGTCCAAAAGGTAAAACATATTTTTCTAAATCAGAAAGAAGTTCACCGAGTCCAAAACGAGCAAGCCTCACCATCACAAAATGTAAATATAAAAAACAAATCTACAACATAGAGAAAAATTACTACAATTCAACCGAGACCCATAATAATTCAATATTATTAATAATTTTAGTTGTTGAGTACAGTACATGGTGTTAGTGACTTTGTAATAACCCCGTATTACGTCGACAATAAAGAATAATTTTTCCTAAATACAGAGCAAAACTGATATTAAACAAATCAAATATGACGTAAGTGTACAAACGTATGACGGGTGTTTCAGAATTATCTTGGCTTTCTTTATACACGGTTTAGTTGACATAAAATCATATGGATAGTTTTGTACATCATATTTAGTACTGAAATAAATATATTACAAACTTTTTTGTATATATAAGTATACACAAAAAACATATATTGCACACGTCACTAGTGCAACCAAAAAGTAATAAGTAATGGAATTTTTTCGGTCATATTAATATTGAATACTGAAAGAGTTCTAGATTAAAATATTTTTATGTTAATTTCTTCATACTGTATTTAATTGAAGGATGGGAACTTTGTGAAACGTATGTGGCAGCATTTCTGAAATTGAGACGGCTCCGCCAACATCTTCCCATTAAGGTACAAGCACAATATGGAACGAAAATATTTTAAATTAATTAAGTCCATAAGCGAATAACTTTTTCCATTTTCAGTTAGCTTTACCATCAATCGCGTAGTTATCGGAATGTAAACAGTAAGTCAAAATGAAGATTACTTTTACTAAAAGTGTATTTTTGTTTGCTTGAAGTTAATAAATCTAATCGAATTGAAAATAAGATTAAATTATTAAAATTAGTTAATTATATTTAGATTCATTTAAACGAAGTAGATCAGAGTTAAATAATATAGTAATTTTAGTTCAACCGTTATTTAACCATTAATATATATTTTTTAAATAATAAAAAATATTTTTTTTTAAATTAAATAGTTTTTTTTGTATGCCAATGAATTGTTAAATCTTTGGCACATACGCTGTACACGTTAATGGAGATACAACCTATTTGATAAATTAAATAGATTTAAAAAATATATAAATATACTGAATAATTAAATATATATATATTAAAAAAAAAAATTGCTATTTCAATTTAAAGATTTAAATAATTTTAACGAAATCACTTTTTATTTGTGAAGTGACTATTCTTCAGAACATAGTTCCGTGATAGTAAAAACAACTTTAGATAAATCACTTAGAAAACAGTGAAAAATCTGCGAATGAACTTCTATATAATCACTGTAGCTGTCTATCGGTAATATACAATTTCGGGTTCGTGTTCTGGATAATGACTATATTTTTTCGCTAGATATATATAGATTTATTTAAATTTGTTTTAAAAATTTAATTGTAAAAAATACAATGAATATAACCTATAAAAAATAATTTATACAATGGTGTAAAATACCTATAAATAAATATGGACCATTAAACAGTAATTTTAAATTGTTGGGCGAAATGAACCATATACACCTTCAAGAAAAGTAGAACATCTATATAACAAGGAAACACTACTCAAGTGGTATCTGATAATAAATAAATTGTTTTTTTACTGTTAATTTTACTGCATAATTCGGTTAGCACGAATTAAAAAATACAGTAGACAACTATTAACACGAAACCGTGGAGAATGACACATTTTTAATGCAAAATTAATCTTTTTAAGTTTAAAGAAATTAAAATAAAAACGGTTATGATAGAAATTTTAAGCAAACATTTTTTTTTTCTGAATCTAACACTAACATAATTTATTTTAAGCAACAAATATAATACATGCATACGTAAAAATTCCAAGTGAAATAATAATTTACTGTTGATTAATTTCTCCCGACCCATTATTTAAAATGGTAAGGGTGGTTGTGTGCGATAAGCGATATCTTTGTAATTATTGTTTACTATCATTTTGGTCTAGTCAATCTTAAGTAATGTCATAAACAGTAAACCATTTAGTGATGTGAATTTTTTTCATGTTATACGTTTTTCGTTTCATGTTAAGCGCGATTCATTGATTTGTGTTAAGGTGCATATTTCGACGAATGCTCTTTTTCATTATCAAATAACGAATAACAAAATACAACTGTCGAAACATGTGTAAAGGTCGATATTAATTAGTTGAGTTTAACAGAGTTAAACCCACGTTTGAATATCACGAGAATGGTTAAATGACTTGAATCATTATAACTACGAATTTATCTGGTTTGGTTGGCCTGTTCGGCTGTATCTTCCCGGGGGCAGCTTCCTTAAATCTCCAGAGACGGGTCAGCAACGGGTTACCCGAGGCCGACGTCCAGGCACATCATGACGACGAAACCGAAGATGCATCCCCAGGTTGCCAGCTTCGAGTTTCCGCTGTAACAAAAATGTCAGTTAGTACAGAGATATTTCATGACGTGGAACATAATTGGGAAGGATAAACTAGTGGCAGTGCTTTTCTAACGGTGTGTCGCGTGTAAGCCTTTTTTTATGCTCGTAATTTACCGCCGAATTGATACAAACCGTGTCATTAGCCGATGTTGAACGCGTCACTGAATGCAGTGAAAGCTTTGTCAATCGGATATAACTGGCAGAGATAATTCTAGTGTCTATTATCATTATTTCGTTAACATCACGTCAAGATCTACACAATCTAATAATCCATTATCATCAGACACAAAGGTGGTACCTTCTTCCACCCTTTATTTTACAGAAAAATGTACAATAATATTATAGAATAGGAAATATTATAGTACAAGTCAATACCATTGTCGTTCAAAATATTATATAGATTTTATGTGGCGAGTTAAGAGAAAGAAGATGACACAAGTTAATCGGAAGTCGAAAATTACCAGTGACAAGATTACTGTAAAAAAAATGCTGTGATCCGCAATGGATTGGCAAAAAAGATATGGACAAGGGTTTCCTCTTCGGCACCACACTCACACATTGGGGAATCTATTAAGTTCAATCTGAATAAATGTGAGGCTACCTGGCAATGCCCAATTCTCATTCTAGAGATATTTGATATTGTTCTTTTGGAGACTTTCATTTTGGAGAACCAGGGAGTGCGGGGAATAGATCTTTGAATTATTTTGAGCCGATTACCCTTATGATTATTTGGATCCATCCATTGTGCAGTCCAAACAGAATTCGCATGTTGTTTTGCCATAGTCTGTCATACATCAGGATATGGAATCGATGAGGGAAAACTCCGGAAAGAGTGGCCTCCTTGGTGAGTAACATTTCAAAACCTCAAACCAGAATATGTATAACTTCATGAGATAGTCAATATTAATTCTAACGAATTATTTTTGTTACTGAGTTATTAAAATATTTTTATTTATTTATAATAATTACTTACTTATTTGATTGCACAAATGGGTTGAAGTTTTATACGAAATGAAAAAAATTGTAGTACATAAAAACCTAAAAAACTTAAATCGGTTGGAGATTCTACAATTATTACTAAATAAATTAAAACAAAGGTATACGTATAAAGTTAAAATAAAACATCAGATAATTAATAAACGTAGCTAGAAAAATCACCAGGTAAACACTATTTACTGATGCGTTAAACTTGATCTGAAATGAAGTGAAAATACTGATAAGACATCAATGTGCATTTCGTGTACGCGTCACAGTATGATTGGGTGTGGATGAAAGTGCCGCGGGAAGAAAGTTTCATTGCAAATATTTCATAAACGTTACATGTGAACACCGCGTGATGTGGTGACATCCACTCTGCCTCGCTTCACACTTCGTCAGTCGAGTAAATGTGCTAGTCGGAGGTGCACACGTCTACACATTGTTTTTATGGTTGGCGAGTTAGTTACAGTTGGCGACTACATTTTCTTCTACTATGTATGACAAGTAAGTTATCCTATTCACTTATATATTTATTTATTAATATAGTGCATTTTTAGCCATATAGATTGTCTTTGTTTTATAATTTGATATTTGTTTCGATATTTCGGTATGGGGTTAAAAGTGCCGCGGTGACATTTTCTACCCCACTCCCGGTACTATTTGTTGTTTCTTCTATTTGCAGAATAAGGACGTATAAGAGAAAAACTGAGTGGAGAAAGACTTCCATCAGCGTTATGAAACGAGCTGCTGAAAAACAAAACTCAACGCCATTAAATTGTTTTTGGTATATTAAATGAGTCTCAGATATATCTTCTTCAACACACATTAAGTAATGTATAACATAAAAACTCTACAATCACGTTATCCGTCATTTGTCAAAAGTGGCGCTTTCATACCCACACATCCTATATGAAAAAAACATAAATTAAATAATAAAAGTGTACAAAAAAGATAGATACTTGTAAATAGTTAAATAACGATCTTATATACATTTTAGGATGTCCTTTGTCTGCCTATTTTTCTTCTATTATTTTCTTTACCGTATCTCAATTTTCTTACCGCTTCAATAGGAGAAAAAGTTTTGCGTGACTAGACTTCCATTGTTTCATTAGATTATTGGTAATTAATGTAACAATTTTTATTACTATTATACACTTTCTAAATAAAATACAATAAAAAATATTAACTATGCACGCGATACCTGTGGAGATGAAAGGTTCAAAATGGCACAGTAAAATGCTTACAAAGGGTATCTTTTCAATGCGATTATTTATTTAATTATTTTTTTACTTACATATATATATATTTTTTGACATCCATATTTTTGTACTAACAGAGGTGGATACATAATAAACATACATAATACATAGTTTGTTATGTGTGATGGAGTAGACTTCACCTCTGATATATACAGCGTTGTCCTGGCTACTTTGCTAGACTGAAGTCTGTGTTAAAGTAGCCAGTTTTTTTTTATGACTGTTTATTTTAACAGCAAAAAGACAATAGAAAAATAATTTATACATAATTGAATTAATACCATATATTGTGTGTTTTACACTGACACGCGGTATGGACGGACACAAAAAAAAGTTTTTTCTTTTCAAACATAGGTTAAATATTTTTAAACAATCTTACAATTTTTTTGCAATTTAGTCAGCAATGATCAGCGGGAAGCACGAGCATAACGCGGATCCAAGATTCGAATCCAATAAGTAAACACATGGTCAAAGAGTGTGTGTTCATCTTTAGACTGTCACGTGGTTGTCACTCGGTCCAGGCGCTATCGGGAGCTAACCCCAGATAGCCCCGTGCCCCTTCTTCACGCTTACAACTCAATGGAGACAAAGGATGAATCAAAAAATGACCAACTCATTCATTCGCATTTCATCAATGATTCGCATTTCATCAATGATTCGAATTTCATCATCCACTATATTTTTTGTCAATAATAACTACAAAGGCGTTATCACTTTTCAAATACGAAAGAATTACCTTCTTCATCTTCTCAATATGCTGTATTCTACCAAGTTGCAGTGTGTTAATTTATTCATTCATATTAAGCCACTTTTATAACTTCTTTTTTACCTTTGCTGTCTTCGATTTTATGCATAGTGTAATAATATCTGTGGATTGTTGATCGAGTGACAGGCGCATGCGCGGTCGGATCAAACGTGTGTGTGTGTGTGTGTGTATAGTGAGCATAAAGATGACTGTCAGGGGAGCGTATTAAAGGACCGGCAACCGAGCTCGGCCTCCTTTCGCTCCGCGTCACTCTCCTAATATAATTTTTAATATTATCGGTCGGGAATAAATGCGTATTATTCTCGTCACCACATCCAACTCCGACAAAGGACGCATTTGGTAGACCATCATCAAAGACGACAAGCCATAACAAATTGGCGCAGAGGGTTTTATCAGGAAATGACTGATTATTTTTAACGGCTTATATATTTTTCAAAAAGTGAATGTCATTAATTGACATGGCGGTGTGACATGATTATTACAATGTACTACGCATGCGTCAGGTTACACTGTCACTACTATAGTGTCGAGAACTTTTGTTAACACCTGATGATGAGAGGGACTGCACCTCTGAAAACTATAGTAGTGACAAGTTTAGTTGTGAAAATTAAAATAAATTTCAGTTTCTTTACCGAGGCTTTTGTGTGAAAAAAATCAGACGGCCACATAATCGACACTAATTACATAATACGAGTATAACTGTCAAATTATCCGGGTAGGTATTTGAGTCATGATAAACTCGCTCATTAAATACGCAATTTTTAATAATAAATTACTTATTATTAATAATAAGTAGGCACTGTGAGATATTCGCCTAGCGACCAAATTGTCGGGGGTTCGACCTTCTTCATATAAAAAATTTATAATCAAGAAATTTTTTATTTTTTATCAGTTCTGATAGCAGTAAGCTATATTATGTAGTAAATAAATAAGTATCATGTTAGTATATTTAACACATTAATAATAATAATTTATAAGTAAATAGTGTACATTATATTAAATTTAAATTACATGTAAATACAACGTGACGTACATTGATGACGTACATATTATAAACATTAAAAACATTAAGAGAATCCAAAGAAAAATACGTTATAATAAAATTGATTCATTGACAGATGCTCCAGATGTAGGGCTGGGCAAAATTCACAATATTTGGACAGATATTTATACAATATATTATTAACTATAATTAAATATCATTTATAAAATAGTTTAATTTGTCTAGCGCAATAATTAAGTCTTAAAAATCAAACTACTGCTATACAACAAGCTAGGCGCAATAATGTCATAATCATACTTTTAAAATTAGCAATATTAACTTGGTGGTTAAGATTCATATTTTTTATTTATTATCTTAGTTTAATAACCACAATTGAGTTTAAAAAACAATGCTATATTTTTAGTTAGTTTTGACATATCCTGAAGAAGGAAAAGGTGTTTTCCGAAACCGGTAGATGTTTTTTAAACTCAATTGTGGTTATTAAACTAAGATAATAAATAAAAAAATAAAAAATAATAATAATGTCATAATCGTTCGGCAGCTCACGCACAAGTACGACGATCGATCAGCAAACTAGCTTATGATTTAATGCGCAATAAATCATTTATTTCCCATTTTCTACGCACAGCCTGTCCGTACTCTACCGCCAAATTGCCGCAAACTGCGCGCGTCACAGAACGGAATGAAAACGTTGTCAGCCGAACAGGATTGAGAAAAATATTATGTCGATACTCGGTGTGCCGTGGTAATAGTATTGAAAAATACTGCACTAGACGGGAAATATATTAGAAGAAGCAACTAAAGTAATGTTATTAGGAGAACACATTCGTAATGTGAAGTTTTAATTATTCAGAACATAGGTCTGTGATATTTTAAATACGAATTAAATATATTAATTAGAAAGATATACAATACATATAAAATCAATTTTATCGAAAATTATTGTTGTTGCGCCACCGGGATTCAAACTTGGATCTCTTTCCTAACCGGGGAAGATGCGTTATTCAACTATGCTACAGCGACAATACTTTTTAGCGACAAATTCGACAAATATCATTGTATATATATTGTAATATCATATATTATTGTATTAATATCAAAAAGGATAACATATAAGTTCGAAAATTTGTCGCTGTAGCATAGTTGGATAATGCACCTTCCCCGGTTAGGAAAGAGATCCAAGTTCGAATCCCAGTGGCGAATTATGGCAATATTTTTCGATAAAATTGATTTTATATGTATATCTTTTTAATTAATATATTTAATTCATATTTAAAATAATGTTGTTCGCACTTCTTGATGCGGATAATCTCGTATACCTACAGGTGTATCTCCAGCGGTCGAGTCTAAATATGAAATATTCCTGTAACTTTTGACGAATTCAAAGAAGTGTTGGTCATTACGACAGCCCTGCCCGTCGGTTCCAAAGTCTGGCAGCTATCAGCTATCAGCTGCGACCCTAGGGTGCTGTAATCCAAAACAAGAAGCTGGCACGATGTTTGTGTATGATTTCGACATTATTATACTAATAATTCGATAAATAAAAATAGCGATGTGTCGAATAAGCAGGATTTATCGTCGGCCGTCGCTCGTGTCGAACGTTCGCGACGAAGCGAAGAAAAATTAAGGAAATCGTACCGAGTACTATAAATGAAAATTCGTTTAAAATTAAGTTAGGTTAGGTTTGATTAGTAACGATGACGGAAGCCGGAAGCCGGAAGCCGGAAGCGAGAAGAAAGACGCATAAATTAAATTTAAAAAAATGTTTTCATTGGTGGGATGTCCGGTTTTTCTTTTCCATAACATAATTGTTGAAGTAACACAGCTGGGATGGGCGAGATTTGGAATATTAAGATATATACTTAAAGCCCAAACTGAAAAATGCCTACATAAATACATATTGAATCAATGCGCCCTCAGTTCTGACCTACAGGATTGAAATATAATGTATTAAATAAATCAGGCCTCGTTGAAGGTGACAGAGGTGAGAAAAAGGTGCTAGAATGAAAACCAACCGAAGCTCAGATCGTCCTCCAATTCGCGAATGGACGAATGTCAGAAGAAATATTGCAAGAAGCTGCCGAATGCGGAGGATAGAGGAGTGGTGGACGTTATGAGAGGCCTAAAAAAGGAAGAAATTAAAAGAGTGTCAGATAAGACGCTCCTGCCTGTAGATTATTTACGAGAAGCGATTACGGCTTCTTTGGGCAAGTACTACTGATCATTGAGCGTGTACAGAACGAAGGGCTAGAGGTCAATCTGCAACAACATGAACAGAACGTGTCCGACATGTCCATGATCGGAGCCTCTACACACGTTGCACTAAACGTGAGACGTCCAGTTCGCGCTGTAGAAGTTGACCAGAGAATTACGTCATGAGCGTCTATTTTGAAACTAATATTTTATAATGTTAACCTGCTTTAAAGAAAACATTCATTAAGAAACAATTAAACTTAATTGTTTTTAAAGTTGTTTTAATTTAATTTAATTCATTATAGCTAGTTTTGACAAATCGTTATTTTAGATAATTATTTCATATTCGCGTGTTTCCATGTGAACCTAGTAGATAATGCGGATGACGCAGTCTCTTCTATGAAAAATTTTAATGTCAATATATAATACATTGTAACAAAATAAACTCAAACATTGTATTTAAATTTAACCCGATTGGTTGTATTATTTGAAACAAATAATTTAATTAATCAATTATAAAGATATACAAAAAAAAAATCTATCGATCACCACCGGGATACGAACCTTGAACTTTTCCTATCCAAAGGTATGCGCGGTGCGAAAACGATCCATGGTTATTCGAATTACTCAATCGGATGGACAATTATGTCGACCGTAAAATGGACGTACCGCACGGTAAGTTTCGCGTACTGAACCACGATTTAAGAAATAAATTTGAACTATTTTCAAAGCGTTGTTCTGGCATAAGTCTATTCATGATAAAATGGCAAACCGAACTGAGAACAAATCAGCAGTCACCTGTCAAATTGGCAAGTGTTGCCAATTCAAAAAACACCATTTATAAAATAATATCAAGAACACACAGCATCGGACGATTCACATTCGTAATCTAACTAAGATTGAGATCACGACCGCAGAACACGCGGACAAAGGTTGCACGAGCTTGCTCAACGTGGCAGTCGATTTGAACAGAATATATATGAGTAACACTTCTCCAATTCCGTTCCGGCAATACAGAATAACTACTACGGTGTGAATTGGCAATAATTAGCGGGATATTTAAAGCAAATTTCTCAACTTCGTAGGAAGTGGCCGAATATAATATTTTTGAATAGCGTACGCGATATACTTGCAACAGGACGATGCCCAAATTGATAACGTCCTTGTACGGGGTGGAGGAAGGAAGTTCAGGATTGTTACGCCGTGTACTGCGACAAAATTCGTTGTCAGAGTCCCCGTCCCCGGTAAAATTTGGTAACATACATTTGCAGTATTTATTTTTAGAATAGAATAGAATGTTCAAGAAGTGATTAATATAATGTATGTGTAGGTACATATTATATTTACAACTTATATATATATATATATATATATATATATATATATATATATATATATATATATATAATAAGGTTAACCTCGGTACTTAACTTAAACAAAGCAAAAACGCAAATCAAACGATATATTTATGTAATGTAGGTACCGTTCAGGCGGTTACACATTTCGTATTCAAAGGGCAACTGCCGTGCGACGTCGCCTGACCGACGACTAATTTATTTTATTTATTCATTTATTTATTGACAAACATATTTTTGTTATAACAGAGGTGAATATATTATAATATAACATTGTAATATGTTTATTGTGTGGGATGGAGTAGACTCCACCTCCGATATATACAGTGTTGTCCTGGCAACTTTGCTAGACTGAAGTCTGTGTTAAAGTAGACAGTTTTTTTCGTCCTGTTATTTAAGATTCGACAGGAATAAAAATAGAGAATTGACATAACATAAGATGAAGTAGAATTATACATTTATCTGTATGTAAAATAAACGTAAGTTTAATTAAAACTATACTATACTAATTTAAAAAAATTTAATCTAAGGCGATGCCAACTCAACTTAGCGTTAACGTTTGCAGTCCAAACGTGACTACAGTACAGTAGTACATCCATGACTACAGAAGTACCAACAATAAGGATATACAAGATCCTGATGACTTAATTTTTAAAAATTTTATTATTATTCACGTCATTACTTTACCATGACGCGCTGGAGCATGTAGCATTGTCGCACCGCATTGCTAACCCATGCGCGTCACGAAGAAGCGTTACACTGCATGCCGTCAAAGGTGTAATTATCAACTTCGCCATATTTGCGTCCAATAAAGGACATATTTCCTTCCCCCATTCCTTTCAAGCTTCTATGTTGTATATTACGATCGATTTACTGATGACATTGTTATGTTTAAGGGTACGGATGAGATGCTAATATAAGCAATGATCCCTCAGCTATACTCCACCTGCAACGAAGTGGCCTCTCCATGAATATTGATAGGACCAAGGTGAAGACAGACCAGAGAATTCCTCTACCGATTAGAATTGGCGCAAAAGCAAATTGATAACGAATACGATAACGAGTACACCTACCTTGGTCAATTCGTCAAATTCTTCAGAGACATGCAGTGACACACTTCAAGAAGCGAGTAAGCTTTGGAAACTTGGAAATTGTTTTCAAGTCAAACACACCATGACATTTTATGAAGAGAACCTAGGGTTGTGGGTTATGTGTGTATAAGAACTCCAATTCGAATATTCGAATACGGAATTATTCGGTCATTTTTAAACTATTCTATATTCATATATTTGTCTAACTATTCGTTCATATTTGTAGTGAAATATTTTGAAATTTTTAATTTCTAAATGTGTAAATGTTTCACTCGAAGCATATTTCAATAACATAGGTAGTCCAGATTATCCACCAAAATATTTATGACAGTCCATTAAGCCATGTAGCAGCATTTTGTTATTGGCTAACGAAGAAGAAACGGAACAATTATCAGTGTTGCAAAATAAAGCTATGAGAATAATACTCAGAAAAAATAGATATCCTCGGATCAGTGCAATGTTAAAAGATCAAAATATGATGACCTTTAAGCAGAAAATATATTTTAATATAGTGGTATTTATTTACAAAATCTTCAATAAGAAAATATCAGCGGAATTTACGCGAAAAATTTATGCAAATCAACATGAGCACGAGCATCGTACAAGAGGAAGGGATAGACTTAAACTGCCATTCAGGAAGAAGGACAAATCTCAGAAATCGATTATGTATAGTACGATGAAATGCCAGAAAACATAAGAGAGAAGAAATTGAATAGATTTAAAATGAAACTGACCAAATATGTAAAAAAAAAGTTTTAGTAAAAGAAAATACTTTAATCTTGTTTATATTCGAGCATGTATAAGAATGCTTATATATGCACTATGTTTTGAGAACGCGGCGAAACATGGTGGAATTTCACGTACGAATTTTTCAATAGTTACCGAGGAAGGGTTGACTCGTGCCATCGCACTCACAGAGGCCATGATGATACGCTAACTTAGCCCAAAGATCCATGGAGAGATCCACGTTGGGGATGAGCAGACAAAGGATACTGTGTGGTGTCAAGCCTGAAACGACCGAGTGCAGACCTCGGACCGGAAGGCGAAATGCGGACAGGCCAAACATCCACTGGACCTATGACCGTCAATGGTGTGAAACGAACAATGCTAACTCATTGTACCGCAGTGGTGCGGTGTTCATTCATGATGAAGTGGAGCAGCTGTATCAGTGGGCGCCTACAGCATCGCTATCAGCGCCAGTGCGCCACTCGAGGTTACCGGGTGAGAGATTCTAAATACGTACATGTCAATCAATCCACCATGATACGTATGAATAATATAATCTCCCTTACCGCTAATTTGTAATTCGACTACGTTACTTTCATTGATGATAGCGAAACTCGTGCAAATAAAGGCGTGCTTTCAGGCAGCGAGAGAACTCAGTGCAGTGGGAAGGCGCCGACTCCGAGCCATTTTACCTGCGCACTGGGGTGAGGCAGGGCGGCTGCATGTCGCCAATCCTCTTCAATATGTACGTGGACGAATTGAGCGAACGACTATCTGATGCAAAAATTGGCTGACACATGGGCGAGACAAATGTGAACCACATTAGTTATGCCGATGATATGGTTATACTAGCGCCATCTATAAAAGGGATAAGAAAGCTTTTACAGATATGTGAAACACATGCCAGTGAACACAATATTTCATACAATGCCAGCAAATCGGTCATAGTGGCGTTCAAATATGGAAAAGGGCCAAAAAATATTTCTCCCGCGTGGCTGGACGGGATAAAATTGAGCGTTCAAAATAAGGTTAAATACCTTGGCCATATATTCAATGAAGATGGACAAGACGATGATGATGTAGAACGGTAGAGGAGACAGTTGAGCGTTCGTGCAAATATGCTGTCACGGCGTTTCTACCGATGCAGTAAAGAGGTGAAGAGCATCCTGTTTAAATCGTTCTTCACCAGCATGTATACCTGCGAGCTCTGGTCGAAATACAAGCAAGTGACGTATAACCGCCTCGGAATTCAGTACAACAACTCAAACAGATACTGTTCGGATTGGCGCGTTATTGCAGCGCATCTACAATGTTTACCAAAATCCATATACATGGATTCGTTCCGTTTCTGAGACATCAAGTTGCTGGCATAAAGCTACAGCTAGAGTTCAGCACCAACTCTCTGCAAGCGGCGCTCTCATGGAAAGCTGGTTCCCTGACCAGAGAATGGCAGCGCCTACAAAATAGCTACATATACAACAATGGCCGTGACTGAAGTAGTTATATATGTAATATTTATATTTTGTGTGTATATATGTGTGACCTTTTTACTTTTTAGTAACTTTTTAAAATATTTTTTATATTTTTTAATATTTTCCTTGGTTTTCTTTATCACTAATTATCACTTTTACTTGGGTTAAAAAAAAACCTGACCACGCTGGAATAAACACAATATTATTAAAATTATTATTATTATTATAAGTATGCACATCTTGCACTTGTCAGCGTCAGTATCTCGGGATATATTTTAACAAATTAAAATTTAATTTAAAAAAAAGGATTAAGCCACCAAAGTATAAAATGCTTCTGTAAAGAAGGGCAACTGGGCTATAATCGGTATGGCCTGGGCCTGAAGGGTGAAAAATTCAAAGTACACATGTTTTTTTAAGATACCTAAAATTCCTAAACTGCGCGGATCCTTTAGAATATTTTATTATTTAAAAGAATCAATATTTGTATTATTTACACGTTTGTGATGTGTTTATTGGATTTGTTGGCATCACGGGACGGGGCTCGAGTCTGACAGGCGCGTATAAAAAAAAAATAATAAAGGAGTCTGGGCTATCCATTAATTAATATTTATTATTATTTTATCAGTAACTATATAATACTATGTAAAACTCTGTTTGGACTGTGCCCGTCTCACTAAAGAAATTCTGTGTCGAGACGGACATTATACAATGGAAGTTTAAAAATATAAAACAAATCAAATTAATATGTAGATTTCCAGGAATTCTCGCTGTACTTGCTAAATAATTAGTCATATTTTGAGAGACACTTATAATATTCGTTTTAGTGAAACGTTCTGATGAAAAATCGTACATTGAATTTAGTTTATCTTCCTAACTGAAATAAATGTTTATACAGTTTGAACATTTTCCTCTCAGAATTAAGACTAGTGTTTATACTCAAAATGTAAAGGTTGATAAGATACGAAATTATACAGTTATTTTTTATTAAAAAGTATACAGTTACATTAAAATACTACGGTTGGCTGGCGGACTGATATATATTTTTGCCGATTTAAAATAATTGAATTATGACTTGAACTGTAATAAAAATTATCTCTGATTATCGTTATATATATCTTATGCAAAACATAAATATATTATTAAGGAGAACACATTATTATTGTGAAGTTATAATTATTCAGAACATAGGTCTGTGATATCTTAAATACTAATTAAATGTATTAATTAGAAAGATATACATATAAAATCAATTTTATTGAAAAATATTGTTGTTGCGCCACCGGAATGTGTGTCCAAAATTGAATAAAAATGAATTGTTAATTATGACGACTGCTATCGGTTTACTCAAAGGTATTTGAGATTCCGTAAAAATAAAATAGATCGCTTTCAAATAATGATAATATTAATAATTTGAAAAAAGCGTAACATATAGGTTCGAAAATTTGTCGTCAAAAATAATGTCGCTGTGGCATAGTTGGATAATGCACCTTTCTCGGTTTGGAAAGAGATCCAACAACAATATTTTTCGATAAAATTGATTATATATATATATATATATATATATATCTTTCTAATTAGTATTTTGATAGACCTTTAGACATTTTAATTAATTGGATTGTTTCCAAAATAACGAACAGAAGCTGTAATTTAAGAATGACATCAGTCATAAAAAAACGGTTGGTATTCAAAATACACTTCATATTAGAAATATTGAGGACAGAAATTCTACATATTTACTTTACATTTTTTTCTTATCTGCGCGAGAACAGGTACCACTCTAGATCTAACGGACTTTTCCGTAAATCTATTAAAAGGTTATACAGATAAGGGGGGAGATGACACACCCATGTGTATACCGATATCATCTATCGTCGCTCTGGCCTCGCCCCTATACACCTGTGACCAAATCTTACGAAAACATATCCTACCAGTGGTTGAAAACAATTTAATTTCTATTATAAAAGATGGAAGACCAGTGAAAAATTCAGTATCATAACGACGATAAGGCGAGCCACACACTATTTTCACACAAATAATAAGTATATTACATATATACAATTTAAGATGTGGATCTACAGAAGAATAAACTTGAAATAACCTGAAATAGAGTTACAAATGAAGATGTTATTATATTTTTAAGATTAGAAAAATCAACTTTGTTTTATTAACCACTTAATGAATTAAATACATCTAACACTTTCGAAAAATATCATTTTCTTCTTCAGGATGTCATTAACTAATCAAAAACATATGTTATTTTGTTACGTTAACAGAATAGAAATTTAGTACCTAACTTAAATTGTTAACTTGATTACACAAAATTATATATAATAACAATCGGATAAATAAATATTTAAAACAATAAAAATTCGTTAATTCTAATATATCGGAAATGCAATGAGACATTCGAAGAAGTACGTGATGTTGCATCAAATAATGCAGGGAAAGATTGCTGCAAGTCGGGGCCCTGGAAGAAGGAGAACATCATGGCTGAAAAATCTGAGGCAATGGTTTGGCCAGTCTACCGCAGGGCCGCAGAGGGATGATTGCCAACGTCCGTTGAACGGATAGGGCACAAGAAGATAATTATGGAAAATATTTGAAGTTATTGATTAATTCTTGATCTTGATAAGTATATACAGTATATATACTCTAATAAAAAAAAATCTATATTTCCCATTTTACTTCAACTTTCTTACACATATTTGCGTAGTTTAATCAGAATCTATGTAGTTTCTCCTCTTTTCTTATATCATCTGGCATTTCATTGAAAATCTTCATCGCAGTGTACGCCACTGATTTATGAGATTTAGCATTCTTCCTGAATGGCAGTCTCTTTTTATCTCCATGTTATTTTTTTTAATTTTTCGATTTGTCTAATTTTTTCTTATAAATTCTGTTCATATTTGTTTAGTGATGATTTAAGAAATATACACCTAAACATGGTAACATATTTACGGTTTCGATGAAGTATTAAACTAAATACACACAATATAGGAGACATTATTATCTCTTGCGATATATATATACATACAAGTGCATCGTCTGCAAATAATTTTATTTTGCAATGTTTTAGCAGTTATGCAGTGGGTTGCAATTGTATCGCAACCAAAAGGGTCACATGCAGAAATTCCATTACTAGCTCGTGCACCTGTATCATATGTCACGTGAAAGAAAGAGATGAAAAATATGTATCAGATAAATGCATCATATTACCCCTGCATAGAATATTTTTTGATTCGAAAAATATATTCTCGCCGCGTAACAGGCGGAGATGTTAACCATTACACTGCTGTAAAGGAATCAAACAGTATGTGAAAATATAATACAAAGATCTCGAGCCCTTTATTAATACTGGCTTATTACAAAGTACAACATGGATCAATAGTTTTTAAAAAACAATATTAAAAATTAGTATTAAAATATCATGTCACGTACATCAAAAGTACTCGTATGTCAATTTTATACCACAGTTTATTAGGGGAGTAACTAAAACAGTTTAGTACTCGATCGATACTCGTTGCTCCTGAAAACTTTTTGACTTAAAACGCATTTAGAGACGCTCGGTATCAGTATCAGTAATGGCAAAAATATGTACACAAATATATTATTATTAATCCAGTTGATTAATAATTTAAAAAAACATAGTAGTAGGACGATAATTTGAAACATCATATAAATTATAGAGAACGGAATCGTAAAATCGAGGGAATATTTTGTTCGGAAAGAAAATAATAATCAAAATAAATTTGATAACTTATTTAAAAAATGATGTTCTCGAACCTGGAACATTATTTTGCAGATAGACACCTTTAGACAGCTAAGCTATAGCGATAGTGACACTATTCAATGTCAGCAGATTCCGTCTGCACGTGTTCCGAAAAATCGTGACATAAAGGTATAATTTCTACAAAAAATGTGCGCAACCCAAGATAAATGTATTGTCGTACTTAGGATTTGAAAAAAAAAACGATTATTTAAATAAGATAACCAATATTATCCGTTGAAAGACAAACACAAATTCGTAACTAACATTTTATCTATGAATACGTATTTACTACGTACTCGGAACCCTGTGAGAAAACGAGCCAATGACGCATACTATTAAGAATTATAAAATGATTTCAGTATAATAAATATTGAACTATTGTCGCAGTTTCGACACTAGAAATGTTTGCCTCATTCAGGGCACTCAACCTTATCAAAGCGTAGATTTTTAAAATTATTTATTTATTTTCGTAGCTACGGTATGAAAATAAAGGTAATTATTTCACTAGACGTGGTCCGTTCTAAAGCAAATACCTGTACAGTTTTTAAAAGTTGTAATTGTTAAGGTACAATCGTTGTAAAGTAAGGTAAGTAACTATAATGTAAATCAAGTTATAAAAAGTTGTGTAAAAAAGTACAATCAGAAGTTATAAAAAGTTATTGTAAAGAAAGTTATAAAAATATTTTTGACTGTAACAGTGACAATTTGTTAAATATCCTCGGTGCACAAAACGAGAAAGTTCGTTGACCGAATTTGGTATTCATTTTTGGCACTGCATCTGAAAATCTGATTAATATTGACATTCAGTCTAACTGCGATATTTTTTTAAAATACAGTTAATATTCGTGTCGATATTAACATACAGTGATCTCAATCACGTGAGACTCGGGTCCGAATGCATCTCCAACAAGTCCCGATCATGGATCACCCTCACAGCTGACTCCAGGATCACTCCAGCTAAATGCGACGAATCTCTCCACCGGTGTGATCTTCCAGGTATTTTTCAGCCTAAAATTGTGTCCAAGATAATCTCATTCTTAGGCTGTCACTTTTACGCATAATAGAGCAGAAGAATTGGAAGAATCTTCTGTTGTAGATAGAGTTTGCTGTGGTTGGATTTGTCGCAAAATTGAGGCACACGATAGGTAATCCTTCTCCATTCTCATCTATTTTCCGCTTGTCGCTATTGCAGACTATTCAAGTCTCCGCTGCACACGTGAAGATTAGAAAGACAAGAGTGTGAACCAATATCATTTTAGTTGCTGGTTTGATGTCACCGTCATTCCATATTCTCTACAGTTTATTCATAGCAATTTTAGACGGTTTGATGCGTCTTTGAATTTCCTGTCCACTATCATTAGTGTTCGTAATTTTTTTCTTCTTCTATTGCCCTATAAAAGCTCTACGACTGGCCAAACCAATGCCTCATTTTCTTCAGCCGTGATATTCTCCTTCTTCCAGGACTTCCAGCAACCTTTCCCTGCATTACGAGGTGCAAGATTACGTACTTCTCATTACGTGTGCGAGATATTAAAGTTTTCGGATTTTTATTGTTTTAAATAATACTTATTTTTCTTTATTCATCCGAACCGAAATATCTTCATTCGTAACTCTCTTCGTATGTTCTTCTGTAGACCCACATCTCAAATACTTCAAGTCCCCTTATCATTTCTTTTGTAAGTATCCATGCTTCTATTCCGTAAAATAAACACATAGTATATGACCATTCTCATTCGTAATCTAAGATTGAAATCATGACTGCAAAACATCTTTTTCACGGGGATAAACGATGGTTCGTGATTACGCGATTAGCTGAATAAATGACTCCTTGAACTACTAAACTGAAGTTTGTTGTGATATATTAGGATTAGCATTCTAGCAGCAATATAATGTTCCGGATTCGAGTCTTGGTGGTGTATTTTTAAAATAGTGATTATTTTTTTGTGAAAATTATTAGTATGATTATGAATACACTTGACTCATGACTTTCTGACTGTCATCTTGCATACTACAAATAGTGCAATCTTAGAGGTTTCTCGACTGGTGGAGAAATGGAGGGGGGGAGGGGGAGCACTGTCCGCCGAAGATGACAAGAGCAAAAGAGTCGTCCGACAAGTGAAACAGTACTGTTGATTACGTGAGAGAATCGGAAATACCCCGCCCGTCCCGCGACCCGCCCACAAAGATTCCCAGACAATATTATTTCGGCTGTCTATTTTGAGTCCTGTCCGACACCTCTGCCCGTCGCGGCGCGGAACAGGGGGGGAGGGGTTTGCAGTCGGTGTCTCTAGCGCCACTGGCGCCTCGCCGCTCAACCAAATTATTCAAATAATTTGTCAATCGGCGACTATAAAAAGTGGTAATTTTTGTGAGTTTCTCAGCAATAACAAACTTTTAGAGACAGGTCGTCAAATTTGATGCGTAGTAGAGTTCTTCATCATCATAGTCCTGGCCTCCTGAAGAGTACGCCAATCGCTGACGGCAAAAATGAAAAGATCACCTCATTTTGGGTCTCCTTATTTTCTTCTGTTTTCAATACTACCTGTTTAGTATTTCTATCCTTTTCTAGCACCTCTCATGCCTACTTATTTTTTATTATCATCATCATCTTCTATAACCGTATAAGCCCTGGCCTCTTCGAGAATGCACCTCCACGGGTATCTGAACTGGACTGTTTCTCTAAAGATTCGTCTTCGATCAGGTTTATTATTGAGCAGACATTTGGGGGTTCTATATGGTCTAATCATCGAAGCCTTCCTAATTTTATAATTTTTTTGACTTTCGGCTCATCATACAAATCGTGAAGTTCCTGATTATTAAGATTATAAAAATTATTAATTTGTTTTGAGAGCGTATTTCTAGTGTTTTTATTATTTTCAAATAAAACAAAGTTAACGTTGTACATGATACGAAACGTGGGTAAAATTGTGTACGTCATAAAGATGTGTTGTAAAATTGAATTTTTAACAATATTGGTTAATAAATACCATAATTAAAATTGGGTGAATTTTACTGTGTACTGTGCTATCATATAATAAAACTAATATCACATTGTTACTATCATATAATAAAACCAATATCACATTGTTACTATCATATAATAAAACCAATATCACATTGTTACTATCATATAATAAAACCAATATCACATTGTTACTATCATATAATAAAACCAATATCATATTGTTACTATCATATAATAAAACCAATATCATATTGTTACTATCATATAATAAAACCAATATCATATTGTTTTTAAGACGTTACGCGACAGGAAGTCTGACGCTGACATTTTTAGTATCAAGTATTTTATTAGATCGTATTCAAAATTGTTTTCAAAATATTTCTCCACTTTTCACTAAAATAAAGTATTTCCCACGCGCCCGACTACAAATCGACTTTCGATAAAAAAAATTCCCACGCGCCCAGATACAAATAGACTTTCGATAAAAAAAAAAATTAAAATATATGAGGGGTAAGATAATGAGTTTATTAATACTTCTTCAATAATTACAAAGTTATTTTGCGGCAACATATTATATTAATAATAAGAAAATACTTTATTGATTAATCAACATGTTTCAAGACCAAGGATCCCTTCTTCAGGACACAATGTATATTAAAATTAAAAATACAAGCATAGATAAAAACCAAACTATAAAAGTATAAGTGGTGAGTAACTAACTAGGAACTAGTGTGAAAACAAATTTAAAAGATGACTATTTAAAAGTTTGATTATTTATAATGTTTATTTTTTTATTAACATTTTAAATTTGTTTTCATACTAGTTCCTAATTAGTTACCAACCGCATACATTTATAGTTTTGTTTATGTCTATGCTTGCATTTTTAATATTAGTATATGTACATTGTATCCTGAAGAAGAGATCATCGGTCTTGAAACAATTTTTTTAAGAATAGTTCTTGTAGTTAAATTTACAATTGTTCTATTCTAAATGAAGATGAGTTAACTTACTGCGTTGTATTATTTTGTAGAAGCTTTTATCAAAAATTATATCAACGATTTGTAAAATCCTATAAGGGCGTGAATATAAATAAAAATTCTGGCGATAGATTGATCAAATACGGCATTTCCTTCTATTGCCACATCTAACAATTAGCCTAATCATCGCATCTTTCCTTCTCTTAATTATCTTTTTTTACTCCTTTAACAGAAGAGATAGTTGTCACTATTTTCGATGTTTTCTACACTGCTTAACACTAATCTTAGTTACCGCTCCCACCCTGTATCGTGTTGGTGTATTTAATAATTCAGAAAAACATGTCGTTGATTGAATTCACTATTATTTCTATTACTATGTTAACCATAATTAATTTACTGCGTGTTTTCCAAAATAAATAAAATAAAACATAGTCTTAGTATTCGAGGCGAGCAGTCCTTTCAAAACCCGGTTCCCCGTAATTCACCGGTAATTCGACTAGAACCTCTATCCCCTCAACGACCTATCCTGTGCCGAGGTTTCCCTACTTCCCTCCCATACCTTGCGGTGATTCCGATTTACGACCGGAATTGTCGTATTCCATTGCGCGGGATGCGCGACCCGGATATTGCGCAATTCGTTCACTTATAAAGCATAATCTCGAAGAGTTGAGGACCCCTCGTGGCCGGCGCCCCTGCGCTGATCTCGCGATGTCTGGTGCATTAGGTCACCCGGTCGGACGCCCCCCGCGCCCCTCCGACACGTCCCGCACGCGAAAATAGTTCGCACCACCGAACTAAATATAACAGTTTTTTGACAAATCGCCGCAAAAATTGTCGTCATAAAAGATTTCCAGAATATAGTAAGTGTCTGTTTATTAGTAACCGTGAATGGTTGGCCTTCATCGTTCAGCTCTCGGATGGGTGGTCCCCGTCCCCGCATCAGGATTATTATTTCCTGCTATTTCTGTTCGCATTAAATACCGAGTACTGACGTGCTTGTAGTCTAGTGGTTACGATACTCGCCTGGTGATCTAGTAACTGGAGGGTTCGAGCCTCATTCGCCTCAATCAAGTCAGTCCAATTTTCGAGATATGAAGATGATCTGAGGAGCGCACAAGATAAGAAGAGGTCCATAAAAAGATCCATGTTATGTGAAAGAAGTGCTTCCCACCTGTAAATCTCACAAAGGTCCTGAACAATTCCAGAGCTGTACAGGTTTATGGGTAGATGCACTTAAACCAATGTAAGAGATTCTTTACCGAATTTTTAGAATATGACTCGGCCAACTGACCGTTGCGTTTTTGCAACGTCGGCGACAAATGGGTTAGTAACATTATATATAGTTAATAAATAAATTGAAAAATATGCTCCACCTACGTCACGTTTGATCGATATAATGAACTTTCGCCGTCAACGGACACTCCCTCCAAATGATCAATTAAAACGAGGTTAGGTGTACAGTATACCTAACCTCGTTTTAATTGATGATTTAACGTGGCCATTTTTTTTTCTCAAAACGGGACATCTACTCCACGGGCTGCGCTAAATTCTGTACGACACTTTTCACATCTGACGTCCGATGGAGTGCTTCTTTGATTTATAAACTGGTAAAAGTGCACTTGCGTTCAGGCATTGTTAAAATGAAGGGTTCACGTACAAGGAATTTAAATCGACTACAATAACATACATTGATAAAAAAAACACTAATTAATTGTCAAGAGCTATCTTTGAACGTCTTACGTAGGCGCTACCGTAGGATTTCTTGACTTTTTTGAAATTGTTACCGTGGGTTGCACCCTTTCTAAAAATGAGAAAATTCGGCGTCCCGAAGCTGTGATTGGGGACAACGGGATAGGCTACCTGAAAATGTGACGGTCCCGTTCAAAACCGGACGTACGGTCACGTCGGGTATACTGCAGGCTAGAATTGCACTGAGCCTGCACATACCCGGCGCATTGCGACACCGCAGGTAACATTTCAAGACAGGAAATGCTGAAGGTATGAATAGTCAACTTTATGGCACGATCCAGCGAGCAATAAAACCTGGCTGTAACACGAGTCAATAGGCCGTGCATTTATCGAGACTTCATTTAACGAGTGCAGCAGTAAAAAGTTGAGTCGTCATTACTGGATGTTAGGAATGTCACGGTGTCCTGCGCGCGTCGCCTGCTCCATCGCGCGCGTTGCGACACGCCGCTGCGGCGACCGCAATCTGCAACACCGGGCTGTTGCTCAACTCTAAATATTATTTCACGGAAGAACCGCCGAGAGAAGGTGCACTGTGCACGGTGCACAGTGCATAGCACACGTAACCCTTGATCGAACCTCGATCGAATCGATCACCGTATGAGCAATAGTAATCAAAGATTCAGGTTAACTAAGGAAATCATCATTTGCATCGTCGCGAAATACTCACACATTTCGAATTAGGTAGATTTCAGTAGAAATACTACTGAAGGTCTCATTCATCTCGTCTCGATCATTATCTCATGACGGGGACTAAGTTCAGTTTTGTTCTATTCTGCCTTGTTTAACTAGTGAGTGTTTATATGTTATATATGGTCTGTACGTAGGTCTGATTTTGGGGCGCGCTCGCGGCGGTATAAACAAAATACAGATAGTGTAATTTTTTTCTCGGATATAATGAAATTTTAGAGGCTGGCCAGCCGAGTTTCAACCGATTTACAGAAGACCATCGGAGGACTGCAGACTAGCAAGTTTCAAGCCAGATTCCGCAGGTTAGTGGTCTAATTTACATAATTTGGAAAGGCATATTCAAACTAAACCAATAGCAAACCAGGATCTAGCTATCGAAGGATAATTACAGCGACAGTGAGGCTTCGGTCATGTCCGAGAGTTGGTCTGTTTATATTTGATATATGGGGACGGCGATTCAAATTCATCGCCATCGTCGCCGTTCCCAGCCGATATCAGCATTCGGGTTCCAGGCTTCAGCGGAGAGAAGCCGCGCCCAGTCTAGCCCAATCTCTCGCCAGTGACAGTTCTTCGGACGAGTCCCGGCCGAATCGATTAACTAACTCTTCATACTTCACGCTCCGCTATCTTCTATATTTTATCCCTGACTACAATAAACGAGATACCAGCCGCGCCTTTCATTTCCATCACCAAAAGACTTCCTGAAGATTAACCAATTTGAATGGTCATGTAATAATACTTTCTGCACTGTTCGAAAAATGAGTAGATCCAATATGGGAGTAATTGCTTCACTGTTCTCCGCGATCACTAATTTCTCCAGGCTTTATTTATCTCGTATGTAAGAATTACTTTTCTGCATGTTGTAAGAGCCTTTCTTTAGTGCGGAGTTCCTGAATGAAGAACAAAGATATTCGTTTTTATTCTTATTGTGCCCTATACGTTCAACTGACGTTGGTTATCATCATTTTGTTCACTGCGGCCCAGCGCAGCTCTATAGTAGACTGGCCAAACCGTTGCCTCCGGTTCTTTAGCCATGATGTTCTGCTTCTTCCAAGGCCCCGACTTCCAGCAACCTTTCCCTGCATTTTGAGGTACAATATCGAGAACACAGTATCTGACCATTCTCATTAGTCCTAATGATCCTAAGGATGAGATAATGACTGTAGAATATATTTTTTATGCGAATAAAGGTGGCACAAGCTCGCTCAATGCCGCATTTGATTTCAACAGACGCATCCCATCTTTCACATTGATATTGAAACTGAAAAATTTACCTAATAAATAGTAAATTTTAAAAAGTCGTAATTGTAAAATGAAAAAAATACACTATTACATACAAGCAAAATACAAATTAAATGTATCAACTAGAAAAATATACAGTAAAATTCGATTCATCAAAAAAAAATATTATTTACATCTTAAATATCTTAAATGTTTAAACAGAAATGGTTTCTCAGAATTTTCCAACCATATCATTGAAAAATACCATTTTTTTGATAATATCATAGGGGTCAATATTCTCCATAAAAACGGTCTGGTTGGACAATTTAGAAGCCCTTGAAATAAAAAAGGTGATAAATAGTGGTATGCCAATTTTTAATAATCAAATTAATTAATCCATTAGCCCCAGATTAGGTATGTTTCCTTTAAAATCAATTTAATATCCATCAACACTGTATTTTCCCATTCCTTAATGTTTCGTTTATCTGAATATGTATTCTGTCTCTCTCCTTTCGCATATAATTTTATATTTTGTCTCCCTTGATGTCCTATTTAACTATATATGTATTCTATCTCTCATTTTCACATGTAATTTTATACTCTATCTCCCTCTTTATGTATATATAAGTGAACTCCTTTTGTATTTATGACAGTTTTAAATGCGTCCTGATGAAGCTTGAGATAAGCGAAACCGGTCGACGTATAATAAATTTCGTGGTTTCATACAAAGTTATTTTATTTAATAGAAAAAATATTTAGTTGTTACCGGAATGGATATTTTCCTGTCCGGAAAAATGTGTTACCAGTTACACCACGCCAACCGAGTAAGTTGACGACTAATTTTCTACTGCAGCTCTATCAATTTATACATCTATTATTCCATTTTTAAAAAGCTATCACCTTTGAGTAATATACGCTAGAAGACGCCAGAAATTAAATTAATTAATTAGAAAGATGTACATATAAAATCAATTTTATAGAAAAATATTGTTGTTGCTACCGGGATTCGAACCTGGGTCTCTTTCCAATCCGATATATATGCAATATTTTAACAATTAACAACAATATTTTACGACAAAATTGATTTAATATGTATATCTTTCTAATTAATACATCTAATTAGTATTTAAAATATCACAGACCATCTGTTCTGAATAATTAAAACTTCACAATAAGAATGTGTTATCCTTAATAATATATTTTTTATTAAATTTGGATAAACTTTGATACAACTTGTATATTTTTAACGAGAACACATTATTATTGTGAAGTTTTTGCAGTTTTTTCAGAACATAGTTCAGTGGTATTTTAATACAAATAAAATGTATCAACTAGAAAGATATGCAGTTAATATTTATTCGATTAATTGATTCTTTTCTGTAGAATTATCTTCTGCAAAACTGCAATAATAATGTGTTCTTAACAAAACAAAAAAGTATATCTGATTCTTGGTGTCAATGTCGGATATTTTAATTTAAATGTATTGATGTGACATGTATTCCGTGTACTCATCTTTATTTAAAAAAAAAAAAAAAACAATTTTTAAATTATATGATGTGTACATATACTTCAAATATCCATAATCTATGATGCCATATACTGAAGTTACCAGTTTTATTTACGTACGTTTGCTAAGGACCAGTTGTGTAATGAGAAGTAAACTTTTGCTGTGGTAACCTTTTAATAAGGTCCGTTGTTTGAACGTCAAATTTACTATTGTCAAAACATAGATGAGATGTTTATAGACGTGACAAATAATCATGAAACATGATTTATTTTATGCTACATATCTATGGATTTTTTCACCGCTGCGTTCGAAATCTGTCACTTTTTTTTTTTTTTTCGGATTATGTGCTAATATATATTAAACAACTAGATCATCATCGGACGAACTCTCATTACTAAAATAGCGTGATATTGAATGATTAATTGTCGTATACTGCAACGTTCAAAGTATCAATGTGTCTGATGACTTTCGGAACAGCTGTGAAGAGTCCACCATATTTAACTATCGATTCATGTTTTTACTTTGTTGTTATTTTTGAGAAGTAAATATTGTTTACCAACGATCAAACAACCCGTTTTCACAATTGTTTTTTACTTTAGTAATATTTTTTACTTAAGTAAAAAATTATTACAGAGTCGGCCCTGAGTGATACGTGGTGTTAAATAGATTGATTTTTCTGTGATTTTTTTTGTAATTTTTGTCGATACACTATCCGTAAAACCTGGCGGAAACACAGAAGCGTTTCCAAACATAAGTATAGTATTTAATTTAAATTGACATTAAATCACGTCATCATGATCTAGCATTTCATTCAAGACTACCGAGAATCAATCGGTAAGTGGTTTCAAATCTCAAAATCTAGAATGGTAAAATGAAACGAACGAGCTACTGGGGATTGATGGGATGTAATGAAAATGCAGGCTCCGGCAAGGTCAAACTTGACAAATAAAAAAATAAAAGAATTTGAATAATTCAGCTGACGACGGATTCTAAGAACCGACATCGGCGACCTTTAGAGAAGATTATGTTCAAGCGACGAAGAATTCGGATGTAGATATTATTAATTGTTGTTACAAATTCCACACTCTTGCTCAACAGTGGTCCAGAGTGAGTCTTGAGTGTCCGTCATCCGTTTTCCCGGAAAGTCTCGCTTGATTAATGCGCATGACACGTAACCGTCCCGCCCAGGTGATGGTGAAATTTAATCAGTTTTGCGAGTGGGCATTCGAAAGAAATACTATTGCAGAAAAGTTCAAGATTAAATAATATATGAAAAATCAAGAGGTCTACGTGCCGCCCTTGAACACTCAAGGTTGACAAAATCAACAAATACGTGATAGTGAATAACAACGGAGAGAGAAAAGTGGGTTAACATTGTTTTTAAACCACTTTTATGAGTTGATTATACACTAACCTGAATCGGAAAAATCTTTTCCTTCATCAAATGTAAAAAAAAAATCTAACTAAAGCCACATGTCAAATTTTCAAATTCAATTTTAAAAAATAATAATTGAAAAATGATAATTAAAAAAAATTAATCTAATACCTCACTTTAATTACTAGATGGAGTTAATTATACACTAACCTGTTTCGGGAAATCTTTTCCTTCAAATGTAAAAAAAAAAAATCTAACTTAAATTGTTTTAATTTTTTCAAATTCAATTTTAAATAATAATAATTAAAAAATGGTAACTTAAAAAAATTAATCTAATACCTCACTTTAATTATTAGATGATGAAATTGACTCAAAGATCAAAAATTACGTGAATTTTTTTTAGGATTATACTTGTGGTAAAAATTTAGTTGGTTTTTTTTGTAATATTACGCTTAATTTTATTTACTTATTTTTTTAATGATTCTAAATTATTCAATTTAAGACCAACACTGTTTATATGTAAAATAAACAATCCCAAATTTTTATCAAAAGTATGATAATTTTCTAATAAATGATTCAAAAATTCTGAAAAACCATAGTTTAAAAACAAACTAAACTAAAAATAAACCACAACGTAAAGTTTGCGTTAAATATTATTGTTTTTCTAGTTCGCTCTACCACGCCTATCGCGCAGATCATTGTATTGTATTGTAGACTCTTTAAACATCTGAATTTTATTTTCAGTGCTCTATTGCATCGCGGAAAATACAAACAATATGCATTTACTTCATTTTACTAATATATACATATATAATTGGATGTCTAAATTTAAATACTAGGCCTAAATAGTTATTCAATTATATTTTACTCTCGAAGCTTGTGC
The DNA here is from genome assembly GCA_022840565.1 of Eubasilissa regina. Lineage (NCBI taxonomy): Eukaryota > Metazoa > Arthropoda > Insecta > Trichoptera > Phryganeidae > Eubasilissa > Eubasilissa regina. The sequence continues at coordinate 28,256,516 of JAINEB010000006.1, read as the reverse complement.
AAAACTTATTCCACGTTAACAGTCGTCCGAAACATTCGAGACATTTCCGTTAATAGTATTAAACCAGTCGTAAAAATCACCCCGGAAAATGACGAGTTGAAAATTCGCTGAATGTTTAAATCTATTCATTCACTTGTCCGATATGAGTAATTTGGATACAGTGACACTCCGCGCTGCGCCAGCTCACGCCGCGTCATCACACAATATCATCGTCGAAGATGTATTCTCTGAGAAAGATTTGCATCCGGGTGTTATATATAAATATATATCAGAAGCTGTCTCGCGTGATTCACGGTCTGGTCCGTAAAGCAAACAATCTAGTCTGAAGAAGAATTTAATGTATTTGAAAGAATTATTCAGCAACCAAAACCTTGTATGTTTCAGATATACACATAGCACACCGGCACTTGCATAGCCTTCACTCGAATCTCGTGACAATCTGAGTACTGGACGTGATGGGGTAAAACTTATATGGCGAGTTAATTATTTGATTGGGTGGTTGTTGAAATAAATATTTCCTACGAAAATGCGAGCAGCGATATAACTCCGGATGACCGTTTTTGGTCGTATGTAGTAGGTACATATTTAGAATGGAAGTGGTATTGGGACGATTTTTCGTCGTATGTAGTAGGTACATATTTAGAATGGATGTGATATTGGGACGATTTTTCGTCGTATGTAGTAGGTACATATTTAGAATGGATGTGGTATTGGGACGATTTTTCGTCGTACGTAGTAGGTACATATTTAGAATGGATGTGGTATTGGGACGATTTTTGGCCGCATGTAGTAGGTACATATTTAGAATGGAAGTGGTATTGGGACGATTTTTGGTTGTTTGTATTGTATTTGGAATATTGATCTATGGAAGAATGCTCTTTCAATACTAATGGTATTTTAATATCATAAGTAATATGTAAAAAAATTTACAGAAGCAATCAAAAGTTTATGGAAACCCTCATAATATCAATGAATAAATAAAATTGTATAGCTGTTCTCCACTATATATATTGTTCTGCCCTCTCTCACCTTACCAAAATACAAGTTCTTGATTCCCCTATTTTCGAATACCAACAGGGGGAGGAGATTAGATTATATTAATTAGAAAGATATACATATAAAATCAATTTTATCGAAAATCGATCTCTTTCCAAACTGGAGAAGGTGCATTATTCAACTATGCTACGGCTACATTATTTTTGACGACAAATTTTCGAACTTATATGTTACACTTTTTCAAATGAATACATACATCGTTCCATTATTCGAAAGCCATTGTTAAAATTGATTTTATATGTATATCTTTGTAATTAATACATTTAATTAGTATTTAAAATATTACAGACCTATGTTCTGAATAATTACAACTTGGCAATAAGAATGCGTTTTCCTAATAATATCTATTTTTTGGTGTCCAATAAATATTTATTGTTTCTGGGGTAAGTTTGTAGAATTCCATAATCGCACATGCTACGTGTTTCAAGTAAATTAAACGAGTAGAATAAAAAAATAAGTGTTTTTTATTTCCACTTATCTGATGTTTCTGCTTTGCTTTGCTTTGCTTCAGATTGTCCATCGCCGATTGGGTCATTTTTTAATATAGATTCATTAAAGAAATTAAATTGAAACAGTGTTAACAAGAATGAGAAAATTTTTCACCCACAAACCGGATGAGAAAAGCCACCGGAACAATGAACCGAGAGCCCCGATCAACCGGCGATGTGCGGATGATCCGAGCACGCGGCGTTGACTGCACCGGGCGGCGGTGCACGCTCGGATGCAGCGCTAATCGCCGCGCGCTTATTCATTTATCTTTTGCATCGAATTGCCGACACGGCCGTTCCAGGAACGATATAAGATTTTATGGCATTCTAACCGCGGCTTTGTTGCGAGGCGACAAAAGCGCGAGATCGCGCCGCCGCGCTGCGCAACCACCCGGGCGAGGGCTGAGACAAGACTCGCGGACGCTGTGCGGCAAAATATTCATTTTTTTAGATAACTAAACTCTGTACTGCACACATAACCGAGTTTTATATTTGAGAGGTGCAATCCTTCGCATTGACAGGTGTAAATAAATAAGATTATTTTAAAAAATAACCATAAACATCATTAAGAAACTGCCATACAAATTAATGATAAAAAAATTGTATTTTAAATATGAATTAGAAGATAACCGTATATTTCAGTGAATAGGTGTAGACTGAAAATATCCTCAGGTTTTCAGTAATCCATAATTTTCTGACCTATTCTGATGCCTGACTTATATCATCGACGCGGTATTGCTACGAAACACATACACACCTTGTTTTCGACACGGTATATTAAGACATTACTTTAAGATTAAACCAACAAAGTATCAAAATGTAGACGCATCAGTAGTGGTAGATTAGGCAGTATAGCAACATATGATATAGAATATCGTAGACTCTAAAAGAAATTTAACCAATCGCATCAGCGAAATCAGACCTGATGATGGTCCCAGCAATAATATCTGAAACGACGACCGGGAAAATCGATGACACATGGTAGAATGGAATAGCTTGCTCATCTCAGACTGGACTAACTTTCGTAAATAAATGGATAAGAGGGTGGATAATTAAAATACCAAAACGAAAACAAACAGATGATTCAAGAGATGGAAAGTCGGCAGCCCTAGTAGACATGGCGGACAATCAAAGGTCCCGAAGGAAATCAGGTCAACTGTCTACATCATCATCATCATTATCATTATCAATGTTGCTTCTAATGCACTGATGAAACAGCATATATCCAAAGAGGTGTTCAACTCTGCACCATCATGTTAAAATCGTAAATTCAAACACGCATGAAGTAATGTACCACATTTGAAATATAAGGAAGAATGAAGGCACTCACTATTCGTCTGCTGGATGAATTGAATGTATGCATGAGGCAAGAGGTCAAAAACAAAAAATTTAATAGAATTTAATTAATTAATCTTAATTATAAGTAAACAGGATATACAAGTTACAGTAAATGTGTATTACTAATAAAGTATAAATATAATTTCACTAATTTGGCCAGCCTCGAGCAATTGATTTACAATTTCACTATTCAGTATCAGAAAACTGAATTTGTTCGCAAACGGATGATCCGATACACGTATCATTGATGCCACCTGAAGTCGGAATATTTTAGCATTAGCTTATGATGCGTCGCCCTACAACTCTGTTTTAAAAGTTAGTTTTATGTTATTATAATGATTATTATTGTTTATGTTTTGTTAGTTTTAGGAATTAAATGTTAAAGCATATCGGACGGGAATAAACATTTCACTAGAGCCTATCACTTAAATTATATTTTCGCTAATAGAAAATGTAATTTACATGTAAAAGGAAACGACAGTGAAAATATACTTCACTGGTAGCACGCATACACTAACTGTAACTTAAACACCAACGGCACATCCACAATAGACCTTTTTTGAAAATCTTGAGAGAAGGCAATACAGCCAAGAGAAGATTGTGCTGCTGTCACATTGAATGACGAACATTAAGAGCGAGATCCACCCGTTAAACCGAGACTAAGTGGAAATAGAACAGCAGAATATCAAAAACCGGAGAAGAAGTGGTAATTCATGACAAACGGTTGATTGGAAATTGAACGAACAGATATTCAAATATTTGAAAAAAATTATTTGTCAGTTTTGTTGGCATACAATGCCCATTATGAAAGTCAATCAGGATAGATATAACCATGGAAACGTTGATACATTAAAAAACAATTTTTAATAACAAGTTTAATAGTTCAGAAGTCTGAGAAAAATAAATAAGTGAAGATAAATTGAAAAAAAAAAAGATCACCGGTAAGACAAAATACAGATGGGACAGTCGAAAAATGGTGCCTGTATAATACGAAATCTATATGACTGATGAGCTGGAGTTTCCCGCATGTTAGTTAAGATGGACAAATTACTAATTATCCTCTTTTGCATCTGTCGTTGTACTGTCTGCACCATATTTATGGAATGTCTTCATATCTCTGTTATAGATATTCCCAGGGTTCATACTTATTCCGTGTGACCTGTTGGTAGAATGTTTTTAGATATTCGGCCATTTTCCATGTCAATCACATACCCGAGGCATACGTCACATACGTCACCGCTTCAATTTATGGGATAATATCATAATTAAACCCTTGTTAAAGTAAATATCAATCAATTTTAATTAGGTGTAATAATTATACATGACAATATTACACATTTAATATTCAATAACTCAAAACATATAAATATGTGAGATATGAATCAGCGTCAGTTAAAACTCATGTTTATCACTAATTTTAAAAAGATAAATATATAAAATTAAAATATATTGTTATTGAATATATAATAAATAAAAAACAGTACGCGTAAAGTCTAGTTTTTAACCCATAGCTATAATTTGCATTCTATATTTTTAATGCGAAGTTTTGTTTCAAATGTATTACATTTTTTATGAAGTAAGTAATAAAATATTAAATTTCTTTTGCACTTGAGATGCCTTAATAGCAACAACTATTCAGAATTCGCCAATCACTTTTTGGAAACAAACCATTCTTTTGACATTAACAAGGGTTTGTAAATTATACATACAAATACTAGTGGTTTGCAGTTAGATAAATTTGAAATTTTAGAAATAAGAAAAAGTGTAAATAGCAAGTTAAATATTATAAATAACCAAATCCTTTTTGCAAATAGTCAAATTTAAAATTTATTTTCTTAGTAGTTCCTATTTAATTACCCATCATTATAGTTTTGTTTTTATCATTATAGTTTTATTTTATATATTTAAAATTTGTTTTCTTAGTAGTTCCTATTTAGTTATTCATACATCATAGTTTTGTTTTTATCTATGCTTGTATTTTTAATTTTAGTATACAGTTTCCTGAAGAAGATACCATGGGCATAGAAACATGTTGATTTATCAATAAATAGTGGTTTAAACAAAATGTTTTATATTATTTAAACATTTATTTACATTATCGTCGGTTGGTATCATAACTTTTTTATTTTTTTATTAGTAACTATATAATACTATGTACAAATCTGACTGCCCGTCTCACTAGAGAAATTCTGTGTCGAGACAGGCATAGTTTACAAGCAATTGTTCAATTAATTAGAATTACATTTATTACTATTTAAAAGGTGTATATGAAGAACAATTTTAAAATGGACTTAACTTTTGCATCACTTTGTAGCAATAATTAATATAGGTATGAGTCAATATGTTTGGGTCAGTGCACCAATACTGGCTCTACCCATATTACGAATCCAAGTTTTAATATATAGTTTCATGTTCTTGGGACAATTCAATTGATTTAAGTCTTTTAGCATTCTATTAAATAGTTTAGGTCCAAAATATTTGTAGTTCCTTTGACCAAATGTAGTATGTGCTCTTGGGGTTTGTAGGTTATTTGTATTTGTCCGTGTGGAAATTATGTTTTGAGTTGTTTTAAAATGTATCTGTTTGTATTTATATATGTATTTGAGAGTAGTATTAGCGTATATTTGTCTAATATCAAAGACATCGAATTTATTAAAAAATCTTCGTCAGCTCGTTGTGATTGGGGATTTGAGGATAACTTTTAATATAATTTATTGAACTGCTATTTTTAGATTAATTGCAGACATAGTCGCTCCACCCCAAGCAATTATACCATGCTCTATGATTGATTGACAGATAGCGTAGAATGCCATTTTAAGAAGTTTTATATTAAGGAAATTTCTAATATTTCTAAAAAAATATATATTTTTAAAATTTTTATTTGTAATGAGTAGTGTATGATGATTCCATTTGAGATAAGGATCAAATATAATTCCTAAGTATTTAATTTGGTCAGTACGTTCTATATAATTACATTGACACGTATAATCGTCTGAGTTGGAACAATTGTGAACTTTTATTTTGTAAGCATACGAGGGTTGCCCATTTTCTTTTATGCTCGAAGTTAGGTATTTAGTTTTATCGGTATTAAGTGTTAAGGTGTTCTTTAATTACACTGTTTCTCAAAAACCTTTGCGTAGAACCATTTACATTTTTTACAACTGTTTTAATTATCACGGAGCTGCGGTCTGAAATGTGATTACATTAAAATTAAGAATATTTTTTTACGATACCTTTATTTTTAATGACTGTTTTCAGAATGACACATCAGATTAATAAAAACACGAAGACGCGTGAATAATAATTCGGGGAAATTAGATTCGCTAATAAGTAATAATTAATTACGAAAATTGTAATGAACCACGTCGATTAATTTGATAGCCACCATTGATAAACTATTAAACAAACAGGATGCAGAGATACGATTTTTTCTAGTTATTCAGTCCATTCATCTTCCACGTATCGATAAGTCTCATGGGCTGATCAGCATGCTCACGGTGCAGCGGCCGCTCCGAGTCACGCAGAAAAATAATACATTTTAAACTAATTAATATGGTTATATTTAAATAATTTTGAAAGTGGTAAAAACTCACATCAAATACAATATTTACGAACTATTCAGACACCTAGAGTGGTTGGTACGTGTATAAATAAACAATTATTACTTACTTACATACCATCACGCCGTAGGCAGAGGATAGAACGCCACACTCTTCTTTTCCTGACATACAATTCTCGCCTTATCTACATTCATACATCATCTCATACAAGCTCGCCGATTATTAAGGCTTCTCACAAAATCATCCTTCAGTATCTGGTTTACGTGGTCGTGCCAAGTCTTCCGCCGATGTCCTCTACTTTTGGCGCCATCGACCGTATTTCTTACCATTCTCTACTCATTCATCCGTTATATAATACCAAACCACCTAAGTGATCCCTTCTTAATCTTACAATTATTAATACCGCAAAATAAAGTATTGAAAAAAAAATATTAGTACAATGCAGAAAGACTTCAATATGATGACCTTTAAACAGAAAATATATTAAGAAAAATTCTTTTCAGAACACAGTTACATTTCACTCAAAGGTATTTGACATTAATCGCAACAAAAAAGTGATAGCTTTTAAAAAAGGAATAACAGAAGTATCAATTTGAAAAAGCTGCAGCAGACGAGTTCGAAAATTTGTCAACTTACTGTGGTAACGCATTTCCCCGGATACGAAAAGATCCAGGTTCGAATCCCGGTAGCAACTAAACTATATTTCTACATTTATCTAATTTCTACATTTAATTTGTAGAAAATATATTTCAATATTTTTTAAATCCTCACTAAACTAGACATTTTTAAGAAAAATTTAGGCAGATATATAATAAGACAGTCATTCAGGAATCAGTGATTGAAGATTTTCAATGAAGTGCCGGATGACTTAAGAAAGGAAAATAAATTATATGAATTCAAAATTGAACTTGTGCAAGATACTATAAGATATAGTTAGATATATATCACACAATATATATATGTATAAATGCACTAGATTAAGAATCATAAAATAAATTGGCAGTATTTAAGCCATCTACGTTTTGCAGACAATTTTGTGATCTTTTCAAAAGATCTAGTAGTTCATTGGTTACTTCTCTGCATCAGTTTTCATTCTAACTGTCCACCTCTTTCGTACATTTAATGTAACATGTATTGAATAAATCAAGTATTCTTAAGTACTTTATTTTATTCACACCACGCCACTGCCTTTATTCCTCACCGTAGCCAAAGTAAATACTGAAATATATGAATACGAATGATTGTACGAAGATTGGAGGCGATGTAGATCATCACCATCGTTGCATATATCATCATGAACTACCTACCTATGATCTGTTCATTTAAAGAACCGGAACTATCGATGATATACGGATAAAGGGTGTCCAGCGGAAAAATTTTATGATTAAATTGTAATCGCTCCTAAACCATCAGGATGAAGTAAGTGGGAGGGGTATTGTTAGACGCGAGTGATTTGCGGAATTGTCAGTTGCAAGGAGTCACTGGTCGGGAGCGCACCGCGCGTTCGCAGTTGAGCAATATTTAAATTGCAGTGATTCATTGGTTCTTACGCGTCGCGTTTTTTGTACTCACTTTAATATTCGACGAGTAAGTGATGGATCGAGCATGCAACTTATCCGGTGTTGGGTTCAAATGTTTAGACAAGAAAGGATAATGGTTAATCAAACTACTTCGGGACCATCAACGTCAGCAGCGTTTCTCAAGTTCGACGTGAAATTGAAATTATGCGAAAGATTGCAGCCTGCACAGGAATAAAAAAATCAACAGTGTATATTATTTTGTAAAAGAAACTACAGTTTCACCCATGCAAACTGCAAATCGTGCAATTTCTCAACAAAAATCTTATTCTTTACGTGAAACCTTAGCGAAAAGATGCTGGATCAGCACGAACGCTTGAAAACATATTGTTTACTGACGAAGCACATTTTCATATCGATGGCTATGTTAATAAACGGAACATGAGATACTGGTGCCCCGACAACCCAAGGAAACGCCATAAAAACATTTGCATTGTCCAAAAACGGCAGTGTTGTGTGCAATTTCTGTCCGAAGGATAATTGGGCCTTATTATTTTAACCAGCGAGAGACAGTCACTGCTGACGTGTATTACCGAATGATCGAAGAGTTTTTGGTTTCCCGGGTTCAACAACAGAATATAATTTCAGCATGACGGGGTCACACCACACACAGCTAGAGTTTCAATGGATTAGCTGAGAGGAATTTTTCCCAATAAATTAATCAGCAAGTATGGAGACATACCCTGAGCACCTCGGTCACCAGACCTTACACAGTACGACTTATTTTGTGCGGATACCTTAAGTCGAGAGTTTACAGCAACAATTCAGGCCCTACAAGAAAATATCCGCCGTGAAGTTGCTGCCATTGAACCAACGCTTTGCTCCAGCGTGTTCGCAAACTTAACAGTCCGATTGCAAGAGTGTCTTGAGAAAAATGGACGGCATTTAGACGATATTGTTTATAAAGCGTAAAATCCGCATCGTTAAACTTCATTTTGTATAAATAAAATATGAGAATAACTTTGTAGGTTTTTTTTTATTATTTAATATTAAATTTGAAAATTTTCCGCTGGACACCCTTTATGATCTGACTGAGTAGAGATCAATCAGAATCGTTGGAATCCAACAATCTAACATAATCATTACACTAATAATTCTCCAGTTCTACAACACTCTCACTACATTTTTTTTCTCTATTTTTATTTAAAAAAACTGTCTACTTTAAGACAGACGGCAGCCTAGTAAAGTAACCAGGACAATGCTGTATATATCCGAGGTGGAGTCTACTCCACTTCAGACAATAAACTACGAGTATTATACTTAATTGCAATATAATTGTATCTTATGTGTATCATGTTATATTATAATATATACACCTCTGTTACAAAAAAAAAACAAATCTAATAAATCAAGTTTAATAAATAAATAAATCAAAAATAATTTTATATTATTACTTAATTCTATTGCAAAACATATGTTTATTAATACAAATTAAATTAATCAACTAGAATGATGCTTACCATAGACTAAAATTTTTTGAGACTAGTTGATTAATTTAATTTGTATTAAAATACCACAGAAATATACACAACAAAAATAATTGAAATGAAATTACTAGCCAGATAAATATTTGTGAAAAATCATTTAAATCGGAGTGGCTTTGTGTTTTGTTCTGGTCCATTGCTAGTGTGTATAAAAAAAATATTAACAAAATTATTATATCATTAAGGTCGTAATTTTGCCCTCGATTTTTTTATAATAAAAAAATGAAAATTTTGAAAGTTTTGAAAGGTTTGGCGGTAGGGCGCACCGCCGCACTGAAGGCAGCACCGTCCGCGTGGAGCGAGACTTGTCACCTTTGTGACCGTATTTCCAGTTTGGAAACAATCACGAAACGCCAGATGTCCGGCCAATTGTTATCCAGAGTATTGTTACGCCAGAAATCATGTTTTTGAAAAATCCTCCTCGCGTCACTTTCACTGCGTAGATTAGCGCAACAAAGGATATTCTCGGCATCGGGGATAACGAAGGGCGAAACCTCAAACCAACCAAACTACAGAGAACGTACAGAGACAAATTAAAACAATTTTTATCAAAGGTTTTTGGTGAAACTTTATGGAATTCCATAATTATTTTGTAAATTTAGTTAAAACGCCGTTTTATTCCACTTTATTTATTGTGTTAAACGATATAATGTTTTCGGGAACATCTTTCCATTATCAATAGTATAATTCAAGAATGGAGGGCCATTCATTTGATAATAGTAATTTACAACTTATACATACTAGACATTCTAGAAAATTTAAAAATATTTAATAATAAAAATACCAACAAAAACATAATAAATATTTAAACACCGCCCATTACATCCCCTCTCTTATCCATTTTAACTCTACTCCCGCCACCGTTAACTATACATTACTATCTGAAAATGTTTTTAATTTTAGTTGAATTATATTATTGATAATGGGAATATATTCGCGAAAACGTTCTATCGTTTAATACAATAAAAAATATAGTGCAATAAAACAGTGTTTTAATTCAATTGACTAAATAATGTTTATCAAAATTCTTGACAACGGTTTCTTTTAAAAATGAGTTTATAATAGCTGTAACTGTGACATGATCATCGTCTCTGGCTCTATAACCTTGTATGGAATTTACAACTCTGCTCCTCCACCGGTCTCACGTCAAGAATGGATTCGACCTCCTTCAGGTTTATTATTGAGCAGCTATTTTGGGTGTTGCGCATCATCGAAGCCGTCGAAGCCTCCCTAATCAGGTCGTGAAATTCCTATTTATATTATTCGTCTTTTTTCAGGTTTATTATTGAGCAGCCATTTCGAGAGTTGCTCATCACCCATACGCCAAGCCATCGAAGCCTCCTTAATGTTATGAATTTTATGTCTTTCAATTCAACATAAAGTTCGTAAAGTTCTCGGTCACAACACCTGAGGATCCTTCTTTCAACTACATCTAGTTATACTTTATCTATCTATGTAGAGTCCAGGTTTCTGACTCCTGAGTAAGACCTGATCTCATCAGGTTTCTGACTTCTGAGTAAGCCCTGACCTCATCACAGTTGTACACAGCGTTACATTTATTTTTTTAGACATCGTGTATACTACAGCTGTTTTTGTTGGCCGAAGAATTAACGATCAGTACTCACTAAAATACTGAAATACTCACTAAAATATCGAAAAGAGAATGACTGCAGGGAATAGAGTGAACGGCGCTTTGAATGTAATTATATCTAACGGGAACTTATCAACCGAGCAAGACTAGCGGTACACAATAGAGTCCTGGTACCGTCCTCAATGTATGGAAGTGAGGCTTTGAGCTAGCAGAAAAGGATCGAAAGTAGACTAAATGCAGTGGAAATGAGATCACTTAGGCGTACCTGTATGCGGAAAATTTATGACGGGGAATGAATGAAGAAATAAAGAAAGAATCACTTGCGTGGTTTGGTCATATGGAAATGATGAATGAAGAAAGAATGGTAAGAAACATATATGACGCGAGTGTTGATGGCACCAGAAATACGGGACGTTCGCGGAAGACTCGGCGCACGACCAGGTAAACCAGATACTGGAATAATCGGCGAGCACGTATGAGAAGATGTATGGGTGTGGATGAGGCGAGAATTGTTAATGAGACCCACCACTTACACAGGACCATTATATGAGCAAAATCTCCCGTATCGGTCCTTCTCATTCGCCGCCAGGTTGCCATACTTTAATACTACAAAGGCGACCGTGCTACGCAGCAAAACGGAGGCGTGGCATGTAATTTATTAACATTAAAAAAATATATTTTACACATATAAAAAGGAAAACCATGTCACGGTGCACAGAAAAAAGACAATTAAGGTGAAAAAAAATAAACTTAATAAAGGAAAAATAAAAGAGTGGACTAAGCACAAAAATAAATACATTTACTTCCGGCTAGGAAACCGGAATCAGCAGATATCTGATCAAAAGAACAACAATTTATCGAGGCTAATTACGTGAAGGGCGGATGACCCTCACCCTAAATCGCACTATTGTTACGCCTCAAAATCTAGCAGCGGAACACCCACACACACACAAACCCCCTAAGGTATCCGAAGTTTCTTTCATTCCTCACAAGATCGTTATTCCTAACTGAACGATGACCGGTCACATCTAATCCCGCAATCATAACTTCTCTCGTGTCTCTCATAATATCACATTCCTAGAGGACGTGTGTCAGGACAGAAGAGTGTGGCGCTCTATCCTTTCTGCCTACCCGGGAAACGGAGCGATGGTAAGTTAGTTACTTTTCTAGTTACGCTGATTTTTGGACACTTTTTTCGCGTAAGCAACAGGTCGTCAACCTTCGATAGAACATTCTTTCCGCTAACGACTGTGTCCAGACCTTTGTTCCTGTAGCCATCTGGCCACACCGCTTCACCCGACGACGGCAGGACTCCGACCCTCGGCGTCCTGCACGTGTGACCCGACATGATGAAACAGGCCTGGTGCAACAAGAATCCGACTACCGCGTGGAATGCACCTGGCTCGATTGTTGTGTACGTTCCGAACGGAGTTTACTTTAGCCAGACCAATTATTATGACGCTCCACCTATGTATGGAGAAACACATGTGACCGGAGAGACTCTCGCATTCCTCACTAAGAATGCTGTCCTCAAATAAGAGTACAATCTTCTCTTCTATAAATATTGATCGATTTAAAAATATATTCTCCGATTCTACTATGAAGAACTCCATTCAACAGCGATTTCAATTGTGACTTATTTCAACGTATCCAAAACAAGTTTCATTTAACAAATTTAATTAAATTTAACGTTATGATTCGAATAATTTTGGGTAAATAATCTTTATCGGTAAGATCCATTTCATTATATGTATTTTTATCAACGAATTACAAGCTTTTTTTTATGGTAATCTACAACCGGTTGTTTGATCAGTGGTAAATTTAAACCATACTAAAAAAAGCTATATTAAATAAAATAACAATCAAATTGTACGAAACCACGAAATTTATTATACGTCAATCGGTTTCGCTTATCTCAACCTTCATCAGGACGTATTTAAAACTGATAATATATAGTTAAATAGAACATGAAAGGAAACAAAATATAAAATTATATGCGAAATAGAGATCAATTTAATATCCATCAACACTGTATTTTCCCATCTCTTAATGTCTGAACTGATCTATCTGTATATGTATTTTCACATGTAATTTTATATTCTAACTCCCTATAAGTGCACTCTTTTTGTATTCATGATCAATTTTAAATGCGTCCTGATGAAGCTTGAGATAAGCGAAACCGATTGACGTATAATAAATTTCGTGGTTTCATACAAAGTGATTTTTATTTCATTTAATATAATATGTCCAACCACAAAGTGATTGCTCTCTACAAAAATATAAAAAAGTTACTTAAAAGTTGTTCGATCGTTGGTAAAAAATATTTACTCATCGAAAGTACATTCAACAGTAACAAATTTTTATTACTCAAATGGCGAACTCTTCACAAATGTTTCAATATTATATTATATATTGATACTTTGATAGTTTCAGTATACGCAAATGAATAATTCAATGTCCCGCTATTTTAGCGATGAGAGTTCCTCCGATGATGATCTCGCTGTTAAATTTACATTAGCACATAGACCGATGATCCTTCGCCGGCAAAGTGACAGATTTCGAACGCGGGGGTAATTAAACCATAAAATTGTACCCATTGCCGATGATGAACATTTAAAATAAATGAAATCTGACGACATTTTCAGTTTTTTGATGATTAGGCGTGGTTTACCAGCAGTAAACTTGACGTTCGAACATTTTTTTACCGAGTGCGATGGTAAAATTCGACTACTGATCAAACAGATTCTTGAGGGAAAAGTCATATTCTATATTTGAAAAAATTGTTTAAGAAGCTATTGGACATTATGAAATTATTATTAGGTAGTTTTATCACCATTGTTGAGCACCTTTAAAACAACAATAAATTAATCAACAACCGTGAGAAAGATAAAATTACGTAACGTGAATTATTTGTTTAGGTAGCTTAAAGGTATTATTGCAAATTAAGAAAAATGTATTGTCCGGTATATTGATTGTTTCATTACTTAAACAATTCTCTCAGTTGTGCAACGCTGGCCGGTGAAGCCGCACGCATTCATATTTTTTATAACGCAGGTATCAAAATAACTCAGTGTTGAGTGCACAATACAGTCCATTTAAGCCAGTAAAAAAAAACAAGACAATTCTTTAAAGGTTATTTTTTTTGACACTTCTCTGACATTGAATGTCTTTACCGTAAATAGTTATCGAGGCGCTTGAAAAGATGAAAATCGTCTTCGGTTAACAGCGAATTTTCTTCCACTAAAGCTTCGCCATTAACCTTTTTCGTCTTTAAGCGCGATTCCGTACTGTTTGTTCAGAAGTGGTAAATATTTACATCACGTACAAAAAAATAAATAATACACGTAATTCTTATTTTTTTTTATACAATTTCTGAAAGATTCAAAAAATACAAATTAAATGCCCGACTCAAAAAATAATTTTACCACGTTCCTAACTGCAAAACAAAAAAAAATTCCTACCGAATAAGGTTCAAAATGACATAATATTAAAATCGGGTATAGCCCTTGTGTCTGTATCCTATTTTCTTTGTATTCAAATTTGAAAGGAAACTAATTATTCATTATAAACATTATACGGAAGAGAAGTGTCAATTTCCCTTGAAATAAAAATGCGGTGGATATGTGATCGTTTTGCTTTGAGGGTACATTTAAAAAATATTATAGAAAAAACAAAAGACTTTATTAGTCTTAATTTTTCCAGCGGAGGTAGGCAGAGAGAATAGAGCGCCACACTTTTCTGCCGTCTGTCCTGACACAATTCTCGCCTTATTCACGTTCATACATCTTTTCAGTCATCTTCCAATATCTGGTTTATTCAATCGTGCCAAGTCTTCCGCGGGCGTCCTCTATTTCCGGTGCCGACAACATTCTTATCATTCTCTTCTCATTCATTCGTTTAACGTGACCGAACTATTCGCTATACTAAGATCAGCTTTATTACATTTACTTCTAAAAATAATCTTATTTCCACTGCATTCAGTCTATTTTCGTTCCTCTCCTGCCAGATCCATGGTGCTCTTCTATACACTAGTGTTCGTAGCAAGTTTCCATTAGGAATCATTCATTTTATTCCCTTCTTTCGAAATCTTTCTCACCCATATCAAACTTACTTCCCACATACCTTATTACCTACCAATATTTTGCACGTTGTCTTAAAATATATGTAGTATATATTTATATATTATATACACTATACATTTTTTTTGCATTTACAACCACCTCAACTATCTTTCATAATTATATCGACTACGCTATAAACATTTACATTATGTTCTAAATTCTTAATTCTTCACTCGGTGGGATTTTAGACTTCCACAAATAAATCTAGAAAAAACCAGAAAACAGTTTATACTACAGAGGTTTCAAATAGTTCAATGAACTGCCGGCAAATGTGAAGGAAGCAAATAGTCTTTTTCTTTTCCTTTACCGTAACTTTTCCTACGATAAGTTAGTTTAATAACGGATCTTTTTATTTAATACTAACTGATATATAATGTAATTTAATATTATTTTAATGTGTCGCATACTAGATTTGAATCATTTTTACAACTAAATAAAAAATATACACACTGTATCGTACATAGATTTTTCACGCATGCGCGTGAGCGACCGCATTTCCATAACATTCAGTCTCGCTTCTGTCGACTGTTTTAACTGTTGTTAACTGTTTTTTTATTATTTTTTTTTAAATACTCTCTCGGTGGAAAAAGTAAACGTTCCAGGGAAAAGGTGTCGTCACTTTAAACAGTTCAAATAAAAAACGAATTCTCGAACGTTCGTTCACCGGCGGCAGAGTGTTGAAAAAAATAGAGAATGAATCGAGAGAAAAGGAGAAAAAATCGCATCCATCTCAGCTGCATTCCTATTGGCTATGGGAAGAAAGCACGATGGAAGTGGGTCACATTCCGAGGTGGTCACATTCCTCGCGGGCGCATCCGCATCGCCGGAGCGGCGCTGGCGGCGCGCGGCCCGCGATTGGACTGCGAGGAGCGATTTTGAAAAAGGAATAACATTCAAATTTGTCGTTTTTTTTAGTCGCAGTTAACGGAACCGGCGACTCTAGAAAGTGACGTAATAGGAGCCATTAAAAAGACTTAATTGAGGAGTTTCAGTACCGGCGAGTGAATGGACCGCGACCGGAGTTGAATGATGCCGGAATATTTTTGGTAAACACTTCGCCGTCTGGAAAATACCGGCCTGTCTCGCTCTTCGCGCGCGCACGAAGCGCGGCCCAGAGCGAGATGAACACAAAAGCCGTCAACAATAAATCTTTTATGTCTCCGCGATATTGGCTATTGTCATCCTCTGTCGCGACAATTTTGAAAATCAATTATTCTGTCAACACTTTTTTTTTATTATGTTATGAAAAACTAATTCTAATAAATACTCTTATTCAGTTCTGCTTGTCTGCGTAAAGATAT